>JAWNPS010000160.1:4800000-6192500 GCA_035047385.1 Drosophila tripunctata | reverse complement strand
GCTTTATTCGCTGCCTACATAATAAGCTATAGATCGTTAGAAATTTATAGCATTTGTTTTTTTTTGTTGGTGTTGAATTCAACTTAATTGCAATTGAATTGCATTTAAAATTGTCGCGTCGTTTTGAATGGTTTTTCATTTCCTCAATTTACACGTTAAATGTCGCTAATTAATAGCTAGATTTAGTAATGGTTTAGCGATAAAGCAATATAATTATGTATAAGCTAAAAGATAAAAATTTATTCGGTGTTTTTTAGGCATAAATAAAATTTAAAATATATAGAATAGCGCTAGTATACTGACTTTTAAAATATTAATAGGATTTTCATCAACTTTGTTATTAATTTACATTAATTATTGTTTGAAATAGCAATTTAATTTACAGCTAGTGAAATTTGGCAACACTGCTTGCTTGGTCTGCATTGTCTTCTAGGCTTAGCACTTTACAGTTACCTTAGAGAGTTCGTAGAGTCTTTTGGTCTAATAATTTTATAGCTAAACTAACTAAATATTTATATTAAAAACAAAAATTAATTATTTTAAAAATTAATTTATAGCAACAAGTAAACTAAATAAACTTTCTTAAAATACTAGACAGTATTATCCATAAATAATATTTTTAAAATTTTGCAAAACATTATTTACTTCTTAAACGACTTTTCCAACTACATTTTACTATTAACTTTAAACTACCATGTGAAATTTGGCAACACTGCTTGAATCTAGTGTACTTCCCCTTCCACTGCTTGATCATTTACGTCGTCGTCGTCGTTGCTGTTGTTGCTGTTGTTGTTGTTGTTGTTGTGGTTGATGTTTACGTTAACCAAATTCGACGCATAATTTTCCAAAGTTCAATGTTTTGTTTTCAAAATCTATTTATTTTGTCTACAAAATCCTTGAAGTGAGTCAATAATCTTTCACACCCACAAGCTCAAGCACACCCTACCGCCCCCCTACCCCCCTCTGTTAAAAAGCTGAGCTCAATTCATTTACAAATTGTTGAAATTCTTCCGCAAAAGAAAAACAAAACAAGCGTGAAAGAACAGCAACAAGAAAAATCCAAAAGAATCAAATGAAATTTCGTTTTCTTTTGTCAGACGCATCTGATTATTCCGATACGCGAGAGCTATGGGCAAACAGGCTATAGGCCTATAACGACGCGATATATTAAAGTCAACGCACTTTGCGTAGCTGCCTCATGAATTTTACTACAATTGCCGCTTTACGCACATTTTTTTTTTTTTTTGGTTTATTCGTCGATTGATATGAAAGCGAATGCAAAATTATTCATATGCATAAATAAACCTGATGAGGATATATAGACGATATATGTATACACATATCGCCGCCAAGGAGTTGTCAACTTGCTTTTCTTGCAAATCAGTGGCATGAGTAGTTTTTTTTATTTTTTGACTTTAAATAAATTTACAATTTCAAATAGCACTGCTTTTGGCGCGTGCATGTAGTGAACTGCTTGTGACTCAACAAGATCAATGTGAACTGCTTTGCAGAATGCACTGCTTGCTGTGCAGCTCAAGCTGTGTGGCGGCAAAGCATGTAAATCGAATTGCAGACGTTAAATTAGCGTCTATTATGGCAGTGCAATAATGTTAAGCAAACGAAAAGTAGTTTTTGCAAGTTTTTTTATTTTTGTATAGTACTTTATCCAAATTTTAATTATGTATTTAGTATATTTATTTATTTATTTGAACATTTTTAAGCTGTTGCATCAATTTCCCTTTCTGCTAAACCACTGTTGCCAAGCACACTTTAATAGCGTTGCCAATTGCGCATGCTTGTTGGGGTTTAACATGACGCAGATTAAAAATGTGTTGCGGTTCGTTGCAAATGTAGATTAATTCTTTTTGCAACTATATAAATTTTTATGTATTTATTAATTTATGTGTTTAAATGTAGTTAGTTATTTAAAAATATTTCAAACATAAAGGCTGAACAAATATTTCCCTGACTGTTAATCACTGTTGCCAATTGCGCTGTTGGCGTAGCATTAATTTTTTCCACAGTTTTTTTTTTGTTCCTTTTTCTAAATATTATAAATATTTAATTTAGGCCCATGGCCTAAATTTATGTAAAAATTTGATTTTTTTTTTTTAACCAACTTTAAAATAATCAAACGATTTATTTTAAAATTACGCGCGTTAGTTTTACATATTTCCCTGCCTGTTAACCACTGTTGCCAAATGCGCGCTGTTAATATAGTGGTACTTGCATAGCAGTGCCTTTTTGAGTTTAACAGCCAACAGCTGTTGAGCGCTGTCAAACTCAACACACGCCGCCGCCCTCTAATAGCGCTTTTTTCCACCATGCAAAATACTCTGTGCTTCAACGCGGTGGCGAACGGACGGACAAAAACGGTTTTCTCGTGCGCAATATTTTACCGACAGTGTGTGTGTTTGTGTGTGCGTGTGTAATTATAATAATTCCAAGAAAATCACAGTGCAATGGGCAACTTGGACGACGACGGGGCCAGTTTTGATGCCAACAACAGTTATGACAGCAGCAATGGCAATGGCAATGGAATTGGAATTGGAAATGGCAATGTGAAAACAGCAACAAAAACAGCAACAACTCCAATTAGCAATGGACACATTCACCACACACATCACACCACACTCGTGCAAAATGGTGGTGTGAAAGTGGTAAAGGGAGAGCGGGAGGTGGAGCAAGTGTCAGAGGAGCAGCAATTGCGACTGAAAGAATTGAAATTTTCGGCACCGGCTTACACTGAAATTCGCACACGTTCTGGAGGCTTAAATTTCAAGGTGAGCAACAACAACAACAATAAAGCATACAAGGCAAAGCACGAGAGGAAGAAGCAGAACAGCAGCAGCAGAGCAGCGGCAGCAGCAGCAGAGCAGCGGCAGCAGCAGCAGAACATTTCTTTCCACTCTCACTGCTTGCTTTTGCTTTTGCTGCTGCTGCTGCTACTGCTGCTTCTTCTTCCTTTAGCTCGTGCCGGTGCTGCTGCTATTGATTTTAGCTGTATGTGTGCAAATGAGTAAGCAGGCGGCTAACATGCGTGTGTGCAAAGAGAGCGGCGCTAGCGCCAGCTGCTGTTAAGCATGTCAAGGGTGTGGGGAGAGAGTGATAGAGAGAGAGAGAGAGATGGATGAAATGCAATTGGCCTAGTTTCTAGGTCACTCTTCAGCTGTTCTTTTGGCATCTCTTTGGTGTGTGAGTGAGAGCGCGCTAGAGCATGCTGTTTGCTATTTTGCTGTTTGTTTTGGTTGCGTTGCTGTTGTTGCTACGGCAACTAACATATAAGCAAGCATGTGTGTCCTGCACTGCTTGTTTACAGTGGGAAAGTGCAAGCAGTTTCGCTCTCATTATTACTTCACCACACCGCACACCCAAAATACCACGATTTTATATCGTCACACCACCATTAGACTTTTTTGTTATCAGCAAACATATAAAGAATTTTTACGTAAAGCTTTAGTGTAGAATGCGATTTATATGAATCATGCGCTATATGAAAGGTATATGTAGGTGTATGTATATATATATTTTTCCTCTTTTTGGGTGCGTTCTTTTTTTTTCAATAGATAATTTTAGGGACTTTGATTTCTTATCGTTATATAGTTGGTTAATGGGAAATCGTTTTGAAATCTTATTAAATCGATTTCCTAAATCACTTTTTAATGGCAACACTCATTTGGGTTTATAGCTAATGAGCGCGCTACTTAAACAATTTTAGACACGATCTGGAAAATGCGCTCGAAATTGTATTTAAATTAACCATTATAGTAGTGTCTATAGGAAAAGCCTAGGAATGTGCAACATATGTATGAAAACTTACTGTGAAAGCTATTTTTATTTAAAGCTTGTGTAATTAATGCATGTAAAAAGTTTGAGTTAATCTTTAGAGTCTGGATATATATTTTTATTACCTAAAATTGTTATTTGAGCATAATATACTTCATAAAAACATGTATTTGATAAGTGGGAATTTAAAATAAAATTTTTTTAGCTTGAAATAATGCATAAATTTAAGCTTTTGTTAAAATTTTGCAGGCACAACATTGTTTTTAATTATTTGTTACCAAGTAAAAACCCTATTTGCATGAAAAAGTTTACCATTTAAGCTACACTGTTCAAATTGAAAGAGTTATATGCAGCTTTCCTGTAAATTTCATGAAAATCGGTCCAAAAACAACAAAGTTATGCTCATTTAAACAAAATGGGAGACATAACACGCGCAGGGTTGCCAGATCAAATGAATTTTTTCTTTCAGTGAACAGCATAGGAAATAGTGAACAGCATAAACAACAAAGTTATGTTCATTTAAACACAAAAAAAAAGCCAAAGCACGCGCAGAGTTGCCAGATCACTCAATGAACAGTGTGGCTCTGCTCGTAGAGACGCCAGCCTTCTCTGGCAAGCTAAGCTCGTAACTCCAAGAAATACCGAGTTTAATTCTCACTGCAATCATTTCTTTTTTGAAATGTTTATTTTTGTTTTAAATATATATACTGCTTGGGAATCACTTTTCAAAAGCTATATATATATTCTTATACTTGCAATTGGAAACCCCTCCAGGAATATATCTGAAAAACAATAAACTAATGAAAACAATGAATCACTCACTCAGTTTACAATTTCTCAGCTAACACTCACTTGAGTTCACTTTAAACTTAACAAATTGAGTAACATATAGTCAAAAGTATACCCCATATACCCCATAGATAGTAAGTGAAGTGAGTTATCATAGTTGTCCGTTTATTATCAGATAACTCGAATTTCCAACTTTTTCAAATAATATAAATCATTATCTAAACATGTCGCTTCGTTGTACTTTTGTGCTTTACAAGCATTTTGGATTTTCATTTAATTACTTAACTCTTTCGAATTGAGTGCATGTGTACCGCCTCTGGTGAGGGTATCTGGTATCGTATATAGTTTATATAGTTTAACAATTGCGTGCAACAATTTGCAAGTGAGTTCTACTGATATTATTTATAAACAAGTTGAAAATCAGACGATAATAATAAACACGACATTTTGTCGTCGTCGTTGTTGTATTGAAGAGGCTTCATTGTTATATAATTGAGTTTAAATGAAGCACTTACAGAGAGAAAGAGAGAGAGAGAAAGAGAGAAAAATTATAGAGGGGGTAACCCCCAACAACAAAAACAGTAAAGTGCACAGTTTAAAGAGCTTTACTAGAGAGAGAGAGAGAGAGGGAGTAAAAGTTGTACTTTATCTAAGGTTTTTATATCGAAACATTTTCAGGTACATATATTAGTAAATAACTTAACGCACTGTTTAACATACATATTTGTGACATGACGATAACATAGTTATTAGACACACATATATATATATATATATATATATGTACACACATTTGGTAGTTTACTTTTTATGGCTTCCCATATAAAGCTCTCGTTTTTCGCTCTCTTCAACGCAATGAGAGCGAGAAAAAGACGATTTAAATACTGTTTTTTTGTGCTTTTTTCTGTTAGTTAAATGTTAATTGGCTCATATAGTGTGTGTTTGGGTGTGCGTATGTGTTTAGCAGAGGTGTGAGAGGTGTGTGTACTAAATAAGCAACTGATACTGTGAAATTGCACTTAAAAGAGGTCATGAGTTGATTGCCAAAAGGTCTGAAAAACACACTTACTACTTATACTATGTACATATAGTACTATATATCTTAAAGATCTTAGCTATCACAGCTACTCTAATGGAAGAGTCGAAATTTATATGCATATTTTGGCACTTAAAGTTATGAGTAACTTTTTAAAAGCCTAGAATACTTATTTAACTTAATACATTTTAAATGTATAGAAAAATAGTGATGTCTAACCCATGATATAATGTTGAATAAATTTACTCCCAAACTGCCAAATTATCAACTTACAAAATATGCAATTTGCTCTAAAATATTTGAGTGCTGCTTTCGTCACTAGCGTGACTGCAAAAGCAGGACTTCAAAATGGGGAACTTAAAGTTCTTAAGGTGAAAAAGTATATGATAGATATATAAAAGCATGCTTTCTAGAACAAAATATATTTTCGGGGCCTACTTTCGTCACTAGCGTGACTGAAAAAAATTAAGAAGCTTAAAGTACTATTGCTGAAATATGATTTAAAAAAATGTTTAATACTTTCTTATAAAAAATGGTATGTTTTGTGGGTCTACTTTCGGCACTAGCGTGTCACTAGTGAATGCAAAAAATGAAGAAGCTTAAAGTACGCTTGCTGAAATATAATTAGAAAATCTATAATACTTTCTGATAACAAAGTATGGTGTTGGAATCAACTTTCGTCACTAGAGTGACTAAAAAAAGTGTGCCAAACAAGATATTCAAAGCTACTGGGATAAAAAATGTATGAAAAAAATTGTTCAATACTTTCTAGTAGAAAGTATTTTTGCGGTGACTGCTTTCGTCACTAGCGTGACTGAAAATTCGGTGTGCCAATTGAGAAGCTTAAGATGCTCTTAGTGAATTGGTATAAGAAAACTAATAAATTCTTTCTAAAAAGTATGCAAATTGTTTGCTAATTGTTGTGGTGTGTGTTTCGTCACTAGCGTGACTGCAAAAAAAAATGAAATTTAAATCTCTTTTGATGAGCTCTATATGATGAGACTTAACACTATTTGCAACTCATTCAACACTCAAAATGTGGCATGACTAGGAATAAAGAATGCAGCATAGATTAATTAGTTAAAATTGCTCCACTGTGCACCTGTTCACCTGCTACTGATAACAAACTGTTCCAGAGAGTAAATGTGTGTGAATGTGGAATGCTGATAAATTCAACTTTAATCTCAAGTGTGTACAAATTTTACCGTCCGCAGAATGCCGATGAGGAGAAGGAGGGCAGCAGCAGCAGCAGCTATCATCCGGTGAATGGACATGCCGAGCAGCAGCTGAGCGGCAAGGGCAAGGGGCTGAGGAGTGATAAGTTTAAGCCAAGTCAGGCGGACGGTGTGCTGTCAGCGGAAGCGGAACACTATCAGAAGACGTCGTTTGAGGATGTGCCACTGCACACGGCTTGTTTGACCTATTTGGGTTTCTATCTGCTCATGATCTTGGGCTACATCAATCAACTGCTCTTCGTGCCCAAGGTGGCCAAGGATAAGGGACGCGAGGGTTATGTAACCCTCTACGATGCCTTTGAGAGTTTCTATTCCCGTTATGTGTATCGTAGAGTGCGCGATTGTTGGAATCGTCCGATTTGCAGTGTTCCGGGCGATGAACTAGTGCTCAAGGATCGTGTAACGGACGATTATGGTTGGAGCTTTAGGTTTACGGGCACCGAGACACGTTGCCTCAATTTGGGTTCCTACAATTACTTGGGTTTCGCCTCCGCCACAGGACGTTGTGCCGATGAATCGGAGCAGCGAGCGCGGGAGAAGGGTTTGGCCTACTGCAGTTCACGCTGTGAGTTGGGAAACACTCAGTTGCATCTGGATTTGGAGCGTCTAACTGCCCGGTATTGTGGTGTCGAGGATGCCATTGTCTTTGGCATGGGTTTTGCCACCAATGCACTCAATCTACCCTCGCTGCTGGGTCCCAATTGTCTGGTCGTGAGTGATGAGAAGAATCATGCCTCAATCATTCTGGGATTGCGTTTGTCGGGCGCCACAACGCGTGTCTTTAAGCACAATAGCATGAAGGATTTGGAGCGTGTCTTGCGCACTGGTGTCTGCTATGGCAATCCCAAGAATGGTGGCAAACCCTGGAAGAAGATTATGATTTTGGTTGAGGGTATTTTTAGTATGGAGGGTTCCATTGTCCGGCTGCCGGAGATTATTGCTTTGAAGAAGAAGTACAAGGCGTATCTGTATTTGGATGAGGCACACAGCGTCGGTTCCATGGGTCCCAATGGACGTGGCGTCGTGGATTACTTTCGTGCCGATCCCAAGGATGTGGACATATTAATGGGCACATTTACCAAAAGTTTTGGCAGTGCCGGTGGCTACATTGCCGGCTCCAAGGTGAGACATGAGAGTGGAGAGTGGGAAATGGAGTCTTGAATTGAGTTTTTTATTTTTTTTAGAAACTGATTGATTTCCTGCGAACGAATAGTCATGCCCATTGCTATGCTGGCTCCATTTCACCGCCAATTGTGCAGCAGATTTACACCTCGATGAGCATCATTATGGGCGAAGATGGCACCAACACTGGACGTCAGAAGATTCAACAGTTGGCCAGGAATACACGCTACTTTCGACGACGTCTGGCACAGATTGGTGTCATCACCTATGGACACGAGGATTCGCCAGTGGTGCCCATGTTGGTCTATCTCTTCTCCAAAATTGGGTGAGAAAAATGAAGCGAGGAATTGTAGTTGATTCACAGTGGATTTTTGAGAGTTTTTGTAGAACAATTTATTCGTACTTGAGCGGGGAACTATAGAGAGACTTAGACTTGGAGACTTGGTATATATATTGGTGTTATATTTGTGATTTTTTAAAAGAGTTTTTACTACAGATTTACTAGTAGTTTGTATAGATTCTTAGCTCCTAGTAGCAACTATCGATTTGCAATCAAACCATATGCAGAAAAACTTTGTTTCTTGAGATTACACAACTAAATTCATACACATTGTATACTACACATTATGGCCAACTTAGTTGTAGTTGTTTTAGTTTTTTTATAGCAATTTTTGAATAATATTGGACTATATAAAGTTGAAAATCAATTTAAAATACATAAAATTTGTACGTTTGTCTTAAAGGCATCAATCCTACATATAAATGGCTTATTAGCTAACTAACTTCTTCAATTAACTGACTACATTGACCCACTGACTTTATTTGACTACTATAATATATACTCCCTTTCTTATAATAGGAAAGATAGTTTGAAAAAGAAATTTTCCAATTAGTTTTAAAATGGTTTTTATCGAACTGATAGTTTTCCCACTGCATGTTGTTTTAAAACAGACTAAAACTAGTTTTTTAAATCAGAAAACTATAGAATACTAGAGTCGCCATAAAATAGAGCGTTAGAAATGTATCCTTGAATATGATAAAATTGGTTTAGAGGGAAAACTCAGTAAAAATTAGTGATTATATTAGAAGTTTAGGCTTAGAATTTAGGCTTAAATATGATAAAATTGTTTTAGAGCGAAAGCTCAGCAAAAATTAGTGATTATATTAGAAGTTTAATAAACTATAAAGCAAGTTTATTGCCAAACGCAAAGAATTTTCATAAAAAGTAAAGTGTATCAATGTTTAAAATGCTAATAAAAAATTTCTTAAATATGCTAAAACAGTTATTGGAACAGTTTAAGGAATTTTCATATAATGTGTAGTGTATCAAGTGCATTAAAATTGTGAAATGCCGAAATATTTCAAGATTTTCTAGTTGTAAAACCTTTTTTTTTTCGAATATTACCTGTATTAACTTGTGTTTATTTTGTACTCATGGATTTTAGAGCCGTCATACGTACGTTGACTACGCGACATATTGCCGTGGTGGGCGCTGGTTTTCCGGCCACGCCCATTATGGAGGGACGCATACGTTTCTGTTTGTCGGCAGCACACACCAAGGAGCAATTGGACTATGCACTGGATGTGATCAATGATGTCAGCGAGAATCTGGGACTGAAATACTCACGCAAACAGCGTGATCCCAATCCCATTGAGTATTGAGACTCTAAAAAAAACACACCCAAAACAAATACACTCGCGTACACACAGCTAGAACCACTTAAGCACTGGAAAACAGCGTAAAATAGAAGAAAGCAAAGTGAAAGCGAAAAACTCACAGAGAAAAATCCAAAAAATTTAAGAAATGAAAAGTGAAAAGCGTTTAAATTTAAATTTATAAAATAACATTTTATTAAAATATATAAAATATATTATATATATATTTAAAGTAATTGCTATTTGTTGTCGTCATGTTGTTGTAAACTAACTATTGACTAATCCCCAAGGGAATCTGCCTAAAGCAAACTATATAGCACAAGAACAACAATGTGGCATGAAAAGAAATATATAAAATTACTAATAAAAAATGTAATAATTAATTTGTGTATTTAGCATTTAACACATTTCTGTTGTAGTTTGTTATTTTATAATGTAAAATTTCCGAAAATATCTACTTTGGCCGCTGTCCAAAAGGAATATTATATAGTAGTATATATCTACTGTTATACAACTGAGAAAAAGAGAATATTGATAAAGTGTATTATGTTCATTCAGGTTTGCTTTTCACACATCTATATAGTTATGATAGTTAATAAACTTATTGTTAGAAAAAGATATCTGCCTTTATGCCAAGTCCAATAAACAAACCAACAAACAGCAGGAATTAATGAATTATGAAATATATATATAGAATACATAAACATATATACTGTTAACAGCTAACGTAACGCCGATAAATATATAAATCCAAAAATAGATATATATATACATACATATATTTATAACAATTATAATAATAATAATACTATCTATATGCGATATTGTATTAAAAACATTTTATTTTTCTATACTGAATAATAAAGTACATATATCTTTCGGCTTTCCAAGATTAAAATATAATTTGTGATGTTAAAGCGTCGCTAGTAACTAAATTTTGTGGCTAGATTTGGCGGTTTCTTTAACTATTTCTTAATTTTTTTTCAATTTGTAGCTAATTTAAGATAAAATAGGGCAATGCTTAGTAACGCAGTGTGAACCCAGCTTAATAAAGTATTAATGAAAATGCTGCGTTCACGCTGCGTCACAGTTTAAGCAGACACTTTAAACAAATCGGCACAGTGTGAACAAAGTGACACGGTGTGAACACAGCATAATTATAAAATATAACTAGCTGTCATGGTTTGAACTCTACATAATAATTATATAGAAATATTACTGCTGTGTTCACACTGTGTCACAACATAATTAGACAAACTATACAAAGTGACACAGTGTGAACACAGCATAATAATAATATTTAAATATTATTTAATTAAAAGGAATAATAAAAAGGCTGCATTCACATTGCGTCACAGTTTAAGCAGACACTTTAAACAAATCGGCACAGTGTGAACACAGCATAATTATAAATTAAATTAAGCTGACATGGTTTGAGCTGTACATAATAATTATATAGAAATATTACTGCTGCGTTTACACTGTGCCACAGCTTAATTGGACAAACTAAACAAAGTGACACAGTGTGAACACAGCATAATAATAATATTTAAAGATTACTGCTGTGTTCACATCGCGTCACAGTTTAATTAGGCACTCAAAACAAAGTAACATTGTGCCACAGTGACACAGTGTGAACACAGCATAATATTTATACACTAAAAAAAAGTGTTGTGTTCACATTGCGTGACAGTGGATGCCTTGAGAACCAAAGTTCTATTACTGCTGCGTTCACACTATTATGTGATTTCCATCTGCGACACAGTGTGAACGCAGCATAACTATCTAGTTTTATCAAGATGCCTTTGATTTTGCTGTTGCCTCCATTTCACGATGTTTTATCTACAAAATTTCCTATTTATATTCTCCCTGCGATTTGGTTGCCGTCTGATTGCCTATGTAGAGATATGTATATGTGCCTATGGAGTCTATTATATGGCAAATACTTTTGGTATAATGTCACAAGATCGCGATAGATAATCTACACTGATCTCAAATTGAAATCGGTTTCGTTTTGCAGGCTTTGTCGATTTAGTGGAATCCATGGTTATAATCGCACTGGGTACTTCCGTAATACTCTCAATACTGATGTTAATATCAACGCTACAGGAGCATGTGAGTGTAATACATTGTCTATATTTGATATATTCTGATCCATTCGAATATAGGAATCAACTGGCATTATTTTCACGTATCTGATGTGGGGCGTTTTTACAACCATCTTTTTATCCATATTTTATATAATCTGTTTTACAAGAAAAACAATTACGTCATCGGGCATATTTGGTGGACTTTTGGTTGGCACCATTAGTGAGTGAGTGGGGCATCTGGACATATAATATTTTATATATATTCCACAAAACCCACAGTTCTCAAGGGTTATTCAATGCTGGTGGTATTATCATTCATACACATGCTTGTCTCCTCCGACAGTGAGGACTCCAATTGACTTTTGAATTCTGCTTGTATATTTGTTATAGTAATAAAAAGCTGTATAGATTTATTTTTTATATAAATACTTATTTATATAAAAAATTTATTATTTAATATAAATAATTATATATTTAGTTATGTTCGTAGAACAGCACTATTTCTAAGTTCGAAAATAGAATAGCAGTAAAAAACTAGTTTAAAATTAACGTCAAGCCAAGCAGTTTGTCCAAGCAGTACACAAAAGCAGTCTAGACAGCACAAAGCAGTTCAGGCAGCTGTTTGCTGTAGTGTTGCCACTCGAGCAAATTTCTAGCTACGTTTTTGAGTAGCTAAAACTCGAATGTTATAATATAAATATATAGCCAGTTAATTGTCGGTAATATAGTTATCTATCTATACTACAGTTGCTGTTACCAATTCGAGTATCTTCTCTTGAAGCTTTCTATCCACTGTGAATGCCAACTAAGCAGTGTGCAAAGCAGTGCACAGGGTGTTACCTTTGCTTAAAGCAGTGCTTTCAAACAGCTTGTGCACAAGCAGTGTTACATTTGCAAGCAGTTCAGTTCACATAAACCGCCAAATTCAAAAGTACTTAACTTCAGCTTAGCTTTATTTACATCCAATTGGATTTCTTTAAGTCTTTAATTTAGTTTTGCCAACTGCTGTCCACGCTTCATCCACACTTTGCCACATTGCCAACTTGTCTCGTTTTTGCTGTAGTCGACACTTTATCGCAATCGATTTTTGGGGGATTTTCGCAACGACAATTGACTTAAACAATTTTCTAATTAACAGTAACTCAAGTCTTTTTGGCCACTGTCTGTCTGCCACTTGACCATGCTGTTAGATAAACTCCAATTGTAATTGTCATAGAATTCAAGATTCACACACAAAAAGCACAATTGTTGTTTTAGTTGCCATTGTTGTTGTTGTTGTTGTTCCTCTTGTTGTTGTTGCTGTTGTTGTTGCATTGAAATTACTTTCAATTTTATTGCTGTTGCAATATTTATGCTGTTGTTGCATGTTGCCACATGCAGCGCAGGCAGCCAAAATACTTGTTCAAAGTTGTTGTTGTTGGTGACATTCAAAAGGCAAGGCGTGCGTTGACCATGCCCCCTCCACAGTGTTGGAAGTGGGCGGAGAGTAATATGAAATACAAAAATGTTTGTTAAAAATTTTATTCAAAAATCGATTTTAAAACATTTTTCTTTGCACATAGTTAAAATGCCAAAGAGTGGGTGGGTGGGGGTGTGTGTGTGTGGGAGGAGGGGGTAGTTGAAGAACAGTGGTTGTGAGAAGGGGTGTGAGGAGGAGTGTGTGTGTTCTATGTGCTGGGGTGTGAGTAATTGACTACGTGCGTATAAACTTTCTCTGGGCATTTTGCACGAGTGCAACAACTAGTATGAACACAATATTCGAGATGCTCGACTGCTGTGTGCCCAATTTTAAAATCTTTTCGCTCTTAGGCGAAATTTTAGCAAGCAACATATCAATTTTCGATTTAACTTTTTATATAATTGGAAATTACAGAATTTGTTCTGAATTTAAAGTTCAAAATTTTTTAAAACTGTTCTAAACAATCAGCCAACTTGTGCCGATTATTAAAATATATACCTTATATAATCGGAAACGAGTTTTACGCTTTTTAGGGCAGCTACTATCGAGTGAAATACCATTTTACACTATATTTTATCACACAATTAATTCTGCATCTAAATTTCATTAATATCCAAAATTTGAATTTTTTCCAAATTTTGCCAAATTTTGCATAAATACCCCTTTACATTTTTTCGAAAATGGAAAAATAAATTTTTTTTCATTTTATTTTTAAAAACTATTTTAATTTATTAGAAATTTTGTGTAGATCAAGAATATATATACTTTATGGGCTCGGAATTGAGTTTTCAGCCAGTTAGGGACAATAAGCGTAAAACCAGAATATCTCAGTTAATATCAGCTACTCCAATTTGAATTCATATAATTGGAAATAAAACTCAGAGGGTATTACACGGTCGGCATGCCCGACTGACATTTGTTTTCTTGTTTAAACTATGATAAAAATTGATGTAAAATTCGTAAAATTTTTTAAGTAGACTGCAAGTTTTGATTGTGCGAAATCCAAAAATAAACCCGAATTTCTTCTGTATTCATTTCAGGAATCGGCCATTCACTTTATCTCATTGCAATTTAAGAGGATGTATGATATAGACTGGAACCAACGGGTAAGTGAAAGAAGATTCACAAAATTGCTTTATTTTATTGCATAAAACCTGATCTGCGTGCAGAATTTTTCAGTACATTTTAAATGAATTTAGCTAGATAATTGCAGGTTTTCAAGCTATTATAGTAACAAGAAATAGTCACACAAATAGTCACAAAATTAGCAGCGTTTTAGTTTCCCTTGGGTACTGGGCTATCAAGAGGACTTGAGTGTGTATCGGTGTCTGTTGTGTTGTGGCATCATAAATATGCACTATGCTAGCCATTTGTCATGGCTTTTTGCCCAGCAGTTTTGCTAAAGTAGTTGAGTTTCAAGCCAAAAGCTGCAGCTAAAATGCTGCTCAAGGCGCTCAACGTGATCAGAGAAGCGAAATTTAATAGAGTTTGATAAGGATTATGATAAGCAGATAAAGCAGCAACAGAAATGATAACAACAGCCACTTGGAAAGCAGCTGGATAGCAGAAATAAGCTAAATACTCTCTATGAATACAACCATTTTAATAAGCTCTTGGCTTGGCATACCCTATAGTGCTTTCAAAGTGTTGATAGGGTGGCGTTAGCTCAGTAATTATAAGTTATACGGCATTACAGGGTATGTACGTGTAAGTTTTCACTGCACTGCACAATAAACTACTTACTTACTGTATTACAGGGTATCTGTTAGTTGCATTTCTCTGCAAAAATCAGTTGGAACTTGATTGAAACCAACTGAAATCAAAAAAACTGCTTAAAACTAGCCGTTAAAATCTATTATTTCAAAGCTACCTACAGGGTATCCCTTAGTCCAACAGTCATACAATATTTATACATTTATAAGTAAATAGTTTAAATAATGAATTCACCCAACAACAACAACAACAACATCAAATAGCAAATAAAGTATTTCGAGTATTTTGCAGCCATTCAAAAAATATCTATAAATATTTATAGTTGGCATTAAAAGTATCTGCACACACTTGAATGTCTTACACTGATAAAAGCGCTGGAAAAAAAGATGCAACAAAAATTTGAGAGAAAAGAAAACTTTGGAAATGTGTGGGCGTATATGACCATGCCCACTCTCAAAACGAAGTGCACCAAAATTGAAGGTTGAAAGTTCAAAGTCGATTTTCAGTTTGATTTGTCGATTTTTGCGATTGCTGTGGCAGCAATTGATGTGGCAGCATGTTGCTGTTGTTGTAGAAACCCTTGCTGCTGTTGTTGTTGTTAAAGTTCTTACTGCTGTTGTTGTTGTTGTTGCCACATTTGCTGGGCAAATACAATTTTAATGTTTCCGTTTTACTTTTAGTTTTGTGCTGGCCAAAAATATGTTTGTTCGAGTATGCATGAGTTTTCTGCGTGTTTTTCTTTAGCAACTTTTGTCCGCCCACATCGCTGCCACGCCCCCCAAGTGCCTTCCAATTCTCCTAGACACACACACAGTAGTATTGGTTACACGAATTCCATTTATGGCAGCTTTTGGCATAGCAAAAAAAAAAATAAAAAGAAAATCGCTGGAAAACTGAGGAAGTTGCATTTCGTTGTTGTTGTTGCATAATCTGATAAAATGTTGCAACATTTTGCTGCTCTATCTGCTGCTTGCTGCTTAGTTTTTATTTATTTTCGTTGCATCTGCAAACCTTAACCATATTATGTAACAGATATATATATAGATAGGTAACTGGGCGGTTGGGGGCGTGGCCATATGCATTGCATAAAATCCGATTTGTAAATATTTGAAGCATGTTAAAGCGCGTCAGCTTGTGGATTATGCGCATACTTTTGGCAGGCAGTGTGGCAGCAGCAAACAGCAGCAGCAGATACTTTTGATAGTGTTGCTATAACAAGCAAATTTTAAACAGTTGACCAACTCTGGGATACCCTTTATAAAATTAATGAGTGGTAAAGTGCTGAAATTTTAGCTTATTTAGCTATTTTATAGCCTAATTTGAAATGCTAGATAATTGTGGAAAAATTAAAAAATATTTAAAAACTGTTTTAAAACAAAGAAAAATTTTTATTAAATTTTATTAAGTGGAAAATAAGTATGTAGCAAAATAAACTTTTGAGTCTTCAAACTAAAAGTAGGAACTAAATTCATAATACTGGTATTGTTAGCTATTTTAAGTGAAATTTTGTTATGAAGCTACTTATTTAAGCCATTAAATGGCATTTTCTAAAAAGCGTTGCATGCTTCAGGCGCTCAAGTAGTTTAAAATTTTAAAAACTCCATAACAAGCAGAGTTATTTGAATTCTACTTTCTACATTGCTTAAAAATGCGCAGTTACTTAACTTATTTATTTGCAAACACTTTAAGAAAGAAGATTTCAACTGTTAAAGTGTTTTATATACAAATACTGTACGTTTAGCTACAAAAAGTGTATAGGTTTATTGAAATTTTTAGCTCTCTAGCTCTAGTTTTAGCTCGTTTGTTAATTGCCACACTTTTTGTAGTCTAAATGCACACACAACGTGTATACCCGCACTGTGAAAGTAACGGGTATTAGAACAGCAACTAATTAAAGACATCAGAGTTGAGGGCACAAATAATTGCATGTATATTTTATAGAAACAAGCTAGAGAGAGAGAGGGAGAGTGGAAGAGAAAGAGAGTATTATATGCATATATTTAGAATTTGGGCAAAATGCCACGCCCATACGCCTATGCGCCCATACAAAAACAATAACCATAAATGTTAACAAGACGCCCACAAAACTTAATGATGCCAAACAAAAGGCACATTAGACGGCAGACAGGACATAAGTGTATGTGTGTGTGTGTGTGTGTGTGTGTGTGTGTGACAGGTGCTAAGGTGTCGTCTGTCGTGTGTCTCCATCTCTCTCTCTCTCTCTCTATTGCTCTATCTTTGTCTGCCTCACACATTAATTAGAAAACTGTGGTTTGCCATTTTGCTCAATGAAACATTTGGCAGCAAATTTAATTTGCGGTTATTTTGTCACAGCCAATATATGACTATAGCTCTCTCCCTCTCTCTCTCTGTCTCACTCTCTCTTTCTCTCCCTCTCTCTTTCTCTTTCTCTTTCTCATTCTCTTTCTCTCTCTCTCTCTCTCTCTTTCTAGCTGACTTCCTTTAGCTATTACAAATTTTTGTTAGTGAAAATCAAATTTGGTCTTGAGCCTTGATTAAATTTGAGTCTTTGAGTGCGAAACTCGTCGACTCGTCGAGAGACTTTGATGGATTAACGTATGTGCTGAATTGAAAGTGTAACACTGAGGTGCAAAAGTGTGTGTACCAAAAGTCAGGGGCAATCTTTTTGTTATGGACACTAGAGAGAGGCAGCTTCCATCTGCAGCACTGAGAACAACGTGAGGAATGACTGATTGTCCTGTTAGCTGTAGATGTAGACCGTTAGCGCCATAACCATACATAAATGCAGCCAAAGAGTCAGACAAAGACAGAGAGCAAGAGTGAGCGAGAGGGAGAGAGTGGGAGGGAGAGTGAGTGTGTTTCCCAGGCGACACGTTCGAGCAGGCACATGAAAAATCGTTTTCGTTCAACTCAAATCTTATTATAAAACATGTGCTTAAGTAATAGCATCCAAGTAAAGTGTTTGACTTGATGCTCCCCTTCCTTACTTCCTTCCTTCCTTCCTTTCCTCTCTTCTATATCCCCCCCATATCTCTTGTCATATAACTGATTGCCAATGTGCCACGAAAGGGTAAAGATTAATTTGATGTGCTACACTCGCAAACGAAAGCCAGAAATTTTTGCGGAAATCAGAAAATAACCCAGGAAATAGTTGATATGTATGCTTTCAATTGATTTTTGATATATCCCTTTGAGAGAAAGAGACATGCAATTGATTGAATTATGCTTTTAGGGCATGTCCTTTAGATATGGTTTAAAATTTTAAGCTTTAAACAAATATGGGAGTTAGTTTTAGTATGTTATGATTCAAAACGTGAATTTATAGTATTCAAAAATGGTTGAAAAACTTAAAGAGTTATGAGGATAATGATATAATAAAGAATTGATATCGGATAATGATAAAGAATTTAAAAGATTGTAATAGGATTATATTATGATGGAAAAGAGAGGCAAAAGTTTGATAGAGAAAAGGTAAAAGAAGTGGGAGAGTGTAAAGCTGTTAAAGAGAGAATGTTAATATATGAAAGAGAGAAAACCGCAACAGCAAACTTGATCTGCTTGGGGAACAAGCGGAACTGCAAGCTAAATTCAGTGACTTTAGCTCTTATAGACTCTTAAATTCAGGTATTTATACAAACAAGAGTATACTTTAAAACAATTAACAGAAAATATAAAATGTTAAAAATGAATTAGGTATTTATTTATTTATTTACTTAATGTCAGACTATGATCGGTCGACATATTTAAAAAGTTATAATATAAAAATAATTTAAAAGTTTATAATTAGATTTTAAATTCACACTTAAATTTAAATTTATTGGGTAACTTAACTGTCAAGTGCTGGGCAAACTAATATTGGTAGAAATTTTTTGACAACAGATTTAGTTTCGTTGGCTATAAATTACTCTATTTTCCTGTCTTACAATCGCTCGATCAGGATGCTACTAGCGAAATACATCTTCTGTTTATACTCCTCTGCGTTGCCACCTGGACTAGATCTGCCGCACACTCTACTGCAAATGGGCCAGATCTCATACGACGAGGTTGCCACATCCAACACTACACTAAAATATTGAATTAAAGCTGCTTTTCACAATCATTAAAACAGAACTTCTAAAAACGTATATTTCACTATAAATAGTGTAGAAATGTTCATTGAAAATTTAAATAAATTTATAAAATAATTCTCATTAGTTAAATATTCAATTGAAGATACATTTTAAAAGCACTTTGCAGCGCTGCCTTAAGCAAAACAGTTCATTAGCCTTGACTCTTCATAACATGAACTTTTTCTTTAACAACTTTCCATAAACATGCAGAAAGACTTGTGTTTATATTAGCACATCTATTTACACAGTCAGACTCTCTCTCTTTCTCTCATTATAACTCTTTCTCGCTCTGTCTCTTTAGCACACATTTTGTGTGCGCTTAATAAAATCAAGTTAGCTATAAAATATAGTAAATTATAAATCTGTAATTGGATTTGCGCAAATGCGATTCAATGCGGCGTTTTGGCTTTAATTGATTTAAATGAGTTTATGCATTGCATTTGTTCGATTATAGCGTATATAATATGTGTATTTTATATATTTTGTATACACATATATATATATAAGTATTTAATTTAATAAGCTTGCATGTCGCAGCACGTCGTGTGTGTGTCACGTGGCGTATGCGTAATTTGATTATTAATTAAATGAGCCACCGTTGCGAAGCTCGGCACTTAAATGGGCCAATTGCTAATCGAATTAGTTGATAGAACACAAGTGAGAGAGAGTAGGAGAGAGGGAGAGAGAGAGTGAGTGTAAGAGAGAAAGAGAGAGAGTGAGTGTAAGAGTGAGAGAGAGTGTGTGAGTGAGAGTGAGTGGGAAAAACAATGGAGCTTGTCTAATGAAGCAATGCGACGACCCAAAGCGAACGGAAGTAAACAAATCAAATAAGATTTATTATGTGACACGCATAAAATAAGGACAAACGTTTCGTGCCAGTGTTAAGTGGAGAGGGAGGGAGAGAGAGAGAGGGAGGGAGAGAGGGAGAGGGAGGCAGAGAGAGAGGAAAAGAGAGGTAGCTAGAGCTGGAGAAAACTGGACACAACACAATGAGCCGTGACCCAAACAAAGTCTATTAAATCAATTGAGTGTAAGATGGCACGCCGGAGACTTTCGAGTAGAGCAACGCCAATGCGTGCAACATGAGCGAATGTTGCCTAATTAAGTTGCCCCATTACAGTTGCCACTCCCTTTCTTCCTTCCACCTCTCAGGCTGATAGCCTACCTCTTAGCATTGTTATCAATCAAAGGACTGGTCTTGATTGACTGGGGACATTTGGCCAGATTATTATGCCAATTATGTGCAAGTGCTTAGCGCATTGGCGGCTAATTAGCCACAGGCTAACGTGGCTAACGTGGCATGCAACAGCAGCAGCAGCAGCTGCGTCAATTGAGCTGGCAATTGAATGCCCAGCGGGAGCTGCTTCTCTCTCTCTCTCTCTCTCTCACTCTCCCTCTCTCCCTCTTCCGCTGACCTCTTTTATCGCAATTGCTGAAAATGCATTTCCATGGCAGCTACAACATGCGTTGCAGATGCGTCACATTGTGGCTGCCACCTGCCAACAGTTTGGCGGTTAACAACAGGCGTAACAGACTAACAGCCAATGAAGATAATGTTGATGCTGCTGCTGCTTAATAGCATAGCTACACTGAGAGAAAAGCTAAGGAACATAGAAATTCATTTAAATTTAAATTTAAAATATAATTTTAAACTTTTAAATTATTTTTATATTGTAACTTTAATATTAATCACGTCGACTGATCATAGTCTGACATTAAATAAATAAATAAATAAACAAATAAATAAATAAATAAATTGTCAAGAACTTTTACCTAAATTTGAATTCTTAGTCTGTTTATGCTTGATTTAAGTAGCCTTTCTTTTTAAAAAAAGCATTCTGCTATTTCGCTAAAATTTTTCTCAAGGGGCATGGAAAGAGTTCGGGGCCGAACTTGCCCCAAGGGCAGCGACACCAGTGAGTGCTTTGTGTTTTTTTTTTTTGAGTTTGAGACGCTTCAGATGTCACAGCAAACAAGAAACTCAAATCATAAAATAAGCAATGGAAATTTTTCTTTTACTTCTTTTTTTTTGTGTTGCCAACTTGCAACAAGATGTGGCAGGCAACAGAGGCAGCAAGATGTGCATCTGGCAGCGACAACTGCCGGAAGTAATAGCAACATAATCGATTTGATGCTTGCCACTGCTGCAGTTTACAGCCGGATGACAGAGTTGTTGCCGAGGGTAGGCAGAGAAGTAGTGCAGGCAGCAGGGAGAGTACTTGAAGATTACGAATGCGATATAGCAGCCGCTGCAGGAAGTCATTTCCCACACACACATACACACATATATATTCTGAGGAAATCTGTCTCTCTGTCTGTCTGTCTGTTAGTGTTAGCTAGAAAGAGATATTGCCTAGCGTTATTCAAGCTGAAATCTAAGCACAAACGGAATTTCAATCTTTTGCCACAGAAGCCACCAAAAAAAGCATCTGTGGCAACTGCAACGAAGGAAGCAGAGTAGTAGAGTGGAAGGGGAATGACAAAGAGAGTTACGACAATCTAATTCCATTAAGCTATATATTTGATCATACTTTAGTTAAAGTAGCTTTGTATATATAAAAACATATGTGTTTGCTGTGTTGCTTAATTGGAAAAGGGCTCAAAATGTAAGGTTTAAAAATGAATGGGAATAAAACTAATTTATTTCAAAACTTTTATTTAATTTCTAAATATATCAAATTAATGTTTTTGAAATGCGAGTTTTTTATTACTATATTTTTTTTTTTTTTCTAAAATTGTGTATATTTTATTAATAAGCTTTCTGCTACCTTTTGTGGCAACTTAATCTAGTTTTTCATTGAGCAGAAAGAACAATTGATCACAGGCAATACATATATATAAATTATGTTAGAAATCTATATTTTTAACAGTATTTAAAAATTTGGTTTATGAGTTATCGAAGAAACCTGGTAGGAAGGTCCAATGGATCATTCCTTTGAGTTTTCTGTTTCTAGGCTTGGTGCTAAGTCGTCTGGCAAGCTAATTTATGCGTATTCCAAGGCGTTGTATATAGTTCAATAAATGCAATTGCTTTAGGAAACTTTAGATCCCTTTCAATATCCTAATTTTATTAAGGTTAATTTTTGCTGCTATGCCGTTAATTTGCAGTGCATATTTCGATATTAGACTCAGTATCGAATTTTGTTAAAAAATAACTTTTTAAAAAAAGTGATAACTTGCTTTTTGGTGCAAGTAGCAAGTAGGACATCTTTTCTCCTTTCTTCGTGACCGACTGTCGAACCATGGTTGTGTGAGCTTTAAAAGTTTGTTAGTTTATTATCAAAGTATATTCTCTGCCAAGGGTATACCAAAGGGTATATCTACATAACTTTGTACACTGCTTTTAATAATATTTTATTTATATTATTAAATAATTTCTCTTCCACTGAATTGAGCAGCTATTTGGTAAGCAAGTCGTTATAAATAAATGGTTACCTATAATTAAACAATAAATTAAATACAAATCACATATCAATCAGTGAACTCTCTCTCTCTCTTTCTCCCTCTCTCTCTCTGTCTCTCTCTCTCTCTCTCTCTCTTTTACACTCTCTCTCTCTCTTTGCATGTAGCTCTTCACTTGAGAAGCCACAATTTGTCATAGATAATGCTGGCAAATATGTAATTTACAACCTCAACAAAATCAGACTCGTAAAGTTGTCTAGACATTTGGGGGCCACAGCTGTGTTTTGGCAGCGCCATTTGCCAAACTTTGTTTAACCTTTGATCCCCTCGCCACACCCCGCCCCGCTCTCAAATGTTACGTTTAAACACAACCACCATAAAACCGATGACAGCATCTGACACAAATCCAGCCAAGTTAAAAGTTAAACAAAACTGCCTTCTGTCTGCTGTTTGCAATGTCTTATGCGCTTCTCTCTCTCTCTCTCTCGCTCCTACTCTCTCTTTGTCCTTTGCGCTCTCAACTGTCTTAGCTGTCAGGTGACTGCATAAGATATGTACAGTTAGCATAGTTAGCTTTAAGTAAACTGCTAGAATAGCAGTTATCCTTTGCAAAACAGCTGAAATTATTTATGCTGAATTCATTAAAAATTAACGTTTAGCACAATGGATTGACTTGCTTTGAATAATTTTTATAGTATTTCTTCTAGGCTGCAAACACTTTACAGGGTATCTAATCTTTTGGCATGCCTTTGTGAAGCTTTCATTGTTGTTTCTATTGTTTTTAGTGGTATTATTTGCGACGTTGTCGTCATCAGTTTTGTCGCATTTTGAGTTGAGCTTCAGCAACATATTTTATAGAATAGTGAAAGCTGTTAGAGTGGAGTTGTGACATCAGGTAGAGAGCAGCTGGAAAAGAGAAAGATAGAGAGAGAGTGGAAAATAGAGAGAGAGAGAGTGAGAGATGTGTAGGCTAGCAGCTAAGTAGAGTGAACATCTGCAACGAGTTTTGGTTGCCTGCTGTGTTTCCCCGTTGAATTCTTTGCCGTTGCAACATTAACACAATTTCACTCACCTGCTGTCTGACAAGGAATCTCCAACTATCCTACTCTGCTCTCCTCTCCCCCTCTCTCTCCCTCTCTCTCTCGCTCTCTCGCTCTCTGTCTGTGTTCTTCTAAGTTTGCTTCCCTGTGGCACTTTTGCATTTTAACATAATCATAAATTTTTATGCGGCTCGCCTTCTGCAAGCAATGTTTGTAGCTTAGCGCGCGCTCTCTCTCTCTCTCTCTCTCTCTCCCTCTCTCTCCCTCTCTCTCTCTCTTATAGTTTCTTTTGCCTAGTTTCTGTGTATGTGTGGCACTTGTTGCACACTCAACAAATTGCTGCTCAAATTTAGCTTCGTCTTTGGCCCTACATTTCGGGTGCTGGCCTTTATTCGTAATCGTAAACGTTATCGTAATCGTAGCATACTCGTACTATATATTGCTGCTGCTTCAAGTGTTTTCCTTGAGCTGTTTCCGTTTCTAATACATTTTGTGGCACGTTTCGTGTGGCGCCAAGTGGCGTATACGTAATGTCTTCATTGTGTATACACAACAAGCGCTGCAATTTATGGCAAATTTATGCTACAAACCAATCAAAACAAAACCAAAAAGCTGCACCACGTCAAATTCACAATTCACATGGTTCAACCTGCCACCATTTTTCCCATTTGTCTCTCTCTCTCGCTCACTCTGACTTGCCACTTGCCACATGGCTCGCACGCCTCGGATTGTGTGTCAATGCAAATCCAATTGACATTGCAGTGACATGTCATCTTTGTCATTCTCCTCCCTTCTTGTTGTTGTTGTTGTTGCGCATTCAATCTTAGTCAAGCATTGTGCTTGCAACACATTTGCAACGTGTGTGTTGTGGCAACACAAGCCAGCAATTTTCACAGCTCACATTCAATTGCACTCGAGAGTTTTGCATCCAATTGATCTTGAGCTGCACAATTTGCTTATCGGAAAGTGCAAGAGATTTGGCGTAAGAAAATTTTATATAAAACATGTATTTAAACTTTAAATAAAGCTAAATTTAAATTAATTAATTTATGCATAAAAATGCAGCTACACACTCTAGAAAAAGTGTTTAAATTCGTTATAAATGTTGGTTTGTCGCACACAAAAGAAATGTGTGTAAAATTTTGATAGATTGACCTGAAAATGTTATCGATTTTCACAGTGATGTGCTTAAGGGATTAATTACTTTCGCTGGGCAAAAAAAGAGAAAGGGGAAAATTTAAAATGATTTTTAAATTCAATTTCACCTGTTTGCGCAAAAAAAAGAAACATAAAAATTACGCATACGCCTCGTTTTGCAGCATGATTAAATGCCTTTTTTGAAAGGTGTAAAGTGGCAAAGGGGGAAAAGTGTAAAAGGGGCAAATGGTATGTAGAGAGGAGGGTTGGGGTATGTTGTAGTGTTACAGCATATTTACAATTTTAATTGCATAAATATGCAAAAGCCACAAAAAATGTGCTACAAAGAACCTCAACCTGAGCCTGATCCTGAGCCTCAGCCTGAGCTTTTTTTTTGCCAAAGAGAACATCGTAAAACGTAAACAATTTCGACATAAAAAATAAATTCGTAGCTAAAGAAATGAAAGCAACAAATGTGACAATAACTAAAAGCAAAGAGAGAATTACTGCTCAACAGTTTTTTGCTGCTGCTAAAAGTTAAATAGTTAAAAAAAATGTGTAAAAACATAATTCAATTTTATTGCGTTTCCCCTTTTAATGACAAGTCTTTGGGTTATTTTCAAATGGCATGATTTTAAACACGAATTTAATTGGTTGCGTTTGAGTTAATTTCAATGCAAATATTGTATGAAATTATAATTCTAATTTGATTGTAATTGATATTTTTGCAAAAAAACACAAAAGCAGAAAGCAAATTATAAGAAGAGAATGCTCGACCGTAAAATAGCCGCTGCTTTTTATTTCCAATTGAATGAGTTTATAAAGTTTTAAAGCTAGAAAATAAGATCTTGTAGCTATTGAACTGCTTTTGCCGCTAGAAGAGCATATAAAATTTCCTACAATCGGTAATTCTTTATAATCAAACTGATTATAAAGCCAAAGATATGACTAATGCTTCGTAGAATTGGAATCTTTCGTATATATACCATATAGAACAATCTTGATCGTGTTGAATTTTTCGTTAACTTGTATTCCATTTTACTTAAACATTCGATTGCTTACTTCATTAAATGTTTCTAGCTATCTATTATCTATGTATCAAATTTTGTTGCAAATATTTGTACTATAAAGTAATACCCTTTAGTTAGGGTATTAAAAGAGCATTTGAAATTGCTAAATTGCTCAATGCTTGACTCGCAAATTATTCAATTATGTAAATGCAATTGTAAATTGTTATCAATTAAATATGTAGATCCAAAAAGCTTTAAAATACGTAGCCAAAAAATATTATGCACACGTAATGCTGCTACCAATGATGTTATCTACAAATTGTGTATATATATATATTTATATATAGTCCTATTTAAAATTGTTTAGAGCTTGGGTTCGACTACTAAATTCGCATCAGAGTTTTACCGAGTTTTTTTATTTCGGTTTGCTTGAATGGAAAGGGGTGTGTGAGGGAGAGAGGAGGTTCAACTTTTGCTTAGTTGCCTTTTGCTGTGGTAATTGCCGCAAGCCAGAAGCCAGAAGCGGCTGCTATTTGCTCTCGAGCTCTCTCTCTGTGTGTGGCAAGTAGCAGATAAGCGGCGCATGAAGAGTGAGTAGCAGCAGCAGCAGCAGCAGCAGTTGCTGCCACTTTTAGTTTGGTAGGGTGGTGGGAGGGGGCAGGCCACACAATTCGTTTAGTCGTATATATATTTAGCATTTAATTCAAAAATTCTATAAATTGTGTTGCGTTTATAAATTGTGTTAAAAGTTGCGCCCATTGCCGGAAATTTTCGGCAATCGCCATGCAATGCACGTAGGCAGCAACACAGCAACAAATGACGCACTCGTTGTCGTTGATTTCCCCAAACCCCCATCTCACCCCACACCCCTCAGATATCCTCTTTCTCATTTACCAAGTATTTTAGAAATGTGCGTCGAACTAAAACACTTTCTCGACCATTTCGCTAAAGCAAAATGGGCAGCTAAATTGTTTTTATGTTGCTTAATAAATGTTTTAATGCTTTCAAGTGACTGTTGTGTGGGTGAATACTTACTTAATCTACTTGGAGGTACAAAATCAATGAGTTTAGATAAATGTAAACTTTAATAAATTAAATTTTAGAGTTAAAAGTTAGTTATTAATATTATTATATGCTATTGGGTACAATATTATTGCATTAAATTAATAAAAATGAAAGCAAAGCATTTTATGTTTAGAGAGTGTAATTAAAAAATTTGTTTTAAGTTTTCCTAAACTACTTTACTTTTAAAACTATTAGATTTTAGATACCCTATACTGTTTATAGTTTTCTTCTCGCCAAACTTCGTGTTGCTGTTCAAGAGTTTTTATCATAATTTTTAAAACTTTAAATGCTGTTGTAGTTTATTTTGATTGACTGTTTATTGTAACCATTTTCTATTAAACGAAATTTAGCTTAAGACAAAGTATGCTCTAAAGTTCTTTATAAATAGTCCAACTCTGACATTTTTTTATAATTTTAAACTGTTTTGTGCCTCTGTAAAATATTATGTTGGCTATATCTTGACTATTTTGAGTTTTAACTGTATTTGAAACTTTTAAAATCTATTCTCACGAATTTTCAGCTGTTTTGTTAAAGTTTCCCTTTAAAATTCTCCATTTTTTCAAGCTTAACTAGAACAGTTTCCCAAAACCTTGTAATTTTAGGCGTTTTGGTTTGCCGGAACTGTTATTTTGTATCTCTGTTAAATATTGTTGCTTTGCATGCTTAAAACGTTTCACAATTATTTCATTTGCGACTCTGGTTTTAAATGGGGGTGATACCCCCCCCCCACATAGAGTCCACCCCTGAATATAGAGCACTCCGTTCCACTGCTAGTCACGATTGTTGTCGGAAACTTTGCGAAAATGATTTCAAGTGCATTAAATTGGATGCTTTGCAACAAATGCGACTAATTAAAATGTGGGTTGGTGGGTTGAAGGCGCGGTAAAGCAGTTAAATGCCTGCCCAGGGTGGTGCTAAGGTGGTGCTGAGGTGGTGAGGTGGTTTGTTTTGGTTTAGTGGTGTTGCGTTGGGTGCCTGTGGCAGCAACGTCTTCAAAGTTTTTGCGGCATGTTGAGTTTTGAGTTATTAGTCGTGGCATGACTCGACTGTTGTGTACACCGTTCAACAGTTTAAGAGTTTAAGAGTTGAACTTGGTAGAGCCTGCACCTAAATACTGACTCCTGACTCCTGATTCCCTACAACCCCCTTTGCTGGCAAGGTGTTGGTAACCACAGCAAGAGTCAGCAACGTTGGCAAGTTTTTGTTAGGCATTTGTGCACAATTTGTTAAAATAATTATCCATTTTAGCCAAATTCAAAGCGGCAACATTAAAACTTTTAGTTGCAAACTTCAAATGAATTAACTAACAAAAGCTTCGCCTAGACAATGAGACCTCAGACGATGATGATGATGATGCTCATGATGATGATGACGACGTGGTTGTGGATGCTACCAAAGCAGCAAATGATCCCAAACGAATAAGAGAACTAAACACAATGAGTTTGAAAGAGACGGGAGGGCATGAGAGAGAGAGAGGGAGTGAGAGGAGGGCTTGAGTGCTCTTCTACACATTGCTTGTTGATGGCTTATCCTTTAAATAGAAACAGCAATAACAACATCAGCAACAACTTCCTATAATGCGAGCCAAAAAGGACAAAGACAGGTGGCACTGTGGTTCAAGCATAGCTAAACATTGCATACTTTCGGGGGTGGCTAATAATTTTGATTAATACGCTGCTGCTTTAAGCTTTAAATAAATGCAATACAAAATTTAATAGAAATTTGCTATTGCAACTGAAATTTATAGTTTGTTGATTAACTGGTGTGATAGTTATATAAATAACAAAAATTAGAAAAGGCCATAAATAAAATAGGTAAACTAAATAACAGGAACAGCAACATATTGCAGCTAAAAAATTTGTATTTATTCCTTTACATAATACATTTATTTATTTATATATTATATCTATTTACTCATATATTTTATATTAATATTTTCTCTTTTTATTTGCAGTTTAAAAAAGAAAGCTGTATGAAAATTTGTGATTAAAGTGCTTCAAAAAAAGTATAATTTAAAAGTGAATTGTTGCGGATACCTAAAATGTTGGGGTAAGTTTCACTATTTTAGCTTATTATATTTGAACTAAGTTTAAAATTCCATGGCACTTTCAGCCTAAGCATTTCGAAACTTTAAGTTTTAATTGCTTGAATTGTTAGCTAATGCATGCTGGTGACACTGTGCTACAAAATGTTTACTAATTTCCGGCTTCATTACGCTTAAAACCATTAGCAAAACTTTTGAAATGAATCCTGCAACATTTCATTCTCCCCAATTTCCTGCTTGCCCCATCCCACCCCCCTTGTTTTCTTCTCCTCACCCGCAATTTGTAGTCGATGATATAGCCGGGGCATCTTTATTTCATTAGCAGCAAAAACTCTAAACTCAACTCGCGACTTTTGACACCCTAACCTCAGTCTCTCAGTCTCTCAGTAGTTGCAGATGGATATAGAAATGGGTCGAGATATTGCTTTGACTTAAAGGCAATTGGCGATTGTATCTTTTGCACTCTCTCTCTCTCTCGCTCTCTGAGATAGGATTAATATCGTATTGTAGCTCTGGTGCTCTTGATAAGTGCTGTTTAATCAAACATGGCGAAATTGTCTAATCTGGCATGGTAATGGGACGAAAGAGTGCGGTTTGGCAAACTTATAATTAGTGTTGCATACTTTCACGGGGTAGCGATAAGACCACAAAAACCGCCGAAACTCAATTGAAAACTGTCCAAATGCGAATTTAAATACACTTGACGGCGATTTATGCTACAAACTTGGCCAACAACTGTGGCAACATAGCCAAGACTAAGAGCTGCAAATTTATCACCGCAACGATGCGAGTCCGGAACCTTTGCAAAAAACCGCAATGTACCCAGAGAGAGTTAGAGATGGCAAGTTGTAGACAGAGAGAGAGAGAGAGACACGGATAGAGAATGAAACCTTGTACTATATTCGGACTGTGCACTATGGGCAAAAAGTTGAATATTTCGATATAAACTTCAGATGGGAAATTTTATTTAAACTTTGATTGGAATAAGTTAGAATTTTGGATTTTGTTTGATTTAAAAAGTCATAGCTATAAACTGAAATATTTTAATACAAGTTTATTACTTTACATTTATCAAATTTTAGGTTTATCATAATTATTATTTTTTCTGTCCAAAAAAATTTCATAATCCCAACGCAAATATTTAGAAAATCCTTTTTTAATAAAAAGAGAGAGACGTGAAATTTTCTAAGATTTGAGTTGAAAGTGGAATTTAATTAATAAAATAATTTTTTTTGTGATTAAATTGTAAACCATAGAGACTTTACAGTTTCGAAACTAAAAAGGGATTGTATTAACAGCAAAATATTGAATTTTTTAACCATTGTGGTGTGGTTGAACATCATTAGCATTATTCATATTTTTTTCTAACTTAAAAACTTCATAATCTCAACAAAAATATTCAAAATATCATTTTAAATAAAAAGCTAGAGACGCGAAATTTTTTTGAGATTTGAGCTGAAAGTAGAATTTAATTAATAAAATAAATAATGAAACTTTAAAGTTTATAAAAAAATCAAAAGATTTGGTTTAAGCCAAAATATTGCATTTTTTAGCCATTGTGCTGTGGTTAAACATCAGCTGGAGAGTGAAAAATGAAATAACAACTTGAGCAAACTAAAGACACACACACAGTAAAGACAAAAATCTAGAGATGAAATAATGTACAAGTTGTTGACGACATTCAACGCTGCACTTGAGGGTGGGGCTGGGTAGAGGGAGGGGGTGGGGTAGAGGCACGACATGACTCTGAGGGCAAACAAACTTGAGTGCGAACTGGTCAATAGTCTGAAATAACAAGAAGACAATAACACTGGCAATAACTTGTAGCACTCGACTGTTAGTAGAGGGCAAAAGCTAAAGCAGAATTGGTAGATTGGGAGAGAGAGAGAGGGAGAGAGAGAGGGAGATAAGAGAGTCTCAAGCTGTGTGTTTGGCTCACTTGGCGCGTGGTCAAGTGTTTGACAGCAGCCACAGCTACTGCTTCTTCTTCTTCCACTTCTTCTTCTTCTTCTTCAGTTTCAGCTAGTTCTTAATTAATTTTTATGAATTGCATGAAATTTTCACAGCAAGTTTCATTCAGTTTTTCGGCAAGTGTTTGTCAAGTAGCAGAGGGAGAGAACAAAGTACACGAATATGAGAGAACCAGGGAGCGGGAACAAGTTCTAGAACAATGGGAACCACTCGAGTGCTGGAGTAGCAATTGCCAAGATGTTGATTAAGTGCTTTTTTGGGGGGGATCTGGAAGAATTGCATTTAAATATCTCAACTTGAGCGACTTCAAGGCAAACAGAAACAACAAATTTTATACAAAAACTATAAGCAATACGAATATTTGTTACACTTTAGTGTTAGACTTTATACAATATGAGTTTATTTAGTTAGAAATTTAAACAATATATTAAATAGTTTCCATATGCACTGGAATTTCGGTTTTTTATTTAAAAAATTGTTAATTTTCTGAATCAAACTGACATATAATGTTGTCCAAAATTGGTTGAAATCGGAACACTATATCATATGTTACAGCTGTCATATGATCTAGTTGAGCAAAATACTTTCTTAGTTTTATACACTTTTCTTATTTTTTTATACTATATCTTAACCAAGCTCGAAATATTTGTGTATAATATTATTTTCTATACCTTAACTGAATTTGATTTAAATCAGACGATTATATAATACAGTTGTTATATGGTCAATGCTTTAAAAAACTGTTTTAAGCAAATTTTATGAGAAAACTATTATATAGTTATTATATATACTATACCATTTAATTGGGAATTATCTAATTTTAAAATGTTTAAAAGTTATTACTTATGATACTGGCAGAAGCATGCCACATTTATGTATGTGATAAAAGCTTTTGAAGAAGCTTTCACACCGACACTAACAGCTTGAAAGCTTAAAGCTTATCAGCCAAATGTTTGTGCACACTCACCAATACACACACACTCGCATACACTTGAAATAAGTGACGTCAGCAGCTGGCACTTGGGCTGGTGTCCACTTGAATTGTGCCACTGCCACAGACTGTGGCAAGCAGCTGTTTGAGTGTTTTGGCACTGGCCAAAATGTATTACATGCATTTATATTAGCTATCACTTGCAGTTCCCCCTCTCTCTTTCTCTCTCTCTCTCTCACTCTATTATCTTTGAGCTGTCTTCAAGTTCACTTGAAAATCAACAGAAATATATATATATATATATATATATGCATATATATTCTTATGCTGTCAGTAGCAGGCTGTCACAAAACTTGGTTAGCAGCTGCAACTAAATCTAGAGATGCTTGCAACCACTTGAGGCAAGTTCTCTGGACATTTGTCTAATGATGACAAATAAGTTGCAAGCAGAAAGAAGTCAACATATGGCAGCATTATCATTGCCAGACTTTAAGTCTTTCCCACTCCCTCTCTCTCTAGCACTCGTACTCCTTCTCTTTCTCTTTCTCGTTCTATTGCTGTCGCCTTTAGGGCCAAGTTATGAGCCAAGCAATTAAATGTAATTTAATTTGCCCTCAGCAATGACTTGACTTGAGCCAGAAAAACTAATGAATTCCACGCGAAAAGTCAAGTGCCAAAATTTATGACCAAATGCCAAGAGATTGGAAAGAGACAGACAAATGCAAGAGAGCGAAAGAGATAGAGGGAGAGAGAGAGGTTGCACTGACAAATGTTCGACGTTAGACGTAGACTTAGTAGCTCTAAAATTTGGCAATAAAACACTCGGCAATTACTGGCCCCCCAAAGTCTAGGAGTTGCTGCGGGGGCAGCGAGCAAGTGGGCGTGGCCAGCATTGGCACTGCATTTGCTGTCTGTCTCTTTCTCTCTCTCTCTCTCTCTTTCGCTCCCTTGCCCCCTGATCATAGTACACTTTATCGCCGCATATTTCTTTGTGCCTGAAGCCCATAAAACATGGCTCAAAGCATTTCGTTCGTGTTTCGTCATTTTCATTTTCGTCGCCAGTTTAATTTAATGAAGACATTTCATTTAGCAGCTTTGATTTAGTCACGCCCCCACTCTCCACTCTCTCTCTCTCTCTCTCTTTCGGTTGATTTTGGGCAGCTTAAAGTGGCTTTAATATGGCCGCAAAAAGTAAGCAACTTGCAACGGCAAAGGACCATGCAACAAAATCCCCTTTGATTGCATGACGCAGGCCGTAAATGTTTAAGGGCTATTATTGCAACAATAGTTGCAACACAAAATGACAAGCCGCAGTTTTCATCTCTCTCTTTTTGCCTTTTTTTCTAGACCCTGCTCTTGGAAGGATACTGCAGTTGAATGAGTTTGTAAAAAAAAATGTGTTTATGTTACTTTAGCGATACTTTAACTAAACTTTTTAAGAGTGTATTTAGTATTAGAATTACTAGTAGAGTTTCTAGAATTACTATATACTATATACTGAATACTCTACCTGCCATAAAAAACTATTGAAAAGCTGATTTTGCTTTAAAAAATTTTTTTTTCCCATATATTTTAAGCCAAATAAAGTATACGTTTATTTTACGTTTCAAGAAATGAGCTTTTGAAAATAATTATGCAGTATAAATGATGTTACTTATCTTTATAAAGTTCCTTTAATATCGAAATTAACTATTTACACATTTCAAAACATTACTTAGATTATATTTAATCGAAAACTAACAAACTATATCAATTATATAGTGGAGCTGCCACAGTTTTTGAGCTGGAAAACTTTTAACTTAAACCAAAATCGCTTTATTATATATTAAATTATAAGTAAATAATATTGGAACTAGATAACCCTAAATAAAATAAGGCAAAATCTGTGAACAATCAATGTTTGTTATACAAAATTTCTTATGTTTCAAAATCTTTCTCTTAACTTTCTTTATACTGTTGTTTAAATGTGTACAGGGTCTTTGAAAGTCGAGCGCTGAAACTCTCTTACTAATTTTTATATGTTTCAAAATCTTTCCCTTAACTTTCCTTATACTGTTGTTTAACTGTGTACAGGGTCTTTCAAAGTCTAGCGCTGAAACTGTCTTACTAATTTTTCATTTTTTTTTGGGAGGCTCTTTCGAAAGCGTGAGAGGAAAGTGTAAAGGGAGAAGAGGGAAATAGGGGGAATTGCCTGGCCGTCATTTATGCAAATGAGGCCAAGGATGCGATGCGATTCAATGCGATGCTTCGCGTTGCGTTGCGTTGCATTGTGTTGTGCTACGTTGTGTCCTGTTGAGTTGAGTTGCGCCTGCTCCATTTAAGCGGCATTGTGCGTGCCTCTGATCGATAATTGTCACTGTCGTCAAATGTGCCAAATGGCCAGCAACGTGACGAACGTGCACCACCACACCACCACACACTCTTTAGTCACTTCCCCCTGTCTCTCTCTCACTCTCTTTTGCTCTCCTCCCCTGTCGCTCTTTCTGTGTGCTGGCAGTTTGACATGCAAGTTGCAACATTTGCTGCAACATTGTTCACATCGCTCTACAAATTGTTGGCAAATATTGAGTTGACTTTGAGTTTGATTGGAATTTTAGTTGCCGAATTTACATTCACATTCACATTCGAAATGCTCGAAATGCCCTTTAACGAGACCAAAGATCATTTATAGACCATCAATCCGTTTGTTCAGTCAATTGAGTTTATTGTGAATACATTTACAATTTAACAAAGGTTAAAGTTTGTTCAGAAGGTTAAATCCAAACCAAAACATTTGTCACTTGTATACTTAAATTCAAGTTTTCAATTGAATACTGAAGATTCTTAAATTTAATACTTAAAAATGTATTCTTAAATACGGCAAACTTGTATTGACTGACTAAATATGTGGAAGATAGTGACTAACTTTGAACTAGTAGCTCTTACCATCTCTGAGATCTGTTTGTTCATACGGACAGACAGACGGACAGACGGATATGACCAAATCGACTCGGCCGTTGATGGTGGGGTCTGCCACGCATTGAACAACAATGAAAAAGACATAATATAAATAGAAATACTTATCGATATATTTATCAATATTTTAGTTGAACTAACTAGGATTTAAGTGTCTTATATTGTGAACAGTTATAAATTTAATTGTATTTTCTTTGTTTTTTTTTTTCAGTGACATTACACAGTTGGAGTTTAATAATATTGTGACATAAAAAATTAATAGTTAAATGCTCAGAGAATGTTTGTTTTACAGCAAAGATTGTGCAGTGCAATGGGAAATATTGTGAGCCACAGTGGTGCCCAACAGAAGAAAATTTTCACGCACGGTTGCAAATTTCAAGTGCTGCGATCTTTGGCCAATAAGTCCGATTGCAAGGGCGGTGTGGGGGGCAAGCAGCACCAGAAATTAAGCCTCAAGAATGTGGATGTGACGGATAAACGTGTCTTTATGCGTGTAGATTTTAATGTGCCCATGAAGGATGGCAAGATAACCAACTATCAAAGAATTCTGGCCGCGCTGCCCAGCATTCAGTATGTGTTAGAGCGGGATGCTCGATCGCTGGTTTGTAGAGTTATTCCTCCTCAGCCTCGTTTCCTCAATTTTAGAGCTAGAGTCAACAAATGTAGTAGAATTTGGTTTAGAATTTCGAAATACATTCGAAATACAAAAAATCTGTAAAAAATGTCTGTTCACATGCACCTTAACCTCAAACTCTAAAGAGCTAGAGCTTTAAGACAGCTTAGCTACACTGCTATTCTTGTGCACGCAGACCTTTAAAAATGTCTGTCCACAGACATGCGCCTTAACCTCAAACTCTAAACAGCTAGCACCACCAGATTGTGCACGCAGATCAGATTTGTTGTATAGAACAAACCCACTTATGCTCAATATGAGGGTTAAAAAAGTTTTAAGAGCTAGATTCATTAGATTAAGCGACTAGACTCCTGTGTTCCTTAGCAAAAATCATTTGAAAACTGGGCTTATAACAGTCGAGCATCTCTAGTACTGCCGCGTTTTTATTTCTTGTGTATTTACTAATTTACAGGTACTCGCTTCGCACTTGGGTCGTCCGAATGGTCAAAAGAACAAGGAATTCTCGTTATCTCCGGTAGCTAAGGAGCTGGAAAAACTGCTAAACTATCCAGTTTGTTTTATAGACGACTGTGTTGGAGAACTGGCGCTGGAAGCCTCGGAGAATCCACCGAAAGGTGCCGTCATTCTACTGGAGAATCTACGTTTTTATGCCGAAGAAACGGGAAGCTACACAGATGAGAACAAGAAGAAGCTGAAAGCAGATCCGCAGAAAATAAATGAGTTTCGCAGCAAGTTGGCCAAATTGGCCGATATCTATGTGAATGATGCCTTCGGAACTTCACATCGTGCTCATAGCTCCATGCTGGGTGAGGGGTATGAGCTGAGGGCTGCTGGCTTTCTGCTGGACAAAGAATTGCAATACTTTGCCCAGGCATTGGAGAGTCCGAAGAGACCATTTTTGTCGATTCTGGGTGGTGCCAAAATAGCAGATAAAATACCCTTGATTATGAATCTATTGAACCAAGTGGATCAAATGATTATAGCCGGTGGCATGGCCTATACCTTTCTCAAGGTCAACAATAACATGGAGATTGGTAAATCGCTGTACGATGAGCAGGGTGCCAAGCTGATACCGGAGCTAATGAGCAAGGCCAAGGAGAAGAATGTCCAAATACATTTACCCCTTGACTTTAAGTGTGCCCAGAAGCTGGACAAGGATCCCGGTGAAATCAAGCTGGCCGATGTGAAACAAGGTGTGCCCAAGGACTTTATGGGCCTCGACATTGGCCAGCAGACCATTGAGGCATACAATACCGTCATTGTCCAATCCAAGACCATTCTGTGGAATGGTCCGCCGGGGTTATTTGAGAACGAGAAATTCGCTGACGGCACCAAGGCCATGTTGGAGGCCATTATTTGTGCCACAAACGATGGCGCCATCACAATTGTGGGTGGTGGTGATACGGCCACCGCCTGCAAAAATTTCGGTGGCTCCAATAAGGTCTCCCACATCTCAACCGGCGGTGGAGCCGCTCTGGAACTGCTCGAGGGCAAAACCCTGCCCGGTGTCGCCGCCTTATCAGATGCCAAGTGATAATCGAAATTAAAATATATGTATGTATATAATTTACCTTTCCAACTTTCTCATCACACATTCTTCACATGCATGTTTTTGTGAGGCAAGTGTCTGTGTCTCTTCGTCTAAAATGTTGTACGAATGTGTATTCATAGGCTCGAATCGCCATTTTATATTGCTGAAAGATTTAAAGATTGAAAGATTTCAAAATATGTCGCCAATATGTTATGTGTATTATGTGTAACTAGCATAGGAACTAGAGGCACAAAACTATCGATGATAACTCGTCACTATCGATGGTGTTGTGAATGAAATCGTCAACGAAACTTTTACTGATGTAATTGTTTTTTTTTTTATTAAAATGTTTTTATTTAAATTATCTCTGATTTGGCCAACAAATTGATCGGTTACACAATTCCGCTAAAAACTCAAAGTTCTTCAATCACTTTCGTGGGCGAATCATCATAACGGCTCTTTTGAGAGAGTGTTCATTGCCTCGAAAATGGTACCAATTAATACCCTTGCCACGGGTATTATCATTATATTTTCCAGCCAAGTTGCTGTAAGCATTCAAATTTATGTAAAAATCAACTAAAATGTATTTTCAATTCGTTTTACCTGTCGAGACAATTGTTGTACCACCAAGCGCCTGTGAATTCTTTGGCGCAGTTAGTTGAAGCACGATTATCATTGTCACTATCGAAGGTCGTAAACTTCATGCCACGATGCCAATCCAGAGAATCTCCAGCAGTTCCAGATGCTTTGCCCAGCGTGTGTAGTTTATATTGTTGACTTTCATTTCCAATGGCGAACTCGTCATACAATTCAAACCTTTCGACTCCATCAGAATCCTCGAGAAGGACAAGTAACTCATGTTTACTATTCGACGTAAGTGCGTGAATTTTTTGGAGACCCATGAAAAACTCACTGTTTAGGTTACCAAATCCAAATTTGTATTCAGCCCAGTTTCTATAAAAATCTACACTTCCATCTATTCGCTTCAGAATTATTGTCCAACCCCCTTCTTGAGTCTCCATATCGCACACAACCTTAAAAGGTTCTTCACTATACTTCGGGAGAAGTATGTTATAGACTCCACTTTTCTTTGCCCCAATACAATTTGGTGAATTTAGCGGTCTGTGTTTCTCTGATTCCTCAACAAATTCTTTTATACGCTTCTTTTGTTGACCCAGATCCGATTCAAGAGCTTGAAAATTAACTGTAACAGATTGAAAATGGTTTTAATTCATAAAAAAAATTGGGAGAATTTAAAAATTTTAAAAGGTCAACATATTTGGATTAAAATTAAATTGTCAAAAGGTTTAAAAATTGAGATTTTGGTAATATTGTTTCAAAGTTTTTTATATATTTAGCTTTGAATTGAACATTCAGGTACAAAACACTATTTGAAGACTTTATCCGCCCCTTTTATGATTGGAACTTACCTTTCAGAGCTTGAAATTCATTATTCCGTTCAATTTCCTTATCTTTCTGTTGATTCAACTCCTTTTTTAGTAATTCAATTTGCGACGTGAAATCAGCTTTAAGAGATTCTAAAATTGAGATTTTGGTAATATTGTTTTAAAGTTATTTTTTTATATATTTAATTTGAATTGAAGATTCAAATACAAAATACTATTTGAAAACTTTATCCGCCCCTTTAATGATTGGAACTTACCTTTCAGAGTTTGAAATTCATTATTCCGTTCAATTTCCTGATCTTTCTGTTGATTCAACTCCTTTTTAAGTGATTCAATTTGTGACATGAAATCAGCTTTAAGAGATTCTAAAATTGAGATTTTGGATATGTTCTTTTAAAGTTTTTTATAGATTTAGCTTTGAATTGAACATTCAGGTACAAAACACTATTTGAAAACTTTATCCGTCTCTTTAATGATTGGAACTTACCTTTCAGAGTTTGAAATTCATTATTCCGTTCAATTTCCTGATCTTTCTGTTGATTCAACTCCTTTTTAAGTAATTCAATTTGTGATTTGAAATCAGCTTTAAGAGATTCAAAGTCCGATAAATTTACAAGCCCATCCGTGGTTTTTGCTTTACAATTCTTAGCATCCATTGTCTTAATAATTAAATCTGCGATCCCTACGCATCGATCATGCTCATCACTATAAAAATTAATAAGATTGGAAATATTTCAATATTTACGTGCTTAGAAATATTCTTTTGTATTTGTATACCCTCTGAGGAGTATGTTGGGTTTGTCAAAAGAATGTAACAGGTAGAAGGAGGCTTGGCAGACCCCACAAAGTATAAATATTCTAGATCAGAATCAAAAGCCGAGTCGATATAGCCATGTCCGTCAGTCTGTCTGCCCGTATGAGCGAATAGAACTCAGATATGGTACAAGTTACAATATCCGTAAGTCAGTATCGATCACATATTTAGTCAGACAATACAAGAATCTTTTTTTTTTTTTCGATGCCACGCCCCAGTCGCCCACAATAATCGACAATATTCGAAAAAGCAGACATATCTCGAACAAAAAGTACATGTTTTTCACGAATATCTCGGTAACTATAACACCCTGGGGACACAAATGTTGGCATGCAGGTTGCCAGATGCAATATATACATAGATAATGCCATCAAAACTTATTGGATGCCACGCCCTGTAGGGGGCTACGCCCAAAAAAAGCACAATTGCATTGAAATATCGCATGCCTGCGATTCACTTATTTCTTAACGCATAGTTTTGCAACTTAGCATATACTTGGAGACAAATAATATCAAACGATAGTGAAAATTTCAACAAAATCGGACTATGATTAAAAAAGTTGCTCATACAACGAAAATCGTTACTTTCAAGCACGGCATAGCCACGTGCATTGCACTGTGAGAGCGTGCACATTAAACGTCTCTTTTCCCTTAGCAGGTTCTAAAAAAACATGACTCAAGTCAAGACTCGCATAAGAAACACCGCAACACCCTACACACTCAATACATATGTATGTATTGTGTCACAGCTTTTGTGTGCCCCCTTTTACCCACCTTCGTTCTCTGTTGTCGCGCCAAAAATCTACCCACTCAATTTTGTTACTTGTGCCAGCGATAATTTATACATATATGTACATGCTTGTAGGTAAACATTTGTTCTTTTGTTGTTGTTGCTGATATTTGGCTGCGTTCGGCTGTCCGCTCTCAATACGCAACGCCGCTCGGGTTCTCTGAGAGCGAAATGAGAGCATTTCAATTTTGCGTGTATTTTGTTGTTACGACCTAACTTCGCCACTCGATCGATATCAGCACCAAATTTGAAAAAGCGAAGTGACGTATCTCTATGTATAAATTATCGCTGCTTGTGTGCTCAAACATTCGAGCTATTTGTTTATGGGGGAACACTCGCACTCAAATGCGGTGTATAAAATCAGCCTACATTTACCGGGTGCACCTTAAGTGACGTTGGCATGTTGCATGTTGCATGTTGTTCACTGGTACTTACCTTAGTTTGGATAGTTTAGAATTCATAGATAGCAGCAGGTTGGTGACATTATATTCTGTTAATTGGATTGCTTCAGAAAATGTATGTATTATGGTTATAACAAAGACTATTAACGTTGTTTTTAGCAACATTTTGCAACCGCACTTTATTGAATGTCCGCAAGAACTGAACCGATATTGAACATGGCTTTTCAAAGTTAACTTAATCAGTATCAAGCATAATATATATATTATATACATATATGTATGTGTGTTTCTACTTCCTGTAGACACTGATATTTCAATTCACAATCACCTTAACCTTTTAGCATAGATCAATGTGCAAGACTGCCCTCTAAGGTTACGTATAATCACTATATGCTTTAGTTACTGATAGCAACGAAAGATGACTCCAATAATAAACAAAGGTTATCTTTGATTCAACAAAGCTTTTATGCATTTAAGTATTTTAATTTTTGTGTTGAAATACCCCCGAAATATTCATGAAACTTATTTTATATTCCACATTAATCTGCAGCTAAAAAGAAAACTACAACGTATATATATAGGTACGTAGAAATGTTTGTGGAATTTGAATCATTGCTTCACAATCTAAATTATTATAGCAATTTAGCTGGCAAGTACAATAGCAGCTAATAAGGTATCATCTGGAATTTTTTCGATTTAGATTTGTTCCAAAATGTGAATGATTTAAGATGTTACCTTAAAAAAATATTGTGAGGAATAAATGTAAACAAAATTAATTTTTTATATATTGATAATTTCACTTAGAAGGCCATATACTTATTGCAGAGCAACAATTAGTAGGATATTAATTGAGTTTTTACTGGCTAATTACTGGATATTTTCTCAACACTATTCGCTAAAGTTCGTTTAAGCCCTAATACTTTTGGACAAACTTGGCAGTGACTAACTCAAAAATATACTGAAATTAAATGTGTTAAAGCTGATAATTATTCCCAATTGATTTTAGATTATGCTCGCTTCAATGAATCAAATCAAATGAAATGAAATGATGGGTAAAGAATTGAATATTTCTTTATTCATTGTTCTTAATGAAAGAAATTCATACAAAATGCGGTAAATACAAGTATTTATAGACTTTTTGTTGTGGCTGCTGAAAAATCTATAAAATATATTTTCTAAGGCAGAAGATGTTGGCCAACACACAGACACACACACACTAACTGTAATTAGAGCCAAGCAAAGTTTGGCTTGTGGCTAATGAAAATGGTTCAATTGATTAATGAGCCGAAAATGATGTGGCATATTGAAGCAACAATTGAAACAACAACAACAACAACAACAATAGTTGATATAATAAAACAAGATGAAAATGAAATCAATAGCAAATTTTTTTTTTGTAAGCCATGTGTTGTGGCATGCTGCTGCGGCACGTGCCATGAAAATCCATTTGGATGTTGCTGCTGCAAAATGGAAAATGGGAAACGGAAAATCTTTTGCCCGACTACACACAGATGTCGGCTATTTACCAAATATTTCGACACTTTTCCAATGGCCCCTCTGTTTTGTTAATTAATTAAAATTTAATTAGGCATGCCACGCCTCCTTCCCTTACCTCCCCCCAAATGACCCTATTGACCTCCAATTGCCCCTGAGGATTTGTTAAATGTCTTGTTCGCTGTCTGGCGCTTGTTGCTTTTGCGTCTTGTTGCTGCTGCTGCTAATTGAAAATGCGTCGTGTCATTAATTAATTCAGTGGCACATTTATTAATATTCATTATACGCACCATAGTACGCAGCAGCAGTTTTTTTATGGGCGTGGCATTGGCCTGCATTTTATTTGCGGCCTCTTTTGTTGCTGTGCTCTTGGCATTTGCTTAACCCATTTTCACTCACGATTTCACACTTTTCACACGCTCCCAGTTACTGCTGTTTAGGACTCTGCACTTAAAGAGTTATGCGTGTCTATGGGGTTTGTGGGAAGGAAAGAAGAAGAACATTATAGAGCATACTATTGTTAAGTTATATTATTATTATATCAGATATAGCCGATTGCTCGCACACCTTGAAATACTTGTTGGTTTTTTTTTTTTTTTTTTTTGGCTTTATAGTCTTTTTTAGTCGGTTCGTTCGACTGTTGCCTGCTCAACTAGTTTTTATTTTAGCCTGAATTAAAAGTTTTTGACCTTTTGTTTTTTTATTTTTTCCTCCATTTCTCTGTCTCTGTCTCTCTCTCTCTCGCTGGCTGTCTCTGTCTCTGTTTATCGCGTTTATCTTTGCCCGCATTGCCGTTTGCCTTTCTTTCTTTGACACTGCGGCGACTGCAGCGTTTTCAGCATTTTCCTGCCACTATTCTACACTACGATGCCCCCCTTCATACCTTGTATTTTCTCTTTCTCTCTCTGTGTGTGTGTCTCTTTCACGCTGTGTGTGACTTTAAGTGTGTATAAAATATGGCGTTAAAATGCAGTTTTCCCCCGCTATCTGTTCCTTTTCTCCATCTATCTGCTCGCTACTCCTGGCGCTACCTTCCCCTTTCTTCCCCTTTTCTTCTGCTCCTGTTCCTGGCACATTTGTTAGAGCCGCTCTTTTGGCTTCGCATGGTTTTTATGGCCACGTGCGATGTTTAAAATTTACTTGCTGGCATTTTTGCAGTCAAGTTGCTTAGCACTCAACTCGTTTTTCCCACATTTGCTCCTCCACTTCCTCCACTTTTATTTCTCTCCTCACTCCTCCCTCCCTCCCATTTCCTATTTTATTTTGCACCCAACAACTGCATCGATTTCGTTTATTTTTCCCACTGTGCGAGTATTTGTTTTTCTTCTCTGCCTTTGCTGCATTTGTTATCCTTTATTTTTTTTTTGTTTTTGCACGCCTTTTTTTCGTAGGCAGTGTTGTTGATCTTAAGCTGTATGCAAATCAACCGTTAGTTTCTTTTCTTTACTACTTTTCCTTACCTATCGCAATACAAACAGCTTGAAGCTGTTGCTGCTCTTGTTTTTTCCATGTTTTTCTTTTTGCATTTCCTGTGTCAACATTAACATTAGATTATCCTTCTTCTCCCGTTTAGCCAGCAGGTGATTTAAATAGTAGTGAGTGTTGCTTCACTGTGCGGAGCACAGCTTTTGGATTAAATTTGTCTGGTCTTTAATTAATTTGTATTAATTGAAACTTCAGTTTTTCAAAAGACCTTGACCGATTTTTGATACATTTGTTTATCCATTTGTTTATGCTTAACAGCTTTTGATTAAAGTTTTCTCTAAAAGCTTGAATGAGCTTCGGTAGATTAAAAAGCGCTTTTCAGAGAACTTTTTTTAGTTATTACACACTGAATTATCCTATTAATTGCTAATGATTTTAATTTTTTGACTTAATTACTATTTTTTCCAACAGCTTTAATGAGCTTAACAGCTTACCAAGGGCTTCTTATCAAGCTTAGTTATCACATACTCAACTGACGCTTTTTTATGCCATTAATAGCTAATTAATGTGATTTTAAATTAAATAATTATTTTCTTAGGAAGCTTTAATGAGCTTTACAGCTTATTAAGAGCTTTTTAAAAAGCTTTAGTATTATGGGTTATATATCTCGCAATTGACACTTTCGAGTGTTTTCGACTGGTATTATATTGAATTTTAGTTACGCTAAAAGCTTTCTCCAAAAGCTTTAATGAACTTTGAAGCCTTACTTAAGCCATTCTAGCCAACTACAGTATGATTATCGGTATCAAGAACTCACATTTGCTGATTAATGCAAATTTTAATTTTAACATTTAACTTATCCAGAAGCTTTAATGAACTTTGAGGATTACCAAGAGCTTTTTAGCAGTTTTGATTAGATTTTTTTTTTAACCGTTCAATTGTTGCTTTTATATGCTTTTAATTGCTAATTAATTTAATTTCAAGTTTTATAAATATTTAGCTTTATCAAATTTAAATGGTAGAACTTGAAATGTGTTTGCTCTTGAGTTGCGACTGATTAAAATGCGGCACGCACTCGGCGCATGTTTCGGGTCGCAGCGGGACTTTCAAAAGTGCTACGGGCTTGAACAATCTTTGGCAAACGCCCCTATCTGCCACGCTTGTGCTGTGCGAGTGCTGCTGCTGCTGGCCTTAGGTTTGACCCCTGAACGCTGCGTCAGTCAGTCAGTCAGTCTGTCAGTCGGTTTCACGTGCTCCAGAGATTTACTACAAATTACTGAGTGCTATCCGAGTCGCATATCGCAAAAGCGCACATCGCGGTGCCCAGTTTGCTATCAGCGTACATGGATCTTGGCTGCGGATGTTTGCGGATGTTGCGGATGCCGCACAAAAGTCCTGTCGCTGCTGTTGCCACCGCTGCTGCTGATGTGGCGTTGTAATTGAACCGGAAAATTACATATTTCAAGCTATTTTTACGCCGAGTTTAATGGCAGACGTGAGCAGCAGCAGCAGCAGCAGCAACAACAACAACATTGAACTCTGTTTGTGGTCAGCAATGAAATAATTTATTGTTGCCTACTTTACAGCTGCCCCAGTACGTGGCACGTAGCACGAGCTGCAAGTTTGCGAGCTGAGTGGCAAAGATAAGCGAAGCGAGATATGTTCGCAAAAGGTATGCTTTATAATTGCATACTGAAACGAACATAAGTATATCTATACTACATACATAAGTATAAGCCGAGAGTAAAGTATATTCAAGTCAAAGGATTGCAATTGAACCTGAATCGAGGACACTCGATTTATATACGATTGAGTTGATTCAACCGATTCACAAGCAAAGCTGCAATTCAACTTAAGAACTAAACTGTCTTCTTCGACATAAACGATAGCTAATGAACTCGTAAAGAGGTTAAGAGACTATTCTACTCTCTCCTTCTCACTCTTCCTCTCTCCCTCTGCGCAACCCATTGAATCATTCGGGCAATTGAAGCAGTTAATGTAAGGGTCAGATAAGCACATGAGTTTATTCTCAGTGCATGCCACACACACACAGCCAATTGTCTGGCCAATTTGATGTTATCAACTGATCACAATACAAACATACGAAACAAATCAATTCCGATTGTTGTAGTTTTTGTTATTAGACTATCTATTGCATATCTATGAGTATACGTGCATTGTGTTTTTCATTGAACGAGCGATTTAAAAACGAAGCTCGTTAGTTTTCCTTGTAGGTTTTACCAGCCATTGTAGCACAATCACTTGCTGCTCACTTAACTGCCCACTCGTTACTTTTATGGTCGTTTCTTGCAATAGTTATTCGATGCTTTTGTAGTTCAATTTAATAGAAACTGTATTTTTAATTTTTTTGGAGTATCTCTTAAAATCTTAATCTAATCTGATACTCGCCTACTATTTTAATGTCATGTTTATTGTACTCACTGTTAACTATCGTTACTTGTTGTGAAGAACTTTGCTCTGCTTATACTCGCTACTAATTTAGAGCTCTCGTTCTCATTTAAAATCTTTAAAACTCTTTTATGCCATACAATGTTTTATACATTTATACATTTAATGTTTAATATTTCTCGTTGATTTTATAAAAAATACTCGCTGTTTTGTACGCATAAAGCTAGTCGTTACTTTGACACCCCGTTTGATACTGACATTTCACATTGAAATTTTGAATCTATTTCAATTTTAAGTGCAACGCATACTTGTTGCTATTACGTATACGTACTCTCGTTATTAAGTGCCATTTCTAACGAATAGTATTTCGCTACTTCATTATTAACTGCAGAACAAATTTCATTTTCAGATAGAGCGAAATTACTGTAAAATAGACTACTCGTTGCAGCATTCTGTTGAATATCTCAGCTGTAAATTTGGATTCGTTTGGTATTGGGAATTTAAAAATATATTTGTTTCCTACTATAGTTTCAATTATAATTCAAAGCTTCAGGTGGAAAATAGTTTCAACAATTGCTGTGCCTGGCAGTGCGAGTGCAGTGGAGTGGGGAATGCAAAAGTGAAGTTTCTGTTATCGCAAAACCGAAATTCGAATCGAATTTAACCTAAAATGAAGCTGCAAGGATGCAGGAGAGGTGCCTTGTAATTTGCACCGTGGCCTCAATACGACTCAAGTGGCGGCGGGAAAAACGGACGGAAGCGTACGGGAGGGTGGACTGAAAAGTTCGTCTGGCTGCTGCAGTTAGCTTTTAAATTAATTTCGCAATTTTAATTGAACATTTGGCACTTTGGAGCGTATTTAAAGCCAATTCGGGCAACTGGTGAAAATGTAGCCAATTTCTGGCATAGGACGGAGTTCCTTCCCTTCTACTCCACCACCTCTTTAACCCACTCTTTCTACGTCCGTCAGTTGCGATCCGCGCTTTACGTTTGCCGATTTGCAGTAAATAACTTTCGCCTGGTCAACCATTTTGTATTGTTATGGTTGTTGTTGTTGTTGTGCTGTTTGTTGGTTTGGGCCATGGCCCAATGGCTATGAGTTGGCTGTTGGCTGTTGATGTGTGCGGCTCACCGCAGCATGCGGCAACAAATAGTTGTTACTGCTGTTGTTGTTGTTGTTGCTGACGATGTTGTTACAGTTTTGCTCTTTTGAATGATTTCAGTTGCGTTGAATTTCGCATGTAAATAACAATAAAATAAAAAAACAAAGTGAATTATAAAAAAAGAGGCAAGAAAATGTCAGAGCGAGAGGGAAATTGTGATGTATGTAAAACTACACGCATGAAAAGCAACAATTGCGAGAGATTAATAATGGTGGAGTAGAGCTGCCAACTTGCCACAGAACTGCCACAACTTTACTAGTTTAAAGATTTTAAAAATTGAAAATAAATTTAGGAAATTCTCACTTTAAGATAATAAATATAGTTAATTGAGATTTGTATAAAATTTTAATTTTACAAAAATTCCAATAATAAAAATTAGATTTTAAAATATTTAAATACAAAACAGAAGAGATTTTTCTACAATTTTTGCTGCTCAAATTTGTGCTCTTAGTATAAGTAAACGGGGCTTAAAAGCCAACTTAAACTGAGCCTTAACACTTAGCAGCAAAGGCCAGAGATTAATAATGGTGGAGTAGAGCTGCCGACTTGTTACAGAACTGACACAACTTTACTATATTTAAAGATTTTAAGAATTGAAAGTAAATTTAGGAAATTTTCACTTTAAGTAAATAAATGTAGTTAATTGGGTTTTGCATACAATTTTAATATTACAAAAATTTCAATATTAAATATAGGTTTTAAAATATTTTAATACAAAATAGACGTGTTTTTTATACAATTTTTGCTGCTCAAATTTGTACTCTTTGGGGTTTAAAAGCCCACTTAAACTGAGCTTTAACCCTTCTCCCTCTTTTATTCTTTTGCAACTTATTTATTATTTAATCGAGTTGGCATTTAAAAACAAATGTTACTAATAAATATTTGCGCATTGTTCGCGCCGTTTGCAATTATTAAACTTAATCAAATGAAAACCGCGCTGTGGACCTCAATTAACTTGGCCATAAAAATCATTTTGTGGTCATTTCGCGTTTGTCTAGCAACAATAAAAAACGAGTTTTCCGTTGACAGACTAGCACATACGCTGTAAATAGGTTTGTCACAAGAAAAACTTAGTTTTCTTTTAGAGAAATTAAAGCAGTCTCAATAAGTTGTAAGATTGCTATAAAATTTATAAAAATTTCTAGGGTATTTAGCTAGTCCAATAGTTGACTAATTCAAAGGGAATTAAATAATATTTTATATAAAAATTGTATAAAAAAAAAATTGTAGTTTGTAACATGTTAACCACAAATTGATATCGACTTTGGATGCGCGTTGTTGCTAGTCGTGTTGTAAAATTAATGCGATTTACATATGTAATTATGTGTACATATTTTAATTTGCATAATTTAGTAACTGATGCTGCAGTTGTAACTGTTAAAGTAATGCTAAATAAAAAAGAAGTACTGCCAGAGTATTATAACAATTGCAGGTTGCATTTTTTTTTTTTTTTTGCAAATTTTGTTACGAAATTAATTTTCAATAGTTTTCGTTGCATTTGCGTTTCGTTTACAATTTTTCCGTTTCTCCGATTTTCCATTTGCCAGTTGCCAGATTGAAAAAGTTTAGCCAACAATGCGACGGAATGGGAAATGGGGGGAGGGGGGAAGAGGGAAAGACAGTACTAGACCGGAGGTTGAGGGTAATGAAGCATGCGGCCAATTGAAATGTTTATCCGAATACGCAAATCCAATTGCCAGGGAGGCAACAACTGTGGAACTGTGGAAGCCCTAGACAGATATATGAGCAACAATATGCACCCACCTCCCAGTCTTCCCCTCCCTCCCATACAACCAACGACTTTTCAATAGATATTCTTTGCGTGCTATGCGAATTATTTTGCTTCAAGCTGAATATCTTTAGCCATCAAATGAAGGCCAAGAGCAGAGCAGAGCAGAGCCCAGTTGTGCTGCTCTCTGCTTTACAATGGCTCCATTGTTGTATTGGCCAAAAGGAGCTCACAAATTTTTGCATTTTACTGGAAAGTTGTGTATTTGGTTCATAAAACAGCAATAAAGAGCCAAATGGACGTTGAACGTCTCGTTGTGTCCTTTTGTGTTTTTGCTTCAACTTGTTGTTGTTGTTTTTGTAGTTGTTGCTGTTGCCTCAAGGCACAGAAAGGATATCAAGGCATGAATATACATATATATGCATATATATATATATATATCAAGGAAATCATCTTGACTAAACGGAATGTTCAGCTGAGAGAGTTCAACAACTAAGGAATATCATCATAAGCAATTGAACGGATGATCGAATTACGACAGTACATAAGATTACGAGTACACTGAGAATAAAAAAGTAGTTTAAATTTAGCATTTTGGTTTAAAAACTGTAGATAAAGTCTTAATAAGAGCCCAAAACCTTTCATAAAATATCGATTTATCGATTATTTTCATCACTAATTGCAAAAATCGATATATAGATTAAACACCAACTGCCAAAATTGACCTATCGATTTTTTATCACATCAAATCGAATAATCGATTATTTTCAGCACTGATATCTAGTTCGATTAATCGATTTTATTAAACACTATTTGCAAATATCATTTAATCGATTATTTTCAAAACTAATTTCAAAAATTAATTTATCGATTAGTTTTATCACAATTAATCGAACGAATCGATTGTTTTTAATACTGTATTCAAACACGTTTAAAAACGAAACTGAAAACATCGATTAATCGATTATTTTATTACAATTAATTGTTATTTTTAACTTTTGGGATAAACAAAACAAATGATTACTACTAAAACTTCAGATCTTTAGGTTATAAATTGCTAAATTTTACATTTTGATTTTCTGAAAGTGTTTCTGATTTAAGCTTTGATTTGAGATCGTGTTTATTTTTATCAGTGCATGTGTCTGTGTCTGTCTGTTGTTAAGCCATTGTCTGACATTGCTGTCTCGTTTGCTCTCCCTATATGGCTGTCTCTTTCGTTTTGGCTCTCAGTGTGACAAATTAGCCACTTTGGTTATAATTCAGGGGCTGCCCAAACTCTGTCCGACTCTTTGCCTGATGGCGACAACAAGAAATTACCGCAATTTGTGAGCGACTCGAGTGATTGGTGGTCAGACAAGGACGAACAGCAGCAGCAAAGGACAAAGAGAGAGAGAGAGAGAGAGAGAGGGAGAGAGAGAGGGAAGCGAGACAGAAGCTGTTTGCCTGGCCAGCTGTTAACGTGCTGCACGGAATGGAGATGTTAACGGTAAAGAAAGCGGCAACAACATCGCGACAGTTATAAATAGCCAAGTAAAATTGTCGACCCGACCAGAGAAAACAAGTGAGTGAGACGGCGAGTGAGCGCTTGAGGCAGAGGGGTGAAAAGAGCTGTAGAAAAGCAGGACAAAAACTGAAACCAGGATGCGATACCTTTGCTCTGTCTGCTGCTTATTTCCTTTTTCTTCAACATTTTTGTATTTTTTTTTGCTATTTGCTCCGCGTGGCACACAAAACTTGTAGTTTATTCAAAGTTGCCTGCCACATTTGGTGGAATAGTAGAAGAATGCAGCATGAAGAGAGCGGCAAAGCATTCAGTTGGCAACATATTTTACTTGTCGCTGCCTTTTGTTGACGGGGCCACAGCATCATTATGGCTAATAAACATTGCCATTTGCGGCTGCCCAGCACAAATTGCCAACAAAAGTGGGCCAACTCCTGTCAACGCCAAGTTGCCAAGGTGAGCGAATGATAGAGAGAGAGGGAGAGAGAGAGCGGGAGAGAGAGCTATAGAAAGTGACAGACTGTCTAGTTTTTTGAGAGCACTTTTGAAGAGCTAATAGAAAACCAAAAGCTAATATGCCAAGAGTCTTAGCAGTAATGTGCTGAAAGCCAAGTTTGTAAGCAAGTCAAAGACATTAAATTGGTTTTTGTGCAGTAATAGTTTCTTGGATTTAATAGCTAATAACCGTTAAAGGCCTAATATGCTCTCTGCCAATAGTATATAAAGTTTGTCAGCCAAAGGAGGCCAAGCAGATTCCATAATGAATTCATATTCTTGACCATTATCTCATTGGTCTTTAATTTTCCTTGCTTTGGAAACAGTTTTCTATTGATTGGGAAAATATGAATCTATTGTACTAACCAGCAGTTAAAACAATTGTTAATCATTTAAGCTGAATGCCTTTGTCTCACCTGTGTTTTGTAGAGAGATGAATGAGGAGAGGACAGGGGAAAAAAGCATTGTTTGGTTTTGTAAGCAAAGTCCACACGTTGCATAAATGTTTAAGCAACTGCTGCCAATACTAAACCAGCCATAAAAACCAACAGCAGAGCTGACAAAACATAAACACAGACACACACACACACACACAAAAATGCCTGTAAATAAATTGCGCATACGCCGCGTATTTGCCAAAGGCAACCAGCAAACAACAACAAAATGTTTATAAAAATGATTGCTGCATTTTATTTGTCATTTAAACAAATAAATGGCTTGCCACATGACAATTATTTATGCAATCACCCAGCCTTGCTCTCTCTCTCTGTTTCTCTTACTCTTTTTCTCTCTCTCCAACTAAGCCAGTCTGGGCTTAATATTTATACGCTTGATTTAATCAGAGACCAGAACATTTTCCACTCCCCAAAAAAAAAAAAAAAAACGGGATAAAGCTGAGCGCACAAAATGTAATTAGGCTTAGGCCTGGATTTGTTGCAAATTCAGTTTTATTCCCACTCCCCCCCACCTCGTGCCTCGACCAACTTGTTGAGCGCGTTTTAATTGAGGCTCGCTTTTAGGATTATGTTATCACATTATTGTACTTGTTATTGTTATAGCTACCGTTGTATTCTTGCTACTGCTGCTGCTGACATATTAAATTATTTAAGGGATTTTCATTGGAAATCGCACGACAACTAAAACGGCGATAATAAAATGAATGCTGCAAATTGAATAACTGAAATCTATTTAAATGCCAACAACAATACAACATCAAAAGCACAAATGTTTGACACATTTCAAAATAAAAGTAAAAGTAATAGAAATGTTATTCGAGTTCAAATGCGTCTACTTTGAATTCTATGCGAATGCATTAAGCGACTTAAGCATCCTTCGACTTGAGTCGTTTCACTGCTTACAAGAAATTTAATTACACTTGAAAAATGATAAACGTGGACGTACGTACGACTCGCTACTCTGCTTAGCTGTTTCTAAATGGCTTTAAATTAAACCAAAGTTTCTCTCTTTTAAATAAAAAGCCTTTAAATATATTAATTTAGTTATGTATATAAATTTTAAAACAAAATCTTAAATTTTCAATTTTATTGTAGCGCCTAAAGCCCTTAGCAAAAACTGTAGCATGCTTTTTAGCGCGCTGTACTAAACGGTGTTTAGCTGCGCTCGAAAGTATGCTTTGTTTGCATTTGGCGCATTGATTTTCGCTTGAGTTGCCTGTTAGAGAGTATTTGGTTTTCGTTTTGCTAAGGGGTTTTTTCTCTAACTTTGTGTCTATTTGCACGCATGATGACAGCACAAGTCGTTTGTTCTCGTTGCTGTTACTGCTGGCAAATTTCCACGGTAAACATGAAAAGCGGTTGTGAAAAACGCCCGCGAGCTGCCACATTTACACAATACGAAACAAGAAAGCCAGTACAATCGAGCTTTATCGACTGTAATAAACCCAATTGGGAAAATATCATTTAATGTATTTAATTTCTTGTTAACTACTTTATTGTTATTGAACCGATATTCATGAAATATTTAGAATAGTTTAATATATTTAAAACAGAAAGTGCTACGCCTTTTTAACAAACCTATAATACCCACGACGGGGCATAACAAGGCACACATTGCTTGGCATGCCTTCTTTAACATGTTACTGCTGGTTGTTGTTGCAGCCCTTTCCACACACACTTTTCACTCCACTCCTCGGTACTTTGGCCAACTGAGCTGCTCTCTGTTAATAGAATTGTGATAAACGCATCCTTTTGTATCGAATGCGCGTGGCATTTTAGCCGCTTTTAGCCTTACATTGGATTTGGCATTGGGATTTGGCATTGCCATCGGAATGAAGGAATATAGTGTAGAGTGTCGAGTATCGAGTGTTGAGGGAGTGAAGAAGAGGGGCATCGAATTGTTAGTTGGTTGTTGCTGCTGAAGTTGCCTCAAGCGCTTTGGCTTTGGCATTGCTGATATCGAGACGCGCTTCGTTGGAGCCCAACAAACAAATTTAATTAAATTGACTGAAGCAATTTGCTTTGAGCTTCTTCTCATACTGACTTTGCTTTTAGCCCTCCCCCTCCCCCCTCCCACAAAAGTGTTTGTGAATTTAGTTTTTGCTTTTGCCGCATTTCCTTTTAAAGGGATTTTCCAGTATTTATCTGCTACAATCTGCGTTTGTCTGCATGTGAGTTTAGTAGTTTTCATAATTAATTAGTAGCTGCAAAGACTTTTGACTTGATTTCTTTATACGGTAGTCTTGCCACTTGCCACGCTCACTTGCTGCAAGTACTACAAATTGTAAACTGTAGACTTGAGACATTCAAACAGAGAGCAAGTAAAGCCGCTGCTTTTAGCTTTATTTACACACAAGCTACAAGTGCTTCGTATTTGAATGCAGGTTAAGTGGAATAAGAGGGGAAAGGGGTGGAGAGGGTAAGAGACTTGGTGGCAGCTTCCTTTTTCTATGGACTTTTCGGTTGCACGCACTGGACGCAAAATCAGTGTGTGATATATTAGCTGGCGATTCATCAGGGAGAGTCAAGCAGCAGCAGTGAAAGCATATTATGCCACATTTTGTGGCAAGTAGCAAAGGTAGGAAGCATAGAGAGGTAGTAGGAGGCTTCTCCTGGTAGCTACTGAAATGATTTCTTACTTTTGGCCGGGTTCGTTTTGTGAGTGCGACCTTCGTCAACCTGCGATGCGAATTTATGTCAAAGCTTTTGCACGTCGAACATATTTCGTGTTTGTTTCTCATTTATTTTATATACGATGGAGAAAAGCGAGAAAATGCAGAGAAAGAGAATGAGAGAGGAGAATGGAGATGTAGCAGTGCTACAAGTAACTACTCAAAGTGTTCTGAGCAATCCATTAACTTTCTCATAAACAGCTGCACATAATATATTAGACAAAGACGTGGGTGCCGAACAATCGTTAATCGATTGACATTGTAATATCGATAAAAGACAGGTCAACTCAAATAGATTGATTGCTAGAATATTAGGTTTTAATTTAATTTTAAATCTCTAATCAATTGCAGTAGTTTTTGGACAAAAATTTATATAAAAAATGTTAAAAGAAAAATTTTGAAAAAAATGAGTTTTTTTAAATTTTGCCAGGAAATTGTAGATTTTTGAAAGCAAGCACGCTGGACAGTGTAATACTCTGTGTCGTATAAATCGGTGATATCCTTAAAATCGACCAAATAAATATAAATATTCTTCTTAGTTCAAAACTCGAAAAGTTCTAATAGCAGCACTTAAAACGCCCCTAACAAGCTTAAAACTCATTTTCTATCCCATAAAGTATATATATTCGTAGCCTACACAAAATTTCCCATCAATTGGGATAGCCCATCTACCCATTTTTGGGTAGAAAATAAAAAATTTTTTTTTTTTTTCATTTTTTAAAAAAATGTAAAGGGGTAGGTATGGAAAATTTGGCAAATTTTTTAAAAAAATAAAATTCTAGAAAATCATATATTTTAGATGTAGAATTAATTTTTTGTTAAAATATAGTACAAAATGCTATTTCGCTTGATTGTAGCTGCAGTTTTGTCAAAGTTATGGTAGTTTAAAATGTAATTTATGGGGTCTGCCATGCCTCCTATAAGGTATAGTGAAGTAAAGTTAATTTACTATTTAAAATCTTAAACCCTAACCAGCAAATGTGTAAGTGCTGCATTGAAACGCGTTCAATAGTCGTGAATTATTCGTGCTTCCGCTGTCAATTGCAGCGGATAATTGAATTCTTCAGTTCATTAGACGAGCTTAGAGCAACAGTTGTTCTTTGCTGCTTATGAGATGACGTTCGCTTGTTGTTTCATTCATTAGAGTAACATTTCAGGACTTAATGCAATTGCCATGCATTCAGCTTGGTTCTTGGATCAAGTTAACACACACACCCGCACACACATTACGACACAAGAGCGCATCTTTGGTAGCATATGCCACACACACACACAGTCTAAGAGTTGCTTGGCTTTTGCCTTCAGCTATTGCTCCTTGGCTTCTCACATGCTCTGCCCTTTTCTCTTCTTCTTCTTCTCCTTGGTTCTCGGCCATGTCAATCGTCGAGTAATTGCGTTTACCAGGCACGTATGTTGACGATAGTTAATTTTGTAAGTGTATCTTGATATCGATTGCAGTCGTGTGGCAAGTTGCAACAACCGGCAACAACCGGCAACCGACAACCGACAAGCAACTACCGACAATCCGCAAAACGACAAAACGACAAAACGGCAGACGACAGACGGTTGCAACCGCTAAAGGAGGCAAGAAATCTACGTTGCAGCGTTTGAAGGAGGCAAATGCCAGATGCGAAAAATGATGACGACGTTGTGGAGAAAAGTCTGCAATCCGCAGCCGAACGCAATGAGGCAAAAATGCAATTGCCAGGCGGCAGCAACAACAAATAATACAGCAGCAACAACAACAACATATATTTAATTCTAGTAGTATATAGTCTTATAGTCTTACACAAACACGACTGTAATAAACCCTGTAGTACGACTTGAGCAAAACAAATAAAAGGTTTAAGGAGTATTTTAGGGCTTTAAACGCGAAATATTTTTTAAATTTTATTTATATTTATAAGAGTTAAATAATACTGATTGGTTTTGTTTCATATGAACTTCAAAGCATAACTTCTTAAGTACTTTTGCAAAGAAAATTGCAGTTAAAGAAACTAATAAAGCTAAAGCAAAGCTAAAGAAATTGTGCAGTCATTTAGTTCAGTGCAACATTTTGCTTTATTTTATATATGGAAACTACGTTCTGAACTAGAAAACCAAAAGAAAGATGTAATTCCAAAGCAGTTGCAAATTCAAGCACTAAAAATCTGATTTACAATCAATTATATCGAAAACTGAAGCTAGAGCGTCTGAAGAATGAAGAGCTCGATAGGGAGTTGCAAATTAAAAATCTAAAAGAACATATGAATACACTAGATAAAAAACGTAATTCTGCAAATTGTTTGACTGAATAGTTAGTGTCAATTCTGTCATTTCAGTTATCTCACTTTCTCTGAGGTGACGTCACTGTTCTCGGCACAGCAAACACGTAGAGTCAAAGTGTATGAAACTTGTTTATAAATTTTTTTTGCTACTGACGTACATATGTACTACATTTAGTAGCTCTAGCTCTTTTAAAAAAATAATAAAATAACTATATAAATTCTATGCACATTTTAAATTAAAGTAAATCTAAAAACACCCTTTGATTACTGGTTTTTAAGTGCAGGGTCTACAAATTCCAGTTCAAGCTGCTTGCAAGCTAAAGAATTTACTGGCGAAAAATGCTTGAAGCAATTATGTTGATTTTCTTGAGTAGTTGCAGCCGCCGAAGCCTGCGGGAAATGGGAAAATAGTAAATGGAAATTGCGAGTGGAACTGTCACTAATTAGGCGACAATTTTTGGGCAAGTCAAGTCAGCTGAAGGATTTGTTTAATTGCAGTTACTTGTACTCATGAATGCAGTCACAGGAAACTGAGGGAATTCAGCAGACAGGAAGTCGCCAGAAAGCTGTCTCCCTTCCACGCTTACACTCTCTCACTCTCTCTCTCTCTGTCTCTCTCTCTGTCTCTCTCTCTCTCTCTCTCTATCACTCTCTCTCTCTATATCTTGCCCTGTTGATACAAATGGATTTTTAAAACCCAATTTCCGCTCTGTCGAAAATAAAACAACAACAGCAAGAAAACATGGAAAAACATGGAAAACTAATAACCCATTGCTAACGTTGGGCATCGACAGCTGAAGCTGAAGCTGTAGCTGTAGCTGAGAGAGCAGCTTGAGGAAAAGTCGGAAAAAGTGCCAAGGAAATTGTTTTCAATTTCAAAGAATGTTTTTTGCAGCAAAAAGCTTTAGCTTTTGGATGTGCAAAAAAAAAACAAAAAAAAAACGAAGAAAAAGTCAAGCAGCAGGGCGATTAAAATTCGCTTTCACAATATTTATATAGAAACAAATTAAATTTTCGTTGCGACGGCGAAACAATTTCATTTTGCAAAACAAAGCGAAGGCAACGGCGAAAATGCACAAGCAGAACAACAACAACAGCAAGAACAACAACAACAATTACAAAATGAAAATAGATGAGAAAAATAAGCTGCACTTAAAAATTATTTACGAGACTTGCTGCTGTTCGACCCACTCACGCCCTCCCTCTACAAGTCTCTGAGATTCCACTGTGGCCATAAAAGTAACTCCACCCGTTTTGGGGAAAAGTCGGAAAAGGCAAGAAGCCATTGACTGACGACTGACTAGCGCCAAAAACTTTCTTACGACCAGCGATGTGTGTGAGTGTTGGTTGCTTTGTAGGTGTTGCTGCGGCGAATTGAAAAAGTTTAGATGCCAGCTTTCCCAGGCGTGCCCACAAAAAAGTAAAAAAAAAAAAACAAAAACACACAAAAAACTTTATGAGCACCCCTCTACTCTCTACACCCTATGTTACTCCATTTCGTTAGCCCTTTTACGGCCTTTTTAATGGCTGAATCGCGGCCAGAAAACTTTGCCGGCGGTCAGCTTTATCCTTAGCATCAGTTTCAACCTCGAAAAACACCCAACATCATGCTTCTACTTAAACTGTATCTTAACCTCATCAGCATTTTCTTTGAGCTTGCAGCTAGCAGGTGGAGCCACTGTGCCAAATCAGGTTTATAAAAATCTGAAATAATTTCTAGATTGGATTTAAATCAGTTTAAATTAATTGAATAGAATGTACATAACTCTAGATAGATATATTTTATGAGGGAAATTTGAGAGATTTTTACGGTTTGCTTGCAAGATTTTACCAATAACTCAGTTAACTCTAATTATATTATATATAATTATATATTGAATACCTTTTACTATCGCTTCGCGATCAAACTTTAAGCTCAAACTGTAAAATAGTTTGAATCAAATGGTTGAAAACCGCAACAGTGAAAAGCCGTTTGCCATTCAGCCGTATGAACGTATGTGAAAACCCTTAAATTAAATATTGAGACAAAAGAGTGTAGAAGGAGTGAAAGAAAATAAAGTAGCCATAGAAGAATGCTAGAGAGAAAAGAAGAGAGAGGGAGAGAGGGAGAGAGAGAGGCTGGAATGCAACGAGGCATGGTAAAAACCAAAGGCAGCAACCGCAACAAGCGGCAAAAGGACGAGACACAGCAGACAATGCCAATGAGTGTTAAAAAATGCGCAAGAAACAGAAAATACAAAAAACTAGAAATGATGATAGACACAGAGACAGAGAGAGAAAAAGGGAGAGTGAGAGACGGAAATGTAGCACAGATGCAAAAGAATCTGTCGCGACAGTAAAAGGACTTCAATTTGGTTTTTTACAATGGATTGCGATTCAAATCGCAGCCGCGAGCAATCGACATGGACATGGACATGACCATAAATAGGAGTAGCTGTAGGTGTAGGAGTAGGGGTAATAGTAGTAGTAGGAGAAGTAGAAGTAGGACTAGGAGTTGGAATAGGAGAGGGAATTAATCGTTAATCGTTTAGTAATAGATCGATAAATCGATTTTCAATTCTTAACTTATTGTTCTTCCGCCAACGATCGATAAGTTGGAATAAGAGAGAGAATTAATTAATATACCGATAAATCGTAATATACCGATAAATTGATTTTCTATTCCTAACTTACAATTTTGTTTCGCAAATGGGATTTTGGGAGAGCAAATTAATCGATTTCCGTTTAGTAATATATCGATTAATCGATTTTTAATTCTTAACTTATTTTTTGTTTCGCAAACGATCGATAAGTTGGACTGAAAAAAAGGAAATTCATCGTTTTTCGTTAAGTAATAGATCGATAAATCGATAAATTGATCTTTGTTGGCCAAAAATACTTCTTTCAGAAGTAGAAGTAGGATGCAGAAATGATCTACATGTCTGTCTATAACTACATTTTGGTTATCCATAAATTCTAATATGTTTGTGTGTTTTGATAAATAGTTAAAAAAAAAACGGTTTTACAATCGATTTTTTCTTGAGCAATCGATTGCGATTGCGGATTAAATTTATTAATTTTATTTTTAAATAAATTTTCAATTTGAATTTCATGGCTAAGGAGTTGAAGTAGTAGTTTTAGTTGTAGTAGAATTCTGGATGAAAGGGTAGCAAGAAGCTGTCTGCCATCGATGCCATCAATTTCGCGGCTTTAGTTTCTCTTCACTGCCTTCTACTCTCCGCCCTTCTCTCTCTCTCTCTCTCTCTCTCGCTCTTCTCGTTTCTTCTGTCGTCTGGTTTGTTTGGTTTGCTTTTGGGCAAACAAAAAAAAAACAAAAAAAAACCAAAGTGTCCCAGGCGCATTTCAACTCATGCTTCGACGCCTTAGCAATCGCGTTTGCCATTTGCCATTTGCCGTTTGCCATTTGGCATTTGGCATTAATGGCGCGGGCGGACAGTGCCCAATGGACCGAATGAAGCAAAACCGAGATAGCAATACAAATGCAAAAAAACAGAGACAAAGCAATGTAACAAAGCAGAGACGAGAAGAGAAGGAAGGATAACCGCAGTTGCCGCCATTGCATTACAAACATATCTAAAAGGAATACGTCGCAAAATATTCATTAGCCGCAGTTGAGGTGGGCGTGGCTGCCATCGATATGCGATAAAGAGTGACAGAGTGAGAGAGAGGTGGAGAGAGAGGGGATGAGAGTTTTTGCCACAGATTTTTGCCGACCATAAATTGCCGGGTCTGGCATTTTGGGTCTCCTTTTGGCCAAGTTTGTAGCACGCGTTGCACTCGCGCATAACTTTTCTTTTGCCAGACTTTCTCGCTGTGTATGTATGTGTGTGTGACTATTTGGAACAATTTTAATTAAAACGCTAGACAATTACACACAGCAGCCAAGGGGGGCTGAGAGACAGAGAGGGAGACAGAGAGAGAGAGAGGAAGGAAAGTAGTGTGGGAGTTAAAAGTCCGAGACTTGCGAGACTTTCGTCTTTGGAGCACGGCAATTGCAACTCAAGTGCGTCTGTCGTGTGCTCAAGCAGCGCCAAACGTTGTGCCGCATGCCACAAATAGAAATGCCACACACACACACAAACACACACACTCATGCACTCTACAGACACATTCAATCTAAAATTAAGACTGGCCAAGATGGCGCTGCAGCAACCGGAAGTCAGCAAAAACACACTTACTCTCTCTTCCCAAATACACAACACAACACAATACAATAAACCAAAATGCCACAACGTATCTTAACTTAACTGTAGCTTAATGCAACATCCTTAAATACTTGTTTCTACATATGTTTCTACCGTTTTTTGGGGGCCATAAACTCTCAGTGCTTGTTGCTTGTTGCCAACCTGCAATTGTACTACATTGTTAACAAAACAGTTTACGCTGCTTTGATTTCAATCCGTTTTCAATACAAACATGTTTAACAACATGCTCTCACACATTTTGAATACCATAAAACAGTTGAAAGCGCTTTTATATAAACCATGTGAGAGTAACTTATAAATACAAGAGGCACTCAACTATTTAGCTCTTAAGTAAATATTATGCTTAAATGTGCTATAATGGTGCATAAATTTATGTAGTTACTTCTAGAAAAGAAGATTAAAATTGCATAAATTTGAAAAATGCCTTATTAAACTTGGATAAGTTTAAAAGGCAGTTTCCTAAACAGCTGCCTAAAGTTTTTTTTTCTACAATACATTCTTATATTACTCATAAATAGTTTATTTTTAGTTCTATAAAGGTTGTTATTGCATTTTTCTTAATCAGTTAAGAAGATATTTATTTATTTAATGTCAGACTATGATCAGTCGACATATTTAATATTAAAGTTACAATATAAAAATAATTAAAAATTTTAAAATTATATTTTAATATGATATGTTAATTCTACTTTGGAAATCATGAGTTTGTTCTATTTTGCATCGGTTTTTATATAGTAATTTCTATATACTACTATGAATGGCCACAAAGATGAACAGCAACTGACTCAACTGTAAGATTTTCTAACTAGTTGCACTCGATTTTCTTTAACATTCTCATCACTTTCCTCAACTTTCTCTCACAACACACTTTTAGCATCTCTGTAACACTTCTTATTTGATAAATAATTGTTATGTTTATTGCTGTTTAACTGGCACATTTAACACGCCTGCTAAATGAATATAGATGAGGTCATGAATCGCATTAGTTGAACAAATTATGATACCCTTTTTTTGTGGCACACTTTTGCTAGAGTATTAAGACAGCTCGACAGACTGAAAGTGCAGTTAGAAACTAACTCAAAGGCAACATGTGCTCTACGTCACTTCAATTATACGCTGTCTCGCTCACACGGACACACACACACTGTCTATCTCTTTCTGTAGCGGATGTGGCACAGTTGGCGAATTCTTGTCAATGGCCGCCAGCAACGAGCTTTGAGATCGTTAGCTAGCAGCCGTGTGTGTATGTGTGTGTGTATGTAAACGCTTAAAGTCAAGTTTTATTATAATTACAACTATAACATTTATTAACGCTTGATAGTGAGACACAGCTGTCGCCAGGTGGCGCCAAAGTCAACAAAAGGCGAACAAGCCGAAAAGCGCAACATACAGACAGAGAGAGAGAGAGAGAGTAAGAGTGGGAGTGGGAGTGTGCGAGAGGGAAGGCAAATAGAGACATTCGCATAATATATTGTTGCATATTAGCAGGCAACACAGAGCAACAGCAAAAGCAACATCAGCAGCCACGCCCACAAATCCAACGCTTATAGCCCAGTAATGTTGCATGTTATGAAGCCATTAGGGCCAACAAAGTTTTTTGCTTTAAGAGCGCTCTAATTTCAGCACAAGAGCAATGCAGACAGCTAGAAGAATAGACAGAGAGAGAGAGAGAGAGAGTGCCATGAATTGCAGCTTCATTCTTTTTGGCTACGTCAACTACTAAGTACAGGCAGCTTACACATAACATAAAATAGTAGTTGGATAACTTAATGTCTTCACTGTGATGTAATGTTGCAGCAGCAGCAGCAGCAAATTTGCGGAACTATGTAGTTTAGGACTGGTTAACAGCTGCTGAATATGCTTAATACACGCAGCACTTGAGCACAATTTAGAGCTGAGCTAAAAGTCTTTGCAAACCAATAAACTTTTCAGCAGCTTAACAAAGAGTTTTTTTTTTTGTATTAATGAATTACATATATACATGTAAACAATAAAGAACGAGAAAGAAAATGTCAGTCGGGCATGCCGTCCATGTAATACCCTCTAATTATAAAATCTCAAATTGGAGAAGCTGCTGCAAGAAGTCAATATGCACACATGTTTGTATGTCTATCTCGCTCGCACGTTTTTCGTTTTCGTTGGTAGTGTGCACAGCTCAATGCAATGCACGTGGCTATGCCTTGCTTGAAAGTAACGATTTTCGTTGTATGATCAACTGTTTTAATTATAGTCGGATTTGGATGAAAATTTCACTATAGGTTGATATTATATGTCTCCAAGTTTACGCCAAGATACAAAACTATACGTTAAGAAATACGTAATCCGCAATGAAATGCTGATGGGCCTCTGCTGTTAATTTACGTTTTTCGTTGTTTGATAACTTGCTTGATTATAATCTGATCTTAATGTGATTTTCAGAATCGTTTGATATTGTTTGTCTCTAAACGATTGTGAAGTAACTAAGCTATTTGTTAAGAAATACGTAAGTTAGCGTCATACAAATTTTCAATTTCAATTTTATTTTAAAATTAAAGAAATATTTCGGAAGCCAGCAAATTTTTTTTTACTCACAAAACTTAACACAAACAGCAAAGTTCAAACAAGGCTTCGTGACTTTTAAAAACTTATTAAAAACTTTTATTTTCCATTGCAAAATTATTTGACAACATTCAAATCTAAACGCTTGAAGCACCAGAAAATTTTAAATGAAACTCTTAAAGAGCTCTTGGAATCGTGATAAAACAACTTGGCTTAAAGCTAAAATTGGCAATATAGAGACGGAGTAAGGGGCGGCGAGACAGAAGGAGAGCACTTGTTTTTGACACTTTTCATTGGGTTTTCCGCAATTTCCCTGTGCAAATTGAATTTGTCAAATTGCAGCTTTTGGTAATTTTGTTTTTATTTGGTTTTATTTTGGTTTCAATTTTCGTTTCGTGTTGTTGTTGCTGTTGTTGTTGTTGTTGGCCAACGGTCATTTAAACAGATTAAGCCAAATTGAAACCGAGCAAAGCTGTGTGGAAGCTGTTACAAATTTGATTCGACCCTCTGCTTCTGGCCACTTTCAAACTCACTTCTTCACACTTTGCACTCTAATTCTCTACACTTTTTAGTTTGTGGGACGGCATAATTTTGTCATTTTTACAGCAATTGATCTCGGATTGAATGACATGGCGATGATGGTTGGTGATAGCGGGGAAAATTTATTTGGGGTTTTCCTTTTTGTTTTGGCTTCTTTGTTTTTTGTTTTTTTTTTTCTTGTTTGATTGCACTTTCCGCTTAAACTGTCCATAAAAGCGCGAAATGAAAAATGCAAATTGAATGGGCCAAAAGTTGATGAAAAGCTTTTATTTTTGGAGGGGGGGAAACAGCTTCAACATTGTTCACTTTCAACGCGCAGCACATTTGGATGTGGAAAGCCAAAATTTAATGTTGCCATGGAAAGCGGAGAAAAAAAGAAGCCAAAGGAAGATGGCTCTAAAGCGGGTGTTATTTGCACAAAACTACATGAAACAATCCCCCATAATAAATATATATAAAACTTTATTTTTCATGTTTATTTTTAGCCAGCAGTCTGCCAACTTTTACAACAAACACACCACACAGCGCGTGTGTGTCCCTGTAAATGCCACTTCCACCACTCCCCCCAACTTTCCCTTCTCTCATTTGGCATTTTAACATAATTTACAAACACAATGAAATCATTGAAATTTTCGTTGTCTGCGCATAATTGTTGGTCATTTAGCAGTTTGCTGAAAAATCTCATGAGTGAGATTTGCTGAGTGCTAAAAAATAAAAAAACAAACCAGAAAACAGAAGTTCGTCTTTACATTTGAACAGAGCAAATGATTTAATAGACAAAGTCAGTATGCTAAAGAGCATATAGTATTAGAAGCTTTTAACTTTGTAGAACTAATAGTGAAATTAAATTACTTCACGTATTAAAGCTGTCGGTCTTAAATGTGTAGATCTATATTAGAGGTGGCAAGCTGTCGATACTCGACACCATCGATAGTCGGTGATAGTTTTTTGAAAGTCATTCATAGCGGACGATAGTGCCCTCAATAGTGTTCAAGACGAAACAACTGTATTCAAGTATTTAAAAACTTGGTTTATTCAGTGCTTAAACAAAACAGCTCTTAAAAATTGCCAAAAGTTAACTGAAATTCAAACGAATCAATTATAAACGAAAATTCAATGTAAATTAATTAAATATTAATCCACAGATTTTGATTTAGGAATAACAATATCTTGACTTTTTCTACTTCAACCGTGTACTACGGTTTGACACAATTTATTCAAATTTTAGTAAAACTCTATGAAAATAGTTTAAAAGTTTGAAAGAAAGCAATTTATTATTTTGTTTGATCATATGCAAATCAATTTTCATGACGCTTAAATATATTTTCATACCTTAAACGCCGCCAAAAATGAATATAATTTAGTGATAAGTGTACAAAAATATCAGTGACACTATCGAAAACTATCGGTCGCAAAAAACCATCGATAGTAAGTCGTCTCGATAGTGCCATCGATTGTTTACCACCTAAGTCTGAGCGAAGATTCTGTAGTGCCATCAGACTATCGGTTGCTCTTTCCCTTATGTGTTACTATCATGACTGTTTCAGTCAAAACTCAGTATTAATCTATGCTTTAAGTGCAAAAGTTGATAACCCAATTTATATACTATTCAATTTCACTTAATTGCTCAATTCTTCTCTCATTCAACTTTAATTTCTGTGCCACTTTTGAGCTACTTTGAAATGTTGCTTTTGTTGTTTATGATTTGCTGTTGTTATGTTGCCAATTGAAGTTCCACTTATTTAAATGCTCGTCAGTCGAATGTCTTATGATTAACCCAAATTTATTGGGAATAACCACGCCCCTTTTAAGCGTGGGTGCCTTGGCAGGCCGTGGCCTAAACGGTGCAGTCATTAAGCGGACCATTTATGCGGCTGGTTTGCCTGGTTCATTGTGTATGCGAAGCTCAAACTGGGCCAAAACAATTACCGCATAATAAATCAATTTTGAGTTCTATGAATTTGCAAAAGCAATCGTTGTAGTCCTCTCCATACTCCCCACTACCCACTACCCACTCCCCAATCTCCACTACCCACACTCTATTCCCTATTACCCTATACTCACTTTTTCCTCGCATTGCTGCTATACTTCGATTGCCTGTCTGAACCAATCATTTGATAGAGTTGCCTCGACATCTTTGCCAGAAGTGTTTGTGTGTGTGTTGCTGGGTGAATGGGTAATTTTCAGTTCAAATATGCAAATTACTGACAGTTGGTAGCCTCAATTTGATTCGCAGCCGCAGAAACGACAGAAATAAAATACAAATAGTACAAGTAGTAAATGCTACAGTCGAGGCAAGCCGACTGCAAGAGACCATGCACCCAAAGAGCAATACTAACATATATTTCTCGCAGCTACCTTTGTATACATTTTTATCTTTCATAACTTTGTTATATATTCTACGTTTGCAATGAAGTTTTTAGTATAACTACAATATATATAGATACTGTAAGATTTCTATCTAGCAATTAAAGCTTTATACCTTACTTTGCGATTGCTATAAAATTTTCGGGAAATTTTCGTGATATTTTAGAAATAAACCCAAGATTTGGTAGTTGATCTTTACTCTGTTCCGTCTATTATACAATTATTGCCACTAACAAACTTGATGGACTCTGTACACCACATAAATACAGGGTCTGTTCTCAAAAAAAATAATAGTGGAGATATGAAATTGGCACAGAAAAATATGAACGTACTTGCATTTTAAATATTTAATTGCGAAACATTTGCCATTTGCCATACGAGCAATTTGTCAGTGTGCCCCTGTTGGACAAATAGAACCAATTGCAAATGGCAGCAATTGACAATTTGGTTTTTAGTGGCTAAAACAAATTGGGTTAAAAAAAAAATTGGTAAACAACGATTGAAAAGTTGATTGATTTAGCAATTATTAAAACAGATATAGAATATGGGTAAATAAATCAAACATAGTTTAGCTAAAAAAAGCTTTTAAAGTTCAGTAAATCTGAAGAAGTTGATAAAGATAAGCTTAGAATCGATGAATCGATCGATCCGACTTCCAACGACAATGTACTAATTCTTTCCTTTTTTTTGTTACTATAAATATTGAAAATGTTTTATTGCCATATTTCCAAAACAAAATGTTGTATTTTTCATGCAGAACCAGTTTAAGCTTGTTTAACATTTAAAGCAAACTAAATTACTAATGAAATTGTAAATCAAAATAAACAAATTTACAAATTCTATTTCAAAACAAATAAAAAAATTATGGAATCCAAAAATAAAAGCAAAAATTTTCTATCTGTGCAGAAACCTAAATTGGTAAAAAGATTATATAAAAATATATATTTATTAAGTAAGTCTATACAAACATATTTCATAGATTTGGATTACGTCAGTTTTAACCTCTGAATTACTTGACAATGACCTTTATTTCTATATGAATATATACTTGAACTTGTTTTTTAAAAAGACTGCGATTTTTAAGAATTCTTATCACACTGCTGACGTGACGTCACGTTATCACTGTGGACGGCAAAACTCATATTCGACAATTTTTTAAAAGCTCTTTAAATTTTGCTTATCTTTATGTTGAAAGCAATTCTTACTATGCAAAAACTAACAAAAGTGTAGGAAAACAAGCTTTAAATAAAAACCAACTGAGTCTTAATGTATTATAAAACAAGTTGTCTTTTGTCCAAACAAATTATAAAGCTCATAAATAAGCATAATTTATGCATAAAATTAAAAGTACATCATCAATTGCATATGTACATATAATTAAGTGATACATCTTTAAAGCTCTTCAAATGCAAAAGGGCAGAAAGGGGCAGAAAGGGGTAAAAGGGGGCGTGGATCGGTTAAATAAATGGCATACAATGCAATTTTCAAATAACACGAACGGCAAATAACAATTCAATTCATTTATTTGCACAGCAATTTGGCAGTCAGGCAACTGAATCGAAATAAATGTGCAATTCCCATTTGTTGTTGTTGTTTTTGGCATAATCCGAAACTAACAGACGCGAAATGGATTTGTCGTTTGACATTTGATGGATGTGACGGATTCCAATGACAAGGAGGCGGCGGAATGGGGGGCAGATAAGTCGTGAATAAACTTGCAACTCCTAACACAAACGAATACTAGTGTCTACTCAATTTAGTTTATTTGCCATGCAATAAAAATGTCACATAACTGTAACTGAAAATCAACTACACCAATCAACTGCCACGCCCACATTGAGGGCTATTCGATATAACAAAAAAAAAAACGTCGTATTTAAATGTAAATTATAATAATGTTTGCACTACAATTAATTAATTATGTGGCTTTCATTTAAAATACCAAAGTACTATTTATTAATGGCAGTCCAATGTTTTTTTTTTTTTATAATAATATATATTGTATTTCTATGTGTATATATATACCCTTACAATTATTGAGCATTACAGCTATGACATGAAAATATTCTTTTTAAATAAAAATTCTCTTTTTTGCGTTTTTTTTTCAGACAGATGCACATCTCTATATACTTGGACTTCACTGATGTTCCTATTTATATTTTTGATGGGGTAAGTAATGCTTCCTTTTGCTTACTAAAAATTTTTAACAATTGGATTATACGTTGATGGGGTTTTCAATATATTTTCTGCAACATTCATAAAAGTTACAAATATAATATATATATAATATAACGTCTATATTAAAACTAAACTTTATTGCAGTCAAAGTTGAATTTTTATCTAGACATTAGTTTTGTTTTAAGCCCATGCAGTTTTACGCAACTTTTAAACTAAATGTTCTTCTTCTAGTGTATTCAAATATTCGATTTATTTTGAATTTTTTAGTTTTTTCGCTTAATTTTTGCAATTTTCATTAACCTTAACCAAAATGGCAACTAGTAAAAAATGATTATGGAATTGAATGAATGCAATGAAATGCATAATTATCATAAACCGCAGCTGAAATGATACAAATGTTTTGAATTGTTTTTATTTTTTTCGCTATATACTCGTATGTATGTTTGCAGTATTGATTTTGATTGTGATTTTGATTTGATTTGGAAATATTCATCAGATACGTTTCATTCAATTTGAATAAACAATTTATTTTGGTTTCTTTTTGGTATTATTTTATTTTTACCTTGGCAGCTGCCTGGTTGAATTTGCGCGCATTTAAATGCGAAATGAATGCGCATTTGTCTGCTGCAGATTCTGCTGTAGATTCAGCTGCTGAATCGGATGCTGATTCTGGATGCAAGTGCATCTGCAACAGCATCTGCATCTGCATTTGTCTGTGGCACCTTTGTGTCTGTGTGGCACGTGCAGCACCTTTTTGCTCAGCTCTTTTAAACTGTATTCACGTACACATCACGTCGTCGTGTCAACGGCATTCGCTTCATGGTCCATGCTCCATGTTCCCCAAAACGTTGCAATGTTGGTTCATTTGGTTGAGAACGCGTATACGCCACATTGTGCATTTGTATGTTGTCGGCATCGCGTATGAGTTTGAAATGCAATTGCCATGATATTATACAAGTTTATGTCCTGCACTTTCCAAGCTCATACTCATAATCAACTCACTGTGCGTGCCACATTTGCCACATGTTGAGCACAAAGTTGCATTTTGCCCCTAGAACGTACACATTTTAATGTCACTTTCGTTGCAGTTTTGATTCACAGCTACTTAAGTCTAGTTGCATAGTTCAAATTGAATTTAAGTAGACTTGCAAATGAAAAGCTATCAGATTAGATTTTTTGCTAGGTTCTTAGATGCAATGTAATGGCTGCCTTCACCCATAAGAAACAAAGCAATTTAAAAATTTGCATGCCTCTAACTCACGTAAATCTTAAAGTACAGTTTTGTAACTACACAATCGTTTAGAGACACATAGTATCAAACAATGCTGAAAATCTCGCCAGGATCGAATTATAATCAAGAAAGTTATCATGCATCAAAAAACGTGAACTCTAAGTGTAGGCGCTTTTAAGCGTTTCTACTCTAAATCATTGCTTTGAGTGGCGAAAATGCACAAAAAAAATCAAATTTTTACTTTAGTTTCAACTTTTTATGCTTCCACTTCTACTTATGCATACAAGATCAGTTTTAAGAAGCTTTTCAAAAGCTCTATGTAGCTTTTAAGCAGCTTAACTTTGTTAATTTAGTTGTGCCTCCAGCTGCTTGCCTCTAGTTTTTAGCTAGAAGTTTTATTAGCGTACTTTAAGCAACGGGCAGCGAAATACACTGCTAAAAATGCAGTTGGTCAATGCAGTAACGAGTGAAATTTATTGTGGCTTATGCCGCACATTAGCGCATTGTCACCGCACTCGGTACACTTTCAATAAATTACCTCGAGGCACACCAAACACATACGAACGTAGTCGTCGGTAGTCGGCTAAGCGCATTAGTCGCGCCTTTGTTGCGACAGCTTTTTTTTGGCTAGCGGGTAAAAAGTAAAAAAGGGACGTGGCAGGCAGGCAGGCAGGAATAAGGCGACAAAAATCCGCCATAAATAAAGGATAACAATTTGTTAGCCAGCAACAAGTGGGAAACTAAATCAACAGCATTTGCGACTAGATTTTGGGAGTGTGTGTGTGAGTGTGTGGCAACATTTGTAAGCCGTATGTACGAGTATGTGTGTATCTGTGTGTGCAGCAGGTGAAACTGGCGCTGATAAACAGTTATCTGTGTTTACTTTAGCATGTGAGCGTCTGTTTGCGAGTCCTTGAGTTATGATTGCCATATTTTTCCATTCGCAATCCTCTAAAGACTACCGAGTTGCTTTTCACAGCAACAACAAAAAATATTCTTGGAATTTTGCTCACTTAATTTTCCAACCATCAGACGCACATTTTACCCCAACAACAACAACTACAACAACAACAACAGCAGCAACAACAACAGCCACAACAACTTTGGAGTAGGTAAGCTGAGCCATTTGATTTTGGGTCTCCTTGGCGCTCAATGAACCGCTTTTCTTTGCTGTTTTTCTTCATTCTTGTTGGATCTTTAAGTACATTTCACTTTGTCCAGACACAACCAACAATCAACAACAACAAGAACAAAAGCCACAAAAAAAAAGCGAGTCAAAGCATCTCCAAGTGGTAGCTGAAATTGAGTCTTCAACCCAAAAGTGTCCCTTTTTTTTTGTTGGCTACCCCTTCTATTTTCCGGTCATAACATTATTGCAATTTTACGCATAGTATAATGGTTTTTTTGTAGCCCTACAGTGGCTACCAATATTTGCTGAACCAGCTGACGTTGCGCTGTTTTTATGTAAAAAAAAATGTTTTTTTTTTAACATTTTATGAAAATTTCAGTTTTTAATAATTCAAAGTTTTTAATAGAACTAGAAATAGAAATATTCTAAGTATTTTATTATAATTAAATTAAGATGCATAAACACTGGAATATTTAAAAATTCTACTTTAAAATAAAATGTTATCTTTTATATGTTAGTGTTTTTAAGGTAATTTTCAGTCGAACATACTCTTTCTGTCTTGTCAAACGATTCTCTGCGAGTTCTTTAAATACTCTTAAGTAAGGGTATTTTGGCTAAGCTATGCAACATGTTTAAATTATCGCATTAACATAAGCTGCCTCATATACATTTGCCTGCAAGTACAAACTACTATTTTTTTTTAAAGTGTATTAACTTGCCGTCAAGTTAAAATTCTATGTTTAAATTTCCACTTTAAAGATTTAACCCGCAACATAAAGAAACATTTACAAAACAAAAAAAAAACCCAGCCATAAAGTAACCAAAATCAACAACAAAGGAAAGAACAACAAACAATTAAAACAATACAAATTCGCCTCTGATCAACTTTTATCTGCGGCAGTCGGTTGTAAAATTACGTGAGGATTCCTTTGAGTTTCCATTGAGTACAATCGACTGCCATTCCGATTGACACATGCACAAGAACAACAACAACAGTAACAACAACAACTACTACTACAGCAACAAACACAAAAGTATGAACAATTCGCTTCATTAAGTAATTAACACGTGTATTATAATTCAATTAACATAATTGACTGCATGCAGAAATGTGCCAAAAAAAAAAACAAATGTATCCAGCAGATTAAAAGCATACAATTCCTATAAAAGATATGCTTAACAAATAAACTATAACTGTTTCAAAAACTTTGTAAATATATAAAAATTTGCTTTATATAAATTAGTTTTAAAAAGTTTGTAAAAATACAAAAATTGGCAGAGAACTTGTTCTATAAAAGTGAAATAATAAACCTAACTTGGTTAGTTTCTGCTGTAATTAGAATTTTTAGACATTTTCGTCTATTCAAAACTTATCATCTTTATTTTAAAGCTATAATCTTTTTTTTGCTGATTATTAGCATATATCATAAAATGTCTATATGGACTGTATAGCTCAACGGTTTGATCCTAAATGCCAAATATGACACTATTATAGTTCTATAGTTTTCATTTCATGCCAAATCAAGGTTTTAATGCAAACACTTTTAGTAGCCAGTAGTATAATTAAGCAGAGTTCGGGAACATACATGGGGGAGGGGCGTAAGTAAGGGGTAGTTTGTGCATACACCCAACACACACCCACACTTACCCCCACACCCCCTATCCAATACTCATACGCTCCTTTTGACCCAAAACATACTCTAACTGCATTGTGCTGACAATAATTGTTTTCTTTTACGCTGTTTGGGATGTTGACGTTGATGGCCTTTTGGCCATTGTTGTTGTTGATGTTTGTGTGTGTTTGTTGTTTGTGTATGTTTGTTGTTGTTGTTGCTACTTAACTGCAGTGCATTTCATTTGGGCTTTTGTTCCATTAGCCGCTTTGTGCCTGTCACACACACATTCCACAGTTCATGTTCACGTTCACCTCATGGATGGATGCCAATGGCCTCAACTTTTATAACTCACTGTTTTCACTCTAAGTTCGCTGCACTTTTCTACTCAACGCACTCTGCCACTTCCCCTCTTTCTCCGTCTTTGTCAGCACTGCGAATAATCGATTGTGTGCACTAGTTTAAAGCCTAGTTCCCACTGGGAACTCGGGGCATATGACACGCAGATCAGGTATACTATATGAGAATTTCTTCATATAATTCGAATAATAATAAATTTAAAGCCTTCTAAATTGACACTCTAGACTGAAGGAAATAAAGTATTTGATTTAATTTAGTTTCATGGGGTTTTTTTCCAAACACTCGATCACTTTTTTTTAATACATTTTGCCAACATCAAACCATTCAAAATTGTTTCGTTGCATGAAATTTTATATTATTTACTAGACAACTTATTATCAATATATATAAACTTGAGTTAAATATAAAGACTTGTTATTGGAGTGATGAATTGCTTGGCTCTGATATTTTTCCTGGTTGTTGGCCTGGAACACTGGTTACTTTCAAATGCCGATTGCTGTAAACCAACGTATGTGAGATTTGGCATTAAGCCGCATAGGATGTGCAATGATTATTTGGAAAGTCACCGCATATTGTGGACAAATGATTGCTTCAATTATCTGTGCGGTGATTTGACTAAGCCCACACCCTGCTGTGGTGTTGGGAAGTGCAACATTTTTTGTTGCAACTGCGATGATGGATGTCTAAGTGGAAATGCTGCAGATAATTTGATTGAAAGATTTAGCTACAACATTACCAAAATAGAGATTAAAGATAAGTAAATGCTGTAATGACACTTTTTATTAAATATTTATATTAAGAAAGTTTGTTTTATTTAAAGGTGTTTAGAAGTTGTTGGGAGTTAAGCATAAACGTAGAATCCAAAAGGAAAGTAGCCCTAGTTCTAGAAAAATTTGATCATGTTGGACTGGCAACAACCAGATCTTTTTCCATTATAGAATTAACTTTACCTCAAAATGATAGAAAAAACTGAAAAATTGCAAAAAGGTGTTAGCAAACAATTGGCTGCCGTTTCCTTCTCTCTGTTTTTATTTCTCTTCTCCTCTTTTTACTAAAACTAATCGATTGTTTACACTCTTTCAGTTTTTCTATATTATAGTCAGTATTATGTACTTTAAACTGCATTTATAGTTTTGTTTTCAATAATGTCGCTCACGCTTGCAATCCTATTTATAGCATTTGGTATAATACAAGCTGCAAATAAAATAATAATACCAAAAGATGTTGAGTTACCCCCCGGAGTGGAAGAACCGCTTTCTTGGGCCGCATTGGGCTTAAACCTGGACACAAATGCAACCATATTGAGTGATGATGATGATGAGGACTATATGGATATGTTTATGCAAAGAAAACCACCTGGCAAAAAACCACCTGGTGGAAAACCTCCTGGTGGTGGTGGCGGTAAACCTCCTGGTGGGGGTGGTGGTAAACCTCCTGGTGGCGGTGGCGGTAAACCTCCTGGCGGTGGCGGTGGCGGCGGCCCACCAAACTTCTGGGATACATTAACAAAAACAGGTTGTTGCAAGCCAACCAGGATCAAATTTATCTTGAATTATGGCTACTATCCATGTGGATTCTACGATTATGCTTGGCAAAATTTCTTCTTTCGTAACACATGCTATTCGAGAATCTGTAATAATGGATTGCGTCCCAAGTTTATATACTGCGGCAATGGATTGTGCAACATTTTTGGTTGTCAGTGTGCCAATGGCTGCATTTCGGGTGATCCACTCAAGAAATTTATGGAGAGGTATACAAAAACAAAAATCAAATCTGTTGTAGTTCATAAAGGTTTATTTTAAATGTGCTTAAATTTAATAATACATTCTGGATTTTAAATAAAAGTGGTTAAACGGTGTTTGACTGTTAGTAGCAAAGAATGCAACTTCTGTAGAATATTAAACCGCATTTAAGTTGTATTTGATGTGTTATAACATAAAACATAACATTTTGATAAAGTTTCCAATGTATTTCAAACAATTGAATTTCCAGAAGTTTGATATATAAAACACATATCTAACAAAACTTATCTCATGAAGAAATTCAACTCTTTGGGAAGTCAAATTTGTGCGACAAGAGAGAGATACATGATATTATATTGACTTACTATATTTTTTAATTGATTCGTTCAAATTATGCGTTAAGTGTTGTGCTGGCGTCAAAAATTCGACACATTGAATGGCAGTTGTTATAAATAGTCGGTGTCGCAGCTAGAAGTGCTGCAAAGACGTTGAATTTGAATCTGAGAAAATGTATTTATTAAGTTCAATATTTTTTCTGCTGCTCGCAATGCAAACATGGCGAATGGGAGAATCTGAATGTTGTCGCCCCAACTATGTGAGATTTGGAGTGCAGCCAAAAGAGAAATGCAAGAACTATCTGAAGAGTTACTCATTCTTCTGGACGAATTCGTGTACCAATTTCTTTTGCCACGACCTGTCATCACCGAAACTCTGTTGTGGTGTCGGCAATTGCAACGTATTCTGTTGCAACTGTGAAAATGGTTGCATACAGGGAAATGTTGTTGATAATTTACTAAAGAAATTTGGTTCAACTATTACGATGATTGCAGGCGGAGCAGAGCCTCTATTGGTGAATATGAATGCAATTTCATTTAAAGTAAATAAGTTTTTCACATTAATCTTAATTCATTTTGTAGAACAACACAAGCAAAGTTAAACCCAATAACACAACTGTTACGCTCTCCGATTCTTTAGCTGCTGCTTCTGAAACTGAATCCTAAGTTTATGTTAATTAATGTCTACAACTAACACTCTATTCCTACTACACAATTTATGAGCATTTGACTCCCTTTTAATGCATTTGTTTTATTTACCAAGTATTGTATATATGCATATAGAGTTATGAATTTATTGGCTACATACATATGTATGTGGTTTGAGCTAAATAGCCATAGATTTAGAAAATTGGTTAGAAATAGGAAAACTACTGGGTTTTTGGCATGAAACTATGACCTAGAGACCTTTTAAATTTGAAAAGTTTAGAATTTTTAGTGTTATCATGTTGCTAACAACTTTAATGTAACAATACTTAAACCAAATGTTTATATAAGAAATATGAAATCTGTTTTTCAACGTTATGGAGAACAAAATAATCAATTCGTCGCGAGTTAACATGTCACTTATATGTTAGTTATAAAACACGACATTATTATAACTAGCTTGTTTCTCATATAAAACTAGTGTCATCCGATTGCAAAATGCACCTCTGTAGTCCGCTACTTTTCCTGATCCTCGTTTTGCAAACATGGCGACTGGCAAATACGGAATGCTGTAAGGCAACACGATTCTCATTCAAGACGGAAAGTAATGAGAAATGCAAAAACTATGAGAAGAGTGTTCTCATGCCAACTGGCAGATGCTTCAATAGCCTTTGTGGCAACTTGGCACGTGACGACGTCTGCTGTGGATTGGGAGAGTGCAACATTAACTGCTGCGATTGCAACAGTGGTTGTCTACCGGGAAATGTTGTGGAGAAGTTCAGGGCGAAATTTGGTTCCAATATAACTGATGTGAAACTAATGTCAGAGACAGATTGGAGCGACGCATTACAGTTCGATCAAAGAAATCGAAACTCAATTCAAGAAGATCTATGCTGAAGTGTGTTTTATTCAACTAGTTATGATTTATCAAGAAGTTGAGCTGATTGATATTTTAATAAAATTTCATACAAATCTTAAAATAAGGAAATGTTTTCTTTAATAACATAACAGATCTTGTGTGTTTTAATATTGATATGTAGTTTATATCAAAATGTAGTATGTGTAGTTTAAAAGGTTCAATCAAATCCTTTTTTACATCAGTTCAATAAATTTTATTAAGAGTAATTGTAGTTTTTCTGTATTATAGCTAAATAATGAATCTTTTACTTGATTTTAAGCCCAAATAAAATTAAATCCACTCTTTTAGCTTTACGCTTTCGTCACTAGTATGTTTTTTAGGAAAGTCAATTGATTCACCACATGCATTATTAATAAATAAAGTGTTTATATAATAAATTTCAGTGCCATGACACTGTTATAAAAAGCTTCTCGCCTATAGAAAACTTTAGTCAATTGTAATATATTCTGGCTGAAAAATGTACTACCTCGGTGTGATACTTTTCCTGCTGTTTGCTATGCAAGCATGGCAAATGGGTAATACTATATGCTGTCAGTCGACTTATGTGAGATTCAAGCCTAAAGGTGGTCAGAAATGCGAAACCTTTGAGAAAAGCACTTCCTATTACTGGACTAGTACGTGTTACAGCAAATTTTGCGGTAATCTGTCAAAGCCCACACCCTGTTGTGGAGTCGGAAAATGTAATATATTCTGTTGTAACTGCGATAAGGGATGTTTACCAGGAAATGCTGTCGAGAGTATAGAAAAGAAATATGGAACTAATATGACAATTTTAGAACCAAAGAAAAAGGTAAATATTACATGATCAACTATTCAATTTGTTTCTGCTTTTTTAACACAAATTTTTAATGCAGAATATTGGGGTGAATCTAAAGTTGAACAGCACTACTATAGAGGCGTCCAGTAGTAACACCACAACAACAATTACTACTACTACTACTACTACTACCAAGAAACCATAAAGGATTCAAATATAAAGTTCAGTAATAAATGTTTTAATTTATAAAACAGATATGTGTAACATAGTTTATATTGGTTACCTTGAGGTTTATGTTCTTTTAACGCTTGTTTATTGCCAGACCGTTGATAAATTAAATTAATCAAATTAATTGATTCGCCACATATTATGGTATACGTTTATATAATAACTTTCATAATACATTTTACATACTGCCATAATATTTTTATAACTACTTTTTGAGTTAAAGTGAACTGTAGTTAATGTTGCAGAATGCACTACTTTAGTCTGAAGTTTTTCTTGCTTCTGCTGATTCAGTCATGGCATTTGGGAAATACCGTATGCTGTGGTCCAACATTTGTTAGATTTGGCATTAAGGCGAACGACTTGTGCAATAAATATCTTGAGAGCTATACAGTTTACTGGACAAGCACCTGTTTTAACTACATTTGCGGTGACTTATCAAATCCCTCACCCTGTTGTGGAATTGGAGATTGTAACTTTTTCTGTTGCAATTGCAATCAGGGTTGTATTAATGGAAATGTAGCAGGGCATATGTTGTTTAAATTTGGTTCAAATATAACAATGATAAGACCACAACCAGCGCAGGTAAAAGCAAATTAATATTAAAACAGTTTCCCTTTCACATTTAACATAATTCTATCGGCTTTGCAGAACGTTACGGTGACATTGTCGTTTAAGGGCTCCAAAGTTTCGAGAACAACTTGACAAAGAGATGATTTTATTTAAATGTTTTATATATTTTATTTTAATAAAATAAATAATATATATTTAACTTATAAAATACTAATAATGCATATTTATTTATATTTATTTGTTCGTTTATTGTAAAGCCAATATTTGGGTACAACTCAAAAACTATTGCCTACTTTTAGGATGAACACAATATTATTAAATGTAATTGAGTAATCTTTATATAAGCATCTCATTGTTTGTTTATTCTTAATTTTAGTGCTTTTTTTTCTAGTTCCTCATTCTGATTATAGAATCAAGCGTTAAATTGACAAAACTAATTGACAAAATTCGATTCACGTTATAGACAGCTCCAGTTTCTTCTGGTTGTTGTTCATTAGTTTGATATTATTGGTTTTTCTGTGAAGTTTACTCGTTTACTCTGCATAATGTTTGGCCTCTGGACACTCCTCATAGTGCTTTCTCAACTGCAATTGGTTTTGTGGCAAGTGCAGTGGGCAGATGGTGAATGTTGTCATTCGACAATGATTCACTTTTCCATCAGAGAAACATCGTATAAAAGATGCGCAAGTTTTCCGCAAGGTTCACGTGTTCATTTCAGTCAAGTTTTCTGCTTTACCAAACTCTGTGGCAGTTTCAAGAGGCCAACACCCTGTTGTGGCGTCAAGAGTTGCAACATTTTCTGTTGCAACTGCAAGTGCTGGCATCGAAACGATCGAGTTATGGTAGATTTTCGAACAGAATATTGGTCTGAAGTAACCGACGTCTATCAGCGTGGAGATGCATCTAAAGTAAATCAAATGGCTATATATTGCTTTAAAATTAAGTTTGATCTAAAATTCTTTGTCGTTTCTAGGTCGGTGAGAAGAAGGAAGGAAAGAAGGAAATATTGAGGTAAATCGAATGGAATTCTACACAGATTAATGTAGCTTTTAACAAACATCTTTATCCAACAAAGCTGCAACGACAACTTTTTTTTTTTATTTATATCTAGATACATAGGTTATTCAATAAATGTTACCAATAAATTCGTTTTAATTGTATTTCCATACGAAAACTAAAATTCTAATACCGAATTTTAATAGGTTTAAATGGAGCATAACCCAAAAGTTGAATAATTAAGGATAAACTCGACTTCACATAGAAATAAAGTTTATATTTAGATTTCATCTGTAAGCAACACTTACGCTAATCTTATAGCTATTTTTATACGTTTCATTAAACAGTCTAATACTTCTTTATGCTACTATTCTTACGGTCAGCTGGTCACACTGAAAACAATTTGCTTGAAGTACACCTTTGAGTGGCATTGCCACTTGAGTAGCTTATCAAATACAAATCAAATTGGATTTTGATGACTTCTTCTACAGTTTTTAGCCAAGGCTCAATTTTTGTTTGTGCTGGCATCAGCGTTATTCTCACTCGAATAAACTTGCTATTACAATTACCTCTCTCTTTCCCCGTTCTTTTTTTTTTGCCCCTTTGTCGAGCATGTTGTCAATCACGAATCGGTTCGAGACGCAGACATCTCGTCGTTACTCTCGTTTGCATACAAATTACAGATGCAAGTCACATTTGATTGAAAACAATTTGAAATGATATCGCAATCGTTGTTTGTTCCATCTCCATCTTCATCTCCTACTCTGACTGTTGCGTCTTGTCTGCAAGCAGTTCACGTGGCATGCCACACTCTCCACCGACTCACAACCGCAGCTACAGTGGGAAAAAAACTATATTTTGTTATTCCAAACTAAGAACACGTTTGATTCTTGATTCATCAATAGAAATTGTCACTTGAGTTTGTTTAAATTTTATAGTCTTTATGTTTTTATTAGAAAATCGTGTTTGCTGCCCATAGTGCAACGTTGAAAGTGGCTCTATTTTATTTTACAGGTGCGCACTTTGCTCAACTTAAAGGGGGGGCTGGATTGGGCAGGGGTGTATAAAATCATGTGCACACTTTATTGCTTTTACGTGCAAATTGTTTGAGTTTGGCGCATAAACGATATGAAGCAAAATTCCTTCAGTCCAATTTCTCAGCAACTCAACTCTCCCTCTTTCTATAGCTATCTCTCTCTCTCACTCACTCACTCACTCTCTCTTTCTCGCTTTACACGTTTAATTTTCATTTTAAGCTAAAAGCGAACGCATTTCTGTTTCGTTGCCATTTCTATTGCTGTTTCCGTTTCCGTTGAGTTCCAATTGGTATGCAACTCTACACGGCTCTCGATCAAAAACTTTACTCCTATGCCCCCCTCTCTCGCTCAGTTTACTCTCCCCTTCTCTAGCTTTTGCGGCAGCTAATCAAAGCATTTGACAGCCTAACCAACACTTGAACAGTGTTGTCTGTTTTTTGGCTATAAATAGCTAATTTTTAGAAAGTAATTTTAGGAACTAAAAATATTTGTGTTCTAACAACCCCAAAAATTCGAAAATCATTAAAAAAGTAGCTAGTATTATAGCTTATATAATTTAAAATATTTCAAGCTTTAGCTTTAAATATGCTAAAATGCCAGCAATATGCAGTATGAACCCAACTATGCTTTCTCTCTGCCAATATGCAAATAATTACCAATATGAGCCATCAAATGACCAAACACAATAAGGCAGAGACTCTCTCCCTGTCTCACTTTCTCTCTTCCTCTTTCACTCTCTCTCTCTCTCTTTCTCTCTCTCTCTCTCTATTACCTTGTCGCTGGCAGTGTTTGCCAATATGTTGCTGGACAGGTGAATTGCTGCTGCTGCTGCTGCTGCTGCTGCTGCTGTTCTCCATGTTGCTGTTGTTAAACTCTCTAATTGCTGTCGTCATTGTAGTTGCTGCCGTGTGCATTGTGCGTTCTCGTGGATTGTGAGCTTGTAAATAAGCCTTAATTATTGCTATTGCAGCCATAAAGCCACCACACAATAAACATGCAAATGATGGGCGTAAATGTGGGCGTGGCATGCGCTAGTACGGATGTACGATAAGCCAATTTGTTAGTGTACAACTGTGGCAAGCTGGCAACTCACAATTGTAATACCAACTGTAGCAGCAGATTCATGCAAAAGCGTTAAGCAACACATCTATGAATTAGCCATATAGTACATACATATATAAGACAACTGTAAAAGGCCAAGAATTTGGCATTCAATTGTTGCTTCTGGTCAAAAAGTCAAAACAATTTCACACAAAACTAATGCAAACTAGTTTGAATCTAAATAAATTACTTGTAATAAAATTTAAGCTAATTTTAATTTCGATTTCTTTATGAAGTGTCATTTAAACAGGCAATGCTTATCAATTTATAACATCGAAATATCCGCTCAGTTGAATAGAATATCAATTGTTTATTAGACATACTATATTATATGTACAGATTGTTTGATTTTAAACGCGATTAGAAATGATAAGAAATTTTTAGGTTTCCTATAAATACTTGGCACAATATGAAAATGTAGCCATTTTTACTTAGTTTAGTGTTCAACGAGTTTGTGTTAATTACGGTTCCGAAAATGTTGAGCAAAATAGTTTGGTTAGCATTAATATTAAATACATATTTAACTGTTTCCGATTCCATTCCAGTTGAAGAACTCAATGTGCCCAATGCATTTCTTTCGCTGAGTTCCCAGTTAAACGAATTGAGGTGAAATTATTTAGCTACAAAGACACTTCCTCAGATATAACCTATAGAATATTGTCTTTAGATCGGATGTTGATTTAATTAGAAGTGGAAGCCAACGTAATTCAATATCTTATGGACGTAATTGTGCTGAAATAACTGGTGGATTAAAGACCAGTGGAATCTACGAAATACTCATACCCAGCTACAGTAAACAACCCTTTAGAGTTGCTTGTGATGCCAAGACACAGGGAGGCGGTTGGACTGTCATTCTGAGTCGTATGGATGGAAGTGTGAACTTTTATAGAAATTGGAATAGCTACAAGAAGGGATTTGGAGATCTGGATGGTGAATTCTTTTTGGGATTGGATAAAATTCATGCTCTGACTGCAGAGTTCAGTCAGGAGTTGCTTGTAGTTCTCGAGGACTTTGAGGGAACTGAAAAGTATGAGATCTATGAGAAGTTTGCAATCGGTGACGAGGTTGATCTATATGCTCTTCATACTCTGGGAAAGGCCAGTGGAACTGCAGGTGATTCTTTTACATATCACCATACAATGAACTTTACAACTTATGATCGCGATAATGATCAAAGACCGTCAACGAACTGCGCTCAACAATACACTGGCGCCTGGTGGTACAATAGTTGCCTCCAAAGGTATTATAATATATTCATTGGCTCTAAAGACTTCTCCTAATAACGTTTATTTCTACAGCAATTTGTTAGGAACATATAATGCCACAGCTAATGGGACAGGTGTGGTTTGGAAAACTTTTCGAGGCACGGCATATTCCCAAAAAAGAGCATTAATGATGATCCGTCCAAGAAAATGAATTAACTGTTGATATTTTTTCCAGTTGTACTCAATGAATGTAACTTTTAAATGATATTTATCATGTAAAGAACATACGTATACAGATTTATACACTAATTAGTTTTTGGAACAAAAATGTCCGGTTTGGTCACAGAAAAACTCAAGTATTTTAGTAAAGTGAATCACTGAAGTTAATTCACTTCAACTGTTGCACTCCTGTCTATAAACCCGTTCGATAAATCATGTTTAATTGCATTTTAGTGAGTTTTACATTCAATTAAATGGGTATATCACGTTAAATGGAGGTATTTTAGCCAACAAGAATAGGTACAACTACAAATTAGAGTTGAACGCGTTGTTCTGGTGAAGGCGTTGTCATAATTAGAACGTGCGATGGGTTTGCAACCACAGTGCAGCACAGTGGACCACAGTAAACGCTCATCAAATCCACTTAAACTCGTAATAGCTACAGATCACTAACAGTCCCGTCACTTTCCCCCTAGCATTTTGTGCTTCGGTCTCTAACTCTTTCTCGGAAAATTGTCTGGCCTTCATCAATTGGTTTTATTTGCCATAAACTAGCAGCAAAATACGCATACGACGCGTTGCAGCTGCACGTGTGTGGCTTAGTGTGGCGTTTAAGTGGCCCAAAGGTGCAATGCCAGGAACGTCAGGCACATGAGAACTATGATGATGATGATGTTGATGATGATGATACCAGCCCCCGAGTACTGTTGCTCGTTTGTTGACGGTGTTGCTGCTGATGATTGGGGTTTGTGTTGGATGCAGAAGAATTGCTACTAATTCTCCCAAGCACACCCAACTACTGTTTCTGTCTGCAGCTCATGTTGCCTGTTTGGCGTTGTGTCATGTGATTTTTGCACTGATTTGCGTTTAATTGAATTCTGCGCTTGACACAGCTGCTGTTTGCCCTTTTGAACCGAGACTTCAGGACAACAGAAGCGTCAGGACTTGCGAAATGAATCCATCAATTTGCTAAACTCATTTAATTGCGCCGAAAATGAACGCTGGAACATGTTGAGCCTACTTAAAATGATTACGTTGTAGTAGTAGGATCACCAAACAAACGGACAGGCAGACGACACCAGCGGAGCACATAAATTAAGACGCCCAGAGAATGGAGACTGGGTCATTGAGCCAGCAAGCACAGTGCACAGTGGTTGGCAAATGCAAAGCATAGGAAATTCTAAATATATACAATACATAGATTAAGACAGCTCCATAGTACAGCAAATCTATCGTCACTTTTAAAGCATTATTTTATAGCATTTTATTAAACTTTTCACCACGTGCCGATAGTATTTATACTTTTGATATGTACTAAATGTTACTTTAATAAAAATAGAAAAATATGTCATCACACAATTGATATCAGTAATCTTGGTTGTTAAATTTGCATTTTCGTCCCTGAACTGTCAACTTTTTTAAGGTGCTTTTAGATGATATTGTTACAAGTGAAATATTTATATGCGCAAAAATAACTACTTAATTTGGAATTAAGATAATTAAGCACACTACCATCTACTCTTTTTTACTTAAAATATAATAAATATATATAAAAAAAAAGTTGCTTAATATATTGAGAAAATTTATCTAAAATTTTCCGCTAGATTTCTCAAAAAATCATCTTAAAAATAAATTTACTGAAATTTTTAGACTATGATATGTTCTTTCAAAATAATTTTGGTACTTGTTTAAAAAGCACTTTTTATACCTACCGAATGACTTATAACTATTTTAAATAGTTTGGTCGCAAAGGCAAGTTAAAGTTATGACGGTAATATCATAATATTCGAAAGTTTTCATTGAGCAGTTTGCGTTTTTATTTCAAGATCTGCATTCGTATTTCTCTAACGTTTTCAAAAAGGTTTTTAGACACTATTAATATGCCATTTTATTTAATCTATGAATGAGGGTCGAATTTAAGTTAACCCCCGGGGCAGAATATTCGCTCTCCGCCCTGACTATAGGATGTTATAACTGGGTATCTGGTTTGGTCTGGTCTATAACCATTAATGATGTGGCCTACAAGCCTCAATACGCGGCAAGAGTACGTGCCTCAATGCCGCACTCACAGTTGGAGTCGCAATGCGAAAGTGATAAAGAGACAGAGAGAGAGAGAGTGAGAGAGAGGCAGAGTGAGGGGTAGAATGAGAAAAAAGCTAGGCCTAGGACTTGCAACTCAACTGGAAAACAGTAGAAGAAATGCGCGAAGCGGAAACAACTTAATGACGCGCGGCGCTAATGGTTCACTTAAGCACCCACATAAGTTTACCGTTACCGCTGTTGCTCCACACTACCCCAAAAAAAAAAAAAAACAAACCAGAACGACAAAAACTGCAAAAAAAAAAGTCAAAAACAAGAGAGTTAGATAGATATTTGGCACGTCGCAGACTTGATACCCTTAAACATGACTTGGTTGTGCGATAAGTTTATGCTACTAAAAATATCGTTCATAGGTTTGAAAGGCACCATTAAAAATTAATTATATATTTTATACAGTAATTTAGCGGGAAAATATGACGACAAAACTTTAAAAATATTGTATATAATTCCGCTGACGAGATATCAATCTGGAAAAAAGCTTTAAATAAATATAAAATTGCTTAAATATCTCACACAAACTTTGTGACAGAATAAATAACATTAATACTTGTGAAATCGTTTGACAGCTATCTTATACAGTGATTTCATCTGGCCATCAGACAAATTACCAAGAAATATAAATTTATTGCTTAAAAATATTATCTTTTAGCTCCCAGCACGTTTACGAATGATAAGAAATGGTTGAATTTCCTATAAATACTTGATATGAAATGAAATGGTTGCTTAGTTTAGTCTTCAACTAATTTCAGTTAATAACGATCGTGAAAATGTTGAGCAAAGTATTTTGCTTGGTATTAATATTAAGTGTATACTTTATAGTGTCTGATTCCATTCCAGTTGAAGAACTCAATGTGCCCAATGCATTTCTTTCACTGAGTTCCCAGTTAAACGAATTGAGGTGAAATTATTTAGCTACAAAGACACTTCCTCAGATATAACCTATAAAATTTTATCTTTAGATCGGATATTGATTTAATTGGAAGTGGAAGCCAACGTAGTTCAATATCTTATGGACGTAATTGTGCTGAAATAACTGGTGGATTAAAGACCAGTGGAATCTACGAAATACTCATTCCCAGCTACAGTAAACAACCCTTTAGAGTGGTTTGTGATGCCAAAACTCAAGGAGGAGGTTGGACTGTCATTCTGAGTCGTATGGATGGAAGTGTGAACTTTTATAGAAATTGGAATAGCTACAAGAAGGGATTCGGAGATCTCGATGGTGAATTCTTTTTGGGATTGGATAAAATACATGCTCTGACTTCGGAGTTCAGTCAGGAATTGCTTGTAGTTCTCGAGGACTTTGAGGGAACTGAAAAGATTGAAACCTATGAGAAGTTTGCAATCGGTGACGAGGTTGATCTATATGCTCTTCATACTCTGGGAAAGGCCAGTGGAACTGCAGGTGATTCTTTTACATATCACCATACTATGAACTTTACAACTTATGATCGCGATAACGACCTAGATATGAGAAATTGTGCCGTACAAAACACTGGTGCTTGGTGGTACAAGGCATGTCATGAAAGGTATAATCACATTAGAAATACTCAAAGGTGTTTAGTACTATTTTTAATGATTTCTTTTCTTCAGCAATTTGGCGGGAAAATATAACGAGACCAGCCGTGGCAAAGGTGTTAATTGGGCTGCTTTTCGTGGAATGGAATATTCCCTCAAAAAAGCGATTATGATGATCCGACCAAGAAAATAATTCTAAATAACGATCAATCTGGGGACAAAAGCAATTTCTGTTAAACTACTTAGAAAACTTATCATTTTGTGAATTAAAAATACGACTGCAAATTGTTTTGATTTGTTTTGATTTGATGTGTCGTAAAATATCTTTATCTATGATGCATTAAAAAGTGTTCAAATTCATTGACTTCGTTTTCTAGCATATACACTAAAATGATAACAAAAAGTTTTTGTTTGATGTGCAATAATCTATTAAAGTTAGTTTTATATTATTGTTAATGTTCTTTATCTTTATTAGCTTTCGAATTGAAGATAAAAATTATATAATACTGCAGTCAATTAAATTTTTTGACTTTTTTTATACGTTTCCGCCAAATTATGTTATTTCTTAGAAAAGTTCTTAGTAATGATAGTAATCATTTTTATTTAGCTGAATTGCTATATCTTTAGAATGTATTGTAAGCAAGAAAAAAACTTCACATTATAGTATATACATGACATTATCTTTAATTGTCATTATCTTTGCAGCAAATAGATGAATTTACGATCTGTGTACCACTTGTGATAGAAGAATTATTGCAGAGTTTTTGCTCCAACAGCTTAGTTGATATTCGGTATATTTATGGGTTAAGATCAGTAATGTTATTTTTGTAAACGCTCCATTATACTCTGCTTGATTCTAAAAAAAGTTGAAGTTCCGTTCTTAGTGGTATTAAAGTATATAGTGTAAAGAAACTGAATAATTCTGCTAGTCCTTCTTTATCGTGTTTAATACTCTTTTTTTTACTCTCAGTCTTTGCTCTACACATTTCAGAGGCATGGATGTCACTGTGTTGTCGTTTTGCCCGCCAAAATCAAATCCCCCTGCACGTCTCTCTCTCTCTCCCCATTACTGTTTCTCTGTGTTCGTTCTACATGCCTCTCCACTTCATCTCTTTCACAGTTTTGCCTTCCCTTGACACTGCTCTGCTTCACTGACGCCGCACAGTAATAATTTCTCGCTAATGGTGTCCTAAATTGTCAAGAAATATGGAACCATTTGAATGTGGCATACTCCCCTCCCCCCCCCAAGCATATGTGTATGTGTGTGTGTTTGTTATAAGTATTTTGAAATGCTGTTGCTGAGTGCGCGGCTTTTAGTTCGTTTGTGTTTTTGACTTCCGGTTGGCCATTCGGCCAGAAATGTCTTTGTTTTCTATTTCCACTTCTCCGACAAAGAACAAGGAGCAGCGTAGGCGAGAGTAGAGCACAAAAGGAGCTCCGAAAAGTGGGCGTGCCAGCAGCGTTTGTGGGCGTTCTGTTGACCCTGTTTGTGACAAGCTCAAAGTGCGTTGTAACGTCAGCAGTCGATGTAAATATTTAAAGTTAAATTAAAGCTATACAATTAACCAGAAATTAGATGAGAAATTTAATTTAGAATTTTCTAAATTATGTAAAATTTTAAAAATAAGATATTGGTAAAACAACTGCACTTGTTGCATGCCGTTGCATGACGTTGCATATATTTAATTAGATAAAACATTTAATTAAAGTTTTACAAAGTATTTTTGTAAATAACACAAAGTTTCTGCACTTGTTGCATACCCCATTTACCGTTGCAAATATTAAACGTTGAATTAAAATTGAAAAATAAACTTGAAATTAATGGCAAAAATAATTTAAAAAAAAAATCTTTTAAAATAAATAATGAAAAGTCTTAAAGCTTATTAAACAGTTTGAAAAAGTTCTGCACTTGTTGCATGCCACACTTCTAAGTGTTACGTAGTTACGTTACGGCTATGGCTACGTTTCGCTTACGTTTATTCTATTTAACTGTTGAGAGAAAGAAATCATTGTTATCATTGTCATTGTCTCAGAGATTTGCTGTGGTAAATACCCTCAAAGATGACACCGCATTCATCTCCAGAGATGAACAGAGTACCAAAGAGTGGGGTGCTTTGGGGTGCTTGAGGGGTGAAGAAGGGTGTGTGTGTGTGTGTTGAAGCGTTTATGCCAACACAGACGTAAAAAATCTGCTACTTATAAATTATGCTTATTTATTTATTATATTTTTGAAACAGCTGCGCTCAACTACGCAGCATTTTGTCGTCCAAACTTGTCATTCTCCCCTCTCTCTCTCTCACACACACTCACTCTCTCTCTCTCCCTCTCTTTTGCACTGTGTTCTGTCTTCTGGCTGTCAGCGAATGTCCTCTGACTGTCCTGGCATAACAATGCTTTCGCTTTTGCCTTTCATCCTTAACGTTTCTTCTTTAGCTACGTTGTAATATTTTCTTCGTTTTTTTCGTTTTTTTTTTCGTTTTTCATAAATCTGTTAAGAAAAGAAAGATGAAAAAATACGTTGTACAAATGTTGTTGACAGCGGACAATGGACAATGGACATGGGACAGACAGACAGCAAGCAGACAAAGGACTGGGGACTGAGAGGGAGGATACGATACGATAGGACACTCCTCAAGCTGGCCATTTAGTTAGTGTCTGTGCGTAAAAAAAACAACAAAACAGAAAAACAAAAAAACAAAATATAAACAAGACGAGGGTAGCCCCAATTTGGCCAAGCTGGCTGAATTGCGTTAGCTTGAATGGACCCTCGAGGCGTTTATGGGGCATTTGGTTGCTAATAATGCTATCGATGTGACACACTTACTCTACTTATTCTCGTACTTACCAACTACCATCTACAAGGCGAAAAGAGGATAGACTGTAACTCTAAAGATGTAACATGGTTCCATAGAATGGCTTTATACAGTTAATTAGTTGAATATCTATGGCTCAAAATACAATTATATACTTAAGTATATGCAACTAAAGTGTCGCCTAATGCTTCTTTTTTCTTTTTTTTTTTTTTTGTAATTAATTAATTTTATTAAACAATAATTTCATTATTTTAGCTTGCTGTTGCCCTAAGCAACTTATGCCAAAGTGATAAGAAGAAACATATTAAGCAAAAAACAATTAGCCAGGACATCAGTTCAAAAATTGTATGGTTTCATAATTATAAAGTTCTTTTTTTGAGGTCAATTGGATCAATTCTTTTTAAGCGTTTTCTTCGTCTTTTTTTGTGGAGATTTTTTAATTTAGAGGAATATCTCCTGGCTTGCTTGTTTATAGTATCGCCAATTAATGGAATGTTCAAATCCTTACAAATTTATTGAGATGACATTTAGAGGCAACTCCATAAACTTGAATGGCATATCTCCAAATTGGGAGAGAAGTGTTTAATATTCTTAAACAAACTATTTAAAATATAGTGGGCTATGAAATCGGCAAATCAGACTTTGTTTGTAGTATCGAAAGCTATTCAACAAAATAAAGATTACATTGAACATTTTGTTGTATTTTTCAGCAAAAATGGATGTACGTGATAAACTGATTGCAACGCCAACAAATGTCAAGTTTCAAGCTCCATTTTCGCGCAATCAAAAGCGTCAGATAAATCTGCTAAATCTGAGTAATAAGAATTTGCGCTATCGCATTCAAGTGGAACATGAGGAGGGACTGTTTCAGGTAATACCTACCAAAGGAAAACTAACTGCGTTCGATACCAATGAGCTGATCATCTTTATGAAACCAACTGCTGCTGCGTTGCCAGACAGTTTGCTGAAAGTCAGATACAAAGTCGATTTGGAGGAAAACTCGGCAGAAGATCATAGCGATCAATCGGATGAATACTGGAGCAAAGCCTGCTCCACTCAGGTAAAGATTTCCCTAGAGAATTGTGTGGAGAATGAGCAGGAAATGCGATGTATGTTAGAACTGGATGGCAATGCTTTGGACATGGCTAACATGACACTCGAACAGTATAAGCCCATTTGCACCAACTGCTGTTTGAAGCGCTACAAATCACATTTGCTGGCTAAAAGGGACTACTGGCAACAGCTGCTCTTTTGGCCAACATGCATTGCAGCGCTGTCTCTGACAGGTTAGCCAGATAAAAAAATACGCTTACTGCTATTAACAAACTTCTTCTTTTTGGCAGTTTATGTTGGCTGTGATGCGATTAGACTATACATGAGTGCGGAGAAAATCTATTGATGGCAATGCAAATCAATTATTGAAGTATGCAAATAGAAAACAATGCCACAGGCAAACGAAACTTCTTACTCAGTCACTCTCCCTCTCTCTCTGTCGCTGTCTGTGCTGATAAATCAATCATACGCGCCGTTGGCTGCGGCTTTAAATCAACTTACCGGTTGTCTGCCTGATTAACTCACACACACACACACACTTATGTTTGGAATTATTTATAAGGCAATTATTGCCACAATTAATTTCTAATTGCATTCTAGACGCATTTCAGCCGTTTTCTATATGTACTCCTCGTATTGTATGTCAATGCAAGTCAGTTGCTGTTGTTAATTAACTTGGCCTGTCATTGTCTTGACCCCATTTTGGCTATCGTTGCTTTATGATGCCAATTAACATTCTGTGCGGTCACTCAATTCAATTTGCCACAATTTGCCATCAAATTGAACCCATGGGCAATGCCCTAACGACTTGCTCCTTGGAACCCCCCTACCCCCCAGGGGCTTGACGCCACAATTCATATTTATTTTATACAATTTGCACAAAAATGAGGCAGCAACAGTCTGCACATTGGCGTTAACTTGGCTCAAATGCACTTGAAAATATCCCAAATGACACTTTTTAGCTGCAATTTTTCGCTTTTTAAAGTTTCTACAGCAAAAGCAGTAGGAAAGGAGCCCAAAAAGGATAACAGTGGATAACAGAAGGATAAAAAGACTTTGTTTCTCTGACTTTTTGCACAGACTGTTGAATATAGATTAGACTAGAAATGAATGTTATTAAACAATTACTCATTCTGCTTGAAATTTTCAAATTTAGAATCAATTCACGTCAAACTGTTCCTATAGCAGTTATTTGATTACGATAAAGAAAACCACTGTGCGAGTTTTGTGGAAATAACTTTAAAATCTCTTAGAAGAAATATCAAAAACTTTAATTATAATCAGTTTTTAGAAATGGGTTTTCACTATTTGTAGGCTGTAGAAAGTCTGCCAAATTTCCTAACACACTTGATGTACTTACGGCTTGGATGGGTTTACTTTCCAAATTTAGTGGCTCTAGCTCTTAAAGTCTCTGAGATCTCGATGTTCATACTGATCAAGAACATATTTGCTAACTCCATACCTATGTACATACGTTGGCTAAGTGGTTTTAAGTTCTTTGTGAGCAGCTTATTGAGCACAAAACTCAATTTTGTGGCTTCAATTTATAGCGAGTAGAGAAAGGAGAAAGAATTGTTTTGCAGCACTGTCTGTCATGTCCATTTGTTGTTGTTGTTGTTTCGCTTTATCACAATCACAATTTATGTGACATAAGGAAGTCAGTATACCATACTCTCTCTCTCTCTCTCTCTCTCTCTCTCTCTCGTTCGCTCTTTCTCTGTTGTTCTCTCTCTATCAACTGTCCTGTCAGTTGATTGTATTGAGAAATGAATGAAATTAGAATGTCTGATGGCATTTTGAATTGGATTTCGGCGTTTGTTTTTAGCCCGATTTTTGTCTCTGCTCTATCTTCTCTGATTTGGCCTCCTGCTCTCTGCTTGCTTGCTTGTTGCCATGTTTGCTGGCCAATTTCAGGCGACACCGCAAGACAGGCCACAACATGCCGCACTTGCCACAGCCCTGTGCCACTTGCCCTTTGTCCCTTGTCGCTTGCCCCTTGCCACTTGCCCCTTGTTGCTCTTTTAGTCTGCCTTCGACTGTCCCATTGCCTTTGATTGCTGTTGCATGTCAAAAGATTTGCGAACCAAATGAAAATATTTTTTTGTAGCTACACTGCAAAAAAAAATTCAATACAAATTGTAAGCAATTTTTGCTTTACAAAAATATTTACTTAAATTTTAAGTCAGTATTAATTTTTTCAGTGCAAAATGAGATATATTCTTTTTAAAAATTAATGTAAATTACAAGTAAATAAGCTAAATGAATGTAAATTTTAAAAAAATATATATATATTGAATGAGCAAATAATTTTTTAAAAATCATTTTTAAATTTGTGTCTTTCCACTTTTTATTTCCAGTGCAGCACAATTCAAATATTGGAAGTTTTTGAAACATTGCGACACAATATCATAAAACATTATTGACATTTCAATTGCAAAGCATTTGGAGAGACACAGAAGCAGAAATTTGAACTACAGCAGAAGAGAATTCGGAGAGAATGTACAATTTCCAAGGGATTGAGAAGACAATACCTAATGTTCTTTAGCGCAGGGTAAGAAAATTAAACACTCTTTTATATTTATTTGTTACTTTTTATATTAGAATTTAATTCATATTTATAGAAAATAATTAATAACATTTTCAGTGTAGATTAATTTACTGTAGCCTCAAGAGAAGGATGAATAATATTATAAAAACATTTCTTTGCTCCATTTACTGGAGGAGAATTGGGCGTATACTTAGTGGAATATTTTAAACAAAAGCCAATTGGTCTAAATTCATATCTGTTTGACGAAAAATCGCTAAGTTGTAATGCCTGTACCGAATCTCTTAATTTTTTGTCATATACTACAACTAAATGCCAATCGACTTCTCCCCTTGTGTTATGTTTCAGAAATGTACTAATTTGTTTTTCGGTTTCACTGTATTCACCTCGATTTAGACAAATTGCCATTGGCACATAATTAAAGTCATAGCGCACTCCACCACCCAGTGAATAGGCCAATAGATGACCAGCTTCGTCACTATGCCTTGCATCGACATCCTTCAGATAATCGGCTATATGTGCAGGCATACTTGGTCGTTGATCCGATGTTGGCAGATGTGACTTGTTAATTCTTGCGTGTATATAAACTGGTAAACATTGATTTCCTATTTTTCTGCATATAACATTCTTAAAAGGCGTATCTGCCGGATATTCCAAATTTTTTGTATAAACCCTATCTCGGTAGCTGACTTCAAGTTGTTGTATATGTTGTATCATCTCATCAATAGTTTGTTGTGGAAAACCACTCAACCATTGTGCGCGATTTGCAGCTACAACAGCCACAAACAATACTGAAATACAAATGAAATGAATTTTTATAATTTAAAAATATTGAAAATATATATTTTATATTTTTGGAACATACCAATCAAAAGCAGTGCGTGTATTCTCATCGTGTAGGCGAACAAGCGACGTATTCTGCTCTCTTCAGAGGCCAGACTCGAATGCTCACTGAAAAACGTAGAAGCAGTATTTATATGGTGAGCACATCTTGTTTCAAGACTGTAAGGCAAATAATGTTCAAGCAAACTCAATACAATATTTCGTCTGTATTTCTTATCGGAATGGGTTTTTCTTGGGTTAACACAGTGCAGTAAAAGTCAATGGTCATCGCTGATAATCGAAAACAATGCTTGATTTAAATAAAGTGTGTTGTTTGGGAATTTCGACGGTTTTGTTATTGTTTTCTGTTTAATCTTTGAATTAAATATGTTACAAATGCTAATCTTATAAGATTGTTCTTTAACTATATTGAGTACAAAGTGTCTTTATTCTATTTTTTTTATAAAAAACGAAAAGCGGTATCGTAGACTGCATTTAATATATAAAGACTTCATCATCATCCACTTTGTTTAAAGTATACATGTAATTCTGTAAATTAAAAACTGTTTAAAAATTTCAAATTCAGTTCTTTAACTTCAGTTACCAAACATTACGTCTCAATATCATAAAATAATATTGACATTGCAATTGCAGAGTATTTTGTGCAGGAAAAGAAACAGGAGTTGGAGAAATATCAGTTAAGAAAAGTCTCTAAAAGTGACGTTGACTTAATGGCATTTTTGTTGCTGCTGTTTTGTTGCATGTGGTTAAATAATTTCATGTCTGTGTTGTCACGCCGTTTGTTTTAAACTGCCCGTGGGCACTTGTAGTTCCCCCTACTGCAACTCCCCCCCTTTCATCGCCTCCCTTGCGACTCATTAAATTGTTGGGACAAAATGTTGTTTAAGGCGGCGGCCAAGTGGTTTGCTGTCTGTCTGTCGCTGTTTTGGCCATCATTTTTGTTAGCACGAAACACGCATAAAACGTCGCAACAACCGCAAATACGAGTCAAGTTTGAGCACTCTTCTTCTTCCGCTGTTGCTGTTGCCGTTGTTTGTTGGCGAAAAGTTTTACGAGCTTATCCGGTAAAATGGAAGCGACGAGCATGATGAAAAACATACAAAAAAACACGTGCCAATAAGGTTTCACTGCACTTGAGGTAACACAACACAAACGTAGCAAGAATTAAAACATGCGCCACACAAACACTTTAGCCCAAAAGCCTAAAATATTAACTTGGCCAAAAGCAGATGTCTGTGTCTGCTGCTCTGGCGAGTCGCGATAGGCTCATCATTTGGGTTGGGTGGGAAAAAATGCGGAAAGAGCGGAATGTTATAAGGTGCCAAAGGCCGTAAAAGATGCAATCAAAATCAAACTGATTTGTCTCCGGGGAGCATTGCCAACTTTTATGTTTACGATGCCCAGGCAATAGAAACTTCAAAATTATGTAGCGCATATGTCAATTGACTTAGAGATACCCTAGGTTGCATGAAAAAATCTCTGATTAACACCTGATTAATAAATTGCTTTTATTAAGCATGTTTTTTAATACCTTAAAGGTATTCTAGAACTCTTTAATTTAATATTTAAAATAGTTTAAACAGTAAAGGGAATTTTTTTGTGCATGTCTTATAAAGTTTCTATATAAACTTAGTTTTTTTTATAGTGTATTTAAAATATTATATTTTTTAAAATAAGCGTAGTACATTATCATCATTTATAAAATTATCATAGCTTTTTTAGCTCTCAAACCAAACTCTCTCATACCAAAACTAATTTTCTACAACATTTTGTATTATTGAAAAAATATTTTCAAAAAACCAAAAACAAAATAAATACCAAAAAGTATTAAAAAGCGTTTGTATACTATGTTAAATTTTCTAAAAATGTGCAGGGTGTGTAACAGTCGAGGTAATACTAAATATAGCTAAGAGTATCATGCGTACCTAAATGGTATACGGAAGACATTTGAATAGTGAATAGTGGCAGACACTGGAAAGAGCACTGGCTTTAATTAGACAGTCGTGAACTCGGCTAAGTTATGGGCCGACAGAAGGCAGACGGCTACAACGACAACGACGACGACTACGACGACGACGACGACGACGACAACGACGACTGCGTTGATACTCCTGACTTTGCCACTGAATCTCTGACTATGGTTGGGAAATAGCCTCGAGTCGAGTCGTGAAATTTATGCGTTAAAATTGCATAATTTGCACTCACACACACAGAGAGAGAGAGAGAGTGAGACAAAGTGGAAGATTGAGAGAGAAAGGGCGATACTAAAAGTTTGCACATAAATTTATGAGTCAAGGTAAGAGGGCAAACTTTTGACTGCCAGTGTAGCCAGCACCACTGCCAGCACCGCTTACTAACCGTTGTCCTGTTTGCTGCCTCTTCTTTCATATTGAATTAAACACTTTGTGTGTTGCTCTACTTATGGGACGCCCTCAAAGTGCCTCTTGGTGGCAGCAAAGCCCTCTCTTTCACACACACACACAGTTACTGCTGCAGTCACTCACATAGATACGTTTCAGAGTTAGATACTTGCACGATTCGTTTTTAATTTCCTGTTTCTGTTTTGGTTTCAGCTCCTCCGATTGCTGTCGGCTTTAGTCTTCTGCCACTTTTATCGGCGTTCCCAAATGTCTGTCCTTTATGTCTGTCTGTCTGCTATATATGTATTTTTCCCCCCAAATTTCAAATATAGCCATACTTTTGTTGTATTTATTTCAGTTGTTGCTGTGACATTTTAAGTGTATTTTTTTTTGTGCTTGCCACGCGGCTGCCTCTCTAATAGTTTTTACTGCAACTTTATTTAGTGCTCGCCTCTTGCCAAACTGTCTATGACATTCCCATTTTCATTTCCATACCCATGCCACCATTGCAGCCATTCATTTCCATTCAATTTTCCACGTTGCTCTCGTTACTCTTTTCCCTACTCATTCATATTCTTTTTTATTTGCACCATTTTTGAACATTTTGCAATGAATTTCGCTTTGTCTTTATTTTTGTTTTTTTGTTTTTGTCTGGCGGCGTTTTTATGAAGATAAAAAGCTCAACGATTCGGCAAACGGCATTGGCATTGGTCTAGGCCATAGCTCTGCCGCCCATGGCTAATGGTGCTGATGGAGACCTTAAATTTCCCCACACTCCACCCCACTCCACTCCACTCCAGTCCACTTCACTCTTCCAACCCGCTTGCAGACCAAAGTTTGTTTTGCTGGAATTGCAATAATTGTTTATTGACAACAATGGATTTAAATTGTTATCGGCTGCAGCTGTGAAGCAATTATGAACGTTGAGCGAATGAAACGAATGAAATAAAATGAATCGAATCGCATGAAGTATCATAAGTGTGATTGAATTTCAAAAGTTATGAACATTCGATATATAAGCCTGCAGTATTTGAAGGCAGCTCTGCATTGACGCAAAACTTTTATTTACTTAAACTCAAAAACAATTTTTAAAAAATATTCTTATCTTTGAGATAACATCACCAAACACTTTACATATTTTTTGATTGTTAAAGTCACTTTATTATTTTGCAGATTATATGTTTTTTTACAAGAAATTCAATAGATTTATTGAAGTTACTTTCTTGGCCGGACCATCATTACCGCTTTCTTGAGTGAATAATCGTGACCGCGAAATAGATACCAATTTACGCCTTTGGCAGTAGTTTTGTCGTTATATTTGCCCGCCAAATTGCTGTAGGAGTACATGTTAGTAAAGATATAAATTTAAGCAAAGGAATATGTGAAAATACCTGTGGTGACAATTTCTATACCACCAGGCGCCAGTGTAGATTTGAGCGCAGTTCCTCGTATCGTTGTCATTATCACGATCATATGTGGTAAATTTCATAGTATGATGCAATGAAAACGAATCTCCAGCAGTTCCACTGGCTTTGCCCAGAGTATGAAGAGCATATGATTCATCCTCGTTGCCAATGGCAAACTTCTCATAGATCTCAAACTTTTCGCTTCCCTCGAAATCCTCGAGAACTACAATCAATTCCTGACTGAACTCTGCAGTCAGAGCATGTATTTTATCCAATCCCAAAAAGAATTCACCATCCAGATCTCCGAATCCCTTTTTGTAGCTATTCCAGTTTCTATAAAAGTCCACACTACCATCCATTCGACTCAGAATGACAGTCCAACCGCCTCCCTGTGTCTTGGCATCACATGTCACTTTAAAGAGGTGTTTACTGTAACTGGGTATGAGTATTTCGTAGATTCCACTAGTTTTAGTATTTACAGTTGCCTCGGCACAATTACGACCATGCGATCTCAAATGATGCAAATCGGATTTTTTTATTGAATCAATATCAGCTCTGAAAAATTATTTAAGTTTTGATTTAAACCAGATTGAATACTTTGAACTCTTACCTCAATTCGGTTAGCTGGGAACTTATTAAAAAAATCGCATTTGTCTCATTCACCTCGGCATACGGAATGGAATCAGAAATATTTATACATGTATTTATTAATAGTGTTATGCAAAATAATTTCCTGAACATTGTGACGAATGCAAATAACAACTCAAACTCGTCAAAGTCTGAACAAGCGACTGCTTTTATACCAAATTTTGATATCATATATCAATGTCTTATCGTTTGTCACTGTCTAATAAGCCAAATGATAAGCTAATTAACCCTAGATACATTGGTCAAACATGACCAAAATGTGCGATATTTCTACAAAATATACATTTTTATTGTGTTGTTGATAAAATTCTGAATATATTTATATAAATTTATTTTTAATCTACAAATACAAAAGAGAATCCAATTTAATTTTCCTGTTTACATTTAACATATAATAAAGAGGCAGCTTTAAATTAGTTATCAATTTCCACTGCATACTTTTAGGCAGAATGATGAATATAAAAATGCTTCATTCAGGATGGTGCGAAACTCTGATCTGCAAGTAAATGTAAGAACAAATTATTAATTTTGTGCTACTTTGTTATTGTACATTTGGAATAAATTGCAATTTAATTTTCGAATACCAATATTTACAAAATATGTATTTAAAATAATTGGATATTTTAAAATGATTATGCCGTGACGACTTTATCCCATTTTTGCTGGTTGAGTTGTCTGGTCTGGGGCTCGTTTCTGGGCCAACTTAGCAATGCCAATTGGCAGTCGATGTGCAAGTTGGCTGCCTTAAGCTTAAAAACGGTTGCCAACTGCAAAACAAATGGAAAAAACTAACCAAACAACAACAAAGCGTAGAAGAAGGCCAAAAAGGCAACCAAGCAGAGCAAATCAAAGTAGAACTGAGGCGGACGGAGATTCTGGCGCATATTTTTGGCATGAACGTGAAATTAATTATGCGCGGTAAAAGAACGGCTTACCGCAGGACAAAGACATTCAAGGACCCCAAAAACAAGGGGTGAAGGGGTGAAGGGGATGAAAAAGAACACTGGCGATGGAGTGGGAACTGTGCCGCGTCAGCTGGCAAAATGAGAGCATTAAATGACGGCGTTCTAGGATTATGTTAAATTTAGCGGTGACACAGACACTTGGCAAAGGTTCTCACACAATGGAGCAATAATTGCACAAGAGACTTGGGTTCTGCCTAAAATTTGGGAGAAGAGGAGCCCGGTGAGGGGGCGTGGCCGGGTGGTAAACGGGCCATCCTGTCCGTTCTTGTCCGCCATTAATTGTGCAAAGTCAGTGCGACTGACTGTCCTTCCTGGCAGCTGTACGTCTGCTGTCTGCTGTCTGCAGTCTTCTGTCTTTCGTCTGCCTCTTCTCTTCTTCTTTTTCTTCTTCTTCTTCTCTGTCTAACGTGTTTTCTTTAACCAGAAGTCAGTGCCAAGTGGCAGATGCCGTTTCTGTGCCAAATACCAGAAAGCAGTGCAAAATAATAATAAAATGCCCAAGACAGCAAAAAGGAGCTGGAGCCGCTCTTTTTAGTTCGAATTGCGTTTCCTTCTTTTGGAATGCCATAAATTTAATGCTATTTTTATTGTCAGTTTCATTGCGCGCTCCGCCAAACGTTTGTTTAATTTTCCAGTGAATACCGCACATTTTCCTCGCATTTTCCACAATTTCGCAAGGCGTCTGTGTGGCAATTACCAACTGGCGAGCACCACAATTAAATACAATTTTCGCTTACTTCAAATACTGAAAAGTGCGTCGCTTGTCACAGAACGCACAAAACACACAACACGACGAATACGGAATACGGAACAACAACAAGAAGAACTAGAAGATAAATCATTTACAATTTTCATTTTCTATTTATCAAGCTCAACATTTGAGGATATACTCAAAGACCCTTTTGGCAGTTGGAAAAAAAAATATATATCACCGAAGAAAAGAGAAGCTGGCAATTGGGACTGAGAGCTACACTTAAAAGAATGGGAAATTACGGGGGGTTAGGGAGAAAGGGGAACAGGGAGAGAAACTGTGGCAAGTTCTGTTGTTGCAAGCGATTTAAACGAGTTGGCTCTGAGGCAATTGCTGCAAATTGTTAGGACAAAACTGGTCATTACCTTGGCAAATACTCGTAGAAAGCAGTCCAAAAAGGGGGGAGAATTCTGCACATTTTTCCCAGCTGTTTACAATCTGCTTCACAACACGAGGAGGAATCCTGCGAAGGCCTGTAATTGGAACTGAAGCTGAAAGTATAATTGTTAATAATTTATTTAAAATGCTTAGTATTTAATGTATCTAAAATATCACATATACTCTACTTGGGTTTTTGAAAAATTACGAGGCGGAAATTGTTTTTAATTCTGGAGGATTTACCAACAGAAGAACTTTGTTTTGCTAATGATAATCTAGCTATAAAGTTAATGCTAAAGAATAAAAGTCTGCTATTTATATATATAGATATCTCTTTAACATAGTTTATCCAATTCTAGACATTGCTGCCAAACAATTTCCAGCTGTACAAATGAAATTTATGCAGCAGAATTCTTCTTTTGTGGTTGACCAAATATTTGCATTAAATTTGTCCAAGTGGCAACGTTTATTCCTCATTTCCCCCACATTCCCCCCTCATCACTACTGGCAACACTCATTCTCTATTTCCTCTACATTTTATTGCTGCTTCTGCTTTTGCTGATTTTCTTTTTTTTGTTTTTTTTTTTGTGTTAGTTGTACAACAATTTCTTTGTTTGTTCTGCGCTTTCGCGGCGAGTTAATTTTGCATTTCCGCTCATTTAACTGCATTTTTTTCTCGGCCCACACTCCGTTCCCCACTGTTGTTGTTGTTGTTGTTGTTGCTGCTGTTGTCGGTGGCTCCAAGTGGCGTGAAGTTGTTTTTGCCATTGCTTTTGGCCAGGAAGTTCATTTGGAGCAGCACAGCACAGCACAGCACAGCAAAAACCAGGCCAAGCCCATGAAATTCCACTCAACCGACTTTCTACTTACATATAACTTTAGCTATGTTTTCTATTTTCACTCACAGTTAGTTCATTATATATTTGTATATTTGTTTTTAAAGTAGAAGCAGTAGTTGCAGACAATTGGCATAGTTGTATTTAAGCAGCAATCGCTTAATCTTACACTAAAAGAAAAGAACTGCTCGCCCTCAAAAGTATGCTACAAAAAAATAAAACAAAAAATAGTCTGCTTATTTTATAGCAAATGTATAGGAACTCAATTATAGCAAATAATATAATGGTTTTTCAATTGATTAATTGAAAGTAATTATTTAAATCACTAAAACAAAATATAACTAAAATGGTTTCCAAAAATTAAAAGCTCAGAAATCAAAAAATTAAAGGAATTTTTTTTTTTTGGTTTTTTTTTAATAATTTTGTTAGTGCTGAAAAATTTACTTCAACAATTTTGTTATATAATTTAGCTCGCATAATATTTTTCTTCCAATCGTTTTAGTTCTATCAATGCATCGTTTATACAAAATTGGACATAAAATTGTCTACATAAATCGATTAGAATTTTCGACAGGATCAGAATTGCCAACTACTTCAAGCAGTGCAAACTTGGCATTGAAACTGCTTTGCTTTTGCAGCAATGTTCTCAAAATAAAAATAGTTACTTTAAAGAAATATTTTACCCCTACTTTTGGTCTTCGTGTTGAATGAATTTAATCGTATTTATTTAAAAATTGAGTTCTTTTAATAAACCATAAATATTTTATATTTTTAAGAGCTTTATGTGCTCAACTCTGCTAGTTTTTAGTACAAAATCTAAGCAGTTTTTCAGTTTAGTTTTCTTGGGCATTTCAGAACTTTATTGATTGCTGTTCGTTTTAAATGAACTTTAGCTGTTGCTGTAGTGCTGAGCATTTAGTGTTAAAATGTATATGCATCCTTGGACCCTTTTTCTTGCTCTATATAATAATTATATGCCCATTTGGAGCCACAAAATTGTGAGACGCGACTCGCACACGAAATTTCACACCTCAACCATCAAAAGTTTGAGCAAGTGCTGCCGTGTGTGTGTTGGCTAAAAACTTTTGCCATTTGCGCAGGATGCAACATAACACACACACACACACACACACATACACAAATATACAACTGTTAAGCTTTGGCAGCATAAAAATTATATGTCAAGCGCAAAAATCTGAGTGAAGCAACGCTTAAAAACATGCGAATGTCTCTCTATCTGTGCGAGTGTGTGTGTATTTGTACTAGTGTGTGTGTACTGGTGTGTGTGTATGTGTGTTGTGTTGCCATTTGTAAATGTTGCAGCTGTGAGTGGCAGCTTCCGTTTACCGTTCGTTCGCTCGTTCGTTCGCTCGTTTGCTGGCTGCACGCGCGCTGCACCTTTGCCTCATTTAACGCTTTTACAACCAACTCTCTCTATCTCTCTCTCTCTCTTTCTCGCGCCAAGTCTCAGCATGACATTGCACTCAACTTATGCGCCACGCCCCCCCCTCCACCCACCCACTGCCTACTCCATGTCCATGTTTTCTATCCTGCGGCTGCCCCACAAGCAAAAAAAAAAAACCAGCTGTTGACTTTTATTGTGGCTTGACATTAATTTGTTAAGTGCGCCACGTTGCCTACTCTCTCTCTCTCTCTTTCTCGCTCTCTTTCCCTTTCGCTCTCTCTTACTTGCTGTGCTCTTGTCCCTCATGCAACAAACCGCACCCAGTCAACTGTATAATCTTTAAGGTGAGCAGCTCAAGACCACATCTCTTCTTCTTGCTTTCTCTCCCACTACTACTCCTTTCACTTGCACTTGTTCTCTCTCCCTTGTTGTTGCCTTAATTGCATTTCAGTGTGTACACACTGCAAAAAAAAAAACAAAAAAACATTAAAAAACTTACTTGTCATGATTCTAGCAAATGCAATATTAAAAGACCCTGCACATTTGTTAACAAATTTAGTTTCAGAAAAGAAATTAATGGTATTTTAATGGGTTAAACTGGTCAAAATAGGTCAAAAACTCATTTGCTACCCAGTAAAGATTATAATATACCGAATCTACACAAAATTTTAAATAAAATAAAATGCTTTTTGGCAATAAAAAAAATTTTTTTTTTTGAATAAAAATGGAAAAAATATTTTAGCTAAATTTTGAGAAAAAAATTTTATTTTCACTGAAAATGTAGAATCCTTTATTAGACAAAATACTTTCAAAAATGCAATACTGTTCAAAATTCTATGCATTTTTGGCAAAGTTATAGCAGTTCAAAGTTTAATAAAATGTGTTAACATAATTTAAGCAATCCATAACGAGCTTTAGACTAATTTTTCAACTTCATAAAGTATAAATAATTAAAATCTACAAAAACCTAATTATTCAAATTAAATATTCTTCATTTCTCACACAATCTTTATACACCCTTTTGTGGTTGACTAGTACTGGGTCTCCATAAAAAGGGAAAAGTAAATGTTGTTTGCCATTCCACAGTCAGAGTACGATTTGGAGTCACAGAAGTCAGAGTTGCTGTTGATGTTGCAAGTATAGGTGGCACGTTGCACGTTGTTGCTGTTGTTGTTGCTGTTGTTGTTGTTGTTGTTGTTGTTGCAGTTGCTTTTAATTATGCCCAATGCACTGTGAAAATGCTTAAAAATGCAAATTATGCGCTGCAAAATGCAACGCATGCAAAATTGTGGCCCATAATTTATGCCACACATTGTCCCGCATTTATGTAGTTGACTCTCTCTCTCTGTCTCTGTCTGTCTTTGTCTCTCTCACACACATTTAGTGTGATGTTTGCTATCTCGCTCACGCAGTGTTGCATGTGGAGAATGCGTGTCTATCGCATTATGTTGTTCAACATTACGCTCTGGTGTCATCGATGCCTCGATGCCGATTGTTGATATAAGCCATATGATATGCATAAACACACATACCTACACACACACATGCAATATTTGTATAATTAGCCCGTATTAATGCCGACGCAAGCAAATAAGATGGCAACTCATAGCGAAAGAGAGGGATGGAGAGAACGAGAGCGAGGAAGAGTGGGAGTGGGAGAGAGACAGAAATCTGCAAACCAAAACTCATTGTTATATCCAATTGTTGCAATAATTCCTCTTTATTCTCTCTTCATCCTCCTGCTTCCTATCGACCTACCTCCTCCCCTGCCACCGCATCAACTCACCCACTGACCCACTGAGTGTGCGATTTTCATTTCATTTGCCTGTTTATTCATTCGCCTGGCTTTGTCATAAATCCGCTCGAGATTTCATTGATACACACACTTTCCTGCTTAATGATCTGATTTAATTGGTTTATTTCCCCGAATTATATTTGCCAGTGTTGCCAATGTTTTCGCTCCCCTAAATGCTGTCATTTGTGGTGGAGCCAAGTGAGTCATTAACTAGTTTAAATGGTGACTAACATTCAGTTTACATATCACAATTATAGTTTGTCTTATTGTTGTAAATCTATTAGCATTAGTATTGGCATTTGCATTAGCATTAGTTTTGTAATTAGTATTAGCATTAGCATTAGCATTGGCAATAGCATTAGTATTATCATGAGCACTAGGATTAGCATTAGCATTAGCATTGGTATTAAAATTAGCATTGGCATTTCATTGTAAGTCTTTTAGAATTAGCATTAGTATTAGCATTAGCAATAGAATTGGCATTAGTTTAGTATTAGTATTATTATTAGCATTAGTATTAGCATTAGCATTCGCTTTAGCATTAGCATAAGCATTAGTTTCAGCATTAGCATTAGCATTAGCATCAGTATTAGCATAAGTATTACTATTAGCATTAGCATTAGCATTATCATTAGCATTATCATTATCATTATCATTATCATTATCATTATCATTATCATTATCATTATCATTAGCATTAGCATTAGCATTAGCATTAGCATTAGCATTAGCATTAGCATTAGCATTAGCATTAGAATTAGCACCCTAACCCTTTTAAAAAACTGTCATATATATTAAAAATATATTAAACTTATAACTAAAATTCATTTCATATTCAAAACACGCTCTATAGTTTTTTCCGACAATATAATTTTTGAATTTTGGAATTGGGCCAACTGCAAAGCAGAAATGGCCTGCAAGAAGAAGACCAGATTGTGGCAGCCACAAAACGACAACACAGACATGAGAACCACCACACAAATTATGCTGGAAGAAGGTTCTCGACCACAACGCACAATTTGCACAATTGCACACAAGTTGGTGAACTTTCAGTCCTTCAATATGGATGAGTAAGATAGATAGATAGAAGAGTCGTCGAGACAGATAGATATAAGTAGTATAATTGTTATTGATTGCTAGTCCCCGTTATGGCCCCATGGACACCGAGGAAGAGCTGGTACAGCCTGTGAAATCTAGCTATAAGCGAGAGTTTACTCAACCTTATCCAATGCGTTGCAAGCCACTTGAGCCCGAGGAGGGAAGACCCGACTTTTTGTTCAATCGTTTGCCGAAAAATGACTTTGATCCCAATACGGGAACCTATTACAAGTTCCTTGACGATCACATGCACATTATTCCAGAAGCACGCAAGAAAATTAACTTTTTTCGACAAATGCGGTGAGTGCAGCGATAAGATTCATTGTGAGTCATTAATATTAACATATTATTATGCAGTAATCAATCATTTTTGCTATATTGAAAGCAGCAGCAGCAAAGTTTCAAAATGTAATGCAGTTTAAAGGCAAATTAAAATAAATTGTTATTGTTGAGTTTTATGAGCGCACTTTGAATCGATAGTTTGACGATAGTTTCGTGTCATGTTGCTTAAGAGCTATGCTCTGGCGTTTTTTTTTTGCCAACTAATTGCTAAACAATTTGTTATGTAATTTAGCTCAATCAGCATTCAAGTCACGCTAGAAAACTTTCCCCAAGAAAAAAAAGGGGAAAATGTGTCAGTTGCATTTTTGTGCTCTCTTTTTCAATAGAAATCAATTAGTTTTGCATACATAAACTCAGACCACGTTGGACTCGAAGGACCCTGTTCTATTATTAGGTTAAAGCTGAAGCGAATTCTAGGAAAACGCTAACAAATTGCAATTAATAATGCAAAGGGCAATCCTCAGGCATGCATCGAGACGTAAGTAAGTATAACTCTTATCTAGTTGTACTCAGTGTTCAACTTTCCCGCATTCCTTGGGCAATTTGCATAAATGCTACCAATAACCAATTGTGGGAGTGAATGGGAAGTGAGCGAGAGTGAGAGAGAGAGAGATAGAGTGAGGCAGTGTCAAACTAATGGCAAAGTATGACAGCTCTGATTTATTATGCAAGGTAATTAGTTTGGCCTGTTTAGCAGGCCAAGGAAGCCAAATGCAGACGACTGCATCGAATTTCTTCGCCTGCTTCGATGACAAGACCATAAAAACAACAACAACAGCAGAAACAACAACAACTACTACTATCAACCTTCGTCCTTCTCTTTTGCGAATGGGGACGATAAAGTGGTCGAAAACAAAACACTCTTAGCCGCCAGTTGACAAGCGCATGAAAGTCAAAATGAATGTACCAAAGTGACAGAGACGGACGCAGGGACGCAGCACAGAGCATAGAGCGTAAAACAACAACAACTAAAACTACAACTACAACAACAACAACCACAACGTTCATGCTGCAACGGAAGTCGCCATTGTGGTTGACAAACAGGACATGGACATGTTGTGGCAAGACAAAGCACGCAGCACAAACCAGGAGGCTGTCCATCAATTAGAAAGGGCCAACTGCCCAAGTTTTCAATCTCACAATGAAAACTGACAACCAACAGCTTCACTCAAGATGAAAGCGACACCTAGCGTTAGCAAAATGAAACTGAAAGTGATCACTTTGTTAAGTGTTTACTCAATTCGATGCAAAAAACAAAGCCCAAAAGCGGACTTTAAGCTCACAACATTAAAATGAAAGTATATACATAATTATCAGTGCACAAGCAAAAAAAATTTAATATATTATAAAATTATTTTAATATCAAATATCATGAAGTTCCATTGAGTTATAAATAGGGAGCTTATCTAAAATAAAGAAACCCATGAGTAACATTGTAATCAGTTCAGCTATATGCATACAACGAATGTAACATACTCCAAATCAGCTCAATCTACTCACTTTCATTTATATTAAGTATAAAATAAAGTATAAGAGATTCACATAAAATACACACAATACGGCCTAAGAAATTTTGCGATTTTATCCCTAAAAGTCCTTGAAATCTAGGTGATTTGTCAGATAGTTACGAGCTGTCGATGCTGAGGAAGAATACTTTATTTGACCAGAGATTGCTGCCACTTGCTGCCTACAATAAAATAAAACCATTTAAATATTTTTTAATTACATGGATAATAAAGTAAATTTGATTTATTTGTTTCCTAAAAATAATCATATTGTTTTAAACAAAATTTTTCAATTCTGAACAACTTAAACTCCAGGAAAACACAAAAAGTATCATGGGGAAAATATTCCCAGAAACAATAATGATATAAGACGTATGTGTATTTTAAGCATTTGTGGTGTAGTTCGTGGAAAATAAATAATTCACACCAAATATAATTTATTTCTTAACAGGTGTCTAACAGATGCTGTAAAGGTTATAAGTCACAATGGACCACAGAGTGTATCTTAACTGTTACAAGTAATCCGTAAGTTTAAATTTAGACTAAAATGACAATGAAACGCTTTTAAGCCAATCTTTAAGTAACAGTTGTGTGACTCACGGTGCGAACGGCTGTTCAAATTATCGAATTCGGCCAATGCAACTCTGGCTACAAATTGCAGATGCAATATAATCCAGTTAATACTGGTGTTTAAAATAATTAACTAATTAATCTTTATACCTCATGTTACAATGTAGTATTATAAAGGCACATTAAAGATATAACTTGAACTCATTTAGCTGTTCTGAATGCTTTGAAAGTCAGCAAATAGGAGTCTAGCAGTTAAAAATAACAATTAAGAATTAAGCTAAACCAAATATTTTAAAGTAGAGCAAAGCTTCTGCATGTTGGTAAATCAAATTTAGATCAGCTGCTCATTAAGTGGCCAGTGATAAATTCGAATAACCCAAGGATATAAGGCCAACAAATGCTAAGAAATGCCTGCTTAGAGTTTCAGCGGCAGTTGCAGTTCGCAGTCAGAGTCAGAGTCACCTGCTGATAAGCGACTTGAAGTTGCCGCTAACCGTTTTGCACTTGCCACACGGCAACATTCAACAAGCTTTCACCAATACGCTGCGAAACTCACCACACACCAACAAAAGCCGGCAACTTCTCTCGCGCTCTCTCTTTTGCTGCCGCTTTATGCTCGCTCTCTCTTTTGGTGGCACGCTCTGTCTGTGCTCTCTGGACACACGAAGTCGAGGCAAATTCAACACGGTGGCACGACTAACGGTATCGTTTTGGGTTTTGTGATAAGCGCGAGACGAGTTGCCTCGTTGAATGTGGCTCGTATCTTGGCCAAGAACGGAGCATAAAATCAGTCAACTCGGAAACGTGGCCAAGTTCGTTTAGTGGCGATTTCGGTGCGGCACTTTTGGTCTGGCCAACAAGCAAATTGGCAGTAAGCAAAACCAACAAAAAAAAAAAATATAATAAAAAAAATACCACAAGAAAAATACCATAAAGATACCAACTGCCAATTGGCCGAAATTGGCAACTGCCAACGAAAAATTGCAGTGTGTCTAGTGTCTGTGTGTGTTGACGTCTCGAGTGTCGAATGTCTCGTAAATTGAAACCGACAACAAAAAACACACTATAAAAAGGTGTGTGACAAAGTGTGTGTAAATGTGTGCGAGTGTGTGTGTGTGAGTGTGTGTGTGTGCTTGGCATGTGCAATTAATTTTTGGCATTTAAATTGAACGTCATCAACAGCAGCATCAACTTTATCCGAGGTCTTAAATCAATTTGATAAATTTGCATTTTTTTAAATTAAACAACAAAAATACGCAAGGAAACACAGCAACAGCAGCAACAACAACAACAGCACACCACAAAAAAAAGGGCAACCACAAAAAAGCAACAACGACCCAAAAAAAAAAAAGCCCAATTTAATTTACAAATTACAAATTGATGGGGATTCCCCTTTTCTCCTGCTGCTGCTTTCTCCTTGTATCCGCCTCCAACTCTTCAAAAGAAAAGCAGCCTTTCCCGGCTTCCTTATCAGCCTGCCTTTTGTAAATGTGAACATACAAATTGGGTCTATAAAGCAGATCATCGATTCCGCAAAACATGGAGTTGGAAATTTCTACATAAATTGAATTAGCCAAAATGAGCCGGAAATTCAGGTTAAATCAAATTAATTCAATTATTGGCAAAAACCAACAACGATTAATACACATTTGCAGGCTTTTAAAATAAATGTATGTGAGAGTTAGTGTAGCTAACTGTGTGGAGTTAGATTAGCTTAAAGCCTTCGCAAAGTTTCAGCTTTATTTTATGCACTTTTCTTACAAATACCTCACTGTTACTTTTAGATATTTGCATAAAAATTGTTAAAAAAATAAACCCACAAAAAAGGTGTAAAACAGAGATTTGTTCTATGCGTAAAACTGAAAATTGTTTTCGCAGAATAATTTATATTCTATTGGGGAATAGGGACCAAACCACTAGACAGTCTTAACTAGACATTTTTAATAGCTGCAATAATTTTAGTTAGGGAGTTCTTAAAGTTAACGAGCAACACAAGTAGAGATTGAAAAAAAAGAAGCACATATGTATTGACTGACTAAATATGATTAAATATATTCATTCGTTCATACGGACAAACGGACATGGCTATATTAACTCGACTGTTAATGCTGTTACGCCTTTTGCAGCCTTTTACATACCTTTCACAAGCCCAATATACCCCTTAGAGGGTGTAAAAACAAGCAAAGCCTTGTGGAGCACGCTAGACCGTATAATACCCTATGCCTTTCGTTATATACAGAGAGACTTGGCTATATGAAAAAGAACAAATGTACTTTTAGGCGACTGTTACGCCTCCAACTGCGTGTTATAAACTTAAACAATCCCAATGTACCCTTCTTAGCTGTTTTATACATATGTGCCGATATTAAGGCGACCTCACTTCACCAATAATAATCATCAAAGTATTTTATTTTAGTTTAAATCTTTATAAATTTGCTTAGATTTTTCCAAGAAATAAATTTCTATATCTATGCTGTTGTGTAGAGCTGTTATTTTCGTCTCTTTGTCTGTTTGGACCTCACTTGAACCCAGTTTCTTTTATTAAATGCGACATCCACTTAGGACTGACCTCATAAAAAAAGCCAAGAAAAGTACAATAAGATGGAAAAATGTAAACAGCAAATGTAACAAAGCTCGAAATGACAAACATTTAACGATTTTTCATAATTTAAAACATTTCTCATAACTTTTGTTGTTGCTGCATTTGGCTTTGTTTTAATATTTTATTTTTGCTATTTGCTGTCGTATTTTTAATGTGGTGCTAAGAAATCTCGCATTTGCACTTTGAAGGACGAAACCCAAAAATAAAAGAGAGAAGCAAAAAACAGCAGCAACAACAGCAGCAACAACAACAACAACGGCAGAAGAGTAATAATAATAAAATGAAGGAAACGTAAAGAAACAAAAATAAAAGAAATAAGTTGAAGAAAAATGACTGAGACGTGCCTCGTATGCAAATATTTGCAAAACGTAGACTAATAAGTAAAAACGAGAGGAGAACTGGGGGAAGGGGGGAGTAGGCAAAAGAGCAGTAGACTGGGAGCGGCATAGCAAGGGGCGTATGATACACTGCGCAAAAACAAATGTACTCATTTATTTATGCACCTTTTTAGCTGCCTAAAAGCCCCTAAAATATGCAAGCAAACTAAGTTTAAAAATAAATTTCAGTCAAATGAAATGCTGTAAACTTTCTACTTATTTTTAGCAGTGTAGCGCTATGTGACTACAACAAAAGCCACATTTAAAGCCTAAAAGGGAAATCCTTCAAGCGCCTGAGCATTTGGCCTCTTCATAGTCCTTGTCGCACAGGAAGCACAGCGTCGTCTCAGCTACTGCTGCCTTTCCCTTTCCCTCTTCCTCTACCTACCTCCCTCTCTCTGTCTCTCTTTAACATTGCAGCATGCTGTAGGTAAGCGGGTTGAGGGTACAGGTGTGTCGACCTCGAGGCACAAATGACTGAAGAGCAGATAACAAAAATAGGGAAGGGAAAGGGCACCCTGTTTCATATGCCCCCCCGCTGCAGTAGCTTGGCCGTTGCATGAAACGTGTGCTCAAGTGCGAATTTTTGTGGCATCAACAAATACTTTTCATAAATTAAACAATCATTTTTCTTGAATTTATTGCAATAACAGCAATCTCTCACAATTTCAATTGCCCTCTCACTCTGTTGGCTGAAATTGTGTTGGAAAAATGAAACAATTTTCATTGCATAATTCATTACACATTTGGCAGCGCCAAACGAGGCAATTGGGAGTGAAAGAGAGAGAGAGAGGGAGTGTGTAAGAGGGAGTGAGCTGCTGCTTCTTCTGTCATTTTGGCTGGGTCATAAATCTTTTGACATATGCGTTGCCATAACCATATACAGAGAGAGAGAGAGAGAGAATGTGAGAGGCTTAAAAAATGCGTATTAAATTTTTATTGTTTGTTACATATTTTTCAACTCACGTTCTTGTTGTTGTTGCTGTTATTGTTATCATATATTCGCTGACATTTAGCAGTTAAACATAAAAACAAACAACGAGAGAGGGGGGTGGGTGTTTAAGCCCCAAGCAGAGTGCTACAGGAATAATGTCCATAAAGCGACTAATGCAAATAATTGAGTGTATTCAAATGCGAAACGTGACAAGTGACTGAAACAATAAAATGCATGACTAAACTAGCAACAACAACAACAACAACAATAACATAACTAAGCCAAAAGCATTTCACAACAATAACAAACTAACGAGAGCATCAAGGAACCAACAACATCATCATAATAAGCAATAAAACAGCAGACCGAAGCGAACGATTGGCAACACTTTTACGAGTTGCCAACGACCACGACCACTACCAATTTCATTGCCACTGCTACGAACGACGTTTTTTTTACAACGAATTTTCATTATTGCACAAGGTAAGCTTTCCATTTTCCATCTTCTCTACCCCCCTTTTGCCACTTGATCCATTGCTTTCCACTTTCCACTGCAGTTTTTGTTACTTCTCCTTTGGCAAAAACTGCAGTTTATTGGGTTTTAAAATTCGTACCAATTCTCGATTCTACAACAAGTTGCAAGTACCAGATCCAAAAGTGGAGGGAAATAACAGAAAATAAAAGTTTAACATTAGTTTTCCCCGTTGAGCATCGTTGTTGAAACAATGCACAACAAAATTGTGAGAAACAATGAACAAAAAACAAAATAAAAAAACAAATGTTAACTAAATTTGTTACATTCCAATTCGATTTATTTACGTATTCTCTGTTTTGCTGGAATGTCATTACAACAGTTGTCCATGTCTCTCAAAATTGAAACTATTGTTCTACAACATTTACAAGAGTTACAACGAAAGTTTCGAAAATGCTGCTTTAGTTTCTATATAAACTAATCGACTGAAATAGTTTGTTCTTTACATTTTAAATAAAAAACAGTTAAATTTTTATTTTTAAATTTATTTTTATACTGTTTTAGTTCTCAGTTCTAAAAGAAATCCTTCAATCAACTAACTTTTTCTTTTAGTTTTCTTAAAAAACAAATTTCAAATCGAAGCAATCGCTATAAGAATTTAACGTGTTCGTATGTCTTTCTCGCTCTTACTCATTCTTTCGCTTACGCTGCTTGTGCGACGACAGCATTGCAACATAGTTCAGTGCAAGGCACTGTGTTTGCGCCACTGCTATAGATTCGCGTTTTTCGACTTATGACAACTTTCTTGATTATAATACGATCTTGATGCGATTTACAGAATCGTTTCATACCGTTGGTCTCTAAACGATTGAGAAGTTACAAAACTATACGTTTAGAAATACGTCAGTTAAAGACATATAAATGTTCAATTAATTTGATATTATATTCCATTAAGCTATAAATGTTAAATATTCATACTATACAATATTAGACTCATGTTATTAATGCTCAAATACACAACAACTATTGTATAAAGTACTTAATTCTATGCTTTCTAAGCGTTCTCCACTAAATATTGCCTCTATTCTCTAAACTTTTTACCATTTCCACAATTTTAGTAACTTCATCCCCCTCTTTATTTGCCCTATAATTGAGACATTACTCTTGAAATAAACTTCAACATTATACATATGTTTATTAGTTCCCTTGCCGACTTTCTCTGCTGCCTTTTGGGCAAATGTTGCCCTTCATTACAATTAAAAGCTATGAGTTAAATGCTTTCTCTCCCCCTTTTGCATCCACGCAATCATTGCCACACATAATTAAGAGAACCTTGCCCTCTATATATAGCATATAGTATATATACATACATATATAGAAAGTAACGCTTGGGCTACACTTGAGTGTAGGGTGTAGTTGGTTGGGTTTTTTTTCCTCTCGAATTGGTAGCACATGTCCAAACTGTTGGCTTATATCATCTTTTGGCTTGTAGGAGGCACTTTCGAAAAAACGCTGACAGTCGGCTGTCTCGCTGCTTCCCTTCTCCTTACCCCTCTTTTTGCACAGTTCAATTCCTCTCGTCCCAATTGCCACGAAATATATAAAAAAAACGTTGTTCAAGTTACTATTCAAACGCTTTTCAGCAGATGCCGCACCAAAATCCCTTTTTAATTTTTCATGGTTACCTCCCCTACCGCCACTCCCAGCACCACCCTCTCTCTTCCGCTCTTGACGTTGCTTCCCTTTCGCCTGCTGCTGCTGCTTCTTTTTGCCTCGCACTTCATTCACTCAAAGTCAGCGCAAACAAAAAAAGCCATGGCAGACAGAGAAAAACTGCCAGTGGGAGAGAGATGGAGAGAGAGTGGGAAATAGACAAACATACACCCCTCATTCTCTATCTTCTCCCTCCCTCTCTTTCACACTCACAATGCATATGCATATATAGATATTTAGCTAGAGGTCTGTGGAGCATATTTAACCCATTGCAAACACATTTGCATGCACTCAACACAACTCCCAACTTTTAGGGTTATGAGTAGGGGTAGGGGTAGGGGTAATATACCAGCAGCAGGGGTTGCTCTATGGCTTAACTGTTCGTTTTTTTTGGGGTCTCTCTCGCTTGCGGTCTCGTCTTCTGTCCAGCGTGTCCTGTGTTCTCAAATTCAAATTCTCATATGTTTTAGCGTGAAAAATAACTTGAGATGGGTTCAACTGACATCCTGCCAACCCACCGACTCTGCTCCCCTAGCCCCTATGTTACCCTCTTCCCCTCCCTCTCTCTCGTTCAATTACTTTGGCACCTTTTCCCTGGCTGTCGTCCTTAAACTGCCCACTGGACTGACAAAATATTTGCATAGTAAATGGTTTTATTATTAACTGTGTAAACTTTTATTTTAGAGGCCCTTAACTTTGCTCCTATAACTCCGTCTCCCTCTCCCTCTCCCTCTCTCTCCCTCTCTCTCTCCCTGTCTCTGTCACTCTTTGGCTCACACTTTCTACTTACTTGCTGTGCAGTGAAAATGTGGCCGCAATTTTCATAAAATGTTTTAACAAACTTGTTAAAATATTTGCCAAGTCGCTGGAACTAAGCAACTCGTCAATGGCAGCAGCTGACCAACGTGGCGTATGCTTAATGAAATTAGGCAAAAGTCGAACGAGTTGGTTGAAAGACTATCAACTACCCTTTTTTGGGATAGCTGGTTTAACTTAATGATTTTGTTTAAAGTTAACAAATAGTTAACAATAGTTGAGCAAAGTGATCGATTGATAGATACTCTATTATGTTTTAAATTTAAAGAATTTCAAGTAGACTTAACTATTAACTTTAACTTTAATTCAATGATAGAAGTTAACTACAGTTAAAGGAGTCAGAAGACTGTGAGATACCCTTTAAATTAAAATGTCTATTAATTAAAAGCAAATTTAAAATATATTTTCTTTAGAAATACTTTGTTAATCCGTATTACATTAAATAAACAGATTTTCACAACTGACAGACTATGCTCTACCCTACTTAAATGCTGCTTTAACTTCAAGCTAACTTTTCCAGTTTTCCTGCAAATAAACTACTTTTACTTAATTACAAATAATTAAATTCCGTGTCTAACAAAAAATAGAATGACTAACACATACCCTCTACAAAGTAAAACTCCAACTAACTGCTTAATGAACTTCAAAGAGAAAATTGCATTTCCTGAGCTCTCAGCGGGAAGACAACACACTTAAACTTTTCTATTTCCACCCCCCACTTCCCCTATTTCCCGCACTACCCCAGCTGCTGGCCCCACTGATTCACTGGGTATAATCAATTAAATCTTTCGCACGCTTTTAATTAAAATTTCCCTTGAGTAACATAATGAAGTTAACTCCTTTTATTATATTTTTCCCATTTTTTTTTTGTTTTTTGCTCATTCATTTTTTAATGGCCACTATGACGCGATGTGGTGCAAGTTTGTGAGCCACGCCCACAACGCCTTCTGTCGCGTAACTCACGTAAATAAAGCGTGAAATTTAAAGCCGGAATCTCATTAAAATCGCTTTTATTGCCACATTGGGAACGCCGCTGCCACTCAGCTTTTGGTGGTTCTCGGTGGTTTGGTGGCTCAGTGGTTCACTGCTTCAATCTTTGGCTGCTACTCTATAGATTTTAGTGGGTTTTAGAAGGGGTGGAGGGAGCACGTAGGGGGCGTGGACACTTTCATTTCGCTACACATTTATTTTCTCTCGCTCATAGTTTCAATTTCGAATGTTTGGCAAACGCAGCGGGTGTCAATTTCATTGAAGTCGCCATTCAAAGGCGAAAAGAGTGCAAGAGGGGAACCCCACAGAGTGCAAGGGGGTTAGGGGCGAGTGTATGTGTGTGTGGTCTATAGAGACAATCGCATTGACACAATTGAAATCGATGACAGCCAAAGAATAAAATACGAGCTGAGTTTACCCCGAAACAAAAACAAAAGCAAAAAAGCAACAAAAAAACTATTGGGCGTGTTTTTCGCAGCCAAAAACCTGCTGCTAAGCTGCCTCCCCCCCTAGAAAAGCTCCACCCCAATATTTTCAATATGCAAACCCCCAAAAACCGTTCAACACAATTTGCGGCACTTTTTAGCCATTTTACGCCCAGTTTGCTAAGTGAATTGACAGCTTATGTGTTGGTGCCACGAACTTTTAAGCTTTAAAGTCTATTTTATGAAACATTTTTCAAAAAATATTTAATAGTAAATTCCATTTTATTCTGAAAATTCGCATAATTGGTATTAGCCCAGTTTTTCAAACGAATTAAAGCCATACAAAATTTCCTGTATATCCTAAACATTCCGGCAAATTTTGGTCGAATTTAAATTCGCTTCAGGAATCGCACCATTTTTTTCGCTTTTAGACTTTTTTCAAATTTTTACACAGTATTCGATGCTCTTCTAAAATTTCCACAACCAAAATAGAATTCTATTTTGCAAGAAAAGTTTTCAATCGAATACCAATTGGGTTTTTTTTTGCCCTACCAAAGCTTAAGGACTACCTAAACCTAATTGCCAAATTTTCCGGCAACTGGGCACACAACAGTCTGGCAACTCGATTGCTGCTTTATTACTTGTATACTTGTTTTTTCCTTATTTTTGAGTTTTCTCTTTTGGCATTTTGTATTACTCGCTCGCGCTTCGAGCGAACCAATAATTTTCATTTCAAGTTGCCATTTTTGGTGGCTGCCACACACAGAAACCGCAACTAGAGCAGCAGTGGCAGCATCTCCACAGGAGTCACCAGCTGTTCTCACTGGCTGCTCAATACGTATACTTGTTTTTTTATACTAGGGGTCTTTGTCTCCGCTTTTTGGGAAACCATTTAAGCGTAAAATTATACTAAAATAGACACAAAATGCTATTTGTGGCTGTTGACGGCGCCAAAAAAAATAAGCGCCAAATGCCAAAAGCAGCTAACAAATTGAATGTGGCTTTGCTTTTCGATAAATCTTTCTCCCTCTACCTACTGATCTACATCATCAGCATCCTTATTTCCCCTCACCTTACTTGCTGTGACGTCATAAAATTTGACTAAACGAGTTGCTTTAAAAAAAAGGTTGAAACAAGTAATTAAAAGTTTGTCGATTTCTAGTGATTGCTTGCCATATTTATTAATAGAAACAGTATCCACTATATATTTATCAAAATATCAGAATATAAACCTTTGAATTCTCTAGAATTCTATTATACCTAATAGCTTTTCTATCCTTTCCTTTGTCTGCATTTAACCCATTTTAGTTTGATTAAATTGCTGCGCTCTAAATGCTTTTAGCTTTGACCCCATAATATTGTTAATTTCCATTGGTTTTTGCAGCCCGAAACTTTGACATTCACAATGGGTTATTTCTAGTGCCACTTTTTGGCTCAACATTTTCCACACTTTTCCCCATCACTCTTGTGTATGTGTATTTTAAACTCACACACTCACTCGACTCGACACTGGCATATGGAAATGCCATTAAAACATCATTCAGTTCGGTGACAGGCTCGTGCCGTGTCCATTTCCATTTCCAATCCCTGCGCCAATTTTCACCACCCCCCTCGCATCAGTCCCTAGGTGACAGTTAATTTTACTGTGAGTGACGCTGAAGCGTTCAAAAAAAAAAAAGGAAAACTAAATAAAAAACTGCATTAAAAATTGGCTATAAAAAAAAACGTGCACAAAAAATGTAAAGCGTAAGTAAATTTGGCGGTGGAGTGTTTATGGGAGTGATAAGGGGGGAAGGGGGTAAGTGAGGAAAGCAGTGAGGGGTATATGCGAAAACTTTGTTGCATTTAATTGTTTTGAGAGCAAAAAGTGCAGCCAGCCAGGATAAATTTTGCCTTTTTTTGCAGTAGTTCTTGTCGAAGTTGTTGTTTCCACTTGTCTGCAGCAGACAACAGCAGCAACAACAACAACAAGAGTGGAAACACAACAGAAGACAAGAAAAACAACAAGCAGAGGAGGGAAGAGCAAGAGAGAGAGAGAGAGAGGAACAAGCGAGGTTTCAGAATCAGCAACAATCAAGAGTAAATATAAATAAAAAGCCAGGCACAAAAGTTGTGCTGAGCCCAGCAAGAAGAAGAAGTTGAAGCCAGAAGAAGAGACAGGCCACTTATGCATGTCCTGTTGGCACCACACACACTGACAGACAGACAGAAAGAGAGAGAGATAGATACAGACAGACATGACATGTCAAGCTAAAGACGTCGGCAGAATGAAGAGCAAAGGAGACAAAGCATCGCTTGTGAGTGCATATAATCTGAGGCTCATCATCTGCAGCTGCAGCTGAAAGAAGAATGCAGAATGCAGAATGAAGTATGCAGAATGAAGCAGAGGGAAAGAGGGAAGTGTACTGTGAAGGGAGGACAGCGGAAAAAGTATGATGTGAAGTAAGCAAAACAAATCCTTGCCAAGACACATGCATGCATATCCTTGTACATATGTTCAGGTCCTGTCTGCCTGCCTGCATGTCGGTGCCCTGGCCTGGCTTAGTCCTCTACACAGAGAGAAAAATTATTAAAGAAAAGTTTAAGGAGAAAGTACTTCACTTTTATACGATCAGCTTGCAAATCAGCTGTTTGAATTTCAAGCTGTTTTTTGGAAAAATTTTGTGGTTGCCAGAAATTTATTTGCATTTTTTATATTACTGCAAAATTTTTTTTTATGCATATTTAAAATTGTAGCCTTAAAAGTGCTCTTATAGTTATCTAAATAATTTGTTTTTACAATTTTTGTTAAGTAGTTCAGTTAAAAATTGACATAAATATTGAATATCTAAGCCAAAACTTTACTATTACGCTTATTTACATCATTTGGCAATACAGTTTTTTCTCCAGCTGATTCTAGAATTTCTTTTAAGCTAATCACAATTTTAAACATAATTTTCTTATACACAAAAGAAACAAAATAAAATGTAGATACTCATTTATTTCTTGCAGTGTAATTGTTGCTAGCAACAACACTACTGTGCTGTCTTCTCTCTGCACTCTGCTGACTGCGGCAGTAAAAACAATGCAATTCTTCTGCACATTTTGCCTGCTCGCTCGTTTGTAAGCAAAAAGTCCTTTTTGGCACAAATTTCTGTATGCTCACTCTCACATCATAAAAAGCACAACAGCATTGTGCTGCTGCTCTCTCTCTTTGTCTCTCTCTGTCTTTGTCTGTTAGGTAAATATAGAAATACGTGCACGTCTCAAGCTCAAAACTCATATGCAAATAGTACTAGAGTAGACAAAATGCGTTTCCGCATTAATGCGTTTTGTTTTGGCCAACAGAGGACTTAGGACATCCAAATGGATATTAGTTGTCACACACACTCACACACACACACACACACACACAATAGACACTTTATCCTTCCAGTTAGTTATGCATAATGTGAATACAGTCTACACTGTTACAAAAATGGCAGTTGTTTTACACAAAAATCACTTGAACTGATTTGCCGAGGTCTTGAGGTCTCTTCTTTATTTTTAGCAATTTTTAGAACAATTTCTTTTCTCACACATTTTTCTTCAGTGTAGGCTTCCTCTACTCTACTGCTATTTCCCCCACATATTTAGTTTCATTTATCTGCTGTCATAAATGAAAACTTAAAGCAAATGCTGTGGCATGCTACGAAATTAAATGAAAGCTTGTTGTCAGACTTAATGCGAGTTTATGTTTGTCACTGCAGTCTTCAATATATTCAACAATCAATTCAAGCAGCCAACTAAGTAAGCTCTTGACTGTTTGTCTACCAAATGACACTGACGCTGAAAATGTACTTAAAATTGTTATTTAAATAGTTGTGTTGTTTGTTTAGAGCTTAAAGTTAGAGTATGCATTTGTTTGCTATGATGTATACTTGGCTTAAGCTGTTAATTTGCAGTAGTTGAGTCGAAAGCTTTGAAAGCACCTTAAAAGCTCTATGAAAGTGGCACGTGATTAAGCATTAATGTTTATAAAAGTAGCGTATTAGCTTATTCCTTAAATGAAAATATATATTTTATATTTTTAACTGCTATAAATCCAATAATCAGTTGAAAGCACCTTAAAGCTCCGCTTATTTTTAAGCACTTTAATCAAATTCAACTGTCAGCATCTTTAAGCTACTAGTGCTTTAATATTTAATACACCTAACTAATATAATAGGCTGTTAATTTACACTAGTTGAGTCGAAAGCTCTGAAAGCACCTTAAAAGCTCTATGAAAATGGCACGTGATTTAGCACAAAAGTAGCATATTAGCTTATTTCTAAGAAATATCTTAAATGAAAATATATATTTTATATTTTACTGCTATAAATCCAATAATCAGTTGAAAGCACATTAAAGCTTTGCTTATTTTTGAGCAGCTCAATCAAATTCAACTGCCAGCATCTTTTAGCTACTAGTGCTTTGTTATTTAATACACCTAACTAAACTACTTAATAGCTGCAGGCTATATTTAAATCAGACTCAGTCAATCGTCAAGCATAGAACAACTAATTGAATTGCATTTAATACACTTTGACTCACTTTGTGAGTTTCAAAAGATATTCCCAGTGATTTAATCGGATTAACTAATCACAGCTAATTGCTGGGCATAAACTTTTTGAGCTAAAAGTTTCGACACCTTATGAGTCTGTAAATAGGTAAGCAGTTTAAACATTCAACCAACTTTCCCTCAGATACACAGTTCAATTAGCGCTTTGGCAAGGATTTATCGCTTTTAGCATCCTTAGGGATGCATAAAAGTGGAGTTGCCCTTAGTTTTTGCTACAGTCTGCAGCATCATAATCAACTTTAATTTTCTTTCACTCTTTTACTCGCTTCTCTCTCTCTCTCTATCTCTTTCTCTATGTTTTTCCACTAGAGAGTTATCTAAATTTAGTCAGAGAAACACAAACACACATCGAGAAGACTGATGCTGGTGCGTGTCTTTAGCTAAATGGAACAAACAGTGGAGCAGAGGGAAGGGATGAAAGAATGGAATGGAATGTGCATGATGTCGGAAAATGGGAAAACTCTGCTTTGGCTTTCCGTTTTTGTGGAGCAAACCAAGTTTATGTCGCGTTCGTCATTTTGCATATCCAACCGAATATATTTCAAGCATAAAGCATGTATCTATATGTATGTACATAGGTGTGCATGTATCTATATGTATGTATCTTATGCTGTTCGCATTCATTTGGCTTCGGTACTAACGTCTGCTGTTCGCCTTCCAATTAAATATGTGGAAAATACATATATATAAAACGCTGTCAAGGACAAATGTGCATTTTAATTAAATTTTTAACCCTCTTACCAGCTCACTCTCTCTCTCTCTCTCTCTCGCCCAGTGCGTGTTGCCATCTCTGTCTGCGTGTTCCCATTTCTTGTGTCCGTTTCTCAAGCAAGTTTTTGCCACAGCATATCCGAATATCAAGTATACGCACTGCACAACTGCAACAAAATTTGCTCAAACTCCCGTTTATGCTGTCATAAATCACTTGAGTTGCCTCAAAATGTGCATTAGTGTTGTCAGTTTAGTTGTTTTAAAGCTAACAATCTAGCTATTTGCATAATATGATTTTGAATAAAGTGAATAAAGTCTTTAACATATAAACTGACTTTACGCATTATATACAAAATGTTGTTAATAATTTAGCTATTTTAGCCAACACTGTGCGGCATCTCTGTCAGTGTAATGGCTGGTAAAAGGGGCGCTGCGGGGGCGTGACCGTAATGTGTAACTGTGCAAAATGCTCGGGCACCAAATAAAATGGCAACGTGCAAAATGTTGGCCAACAAAAAACAACAAAAGAAAGTAAAGACGAGCGCACTATACTCTAATATACCCAGCAATAACAGAGTGAGCATCTCAAAGCACCCATAAAAAACCTATTAATGTTTGGTATACATTCCTGGAGCTGTTGCTTCAAGCAACTCTAAGGCTGATGTCAGAGTGCGCGCGAGAAGCGATGCGATAATATTGAGCGAGAATGAGCGATAAACCACTGCAAGCATTTTTAAGTGCAATCGCTCGATACATGTCAGAGTGAGAGCGAAGCGAGTTGTGAGCGAGAAAGCAGTTCGCAACCTGCTTTATCGCTTCGCTTCGCTTCTCGCGCGCACTCTGACATCAGCCTAAGGTACTCTGCTTTATAGTAAGCACAAATCAGGAATATATATAGTTATACCTTTCCGTCGCTTTAATATTTAGATTAAACCTATTATACCCTTATTACTGGTTAGTAAATGGTATAAGAGAATATACTTTACTTATTTTCAAATGAAATTTCAGTTGTGTTTTTTTTTTATGAAATTGAAATCTGCTGGAGAGCAAGAAGAGTAAGAGAGAGAGGGAAGAGATAAAGCGTGCCAAGTAAGAGATACATATTAATTGCTGTTACTCTGCTGCAATAACAACAACAAAACAACAACAAGAACAACTTAAGCAACAACTTTAACTTTTGCCTCTTTTTTTTAAGGGGTATACGTGTGTGTGTGTGTGTACGTGTTGTTGAAATGCTAAACAGCAAAACTTTGTGTTGTTTGTTAGTTGTTCACTGTTGTTGTTGTAGTCACTAACTAATGGCCAGAACGAAGAAGGCAGAGCTCTTCTCTCTAAATCCGCAAGAAACATGGCAACCATGCAACCAAACAGCAGAAAACCCAACTAAAACCCAAACCAATGCAAACCAAAGGCTAAGGCAAAGGCAAAGCAAAAAGGAGAAAAGCGTCAAGAAAAGGAAACCCAAAAACGCAAAACCAAAAACCAAAGAACTAAACTAACAAGCGCATTGGGAATTACGACTTCGTTTTCAACTCTCAGTTCAGAGAGATGAGAACTGAGAATGCGAAGCAGTTGAGCAACCAGTGGAAAGTGCTCAGCTTATGCACAGAGGCGGCGCTGAAGAGGGGGAAAATGTAACGAGCAAACTGTAGTTTAGTTTAAACAAATTTAATAATCATTTGCAAACATTTTAAAAAGTCTAAAAAGCAACCTATATAAATGTAAATGCAAATAGAAATACAGTTCAGCCTAAAAGCGCGCTACACTTTTTTTTGTTTCCACATTTAAAATGGATTACTATTTCTAAACTCTTAGCTCTATTTGTTTATATTATTTTAAAGTGATGTGTGTCTCATTGTATAATAGTAAACATTAATTATATTTGTTTTAATTATTTTCCTTGATTTATCAATAAAAACTTTTACTTACTTGTGTCCACAATATGCATTAAACAACTATTTTATATAGGTACTGCATTTCATTCCATCCTTAATTAGTTACAGTTTGCTGTAAGTAAAAGAATTTTTTATAAAATAGTGTGTAAAAAATATGTGTTTGCATTTATTTTAGAGTGTAAATTAAAGTTTTAAGTCTTAGCGAATAGAGATTAACAGCTTGTCTGCTAATCCACCTATATTCTTCAGTTGATTTATTTCAAAGTCGAACTCATTTCAGTGACTACAACAAGAGTTATTACTGCTCTATCTCCTCGCTTAAAGTCAGAAATGTATCTTTTAGCAGCTCTGTATCTTTCTTTGCCAGTTAAGTGTTGCAATTCATTAACTCTCAGCATCTTCGTCAAGTTGGCAAATGTCATTTCAATTGCAATTCAACTTACAGATCTTTCTACTCGCTCCCTTTTTGCAGCCGTCGTTGGCAGCTGTCTCTGCTTTCTCTGCTCCTTCCCTCTCTCTCTGACACTCCCGTTACTTACTTCCCCTCCCTCCCACTTGCTGGGTTGTTCAAGTGAAATGTTGTCTTGTTGAATTATGCCACGACGCACTTAATCATTTGCGTTTTCTTTGCCGCATCCCAAAAGTTTTTGCATGCCAACGATTTTCACTGTTTGTTGTTTGTTTTAGTTGTTGTCTCTATTGTTGTTGTTGTTGTTGTTAGTTGCAGCAGCAACAATATTTTTGGTTGTTTTTGGCCATGGCCAAGTTTTGTACGGCTGTTAAAGACCGCAAAGAGCAGAGAGACACGCAGTTGTTGTTGTTGTTCCCACTGTCAAATCTAGGCAAGTGTCGCCCCAGTTAACAGCTATCTTACTTTCTCTCTCTCTCTCTCTCTCTCTCTGTCTATCTCTTTCTAATACCCTCTCTCTCTGTCTCTGTTTGTCTGTGGGTCAACATTTCACAGCTAACCACAATGAGCCACTTGAGAAAACTTTGGGCGAACGATGAATTTAACTAAGAACTTTTGGCGTTTGGCGCTGTGGCTGCGACATTCGCACCACCCGAAGCACCAAGCAGCTACACTGTTAAAAAATATATATAAATATATAATTTTCAACAAAAATTTGATGTTTTTTCAATTGAAAATATTGTTATTATTGTTATTAAAATAAAGTTTTAAATAGAGTGTAAATTTTTTATTTTACACTTGTAGTTTTTCTCAGTGTACTGAGTCAATACATAGTGGGTAACTGAACAGGTCCTACCGCAACAAACTTGAGCCTTGCGTGCGAGTGTGTGTTATTTGTTGGGCATGCGGGTCGTATGATTAATATTAAAGTTGCCACAGAGTGAAAATTAAGCTGGGCAGCAAACGACAGGCAGCATAAGTTTGTCGAACACGCAGCTCGGCTCAAAGGCAGGGATGCGGAGTTGGGAGGGGTGGAAAAACTAAAGCAAAGACACGCAAAATGTTGGCCTCAAGGGTAGGCCATAGGTGGGAGCAAGGCAGAGTGTGTGAGAGAAAGAGAGTTTGGGGAATGCAGAGATGCAGAGAGTTGAAGGACGACTGTTGCCAACGTTTAAATCAGATAAACATTTTCATGTTGCTGTTGCTGTTGTTGTTATTTTGGTGCGGGTATTTATATTTATAGCTTAAAAGGGGGAAGAGGCGTATGCTGAGTTCTGATTTCTATATTCTCTTATGTCTTATGGTCATATTTCTTTTATTTCTTCTACTTGTACACATATTACGAGCTTATGATCATTTCGTTTTAAAACTTTCTTAGAAATGAATTTTAACAAAATAGAAAAATTCAGTCAAGAATCCTGGTTTGATCTCAATTTTATTGCAAGCATCCATAAGATAGAACTTTATTACATTTACACATAGTCTTCATAAGTCTCAAACATTTCGACTCCCTTCCAATCCTCTAGAACAACAATCAACTCTAGTCTTGTCTGTGCTGTTAAAATCCTGGTGCTGACTCTCCATCTCTTTCTTTTGACTGTCCAGTGCAGTAGAAATAAATTGGAGACGCGTCTCCTTATTTTGCATATCTATCTCCAGTTGTTCCAGATTCGATTCAAGACATAGTATTTTTGCGTCCCTTACATCAACTTGATGTTTCGCGTCCCTTAGAAGCGATCGTAATAATGCAATTAATTTATCATTATCAATAGATTCCATAACTCCTTCAGCCGCCAAATTTGATGCACTGATGAAAACGAACAACAAAATAATTTTCTGCAACATTTTGCAACTGAACTTTACTGAATTCAGGAGTATACTGACATTGTTCGAAGTTTCACTTGGGTTTAAATAGTCTTCTGCAGATTATCTCATTAGTCAGACTCAGATAAACTGAGTTTCGGTATTTTTAAATGTATTGGTAATGTTCAATAATATACTAAATAAAAACCACTAAAAAATTGATTACACAATATTATGCCGTTTGCGGTGAAATCATAGATAAGCAACAGAGTAGATTGTTTGTTATATTAAGCATAAATATTTCTATATTAATCACTGATTTACAACATAACCAACACTTGATTCGAGGTAATCTGCATTTATTTATTTAAAAATAACATTTATGTGCTTTTTATTATGTAAGTAAATGGTGGCAATGGCAACATACATTCAGTTTTTTGATATTCGAAATCCAAATTTGGATAAATTGTTTTTAACAAATCGAAAATATTTATGCTTAAATTAATTTGAAAAATTATATATTGCGAACTCGTTCATGTTGGGCTTTCAAATTCAAGAAAAACTATGCAAAAACGCAAAACGTTGGCCTCAATGGTAGGCATAAGTGGGAGCATAACAGAGTGTGTGACAGAAAGAGAGAGAGAGAGGGAGAGAGAGAGAGAGAGAGTTTGGGCTGTGCAGAGAGGCAAAGTTGAAGGACGAGTGTTGCCAACGTTTAAATCAGATAAACATTTTCATGTTGTTGCTGTTGTTGTTGTTTTGGTGCGGGTATTTATATACTTTTTTTTTTTTTGCTTTTGGGGAAATTTGGGGGAAGTGGGGGCGTGGCCATTGGCTGGTGTGATAAAGCTGCAGGCGGCAACTTAATTTCTTTTTCTCCTTTTTTTTTTCTTCTTTGTTTTGTTTGCTGTTTGCTGTTCCTTCCTGTATGCTCAAAGTCAGAAGCAACTAAAGCTCAAATAAACAAGACATTTGTTGTTGTTGTTGTTATTCACTTGATACACTTGTGCTGTTCGTTTTGTTGTTGTTGTCAGACTAAAAATAAGCGAAATTCTTGTGAAAATCCCTGACAGTCACTTCACGTTTCCATGTTTCACGTTTCACCAGCACACACACACACAACATGCTACTTCGGTCCAATGCGGCGTATGAGTGATTTGTTTCACATCATAAATCTGTGTATGTGTGCGTGCTTGCGTGTTTTTCTATACCAGTGAGCGTGTGTGTGTATGTGTATGTGTGTGCGTGTATATTTGTTTATTCATAAGCGCATTTCGTTGTTCAACAAATTTCTGGCCATAAAAGTTGCCTTAATGCGCAAAGCAAATCAAAGAAATTTTGATGAGTACAAGTACCGAAATCAGCTTAAATATTGCAACTTCTCACACTTCTCATTCATGTCACTCTCTGCTTCTCCCACCTGAATTCGCTACGCTTTCAAGTTAAGCGTATAACTAGTCTACATTTTGAATGCATTCAATCGATTCATTGCACATTCAAAGCAACTCAGTGCATAACAATTGCTAAAATGTCTGCTATTATTAATCTATTAAGCAGCTTATGTATATCTACTATATTAAAGATGAAGAATTAAGTAGAGAACTGATAACATTTGGGTTTTTATTAAACTTCTTTTTATTTTAATTAATTAATTTTAAATTTCTATATCAATTATTAGATTTCATAATTTATTTAAATGCAAAACGAAGCGATAGATTGCTTTTCAAGTTGATAGCAAACGGTTTTAAATGAAACATCTGTCGTATTATAATATAGAGCTGAAAAAATCCATTGCCTACTTATTGGGGCATTCATCAGAATACAGTTTACAGCTTTGTATGCCATATAATGCCATATAACTTCATATACAGATAGATACGAACCAAAAAAAAAAGAAAAACAAAAACTGACTCTCTGGCAGTTTTTGCTGCTTTCCGTCACGCTGTCATAACGTTCGGCGATTCAACAATTTCCACTCATTGCGTTCAGTCAATTGCCAACCATATTTCAATTTTATTTTATTATCGCAAATACACGATGTATAGTATCTAAAGGATATGGAATACAGAAACAGATACAGATACAGATACAAGGCCTCTCGTCCACACATCCTTTGGCTTTATATTGTATTAAAGGCAATACCCGACAAACGTAGCCGGATGGACAGACGGATAGATGGACAGATGGAGAGTACATTGTGTAGCCAAAAATAAAAAATAAAAAAGAATACAATAAAAATGAAGCTATTGATAGTTATGGAACGCCCCAGATACCCCCACTCCCCCGCTCCCACAATCACTCCACACTTGTGCAAATATTTTGACTTCTCTCTCCTCTCTTTCTCTGTCTCTTTTTTGGCTTGCTATCTCAGTCATTTTGGCTGTTTCTGCATGCAATACAAGAATTTTGCATAATTTATTAGGAATATTTAATAAAAAATACCACAAGGCAAACACACGGAGAGGCTGAAAACGGAATTGTGGTTGAATAAAGAGCAACAGCAGAGTGGAAAGAAGAGTGCAAGTGTGGAAATGATAGTGGGAGAGAGAGAGAGCGAGAGAGAGAGAGGGAGAGGCAGAAAAGATTGGCCATTCGCCATTTCCAAATGGCAGTCGCATGGCAAACTTTACGCTTCGTTAGCTTCTGTTCGCTGTTCCTTCTCCTCCTCCTTCTCCTCTTCATCTTTATCTTCCTCGCCAGCTTCGCTTCTCTTTTGTGCAGCAAAATGCGTTGAGCTACATTTATGCTTTGTTTTATTTTTTGTTGTCCCTCGTTTTCCTCTCTTTGTTTTCACCCCCATTTGCTTGCATTTGCAATGTAGATTCATTTTTGTGAATTTATGGTGGAAAAACTCACACGACACACAAGCAAGTGCATTGGAAAAGTGGTGAGGCGGTGAGCGTGTTGCTTAAAAGGGGAAAGGGGCCGTATGCTGAGCCCTGATTTCTATACTCTCTTATGTCTTATGTTCATATTTCTTTTATTTCTTCTACTTGTACACATATTACGAGCATATGATCATTTCACTTTGTGTCTTTTTGAAAAGTTTCTTAGAAATGAATTTTAAGCAAAATAGAAAATTCAGTTAAGTATTCTGATTTGATCTCAATTTTATTGCAACCATCCATAAGTTAGAACTTTATGACATTTACACATAGTCTTTATAAGTCTCAAACTTTTCGACTCCCTTCGAATCCTTTAGAACAACAATCAACTCTAGTCTCGTCTGTGCTGTTAAAATCCTGGTGCTGTCTCTCCATATCTTTCTTTTGACTGTCCAGTGCGGCTGAAATAAATTGGAGACGCGTCTCCTTATTTTGTATCTCTATCTCCAGTTGTTCCAGATTCGATTCAAGACATAGTATTTTTGCGTCCCTAACATTAACTTAATGTAGTGTGTCCCTTAGAGCGGATCGTAACGCCGCAATTACACTATCATCATCAATAGATTCCATAACTCCTTCAGCCCCCAAATTTAGTGCACTAATGAAAAAGAACAACAAAATAATTTTCTGCAACATTTTGCAAGTGAACTTTACTGAATTCCCGAGTATACTGACATTGTTCGCAGTTTCACTTGGGTTTAAATAGTCTTCTGCAGATTATCTCATTAGTCAGACTCAGATTAACTGAGTTTCAGTATTTTTAAATGTTCAATAATATATTAAATAAAAACTACTAAAAAAGAGATTATACAATATTATGCCGTTTGCGGTGAAATCATAGATAAGCAACAGAGTAGATTGTTTATTATATTAAGCATAAATATTATTATATTAATCATTGATTTACAACATTATCAACACTTGACTCGAGGTAATCTGCATTTATTTTAAAAATAACATTTTTTATTACACTAGGTATTCCTTGTAAAGATATTATGATTATTATTAGGATATATGAAATTTCTTCATGTGGTTAAAGTTCTCTTATTCAGCTCGTTGCTGTTTTAAAGGTGTATTTAAGCCTTTTAACATAAATCATTGCTAGCACAAATACAGAAACAGTTACTGTGTATGTGTATGCTTTGATATTGATTTGATTTGAAATAGTTGAAGCATAAACTGACAGCTGAAATATCGCTTTACATGCAACATTCGACTGTGGCAAACGAGGAATTGAGCCAACGACAATGTTGCGTCTGATTAGTCAGTGAGTCAGAACTGCGACATGCTGAATGCTGCATGCCACATACTATTTCTACAACTCCCCTCTCACTCTTCGCACCTCTTCTACACCCCTCACTTAACAGAATTGACATCATTGCGTTTAACACGCACTGTGAACTTGACATTTTTGGCGTGTTTCGTTTGCATTCTGCAAATTTTGGGCTGCAATTCAATTTTGGAATGACATCCGAAGTGGAAATGCTTCAAATGCTCCGTTAGACAGTTTACGTCATTCATTACTCACACAAAGAGTTGGCACTAGTGTGTGCCTGGGGTGTGTGTCAGAGAGAGAGAGAGGGAGAGAGATGTATATTACCCGCAGAACTTTTAATATAATTTGCTTGCATTTCTGTTATCTAATCGCATATTTTGTAATTTAAAATGTTGTACTTTATCTTCTCACACACCCAGCCACACACACTGGGGAATAGAGACACCCAGGCATACAATCTCAATAATGGTGGGTCTAGAGTCCTTTAGGGTCTGGGGTCAACAATGGGTTAAGTGCCCGCAGGTCCAACGCTCGTGTCTCGTATGCCGCATTCATTAACCCCTCCTGGGGGCTAAGGCTGTTTGTTCCGAGCTCGTTTGCCATTATTCTGGCACGTTTCGTCACAACAACAACGACAACAACAACAAGGGCCTAAGCTTATGCTGCTTTCTATATCAAAGACATTCCCCCTACCCATACTCCACATAATCCCAACGCCTTTTTCATTGATAATGGGATTTTAAATGCTGCAAAAAGAAGGCATAGGCTTTAATCGCAAGAGCTCGACTGCCAAAAACCCAGTAAACACAAATAAACGAGCCATGGTTCTTTAACATTTTATATAATAACAAATTCTCATAACAGTTTGCAACTATTGTATTATTTATAATATAAATAATATACTATATAAAATTATATAAATTTAAAAAAATTATAAAACTTATGATCGTTTTTGAAGCTTTAGAAAATACTTTAAATATGCTAATCGAGAGTTTATTTGAGCGTTGAATAATTGAAGTACACAGCCCACGTTGGGCGCCAGCCAAGCAAAGCATCAGTTTTAGGCACTTTTTAATGATATAAAGAGATATATAAAACGTTTAATATGTGCTTTATAGTTTCATAAGCTCTATTTATAAAAGATTCTTTGTATTATTTAAAAACAGAGTCTTAGTGTTCTTGGAACTGCCTACTTCTTAAAAGCAACTCTTCTTCCCTTCACATTCTTCTTCAGCTGCTGCCCTTTCGCTCAACTTGGCAGCTGCTTAGTTTTTACAAACTGAACAGACTACAAAAAAAAAAAAAAAAAAAAAAAAACAGCAAAGAGTATATATATCGAAAAAATTGCTGGAAATTCTAATCTTTTGCTTTACGCTTGAATACGTCACACATTCACTTCCACTATAAGTATTTGTGTGTTTTTGGTTGAGGGTCGTTTGATTTTTCATAGAGGACCATAGACATATATAAAATATAAACAGAAAAAAAATGTACAAAAACGAAACTGAAACCAAAAACTAACAAGTGTGTGTGTGCGTGGGTGTGGAAGTGTATATGCATGTTTGTTTGTGTGTGTGCGTGTGTTTAGACACGTGTAAAGCCAAAAATATTTTGCAAGTCAATATATCAAAAAAATATTTGGCGCGTTTGCTGAATGCAAAGATGAATGAACAGCGAATGGAATTCATTTGGAAGTGCCAAAAAGAGACGGAACGAGATAGCGAGTGGGTGGGTGTGTAAGCGAGAGGGATTGTTTAGGGGGGTAAAAACAAGAGGAAAGGGAAGTACAGTAGCATAAACTCCACGCTTGCCACACTAAACAAAACAAAACACATATAAACTGCTATAAAAACACAGCAAAGAAAGCGCACTCGAATATGGCACAACTTTTAAATATCCTGTAAAATATATAGAAACTATTTAACTATTTAAAGGGGTAGTATTGTATTGGAAAAACTTGGTTTGACCTAAACTCTGAGCACCGATTTTCAGACTTAATATAAAATAATATTCCCCTTTGGCAGCTTGAAAATTACGAACTGTCTGATGTTGCAAATAAACCAAAAGTGTTATGAAGTTTCATGTGTTTTAGCAACTCTCTTTTGCTTTCATCTGTATCTTCTTTTCAATAGCTCTGTTCCTTTCTCTCTCTCTCTGTCGCTCTCGTTCTTTATCTTTTCACTCGCACTCTTTGTTTGCTGCGTCCTTTATGATTGCTGCATTTTGTTTAAAACAAATGAATTCGCCGGCGAGGCACAAACTAACAAACATTAATCAAAAGTTGCCGTCCGGTCTGCAGGTTGGCCCCAAAAAACGGCTGCTGTGACTTTCGCTGCAAAGCTGGAAAAGCAGCTGAGGAAAATGTGGGGGAAAGTGTTGCTGGTGTTGCTCTGGTTAGTTGGTCTGGTTGTTTGGTCATCTGTTGGCGTTTATTAAAGTGCCGCATCATGACAGGGCACATTTGTAGCACATTTTTGATGGAATGGCAGAAGGTCAAAGGTTAGGCCTGGCAGCTGTTAGATTTCGGACCGCAACTAAAAAATAGGCCAAGCTGAAATGCCATGAGAATTGCAAATGTGTGCGAAACTGTTGAAGCGTGACAGCCTATAATACCATTTGACCTTTGACTCTAACTAGCACTAAGTTTAGAAATTCAGGTAGACCAAGTCAGCCATTAGAATGACAAAGAATCAGTGAAGATACTTAAAAATATCTGCCTAAAACTGCAATTTCTTGTATCTCTTAACTCTCGCAATCTCTTACTTTCTCTCTCACTCTTTCTCTGGGGACATGTGTGCTGCTTCTGACTGCTAGTCGTTACGAGTGAAATTTGTTTAAGTGCGGCTATAAATAATTTATTTACAGCAGCAAATAAAATAGCTTTAGAATGTAATTTAAATTATAATCAGCTGCAGATGTTACACAATCTCGCTGAAATACTCTAACTAAAAGTTATTTTTAATATTTGCTAGAACACGTTGGGCGCCAAACTATTAAAAGCTAGTTAAGTAGTTGAAATAACATTAATTATGCTTATACGATTCTGAAAAGCATAAATACATGAAATAAAAACCCTCAGTGCTTATTAGAAACCTTTTATAGCATGTAATATCCTAATGACAAACACACATTGGGCGCCAAAAGAGAAATATAAACCAAAATGACTAATATAACTGCTGTACTAAAAAACACGACATATGTGTATATTAATTAATTGCAATTTAAATTGAATTAAAATATCTGCATGCCCACGTTGGGCGCCAAACAAGAAAAAATGGTTCAGAAGCGCACTCAGCAGCAAAGTGCGCTCCACAAAATAGCTAAAGTGCTCAAACTAATTAAAATACAGTTATAAAATGCAGCTGTTTACTAAAATGCCAGCACACGTTGGGCGCCATTGCAAGAAGGGACACTAATAAAATGATAATTAATTGCAGTACATAGAGAAATCAATTAATTTTTATTAAAACAACAGGTTTTTACACACTTTTACGAGTAGTTTATGAGCTGAGTGCGTTTGTTAGGGCATTCGAGATGGTTTGAATTGCATTTCACTCTCTTGTATGCACTGCCATGCATATTTAAAAGGATGCTCTCAAAAACACACATACACACGCACACACACAGCATTTGATTGTCCTGATTTTGGTTTTGCTTCTGCCATTTTACGAGTCTCTGAATGTACGTGTGAGTTGAGTGTGTGTTTGGCCCGTGTAATGTGAAAATTGTCCTTGACTTTGCGTACGTGGAAAGCGTGTTGCCTTCACCCCTTAACGGGTTTGTTTAATTGCTGACACACACACACACTCACACACATACTAGGTAGGGGCGAGGGAAAGTGAAAGGGCTAGAAAGAGATGGCATAAAGTCCTAATGAATGCAAATGAATGGCAGCTACAGCAAAAACAACAAAACGCAACTACTAAAAATATTTATTATGCACAAAAAAACCGAAATAAAATAAAAAAGTAAAATTAAATTTCATTATACACATGTGTGAGTGTGTACTTTGTGTGTGTGTGTGTGTTGCCTTTCTGTACTTTGTTTGCACATTTAATTTAAATATTTAATTAAAATTTCAAGCGCGAATTGATTCAGACAATTAAAAATAGCACGCGCGAGCATAACTGCTAAAGAACCAAAAGGGAAATGTTATACAGAGCGAATTGATTGACAAAGTAAGAGAGAGGGAGAGAGAGAGAGAGGGAGAGGGAGATGGAGAGGAAGAAAGAGACGATAAAGAGACAGTTAAAGCTGTGGGGAAAACTGTTAGCTGACACTGTTTATCTGTTTGATTATTTCAGTTTTGGTTTATGACAAAATAAATTAAACAAATTTGTCGTGATTCGTGCGTATTATTTGTTGTTATTGCTCTATGTAAATTTGCACCAGAAATTAAATTAAATAAACACAGACGGTGTGAGTGTGTGTGTGTGTGCGGTGGGTGTGTGCATTTGTTTGGCCATAATCATAATTAAAAATTGTTAGATTTGCCAACCGGGCGGGGTGTTAAGTAAAAATTAAAGCCAACACCGCAACAGCAAAAACAATGCAAAGCACCTTGCGGCCTAGTCTATGTGTGTATGTGTGTGTGTGTGTGTGTGAGGGGGGGGGGGTATATTTACATTGGTGTGTGTGTGTGTTGTATGTGCGGCTTTCGACTCTGTTTGCATTTGTTGCAAGCGGCAGCATTGCTTTTGTTTTATTTACATTGTTCGGTTTCTGTTACTGGTTGCTTTCTCTCCCTCTCTCTCTCTCTCGCTCCCTCTCTCTCTCTCTCTGTCTGGCTGCCTCACTCTTTAACTTTCTCTACGCTTCTTAGGGGACTTGCCTTTTGTTTGCTCTACGGCTTTTATCCGCGCAAATTGTTTACTCTTTTTAGTGGCTTTTATTATGCCCAAGTCACATACTTACATACAGCATAGTAAATCTTTCAATTCTCTTTTTTGCAATTCCCCAGCTGCCAGCTACCAACAACAACAACGTTGATCCATTGTTTCCTTCCCAGCAGTACTTAAATACTTGGATCACATCCTTAACCTGTCATTTCATGCTCAATAAGGCAATGAGTTCGGTGAGTAATCAGCTAATTGATTGGAAACATCTACATCTACTTTTGCATGTCAAACAATTACATAAAACCGATTTTGTGTTTATGAAATATATATTAATTAGGAATTTGTTATGAATAAGATTACGGAGTTACTAAAAATTCTTACTCAAAGTTAGAAACTTAATTTGAAAGAATTTTAAATTTATGTAGTTAATTTTGAAAAAATTTATAACGAAATATTTTAATGTATAATTGCAATCGAAATTTGTTTCACTAGCCTTAAATAATAAATAATAAAATGTTTAAGAAACTCTAGATATTTTATAAGAGATTCCTCTTATTTCTGAAAAATTCTTCTAGAGCCAATTCTCAAAATTCGTGCATAAATTGAGTTAAAATATTCTACAGTTTGCATTTTGATATGGCATATAATTTTTTAATTTCATAGTTTCATGGTAACTTGAGATTCATATGTGAATTTTTATGAACAAAATTGAATATGCAATTAACTTTAAATAATTAAGATCATTTTTAAGCTAATGTGAGCGCAGTGGAGCTTGGAGTATTACTGAACCGTTTACCGAACTGTTAATACCCCTTCTTATTTTTGCTCCAGTGTATAATTTCGGATCCTCCCTATACTCTTTCTCTCTACATGAAGTGAGCACACAATGCGCTCTCCTTATTTCATGGGCGTAAGAAGAAAAAGCACTTAGCGTTCGCTCGTGCTCTCATAATGGCATATAGAGACCGCATTTCACACCTCCATTCATTCCAACACATATACACACACGCATCAATAACACTTTCGCCTTAATGCGGCTGCTGAGCCGCCGTTTGGTTTGCCAGCAAAAAAGAAAAATGCATGAAAATGCATTTCATTTTGTGGGCAAAAGTTGCTCCTAATGCAACAGAATGAATGCTGATGCTGATGGCGGCAATGGGATTGGGATTGAGCATTGAGGATTGAGGGATTGAGGTATTGAGAATGGGATTGGCCATAGCATAGTAGAGAGAGAGAGAGTTGCATGTGAATGGAAAGTGGAAATGGAAATGGAATTTGCAAACCAGACGATTGCTTTAGCTTTTTGGCTTTTATCGTTTAGTTCGGTAAATACATAAAAAAAAGAAGAGAGGAGTTTAAAGCTCTTTAGTGTGGCGCAAATTGAACCAGATGCTCGACACATATACATTTGTAACAAGTGTGTCTATGAAGTGTGCTTGTGTGTGTGTGTGTGGGTTAAGGGCCAAAGTCCTGATTTAGGGCCAAGTTTTGGAGCAGTAACAGCTGCTGCTGCTGCAACGTTCATACGCTTGACCTTTGCCCGAACACGAGATAGAAAGTGGAACACATGCAACGGCAACAACTGTGTCCGTAACAACAAAAACAACAACAACAGCAACAACAGCAACACTAACAGCATCAACAATCATCTCACAAAAGGGCGAGTGTTTTGCTATACCCGTTAATTAGAGACAATGGGTATACTATATGCTTTTTATTTATGCTTATAGAGTATTAGAGTATTATTATAAATATTACTAATCTTATAAGAATTTAATAAAAATAGTTATAGCTATTTAAAATTAATAAAAAAAAATTGAGCACCCAAAAGTATGCAACGTTTTTTTAGTCATCTAACGGGTATTCTATGATTTGAAGCACAACTTTGGCGCTGTTACTTGTTTCAACTTTAACGAGATGTCTTTGCAATTTTTGATCTACTGACCTGAATATAAAGGCACTACTATATATAATATATATAGATATGCATAACATATATATATATGTATACAGGGTTGCCTACATATTTGATGACCAAATGCTTTTCAATAACAACCCACACATACAGCGCACAAAAGCCAACAACAATAGCAGATAAACTATAAAACTGAGCAAAGAATAAAAGAGAGAGCGAGAGAGAAGGAGAGGCTGGGTAGGATTTGAGAAGCGAATAGAAGAGCGTAGGTGGTCTCTGCTGGCAGGCTGGCTATATGATATATCCATATATAAACATATGTATGTACATACCATATGAATGGATGGCCAGGTGTGCGCCAATTTTTGTGTCCGAGCAGCAAAAAAGGTATTAAAAATTTTACTATATATTGGCCTATGCATGGGCATCAGGCGAACACGAGTACAGTGAGGCCTGGCCGCAAAGCAAAAAGCTGTCAGTCAACAAAAGCCAAATTAAGCCAAAAGCTAAGCTCTTCTTTGGCTGGTTTCTTGCAAGGCAAGCTTCACTGTGTTAGCAGTTTCATATATCACATTCAGTTTTAAATACTCGGCGCTTTGTCATTCTGCATAAATAAAGAACGGAAAGGGAAACGGAAAGGAAGTGGGGTATGTGGGGTATGGGGAAGTGTAAGGGAAAGAGCCTTGAAATTTATGCCAAACTAATGCCATTAAATGTATTGCCCAGAATCCGTCCATGTTTCCATCTCTATATAGTCTCTCAGTATCCCCTGCTGTGAGCTTTATTCAGGGCTTAGTTCTTGTCGTGAAATGTTTTAGCTTTATCCTGTCGATTGTCGCCGTAAAATCCATAAAATTGCCAGTTATTATAAATTGCTCTTGTGGCCAAAGCAAACAATAATAATAAAAATACAAAAAAAAAAACCAACTACAACTTCTCTCTCTTCGCTCTTTTTTTTATGCAAATCCCACATTTTCTCTATGCAAATGTTTGCGTATTTATTAAAAATAGCAAAGATTTTGCCATAATCCCGCTGCATTTAATTGACTGCAACTAACAATAAAAATGTATTCAAATAAAATGCGAAATTGGAAACTGGAATGGATGGATACATATGTAAAGTCATAATTTGTGAGCGAGGCATTGCTCGCTGGGGAAATTGGTGGAAAAATCCATTGAAAATGTATCCAGGGATTCACGTAGCTATTGTATATATGTACATACATATGTGTGTATTTGCATTCTCTGATCCGCAACAATTTTAATTATGAGTGTCAAACACGCGTATTTACATTTAATATTGCGATTACTCAAATATTATTCAAAATGTTTTTTTTTCTCCCATTGCCAATGCAGGTGAACAATACGATGATACCATGAAAAATAATAACTGAATTCGCAATTCTGTATTCGTCATCAAAATAAATGTTTAAATTTGAAATTTTTCCTATGTTTGCTTTAAAATACTTTGGGTATATTTCAGTTTTGTAAACAGTTTTGTTATTTTAGCTAATTAATAGATCGATTTTGGTAATTTGAAATATATAGTTCTCTTGGCGTGCCATCGATTTGAAGCCCATGAAGAACCCTGTATGAAATTGTAGTAAATAAAATGAAAGTATTTCGAAGCTATAGTTCCTATAGCAGCTATGAAATATATGTAGTAGTTCGAATTGCTACTATTTTAATCGATTGAGAAACATGTGTAGGTTAAGAATATATGTATATAGGTTAGGTTGAAGTCCTGTTACCTACCTTTCTGAAACTTTTGAACTGCGATATCTTTGCTAAAAATGCAGCGATTTTCAAGCGAAATACCATTTTACACAGAATTTTGCCTAATCACTAATTTTTCATCTAAAATTCAAGCTCTTCTAGAATTTGATTTTTTTTCAAAATTTTCCAATTTTTGCATACCTACCCCTTGACATTTTTTCAAAAAACGAAAAAAAAATTTTTTTGCATTTTGTTTCTAAAAACTGTTCTAAACGATTAGAAATTTTGTGTAGCTTACGAATATGTATACTTTATGGGGTCTAAAAAGAGCTTTCAAGCATGTTATGGAGAGTTTAAGTCGAATGGTAACCTCCTTTTAAACTTATAACTAAGATAACTACGAAAACGCGTATTAAATTTCATGATTCTTAAACATTGGTTGGAGTAGCATAAATTTTCGTATCACACTAAAGTCTTTGCAATTCCATTTCACATTTTCTGCTAAAAATCAATCAGTTTAAAAAGTCTTGCAAAGTTATTTAACTGATTTCGCCAAAGTCGATGGAAAAATGTGTCAACAGTGATGCGCTAATAAACAAAGATTTTCACATGGCTGATTATTGTCATTGAACTGAAAATAAGTCAAGCAAGTATGTATGTATGTAGTGGGAGTGGTGTAAATGGAAAAGAAATCAGGACACAAAATCCAAAGGCAAAAAATATATCCACCCAGTGGGGCAAATATTCATCAGTTGGTTTAGGTGGCACAACACGTTTGCCGCTGTTTGCCTCAAAGTTTCCCGAAGCAATCAACTAAGACAGCGAGAAAGGCTCCGCAGAGAGGCAGCAACTGGAGCAATGTTGCAGCGAGTGCTTTGGAACTCTGTTGCAATTGGAAAAGTCAATGCCACCGGCAATATTGTCTCCTTAAATACGCGAAAAATAAAACAGATACAAAGAAGACAAGAAGAGAGGGAAATTGAAAACAGCTGGCAGGTGTGCAAAGGAAATGCAATCAGCCAACTCAGCCAACTTGGCCAACTTGCTGTTGCCTGTTCCAGCTGTCTGCTATTGTCTTTACAAGATTTTCTTTTGAGATTTGTCTCTGCCTTTCAATTTTTCGCTAAAATTGCACAAATTACATAAATTCTGTAAATATTGGCAAATATCAAATACACAGTAAAATTTAAAGCTGAAATATTGAGGTAATAAAATAATTGTTGTATAGCTTAAGCAGAGTTCAAAGTTCTTAAATTAGTCGGATAGTGTTTTGCATTCACTCAAAATAATTAAATGCAATTTTGTCTTAAGTAAATCACATCAATTTTAAAAGGTCCTTGAAATGATGCAAATTTATTTAAGTTTAAATTTCAACTGAAATATTATTTATTGCTATACTTTTTAGGCAGTAAATAAATGTGTCCAAATGGTATAAAAAGCTTTTTCACATATTAAATATATGCGATTCATACCAATAAATTGTAGTAAGAAAGACTAGAGTCAAGCGAGCTGACTTTAAAAGACCTAGTACTTATTTTAGAACCTGTTCAATTTGATGGAGAATAAGGAAAATAGTAATATATAAACAAAGTTATACTACACACTAAGTTTGGTTAAGATATTCCGAATACTTCTCAAATTGTTATCGTGCCAAACATTTGATTCAAAACTTGGAATATATTTCAAATTTGACGACTCAAACTCTTACAATCTCTGAATTTTAGAATTTTTTATAGGGCAGAGTAGTTTAAGCTTCAACACAATTATTATTTATTTATATATATACTTTAAACATTAAATAAATTCCGTTTTTTAATGTATTAAAAGCACTTGGCAAACAAATGTAATTAATTCTAATAAAAAGTAAACATATTTTTAAATGAAATAATTTCTATATGCCACTGCCACAACACTTTGCTTAAATAATGCCTTAAAGCTTAAGGTGTTTTTAATGCTTTTCCATTTAAAATAAATGTTTAAATTACACACGCTACTAAGCTGATTAATTACAAAATGTACTGTACAAAATCTCTTTGCTCACTTTTGGAATTGGAAATTATTAATGCTTAAAGTATTGTAGTATGTTAGTTGTATGTTTGTTGTTCTGTTCTGTTCTGGTGCTGCAGGGCAAACTTGAATTCGCATAAATATTTATTAAGTAATCGCAAGCATATTAAATATGCGACGCATTTGAGAATTGAATCCTGATTTGGCAATTGTTTTATTTGTGCAAATACTTTTTGTGTAACTTTGCATATTGCAAACATTTGCACAGCAACAAAAAGCAAAAGAGACCAGCAAATGAAATGAAATTTCCATTGGAATTTCAAACGAGCCGATTTGAGTGAATCAAGCGTAAATAGAAGGAGTCGTCTGCCATTGTCAGGGTAAACACGACTGCTGCTTCTACTAACTGAACATTTTCCCACTTTTCTTCTTTTTCAAGAGTGGAAACCCTTTTCGCGCGTTTCAAGTGCAAAACGCGTCGAGGCGCCAAAGAAAATCGCGAAACGAGAATCTATTATATTATTATTGAGCTTTTTTATGCTAGAACGCGTTGAGAAACTTGCACAAATCCTTGACATACAGCGAAATGCATTTAACTTGCCCCCTTTCCACCCCACTCCACACCCTTTTGGCTTTCTAGATAGTAGTTTGGTTAATGCAACAAAATGTTGACGTCAAATGGATTTTTATAGCTGGAAGTCGCTGCAAGATTGCTGCTTGCAAAATGCTGCAAGGCAAATCAAAATCAAGCAAGCAAATCAAATTTCCGGCTGCCTTTAAGCTCACTTCCCAGACACTTTTGGCAGCTGAAATCTGAAATCTGAAATCCGAAATCCTTTTAAGTGCTCGGATGCCTCGAATTTGCGCATTAATGTTGCAGTTGCAGCACGGTGCCAGAGGATTGCGATGTTGCCACGGCGCAAAACTGAACAATTAGCAGCTAACTGAACATGGCCAGCGAAACGTGATCCACTTTTGCTGATTTCCCCAGTAGCTTTTCGCTTGAACAAAAACAAAAAAAAACAAAAACCTGGTCAAAACTTTGACTAAATAATCAATAACTGTCACACCATCTAAGTGTTTCCTCTCTCTCACTCTCTATTTCTCTCTCTTTCCTGGCATCGAGTGCAAAAGTTTGGCAGCAAAGTTTTTTGTGTCCAAAACACTCGACAGATAAATAAAGTGATGCGATATTTGTTTTGATTGGCATTTTGCATCTCTTGTGTTGCCAAACACAATTTGCCAAAGAGAAAGTGAAATGCCATTGTCTATGCATCAATCGAAAATAACTCAATCAATAATTGAATGAATAATCAATTTCACACACACAAAGACACATAGACAGGCACAGCAATTAACACAGCAAAAGCAATAAATGTAGAGCTCAATGCTCTTTATTGAAATTTTTGTTTATTTCTCAAAGCAATCACAAAACTTTGATGTCTAACAAAATTCTTCTTTATCAATTGCAAATCATTTATGTCTTTAACTTGTTTTTCAACTACTGTGTTTATTAGAAAATGTATATTGGGTTTGTTAAAAGAGTACTTTAAACTATGATATTTTTGCTAAAAATGCAGCAATTGTCAAGTGAAATAAAATTTTGTATTACTACATAATTATTTCGGCATCTAAAAATCAAGCTTTTATAGATTTTGTTTTTTATACCCTCTGAAAGGTATATTGGGTTTGTCAAAAGTATGTAACACGCTCCAATCGCCGACAATAAGCGTAAAACCAGACATACCTCGTAAAAAATACATGTTTTTGGCGAATATCTTAGTTAATATAAGGCCTAAGAAGACCAATATTGGCATGCAGGTTTCTATATGCCATATAAAGACAATGTCATCAAAATTTTTTGGATTCTACGTCCCCTTCGCCCAAATAAAGTACAATTTCATTGAAAGTTTACATGCTTCCGAATTACGTATTTCTTAAGGTGTAGTTTTGTAACTTAACGTATACTTGGAGACAAATAATATCAAGCAATCCTGGAAATTGCATCAAGATCGGACTATAATTTAAAAAGTTGATCATACAACGAAAATCGTTACTTTCGAGCAAGGCATAGCCAAGTCATTGCACTGTGCGAGCGAGGCAGCCATACAAATATGTGTTAATGTTAAGTTCTTGCAGCAGTTACTCCAATTTAAGCTCATATAATTGGAAACGAAGCTCAGAGGGTATTACACGGTCGGCATGCCCAACTGACATTTTCTTTTTAATTTTTTTTAAACTTGCCAACTTTTATATACCTACCCCATTTTTCTTTCTTGCGTGAAAATTTGATTGTTAACCAATTGACAACGTTTAATATAAAACCGAATTGAAGTCATAAAAGTGTAACAAACAATTCGATAAGCGATTATATTTGAAGTGAGTTCATAATTTAATATGAATGCGATTGCTTTATGCGCCACTGTGATATGAGTACAATGAGTACTCATATGTACCACTGGGAGAGGTGGGAGTGGGGGAGTGTGAGAGGGTGGTATGTGTGTTTCTTGAGGCATTTCCTTATCTGCTGCTTAGGGTAACGCCTACTTAAACGCCTTCTGTTCTTTCTTTTCATTTATGTTGCTTGACATTTTATTGCCACAGCTGGGACACACTCAAAACACACACACTCACACTCATATTCTATTCACATCTTTTGAGCTAATTTAATATTGTGCTTTGTATGATTTTCACATATTATCAGGAAGTTTTATTGCGGCAATTGAACACGTTTGTCAGAGGCAACTGAGGACAACTTAGGAGTCAAAATAAAAAGGCAAAAAGGACGAGGCAGGTTCTGAATGTCCTTGTCCATGTCGTTCTCTTGTCGTAAAATTGAAGCACCCACAGTATTTTGATATTTATGCTTAGAAATTGTAAACGTATGCGAATATATATATGTATATATAGATGGATATATATATATATATATATGTTTATGCGGGTATCCGAAAGCATTTTGTGCATGTGGTCGACTCGCCTTTTGTTTTGTCGGGTTGTTTACTTTTATTAGCTTTGGTATTATTGGTTATTGCGCAGCGATAGCTACTTGAATGGACAGGCTGGAACAGGACAAGACACGCAAGATTCAGAGAGTAGGCATTAAGCCAAAAGGTAGTATCTACATATCCCCATGGATGATATAATTTAACTTTTATTTCTACATTTATAGCTCAATAAGATACGCACTCCACACTCCAAAGTACAAAATAGCTATGGGCTATTTAATTTATCCACCAATCGAACTGAATATTGAGCAGCATTTTAGTATGTTTTATGCGACGCTGTTCAACACTGGGGCACACAAAAGATAAACGTTATTTTAATGGCAAAACTTTGTCACACTGCCACAGCCAATAAATTTCAATAATTTCCCCTTATGAACTGAAGAGCATATTTATGATTTGAAGATATCCCTTTTAATATTTTGTACCATTTGAATACTTGGCTTTTGTATGGCACTCAAGTGACTTTTTAGAATCAAAGAATGTTTTTGAGTAGCAATAGTAATGAAGAGTTGCTCGACTGTTATAAACCCAGCAGATATGTCCAAATAAACCTCTCAATTTATTTTCAGCATAGTTCCATTTAAAATGTAGTATTTCTTTAAAAAAAAATTAAATTCTTCAAACTCTTAAAGTATAAGAACAACAAACAAAACAATATTAGCTCCACTTTTCTTTTGTGAACTGGGCAAAAGCATTGAATACAATATGCTTATCGATTAAATTGACCTGCTTAAGCTATAAATATGTTCAGTTGGTTCAAGTGGTCAGAACACTTCATCAATTATTAAGCTGAGAAAGGGAAATTGGCCAAGTCAAGAGCTAAATTTGTATGGCAACGTTTAAGAGGGGAGACGAAAACGCTGATTACGTATACGCCGCGTTCAACATTTAATCAAACTGCGCTACAAGCTCTCACTCGCTCTCACTCCCTCTCGTTTCCCTTTTCAACGAAAAAATCAAGAACAACTACAACAAATGGCAATAAAAATGGTTGACAAAGGCCAAAAACAACAAGTGTGTGCTTCAGAATTGAGAGCAAAGGGGTTGAAAAGTGAATAGTAGTGAAGGCTGCCAGGATGCAGGACAAACAATATGCAATAGGCAAATAACAGAAGTCATGCAACTGAGCCTACTTTTTTGACCACAAGTTATGCAAGCGAAACCGAGAGAGAGAGAGAGAGAGAGAGAGAGAGGGAGAGAGAGTGGAACAGTGTGGCAAGCCAGCTAAACCCTCGACTTAATCCTCAGGTTGAGCGCCTCTTGAGAAATAACGCTTAGCTGCTGTTTCATTTTTTCTCCTACTTTCTCTTCAGTCTACAAAATTTAGCCCCTGTCATTTTTATGGCATTTTGTTTGCTTTCTTTCTTCTATGTTTTGTTTTTTTTTGGTTGTTGCTTTTGCCATTTTTGCTGGTCAGAGAAGCCGGGGAAAGTCTATTATGCTTACGAAAATTGCTTTACAACTGCGGCAGCAGCTAGAAACAATGCGGCAAAGGTTACACAGCAGAAAAGAAATACACACAAAAATGAATAATGACAGTGACGATGAGTGGAGTGGAGCTAGAGGTAGAGGCAAAGGAGGAGGCGTAGTGTTTGAGGTAAGATTACTTTTCGCTAAGGACCTGCTCCAAGAGAATTCGCTATCAAAGTCTCAGATGCGGCTGCAGCTACTGAAAATATTTACCCAGCACTGCACTGCAAGAGAGAGAGAGAGAGGAGCGGTGAGGAAACAAAAGTGCAGTTAAAATAATTTGCGCATAATGAAGCCGGAAGTGTGAACGCGAAAACAAGAAAAGTACAAGGCAACAAAAAAGGATAAAGAAAAAGGAACTTCATTATCAGTGGCCGCAGCAGAAGCAGCAGCAGTAGCAGCAGCAGCAGCATCAAAAGAAAATTACACAAAATCTCTGCCAGGATTTTCTAATTAAAGTTTCAACGGCGTCGACGCCAAAGTGAAATTAATGGCATAGCCATCTCTGTAAGCAGTTCACTTATTGTTGCTTTTGATCTTCTTCATCTGCTTCATTTCTTGTCTATTTTTTTTTTTTTGTTTCTTTTTGTGTTGTATTGTCCATTTGTTTTGTTGCTTTCCATTCACTTTTTTTTGTGTTGTTGTGTTTTGTTCGGCAGCTTTATGAGGTCAACATCGGCTCTGCGGATACTTAATCTGACAGAGGCGTCTTCGTCTCATGTCTCAGTCTTTGTCTTCGTCTTCGTCTTCAAATGCGTTTCAGTTTCAGTCCAAGGTCTCTTTTTTTTTCATTTCCTGATGCTTGCTGCCAAATGTGTGTAATTTATTTGCAATCAATGCGGCCTAAAAGGACATTATTTTTACATTAAAGAGGGACAGGAAGCAAAGCAAAAAAAAAAAAAAGCAACAACAACTGTTTTCAAGTGAGCAGCCAGAGAGATAGTGCGATATGAGAGACAGAATTTGTGGCAGAAATCGACGTGTTGCCAAAGCAAAGTCAGCAAACATTTGGCAGCTGTCACTTAATACTTTCAATACCCTATAACTAAGGCGTATGCTGGGTATATTGTGATGCAAGAAACAGCAAAGTTATGAACAATAAAGCAGCATCACTTTAGTGCTCATATAGATCGGTGTGCAGTATGGGAACGCAAAGTTTTCTATTATCAAAGGTCCGCATAATTATTAAAGACCAATTATAAAATATTTTATAAATATTTTATTACATAAACATATAGTTAGTTAAGTGTGATGTTTATCTTTATTTAATCTTTATTTTATTATAATAAATTGAGTAACTTTTGAGTTTAATTTTAATAATTGCAATAAAAATTCATGACCCACGTTGGGCGCCATAGCAACATTTTAGTAAGTAACTAATTATATATGTTAAAAACGGTAAAACTAAAAAAATTATAAATTAAGTTTATACAAAAAGAACACTATAAAATATACCAAAGCGTACTGGTTAGCTGTTAAAGTTGCTAACATGCAGTATTTGGTTAGTCACATGCCCAATAGTTAGCTGTTACTACCCCAAAATATTTAGCTTCCTTCATGCTATGACATTAAATGAAATCACATGTGTGGACAAGTTATGAGAAGTATGAACTCATTTATCGAAAAGTATGTGCGAAATGTTGTGCAAAAATGAGTAGAACAAGAAAAGACATTAATGGGGAATTCATTAGGCTCAGTATTGTCTGCTGTCTATCGAAAACTTTGCAAAAGACTCTGGCAAAAAGGGCATTGCCACGAGTCGAGTAAATCTTAAAGGGCATAAAACATAAAGAAGAAAAACAAAAAATGAGTCGAAGCCAAAGCACGTATCGTGTGTCATAAGCAGAAGCAGCTTAGGCAACAAACTGCTTGCAACTGCAACTGCAACAGAAATTGGAGCTGCCACAGCAAAGGCAGCGGCAAGTGGAGTTGTACGTTTGTTGGTACGTGCCACTGGCAGTTGGTAAATAAAATTATTAACCTCGCTGCAATGCAACATAAATAGGATTAGTGTCTGCAGTAAATGCAACAGCAACACAAAGGCCACAACAAAAGCATTCATAGTTACAGTCACAGTCGCAGTCACAGTCACATTTGCATGTTGCACACTTCATGGTGTCGTCATGCTCATATGATAAACGGTCGAAACAACAACAACAATGAGTACAATGCCGCACACATGTGCTCTGCCATTCTATACACCTCTCACAGTCCCTCTTCCTCTCCCTCTCTCTTTCTCTGTCTGTCTCAACTGTTGTCAGTGGCATGAAAAAAATGCGGCTGAGTATTTTAGCAACATGCAAAAACTTCATTTTATGCGCCGTCAACGGTCCAGTGTATTGACCCGCTCGCACACAAACAGAAAAACACTCATACACTTGCATTAGTCGCCATTTTTGCTATACAATCCCCTAGCGTTCCCCGTACCGTCCCCCCTCGCGGTTTTTGCAAAGCGTTTGTTTGCTTTGCGGCTTCCGGTTTTGTTTCGAATCCGTTTTACGGATAACTGCATAACCGCTTTAAAATATTTGTTGTTTTTGTTTTCCCTCGCTTGTTTGGCAACTCTTTCTGCCAACAGCCAACAGCTCAACTGGCTGCCATTAGGGTTGCCAGCCCCTACAAAATGTTGTCAAACTTTTCACCTTAGTGTAAATATAATACGAAATTCTAGGACCCTTTTAAACCGAGCAAATTCGGTTTTACCTCTAAAAAAAAATCATTGAAAATTTGCAGAATTATAGGTTTTTAGTTGAAAAATAAATACATTTAAATCAATAATTAGTTGTAGTTAAATAAATTGACAAACATAAAATTAGACTTACCATTTTTAGGTATTCAACTCCTGATGTTATGCGTGAATCAAATGTTTTCCATCACAACAATTTTCATCCTTTGTTCTTTTCTGCCACGTTGATTCATTTACAACTTGATTCAGAGTTTTATTCCATTAATATTCAATCACATAAATATTTTCTACTCTCAATTTTGCATAAAGACACAATTTAATACAACAGCATTACAAAATTAGGTCCATCTGCAATAATTTAATAGCATAAAAGTGTTTTTGTGTTGAAATAATCTGGAATAATGTAAATAAGATAAGAGTTTTTGTCTAGGTAATATTATCATAAGCTGTCTCTCTCTCTCTTTCTCTTTCTCTCCCTCTCTCTCTCTTTGAAATACATTTGCAGGCATTTGCCTTGCGCTTGAAATATTAAAGCGGAAATGTTGTAATGTTGTGCATACGCCCCGTTGGCTGCATGCAAATTTTATATATTAACCGGCAATGGGGCTCAGTGCCTCGCAGTGTTTGGCTTTGCTTTGCTTACTTTACTTTGCATGCAGCTCGTCCATAATTGCAACATGCCGCAAACACAAACCACGACTAGCAAGCAGAAGAGGGGGGAGAGTCAAGAGATGTGTGTAGATGGTTGCCAGACAAGTCAAATAAAAGCCGCGGGCCGCACGATAAAAAAATCCGAGTGAACTCACAAGTTTGTATTTTCTTTTTGCTCTCCCCCCCTTTGAGCTGTTTTGTAAGACGGGTAAAACAAATTGAAGCAAGTGCCATTATAACATACATATAACATCTTTGGGTATGAGTATGGGCCTCTCTCTCTCTCCCTCTCTCCCTCTCTCTGTCTTTTGGCCTGGTGTTGTTATGACGTAATGTCGCTGCACCAAGTGACAGTTATGATGGAAGTACACCGAGAACCAAGCACCGAGCACCGAGAACGAAGGGCTTATTAAAATGTCACAAACTCCAAGTTTATGGCAGCTGCAACACGAGGCATAACAAAAAGATGGGGGTATAAATTGTTTGCCAAAGAATGCACTACTTGCAAAAAAAAATACTCTGGAATAATATAGGTCAACCCGTTTCAATAGGCAACGATTTTTCGTTTTTTAAAGAGATTTGTTAGCGCGCTGAATTTAAGTGCATAAACTGTGAAATCAGATCCACATCAAAGTGACACGACTCAAACAGAATGTTACTAAAGCGTGCATTAGGTAATTAGATGAAAAGAACGTATATTTTAGCACACACTGGTAATGAATTGAGAAATTAATTTGTTGGAATGGCAGTCTGTAAATAAAGCAAAAGCTAAGCTTAAGTTTTTAGTTACAGATAGATTCGAAATGGTTTGAACATTAGCATAAGTAGACATAAATTCAATTTGGTCCTTCATTGCCAATTTAGTGTTTTTTTTTTTAACTCAAATTCTAAACATATATTTTTCTTTAAAAAACAAACATCTCAACTAATTAGAAAATTTTCTTTCATGATTTTCAACAGGCAAGAAAAGAAAGAATATATTTTATCACACACTGGTAATGAATTGAGAAATTAAGTTGCTGGAATGTCACACTTAAAATACAGCAAAAGCTTAGCTTAAGTTTATAGTTGGAGATAGATTCGAAATAGTTTGCACATTAGCATAAGTAGTTATAAATTCAATTTGGTCCTTCATTGCCAATTTAGTTTTTTTTTTTTTAACTAAAATTTTAAACATTAATTTTTCTTTAAAAAACAAACATCTCAACTAATTAGAAAATTTTCTTGCACGATTTTCAACAGGCAAGAAAAGAACGAATATATTTTAGCACACACAGCTAATGAATTTAGAAATTAATTTACTGAAATGGCACACTTAAAATAAAGCAAAAGCTTAGCTTTAGGTATTAGTTACAGATAGATTCGAAATGGTTTGAACATTAGCATAAGTAGTTATAAATTCAATTTGGTCCTTCATTGGTCCTTCAATTTGGTCCTTCATTTTTTTAACTCAAATTTTAAACATATATATTTTTCTTTAAAAAACAAACACCTCAACTAATTATAAAATTTTCCTTTATGCTTTTTCACAGGCAACATCAGTTGAGCGGTGATCCGTTCCATTTCCGTTTCCGCTTTCGGTTTCGGTTTGAGCGTTGCGTTCACGTCTCCTAGTATGCGATGGGAGCAGCGAGTGCGAGTGCGAGTGCGAGACTGGAGCAGGATCGATGCCGAACTCGATCTCGAACACGATCACGATCACGTCCCCGCGACATAGCCAGCGATAATAGCGCCCGAGAGCGTACACTCACCACAAAGGTGCGACGAAAAGGACGCAAGCGTCGATGGTGGCGACGGCGCGAAGAGGAGGGAGAGGAGAGACCACAGCGTCGATTGCATCCGCCATTGCTGTTGCCGTTTCCGTTTTCGTTTCCATTTCCATTTCCGTTGCCATTGCCATTGGTCAGTCAACTGTTGTGGCTGCTATGCTGCCTCAGTCAATTGCGGGCCGAGTGTCCGTCGGTGTGCGAGTGCAAGTGGAAGAGCGGCAAGGAGTCTGTGTTGTGCCTTAATGCCAATCTTACACATATACCCCAACCCCTAGATGCGGGCACCCAGCTGCTAGATTTGAGTGGCAACGATATACAAATCATACCCGACGACAGTTTCGCCTCCGCACAACTGCTCAACCTCCAGAAGGTTTATTTGGCCAAGTGTCGATTGCGTCTGATTGAGCGTCATGCATTCCGCAAGCTAATCAATCTGGTGGAATTGGATTTGAGTCACAATCAGTTGGCTGCCATACCATCTCTGGCGCTCTATCATGTCTCGGAGCTGCGGGAATTGCGACTGTCGGGGAATCCCATTAGTCGAGTGCCCGACGATGCTTTTAGTCATGTGAATCAATTGGTGCGTCTGGAACTTAGCGATTGTCGTTTGAGCAGTGTGGCGGTTCGAGCTTTTGCCGGACTGGAGAGCAGTCTGGAATGGCTGAAATTGGATGGTAATCGTTTGAGTGAGGTTAGATCCGGCACCATAACATCACTGTCCTCGCTGCATGGCCTAGAGCTGGCCAGGAATGTGTGGAACTGCAGTTGCTCGCTGCGGCCACTGCGTGCCTGGATGTTGCAACAGAATATACCCAGTGGCATACCGCCAACCTGTGAGTATCCGACACGTCTCAATGGACGTGCTTGGGACAAACTCGATGTGGATGACTTTGCTTGCGTGCCGCAAATCGTCGCCACCGATACGACCGCCCACGGCGTCGAAGGACGCAATGTGACCATGAGCTGCTATGTCGAGGGCGTGCCACAGCCGGCGGTGCGTTGGCTGCTCAAGAATCGGCTCATTGCGAACCTTAGTGCCCCAGCCGGTGGGGGCGATGAGGGCGAGGAGCCACGCACAGCGGCTGCGACTCAGGGACGCAAAACCTATGTGGTCAACATGCTAAGGAATGCATCCAATCTAACCATCCTGACGGCCGACATGCAGGATGCGGGCATTTACACCTGTGCCGCCGAGAACAAGGCCGGCAAGGTGGAAGCGAGTGTGACGCTTGCTGTGAGTCGACGTCCACCCGAAGCATCACTCGGTATACGCATCATCCTCCTCGGCGTCCTGGCCGCTCTGCTCTTTGTGGTGGGCTCCTCGTTTGCGGCCATTTGCTTCTGTTCGCTGCGGCGGCGTCGCAAGTTGCGTTTGTGGAATTCGATGGCGCCGCCGGTGAGGCGAAGCGATAGTTACGAAAAGATTGAGATGACTGCCCGAGTGCGTCCCGATTTGGGCGGTGGTGCCAGCTGTGGTGGTGGCAGTGCCACGGGTGCGGCACTCTTTCAGGATGCCGAGGAGCAGGGATATCTGCGGGCCGCCCACCATCACACCACCACCACGCCCCTCAACGACACCGATGCGGCCATTGTGAATCCCAGTGCTGGTAATGGCAACAGCAACAGCAGTCGTCGCAATGGCGACTACCTGCATGTCTCGACCCACTGTGATGACGACGAGGAGGATGGCGATGGCGAGGATGTGGATGTGGAAAAGCATCAGTTGCCGCCGCCACAACATCGCAAGGGCTCCGGCTCCGTTGGCATTTCCGCATCCGCTGCGAATAATTCAGTGGTTGGCAACGCCGACGAAACGGATCTGCACATACCACGTCTGATTGACATCGGCGGGTAAGTTGACCCAACACCTCACTGTCTCACTGTCTCTTTATGTCTTCCTACCTCCCGGTCTCTCCCTATCTCCCTAGCATAGTCTCCTACAACTATCATTTCTTCTCAGCGAACCCAATGGGACTTTAGCAACAGTAAACTGTGCGTTGTTAATAGAGCATTTTACTCGTAGTATGCGTATGCAAATACATGCAGCAAAATCAGCTGTCAATTCTTTAAGATGGATTTTTGAGTTGAAGCTAAGACAAGATAATAATGGTTATGGATAATCAGGAATATGTCGTATGCTCAGAGAAAATTTAGAGACTTATTTGTAGTTACTAACTACTGGCTAGTCATGAGTTCAGTTCAGTTTATCAAATCGGTTTAAACTTTGACTATAAAACATTGCCATACATCTATATCCAATTTTCCTACAATAACCAAACTAACTCCTTCTGTTTTCTAAGAAAAAGGTGTTTTTCTAAGTCTTATCTAACTTTACGTCTTTCAAAATTCGCCCTGTAACCATCTTTCACTCAGTTTTTGTTTTCCCAATTCTTTAACGATTGATTTTTGAGTTAAAGCTAAGACAAGATTATAATGGTGCTGGATAATCAGGAATATGTTGTATGCTCAGAGATATCCTGCCTCCCTGCATATGCCTTATATGTCAATGATAGATAAATGGAATATTTTTTAATACTATTTTGAACTCTAATTCCTACTACTTTCAAAAAGACTTATCCCCCAGTAGACAGCACACATAATCCAAGTCCGACTGGGTACCTTCTGCTGCTTCCTCATTACGCCCTCTCTTTCTCTCTCTCTCTCTCCCTCTCTCTCCCTCTCTCTCGGTTTTACTCTTGCCATGTCGTTGCTTTTGTTCCGTGCGGTTCGTTACTTCGAGTGGCAATTGTCCTGCTGCAACTTGGCCCCCGTCAAAGAGCTGACATGCTCGAGTGCTTGCCACACCCGGATCCGGATCCATCCATCTGTCGTTCGTATTATGGGCAACACTTGACACTTTCCACTTTCCGCTCGAGTGATGTCACCCCCCCCCCCCCCTTTTCATCCCCCTTTCATATTTCTTCTTCCTTTGTGTTGGTGGCGCGTGCTAATGATGCGCGAAATATGCGTTGCCTGTCATACATGGCGTATGAGTGTTTTATTTTTGGGCATTCGCCACTGATTGGCGGCAGGAGTGTGCAGCACTTACAAGTGCTACTCATATATATATGCAATGTAATGAATAACTATGTGTTATAATAGACAAACAGAAGAAGAAGAAGGAGAAGAAGAAGCCGTTATTGAAGTACCAGATGTTGTAGAGCTGCCTTAAATACATTTGCTGCAGAAATAGATACAAATATTCCAAAGGGGAGAACTAATCGATGGAAAATCATTAAGGCGGAATGTAATTGATATACAATAGTGAAAGTTATAAAAAGCATAAATAGACGTAGAGTGCTCAATGGAAGGGCACGGCAAAGTTTAGAGACTTATATGTAGTTATTAACTACATGACATGAGTTCAGCTTAGTTACAGTTAGAAAATATTTAATAATTATTTTATTACATAAATCCCTATTTTATTATAATAAATTGATTTACATTTGACTTAAATTTTAATAATTTTAATAAAAATGCATGACCCACGTTGGGCGCCATAGCAGCATTTTAATAAATAACTAATTATCTATGTTAGCAATGGTAAAACTAAAAAAATTATTAATTAAGTTTACACAAAAAGAAGGCTATAAAATATACCAAAACGTATTGATTGGCTGTTAAAGTTGCCAACATGCAGTATTTGGTTAGTCACATGCTGTTACTACCCCTAAACATTTAGCTTCCTGCATGCTTTGACATTAAATGAAATCACATGTGTGGACAAGTTATGAGAAGTATAAACTCATTTATCGAAAAGTATGTGCGAAATGTTGTGCAAAAATGAGTAGAACAAGAAAAGACATTAATGGGAAATTCATTAGGCTCAGTATTGTCCAGTTTAAACTTCGATTAGAAAACATTATACAATTCCAATAAATATTTCTACACTAAGCGAACTAACTCTCCCAAGTCTGCATCTGTTTTCTAAGAAAAAGTTATATTTCCAAGTCTTCCTACCCCTTTCCAAATTCGTCCTGTAACCATCTTTCACTCAGTTTCTTTTCCCACTCAATCTTCTTATCTTACCTAAAAAACTGATAATTTTCTCTCTGAATCTATTGTAGCACCGATTCCGCCTCCAGTTCGATCTCTAGTCAAGTAGATGCAGCTGCTCGACTCGCTGGCTATGCGAGCACATGGAAAACCACGCCGATAGCCACCACCAAGATCACATCACCGCATAGCCAACCAGTGACGGCTGGAGGAAGTCAACTACATTCACAATCCTCAGGCACAACGCCCTGTTCGAGTGCCACGCCCTATACACACTATGGCAGCCATGCGGCGGATGAGATGGCCACTTCGGTGTTTTGCAGCAGCAATGGCGATGGCCAGGAGCACGATCTCTTTGATAGCAACTATCCGGATCTGTTGGACATTGCCAAATATGCAGTGGCTCAGGCTCAATCACAAGCCCAGGCAGGCAATCACGCCTATCCGCCAGGGGTGGGGGTGGGAGTAGGCACAACGGCAAACGGAGGACTCTGTACATTGCCACGAAAGCTGAAACATAGTGGCAAATATTTCCGTAACTCGTCGGACAGTCAGTCCCCCCTGTTGGCGGACAACTCGAGCAAATACGGCAGCAGCACGCTGGGCGATGGAAGTTTCCTCAACGAGGCCATGGGCTTAGGTAGACGCTATTCGGCGGAATCGAGCTATGCGAACTATGCCAGTACCACAACCTATACGGGCGGAGGACAGCGAGCGAATAGTTTCCTCAATCTGGTGCAGAGCGGTGGACACAAGGGCGGACTGCATACACATCACACGCAACAGCACTTGGGCCACAAGCCCAGTCTGCCCTCGTCGCCGGTGCAGCATCAGCGTTCACTGAGCAGTGCTGCCACACCGCTGCTCGACTTTTCCGCGCTGGCAACGAGGGCAGCGGGCGCAGCAAACTCTTCGGTGGCCGCCTACGACTATCATGCGGCCCAGTTGGAACGCTTCCTCGAGGAGTATCGCAATCTGCAGGATCAGCTGTGCAAGATGAAGGAAACCTGCGATACCATACGCAAAAAGGAGACGCCACTACGTGTGGCAATTGGCCAGTCGGCTGCCCAACTGGCCGATCCTGTGATGTACAGTGCGGCCACAGCCTCACACAGTCCCAAGCCGCCGACAAGTACACTCAAGGCGAAAACTCTACTGCCAGGACAACCGCCCGATCCACCGCCCTATTGGCTGCACCGCAATGCTATGCTGAAGCGCCTCAATGCGGAGCCAAATGGTCCGGGAAATGGAAATGGCACTGGAAATGGAAATGGAAACGGCCATGGGGGCGCCTCTTCGCCTCAGCCCGGTCAGGATATCTTCAAGAGCTAATCGAACTTGTGTACAGACAATGAATAAGACACGAAAAAAGAAACCAGAAATAACTTCGGACAACACCGAAGCACACACATAATCTTGCAGAAGTAGTAGGGAAGCAACTAAATAATGAAAACGATCTGTTTTTATATTATGGTGGGTTCACACTGTATCACAATTTGTCGCAATAAACTAAGGTGTTACAGTATCTAAAGCAAATGTAGCTAAGAAGTTCATATTTTCTACTATTTAGCTGTGGATAGAATAGATTTCAAAGCCTTAAGCCGCATATTTCTATAAAACTGGTATGTGACACAGTGTGAACGTAGCATAACAATTTGATTTTTCATAGATTTCAAGTGCTACATGCTAAAATGATTTTTCTGCAGTTTAAAACATATGTTTTAATGCAATTATATCAAAAAAAAAAGTAAAGTTTATATATATTCTTCTTTAAGAAATATTTCAAAAATATTTGTCTATTATTTTTACACGACTTGAAACTCGTGCTTAGCTTATATACAGCTAAATTCCAGCTCGCTGCAAGGTTATGTAAATAATTTTTGAAAATTCGCATAGTTAGGATTAGGTAGCTGGGGGCTTATCACTGGGCTACACTGCCCTCAGCCCTCTGTTGTATTATAGAACACACACACTCACACACTTTTCCACTCTTTCTACTCGCTACGCATATATTTAAAACAGTCGGTCACATTGTAAGTGTATAGACAGTCCCTAATCCTAATCCAGAATCCCTCATCTAACACCTATTCCTTTCATAAGCCCCTCTAACAAAACATATCTCTCTCCTAAAGAAACTAAAAAAAAAACAAACAAAAATTTAAAACAGTTTCCCTATCCCGAAGCTCTCGTGTTAGTCCAACTAAAAGTGTTTTTGTACTTTAAGCAATCTAATTAAATGATAATTATAATAATTACAATTAAAAGATAATATAATATTTATTGTAAGTGGAATTGAGTTGGCACAGACTGCAGGCATTGATTGATTGATTAATTGATTGATTGATTCGATTGATGTATTGTTTGATTGTTAGATGTTTTATTAGAGTTTTAAGTTATGCAAAAATCAAAGCAAAGTTACCAGAAGATACAAGAAGTTAAATCAACGCCAACACAATTCCAAAAAAAAAAAAACAAAAGAAAACGAAACCAGAAATTGTAATTAACAATAATAGTAACAACAACAACAACAACAACATTATATTTTAGGGCGTCACTAAACTAAAACTCAAAGACAAAACAAAAAGATTATAAATAAATTAGTTGAGAATTGAAACAAAACACGAAAAATAGCTACAAAAAAAAAAAAAAACAAAATCAAACAAAGCGAATTTTAATGGTTTTGAAGGGTGAAACAGGGGGCAACAAGGGGCGTGGGTCAATGACTGACTCAATCGACAGCCGTGCAAATGTTCATTTCCGGTTCATGGCACCAATCAGCATGTGGGAGTGGCAGTTGCGGGATTTGCAAGCGCCCAGCGAATGAATATTCAAAGTAATTGTCGCTTGTCCCGCGACATTTGCTTTTTTTTTTGCTCTCTGTCTCTTTTTCACTGCTTTTGGGGCGTGTGCTTTTGCCACGCCCCGGCCAGTTGGTCAGATTAAACAATAATTTTATGGCACACACACACACAAAGACACAAACACACCCACATACACAAATCGCACCAATTGGTTTTGTGTGAAAATTGCAAGCATTTCTTTTATTTCCTTTTATTATTATTCGCTTCGCACAAATGAAGTTGTAAAATGCAAATGAAGTCGCTGTCGTCGTCGTCATAGTCGTCGCGTTAAAGTTCATGTTCGATGTGATGTCGCCATAAAGCAGGATTAAAACGAATTTATGAACCTTTGACACGGACCAAAACCAAAAAAACTCGAACTCATACTCATATTAATACTCAAGCTGAAACCAACCCAAACTCGATTTTCATTTTCCACGCAGCGCTCGACGACATGTTATCTGTTATATGCGGGCTCTATGTCTCTCTTGCTGCCGCACAGGCCTCTCGCTATCTCTCTCTCATTTCAGCAAGCACAGCCATACTACATACATTGTCACACAGTTTGGCTGACATTTTGTTGACCTGCAGGCATTTGAATAAAAAATGTTGCCTACTTTTAAGCGCAGCGTTGCGTATAAAAATCGTTGCCTACTTTTAAGAGCAGCATTGTAAATTTTCCTTGCTCAACAACATTTTCTTGACGAAAACAGGTGATTTAAATAAAAACAAAAAAACAAGCTCAAAGCTAATTTGCTCACATTTTAATTTGATTTAATATTAAAACAAAATTTAGAAAAAATCTACTTAAATATATGCTATAAAATGATTTAATCTCAACTTTGAAAATAAAAAATTTAATGAGCCAAGGTTTTAAAATTTTAATTGAGTGTAATTAAGAAAATATAAAAAAAATTAACATAATTTTTTAATTTTACACAAAATATCGAAAAGTTAAAATAAGCAGCTAATATATGAGTAAATGACTGGGGAACTGCCTAATTTTGAACAAGTGCTAACAGACTTTTATTTGAGTTTCAGCGAAATGAAGAATTATAAAAGACAAAAGTTTAGCGTTATTTTTTTATATGGTAATTCAAAAGTTACACTTAAATAAACTGCAAATTTAACAAAATATATATTTAAGTTCTTTGAAAAAAAATGTATAAAAAATTAAAGAGCATATAGGAAACGGAAAGTTGTAAAGCCAACTTAAGCTGTTAGCCACAGACTCGCCCAGCTTTTTGCGGTCTTGACGGCTTTAAGGAGCCAACACACATACTGATACACATATGCTTGGCTGAATATATATATATACATACTTAAATGTACACACACATTTATACACATTAATATTCCCTGTCCCATTTCTCAGTTTCACTCGTTTGTGCTCCTGACTGCTGACCGGCTAAAGCGAAAATAATGAGCCCAATGTAGCTTAGCTGTGTGTGTATGGGTGTATGGGTGTGTCTGTGTGGGTGTATGTGTGTGTGTGTGTGTGCTTTTGGCTGTAGTAAGAGGAAAGAGGAAAGAGCATGGAAAGCAATGCTGAAAGCAGTCGAGTTCATGTCAAGCTGTCAGTCAAGGTCGATTTCGTTTGCTGTTTGCCTCACTGTACAGGTGGCAACAGCAGCCCTATGCAGCAACCCTGCTGCAACACATGAGCCATAGGATTGCCCTGGGTTATAAAGGGGCAGCACACACACTGGTTTATATATATATATATGTATATATGTTATTTGGCCTGCCAAGTGGCTTTTTGTCACTGTCTTCGAGCTGCCAGTGCAATTTTTATGCTCCTCCAGCAAGTGTGTGTGTGTGTGAGTGAGACAGCAGATAAATTGCAAAGTGTATGTGTGTGTGTGTGTGTGCTGTTGGGAATTTTTTCATCATTATCAGTGTCCTTGCTGCGGCTGCCACATGCCACTTAATGCCAACGCTGCACGTTCCACTTTTGCATGTCGTCGTCGTTCTTCTCATCTTCTTCTTTTGCTGCTGCTGCTGCCTTTTGTGGCACCACAATTGCATGCCACGCCCACAAGCAAAACGGCGTAGCATGAAGGCGCATGCCAGGCCATTATATTCAAGCATTTTTGTGTGCCATAAGTTGGCACTTTAGCGTCAGGAGGCAGCTGCTACCTGTTTCTGTTTCTGCTTCTGTTTCAGTTACAGTTTCTGTTACACTACAAAACACACTCTTCTCTCTCTCCTTCTCTACCTTCCCCTCTCTCTCTCTCTGTACCTTTATTTGTTTTAGCCGTGCTGTGAACATGCCAACGTCCTTGACTCGCTTCTTCCCCCACTACCTCCCTTATATTCTCTACCTCCCTTGCATTTCAATTGCCAATATTGGCAATCGATATGTGCGCTAATAGCTGCGTGTGAAGCCAGTAAACGTCTGTGTTTGTTCGCCTGTGTGTGTGTGTTAGTACACTAATAAAAATACTATGTTTTAATTAAAGCATATAACTTTATAACTTTAATATTTGAGCGCTAAAGCTAAAGCTTCGTTGTGTTAAAAGTTTAAAAAAGTTGACTATAAATGATATATAAACAAAGTAAGAAATTCAGTCGAGTATCCCGACCGAACGCAGTGCACTGCTTGTAAAGATTGCAGCGTAAACGAAAGCAGTGCACAACTGTTGCGTTAAAAATTTACGTTGTATGAGAAATTTTCTTAATTATATTCCGATTTTGATGCAATTTTTAGGATCGTTTGATATTATCTGTCTTCAAGTATACGCTAAGGTTCAAAACTATACGTTAAGAAATAAGTGAGTCAGCGGCATGGAAAGTTACGAAGCAATTATACTTTTAGTGGGCGTAGAAGGCGTGGCATTCAAAAAAATTTTATGTCATAGTCTTTATATTCCATCTAGCAATCTGTATGCCAACATTGAAGTCGCTAGGTGTTTTATTAACTGAGATATTCGCAAAAAACATGTATTTTTTAAGTGGTATGTCTAGTTTTTCGCTTATCGTGGGCACAATTTTTATCAGTGTAGTGTGTTAAATGTGCCTTTGCTGCTGTTGCTGCTGTCCTCGTCCATTTTAATGGATGTTGCATTAGGAGGAAGGCGGCAACCAGCTGCTAAAAAGAAAAACTTTCTGCGGCAGCATGAAAATTGAAAAATAGTTTTTCGCGCGCCAAACAACTAATATTGATTAGTTAGCGTTATATTCTGAGCATATATATATACAAGTACTATAGATAATATCTATCTATCTATTAGATATATGTTATGACATAGCAAAATTGCTAAATTCAAACTAAAGTCAAGAATTCAACAAGTTTTCAAAACCAGCAAGTCAAGACATCAATGTCAAATAAATCCCCAGGACACGCTCGTGGTTAAGGACATCAACGGTTGTGCCACTGACACGCCCACTCCCGCAGTGCCACCCCCCTGCAGCGCGGATAATGAGCGCACTGATAATTCTGGGGAAAAAAAAAAAGAAAAACAAAGGCAAAATGTGCAAAAAAATGCAATGAAAAGCAAAGTGCAAAGTGCAAATAGCTGCTGAAAGTGTCAAGGATAATGTGCGCTGTGCACAGTGCAACACAGCCGGAAATGAATACGAAGGTCGACACTTTTGGCTGCCACCGAAGTGACTCGTTCAAGTACTCATATAATATCATTCTAGATACTATTTTATACATTGAGGGATTCTAACAAAATATAAGCTGCGAATATTTAGTACATAGGGTATATCATATAGCTGCTTATAAACAATAAGCAATGAGAAAAAGTTCTACAATAATTCTTATTTAATAAACCATAAAATTTTAAAATTGTTGACAAAAAATTAAATTTTTCAAACGTTAGAAAAGTGAGAAATAATAATAGTTTATACTGGAGTCTGGCGGTTGATTGATTCACACAATTGTTATAAAAAAAACTGCTTTGTTTTTAAAGCTTTTTGTATAAACTTGGAATTCTTATAGTGATTTCGCTGACAAGTGCAATGGAGAAGGTGCTTCTGACGTCACTTGGTATGCTTTTAATGCATCCTATATTTCTCTAAAGACGGTCATCACGATAACTCGACATACAAAATAAATGCTGATCATTCATTGTTTCCAAAATTAAGTATATATTTCTTGAGCATATAATATAAATAAAAATTCTTTAAATTATGCTGATAACATTTTAATGGCTGAATATTTTTGTGTATGTATTTAATACTAAAATTTATAATTAATTTGAATAAAATAATTTGTTCAGACTTCATTTCAATTCAGTTTTTATATCTTTCAATTTTTTTCTGACCTGTCTCACTGTATTTCTCTCTCTCTCTCTCTCTCTCTCTCTCTCTCTCTCTTTCTCTATCTTTCTTTATTTCATATCCTTCAACTTCCTTTTCTCAGCATTAAATTAATGTCAAAATTAACATTAATTTGAAGCAAATAATTGCAGATAAGTTACATCTGATTGTCGCTGTATTAAGTTGGATTAGCTTAATTAAAGCCCAGCGCTTAGCTCTTTCCTTCCACCTTTCCACACAAACCAATATACTGCGATAACAACCAACTTTTTTAAAATGCCCAAAAGAGACACAGAAAAATGAAACAACTAAAAGCTACTACTACACAAAACGGCTTACAACAACTGCAACAAGAACAACAACAACAAAAGTAACAACAACTCGCCCAAAACCAGAAAAATGTAGCCGAGAAAAACCTTGCACAAAGTTTCGTGCCACAATTTTGAGTTTTTTGGCTTTTTTTTTGGGAGAGAACTTTTGAAGAAGCGAAAAGTACAACAGTCGAAGCTGCTCGACTGCTAAATGCTCAGCTTAAATTTATTAACATAAATGATATGTCTTTATATAGCTCATAACTGAATAATTAGTTGATTTTTTGGGGTTAATGTTGCAAAATTAACTTTATCTGCTTGCAAAGCCATAAAGTAGGATTAGCAAAGTGCGTTAGTTCATACGGACAAACAGACATTAGTACAAAAATTTCAAAATTATTATTCTAAACTTACTAAAATGTTATGGAATTGTTTAACTGTGAGACTGGCACAACAAGCTTGATCTGCGCGCAGAAAAAATTAAAAGTCTGATCAGCAAAATTAGTGTCTCTATCTCTCAAAAGTATTTCAAATTTAGACCCTCCTTAATTGCTAGTAAGAAACTGGGCTAAACCAAATAAAATTAGAAAGAAAAGCGACAGTAGAAACACAGTAGAAACACACAACTAATACACATAGACTCTCTCTCATCGTGCTATAGACAAAACAAAGCGATGATGATGGCGCTGATGAGACTGCGGATGCGAACCAAGCAGATTATCCTGTTGCTATCAAACAACAACAACAAAGCTACAACTACAATAATAACAACAACAACCGCAACAACAACTATTTCAAGTGCATGGCAAGGCCGTAATCCCCATAGCCGTAACCGTAACCGTAGCCATAGCCGTAACCCGCTATAGTACAGTGGCCCAAGCGCAGTACAGATTGAGGACGCGTCGTCCTCTAGGAAGATGCATGCGAAAGGAAGCGCAGAAGGGGTTCTAGGGAGAGGCTCTATGGGCAGGGGAAAAACTGCCAAACTGCCATAACATGGCTGATTACCCGACTTACTGTTTGTGTGTTGCTGTTGCTGTTGCCACAAGCCGTTGAAGTTGCCAAACCGCTAAGCGCCGCAGCAAAAGTTTTCATTAAAGTGGCAACTCCATACCCCCTATTCCTTCCCTTTTGACTCGTCTACTTTTTGGCCATGTTGCAGCTCACCTGCCTTGACAGTTGGTGCTTAACTTTTTGGCCTTTGTAATTGCCGTGCCTTGAAAAATTGGCAACTGCCACAACCTGTGGCAGCAATGCGCGGGTTTTAGGATCAAGAGTTGAGTGCCTTTGGCAAATGTGTCACTGGGTTAGCAGCTTACAACTTGACTAGTTGCAAACAAGAAATCATCAAACTCTACGCAAAAAACTAAGTTAATCCTTTGGCAGTCTACGCTATGGACGAAAGCTGTAGCCAAAAGCAGCATGTAGCATAAATTTGACTGTTTTGAAGAGTTTTAAATAACTTAATATTGGAAATGTTTAACATTGAATTGCTGCTTTCGTCGCTAGACTAATATATCATTTAGTAAATATGTAACTTTTTATTGTACTTAGTAAATTACTAGATCATTTAAGAGTTTCAAATGAGTTAATATAAGAAATGTTTAGCATTGAATTGCTGCTTTCGTCACTAGACTGATATATTATTTAGCGAATCTATAACTTTTTTTGTACTCACTGCATTACAAGATCATTTAAGAGTTTCAAATAACTTAATATTAGAAATGCTTAGCATTAAATTGCTGCTTTCGTCACTAGATTGATATGTCATTTAGTGAATAAAGAACTTTTTATTATACTTACTACATTAGAACAAAATTATCTTCTCCTCTTTTTACAGTAGCAAAAGTTTCTTCAAAAAGTTCTGAAAATAAAAATCAGTTAAACTGCATAAATGGATATATAATTTTTATTGTGATAAAAGAAGATTTAAAAGTTTTTATATTATATAATATAAAATATATGTATGTAGCGCGAATGGTTTTAAATGGTATTTCCCTCGAGAAATGGAGTTGTGGATCTAGTAAGTGTAAACTAAATACTTGATGAGGTTTGCCAGACCTTCGATTCTCACTTGGAAAATGGTAAGCTTGTAGTGCAGTGTTAAATGGCCCTTGGCAGCTGCAGCGAAATCGTTTGAATTGTATGTATAATAAATGCATGTGTATATTTACATTTATTTATAGAGCAGCAACAGCAGCGGCAGTAGCAGCAGGAGCTATAGCAACAACAACAACAACAGCAACAACAAATTGATGAACTCGTAAGCAAATTTTGCACGATGTTGTTTAGCAAATGCGCCGGAAGCGCAACAGTCAGCAGCAACAGTAAAGCAACACAGCGACCATATACAGTAGCTACTCTCTCAGTCTCTCTCTTTCCCCCTCTCTCTCTCTCTTTAGCTTACTTACGCCGTATTGCCATCTCACTTTGCACACATAGACACAATGCAAAGTAACCAATTTCAAAGTTGAATCGTTTAGTGCAATCACTTGAGGCGATTAAAATCAATCACAGACAATCAGCACCCAGCACACAGCAACAATAATAATAACAACAACAACAACAACAGCAAAGAGGTGGCAAGTACAACAAAAACAGCAGTGATAATAATAATAACATCATCATCAACAACTGAAGGATTTATACGCTCTACGCTTGTGATGGAACAGTCAGCAGGCAATAACGATTTTTAGCAAATTATAAATTGTTTAAAAAATTGTATTTATATTTTTTAAAACTAAGAAAGTGTATTTTTAAATAATAAATAACTTATAAAATTTAATTGGAATTTTATAACATCTCAATTTTAAATTCTATTTAAATTTAATAATTGAAAAACTTTTTTCAAAACTTGGAACCAAAATTGCGATACCTATAAGCATTAACTTCTTTATTTTAGATTGCTAAGTTTTTAACAAAAGTCTTTTTAAGACATAAAACAACATAAAATTATATCTCGCTAGTATAAATATTATCGATAACTGTCGATATATGGATATTCATCATCACTAAGATGCCTTGAATACCACATACGGGGGGACAGCATTTTTCAGCCTCTTTGCCAATTTGTGATTTTATTTGATTTACACTTGTAGCCAAGTGGTGTGTGTTGCTTTTGCCCCACTGTGCTGGCAACAGCACTGAAGAAGAGAGTTCATTTCCATAAAACGGCTAAACTGACCTGGCAAAATAGAGTGTGAAGAGTGTGAAAGGTGTGAGTTTTTCTTATTTCATATATTGTATTTCTTTTTTTTTTGGCATACAAATAGCTACAGGTGATTTTTGCTTCTTCTTCTTCTACTTTCGTTATTTTCTCTCTGCTTCTTGCACAACACAAACAACAAAAGCAGCTGCATCAGCAAATGCCTCAATGCGAAAAGTGTCGATAAATAAATATTTGTGCAGAGCAAATGAAATTGAGAGACGAAAACGGAAAAAGAAATGAAATAAAAATGTTTTAAAAAAAGGCATACAAAATAAATAACATAGCCATGTACAAAATGAAACGAAACAAAAAGAAAAGAAAACAGTTTAATGAAATGCAAATGGGTGCAGAAATATGAGATGAAATTGTGGCAGCAAAAGGAATACAAAAAAAAAAATAAAAAACCGAGCAGTGCCCACGCAACAACACGGCTTAATTGGGATATTTCAAAAGGGAGCAAATTGAATCAGCGCAGCAGACAAAAAGTAAAACTCAACCAAAAAACCCAAAAGTGCACACATTACCCACTCATTATGTCATTAGCATAAGTTGTATCACTTCATCATGCAAAGGACATGGCAAGACAAAGGGCATTTGTGAATGAATCTATGGTGCAAGCCTGTTTTACACTGGGGACGAAAGTAATATAGCGAGTGGCTGAATCAATATCTTGTTTTTGAAGAGAATTTTGTGTATTTTAAAACAAATTTAAAACTTATGTTTAGGGAACCTATTAAAGAGAATGTTATGCAAACTATGCTTTAAACATATCGGAGACGCAGTAGTCATGTGAGTTTAGTAAGATTTATAAGACTTTCTAAGACTATATAAGACTTGTTTACTAATTTTGTTTATTACATTATGGCAAGTTAATTCAATGTGTAGTTAAATCGAATAGAAAGTTATTTCTTACAAATTTAATGGGGCTTTAGGAACTAAACTATATCCAAGAAACTGTTGAAGCACGGTAGGAATTTAGCTTCTTGCTCAAAATCATCGCTTAGATCTGTTGGGATTTACTGAAATAGTAATGCTGACGAATAATGTATCTAATTTTAGTGGACGGAGATACTTTCAGGCGTTCTCAACTAAAGTTTTTCTTCATCTTTATAATGTGAAACGTTTTTATTAGAATGGAACTTGAGGCAGTTATGCATGTGGTTGCTAATATGAGATTATTTCATTATGGAATGTAAAAGAATGTAAAAAGTACACATGTATGTACACAAATGCTATTTACAGCATTTCTAGACTACACAATCTCTTGAATAACCTCGAATCATTCAGTCTACTCTAGCAATCTGTCAAGTTCAGATGCTAAAATTCTACACAAAAACCTTTATAGTATAATTATGATTTTAAACACATTTAATTCGGTGTCTAAAGCACTTGTAATATACAAATAGCAGTAGTATACAAATACCAGAATCCAAAGTAAAACATTCAATAAACTTTCCAGTAAGTCGAATTACGCAAACTTCACAAAGTTAAGCAGATGATTTTCGATATGCATTATTTTAATAAGAAACTCAACTAAATATTAGCTTTAGAAATGCATAAACATAGATATTATATGTGCATTCAAATGTTTCTATTGTGTGCTCAGTTGAAATGCATTTGCTGAAGTGTAAATTCAATTAATCTTGCAAAAGAACAACAACAACAACAAAAAAAGAGATGTACAAGTGTATTCAAAAGTTCGTCATGCTGACAACAAGTTTTCAATTGTTCACTTATTCATTTCACAGACTCACTCACTTACTCACGCTGTCAGTTATGCATTCATTCATTCATTCATTCATTCGCTGGCTCATTCATTTGTTTATGGCCCCTTCAGACTGACTTCATTTGAAAACTTTGGCCATATTTCAAGGCACCGCAATAAATTGTTGCCCCCCTCTCCACCACCCCTTAGAGCTGACACCCCCCTATAGCTGGCTGCCAGTTCCATCTAACCAGTTAATAGCAACTTTTGCATATTTTTCGGCCATGTTTTGTTAGTCACAAAAAGCAATTGGACAAACTTCAAAGATTTTTTAATTATGCAAAAAAGCAAATAAAATATTAAAAATATAATAAAATTAGACTTCAGATACAGATATGCTATATATGTATGAGCAATACAAATTTTAATGCACTTTGGTAATTCAATTTCGAAATAATGATAAATATTGAATTAAAGCAATTGCAATTCAAATTGCAATCGTAATTGCAATTGAAACTTGCAATGAAATGGCTTTCGTTACCGAGTATCTTTGTTTTTATTACGCTACCGCAGCTATTTATAAAATTATACCCTGTAAATGCAAAGAGAGTGAAGTGAATTGTTTACTGTAACAAACTTAAACTCGTAGAAACAGTGAAAAATTATGCTACAACTTAAAATAGTTGACTAGGAATTAAGAAAATAATATAATTGAGTGAAAAACTTTTTAGTTTTTATTTAATTATAATTTTTTTTGTTTAGAAAAAGCTATATGTTGCTTCAAAGAATTTTTATAGATTTTATATATTTCTTTCTTACTTTCTTTCTTTTTTATTTTACCAAGATTCATTAAAATCCAGAACAAAACGCATAAATATCAATTCTTTCTTGCTTTCTTTGTTATCCCTTACCTTATTTAATTGCCTATGCTAAACAGCATTTTAATGGGTATCTGCTAGTTGTTCAACTCCCGTTTTAGCTAATTTTTCAGTTGTTTTTCAATTAATCTTTTCTAATTTATTGACGCTGACACAAATGCAAAATGCCTGTATGCACTGCCTCGTTGGCTTACCGTAGAGTTATGTATAATTTATGCAAATTTTCCTAAATCAATTTTTAATTAAAATCACACACAGCACACACACTCAAACACACACTTTCACAGTTGTGTATTGCAGTCAAACAAACAATTTAATTTTCCAAAACTACACATTATGGCCTTTGGGGGGCGTGGTTGCATTTGGCGCTGGCAAACAAATCAATATGTAGTACAGCAATCCATCCATCTATCCATCCATCCGACTGTCCATACAAATGTATATCTAACATATCTATCCGTTTATCCCACATCCATTTGCTGGCATTCCACACAATGCCACACAAATGTGAGCAACTCAAATAATAATTCTATTTGCCTAACACTAAAAATTAAAATTAATTTGTTGCATTGCTTTAACTACATTCATTTGATTCGTTTGCATATACCCAATTGATTCAAACTCTCTCTCCTCTCCCAGCCAGCACTCACCACCTGACATAGGAATTCAATGCCTCAATGTCACTTCCACAGTTCAACATTCATAAATTGACATGCCACATGCCACAGTGTTTGTACAGAATTTAACTTTTATTGAGGTATACAAAATGGCTACAAAAAATAGCTAAATAATTATATAATTGCATAGCTATAATTTAATAATAAATTTAAAATTTTAAATAAATTCAAGAAGCAGCTTAAAATGTAAAAGAGAAGTATGTGATTTTTTTTTGAAAGTTTTAGCTTTATTAGATTTATTTGTGTATGACAAATCGATAGTAATGGATAGGAATACGAATATATTTTTAAAAATTTTCACTAAAAGAATTCTAACTAAATTGTAGAAGTTTAAAATTGAAATTTGAGTCAAATGAAATAAATTAAGTTGTCATAACAGAAGTTTTTTATTGCATAAAGAATCTATAGATTTTTTGTATCTTCAATTGTATTAAAATATACGTTAAGAAAAAAGTTACGACAAAATTGTGCTTTTGATGGGCGTAGGAGGCGTGGCATCCAAAAAATGTTGATGCCATTGTCTTTATATTGCATTTAGCAACCTGCATGCCAAAATTGATGTTCCTTGGTGTTATAGTTACCGAGATTTTCGCAAAAAACCTTCATTCAAATTTTACACTGCTTCGAATTTGGTCCTTCAAAATCAAAGTTTTTTTATTCAAAAAAAAAAAAACTACAAAATATAATTTGATATACATGTTTAGCTGCTAACCACTAATTAAATTTATTACTAAATAACTGCAATGTTTACAATACAATCTTAATAAGAGTTTCAGTATGATTTAAAAGCGAAAAAAAGCAGCGTAAATATTTATTATTACTATTAATGCGATATATGTTTATTTAACTTTTTGCAACATAATGAGAGTTGAGCTGAAGCGTGAAATGCTTATTTATATAGCCGTTGGTCATAAAAATAGTTAATTGTTGTGGCTTAATTGTGTGTAAATTTTAGCGAGCAATAACAATAAAATTGCATTTGTTAAGTGTAATGGTGATTGTAATTTGCAATTGTCATTGCAGGAGAGTGTCAAACATATGCTCAGTTGGTTAAAGCAAATAAAATATTCTCTAGCCTACACTCAAACACACCGACAGGATACAGGACACAGGACACAGGAGTTCAACACGTGCTGTAACAACAAATTTCTGCTCAATTAACATGACAGAATTCTTCGCGTTCTTTTTCTATACTCTCTTTTTCGCACTCTCTTTGCTTCTATTTTTTTGCTTATTCACGACAACGCATTTCCGTAGCCGGCATATCCGGTTTCCGGCTTGGCATCGCAACTATGATTATTGTTATTATTATTATTTACCTTTTCTTAGCATACTTCTGGTCTTTGTGTTTTTTTTGCTATCGTCAAATTTAATGCGCCATTTAACCCGATTTCTCGAAAGCTAGCTAGAAATTTCATTTGAGTTCACTTTCACTTCGGCTGCTCCATAAAATTGAATTAAATTCTTCGCTTCCTTGTCCTGCCTTCACTGCTTCACTGCTTCACTGCTTGTCTCTATTTCAGCTTTGCCTGATTTTACCAGATTTTGCAGAGTGGAATGCCAATCGAGCTGCTGCTGCTCTCTCTGTCAATGGCAGCTATAATTAATTTGTACGAAAATCGGATGGCTGTCGACAATGCAATCTCGGCGACAAATCTGTTTTCAATTAATGGCAAATTGTCGAGCACGTAAAGCCTTCAATAACAATAACAACAACGAACAACATCGAACGAACGACAACAAAACTATATGCGAACAACAGAAACTTAACTTAAGTCCGAACAGCACAGGCTCAGACTTCAGACTTGGCCTCAGAAAAACAATAACAAGACCCAAGATCTATACAAGGCAATTGCTCGACTGTTTTCTGTCCAGTCTGCATATGAAATATTACATATACTATAAAGAAAGTGTTACGCTTTGAACAGATAGAGTTTCGATTGCAGAATTGGTTATTAGAAAATGCGATCATATCTTAAAGAGTGATCCTGTGATCGTTTATTTTTATACCTCGAGGGGTATATAGGGTTTGTCAGAGGCGATTTGTATATAACAGACAGAAGGAGGCGTGGCAGACCCCATTAAGTATATATATGAACAGCCGAGTCGATATAGCCATGTCCGTCTGTCCGTATGAGTGAAAGGATTCCAGAGATGGTATTAGCCACAAGTTCAAACTTGGTCAGTATTGACCACATATCTAGTCAGTCAATACAAGTTTGTTTCCTTTTTTTCGATGCCACGCCCCCTTCGCCCCCAATAATCGAAAAATCAGACATACCTCGGAAAAATACATGTTTTGGCAAATATCTCAGTTAATATAATCTAACGATCCTAAAAATTTCATTAAAATCGGATCAAATCTTAAATTAAAAAAGTTGGTCATACAATGAAAATCGTTGCACTGAGCTATACTCCAATTTGAACTCATATAATTGGAAACGAAGCTCAGAGGGCATTACAAACGTGTCTGTAAAGTCACTAAATTCGGTGGTGCTAGCTACAGCTACAGTCCCTGAACTCGGCACATAATCAACAGCTCATATTTCCCTTTAAAAACTGGGCTTAAGCAAACACAGCTAACACATACGTACAGTTGTGGTAATAATATGTAGTGGTATGTGTTTTAGGCTTAAGTGTGTGTTACTAGAATCGTTTTCTATACAATTTCACTTAAGAACTTATGGCAGCAAAAAAAGCAAATAGAGCACAGATTTATAGACGGAATTGTGGTTAGTTTTAAGGCACGTTCGAAAGCAAGTCAAACTCAAATAGTTATAGATTTTTGAATACAGAAAAACAGAAACTTAGGGAAAAGTCACTAGTTTTAGTTAACTAAAATATGCTTCTGTTAACGAAATTTTCAAATTTTATTTTAGAAAAATATTCAAGCAAATAATTCGCAAATTTTACTCGCAATTTCTCAGCTTTCATAGCTAAGATACTCGCACAATCTCAGTGTATAACAAATAGGTAGTGTAAGGTAATAACAATAATAGAATCAGCTTGAGCTGAAACAACAGGATTTTATGGTTAGTGGGAGCAGCACTTTATCAAGCAGCAAAAGTAGCAGACACACTGTGCAAACTGTGCAGTTATCATTTATAGAACACACACAAACACACACAACGGACTTGTAAATGGCATAGAAAATGGAAAATGTGTAAATGCAAACATTGAAAATGACCGAAAAGTCTCTGGAGGATTCATTGAGGATTCAGACAGAAAGAGACAGCGAGAGAGAGAGACGGTTAGACAGGCATCAGAACATAAGTAAAATACTTAAGATAAGCAAAAGTGATGGCCAAGTGTGGTTTATCCCAGTCTCTCTTTCACTCCAACTCTCCCTCTCTCTCTCTCTCTCTCTCTCGCTGTCTCTTTTTCTACGCGTCACAGTGATAAGCCATAAGCAAAAGGGATCCCAAACACTACCCAAAAACACAATGTTCGAGTACTCAAGGGTGCTATTAACTGAAGGGTTACGCAATTACATGTGCCCAACAACAAAACTGTATGCGTCTGTCTGTCTGTCTGTCTCTCTGTCTGTCTTTCTGTCTCTGTGTGTGTGTGCGAGCGAGAGGGACAAACAAACCAAAAGCCAAAGGACACTCTCAAAAGCGCCAGCTGCGAGAGAGATATCTGAAACAGATTTTGAATTCTGGCTGTTGTTGTTTACATAAATTGTTTACCAATCTGGTCGAAAATCGGAATTTCAAATTTTGCCAACGCAAATTTATGCGCACATTTATACAATTTACATTCACACACACACAGACACAAACACACACATACTCACATGAGTTTAGACCAGGGATATGCATCTACATTTCATTTCATTTGTTACAAAAAAAAAGACAGCGAAAAGAAAGTAGATTTAAGTCAAGCTTAACCGTTTGCATTGTACCCAGGCACCAGTTCGATATCACTGTCTCGCTTTCTTTATAGCTAACTTTTTTGTTTATGAAGCGATCTTTATGAAATAAACAGAATCGCTAAATAACACTTTAAACTAAATGTATGCCAAGTTTTAAGAGTTTAGCTTTAGAAATGTCAGCTAAAATAAGCTTGTAAATATTAATTAAGGTATTAAGGAGCTGAAAAGCGTATGGTATTAAAAGCTTAAAGCAAACTTGTGCTGCCTGCACATATGGGGAGTCAATAAACAACATTTTAAGAATCTAGCTCTTACCAACTCTGAGATCGCTTTGTTCATATGAAAATTGTTAATGAATTTTTAAAACTTTTTTGTTGTTGGAGCGATCTTTGTGAAACTAACAGAATTGTTAAAAAACACTATAGTCTAGACACATGTTAAATTTCAAGAGCTTAGCTTTAGAAATGGCAACTAAAATAAACCCAAAAATATGTGCAAAACTGTTGAGGAGTTGAAAAAGGTATGGTATAAAAAGATTGAAATAAAGTGGTGCTGCCTGCACATATAAGGAGTGTACATAACACATTTAGGGCATTTAGCTCTAGCCAACCCAACCTATGAACATAGGTTTTGCAGCAGACTTATTATACCCTCGCCACAGGGTGTACAAATCAAGAAACAGGGCCAACAGGCACTTGGCTCAAATGGCAGGACACATTTTGGCGGCTCAACTGTAAATGTTGCCATCAGTTGTCGCATCCTTTGGGGATGCAAGCAAACATTCAGTCCTTAAAGCTGACCAATTATATGTTATCCTGCTGGCTTGTGGAGTTGAGTAAAGTAGGATTCACAGTACAAGTCATACATATGTCGGGGGGGAGTTGCACCTGAAGATGCGATTTAAATTGCAAAACTAAACAACAATCGGACACAACGGTCAGTGTACTTGTGTCCTGCTGCACAGTCAGAACACTGGCTGCTGTAAGTTTATGCGTAAGCAGACAATTTGCTGTCTACTACAACTACAACTGTAAATTCGTCTACTTCCACTCGGCTACAACTCTGGCTGCAACTCTGGCTGTAACTCTGGCTGCTGCTGACGTCAGAGATTAAGATGCAAAATTTTTTGTTTTGGGCAACTAGGACATACGCCCATTGCAAAACACCTGTATCCTAAATCCGAGCTACGAATGCGGCCGCAAAGTGCAAAGTGAATATTCATGTTGCATGTCAGAACATAGAATACAACAGCAACAACAACAACAACAACAACAACATTTGTGCCACATGTGCCCCACACACAGCAGACACTTTGGGGCAAGGCAACTCTGATGGATCACAGCTTGCCACACACTCACACTAACAGAGTTTTTGTTGTTAATGCCCACAACAAAAAATTTACTCAAAAATAATTGGCTACCGCCCTGAAAACAAATAAAAACAATTTTCAATATACAAAATTCAAAATGAAAATCATGCAAGAAAGGCAATTAAAATATTTGAAGAACTTTCAAGTTTGCTGAAAGGAATTTACTTGCATATTTTTTAAAGTATAAAATACCTGAAATTGTTGCAGGTAAAAGGGTTTTTTTCAACTTCTGATTCTTTGAAATGATTTTATGGTAAATCTACCATAACAAGTTGTGTGAAATGTTGACATAAAGTTCATTAAAGCTCAGTTTTAAATAGGTATCAGTAGCATAGTTTAATTTTATAGAAAGAACTTCATAGAGAGCTTTGAGAAATAATAATTAAAACTATTTTGAAAGCACATTAAAGCTCAGGGCTCAATAGTACGTTTAAAGTTACTTATGTAATTATAGTATTTAAAATATAATAAATATATAATAATAATAAAAATAATATTTGGTAAAAAGCGTTGAAAAATAAAAAAAAAACTGATATCAAAATTAAGTAAAAAAGCTCATTAAAGCTTAGTTTTCAAAAAAAAGTAATAAGAGTAAAGTTCAGCTTCATAGAGTTACAAAAAAAAGCTTTACAAAATATAAATAAAAACTATTCTGAAAGCTCATTAAAGCTTAAAACGCCACGGTAAGTTTAAACTAAGAGGAGCTGTGCCATATTTATAAAATAGCATAACTTACAACTAAAAATTTATTGAAAAAACAATAAATTGTTGAAACATAACTATCTGTAAACACTAAATAAGCTTAAGCTAAACTTATGAACAAATTAACCTAAAAACAAAGCACATTAAAGCTCTATATGCTAGTAATCAAAGTAAATGAAGTTTGATGAAAGCTCAAAAGCCTTTTTAGGAACAGCAGAAAGCTTCGGATTACAGCTTAATGAAATTGGGCAAAATTTAATGAATTGACAGGCAAAAGTTATGTTTGTGATAATTCCATTAGTAAACTTGAAATAACTAAAAAGCAGCCAATGTCAGGCATTAAATTTGATGTCAACATTTTGCGACACTCTGCTCCACTGTCTCACTCTCTTCCATCTGTCTTTGCGTCACTGTGTCTGTCCGTCTGTCTGTCTGTCTGTCAGCTTCACTGCAATTAATTTTAATGACATCTAAGGACAATTTCACTGTTTTCCTCCTCCTTCTCCTCGCTTATCATATCAGTAGACAGTTAAGCAGATTGTTGAAGTTGCTGCTGCTGTTGCTGTTGCTCTCAATCTTTGGCATGCAGTGCGTATACGTGCTTTACTTAATTTCAATGATGTTGTTGGCCTGGCTATCTGCATAAATGTTTTATTATTAACCCACACCAGTGCACAATTTTCGGTACCCCCCCCCCAAAGGCATCGAGAAATGGCCAACTCGTGTCAACTGACTTTTAAGCCATATTTAATCCGGCTTCTCTATATAGAGGAAGTGCACACCAGCAAACTCTCTCCCACAGTCTCACAATCTTACACCAGAGAACACAGAACAACAGCAGTGAAAAAACACTGCATAACAAGCTGCCAGTTGAGTGGGTGCCAGTAGTGAATGTGAATGGTTGAGTGGCTGAGTGGTCGAGTGGTCGAGTGGTTGAGTGTTGCATCCATTGTATGCAAGCATAAACTGTTGCGACAATGTCAACATGCGAAGTTCTTCCTACCGCAAAGATGACAGATGACCACTTCATGAACCCATGCATTTTAATCCCGACACAGACGCGGACGAAAGGAAGGAAGGACCAAAAGCGAAGCAGCAGCAGCATGAGAAACTGTCTAGGCCGAAGGCAAAAAAAAAAAAGAAAAACAACAATGCCAAACCTTGTGTCCAGCATTCATCCGGCCTGCTGCTGCCTGTTCAGCACTTGATACTCCCTCTCTCTGTCTCTCTCTCTCCCTGTCTCTCTCTGTCTCTCCCTTGTTTCTCCCTGTCTCTGTCTTTTTGGCTGGATAATGATGGAAGTGCATTCTGTAAATGCAAAATATTTATTTTGCCATGTACAAGTTAAATGTGCGACACATAAATAATTTTATACCACGTCGGTGCCTGTATCCAATGCATCAACAATGCATTCACACACACTCACCCAAACACCCAAAACACCCAAACACTCATACACTCACACACTCACTTGGCACTCTGTGTCGCACAGTGGGTTGGAACAGCCATAAAGTTCTTCTCTTTTATGCATTACGTTTTAATTTTGCAAAAATTTATTTAAATGCGAGTATAATGTAATGTAAATTTTCCATTCGCAGCGACTCTCAAAGTCCTCGCTGTGGTTTGGGGGTGGGCGTGGCTGGCTGGGGGCGGCGGCGGTGGAGTGATATAAGTATAAGTAGCTTTACATGGGTTGCCGCTACTCAAATTAATGGATTTTTAATTGTCTCTTTCTCACTTACACCGCAGCCCTCTCGCTGATTACCCCGCTGCAGCTTGCGTGCTCTCTTTGTTTCACTCTCTCTTTCCCACTCTCTCTCTCTGTCTGTCTCGTTTACTCTTTTGCGCTGGCAAATTACCTACACAGCAGCGCGATATCCATTTGGGAGTCGACTTAAAGCTTATGAAAAGTAAAATGTATAATGCAAAAATTACTGCAGGCATTGCTTACTTTTTCTTTTGGAGCAGAGACAAACAGAGTATAAGAGAAAGAGAGATAGAGAGAGATAGAGAGAGATAGAGAGAAAGAGGCTGCCTCTGCTTGAAGCAGTACAAGTACATCAAATAAGATTGTGACTTTAAATGCATAGACAATTGACTCAATACTTTGACTTATTGAACTCATTACCTACATAAATAAGTTAAAGCAATTAAATAGAACTTAGCTGCTTTAGAGTGATGTACCAAAAAATACCCTGTGCCATGGCAAGCAAATCAAGCATAAATCTTTTTTTTTTTAAATCTTACCATAACTAATTGAAATCTGACTTTTACTTACACTTCTGGAGTTTTGTAGCTCCTGCAAGAACTTAACATGCACACATATTTGTATGTCTATCTCGCTCACACGTTTTTTGTTTTCGTTGCTTGTGTGCACAGCTCAGTGTAATGCACATAGCTATGCCTCGCCTGAAAGTGACGATTTTCGTTGCATGACAAACTTTTTTAACTATAGTTCGATTTTGATGGAATTTTCACAATCGTTTGATATTATTTGTCTACAAGTATATGTTAAGCTACAAAACTATACGATAAGAAATAAGTGAGCCAGCGGCATGCAAAATTACAACGCAGTTGTGCCTTTGGTGGGCGAAAGAGGCGTGGCATTCAAAAAGTTTGGATTGCATTATCTTTATGTTGCGTCTAGTAATCTGCATGTCAAAATTGGAGTCCCTAGGTGTTATATTAACTGAGCTATTTGAAAAAGAGGGTATAAAATATATATTTTCTAATGTGAAATTTGTTGTACTCGCTATACCAAATAACAAAAATATACTTCAGTCTCGATAAAAAATTCCAAATTTAAATCCAAATGTTGTGGTTATGTCTGTGTGCGTGTGAGTGTGTGTGTGACACTTTCAATGGATATCGCCAGAAAATACTGTTAGGCAACGCTGTCATCCTAAGCCGCCTGAGCAATAAAAATATCAACGCCAGACGATGGCAACTTCTCTCGCTTTTGGCAAACATTATTGGCTGACTTTCGAATTTGTGATTCTTTCTATATATATTTTTAATATTTTTATGTACTACCGAGTGAATGTGTGTGTGTTTGTGTGTGTGGTACACAAACAAACAAACAACATTTTATGGCTTAACTTGACTTTGGTTTTTAGTTGCTTTAATAAATTTCCACTTAATAGATTCGTTACAATGGCTGCTTAGCTGTGGGTATCCTGCAGCAAGATGTACGTTTGTATGTATGTTGCAGTCAGCCACATGCCACTTGCCACACGCTGTTTAGGTTTGCCTATTTTATCGTCTTGGGCCAAAGACCAGACATCGAAACAGCACCCTTCATTGAACCCGCCCCCTCTCCACCCACCGTCTTAACCATCATCCAACGCTTCACATTGAAATTTTATGGCCTATTAAATGGCCAAAAGCGTGGCGAGAGGCACGAACAAAAAAAATACATTGAGGCAAAGTCTGCTTAGCAGTCAACTGTAAAAGACCCTGTAGTTGGTTATTAAATGTTTGTTTCGTTTACGCTGCTTGCGTGACGGCAGCGCAGCAGCAGAGCTCAGGGCTGCGCCTCTGCTATAAATTCACGTTTTTCAATGCATGATAACTTTCTTGATTATAATCCCATCTTTATGCAATTTTTGGCATACTTTGATATTGTTTGTCTCTTAATGAATGTGAAGTTACAAAGCTATACGTTAAGAAATACGTTAGTTAGAAGGCATGCAAGTTTTTAATTTCATTTGTTTCTCATGGTCGAAGGGGGTGTGGCATCCAAAAAACTAGTAATTCATTGTCTTTATATTGCATCTAGCAACCTGCATGATAAATTTAGTGTCCCTAAGTGTTATAGTTACTCAGATATTCGTAAAAAACATGTATTTTATCCGAGGTATGTCGGGTTTTCCTTGAAATGCACTCTTTGTACACTTTAAGTACTGGGTCTAAATATAACACAAATATCTAAAGATATCGTTCGAAGCGAAAATGAAAAGGAAAACGGAAAAGGAAAAGCAGCTTTCAGTGCTTGGAAAATTTGATTAGCGGCAATTGTGCAAATTATAAATGACAACATTTCAGCGGCTTTAATTTAATCCCAAAACATTTCAGTTTCTCAACCTTTTACCACACACCCACTCATATACAGGGTGAGTAGATTTGCTTGAATGTAAACACAAAAATTAATTTCATCATATTTTTCACTTTGTTGTCGTTGCTTAAAACAACAGCAACAATAATAGACAAACTCCTCAGCTCAATAGCAGCAGCCATAGAGGAAGAGGGCGAGGGAGAGTGTGTGTGGGAGAGAGAGAGGACGAGTTGGAAACTTGACAATGCCACGCCCACTTATTTTTTGGCTTTTGCTAAGGCGTTTTTGCCGCCACGCTTCGTTGAGCTTTGTTTTTTGTATGCGTTGCCAGGGATAATATGCTGTTAATGTTTCTCCTCTCTCTCACACACTCTATGCCTCTCTCTCTTTCTCTCTCTCTCTCTAAATGTATATACATATATACTAAAAGGGATTCAAGCAGCCGCATTTAGCTTGAATTGTTGTCATTTATTATGCTTGTTGTTGCTGCTGCTGCTGAGTATGTTGCTGCGGTGCATGTTGCTGCTGCTGCTGCTGCTGCTGTGTAGAAAACTGGCTTAGACGCCGCTTTGGCAATAATTAGTAAAAGATATCAAAGCAAATGACTTTATCTGCTTACAAACTCTACTCATACACACTTTACACTCCCACACAACAACAACAACAACACGCGCCAAGGACAATGTATTGTTGCTGCTTTAATGTGTTGCTGACGATAAAAGCAGCAGCAGCAGCTCGAACGAAGCAGCAGAGGAAGCAGAATATATAATAATTGTAGTAGAAAGCAAACCCCTTTAGTTACACTTCTGCGCCAAGGGTATAACTGACTAAACAAGCATTAGGCGACCTTTAGCTAATTATATTTTATAAAAATTAAACTACCACATAAAATTTTGTAAGCATCTTGCACACAGTTCCTCACACTTGAATGTGCTAACTTTCTCTGCTTCAGCTTGAGTTTAGCTTATATAAAAAGAAATTGAATTTATGCTTTTAAAAATTTTAGTGACAAAACTACATTTTATTTTAGTAGTGTATCCAATGTCTTAAGAAAATATTATACAACAGTCTGCTCATAAAATTTTTAAATATCACAAGACATTTAAATTCCATAATATATTTATGTACAAATGTCAGAGCAAGCTGGTTCAACGATAAGATGTAGGCTAAAACTAAATTCTAATGCTTTCAATACATTACAATCTCTTATCGATCCCTCTTCATCTCTCTCTCTCTACTTTCTTCTTCTCTACTCTCTCTCTTTCGCATTCGGTATGTGTTAAGCGATAACACAATTATTTTCAGAATCACATTTAAACAAGCTTTACTTTTCAATCACTTTTTATAAATCTAACCAAAAAAGCAGTCGTAATTTTTTTTGTATAGTTACTGATAAGCTTTAAAGTATTAATATAACAAATTCACAAACCACTTTAAAAAAAATATATTTTCATAACAATTCTTTTTTGAATATTTTTAGAGTTGCAAAGTAAACAAAATAAAATATTCCATTAGCAAAAAAACATAGAAACTTTCGCCAATAAACTTTTAATAATCTCCGAACAAGTTGTAATTTTTCAAAACGCACTTCTTTTTAAAAATTTATTTTTTCTGAAACACTTTCTTTGCATTTTAAAAACCAAATAACTCAATTACTTTTAATGTTAATTATTTAAAACATCTTATTTTTCTAAACTCTACACTCTACTTGAAATAAGCAAATGCATTACTTAAATTTATTCAAGCAATTGCAGTAAATAAATATATTTAGAACTTTTCAATTCAATTTTGGGTTTTTTTTTCTTCGTAAGCGTATATCAATTTCAAATACTGTCAGAACTTCATTTGGCTTTTGTCTATAGGGGAGGGGGAGTGTGGAGTAGGGAGGGAGTGTAGGTATGTGTGGTAATGTGTGTGTTTGCCTCCTTTGGCTTGCCTCGAGCTGTTGGTTGTTCAAGGATGTATTCATGGCAGAAGCAAAAAACGTATCCTTGTGTGATTTTGTGGCTTGGCTTTGTTTAAATTTTCAACCACACACACACACACACAACGCAGACTTATAAAATATGCCAAACGACAAGTGTGTATGTGTGTGTGTGTGTATGTCTATCTCTTTCTCTTGCTCTGCATCTGTCTCCTTCTCCATTACAGCTTGAGCTTGTTAGGATTTTCTGGAGCTGTCTGCCTGCTCGTACGCTCGTACGTCCGTACGTCCGTACGTCCGTCCGTCCGTTCGTCCGTTTGTCCTTACATCTGTCTGTCTGTCTGTCTTGTGCCTTTATTTAGAGATTCAGCTCCGTTTGGCTGCCATTTCATCCATGTGCAATGCTAATAATTTATAACTAGTTTATATTTTGGCAATTATTTCCGGCGCGCCTGCAACTCAGAGCCGGCAGAAATTTAAGGTCACAAAAGATTTGTGGCTAAGATCACACTACAGGCTGCTTTCGTCTTCTTGCCACAGTTTGTGGCATTGCTCTACATTGAATTATCAGCATGACAATTAAAGTCATTTTGCGTGCGGCCATAACAATTTTGATATGCACAACAACAACAACAGCAACAACAACAACGTTAACAACATAAACAACAAGTCAAGACATGAAATCAAAGTATAAAGCAGTTTCCACAAACGCCTCAGACGACGAATTGTGCTGGAAAAGTTGTGAAAAGTGTGTGGGGAAAGGGAGCGCAATAAGCTGCGATAAGAGAACTTCATTCACGGATAACAATAAGCATGCTTAAGGGAGTCAACAGCAACAACAACAGCAACAACAACAGCAACTTACAACACATTACAACAACTCATGAATATAAATTGCCGCTGACTTTTGGCCCCAGCAACAGCAGCAGCAGCAGCAACAGCCGCAGCAGCAACTGTTGGTGTTAGCCGAAAACACGACGGGTGCCAGTGGCAATTATAAGGCCCAAAAAAAAAAGTACAAAAAAAAACGAATAACAGGTGAATTCTTCTTTAAGGAGACAGACAAACTCTCAAGAGAGAAAGAGAGCGCAAAGCAAGAAAAATAGTAAAGCAGAAATGCTAACGATTATTGACTTGGAAATACCCGTTGTTTACAATCAATTAACTATTGTGAGTTTTAAAAGCTTTATTTTATAAATTTAGAAGTGGAATTTTTATACAATTTTCTTCTATGAACAATTTTTCATACAATTTCCTTAAAATTGAAGATTGAATTTCATGTTAAATAAACTTTTGGGTGCATGTTTCAAGCAGCTATAATTTTATATTTATATATACAATATAGTTTTCAGTTAATATAATGATTGTTTAATATTTAAAAAACAAATGTTTAAGCTACAAAACTTTGACTTTAATAGAAATTTTAAAGTTCAAAAACGCTTAAACAAATTTGCTGCATTTCAAAAATTACAAACTGCCAAAAGTAATAGTAAAAGATCCGAACTTCAACAGATTGGATACACAATTTAAAGTTATTTAGATGCATTGTTATTATAAAGATTCCATTATTTTCTAAAAGATACTTCTACTTGTCATAAAAAAGTTCCCGCATACCCAATTTTAATACATAACGGATATAAGAAGTGAGCTTGGAAACTCTAGCTAAATGATTTTCAGATCTTTGTGGCCAAAATGCTGGTCAGCTCTATGGGTGGTCCTTAATCTAGCAGCGGGTGAGCGCTTTGACAGTGTAACGCCTATAGAAACTCGCACACATGGGAATTAGAAGCACTGACAATAAGCAGACCTTTAAAATTGTTGCGTATACGACACCGACACCCAAAACGTTGAACGTGTAATTTAAATGCAATTAAAATAATAATTTATCTTATTCCAAGCACTTGTAATTTCTGCGTTTTGGAGATGTAGCCAAAAAAAAAAAATTAAAAAAAAACAAGGTGGAATACAGTCAAACACAGTATATTGTACATACGCACTGTGGGACGAACCGATTTTGCAGGTGATAAATGAACATTGTGTGGTCTGACAAGCCAAATGAAGGTACTCACGAAAAAGAGACGTCTCCACAGAGTGGAGTGAAGAAAAGAGAGAGAGAATGTGAGAGAGTTGGAGTAAAAAGTGCTAAAGTGTAACCACATCATTTGTATAGAACTGGCAATTAAGTGGCAAACTCTGAGTACGATACAAAAAAGCAACAAAACAAAACACATGAGAAATGTTGCTACACTCGCTTGAATACCAAAATGCAATTACTTTTCCTCATCTTTCACATCGCCTTTTAACTCATTCGAAAGCAGAGCAAAAAAATGTAGAATTGTTAAAAAAGATCTCTTCGTACATACGGACAGACGGACGGATATGGTTAAATCGACTCGGCTGCTGTTGCTGATCAAGAATATATATACTTTATGGGGTCTGGCAAGCCTCCTTCTGCCTGTTACATAATTTTGACAAACCCAATATACCCGTCAGAGTGTATAAAAATACATTCTTTAAATAATTTTGTAGGAATTTGAAAAAGTTGCAAATTATTTAAAATAAATTATTCCATCTGCAAATTATAGAAACTTTTTCCAAGTGACTTTTATTACGGGTGAAATTGAAAAGTTATTGATGCAAACTTTTTCTACTTCTTTTTTGAAGTCATTTGTTAAATATTTTAATAATTTAATTATCGATATAAAAATTTGTAATATATCAAAAATCAGAGAACTGAGAATGCCGTGCAATGTTCTACTTGCTGTTGTTGTTGTTGTTGTTGTTGTTTTTTTTTATTGTCGCGTAATCAGAATACAATAAGCAAATAAAATAACAATTAATTGGATTTTTATTGTTTTTTCTTTATTATTATTGTTGTTGTTTTTGTGTGCAGTTGAACACGCCCCAAGGGTGTCAAGCGTTTAAATTTTTCATAATAAAATGTAATTTATTGCATTTGCATAAACCGTTTCAGAGCAAGAGAGAGAGAGCGAAAGAAAGAGAGAGAGTGAGTATGTGTGTGCGTGTGTGAGAATTGAATCAACAACAAGTTGCAAAGTAGCCAAAGAACAATAAGATATAACAACAACAACAACAAAATGCATAAAATAATCAAAGGATCAGAGGCAATAAAATGGCCAACGACAAACTGTTTGCAATCGCCAGCGGCATCCTCAATAAAAATCCTCTTTGATTTATGCACAACAATTGCGAAACTGGACTGGGAGAGCAAGTGAGAGAGGTAGAGAGAGGGAGAGGGAGAAAGAGAGGGTAGAGAGAGAAAGAGAGGTAGTGTGTACAAATACAAAATTCACACAAATTAATCGAATAATTTTTGCTGCAGTTGCAATTAAATTTTAGTTTTCAAATTTGCTCGAAAACTTAATTTTGCTTTATTTTTTATTTATATTTATTTGTATATATTTATTTCACAATTTTTGCTTATTATATAATTGCAGCAAGCTATGGTTATGTTGCCACACACACAAGTCACAAATTAAGAGAGTTGCCACATTTTTAAAACTGCAAATATTTGCTTAACATTTAACACTTTTAATTAGGCAGTTGACCCACTCGTCTAATGGCTAAACAAGCAGCATCTGCTCTCTCCCTCTCTCTTCCTCTTTCTCTCCCTCTCCCTCTCTCTCTCTCTTCCTGTCTCTTTCTTTCTCTCTTTCTGTAGTGCTCATCTCATTTGATGATGAGCACATGGTTTGTGCTCGGTTTCATGCGGTGCGTTGCCTCCACAAAAAACACTTGTGGCACATGCGGCTCTCGCTCGCTGCATGTCATCACGTGGCGCAACGCAAATGCAATTTAATGCAAACAATTTTTGAAATGACCTACATCCGGTTTTGTCCACACACACCCACACACATATTCAAAGGACACGCATTCAGCAGGATTGTGTGGTGCAAAAGATAGACAAAATGAGACTCGTTTTGCACAGTGCAGCCGAGTTCACAACATCATTAAAAATTAATTCACGCTCGATGTACTGACTGGTCTTTGCCTCTCTCCCTCCCTCCCTCTCACCTCCAACACCCCGAACACCCACAACAACTGATGCTACTTCTGGCTATACGCAAAAAAAAAAAGTATATCTAGCACTGCTCGACTAGCATATACCCCGCAAGCAGTACTAAGTACAAACGTTTTTTGCACTTCAGTTTTTAAAAACCATTTTTTGTTACTTGTATTGTTTTTGGCAGCGTTGCATTAGAAGCTCAGCGCTATGAACTGTGGCTGCGCCTCCGCTGTAACTTTACGTTTTTCAATATATGATAACTTTCTTGATTTTAATTTGATCTTAATGCAATTTTCCAGATCGTTTGATATTGTTTGTCTCTAAACGAATGTGAAGTTACAAAACTATACGTAAAGAAAATCGTGAGTTAGAAGGCTGGAAAATTTTCTATTTCTTTTGTTTCTTATGGTCGAAGGGTGCGTGGCATCCAAAAAACTGGAAATTTATTGACTTTATGTTGCATCTAGAATTCTGCATGCCAAAATTAGTGTCCCTTGGAGTTAAAGTTACTGATATATTCGTAAAAAACATATATTTTTTCCGAGGTATGTCGGATTTTACATTTCTGAATTAAAAACGTGTTGCTTTGCCTGACACTTTTACAGGGTATCCAAAATGAATTGGAGTACCAAGAGGGGATGGTTTTGAGGGGGGAGAAAACAACAACTGAGGCTAAACAACAGCAGAGCAAATGAATGCACACGTTTGCGGTCTGCTGCTGTGCACTTTATAATTTTGATGTCGGCCACATGAGCAGATCCTGACTGGATCAGAGGTCCTGCTACTGCACACCTGTCCAGAGAAGCCGAATACGTTTTGTTTCAGTCTCTCCCTTTCTCTCTCTCTCTCTCTCACACACACTCTGTGTCTCTCTCTCTGCTGCTGCTGCTGCTGATGACTTAATGAGCATAATAAGCTCAGCGCCGAAATTACCTTTTAAAATTAACATGATGCTACCTAACACGCAACACCCTTCCACACTCATACCCTCTCTCTCTCACACACACATGTCCGCAAATGGAGATTATAGTGATTATAGTGGCATAGACAAACCGTTACATATTCAAATTAAGACTTTTAATGCGCATATAAAAGTCGTTTGCCAGCTGCGTTCGCTGCAAATTCCAGTGTATAGAATTAAAATGGGGAACAAAGAAATTTAATTGCAAATTAATTAGTACACTTTATGATTAACTTAGAGACGTAAGTAGATTAGATTGGACTAGTTTAAATAAGCACTATATTTACTTCTATTGTAGAAGGCTGTGAATTTCTGAGTCTGCTTCAACTTTACTTTTGGGACTATTTTTTAAAAAATCGCTTTTAAATACTTTACCTAACAATAATTTCCTTTTTTAATGTGATATGTAAATTTTGAAATTTTCAAAAATTTTAAAAAGAAATTCCAGAACTGTTAACGAGTTTAAATATAGTTTAGTCAGCACCATTGCTGGAATATAGCTGCAGTTTTGACAAAGTCATCGTGATTCGGTACTTCAACTGCCTCTAAAAAGCTTCAAACTCTTTACGACCCCATAAAGTGTACATATTCTTAATCTACACAAAATTTCCAATTTATTAAAATAGTTTTTGGGAATAAAAAAAAAAAAAAATATTTTTAATTTTTTTGAAAAATTGGTAAGGGGTAGGTATGCAAAATTTGGAAAATTTTGAAAAAATTTTAGATGCAGAACAAATTGTGCTGAAAAATACAATTTAAAATTACATTTTGCTCGACAATCGCTGCATTTTTAGCAAAGATATCGCAGTTTAAAGGGCTCTGCTTGTAACAAACCCACTACACAATATTTGCTCTCTCTCTCTCTGTCTTTATCTTAAACACTTTCCAGCCTTCATATTGCCCAAAAGAAGTTGGCTAAAGCTAACCAACAACACAATGATCGCTGTCTATAAGTCACTTGATAACAAACAGAATAATGATATACAAAAAAGTGTTTGATAATATTTTTAGACTTTCTATTTTACTGGAAGTGCAAGTCAGCAATATAATTTTCGCACTGGCTTATTGCAAAAAGTTGCTGCTTAACATAAAGTTCAGTAGATGCTTCAGTCGCCACGCGATGCTCTTATCAAAGACTTAATTTAACGAATTTTTAAGCAGACGCGTTGCGTATACGCATCGTGTGACCAAAAAACATACATATACATATACAATATCTGTGTGTAAGTGTGAGTATGTGCGGAAGCAACTGTTCAGCATCATAATCAAATTAAAGCATAATTTTTTACGACGTCATAGTCATAAATATGAACGATATGAAATTGTGTGCTCAAACACGGAAGCATAAAGGACTTGCTGCTGCTTCCGGCAAAGATCCTATATATATATATATATGTATTTAAGCTAAGTCTGGCGCTGGCGTGAAAAAAATAAAATCAAATGTATAAATCATTTATGCCATGCTTTAAAATTGAATACGCATTCGTCAGCAATAAATCGCAGCCAACAGCAAAAGAAGCTGAGCTCGTTTTCTGGACTCAGAAGGCAGGACATGGGATTTCTCAACTCTCTTCCCCTTTCTCTCTCTCTCTCTCTCTCTGTCTCTCTCAGTCTGTCCTTCTCAGACTCTCTCTCTCTCTCTGACACTCCTATTCTGGCTGGTCACATTTGCGTGTCCGCCGCCTTTTGGGAAATTGCTACAATTTGTTTCATATTTCATGTGGCTGCCGCTGCCGCTGCTGCTGCTGCTGCCTCTGTTTGATTTGTGTGTGTGTGTATGGGTGTGTGTGTGAAAATTTACCATTTTGCGGTTTTCTCAAAGCCACGAACAGAGGTTTTATTTTTCTCTGGTTGGCAAAACTTATTCGTTTATTTGAATTATTATTGGAAACGAAGTCAAACCCAAAAAAAAAAACATCACAAAGCCAGTTGCGTTATGGAAAAAAATTACTTAAAATAATATATATGATTGTTGTTGTTGTTAGTGTTGTTGTTGTTGCCTGATTTGCATATAGAATGCAATTGCAGTTGGTTATATTTATGGTGCCATGGCTGTACCAGTGTTGCCAGTTTAGCATTCAAATATAAAACCTAAAAAAATTAAAAAAAAAAATTTATAAGCTATAAATATAACTATTTTTTGTACCTAATTCCTAGTTCTTATAATAGATCTAGCTATAAATGTGCTAGAATAGCGGCACTGCTGCTGCCTAACATTATATGTTGCATGCTTTTGAGCGCGTGTGTAAAAACAAAAAATGCTGCCTACTTTTAGGCCGTCAATTAAAATTTAAAGGAAATTTATAAATGAATTCGCTCTAAGACAATTAGAATTCAGACTGTACTAATTCATTTTTTGCCTTATTTGTACCACTATAAATTTAAAGAAATTCTACTAAAAACCATATGCTATACATAAATCGAATAGCCGCTTTATATAATCACATGAGTCAGTTTAATCGTAAATATCAAGGCTTATCGTTGGGTACAAAGTCAGAATCCCACAAAAAAAACCAAAAACAAAGAAACTGGAATACAATTTAAAGTTTCTAGTTAAAAATCACTTTTTTTTTGCAGCGCCCATAAAGTTAATAAAACACTTGAGTGGCGTTCAAGCAGCCATTGCGCCTTTTTAAACTAATTTTAAACGCAAATCTTTATATTACTTTTTATGACCATTATCGCATGTTATATATTTCACAGGAATTACGTAGCGCTTTCCCTTTTACAAAAACCAACTAAACGAACCACAAGCTACTGTATAGTTTAATAGAAATTTAAGGTCAAATACTATGACTAGTTTTTGTACTTGACAACCAGCAATGGGTATTAAAATAAAATTGGGCTTTACACAACAACTGCCTGGGATTCATTATGAGTAATGTGCTGTATGCGACAAAAAGTATTTCACAAATATGTGAATGAAAGGCTAATTTAGATAAAGAAAACATCAATTGGTCAAGTACTGACGTAGTAGAAATTGACATGGGAATTTCCAATACATATTTTATGACATAAGAAAGTTAAAGACTTTCAATTTCGTATAAAGTTAGATTATAAATATATTAAAGGTATCGAAATGAAAGTAAATCATAATAAGTTGAGAGCTTTTAAACACTTTTGCATTCTCGTTCTTATTTTAGTAGTATAAACTGATTAAATTAGATATTATATTTATTATATAATTACTCAAAATACTGAAAGTTTCAGTATAATTGTAGATATAGAATATATATATTGTAGATATAGAAAATATACCCTGTAATTTATGGTTGCTTGCAAAACCAACAGAAATTATTGATGCTCGTTGTCTCTAGACTATGCTAATTTTGGCCGACTAGCAGAGGATGGAAAGGAAATGAAGAGAGCGACAAAGAGAGAAAGAGATAGCAATGTCTCTTCTTAATTTCAAATGAAACAATGTGTAGTATGAGCAAGAGAAATTGGCAGTGGTGTCGAGGCGACATGTCGTCGAAACGAAAATCAAATTTATGGTCTTAACAAGCGCTGTCAAAATGCGAGAATTGAGTGCCTTGGCGGAAGACACAGTTAGAAAGAGACCGATAGAAATAGAGAGAGTGAGAGAGCTGCAAACTGCAATTGCAGCAGCTGCTCAACATTTGCATCTCGCATATAAATCGCATTAGGAACACGCAATTACAGCAGCCCAAGCAGCGTTGCCATTTTCAGCCAGTTTATAGCTAAATTTCATAAGTGTATAATTGCATAAGCTACTTGAGATATGAACTTAAAAGCTGCTTGTACTAGAATTATAAACAACCGATAGCAAAATTAAAACAAAAAAATAAACTAAAGTTTCTTAACATGAATCAAAAAAGGTTTAAAAAAAAATCAATCCAAAAATAAATAAGTTTTATATTATTAAGCTATTTTTAGCTACTTTAGTACAACACTCAGACCAAGTAAGACAACTGAGCCATGTTCATGTGGTTAACAGCAGCAGCAGGAAACTGTCGGATGACATTCCACCCAATCATTGGCAACTTGCAACGTCTAATTGAAGGTTAAATTATTCATGTGCGTTGCAAGCTAGATAACTTTCTCTCCACACCGATACGATAAATGCACTACAACTTTATGTAATACCCATAGGCATAGATTTAGTGACCCTGACACAGCGCTAAACATACATTTAGCGACATTTTGCAAAGTGTGCCACACTTGAGATAAGAAAGAAACAACTCGACCGACGCTTATCAGCCATGTTGCAAAAAAAAAACAGAAAACAGAAAAGAAATTAAAAATAAGTAGAAAAAAAAATGAAATAAAAACACGCAGTGAGAGCTATCATAAAATAAGTAAGTATTAAGTTTAATTTACGCCATACACAATTTGCTGCAAATTAAAAATATTTATATATATACATATAGTATATATGGTACAGGCAAAGAACCGCAAGAAAAGGTTCTTAGAAAACGGAATAAATATCACACTTTGTTCTAATAATACTCGTTGAACTTAAACAATACAGAGTCCTAAAAACTAAGTGTAGTATTTACACCAGATGCGGACACTTGTACATAATGTTAATTTTTTCAATATCCTTTTTACTCAATCCGGTTCTTTGGCCTATGACCACAGTGTCGTCGAGTGGTATTATCGTATCCTTGCCATTCACCGAGAAGGCACCAGGACGATAATGCAAACAGCTATTGTAATCGTAACCGACATCAAAATCGGTTATAATCGATGACGAATACTTTTTGAAATTAAACTCCTTGCCGGGCACAATATTCTGCTCAACAACTTCGATGTAATCATCGCGTATGGCCGAACTCTGCTGATGATAGAAGCCCAGAGCATGCATAAATTCGTGGAGTATGGTGCCGGGTCTAAAGCAACCCTCGCCAATGGGATAGATTTCCAGATTCATGATCTGCGCTTCACCCTGATAGCCGACGGCGGTGAAACAACCTCCGGGATTAGCTACAATATTCACATATGCCGTATCTTCGGCCGTAGCCTCTCGAAACGTAAGACATGAACTCTGCTGTAGGGTTTGTATTCCTTTCAATATTGCCTGCTTGTGTTCGGCCGGAAATTCATCAGATATTTGATAGATCACTTGATTGTGGGGCCAACGTTTGCTGGCATCTGTCAAACCATTGCGTCCCTTGGGTCCTTGTTGCAATAACAACTGTTGAGCCGCCGTCAATTGCATATCTCCCTCCGCAAAGCCACCCATTTCCTCCGGATCCACAGTCTGACGCAATGGCCGAGTTCCACTTGGAGTAAAGCAGTAGACTGCCAATAGTATCACACTTGCCAGGTAATGCATCTTGTTCGCGTCGTTACCAAACGTTAACTAAACCAACTGTATGGAAGTCATTCCACATAAATATCTGATTTCTGAGCTCAGTGGCCAGTCCATCGTGCTTAGTCCGATGATTAGATACAGTGCCGCCAATCGATTGTGCTCAGATAATGATGATAATGCCCATATGGGAAACTCTGGAATTAGCACTGCTACAAAAAAATGTGCAAAAAAAAAACAGTTCTAAACTCTATATATTATAATTTTGGATTTACTACTATCGGACAGATTTCACAAATCATTAAACAACAACTTGAAACGCAGTAATTGAGGGAATGCCACCATTAAAGGCACAGTTTGGGATACTCCCTTTGGTTTTGAATATTAGAAGTACTTGACGGCGTCGATTTAAATGTTTTTTAACCCACTGAGGGGTATATTGAGTTTGTGCAGAGTCGATATAGCCATGTCCGTTTGCCCATCAGCTTGTCCCTTTGTCCGTATGAACAAAATGAGATAGAGATGAAGAACGACCCCATAGAGTATACATATTTTTAATAAGCAGCAACAGGCAAGTCGATGTAGCCATGTCCGCCTGTCCGTCTGTCTGTCTGTCTGTCCGTCCGTCCGTTTGTCCGTATGAAGGAAAGCATCTCAAACATGGTAAGAGCTACAATCTTTCTTTAAGTCAGTATGTAGCTAATAAAATATAGTTTAAATATTCTTTAAATCTATTACTTTCCAGCAATTCTCTTTTCACTATTTGAGCTGAAGAATTGGAGCATATTATGTGCCAAGCATTACTCAATTGTGCTTCTAGATATTTCCGATTTTATTATAACCCTACGTATTCCCATTTCCTTTCCACCTTTCTTTCTTCATTCTAGTGCAACAGTTTTTTGGGAGGTCCCAAAGGTCTGTCCTACGTCATTTGCCTAAATGACAACGTCAAATGTCTTTTTTCTTTGCATTAATTGAAATAGTATCAATCAGTTATCAGCCAATTGATTGGCTTGTCGAGTGGTCAAATGTATTTTTGTGTATTCCAAGCAGATGAGTAATTTGTCGACCGATAAGTTCTTAGATATGAAAACACCTAGTAATCGCTTCGTTAAACAAGTAAAGCCCGTTGTTGTCTTTGGACTTGAATGGCGCTTATCTAAGTAGACCTAGAGCAATTCACATTCTCTCTTTCTCTCTCCCTCTCTCGCCCTCTCACTTACTAACTCTTTGTCGGTTTTTGCGGTTTTACTGCTATATATTATGAAATCTGCAAGTTAAATACTTTAAATACTTTATGACGGCATTTGCCAAATACGAAATAATCCGATTAACCACTCTTGAAGGTTCCATTTCTAATTTTGTCGTGTTAAAATTATGGTGAGATTTAAGCGACATACATAGGGGACTTTTCTAAATGACTTGTAGATATCTCAACAATAATAACAATTGACCGATTATCGGTATAAATTGATATATATGTACAATCGGTCGTATGACACGTGCGCATTTCTGAAATACCCTGTGTTTGATTAGATAAGAGCGTGGTAGTGCCTGTACTGTATTGTAGCACACTTTTGGGCGTCTTTTAAAAACGTTTCAAGAAGTAGCAAAATCACAATCTTGTGAATTATTTTTAAAGATTAGATAAGAACGTATCTAAATTTGATTTGCACTTTAAAGGAAGAACGATCGTTATCTTAAGAAAATCGAGAAATTTGGAAATCATAGAAATATCTAACCGATGAATCCTAGATATACAAAAGTCTTTTAAAAATACTCAACGTTAGATTTGGTTTCAATTTACCATATGGCGCTTTTTTTTAGAAATATAAGTTAAATTTGTCAAATATTTTTATAGTTTTAAATAATTTTTTTTTTTATTAAATAATTCCTGTAATAATTGTTTTCCCATTTTCGCTATTACTAACAAACAGTTGTGTTGTATAAAGTGTATAATAATATCTTATCTGAAAGACAAACTTCCGGTTATTATTTGCCTTCAATTAATTGATAGAACTTTGGTATTAAACATGTATGGGACACTTGTACATAGTATTTAGTTTGTTAATATCCTTTTTAGTCAAATCTAGACGCTGTCCCATCAACTTCTCGGCACCCGCTTCCAAGGGCACAATTGTCATTTCGCCGTTCTTGGAGAAACCATATGGAGTATAATGCAATACGCTAGCATAATCGTAACCCTGATCGAAATTATCAACAAAATCCTTGTCATATTTTTCAAAATTGTGCAGTTTTCCATCCTGAACATTCTCTTCGGCAATTCGCACGAATTCATCACGATTCCATGTGCTCTGCTGATGATAGAATCCCAAGGCATGCAGAATCTCATGCATTATAGTGCCTAATCTATAGCAACCCTGATCCAGCGGATATGTCTCCAAATTCATTTGCTGAACTTTGTTTAGAAAACCGACAGCAGTAAAACAACCTCCACGCTCTGAGGTTATATTGATATAATACGGTTGATCTGCAGCGACTTCCTCAAAGGTCAAACAGGAGTCAAGTTCAATTTTCTGCATACCAAGTTGTATTTGTTGGCGATGTGCACGATCTACTCGAAAAGACTTCCATAGAGTTATCAGCAAATTGCAACTACGCTCTGATCTTACCTATAGTGCTATCAAAACGATAGTAGACCAATCGATTGGGCCAACGATGAGTTTCACTGCGAAGACCATTTCTTTGCATGGGTTCAACTAACATATCTCCCTCGAAAAAGCCGGCAGTTAGCTCAGGATCCATTTCCTGGCGTACTGTGGGAATACCCCAAATATGCTGGAGTAATGCCAGCAATATAAATGTAACTATGCAGCTGCTCTTCATGCTCTCACTTGTGTAGACTATCTACGACTAAATCGCAAATTGCAATACAATAGAATAACAATCGCTTTTTACCTTTTCTTTTTTTCTGTTTTCTGTTTTATCTTTATGGCAAGTGTAATTGCAATTTTGTGAATTTATGACCTAGACCGACTTATGGATTGATGTTATCTAATCGATTAGCTAGCTACCGCTAGCCGCTACAACAACCGATAAGAACCGTGTACGAAACTATCCATCCCATATCACACAATCAAAGCAATTCTCAGAATAACAAAATGTTACAATAAAATATTATTTTGGTATTTACACATGCCTGGGACACTTGTACATTGTGTTCAGTTTGTTGATATCCGCTTGACTCAGCTGTAGACGTTGTCCCATGATTTCCTGAGCACCCTCGACCAGGGGTACAATGGTCATCTCTCCATTTTTGGAGAATGCATATGCCGTATAGTGCATAACACTGCCATAATCATAGCTCTGGCCATAATTATCCACGGTATTCTTATCGTATTTATTGAAATTATTCTCCTTGCCATCCTCAATATTCTCCTCGGCTATGCGCACATAATCATCGCGATCCCAAGTGCTCTGCTGATGATAGAAGCCCAACGCATGTAGAAACTCATGCACAATTGTGCCAAGACGGAAACATCCAGTATCTACGGGATAATTCTGTAGATTCAATTGCTGGACACGATTACGATGACCCACATAGGAGAAACAACCGCCTGGTTCGGAGGTGACATTCACATACGAAGTCTGATCACTGGTCGCCTCCTTAAAGGTAATACACGAATTTGTCTCAAGTATGCGCATGCCCCTCAGTATATGATCGTAATGCTCATCATCTAAAGCAGAGTTTATAATAATTAATCTTAACTTTAAGTACATACTATGACCCTATGCCTTACCAATATCCTTATGAATACGATAGTAGACAATGCGATTGGGCCAGCGATAAGTTTCATCGATCAAACCATTTCTATTCAGCTCCAATATCATATCACCCTCGGTATATCCCGCCGTCAACTCCGGATCAGTTTCCACACGAGTCGGCGCCGCCGACAAACCTTCGGCTAAGGCAAAACCGACTAACAGTAGACATACGTATCGAACCCTCATCATGTGCACTATTGGATTGTCTAAATACGACTGGTTCGTTCTATTTTAGAAATTCTACAAATTCTTTAAAGTCGCCTCGAAATATTGCTGACCAATATACATATAATTTATTGCTATTTGCTTGTGATACACAAGTTCTTAAAGTTTTTATTTATAGTGCGCATTTATGATCTGGGAAATTGACCGACAATTGGCATTAGATCTTATCTAATCGTAAATTTAACATAACTGTGCACTCCAATATGTCAAGCATGAACTAAACTCAGTTTGTTTAAATCTTTTATTTTACTATTTACTTTAAAGTATTTAAATTTGATATTTTTTAGCTATAAAGTAGGTTTAATATATACCTAAATCCTAAATAATACTTAAATTTGTGGGATTTTAGGCATTCAACTGAATTTTACTTTAAAAAGAAGTGTATTTTTTCCAGTATTTTATTTATCTCAATTCAATTCAATGGATTAAAATGAAATTTTGAGAATCTATTATAAATATTTAAAATATTTTAAGTAAATTAAAGTAAAGTATTAAACTTAGCTAAATTATTCGTTTTTTCCAACCTCGAATCGAAGTTTATTATAATAAACTTTGAACCTAGTATATCTAGAATACTCCCCGGATTACATTGGTTTGAATTAAATATATTTTTCTGCCTAAATACCATAGAAAAGCGTTTACACTTTCATAGATAATTTATCTAAAAAGCTACATCTCAAATTTCAAATAAACCGGTTCAAGATTGAGCGAGTTTTAGCTTAATAATATTTTAATAGAGAGTCCATTTCATTCGGTACTGCTCAACAATTAAGTTGCCCAGCTTGAATACCTTATCTTTTTATACCTTCTTATCGCTGTCATTTGCTTATAATCTCTTTTGCTGGCATACTTTTTAGCTGTTGCTTAAAAATCTATTCAATCGTGCGAAAGCGGGGGAAATTTGTAAATTTTTTACCTTCTCTTTTGCTTATGACCTTTAACGACACCTTTTTGTGTGTGTTGTTCTTTGTTGCCTTTGTCATTTTGGGCCAAATTCAAATCTCAGTTCCAATCGTTGCCAAAATTAATCTTAACAAAAATGACAGCAACAGTAGCGTTTACCTAATTACATTTGTCAACACTGTGAACTGATTAAATTGGGTAAGTCATTTTGAATGAAGCAGGAAACTTCCGATGTGAGTATGAGTAAATGACAATAAGGGCAACGAAATTTATCATCATTATGTAGCGAAAGAAATGCGAAAATATGAAATGAATAAAAATTCCCCAAATGAACTGCTTACAGAAGGCACAAAGTAATAAGATAAAGATATAGAAATAATATCATTTGCGAGCACAATGTGTTATTATTGCAATTTAAGAAAGCAAATTATTAAAAAAAAAACAGGAAAGAAAATATCAGTTGGGCATGCCGACCGTGTAATACCCTCTGAGTTTTATTTACAATTAAATGAGTTCAAATTGGATAATTTCAACGCAATTGTGCTTTAATTGGCCGAAGGAGGCGTGGCATACAAAGCATTTTGATGGCATTTTATTTATATTGCATCTTGCAACCTGCATGCCAAATTTAGTGTCCCTAGGTGTTATAGTTAGCAAGATATTCCCAAAAATTTAACTCTGAGTTCTGTTTGTTCATACGGACAGACAGACAGACGGACAGACGGACATGGCTATATCGACTCGGCTGTTGATGGTGATCACAAATATATATATTTTTTATGGGGTCTGTCACGCCTCCTTCTGCCTGTTACATACTTTTGACAAACCCAATATACCCCTCAGAGGGTATAAAAGAGAGAAAAAGTTTCTTTACATACTGTGGAAAAAAGTCTTCTTATTGTTACATAAATCATTTTTAAGCTAACTTAGTCACGAGCAGCTGGAAACCACAAATTACTAATAATAAATGCAAGAGTTTGTTAAAATTTATTTCTGCCATAAAGCACTTTTAACTAATAAATACAATCGATAAAGTCACAGTAGAAAACTATTTTTTTAATTATTATAAGCTCAAGTAAAATATTTTGCATTACAAAACTTTAGCTAAGCATTTAAATTCATATTTATTATATTAAAATATACAACATTTATAAAATAGATTAATTCTTGACTTTTTTTTAACAAATAATTTAAATAAAAACATGTCCTTGAATAGGATTTCATCCGTAGAATAAACTTTTCAGAGTTTTGAATTCATCTCAGCATCTTCAGTGTTTGCTAAAATGTCTAAATATTTTCATGTTATTCGATTGACTAAAAACTAAATTTGTGTCTTTTTTATTTACCTTCCTTTTGCGAACCAATTTGTCGTTTAAAGACGTAGATAAAGATTGCTGATACCAATAAGCTTAGAACCAGAAATCCACCAATAAAGAATTCAATCATATATTTTTCCATAATATCGATTGACACTTCTTCGGAACGTCTGCATTGATTTTCAAAATCAATAAAACCCTTGCTGCAACTACATTTATTGGGTGCTGTACAGGTTCGATTCATGCCACATGCAGTATCACAAACCGGTTGACATCCAGTATCAGCTAGTGCCACATTCAGTTTACTGTAGCCCCTGTTGCAAATGCAGTTTCCCGGTGAGTCACAATGTGCATTGGGGCAACCGCTGTTACAAACCGGTGCACATTGCTGTGTAGAATTATCCCAAGTGTAGCCAGGGTTGCATTGACAGATTTCGGGTGCAACACACTGACCATTTGAACAGCCATTTGAACATTGAGGCACACAACTAACCAACGAAGATCAGTTAATTATCAGCTAGGTATTCTTTGTTCTAGTATCAAAACTTACGGATTACTGGTCATACCCTCACTATTCACATAACCCTCGTCGCATTTACATGTATTTGGCATATCACACTTTCCCTCGCCACAATTCACATTACAGATAGCATGACAGCTTAGAACACCCTCTGGGGTAAACTCTTTTCTATAACCTTTGCAGCACGTTTCACCCTTCTAATTAAAGAATATTTTCTTATAAAATATGTCGAGTGTCTAATAGTAATAACTTACTATTTTTTTTCCATTTTTCCATTCTTGTACGGGACAAAGTTCGGCCAGCATTAAACTGGGAAATGTTATAAATATTATAATATATCGGAGAAGCATTATAATATACGTTGTTGCTCGACCACTACTAAAAATTATACTAACTAAATTCGCATAATCAACTCAATAAGTAACGGAGTGTGCAAAGCAAAAGCATTATGAGAGGGAGTCTGTGCGGAAGCGAGATAGAAGTTGAGAGAAAAAAAAGAGAGAGAGAGAGAGAGAGAGAGAGAGAAAGAGTGATAGTGGATTAATCAGGTTCTTTTATGAACGACATTTTTACTCTGAGTTGCATTTAATTGTTACGAGTGAGACATTGGAAGAGAGAGAAAGAGTAGAATAAAAAGTGAAACTTATAATATCATTATCATAATTTTAATAGTCTGTAATTAAAATCAAAGTAAAAGGGTCTAGATTGTTAAAAAAAAAAGAAATAAACAGACAGAAAATGGCATCACCTATATATATATTCTTGATTAGCAACATCTGTCTGCATGAAATATTATATTAATAGCATCACTATATATTTAAGTCGTATATTTCAAGTCTTAACTACATACAGCAGCATAAGTATAAGGTCTCTTATAGTCGGTTTGCATAGTTTTTGTGCTGATTTGGTATGCTGCATCCATTATTACTCAAGCTTACTAAGCTGCCTAAACATAAGAATAGGCACACAAAAACCTCAAAATGTTAGTAAGTACAACATTATTTTAAGATGTGTGAATTATGTTCATGATTCACTCATGAACAACTATTTCCCTATGGTACTCAAATTATGATTTTCAATACATTTTAAAGCAATTACACGAATTGAATTTCTACCTATTGATACAAAATATGATTACAAACTTGAAGCAATGAATTTTACATTTAATAGCATTTATATCGACTTAATGAGCATTCAATTAAGTTATAAATGATGTATAAATTTTGTATATAACTTCACTTTTCCCCATAGTAACATGCTAGACTACAAAAAAAAAAAAAAAAACAACAATACAACTGCAGAACAGCAATCTTCACAACTACAAGAATATTTGTATTAAGCATATTAATACATATAAATTCCCGACTGATAAATAAAGTCCTTTCGATTTAAGAATTCTATTTTTAAGACTAGTTTTCTTTAATATATGCAATCTCCTACTCTATTCCGTTCTTAGTCAAATAGTCTGAGCAAATTTATATATGCGATTGCATTAAAAATATTGCATACTTTTCGGTGCTAGCTCAATACAAATATTCAAACGTATATGACCGCAACAGTGTTGCCAGATATGTTGCCAGGGCAGCATTTCCAAGTGATCTGTTTAGAGACAAATTAGAATAAATTTTTAAAAATATTTTGAAAGAATTTCAAGGGGTAGGTATGGAAAATTTCAAAAAATATATACAATTTAAAAAATTTTGTTACTAAAATTAATTATTTATTTCGAAAAATACAATTTGGAATGATATTCGGCTTGATAATCGATGCAGTTTTAGTTAGTTAGAAAAACAAAGTAGCTGGACTTTTGGTCTACAAATCTCAGAAGAATTGTAAGATAACCAGCTTAAAGAGAACTGGGCATATCAACATGATATGGCTGTCCGTAAACTGCAGTTGGAATAAAGCTCTTTTGATGATTAAGTATATGGTGCTTAAGAGTAAACACAACATTTGCAATTCAAAAGAGGCCGGCAATCAGCACTCTATGTTAGCCATCTCTCTCTCTCTCATTGCCAACTGACTGTTAAGCTGCTAAATAAAAAGCCTAGCCACGCCCAGCCACAGCCCACGATGCCGGAAAAGGAAGTGTTTGCATTTTGCCTTTGCCAGGCACTAAAAATTGAATATTTAGTGGTCGTAATTAAAAATTAGCGCACCGAAAACAAACAAAAAAAACCCTTAAAAAAAACACAAAACAAGAGATGTTAACAATAGGAAAGTGTTGTTGCCGCAACAAAAAGAGCTTTATAGACACGGTCATAATCCCAGGTATAGTTGTGTGTACACTGAGAGAAAATAGTATGTAAAGAGCATAAGAAAAGAAGCAACTGAAATTGACTTAAGAAAAAATATTAGTAAAATTTCATTACAGTTTCTCTCTGTGTATTTTTTGTGTGCGTGTATGCTGCTGCTGCTGGGTGTTCTATGCACACGACGCGTATAATACGACTACATTTTGGCTTTTTAATACCAAAACCACCTGCAATCTACACACAGTAACAAAGAACGAGTGCGGAAGTCGTAAACATTTAATTTATGCAGGCAATGCATTTGCGTTTTTAGCTACAACTGAAGATGGCCAACAGGATGGCCAAGTTATCCGTGAGCAAAAAGGAGCAAAACACGGACCATCCACACTAACTAACTTGATTTAGTTGCAGTACTAAAATTTTAAGAGTACTCAGTACTCAGATTTTAACAGACAAAAAGCACGCTGCGATAAGAGGATTTAAATTTAAACTCAATTTAAATTTGAAAAATAAAAGTATGTAGTAAAAATTAAACTTAAAATACTCTTAATTCTCTGAGAAGTAGTTTAAGGAGGGAAAAGGGATTGGAAATCGTTTAGCTAAGCTATCTACTCAAGTTTAGTCTAAAATGAAAAATTAGTCTGCATGTGTTTCACGCTCGCACAAATTTTTTAGGCTTCGCTAAACACTGTGGCTGCGTCCCTGCTGTAAATTTACGTTTTTCCATCTATGATAACTTTTTTGATTATAATCCGATCTATATGCAATTTTTAACATACTTTGATATTGCATGACTCTAAATGATATCAAAGTAACAAAACGATCCGCCTCGAAATACGCGAATTAGTGGCATACAAATATTCAATTTGTTTTGTTTTCTACGAGCGAAGTAGGCGTGGCATACAAAAAATTAGTATGACATTCAAATTCGTTGCAATCTTAAACATAAGCATATACTACAAAATGCCAAACACAACATTAAAGCATACATTTTTTAAATTAAAAATTAAAAACTCAAGTTATGAAGCCATTTTGAGCGAAAAGCAGAAACGATGTTCTCTTGAGAGTTTCGGTTTCGGTTTCGTTTATCTTTTGAATATAGTATATTGTTGGAATAATATAAAGAGAATTTAATGGGTTAAGAGGCGGCTACTAGAACACGCCTGGCCATCAACTTTTTGCCCAAGAGCTGTAAAAAAAACTCGGCGCGTTGGCCAAGTTTTTGTTTTTTTGTGGCTGTAGTAGGATATGTTTTAGCTGCTCAAGTCTCTACTCTGGACTCTCGACTCTCTAGCTCTTGGCTCTGGTCTTGGATACGATGCGATGCGATGCGTTTTGTTGCCTGCTGCTCTGCTTATGATCGTTCTAATTTTATGACATTCATGCATAGGCAAAGTAGACTGTGTGTGGGTGTGAGAGAGAGAGGGAGAGAGAGTGCAGGCATTGCCATTTCATAGTCAGACATGAATGCTGCGCTTTGTTGCTGTGCTACGCCTTTGTTTGTATTGCCCTCAGGGGTAAAGTTTTTAGGATAATAACTTCCTGCGACTTTATGAGCCAAGGAAAATCCAAAACCCAACAGCACAAGCATCTCGACAACAGCAACAACAACAACGGCAACAATCATAACGTCAGCAGCTAAAGGGAAATGTGAATACTTAAGTCAGCGTCTAAGAGCGGCGCATATGAACGAAATATCTTAAGACCACACTTAAAGCACTCTGCAACCCAAAAAGCTGCAAATGACACTAGCTTAATTGAACTAAACTTGAAAGCTTCATGCAAGCTAACCCAAAAACTTTTCTCTTGAAAGCTTTGTGAAATACAAATTTAACTACAAAAAAGCTTACAACAGTTTGCTTTTTGTAATTGCAAAAGCTCCTGCCTATCAAAAGCTTATCTCAAAAAACATTTTCTTTTATTTAAGCTAAATTATAGCAACTTTAGATTGTTTTAAGTGGCCACAGTTTCTGAAAGCTCTTGAAAGCTTTTTAGTTCGAAACTAAATAGTCAAAGTTTTCTTCAAAATATATTAAAGCTCTTGGAAAATCAAGATTAAAATATTGTGGTGGCATTGACAACTAATCATTCTAATCCAAACTTTAAGTATATTTAGCTATTAAAAATATTTGCAAGCTGTAGACAACCTTTGAGCATATATTTTCACCTTTGAAATTGATTTTTAAGAAGCTCTAAGCTTTCGTAAACATTAAAATAAATATTTTGGTATCAATAGTATTTTAGTAGCTTTAACGCAATTTTAAAGCTGTTTAACTTTCAGCTAGTGTCATTGGCGCACAATCCAAAAGTAAATACTAAGAAATCAGCACTTTGCCACAGCGAGAGCGAGATATGCTCAGAGATTCGCACCCGAGCAAGCCGCAAAAACTTTTGACGTTGAGGACAACCACAAGGACAAGAAGAGAAATGTGCAGGGAAAGGAAAGCAGAAGCAGAGAGAAAGAGATAGAGAGAGAAAAAGGACCTGAAGTACGGTGCGGGCATTAAAGACGCACAGACGGTGTTAGCGCAATGACTGTGGGCATAATCTCAGACATAATTACACACAACTCAGGCACACACACACACATATACAGAGACAGATAGACAGACAGACAGACAGTCAGACAGACAGACAGACAGACATAGTCAGAGTCAAAGACTGACAAATGCAGTCACACATGAATGGGCTGCCATTCTGCTCGCCTGGTTACGTTTTGCCATTCAACCATTTTGCGATTTATTTGTTTTTGCTCTCACATTTTTCAAGACCCTGTATTCAAAAAGAATGTAAAAGGTATGATGAGTATAGGAGAAAGTGCAGACAACTCATTGGGCATATGCATCAGAGACTATAAGAGCTACAGCTGCTTGAAGCTTTAATATGCCTAATATAAAAACTCATCTCAAACTGTTTTGAAAACTTCATCAAGTTTGGTCTTTTCTAGTCGCGTTTGCCTTTCTTTTAGCAGTATTTTTTTGTGTATTTAGTTCAAGCGAAAGTTAAATTAAAGAAGCACCTTAAAGGTGACACAGACATGCAGCCATGAGCTAGAAGTCAGACACAGACACAGACACAGTGACAGTCACAGTCCTTTAATGGAATTCAGTTTCTCAACTTTGCGCTACGAAACTATTAAAAGTGCATTTAAATTTAATTAAGCATACGACGTGTTGCCAAGCGACAAACGAATGAAAAGCAGTGGAAAGTAATAGACTGAGAGTTACCCTATGTTAGTACTATATGGGAATAATAGTTATAAGACTAACTATCTGAAGTAACTCTTCCAATTATAAACCGATTACTATGAAATTTTTAGAATACTTTTAGAATATAATAATATGGAAATAAGATATATAAAAATCATTATTTGCTTTTAAAGTTTTGTATTTATAGGGTTTCAATATATAAAGATTAAAACGTTTTTACAAGCGTTTTGCTCAAGCGTCCAATTCGACAAAATATCAAATAATAATGCGTAAAAATTTTAAAAATTAAAACAAAAGCTTTGGCAATTAAAAGTTGTGACCGTTTCGCTGAATTTTTCACAGTTTCTCGCACGCTCTCTCTTCTTTACTCTCTCTTTCTCTCTCTCTCTCTCTCTCTCTCCCTCCTTCTCTCTCTTTCTCTCTTCCAATATCTTTCTTTTTAGCTTGCTTTTTTTTCTCGCTCTTTTTGCTCCTTTGCAACTCTGCAATCAAATCAAAAAAGCCAAGTTAAATGAAGCCAAAAGTTTCAATGTGTGTCTCTGTATGCGCTTTTTTGTAGCATAACTTTGGGCGTTGCACCCACACAAATACACATACATGCATACATATATACATATTTATGTGTTTTCACACATAAAAGGAGCATCCATTTGGCATTCAGTGGCTCACAGGGCGCTTAATACGCGGCTTCAAAACTTTAGACACAATATCGCTAATGATAATTACAAGCTAAAACTTTAGCTACATTTGCTTTACTTACACACACACATACACTTATACACACTCAGACACACACTCATGCCTCTTTTACGCATGTGTGTGTTTTTTTTTTTTTTTTTGCAACTTTAGTTGGCAACACCAAAGCATAAATATAAAATTTTTCAGTGGTTTTCACAAAAGTTAACAACGAACTTTGCGAAAGGCGGAGCAAGAGAGAGATAGACATAAAAAGAGAGAGCATGTTAGGTACAAATGTACTCAAATTATACATATATTTACTATAGCATTTCTTAGACTAACCCAACTTTAAGGTAAAATTCCATAGTTCAATGTTTATTCAATTTATATAACTAGTTAGAAATAGATTTGACAATTCAGGCAGCAGTAGAACAATACAAAACCACTCTATATTATATGTATATATTTTTAAATAAAAATAGAGACTGTAAAAGCTACTTACCGATACTATTTAACCGTCCATCTGTAAGAGAAAAGAAAACAAAAATTAAAATATATTTATTTAAGAACTGAAAAAAATTTAAGTAGAATAAAAGCCGGAAAAAAGAAATTGAAAATAATTTTAATAATTTTATACGATACTATTTAACTACCCATCTGCAAGACAAAAGAAAAACTAAATTAAATTATTATATTTATTTAAAAGCTAAAAAAAGCTTAAGTAGAATTACAGCCAGAAAAAGAAGTTGAAACTAATTTTAATAATTTTATACGATACTATTTAACCATCCATCGACAAGACAAAAGAAAACCCAAATTAAATTATATTTATTTAAAAGCTAAAAAAAAAGCTTAAGCAGAATTAAAGCCAGAAAAAGAAGTTGAAAATAATTTTAATAAAAATATTCAGTTTTAATTGCCTTTATTTAAAATGTAGCACAAAAATAGTTCCAAATAATGCTCGAATAAGATTTGGAGAACATGTCGAGCTCACTGCCTTGGACGTATCATCATTGTGGCTCTCTTAAGGGAATACAGATGACCACGAAAATGAAACCAATTAATACCCTTGCCATGGGTATTATCCTTATATTTGCCAGCCAAGTTGCTGTCAAAAAAATGTCACTATATAATTGCAGTTAAAACAGTAAATAACTTTCATAGTACCTGTGATGACATGAATTGTACCACCAGCCACCCGTATACAATTCAGCACAATTGTTTTCCGAACGATCGCTATCCCGATCATATGTAGAAAATTTCATAGTATGATGTGTACGAAGCGAATCGTCAGCAGTTCCATTAGCCTCGCCCAGTGTGTATAAGGCATAAAGATCATTCTCGTCACCGATGGCAAATTTCTTATACTTTTCAAACTTTTCAACTCCCTCAAAATCCTCAAGAACCACAAGCAACTCTTGACTAAACTCCGAAGTCAAAGCATGTATTTTATCCAATCCTAAAAAGAATTCACCATCCAAATCTCCAAATCCCTTTTTATAGCTATTCCAATTACGATAAAAGTCGACACTTCCATCCATGCGACTTAGAATAAGAGTCCAACCACCTCCCTGTGTCTTGGCATCACACATCACTTTAAACGGTTGTTGATTACTGTAGCTGGGTATGAGTATTTCGTAGATACCACTAGTTTTGGTACCGGCAGTGGCTTCAGCACAATTTTGACCATAGGATAGATGCACATTTGCTTTTTTGATTGTATCAATTTCAGCTCTACAAATGAATATTAGCTCGAGACTGAAGATAATGTTATGCTTTAATATCTCACCTCATTCCAGCTAGCTGTGTACTAAGCGATAGCAATGTTCTAGTTTCATTCAACTCGTTAATATGCATAGCATTCGAAAGTATTATAAACGAATTTATTATGCTTATTGTGGAAATTATTTGCAACATTTTTCACCCGCCATTAACTTCAACCTAGCGAAGACTGAATAAAACCAAAGCTCTTTTATATCGAATATTTATAGCAAATAAAAATTTCTTTTCTTATCATTTGTGATCCCAAAGTTAAACAAAGTTATGTACAAAGATATTATCTCATTTGCTTACTCTATCTAATATTTTAATTGCTTTCTTTCGGAACTCTTTTAGATCTTATCGCTTGCTAAAAATTTGGTATACACTGTGCTTAATATATATATAAGGCTTTCTACTTTAGCCTTTAAATATAAAATAAACCAATTGTTTCTCTATAACTGCTATATAATATAGTAATTCGATCTATATGCATATGGTTAGCGAATGAGAAACGATAGTAAATTATTTGGTTAAAATTTCTTAATGAACAGAATTGTTTTTCAACTTGTTCTAATGATCCGATCTGTTCGACTTTTTAATTATAAACTACTAGCTTTAAAAGTGGGTCCACTTTTTATGCTGTTGACTTTACTTTCTTGGTCGTATCATCATTGTGGCTCTCTTAAGAGAGTACTTATGACCACGAAAGTGATACCAATTAATACCCTTGCCATGGGTATTGTCCTTATATTTGCCAGCCAAGTTGCTAAAAAAAAAAAATTTATATATATTTTACTATAAAGTTTAAGAAACCTATAAAGCAATCCATCATACCTGTGGTGACATTGATTGTACCACCAAGCACCCGTAAATTCAGCAGCACAATTGTTTGCATATGGATCATTATCACGATCATAGGTGGAAAATTTCATAGTATGATGCGATGCTAGAGAATCTCCAGCTGTACCTTGTGCCTGTCCTAGGGTGTGCAGAGCATATAGATCCTCCTCATTGCCAATGGCAAATTTTTCATATGTTTCAAACTTTTCGCCTCCTTCAAAATCCTCAAGCACAACATGCAATTCCTGACTAAACTCTGCAGTCAAAGCATGTATCTTATCCAATCCCAAAAAGAATTCACCATCCAGATCGCCGAAACCCTTTTTATAGCTATTCCAATTACGATAAAAATTCACACTTCCATCCATGCGACTCAAAATGACAGTCCAACCACCTCCCTGAGTTTTGGCATCACACATCACTTTAAACGGGTGTTTACTGTAGCTGGGTATGAGTATTTCATAGATTCCACTAGTTTTGCTACTACCTATGGCTTCAGCACAATTACGACCATAAATTTTTGATTTTTGTACACTTTGTTGCCATTGAATGACATCGCACAACTTTCCCTGTTGCGCCAACTCTGATCTATTTATAGTTTTTTAAAATTGGATTTATTCCTCATTATTCTAAACTATCAAAACTCACCTCAATTCGCTCAACTGATTACTTAACAAACTCAAGGCATTGGTCTCATTGTACTGCGCCAGCGGAATGGAGTCAGTAAACCTAGTAGTAAATGTTTTTACTACAAAAATTATGAAAAATATTTTGAAAAACATTATTGCGACCGGTTTTAGCTTAAGTTCGCCACAGACTGAACTTACCAATTACCAATTGAGTATCTTATATTTATAGCAATTGTAAAAGTCTCTTATCAGTTGTCAGTCTTTAGAATCATATTTAATTCAATTTAAATATCATAAATACTTTTATTCTTATGTTTTGGGCTATTATGAATGGTAATACATTATTCGATTTGAACATATTTATTGAAGATAACAAATGTTGTGTGTGTTTTAAAAGGGTTTGGCAACCCAAATATACTCAGATGAATACAAAGAGTAATGCCTTTATGAAAGCCATTCTTTGTTGAAATCGTTAATGCTCTGATAAAGTTATGAATAACAATTTTTAAATTTTAATAGAAAGGCATTCTTATTCTCCATTAATAGTTTTTGATGTCGTTGGCAAAAGCTAATTAAGCGTAGGCTTTTAATAAATGCTAGTGATAAATGACGGATTAGGCTGACAAAGCAATTTCTCTTATCAATATGATGGGATGTGTGATAACTTTGCGGATATATATGTACATATGAATACAATTCTAATACCATTGAGAATTTAAGCTCTCTATTCATAAATGTGTCACAGCATTCAAAACAAAGCTCCATCTCTTTATCTCGCCATGATACAAATCTCTGAAAATGAGTTTGCATACCCAGTGGGACCTCTGTTGCGGCAAGGTGAGCAGATTTATAAAGCAGTGCGAAACTGGTATGTAAAATTTGTTTTCTAATCAAAACGTTTTGTTTTTAATAGATGAAAATCTCATTTTTAAACTCCTATGTAAAATCATACAGCAAAGACTGCAATGGTTTCAGGCGTGTGGATTTGAATTCCATCCTCCACAAGAGTAAAGTGCGACAGGAGTTCCTGGCAGAATGCAAAAAGAAAATTATGCAGTATTATTCAGGCGGTAACTCTTGAAACTGTGGCTGACTTTGCTGTATGATTTTACATAGGAGCTTAAAGAGTAAATTTTCATGGATCAAAAACAAAACGTTTTGATTAAAAACCAAGTTTTACATACCAGTTTCAATATACATTGACATTTCTAGCACAACTGATATCAAGTCCCACTGGGTTATCAAACAAATTCTGCCCACAATATATCATGAGCAAATAAAAACTCATTTGCTATGCTTTAAGCCACTGGTGAACTGAATAACTCAGTTTCTCTACGCAGTCGATACGCAGTTTTCTATCTCTCTCTCGCTCTCGCTCTCTAACTCTGTCTCACCCACTCTGACTTGACTGCCTCTATCTCGCTCTTGAGCTGAAAACAACGCGGCGCTAATGAAGTGCAAATTGGCTAATGGGGCGGGACGAAGCGGCGTTGCGTCTAATTATCAATGAGGGTGACGCATGTCGTAGTTCGAACCACATTGAAGGGAGCCCAGTAAACCCCACTAAAAACCCCACCGCAGATAAAACACTGTAACTATGTGCGAGTGGGACAGCTGCAAGTAAGTGAGTGTGTGTGAGCGAGTGAGATGCTAAAGATTTTTATGTGAAAACTTTTGTTCATTTCATGGGCAAAACTTTAATGGATTAATTTACCAAAACGTTCGTGCAGCAGGAAATTGAAATAGAAACATGGGGCAAAAGTGATAACACAGAATGCAGTAAATGAGTGAGAGAGAGAGAAAGAGGCATATTAGATTTATGGCAATGCTTGTGATCAGCTGCTGCTATTGCTGCTGGTGCTTTTGAGCTAGAAACGAATTGCAAAATGCCAAAGGCAAAAGTTTTATAAACTTTTTGGCAAGTTTTTCTCTGCACACAAAAATCATGAATATTTTATTGCTCATTTTTTATCCAAACACACACAGCTCATATAGACGTCGACAGCAGTCGGTGATGTGTGAACGCTTTTATCAATTTAATTTCATTTAAATTAATTCAACAGTAATTGACTTTTAACGTACAATCATTTGTATAAAACAGCAGCGTTCCGCAACTCAATTCACAGCACTACCATTTCAATACAGATACAGATACATCATTAAAAAATTACGATTTTTATTTAATTTTGCCATTTCACTGGCAACTGTGAAAATCTCACATCTCACAATCATCGCAGCGAGCTGAAAAATGTGAAATACGAAAAGGCACCTTGAAGTATCTGCAACAAATAAAATGGAAAGAAATAAAAGTAAAAGTATTTTAAAATGAAGCGATAGAGTCATCACCTTGATGACAGTCTGCAGACTGACACGAAAGTATGTCAAACCCGTCAAATAAAATGGTTTGTAATTAAGCTCAATGGCCAAGAGAATAAGCTTCATTAACCGCCGATTCTCTCGTGAATTTGTTGAATAATATAGCACCTGTTCCCACTGCGACCGATAGTACATGCCACTCAAATCATCTGTCTAAGAAAACATTTATTTTAATATATTGTAAAATTTTAGTGCTCATAAAATAGTTCTATTATTATTACCATATAAGCTAGTTCGGAACCAAATTGTCCCAATGAAAGCAGCTCCACAGTTTTGGCGCCAAACCACATGGGATACATGTAAGTGCCCGTTGGACTCTGCAATGAATCAAATTAGCGATAATGCGATTTATAGCTAACTTTTTGGACTCTCTCGACCCACCGCATAGGTCTTAAAACCCAAGGCACACAGCAAAATAGCGCTAAAAGCAAACATGCTAAAAACTTGCACTGTAAATACCAATTCCAGCTGTTCACTGAACCGGTTCAGGTCGGCGTTCCGTTGCAAGGTCTGCACTATAACCTTACTCATTTGCTGAGCCATTAGTGAACGTTGTCGTGCTCTTAGTATATGCTCTATATTCTCATTCATATCACGTTGAACCAGATGATAACGTGCTTTCAGGTGACCCATTAGTTCACAGAGTAAAGCAGTTGCACCAAAAGACATTGTAGCCGTTTGTAGAGCCACCCAAATGCTGCTCAATGTAAGCGGTAGATATATGTAGAGTGAGTCCGTGTCAAAGGGTAAAATCATGGGTAACAAAAACTCCCGACGTCTGCGTATGAACATTAAAATTGGCGACAAAACATAGCCAGAAACTGCAGCCAAATAAAGCGCTGATACAAATCGATTGAGACGCAATTTGTGTTGAATTTTTTTAAAGATTTGCGGTTCCCCCGAACGATCCACATAGATGTTGTGGAAAAAGTGTTGAAGCACTTGTTGAAGTCTTGCCCTTTGCCACATGATGTGCACACTGCGAATTTGAGTTTCCACAATAATTAAATAGGTTGGCAGTCCAGTCATTACATCATTGACAGCTGTCTGGTAACGCAAATAACGCAATTGGCCATCATTATGCAACATGAGTATTAACCAGCCCAATAGAGCGAGCAAGTAATCAAAGCGTCGCCAGTTGTCTGTAGTACTCTCATCTAATGGCCAAAAGATGTGATTCAGACGATATACCGTTAATGGCCAAGAAAGCTTCAAGCGTTTTCCATTCGACAACCGAGGCACGTAGCGCACCATTTTGTTAACTAAAAGCAACTTTTAGTTAGGCAGCGGTTTAAATAATCCAATTTCGAATGCGTGCAATAGCTCAATTAAATTTGTGTTCCTCAAAACAATTAAAACTTGTCAATTTGCCCATATTTAATGCATAAATATTTTAACAGATTTCTAACAATTTAATCACGAAATCTTTTTCAACTTGAGCATGTATAAATAAAGACACATTTTTGTTGTTTTTTTGTTTGTCAGCGCATCGATGTGAGAAACGTAAAGTAAGAGAAGGCACCCTGTAGTATCTACAAAGAGAGGAATGAAAGAGACATGTATTTGACAGGTAAATAATTGAGGGGGAAAAAAACAAAATAAACAAAACACCTTTATAACTGTCTGTATGCTGACTTGAAAGTATGACAGACCCGTCAAATAGAAGGGTTTGTAATTAACCTCAATGGCCAACGCGACGACCTTCATCAATCGCAGATTCTCCCTTGGATTGGTGGAGTAATAGAGCACTTGTTCCCAACGCGATTGATAGTACATGGTACTCTGCAAATTAGTCTATTAAATGTATATAAATAGGTTAAAATGTAAGCAAAACATATTTAAGTTCTTTAATTTCAGTCGGGCAATCCTACCATGAAATACCCTCTAACTTTTATAACCAATTATAAGAGCTCAAGCCTAACATCTTTCTCGCTCACACACAAGCTTTCGTATACGCCGCTTGTGTGACGGCAGCGCTGCACTGTGGTTCACCACTGCAGTAAATTTACGTTTTTCTATGTATGTCAACTTTCTTGATTACAAGCCGATCTTGATGCGAATTTCAGGATCGTTTAATATTTGTTGTCTCTAAACGACTGCGATGTTTCAAAGCTGTACGTCAATAAATACGTGAGTTAGAAGACATGCAACTATTGAAATTTTTTTGTTTCTTAGGGGCGGCGGGTGGCCTAACATGCAAAAAATTATAATGTCATTTTATTTAAACTGCACCTCAAAAACTGCATGCCAAAATTGCTGAACCTAGACATTAAAGTTAATGAAATATTCGCCAAAACATGTATTTTATCTGGGGATTGTCTGACTTGGGATGCTGATCAAAAACATATATATTTTATGAAATCTATCACGCCACCTTCTGTCTGTTACATAATTTTAACAAACCCAATATTCCCAACAGAGGTTATAAGAGACCATACCATATAGGCCAAATCGGAGCCCAGTTGACCAAGCGAAAGCAGTTCAATTGTTTTAGCGCCGAACCACATGGGATAAATGAAGTCACCCGATGGACTCTGCAATGAATCAAATTAGTGATAATGTGATTTTTAAGTAACTCTTGCACCCACCGCATAGGTCTTAAAACCCAAGGCACAGAGTAAAATAGCACTGAAACCGAACATTATAAAAATTCGCACTGTAAAATGTTGTTCCAGCTGTGCATTGAACCGGTTCAGCTGAACATTGTGACGTATGGCTTGAATCAGTACTTTGCGCGTTTCTTGAGCCATTTCAGAACGATCTTGAGATTTCAGAATCTTATCAATTGATGCATTCATATCACGTTCAATTAAAACATAGCGTCCCTTTAGATGAGCCATTAGTTCACAGAGCAAAGCGGTTTCACCAAACACCATTGTAACGATCTGAAGAGCCACATAGACACTGCTAAGGGTTAAGGGCACAAAGATATACAGAGATGTTGTATCGAAAGCTGGAATCATCGAGAATAAAAAGCTTCGACGTCTTTGAACGAGCATTGCAATGGGTGCTAAAATGTAGCCAGAAACTGCAATCAAGTAGAGAGCTGAAACAATTCGATTTAGCAATAATTTCCATTGAATTTTCCTATAGATTTCTGGTTCCCTCAGACGATCCACATAGATGGAGCTGAAAAACTCTCTCAGCACTTCATACAATTGTGCTCGATGCAACAGCACATGGATGCTTCGCAATTGTCCTTCCACAAGTATTAGATAAGTCGGTACACCAGTCAACAATAGATCCAGATTTGTTCTCTGATAACGCAAATAACGCAATTCTGCATCATTGTGTAGCATTAGGATTACACAGCTGAAGAAGGCAAGAAAATAATCAAAACGTCGCCAATTTGTGGAAGTTATCTTATCCAAAGGCCAGAAGATGTGATTGAGACGAAAAAGCGTCAATGGCCAAGACAATTTCACAGGTTGACCATCTGGTAGCAGCGGCACGTAACGCACCATGTTTAAAACTATATACATCACTTTTCAAATAAACAAAGTCCTATATATACCAACATCAAAACTCATCAGACATTTACAACAATTCTACAAACTCGAACTTTGCTGTGTTGCATTGAAGATGATTGCCACAAGGACAAGTTTCACTTTACATGCACTGTAAAAAATTACTTTGATTTAAAGTTAAGCACTTAAGTTCCTGAAAATTAAAAACCTTATTAAAATCCCAAAGAGATATCGCCTTTTAAATCCATAATTTCCCTAAAAATTTAAGAAAATTCGAGCGTCTTCTCAAGAAATCCCTGATTTTTTGCAGTGTACTTATATTTATAGCTAATCATTCTGTGGAACTTGCAAGAGAAGACAGTTTTACGTAACTTTTTAATGAGCTCCCTTCATGCATGCCATAGCTCAATTAAGTTATTATCCCCGACGACTAACGGAAACATAACATAAAGTTGAAAGTTTAATGGTAACTTTAGCTAATTCACAATGTAATCGCTTTGTCCTTAAATATTTGAACAGATTTGAACAACTTTGCTGTTGTAACAACAACAACAACTACAACAAGAATTGTAAACATTAGGTAAAATGAATAACTGAGTGCGCCAACTTTTCACAGCAATTTCAATTGAAAGTTTTCCCCATCACCATCATCGGAAAAGCTAAAAAGCCTAAATGTCTAGGACAGAACTTTTGTAGGTGTAATTAGTTTTTGAAATATGCTTAAAGCTAAAACTATTTGCATATTAAAGTCACATATTATTTTATATATATATAGTTATATATAATCTTACTAGGATATATTATAATTTAAGCTTTTATTTGATTAATCTGATAATAAATTATATGTTACACATAATAAGTGCCTTAAAATCGAATCTCAACATTGAAATATTTTTTAAAAAATTCAAGTCTATTCAACGTAGTTTTAGTAAGACCAACAGAGTACTACTTGCTCAGTTTCGTACCTAGTGCAGTTCATAGAAATCAATTAATTAAAATGAGCCACTCTTTTTTTGCAGACGCTTTTCGGATCGGTATAAATCCTGCAACAGTTTATACCAAGTTCTCTATGTTTCCCCGCTTTCTTATGCTAACTCTGTGCCACCGCTGACTTTGTGGCTGCCACATTTGCGGCTTGGCTGCAGCAGATAGTGGCAACAGTTTGCGTTATGAATATTTTAAGGCGGCCCCCGCCGTCAAGCAACAATTTTTGGAGTGAGCAAAAAGTGACAGTGAAGCAAGTCGAAATTAGAGTACGCTATTCTACACTCTACACGCTAGTTGTATCTACTACTCTTCTTCTTCTGCTTCTTCTCTACTTGCCACTTGCTACTTGCTACAAGTTGCCACAACGCCGTGTCCAGTTTTGTAGCTGCAGTTTGTTCGCCACATTCATCTTAATTTCCTGTCACGACAATGACAACGTCGTTCTCTACCAACTCTTTGGCCATTTGGTTAGGGCCAAGTGTGCGTGTAGCAACACTAACCACGCCCCCTATCCCCCACCCTTCCCAACTCAGTGTGAGTGTGTGCAACAAAAACATTTTTTTTTTTTTTGGTTTTTGGTCTTTGGTGAGAGCACTTTTTAAGCCTTTTGTGGCAACTGTTTCCATTGCCTTTGGCATTGTTCATTGCAGTCGGAGTGTTAGAAGGCAGTTACACTGCAAAAAAAATAGTGTGTTTAACTTAAAAATATGGTTGCTCAATAAATTACATAACATAAAGTTGTAAAAATTTTAAGATATGTCAAATAAAACCCTAAAAGTTTGTACAATCTTAAAAAAGTATGAGATTTCTTTTAGTGTAAGCAATTTTTACAGTGTATGTACAAATATTTTAGAATATTATGGGAAAAAATCATTTGCATTAAACCAATTTTAAATTCTAAACTATAAAATCACTTCGAATATTTTAATTTGAACATTTAATATGCAAAATTTTTGTTGCAAAGTTCAGCTTAGCATTTTTTTTCACAGTGTAGATCAGTGAAGCTTTGTGAGTGGCAAGCTGTGTCCGTGCACGCTTTGTTGTGCCATGTGGCATGGCATTGTGGCAAATGCGTGGTTCGAGTTCATAGCGGCGATGCCGAATGCCATCAAACGGCAAAAAAAGGGCCAAAAGCGTTTTGTCCCGGCATAAACAACACACACACAACTACAACACTCGCTCTCACTCTCTCTCTCTCTCCTATCTCTTTCATTCCCCTGTTGTCCATGCATTGGCAGTACATACTGTACTATGCGATGTTATCGCGTGCCACAGGATATTGCACTCTAAGCCAGTAGATGGCGTCATGTAAAGCTGGACAACATCCGATTAAAACTTTACGATGTGCGTGTATCCCAGCCGACTCTCTCTCTCTCTCTCTCTCTCTCTCTCTCTCTCTCTCTGTCTCTCTCTCACTCTTATACCCCTCTCTATCTCTATGCATATTTCTGTGTGTGTGTTGCGTTGGTCAGCAAGTGGATAAATTCTCATTTACTGCTCTTTTAAGCATGTTGTTTTTGTCGTTTTCTCTTCTTGCTTTGCTTGCCAGCTTGTTACAAGCATTTTAACATACTGAAAACATAGAGTATATAGGCTATAGCATGCATTTTGTAACTCCTATGAGGCAACTCTTATATTGTGTTAATAGAAAAGTTGAGATATGCTTTAGACAAGTTGTAAATTATTGTCGGAATTTAGTGAAAAGCAATTATTCTAATCTAAATAAAATGCAGGAAAATTTAAAACTAAATTAATTCTGAAAATAACATATATACATATATTTTTAAAAATTAAACCCAAACCGTCTAGGGCAAACCCTATGTACCCTATACCTATATGTACCTATACCTATACCTATACCTATACCTATACCTATACCTATACCTATACCTATACCTATACCTATACCTATACCTATACCTATACCTATACCTATACCTATACCTATACCTATACCTATACCTATACCTATACCTATACCTATACCTATACCTATACCTATACCTATACCTATACCTACTACTACTACAAATCACTCTTAACTATCTTTTAAACAACTTTTACAACTATTTTTAATACATAAAGAAATCATGCTATCTTCCCCTTAGCAAATGGCTATGGTAAATATATTATATAAACAATTTTTAGCTTTTGAAGCGTATTTACGTTTCGCTATTTGCATATTCCATGCCTTGATATCTTGTTTTAATTTTTTTGTGTGCTAGCTGCAGCGCCCTCTGTTGGCCAGTTTCAGCATGTGTGTAAATTGTGCACTCGTTATGTGTGGGTGTCAGAGGCTGAGTGCGTTACGGGGAGGCGAATGAATGAATGGGAGAGAAAGAGTGTTGTATCTGGATTGGGGTTAGTGTTTGGGGTAATAGCGCGGCATGTTAAACTGACCGCAAGCATTGTTTATCATTAAGTGTGTGCCAGTCCCACTGTCCCTTTGTCTACTTGTTCCACTGTCCCAGCTGTCTATCTCTCTCTCTGTCTCTCTCTGGTTTTGGCCTCAAGCCAGTGCTGACTCGTTGCCACATGTGTCACATGACATATGCGCCTCGGAGCGTGCTTCTTTTTTTTTTCCTTTCTACCCCTTTCCATCAACAACCCCTTGCAAACCCTTCGTCTATTCTCCTCCATTTGCTGTCCATGTCAGTCCGAACATGTGTAACGCGGTTCTGTCTTCTTCTTCTTCGTGTTGCAGCCACGTTCACGTTAATGGAGCCGTTAGTCAGTCCCCGTTGTTTCTTTTCTTTTCCTGCTAAATCCAAAAATGAAACCAAAGGCTCAACTTTAAGCTCTCGAACATTAAATAAAGGAAATAAAATAAACTGAAAAGTTTGCTTCCCCTCCAACTAAAAAATGAAAACCCTTGTAACGACCGATAAAAACCCTGTATTAATTCTGTAGAAGTAAGAGATTGAAGTACACATCTAAACAAGACAGCGTAATTATCTTTCTATGAGTAGTTCAGGTTCCATTACCACCTTTTCAAGATCTTCAAACTTCTATAACTTTGCCAAAAATCGCACCGATTTTCGATTGGAATAGCACTTTAAACTGCATTTGACCCATATAAGAATTCTACAATTTCTTTATAAAATTTTGAAAATTTTTCTCAAAGTTTTCCATACCCTTTCCAACCACTTGATATTTTTCTAAAAAAAAATATTATTTTTTTTTTAAGTTTTCTCCCAAAAACTCTTCTAAATGATTTGACAGTTTGTATAGCTTAAGAATATATATGCTTTGTAGGGTCGCAAATGAGAAATAGGCTAGTTATGGGCTGTTTAAGCAAAAATAAATATCTAGGCCCATGACGTATCTATAGACAAGCGGAAAGACTTTGTGCCCCATAAACAATTATACAATTTTATATAGAAATTTAAAAAAAATACAACTTTTTTACTAAAAACTTTTCTAATTAATTTATCCGTTTGCGTTAAAGAGAACAGAATTTATACACTTTGAGAATTAAGACTTTGAGACGTGACAAGTCGCATAAATTCACTATAATTTATGACCCCTTTCTCATTTCAAGTACAGGGTCTCAATAAAAAGAATGCCAACCCACGATGAGTGCAACGAGTGCATGCAAAACTTTTGTAATTAGGAAGCAATGTCGGTCATTAGTGCAAAACGGGGGGGTGAACGGGGTGATTGCATCACTGCAACTGCGAGTTCAAAATGGCTGTTGCTGCTGCTGCTGCTCCCTTTTTGGGTAGAAGATGATGCCACAAAAAGGCGTCAGCAGTCAAAACAATAATGCAAATGTGCAGCTAAAAGTAGTCAAAGGCCAAAACTATTTCCAAACTCACAAATGTGAAATACTCTTAATAAAATCAGTAATAATTTAGATTGAAAGCAAAGAAAAATTTAGACAAAAAACAATAAAATATAAAATAAGAATTTGGGGTTGGAAAAAAGTGAATTTAATACTATAAATAAGCAAATAAGTTTTAAACTTACCATGAATAGATTTTATTTAAAGATTTGGAATGGAAACACTGAAGAATCTGTAAATAAAATAAAGATATTTATTTCAATATAAACTACTTTTCGCTGAATTGTAAAATAAAAGCATAAATATAAAGTTTTTGTATAGGATTAGTAAAAGCTCGTTACATAATATATTATAGTAAATATACCCAATAATATATAATTTTAAAAACTTAAAAAATGTTAGCAAACAAAGCGCTGTAAAACGAAATTTGGGAAGAGCAAAACGACAATTCTACAAATAGAAATGAGAGGGAAAAAATCTGACTTTAAGCTATAAAAGAGTAGAAATGGAAAATGGAAAAGGGTGTTTTTGGGGGTGGGCATTTGGGGTGTGGCAATTGGATGAGCATCAAACGTAATTTTAATAAAGTTTGAATGCAAAAGTTTCTGATTTGAAATGCATATAAAAGTTAACTATTTCCGACGATGCAACGAAAACTGAACGCTGAATGTGTGTGTGGAAAAACTTTGTTCTGCACTTTCTTCTTCTTCTTCTTCTTTCTCGCATTGTGCCGATCAGTGGGTGGTAAAGTGTAGGCATGCCCCCAAAACAAACAGCGGATGTGGCAAGCACTGGCCACGCCCACAAAAAAGAAGAAGAACTGACGAGAGGCGCCGCGTCGTCTGTCACTGAGGCGCGCCAGGCCATGGCCATAAATTAAAGGCAACAAACCGAGTACGGAAGCAAGTCGCAAACGGACACGGCCAGCGTGCTTGGAGAAACAGGGGAACAGAAGTGTTGAGAGGGGAAGAAGAAAGAAAGGAAAAGAGGGGGAAAGAGTGAGGGAAAGAGCTTGAGAAGAGGACAAGTGGATTTGCGGCCATTACATCTTTTGGGGGTCTGGGACAACCGAACTGAACTACAGACTGAAGCACCGGAAGCTCAAGCTGTGCTGTTAAGTAGCCTCCAGTCAACGTCGTCTACTGGTCAGTGTTGCCACAATTTCTAGCTTGAAAATAGCTAAATAGTATTCATTCAAACTCGCTAGAAAGCGCAATACAAAAGTATCGAGAGGTAAATCAGAGATTTAACTCTGAACTGAATTGAAGAACTCTCTGAGTTCTGTTTGTTCATACGGACAGACAGACGGACGGACAGACAGACATGGCTATATCGACTCGGCTGTTGATGTTGATCAAGAATATATATACTTTATGGGGTCTGCCATGCCTTCTTCTGCCTGTTATATACTTTTGACAAACCCAATATACCTCTCAGAGGGTATAAAAAACTGTTAAGCTATTAAAAATGTTCTAGTTTTTTAACTTTTATATCTAGCTTTAAACTAGCTAAATTGTACACACTGTGCTTGGTTCTGATGCTGGTTAACGATCAACTTGTAGCAACTGGCCCCGAGGCCGGACTCAAAAGTTTTTTTCGTTGCAGATGCAACGGAAGCAAGTGTTTCATACTCTCTCACTCACTCACTCACTGTCTCTCTCTCACTCTCACTCTCTCTCTCTCTCTGTTCGTGTGTGTTTGTGGCAAATCCGGGACTTGTTACCATAGCATGTGGCTTGAATATTCATCTTGAAATGTAGCCACACAGTCTGCTTACTTATGACTATTTCATTGGTTCAACTAACAGCTAGATAAGTGCATGTTTTGACTAGTAGATACCCTAACTTTTTGCAGTAAATGTTTTACATAACTCTATCTAGCACTATTAACATTACAAATTTATGGCAATTAACTATATAAGCCATTAAAAAACAAGGTCATTCTAACTGTTAACTGGCGAAATTTACAATTCACATGCAGTTTTTTTTGATTAGAAGAAAGCAAAGAAAAGTTCTACATAAAGAAGCTATTTAAAAGAAGGTTTTTGCAATGTTTTGCAAACAGTTTAAAATGTACATAACTAATAGTAGGTTTGTCTTTATTTTGTTGTGTGGTTGCTTTTTAGGTGCCACAACTGCACCTATCAAGCTGGAACGTCAAGAAACCGATCCTGAGCTAATAGGTGGATATTTTGAGGGCGACATGGACTTATCCTTTGAACGGAATGGTTTATTAAATCCCACACGTCACTGGCCAAATGCTACAGTCTACTATATGATCGATGAGCAGTTTGGTAAGTGATTCCATTAAAAATAATATACAATTCTAAGCGATATATTTTATTTAGATGCCAAACATGTGGCACATTTGGAAAAAGCCATGCAAATAATTGAAAGCGTCTCTTGTGTACGATTTGTGCCCGCCACTGAGGAAGATGAGGATTATGTTTTTATTGCACTGTCCACTACAGCGGGTTGTAATTCCAATGTAGGCATCAGAGGTGGTAAACAGTTGCTCAGATTGATGAATGATCCATTGGGTACTCGATGTTTTAGACTCGGTGTCATTCAACACGAACTGCTACACACTTTGGGCTTCTTTCATCAACATTCGGCGCCTAATCGCGATAACTATATTAAAATTCTTCAAGAGAACATCCTGGAAAACCGAAAGAAAAATTTTCACAAGAGCTTAGAGATTAATGTTGGCGATTTTAATGCAGAGTACGATTACAGTAGCATTCTACACTATGGTCCCAAGGCTTTCTCTAAAAATGGAGAGAACACAATTATAGCACGGGATCCCAAGGGTCAGAGTCTAATGGGACAAAGGCGGGAAATGAGTTCGGCAGACATAATACGCCTCAATAACATGTACAACTGTTGAGTTTAAATTGATTGATACATTTATCTATTATTAATTAACTAAACATATATTAAATTCATTTTTAATTAAATAAATAATACATGAAACTGCTAATAAATTGCAAAGAAAATTTAAGTTGGCATCAAACTAACTAAATCATAAAAGACAGTTGAATGAGTGTTAGTTAATTGTCCAAGTTCTAGAAAACCTAATAGCGCTTAACTTTTAAATAAGTATTCCTATAATCTGGCAACCCTATTTGACCTCAGTACTCATTCAAAGCACGTACTCGATACTTGACTTTTAAGCATAGCTTTCATTTAAATAAACGCTTAACTCCAACGCTTTGTATCTGTCTTGTTTGTGCATTTCCACCGAAAAGTTCACAGCGGGAAATAATTTTCATTCTTCCTTCAGCGACGAACACTTGGTAAGAAAATATAGAATACCTGCATAATCAAACATTCTTAGACAAATTTTGGCTAAAAAGAATATGTAATGACAATTCAATTTAAATATTAGTAAATATTACAAATAGGCTAACGAATATACGAAGAGAAGTAATTAATCTACAGAGTTAATCCAATGTTTTACCTGTCATAAAAACTGCTTATTTTAAGTATTATAATCAGTGTTTATTTTACAATAAAATATGCAAACAATCAGCTTTAATATAATTTTAAATACTAATATTATATTAAAATAAACTTTCATATTCAAAATTAAAGAAAATTATATTTCAAACAAACTACTAATAAGTATTTGAAATACTATATTATTTTATATTGGTAAAACACTAATTTTCTATGTTTTTTTAAATTATAAAAAAATTATTTTTATATGATTATATGCGAGTTGCAATAAACAGTTTCCTTCCACAAATACTATAAGCAAATCGATTCTGATTTTCTTTGCAAACTTGTGAAAACAGATTTACAGAATAAATCAGCTTTTACACCAATTTATTAGTAAATTATAAACTTCAACATAATTTGTGGGTTTTTCTAAACAATAACAAATTGTATTTTATTATCGAGGAAATACTATATTTGTTTGATAATAGCTTTTGATAAGCATAAAGCACAATTTTAAACCGATAAGAGCCAAGCAAAAAATTTGCAATTATGGTACAATTAATGTTAATCACAATTTCCAATGGATTAGTTGAAAATGTCTAGAGCGTGGCATAAGATCGTGCTCTTACTATTGCTGGGTTGCCTCACACTCGGTGGTGGTGGTGTCTCTGCTGCACCACACAACAACCACAACAACAACAACATCATACAAAGAGAGGAAACCGATCCGGAGTTGACAGCGGGTTATTTTCAGGGCGATATGGAAATGGATTTTTTACGAAATGGCGAATTAGCACCAACTCGACATTGGCCAAATGCCACGGTCTATTACAAAATTTCTGAGGAATTCGGTGAGTATTTAAATTTCAAATAACTATAACTTTTCAAAGCCTAATTCTAGATCCTTTTAGACGCTCCCTATGTGGAATACATTCAAATTGGCATGAAGCTAATTGAACGCGTCTCCTGCATACGATTTCTACCGGCCACTGAGGAGACCTTGGACTATGTTTATATTATCGTCTCCGACTCGGGCTGTAGTTCCAAGGTTGGTTTTCGTGGCGGTGAACAGACGATTAAATTGAAACCCGCTAATTTGGATAGTGGTTGCTTTAAATTGGGCACAATTCAACACGAAATACTGCATACTTTGGGCTTCCATCATCAGCAATGTTCCCCGAATCGCGATGATTTTGTCAAAATTCACGAGGAGAATATCACCGAGGGCAAGGAGAGCAATTTTCTAAAGTATGAGGCAGATCGTGTGGGAGATTTTGATGTGGCCTATGACTATGGCAGTATTCTGCACTACAGCTCAAAGGCATTCTCCAAAAATGGACTGGAAACTATTGTGGCCGTTAAGCCGGAGGGCCAAGAACAAATGGGCCAAAGAGTTGCTCTAAGTGATGCGGATATTATTCGACTCAATACTATGTACAAGTGTCCACTGCAGACGTAAATAAAGTTATTTATTCATTTTGATTGCAAAGAAAATTTAGCTACAAAGCAATTATATTTGAGAATTTTCAGCAAGATTTTACTAGATTTTTATTAAAATATCTTTGGAGTTTTGCTAAAACTCACAGAGAAGGCTTATTAGCTAAGTTTTGATCTTGAGGTCAAAGGTCAAATCGTCTTAATAAGCATAATTTTGTTGTTTTGTTAGATATATCTCAAACAAACTCATAGAGAAGGCTTTTTAGCTCAGTTTTGACTTTGAGGTCAAAGGTCAAATCGTTTTGATATGCATAATTTTATTGTTTTGTTAGATATATCTCAAACAAACTCACAGTGAAGGCTTTTTAGCTCAGTTTTGATTTTGAGGTCAAAGGTCAAATCGTTTTAATGAGAATATCTCTGTTGTTTTTGGAGATATCGCAACAAAACTGACAGATTAGGTGCTTAATATCATTTTACGCCTGCTGAACAAATTTACGGACAATCAAACGAATAAATTATTTAAATATCAAATAAATAAATATTTGCATAATTATTTCCTACACAAAAAAGTAGTTTTTAATAATTCATATAATTTAATTAGAGATATATATCTGTCATATTATATTTTATGTTCTTAAAACAGGTTTAGCTAGAAAATTTGTAAGCCATAACCAAATTCAATTCATATCTAACAGATATACTTGTTGCCTCATTACTCATACGCTGGGGGGAACTTGTCATATCTGCAATTTATTAAGCGTAATATAACAATTTAGTATAACAGTTTATCAAACTTTCAGCTCTCATTGAGAAAACACTTTCAGGTATTATCGCACATTTGTTGTTTTTTTTTGGGTGCAAAATCAGAACAAATGAGAAGCCGTCCCCCAAAATTAGTTGTTAATGCAGTGCTTCCAGTCATCCAGCTGTGAGGCAACACCTGAGGCAAACAAAGAGGTTTCCCCTGACTCCCTTCCTAACACCCTTAACCCATACTGCGCCAACAACTGTTTTCTTTCGATAAGCTACAAAATTTTTACACGCTTATCTTATCGCAACTGGAAACTGCTTGCGCTACAATCAAGTCCAAAAATGGAGCATATCAGCAAAGGCAGTGGGTAAACTGCAGTGTTAACCTAATGAAATGGAATTGGGTTGCACTCATAGACCCCATTTACTGGAAGCAGCGCCAGACTTAGTCACAAACACTTTCGAGAGAGTGTGCAACTCAATATCAGTTGTTAGTCGACTATCGAAAGGCGGCAAAGAAAACGAAGACATTTCCCCATAATGTGCGTCAATTGAATTTGGGGAAAAAAGTTGAAAATCAAACCATCAATGGCAATACAATGTGTGATCCAGCCTAAAATGTGGTTAGGCCTCAAGCAGATATTACTCTATGTGGGGCTAATGCTCTGTGTGGTGCTACAAGTATGTCGCAGCAATACTCAATTGCAGCTCAATTGTCCCAATGCCTGTCATTGTGATCTATATGCACAACGGAATCGTGCCATATGCAGGTGAGTACTACATATATACATATATGAAAAGTACTTTTACTTTTCTCTTTGTCTTACTCACTGCCTTTCACTACCTCTCTCTCGCTCTCACTCTCTCTCAACCTCTCTCTCTCTCTCTGTAGCGCCAAACGTTTGATAAGCGCCAGCATTGAAATGCCCAAAACTGTGGAATTGTTAGACTTGAGCTACAATGATATCACCAGCATTGACGTCGATTGTTTTGAGGTGCGTTTTTTCTATATACCCTGTAATTTTAAAAGTGACTCCTACCCTTTCTCCTTACTATATATAGACCACTGTGCATCTGATCAATCTAACGCTGGCCCACAATGCAGTCCATACAATACATGTGGATGCCTTTGGGAAACTGCGACATCTACGATCACTGGATCTTTCCTACAATCGTTTAGAGCAATTGGATGAGCATTTGCTGGAGACAAATACACAGCTGAAGCATCTAAATCTGGAGGGCAATAAGTTGGCAACTTTGGGGGAAGGACCACTTTTGCGAAGTGTATCATTGCGTATACTTAATTTACGAAATGCACAGATCAATCAATTGAGTACAGAGCTCTTGAGTGGTTTACCAGAATTGCGACAATTGGATTTGGCACAGAATATGTTGATAACAGTGGGAATAAATGCATTTCATGCACCACGCTATTTGGCCTCCGTAAATCTAGAGGAGAATCCACTTAATTGCGATCGGGCGTTAATTAAGGTAGCCACTTGGCTGAGATTGCGAGGCGTGGCCGTTAGCATAAGCGATTGCCTGGAGGTGGAGGAGCAGGTGGAGGAGGAGGAACTAGATGAAGCAGCCTCGGGTGCCTCGGGTGCCTCGGGTGCTGCAATCAAATTTGAGCGTATGAAACATTTGGATGATGACAGCAGCGACACTGATGAACCAAAGCCTGTGGCGTCCATTTGGCGTGAGTTGCCCGACGAATCCGATGAGCACGAGCTGCAGGAGGAACAGCAGCAGCAGCAGCAGCAGCAAAAGCAACACGATGAGGCAAAGAAAAACAGAGACGAGCTGTCAACACTTATCGATGTTTGTGAGGGCAATCGAGAGCAGCTCTGTCTGCACTATCGCAATTGCCTGGAGCGTGTCAGTCATGAACTGCTAGCCGGTGGTGCATCTGACCAGGTGCAGCAAGGCGGCACGCACCTCTTTGACGAGGATGATGTGAAATTTGCCTTTGCAGTGGGTGCCGCCACCGGCATCTGTATGGTCATTTTCATCATCAGTTTCGCTTTGTGCGTCAAAAGCGGCTGTGAGTTGCGAAAGAAGCGACGGCGACAACACCAACAAACCGCGGATGGCGATACAACATGTGAGTAAGAGCATTCACACGTACAAACGTACGTACATCTGTATTAAAGAACACTTTAAGTATTGGATAAATCAACGAATATGATAGTTATACGCAGTGGATAGTTATATAGTGGAGATATGTACAGATTTTAACTGGAAAATGTATGGAAAATGTAATTATTTGCATAACTAAGCACAAAAGCTAACGCTAGGGACGAAAGTAAATGTTTAAGCTTAAGAAATGTCAGACATATGGAAAATAATTGAATTTAGTTGGGCTTATAGCAGCTTTAAACACATTTTGGATGGTAGTCTACGCTAGGGACGAAAGTATATACCACTTTAAGTATAGAATAAATCTACGAATATGATAGTTATAGGAATATGAATAGTGTAGATATGTACAGATTTTAAATAGAAGATTATAGAATTTGTATGGAAAATGTAATAATTTACATAGCTATTCAAACATGCTAACTCTAGAGACTAAAGTAAATGTTTAAGCTTTAGAAATGTCAGACATATGAAAAATAAATGAATTTAGTTGGGCTTATAGCAGCTTTAAATACATTTTAGTTGGTAATCTATGTTAGGGACGAAAGTATACATGCAACCATTCAATATGCTGTGATTGACATTGACGCTAGGAACGAAAGCAGCTGCAAAGTCATTAAATATGTCAAATACAAAGTATTCTGGAACGTATAACCAGAAACTATAAGAATACTAAAAACTGGGTAGTAGCCTGCGCTATGGACGAAAGCACATATTTTAAAAACGTTGCATACAGACTTTTGGACATACCAGAGTTTTCTCTCTATATACATGAGAAAAACGCGTAAAGCATATCATCTAGCAGAAGAAATATAAAAATCGAATACCCATTAGTGGGCTTTAAATTTAATCTCTATCTAAACATCTCTCTCTCTCTCTCTCTTTTACACTCTTCTCAGCCACATTAAACTCCGCGGAGCAACAATTACCCACAATACACACCTGGTCGCCGCCAAGGAGCCGCAATCCAAGACGCTCCAATCCGCAGCGTTCACGCAACGCACCATCGAGAGCTATCGTGCGTCAGAACTATGGACCCGATGATAACTTCGTGTCTCGACTGTTTGGACGTCCGGCCAGGCATCAGTACTATCGTGCTATAAATCAAAACACTGCGACGCTTATCAGACGTCTGAGTCGCAGCAATCTATTCAGCACTCGAGATCGGGAACCGACTAGTCCCGAAACTCCGCCTACGCCAACTTCTATATTCTATACCGAGGCTGAAGCTATGCGTCCCGAGACACCGCCGCCCAATTATGGTGATGTGGTGGTCATTGAGAATTGTGATAACAAATAGAAACTGAAACTAATAATAATAATTATAAAAGTAAAATAATATCCTAAAGAAGAGTAGCTAATAAATCTTTAAAAATGATTTAAGACAGCAACAGCTCTACAGTTGATTCCAATAACATTTCTTTATATTTTTCTATTTTTTTCGTTGTCTTGTTCACATACAGAAATATCAATTGGGGATTTCAAAAAAATTTGTTCCTTCGCTACTTTTTTTCTAGCGTTTTTTTTTTTTACAATTTCTTCTGCTGGTTTTTTGGTAGCATTACTTTTACACGACTGCAACAAATCGCAATAAAAACTTTTGACAAAACTATCAAAGTTGGCATGAAATGGGAACAGGAAGAGCAGAGACTCTGAAATTGCCATAGCCGCAGCCAAATCTCTCCACACACACACACACTCTCTCTTTCTCTCTTTCTCTCTCTCTCTCCATTCTCTTCTTTCACGACATAAAAAAAAGTGGGAAAAAAAATACGAAAAGAATTTAAGTAAGAAAACTTTACACACTCAAATAAATGCCGAAACGTTTGGAAAAAGGGTGCCGGAAATGAAGAGGGAGTTTGCCCAGCTGAACGGATGTGGCAAGACAAACCGAAAACGCCACAAAAGAAAACAATGCCCCATTCCCTTCTACTATCCGCAAAAAAAAAAACCCAACAATTTGCACTGTAAAGCAGCAAAAGTGTCTCAAAAGAATCAACCACCAGAACTAACCAAACCGCCATAGGAAAAAACCAAAAAAGCATAATAAAAATAAAAATTGTTGCGAAAAAAAATGTTGGACTAAAAGATACTACCTAATCTGCTCTAAAAATATCCTTACCAATATTTAAGTAGTCAAGCTCAAGTATTAATAGTGTAAAAGTTTCTAGCCAAATATGAAAGCCTCTCGCAGCTACGAGCGTTAGAGGGCGCCAGCTCGGATTCACAGGGTTTCCTTATAATCTATAGTAACTAATGTATATATTATGCGATCGTCATGAAATTTTCAGTTCTAATACAGCATTTAATATTAAACTATTACACTAGCAATAAAGAGTATATTTTGTTATTTTACGCATATAATTTGTTTTTAAAAAAATGAAAAAAAGATAAATACTTAAAAAATAAAAGTTCAAAAATATAAATTGTATGCAAAAGGTAATGTTGCTTATGTAAACCTTTAATTCATAACTTTAAATTAAATTTTACAAATAAATCTTGATCTGTGTGTGCTAAAAACTGTACAGAAAAAACGTCTAATCATTTTGTTAGTTAGCCACAATTATAAAGCTCTTCTTCTACAGCCTTTTAATAGGTGTAAACACAGAAAAAAAATAAAACAAAAAAAAAACGCTTGACATAAAAGTGAGTTTTAAACGAGTATGTGTAAAAGCAATGAAAGAAATTCTTGTAATTGATTTAAAATAACTTAGGAAACTTTAGCATTAAATAACTAATTTTTAGTATGATTTAAAACACAAATCTCATTGTAATGCATCCTAGTTAAACAACAAGTTAATAATATTCCTTTATTTTACCTTTACTTCGTTCGTTACTAAGACTCTTCTACTTACTCTTCTACTTTACTTAGACTCTTCTACTGTCTAATCTATCATTATAATCCAATGTAACTGTCTAAAAAAGGTTGCTTCTAAAAAGAAAATTTGTTTTATAACAACTTTTCGAAATTGAGAATAAAAGAGAAGTTGATTTGAAAATCATTTCAATGTTTAGCAAACTCATTTCTATTTCTGGCAAAATGTGGCAACTAAAAAAAAGTTTTAAGCTTGGCAAAAATTTGTTGCAACAATGCGCTGTTCGCTGCATGTGGCAACAACAACGCGTTCGCGTCTACTCATTTTCTGCCTCTTCTTCTACGTCTTCTTCTTGTTGTTATTGTTGTTGCTTGTCTGAATATCGCTGTTTGTTTGTTTGTTTGTTGTTTTGTGGCAGCTTTCATTGCACTGCGCTGCAGCACAGCACAAAAGTTAACGTATCCTGGGACCCCAAAAGTTGCGTTGTCAACAGTCAAAAAAGACGCAAAAAAAACTGCAGGCAACTGGGCGAAAAAATACCCAGCAGGACGCGAAAACAGTGGCAGGATAACGCTACAGTTGGGGGTAGGGAAGTTGAGTTGCAAAGCGTGAAAAAATATCTAAATCCAACATTAATGAAAAACTTTTTGCATAATCCATGATGCCGACTGGTTGATTGTGGGTGAAAAACCCAACCAACCAACCAATGACATCGACTCTAGACACCAACGAAATGCAGGCAAGTGAAATACTTTGTGTCAAGGGGAACCACAGCAAAAAGCAAGAAACTCACGAAAACCAGGTGATACTCAAAAAAATTATATATATTTTGCTTTTTTTGTGTCCTTTTTTCCCAGCTGAGTTGAGTGAATCAAATGCAATAGGCAAGTTATTCAGCAACGAGCTAAAAAGAGAGACAGTTTGCTTTCTCTTTTTTTGGATGGTGGTTTGTGGTTTTTGGCTTTATTGAAGGGCAAGTAAAAGCGGCTTAAAAGGTTTTGAAGGTTATGCGAAAAAGCCAAGCCAACCTTTGAGGTTGAGCCACAGAGTGTACTCGGTACAACTACAAATATTGATTGCAAGTTGCTCGCATTTTGAAGCTCAAAAGTCCACAATAAACTGACGAGTTTCTAAAGTTACAAATAGAGTTAAAAATTTTTAATTAAAGTTATTTAATTAACAAGAAATTAAATTTCAGTCGGGCAGTCGGTTATTGTAGCTCTTAACATCTCTGAGTTCTGTTTTTTCATACGGACAGACAGACGGACATGGCTATATTGACTTGGCTGTTGATGCTAACCAAGAATATATACTTTATGGGCCTACCACGCCTTCTTCTGCCTGTTACATATTTTTCACAAACACAATATACCCCTAAGAGGGTATAAAATGTAAACAGTTCTTTTTACTGCAGTTTTTCATTATATAATTTTGGTTTGAAATTAGTTACAATTTAATCGCTAGAAAATTTACATATAAGGTTGCTTCTAAACTTCTTTTAAATGTTATTTATTTATCTATTTTTTCTTTGCATTTTCTAGCTGAATTGCTGCTTAAAAATGCTTAAGACAGACAATACATATACAAAAAAAGTAGATTTCCATTTCTTATTCAGATATATTCAGTGAGCAAATTCTAGCAAATCTGGAAATAAACATCAAAGCATTTAACAGTTGTTCACTGACCAGACTAAATGCCCACGCATCAATTCTACCCTAGTTTATACTCCAGTTTTATCCCAACACTATGCTTCGCTCTCTTTCTACCTCTCACCCTGTCTCTCTCTCTCTCTCTGTTTCTTTCCGGCCGTTTAACAACACTGCTATGTAATCTTTACAATGCCACAGCACAGTTTTAATTGCTGTGACACTGCAGATGCGGCTGACTGAAGCTGGAAATCGGTCAGAGTTGATAAGGACAGCCGCTCAGTTTGGTGTGAGAGTTTTCTCTGCCTGTTGTTATTGTTGTTGTTGTTGTTGCTGTTGTTGTTGCTGTTGTCGTTTTCTAATTTGATAAAGATAAAAATCATTTTATAAATGCCGACGATGGCATTGGCGACATTGCCATCAAGTGTATGCTCCTGACAGTCGTCTCCAGGACAACAGAAACTACGTTTTATACACTCACTACACTGGCAGAAAACTGGCAAACTTTTGTATAAACTTTAAGTAATTTTTGTTTGCTTAAGCTGTATTGGTTTGGTATCAAAAATCTGTCAAAATTTTTAAAATGTAAAGTATCTAGTTTTGAATCGCTTTTATTTTCTTTTCTCTTTAATTTCACAACCAACGCGGTTCACATTCCAATTAAATCTGACCCTTATCGAAGCTTGTATCGATATTGTTCTTTTGAATATCGATACAAGCCTACTCAATTCTTATATCGATATGTACATTATTATTATTCATCAATTACATAATTTAAAACCAATTCATTTATTCGAACATTACAATAGTATAACGTAAATGTTAAGTGCTATTTTTCGAAAATTTTTTCCAGTTTAAAAACTCTTTTTGCTTAAAAAATGCCACATTTTTTTTCCTTATAAGGATTATTTTAAAATTTGGATATTGTTAAAAAAAAATACACTCGCAGAAAACTGGCAAACTTTTATACATATTTATGTTACTTTAAGTCATTTTTGGTTACTTACTTAAGCTGTATTCGTTTGGTATCGAATATCTGTCTATATGTTTAAAAGTTTATTAAAATTCGCAATTTTTCAAATTGAATGTTAAATTTTTTTCCAGTTTGAAAACTCTTTTTGCTTAAAAAATGCAACATTTTTTTTCCTTATAAGTATTATTATAAAATTTGGACATTCTTAACAAATACTTATTCGAATGCTAGCTAGCATTTTAAGTGTCTTAATTTAAGATCAATATAAAATTGTATATAATTATGTTACAAAATGTCCAAGTGTAATCCACACTCTAGAGCTCTTACTATACGCTTCCTCTCCATCTTGCTTCAACTCTTGCTATCCGTCTCTCTCTCTCTCTCTCTCTCTCTCTCTCTTTTGCTGTTCGCCTCTTAATTGAATGCTCATTTTAAAACGAAGCAGCAGCAGTAACAGCAGCAGCAGTAGAAGCAGCAGTAGAGTTGCCCACGTTCAAACGTTGTCGACTTTAATTGCATTTTTATTTCATTTGCCAGCAATTATCGCCGGTTCGTGTGCAAATTTATAAGCTCAAGTTTGTTGTTGTTGTAAGTTGTTGTAGTTGTAAGTTGGTAGCACACACACACACACACACACACACACCTGGTACACCTGGCACTAACATACCTTGCCACAAACCTGTCGCACAATCTGCAACATCCTAAGCTGCAAAGGTCAATCGTCGTGTATCCGTCGGTCAGCTTAACTCCTGTGTAACTGTAACGCTATCTTTGAGAGTGTATGTGTGTGTGTGTGTGCTGTGTCCTGTCGTAATTAAAGGTGGCTCTGGGCCAGGTCAGGACTTTTGGACGCGTGCTTCAGCAGCAACTGCTGCCAGCTTTGGCTTCAGCTGCTTCGCTTCCGGCTGCGATTCGCTCTACAACTCTTCAATGCTCCAACTCTTCGTTTCTCTCTCTCTCTCTCTCACTCTCTACGTGTGTCCTTTACATTGAGTCCTTGTTGTTGCCTACATTTTAGCCATATTTATAGTTGTTGCTGCGCTTTGGCATTGGTCTTAGTGCAAGTCCAAGTTGTCGTTGCCAGTTGTTAGCAAAGCAATTAGCATCGAGTTTGTTATTGCAACACGGCAAAAGCAACAACAACAACAGCAACGCCAACAACAACAACAACACGTTGTCCTGTGAAGCAACAAGGATACAACAAACTCAACACATGCTAAAAGTTATACCCTCTCTACCCTTCTCTCTGTCCTCTTCCTCTCTTAGCTCTCTATACTCAAATAAGAATTTAATTTATTTACTCTGTTGCATGAGGCAAAATGTGTTGGCAAATGGCCATGTGGCATTTAACTCTTAACAACAAATCAAATGTAAGTGAAACTTGCAACCAGATACCTAAATACACATGTATTTTACCTGCACAAAATCCATGTGAGCGTCTAGAGTAACGGGAAGTAAACCATCTTAACTGATCAACATGATATATAAGATATGTGTATGTCAAGTCTTTAGCTTAAAACTTTTTATAATTATATCGAATACAAAGCAATAGATTGAAGTTCTTAGCAAGTAAAACTGGCTATTGATTGTTTTAGTAACTTTTATATTAAATTCTATATTTCTTAACCGATTTCAGTTTTAAAATTTAGATAGATAAAGAATTTTTGGAATAATAAGTATTTACAAATGTTGAAGCTTTATGGCTTAAAGATTCGCATACAATTTACTTGTTTGTTTTCTCTCATTTTTGTTACTTTAATATAATTATAGCATTTATTTAGCTATTCCAATGAAATTTTTAGAATTCATACATTATTTATTAATAATTCTGAATTCCGAATAATATAAATCAATGTCTGTAAGCTTTGTTGGCATATTCAATTCCCCGTTCTCTATATATTTTAGCAACTTTTGCCTTACCCATTTTAGTCCAATGGGTATTTAAATACCCACGAAAACGTTGCCACTTAAAATATTCTAGCGTGTTATTCTAGAAATTCTAGAATTTTTTAAATGGCAACTTTTCGTAGGTATTTAAATACCCATTGGACTAAAATGGGTTAACTATGGCAGTTCTTTATCGAGTCTAATGTAATTTTGAGGATAGTTACAACATTTATTTCTGATTCTGATTTTGGAAAACATAAGTAAGTGTGTGTAAGCCTTATTATCATATTGAAAACGTAAAAACTTCCTTAGTTCTTTATTAGTTTGGTAAGTCTAAAAGAACTTAATCATTTGTTTAACTATTTCAATAAAATTTTTAAAATAGTTTCATTACAGATTATGATTATTTGAAAAACTAGTTATTAAAACTTTGCTGTCTTGTTGGAACTGAAATATTTGTATTAAGAGAAAAGTAAAAATTTACAAAATCTTTTTCAGATACGTTAATTAAAGTAACTTATTTTGTTTATAAAAAAATAAATCGAAGCTGCAGAATAAACTCAAAATAGTGTAAGATATTTAAAAACATCAGATTTCTTACACAAAGCTCGGTATGTTTAACTTAAGAAAAACTTTTCCAAAAATTCCTAATTTAATTCTAATCAGAGCTACTTAAATGAAAGATTTCAACTATAATTTTTATAATATCTTATTTCTAAATTAACATATTGTGTATAAAAACTTGCACTATATTTTAGCTTGTATCTTATACATGATATGTCGAAGCAGGATAAATAAAAACACAGTGTGCAGCAAATGAAAACTCTGCGAGAAACTCTTAAAAAATAGCATAAAAAAAAAGAAAAGCCTTTCCAATTTTTTTTTTGCCAGACAGACATTCAATTAACAACACTGAATATGTACATATGTACGAGTATGTGTGATTACAAGTGGCAAAGGTTCGTTTAACTCACAACAATTGTTGCCCAGTTTTCAGTTGGCCGTTTCGAGGTTTTCATCTGTTCGTCTGTTAGCTGTTACTGTTGCCGGTTTGGCTGTTTGGCTGTTTGCTTGTTTGACTGTCTGCCCGGTTTGCCTGTTGCTTTTGGGCCCAATACATCCCCGGTGACAGTTAATTTTTAATTTAATGCACATAAACTGGGAGCTCGTTCAGTTACTTTGCTCGACACTCTTAATGGCATTTTTGGCCCCATTTCAATTTACATGCGAGCCAGACAGACAGACAGACAGACGGACAAAAGGACACACGGACATGCAGGATACAAAAGAAGTGAGACACAAATACACATACACAGAATGGGAGAGAGAGAGAGAGAAAGAGTGTAAGGGACTCTTTTACACGTGGTGTCTGTGCGAGGTGCGAGGGTCGCACTAAAGTTGCTCACAAGCACACACCTCTTGTCTTCCCCCCCACTCACCTTTTTTTTTTTTTTTGTCACACCTCACACCTGCGCCAAATGCGCCCGTGAGACATTTTTATTTTTTAAACTCGACACTAAACATTTGCCTTCAATTTCACTGTCAGTCTTTTTTTTTACATTTACTTTCTGCCATCTTTGCCCAAAAGTGGTTATACCCGTTCCATGTAGAATTTGAGTGTATAGCAATAGAACACATTATTTAATAAACCACTGCTATAAACTATATCACTATATAACCTTAAGCTGCCTTTTAAATTCTTTGAATAATTATAATACACCCTAAAAAAATATAATAATTAGTAAATGAAATTAACTTTTAAAAAAAGATAAGATTGCAGTCAGAATTGAACCCTGGATCTTGGGATCTTCATTATTCTGCAAAGTAAGACCATTGTCTCTACTAACATAGTCACGTATCAATTGATCTGGCAACCCTGCAGCTGCTATGCTCTGGTTTTTGTGCTCGTTTTGTGTAAATGAGCATAACTTGCATAATACTATTCTCTAAACCCTCTAACAATTTCAACAGCGTAGGTAACATACTAAGGATTTTGTGGAAAATGAAGATTCTTGTAGGGTTATATTGGCTTTCCCAAGAAGTCATTGCGAATGTTGTAATTAAAAGTAAATTGAACAATTCTGTCCATTTCTTGCTCTGGACTTTTTACAATTTGTCTAGTTAATGACTGTAAAAACATCCAAATTAATAGCTTGATAGCTCAAAGTATACCCCACTCTTCCAATTCAACATTTATTGACAAGACGGGTATTTTAGAGTCATGATATTCGCCTCAAATGTTGAAACTGCTTTATTTGTTATGTTGTTTAGCTGTGAGTCTGACCGCTCTCTGTCTCTCTCTCTCTTCATAGCTCTCCCTCTCTCTCTCTTCATATCTCTCCCTCTCTCTCCTTCTCTCTCTTGCTCTTTCCCCATTTAACCACCTGCTGTTTGGCCATTTGCAACCAGTTTAAATGGCTTGTTTTGTGGGCCAAACTGTTGGCTGATTGACTGCGCTCTCAACCAGCTGTCGTGAGTTTGGCCAACATGTTATTTAGTTAGTAGTAGTTTCTGGCCATCTTCTAATTAACATACACACACACAAACACACACTCACACACACACACATGCAGTTGCACTACAAACTTTATTTCTTTGCCTGCCTGGTCTCATTAGCTGGCATTTGAATTTTGTTTTTTTTTTTGCATTTTCCTTTTGCATTCACAATTTCCATTTCGTTTGCTCAATTTCATAAGCAATTGTGCGCATTTTCTTATTGTTGTCTCGCTTTACCCTCTCCCTCTCTCTCTCCGCCCCTCTCTGCTGTCTTGAGTTCTGCCTGCGCCTAAATGTATGCAACAGCACAAGCCATGCTAATATATGCCACACACACACACCTACACACACTCTCGTACGCAATTTGCAAATGGGCGCAAACGAAGTTGCAGCAACAGCGCACAAAAGTATGCAACACAAAAGCAAAGCAAAGTTGCACGCTTTTCCCTCACATTTTCCACATCTCGTTTTCCTTCAGCTGCTGCTTCTGCTTCTACTTCTGCTTCTGCTTCTCCTTCATCTCTTTTTCGTCTTCATTTTTTTTTTGCGCTTCACTCGCTCGATTTGTGCAAAAGTTTGTGCACCGCAAACAAACTAACACACACACACACACACTAACCCGATGTGGCAAGACAAAGCTGCAGCTGCCACATCATACATACATATGTGCCACAACGAAATCTGTAAACCCTTTGTTAATATCAGTTTATGTAACACACTAAAAATATTATTAAAAATGCTGTGTTTTCAAAAAAAAAAAATTTTAGGCTCTTAGCTCTTTTTGTTCTGTCTGCACGCTGATCAGTTACAAAGTAAATGCTTTTATTTATTATATAAAAAATCAGTGCTAAGTTATGTTAAACCAAAGGCTCATAGCTCTTCTAGTTCTGTCTGTACGCTGATCAGTTACAAAATAAATGCTTTTATTTATTACGTAAAAAATCACAGCTTAAGTTATGTTAAACGAAAGGCTCATAGCTCTTCCTGTTCTGTCTGTACGCTGATCAGTTACAAAGTAAATGCTTAATTTATTATATAAAAAATTTGACTTTCAGTTAAGTTTAACGAAAGTCTTCATTATAAACATAATATTTTAACTAATTTATAAAATAAGCTGGGCTCAATGTGCTCACCGGGCTCGTACTGTTACATTTTGTACTGCAATTTGTTGATATTTTCTTATTACAACATTTTCAAACCTTTAAAATTATTATTAAAATAATTTCTAAAATTTTTGTGAGTAAAAAAACGTTTAAAACTGAAATTATAGCTGATTAGTATAGTTGAATTTCACCTGTTAAAACACAATGGGCTCAATGTGTTCACCGGGCTCGTACTATTACTTTTTGCCATGCTTCTAGCCTCTAAAATTAATATTTAAATAATTTCTATATTTTTTCTTAGTTAAAAAACGTTATCATAGAAAACATAACTGAGTAGTAAGTTAAATTTCACCCGTTAAAATATTGCCTCTCACTCACTAGCTCCAAAAACACAATGTGCTCCATGTGCTCACCGTACTCGCACCGTTAATTTTGGTAGTAAACAGATTTCTAAACTAAACCCTAAAGTATTCCATTTCAAATCACTGAATTCTCCCCAGTTGAAAATCACGTTAAACCTATTCAATGCCCGATTTAATTTTATATCCTAGCAACTTTTACATGCCGTTGCCAAAAGTTAAAATACCCCAAGAGACTCTTACAAACGTTATGGATGAAAACTGAATCAGTGTGTTTTGGTAGAAAGTTGCATACATACATACACAACTGATTTTGAGTTTAGGCCACGTTTGCAGAACCATTGCATTGCATTGCATTGAGGCTAGCAAAACGTGTGAGAAGTTTCAAGTATTCTGTATGTGGTTAGTGATTGCATCATAAATCCATTTTGCAGCAAAACACAAACAAACACCCAGTTGCACACCCCATCTGCACACCCAATCGGCACACACCCTCACAAGCTGTAAACTGTTGTGCGGTCAAGTCAAATGGTCAAGTGCCTGATTAGCCTTTAATTGGCGGCCCTTTTGTTAATTTAGACCGGCGACTGCTTAGACCTAAAAGCGAATACACGCAGCACACGCAGCACCCGAAAATTTGTATCCAGGGACGAGAAAGTAATTACACGGTTTGGTTGCACACTGGTGGCCAGTGTCCATTCAATTTGCACCACCAACCCTTTACCTACATCTCTCCCTCTCTCTCCCGTTATCCAATTGGCCTGAAGAAGGTCGTGTTTGCTGTATAACGGTTTTGTGCTAATTTCCGGTGCTCATATTTGGCAGACGGTCACGCCCCTTCAACATGAAGGCAAAGCCAAACAGTTCCAAATTGCACCACATCCTGTCTGCGAGAGAGCAAAAGCAATTCAATTCACCAATTGCAGTCTCAACGGCACAACAACAACAACAGTAACAACAACAACAACAACAATAACAACAACAACAACAACAACAACAACAACAACAATAACAAATTGTTGACATAAAACAACAAACTGCAAAACAGTTGCAGCCACCAACTTGTAAACATACTAAATCTATTATCCTGTCAAATTGACAAAACCCCATACTTTTCGCTTGATACTCTAACTAACTGACACAGCAGGTTAGTCAAATGTTCAATGTATATGGGGGGTATTCAATGTACAAAATTTACAAAGCAAAGAATTGTTAATACAAAAGTTATGTTGCTAAATGTTGCTTAAAAGTTATTAAAAATAGTTAACACAAGTTTATTTAAGATCAAATAAAATAATCAACAAATTCTTGTATATTTAAAAGCATAAAACTTAAATTTAAATATATTTTTAGGCAAGTAAACACTTTTTTTTTAATTTTTAAACGAAATTTAGACCAAAGTTCTGAATTTTGTAGAACATTGATAATAAAAAAATATATAAACTTCATTACTTTTGTGTTAAGTTAAGTCAGTTACTACTTGGTGTCAATTATGTTAAAAAAATGTCTAGAAACTCTAATAGCTAAAAAAGAAAAAAAAAAGACTTATATTAGATTACATAGATTAATTTTCTTAATACAATACGAATTATGCTTAAAGGAATCTATGTCTAAAATCATAATTTGAGGAGTTAACTTCAAAAAAATTTCTTTTAAAAAACATTTGCAATTGGTAACAATATTTTATTAAACTTCTTCATGACTCACAACTTCAAAACGTTGCTAGAGACTTCATTTAATCCATAAGAATGATGATATTATAATTTTATGAAGTCACACAAAATAAAATTGGTAATTAATAAATTTAATCAACTTTCAAGATAACAATTTACTTAAATAACCTGTTAGCCAACTCTTTAAAACAAATGCGACCCAGTCAGTCCTCTTTATAGATGCAATAAACAAGAAGTCAATCACTGCTTACTCATTCATTTAGCTTTGTTGTACATAAATAAGATGTTAACTTATTTATAAGTATTATATCGTGTAGTATACACGATATCCTCGCTTCCACAAATGTGTAAATTTACTGCACAATACACAAACCATCGTGACTTTCCCTAATGATTTGGCCACAAAACGCATTGAAAACTCAAAACTCCTCAATTTCATCGCTTTTCCTCATCATCCAGTGGAACTAGTGCAAAAAAAAAAAAAAGCTAAAGTGTTTGCAGCAATCAGTTATGAGCCCAACAGCAACAACTAGAGGCAACAACAGAGCATTTACTCCACTTATGTGTAGGCTTGCCACTTTGGCGGTTTTATAGCTAGACAAATTAGTGGGAGTAGAATTAGATTGGATTAGAAAACTAGCTATATTTAAAGAAATGTAATGTAAAAGTTGGCCACTAGATTTTTAGATTTTTCTTCAGCTATTTTTTAGCAGAAGGAAAACCATTTCTTAAACTGTACGAAACAAAAAAATAGCTATTTTTAAAAAATTACGTTAAAAGTCAAACTATAGACAACGTGTGAGTTTGAATAGTAATTCTGTTTAGCTTGGCCAGTTTAGCTTTTTTATAGCTACTTTTAGCGCATTTAGAATAATTACAGCTGGAAAATTCTCTGATTCTATTAAGTAAACTAAAAGATTGTTTAAGAAGTAGCCAAAATCGCTGTTTAAAAAACATTTTATGAAAAATAATTTAAAAACTTGGAAAACTTGGATAAATAAAATATAGTTAGATAAAATATTGGCATAAAAAATTTTGTTTTTTTAACATGTAGTACATATAGCAAGCATTTTATTTACATTTTAACAGCATAAATTTAATACAGCAGTAAGTATTATTTTTTTTTAAATTTTGTTAACAACTTTTTAGCTGTTTTTTTTCTATGAAATTCTGTCAACACTGTTGCTGCTCGCTTGAGTTTCGTTCTGTACAATTCTGGTTTGGTCAGTTCCTGTGGCGATTGTCAACAGCGCAGTTTTTGCGTTGTTCCCAGGACAGCAGTCGAGACAGGGTATGAGTACGGACAGGAGAGAGAGAGAGAGAGTAGAGGGGAGAAGCCACTGGGCAGCCAGACTTGTGCTCTATAAATCTGCACAAATTGGCAACACACTCTGTGGGCTGCATTAAAAAAATATTTTATAAAAGAGCAAAAAGTAAATAAATTTACAACGATGAACGCAACGCGAACACAGCACATGTTGCCAGTCAGTGTTGTCCCTTTGCAACAATCCCTGCTTTCTCTTTCTCTCTCTCTCTCTTCCTCGCTCTCTTTCTCTTTCCCTCTCCCCTCTATCTTTCTCTGCTTTTGTGCATTTTTTAACAGCTGCTTGTTTATTTATGCTTGTAACGTTTATAAATCGCTTGGCCAAAAAATAGTGTAAATCGAAAAAGGAGAAAGCTAGCAAGAAGGACCATATTCGAACGAACTATGAAAAGCGTAAACTTTTGACAGTAAGTGTGACTGTTAAGATGAAGGAATTTTAGTTTTTCATTGAGTTATAGAATATTGAAACATATGTATATGAAGTACATTTTTAGTTTGCACTCAATTGATAATTGAGTTGGAGTTTTTTTTTTTGACAACATGACAATTTTAACTAAATTATTTAAGTTCTTGTAACTGATAAATATATAAACTGTATATGCAACGCTTTCGTCACTATTTAAACAATTCGCGTCATCGAGTATTTAAAACAGTTTCATTAAATAATAAATGTAATATAATAGATACTCTCTCCACAAGTATAAAAAAAAGTTTTATCAACAGTCTTATCAAGCGTAGCGTGTGTTTTCTAAATACTAGTTCAGTATGACTATAGCTTAACTGCATATTAATCACGCTAATTAATTAATTAATGGTAATGGAGCTATCTATGCGAACCGCATTGAATATATGTGTAAAAAATTTATAAAAATATTTTGTATGTTAGTTTGTGAAAAATAATATAGAGAAAAGGAAAAACTATTACAAGATTGTTTATGATAAAAACAAATACAATTTTAATTGGCGTATCGTAGGTCTCAGGCCCTACAGTGAGCATGGCAATTAATGAAACAGGTTTAATTGCATGCCAATGCAATGTGTATCGCAAAGGTGACTCACTGGCAAGGTTTATATAGATCTTGAACTGTTACTAAATATAATACTCTTTGTGGTTACATTTATGTAGATGTGTAACTCCATGGAAAAACCCTAAAATAAATCTCTGAGTAAAATCAAGTTACAGCTTTAGTTAGACGGCAGATGAGAAAATTCTCTCTTTTAATCAAATGCGTTCTTTTACACTAACTACAACTGAGCGTGAATTTTTCATTCATAAAATTGTAGAAAAAAACCTGCTTAAGCTGACGTTTTTAATAACTGCCTCTCTCTTCGCTAACTCTCACTCTCTCTCTGTCTTCATATTTCTCTCGCTGGCTCTCTCTTTGTGTATTTCCTTTGTTGCTGCGTGTGATCTTGCAAATTGAATCAGTATTATTTTAAAGCTCAGTGTAACAAGTAAGCTTACTATAATGCTTCTCCAATATATTACAATTTTTATAACATTTCCCAGTTTAATGCTGGCCGAATATTGTTACGTAGAAGAATGGAAAAATGGAAAAAAAGTAGTAAGTTATAATGATAACAAAACCTATCGATATACAACATATTTCACAAGAAAATATTCTTTAATTAGAAGGTTAAAACGTGCTGCAAAGGTTATAGAACCGAGTTTACCCCCAAAAGTGTTCTAAACTGTTATCCTATCTGCAATGTGGATTGTGGCAAGGGAGAGTGTATACTTCCAAATACATGTCAATGCAACAAGGATTATGTGAATATAGATCGCGTTACCAGTAATCCGTAAGTTTTGATACTTGAAGAAAGAATATTTAGCTGATAATTAACTGATTTTCGTTGTTTAGCTGTGTGCCTCACTGTGCGAACGCCTGTTCAAATGGCCAGTGTGTTGCACCCGAAATCTGTCAATGCAACCCTGGCTACAGTTGGAATAATTCTACACAGCAATGTGAACCGGTGTGTAACAGCGGTTGCCCCAATGCACATTGTGACTCACCGGGAAACTGCATTTGCAACAGGGGCTACAGTAAACTGGATGACGCACAAACTGATGCTGGATGCCAACCGTGTTGGCTATTCGAAATCGTCATTGGAGGAATATTTTTCTCGATTATTGTTAGCTATTGTTTCTGTTGCTTTAGACACAAACGATTTACCTACCGTGTGGCTAAGGAAGGCGAGTAATTGTTGATTAGAGTTTGAATTAGAATGATATAACATTTATTTTTTTTTTTTTTAATTTTTCAGAAAAACGTAGTCGCATTGAGGATACTAAAGATGTCAACTCTGTGAAAACTTTATTGTTATAAATTAATTTAAAAATCTTAAGCAATCAAAAAAGCATTTATTTAATACGCTTATTAAAATTCTCAAGAAATTTTAGCTCTCTAAAGTTTAAATATAATTCTGGTATAAAAATGCAACGAATTTAAACATATACATTAATTATTTATAAATATGCGTTTTATAAGTTTCAAAAGTTAACAAAATGCTATCAAATCTTTCATTCTCTTGGTTTGAATTGATTTCTCTGCAAATTCTTTGACAACGTGGTGTATACGTAATGCGCCTAATTGAGTTATTAGTGCAACTGAAACTACATAAATCAAATGCAAACTAACCAATAGCTACGTTGATGAACTTATTACGCTAAATTTGACTTAAATATTTAAGCAACTTCAACTTTGCTTACTGATATTCCGCCACTGATTTGCTTGAGATGGACACACAGTCAAATCTCCCCTTCTTTCCATTTTCTGCGCAAATATTTGCGTCGACTGCGACGAGAGCCATTGCGATATTTCATTTGAGAGTCGCACAAACTCATAAATCTACCGGCTGGCTGAACCTTCTACCTGGCAAAAAGGCTAACGCAGGCTGCATGGAAATGGATAGATGGATGGATGGATGGATGAATGGATGGGGCGACCGCAGTAAGCAATCGTTAGACTGACAAACAGACATCAACATCAGCCACAGGCAGTAGAAGAAGAAGAAGAACAAGAAGCAGAAGAAGCAGAAAAAGCAAACGAGTGGCAAAATCAATATATTCATCCGAATGAAAAATGACCTGCAGTGTGTCCAAAATGGACAGCTACAAAACCACATTTGGAGACTGAACAGAACGAGAACTAGACTGGAATGGACGGCAGAGACAAGCTGACATATAGCTTCAAAGCTTAAGTGATTAGCCCTAAACAACAGACAGAGAAAGAGAGATAAAGAAAAACAGAAAGAGAGAGAGAGAGAATTCGATTCGTTTTGATTCAAGTGTGGAGGAGTTTCGCAAATTTGCAAACGTCGCATAATTGATTAAACATTGAAAACGAATGACTTAATCAAGTGCGTGCCACGTGGCGTATACGCAATGCCAACGTAAATAGGCAAAAAGAATAAGAAACCCCCCACCAAGTCTAGTGGCACAATCCTGATGAACCAGCTGATGATAATGATGACGATGATGATGAACAATAGCTTAAGCAACAGAGCAAATAAAGCCGAAAGTAAAACAAAGACACCAATCAGCAGACTCGGTAAAAAAAAATCATTGAAGAAACTCAGTAGCATCTTCATATATAATATAGAATATGTGTAGCGGATATGTCAGTTAATCCAATCGAGGGTCACTTTGCTGTGACAGCTAGCTTGAGACAGTTATACAGCATTGTGTTTAGTTAAATTTTACAGAGTTTCACATATAAAGATAATATTTAATAAAAGATTTATGAAAATTTGAGTTTCTACGTATATTAAGCTAAACAACATTTCACGCTTGTGACGAAAGCAGAACGGAAATACATGCTAGTGATTACAGTAGATCCTTTAAGCTTTTCAGATATGCTACACTAATTTAAAAAATATATAAATTGATCTCTCCAATACTAATATACGCGACAATCTACGCTTGTGACGAAAGAAGTACTGTAATATATATCATACATCAATCTTAAATTTAGAAAAATATAAAAAATTTAATATCAAATTAGAAACAATATTTAAACTCGGAGTTCTTAGTTCACACTAGGGACGAAAGCAGCACATAATATATTTTAAATATTACAAGCATGTTAAGAACTATTTCAAAATTGTTGTTGCTTAAGTATACATAGGTTGGAATGGAAGTCAACGCTAGTGACAAAAGCAAATCCTACAAACATTAAAGTTTTTGATCTACGCTAGTGACGAAAGCAGCTCAGAGAAACATACAAGATACTACTACAAAATTTTCCAACAAGTTTAAACCTTTGTTTGATAAGTTTTAATTGTAAAGTGACGAAAGCACAAAAGGAAAAAAAAACCTTTTAAGAAATGTAATAATCACATACACCTTTCCACATGTTAGTGTATATTAGCTTCGATATATTGATTGCGCGATTTTCCCCGCTATTTTTGTCTTTGTTACATGTCATTGCTGTTGTTGTTGTTGTTGCTGTTTTATTATTGTTCTTGTTATTTTGCTGTAGCTTTGTTCTTGTTGTAGGCACTCAGCTACGTGACACTGACATGGATTTTCAAGTTGTTTGTCGTGTGAGAGTGCGAGTGTATGTTATTGCCTGCGGATGTCCTCTCAGTGTAGTACAAATGTGTCTTGTGTGTGCTGCTTAGGCTCATCCTTAGACTCAATCTCCTTCCGCTGTGCTCCCCACCACCACCAGCACATTTCACCCCTTCCCAAAATTCTACTACTGCAGTTTGTCAATTCGTAAATCTTTTTATACGCCATTCTTTAGGGCGAGTGTCGCCATCATCAAAGGCAAACAACTTTACAAAACTAAACTCGCGCACAAATGTTGAGACAGCAGCTGTAGGCTGTCCTCCCTCTCCCCCCTCTCTATCCCTCTCCTTCTCTCTCCCTGTATTCCTCTCTGTTGTCTTCTCTCTTTCCCTTTCTGCTTAGCAACTGGATTCTCATTCCTGCCAAACATTCGACAATTGTGCAAGTTAACTTTGATGAATTCAATTATTCGAGCACGACATCTCTCTCTTGCCATCTCTTTCAACATCTGCAATGCAAGCTATTTAGCTACTTTATAGCTAGAATTACATTTTATATAATTTGAGATTGGGTTACTATTGAATTATTAGCTTATAAAAAAAAATGTTTTACAAGAAACTACTTTATAAAGCTTCCTCTTTTGGCGTTTAAAACTACAATATATATCCAAGTATTTTCGCATAATTTTCCTACATTTCCTTAAATTTTTTTTGCTATATTTTCCTTATATCAATCTGGCAACACTGTTTTAGCAGAGATTTGTCATCTCTAGTTGAGCACGTGTTTGTCTTTGCTGTCGTTCAATGAGTTTATTGTCGTTGTGCTTAGCCAGGAATTGAAATTCCCCCATGGCTTCCCCTTGATACTCCTTTCTTTTCCACTGACTATAAACGCTAAAGTGGATTTATTTCGGCGAAATCGAAAGTTGAATTTCTCGTGTGACACGTTTTCTCCTCAGTTTCTCCACACTCTCCCACTCACACTATTTTTGTCTCTCTCTCACACAAGCAAATCCCAACTAAGCTTGCTTGTCGTAAAAATTGGTGCGTGTTCCGGTTGTGCGTGTGCGTGTGCCAGTGTGTCAGTAGTGTGAGTGTAAAACATTAAAGGATTTATCAATTTACACAACGAAACTTGGGCAAGTCACCAGATTTGTGCCATATTATAGTTGTTCACACAGCAAGTGATTGATTAAACTGTTGACTTTACCAAAAAGTATTTTGTCGGCATCCATTCTATTCTTAGGAAAAGCAGTGAAAATCACTTAAAAATATGTGGGAAAAAAAGGCAAACATATCGATGTATATAAATAAATAAACTACAGAAAAATAAATGTTTTTAGCTTAAGGTAAAGCTTAACAAAATTCGGTGAAACAAGTTTTAGTTGAATAAAAATATTATGCAGCTTAATTTTGGCAAAGAATAGTGAAGACTTAAAAGCAGCGATGAGCAAACAAAAGAAATTGTTGTTAGTTATGTATATTGAAGGCCAATAGAGGCTAAGAGTTTTACACGTTTTAAAAATAAGCAGAAATTATATTAATAATGCTTTAATAATAATGATTTGTTTAAAAGCTAAGTCTTAATACCCAAACAAAGATTTCTATTTAAATTTATTGTTTATTCTAAATTGAAATTCTGAATTTCAATATATAATTTTATCAATTTACAATCAATTTCATGTACACTTTAACTACCCAATATATAATTTTATCAATTTACAATCAATTTCATGTACACTTTAACTACCCAGTTTATTATTAAATTTATAATTTAATAATTGTTTAACGCATCTAAAACAATTTTGCTAAATAATAAAATATAATTTTATTTTTCTTTTAAATAATAAATCAAATTTTTGTCAACAAAATAAATTAAATAAAAGCATTAGACACGAATTATTTATAGCATATTTTAAGCCCTATTAAAACTCTATTAAATTACACATTTCTAACAAATATTTATTTTTAAATTGTTATTAAAGGTGTTGAAAGACAATGTGAAATGACAATGAAATAAATTACTTCGATTTTCTATTTATTTTTATTTTGTCTGCAATTTTCAAAGCAGCTGCAATTGAAATTTGTGTTTATGTGATTTGATTATTTGCCTGGCAGTCTTTTGATTTATTTATTAAATAATGTATGTTCACACCTACACACACACACACACACACACAGCTGTGTATAATAAATAGATTTTAGTTTTCAACATTAATTAAATAGTTTTTGTTGTTATACCCTGGGCTAGAACTGCAAAAAAGAGACAGAAGGAGGCATCTTCGATTATATTAAGTTTCTTATACCCTCTGAGGGGTATATTGGGTTTGTGAAAAGTATGTCACAGGCAGAAGGAGGCGTGGCAGACCCCATAAAGTATATATATTCTGGATCAGCATCGACAGCCGAGTCAATATAGCCATGTCTGCCAGTTGTCCTGTCTGTCTGTCCGTATGAACAAACAGAAAGAGTAAGAGCTACAATATCCGCTTTAGTCAGTATCGACCACATATTAAGTCAGGTAACACAAGAATCTTTTGTTTTTCGATACCACGCCTTATTTGCCCACAATAAACGAAAAACCAGAAAAATACAGGTTTTTTTTGCGAATATCTCGGAAACTATAGGACCTAGGGATACCAATTTTTGCAATATAAAGACAATGACAATTTTTTGGATGCCAGGCCCCCTTCGCCCCCCTTCGCTATAATTGGCAAGAGCTAGATGCACCAAATTTGATAGGTAGACTCCTTTTATGTGCATGCAGCACAGCATTGCTTTAATATATTTAATAATTTTTATTTACTAAAGCATTTTAAAATTTATTGAAGCGCATGTACTCTTCAAGTATTTATAAGAGTAGCTGGGTAGCATAGGGTATTTTAAAGTCGGTTCCAATTCACTGTCTTTTACTTCCATTACTTGGAAAGCATTCAATTTTGACTGCTTTTATGATTATTTCAATTGTTGTCGTTGTGGGCAATATATGAAAATGAAATCGTTTAATTACAATTGAATCGGTTTTATGTATTACTGTGGTCATTTTGACCACTGTTCCATTTCAAACTGATGCCAATTTTTGGCTATTTTATATATGTTACATATATCTATATATTTTTATGTAGACCGCAACTAAAGTTTCATAAATCAGCTGGTCATAATCGTTATCGTTATAATCGTTAACGATTATAGTTATCGCTTTGGCTTTCATTGCTGAAACTTTGACATTTGCATTTCCCATTTAGTCATTGAATTTTAATGCATTTTATTGTTAATAATAATGCATTAAATATTCAAAAATGCTTTGGCCTTGTTATCCATTTCTGGCTTGACCTTTTTGGGTTACATTTTTTAAATGTTCATCACACAATAGTATATCAACAGAGTTGCCAGACTGTATTCAGCTTACTGTTAATGTTAACATAATTCTGGCAGTTAACATAATATTAACATTTTTTTATTTTAAGAGACAAAATTATGCAAGCTTCAGGCAAAATATTATAAAATTACATTGAAAAATATATTTTTTAAAAAGTTTTTCTCAACTTCAAGAAAACTGCAATATTTTGAGAAATTGAAATTGAAATAAAAGAAAACTCGATTGTTTTACACATTGACTTAATGATTGAATATACAAACTTTAAGTTTTCAATGGAGACAAACTGAATAATTCCCACGAGTTCTGTGAGTTGGCCAATTAAATTCAAATTTATAATTTATAAGCTGCTAATTTAACGGCTCGCTGCACAGCACTCACAGCAACAACAACAGAAACAACAAGAACAATTGATATGCTGAATTAATGACAAGTAACAGGATAATGATTTCAGCACGAACTCAGACAACAACAACAGCTCTCCGTCTCTCTCTCTCTCTTTGTAGCCAGAACATTCCTCCAATAGCTATAGAAATAGCAACAGAAATTGATGTAACAGATGCCAGATCCTTGGCATAATGTCTCTGGCAAGAGCCAAGAGAGTCAGAGAGACAGACAGAGAGACAGACATTTATAGATTATTTGATTTAGGCATGTTGTTGACACAGCTCCAAATGTCCAGCACAAAGCAATTGTAAATATGCTCTGCCTCTACTCTGCTCTGTAAAATATTTAGTCAAAAATGCGTTTGTTTGCTTGTTTGATTTGACTTGTTAAATAAGTAAAATTATTTTGGCAAAATCTATTTGATTATGTACAATTTATAATTGAGGCTCATTCCATACACACAGTGTATCTCACGTGCATTAGACTCAGCTGCTGTCAGGACATGATTTTCATATCACATTTTGAATTTAGATTTTGATTTGTGTTTGCCATGCGTAATTGCGAATTGCGGAAGTGACATTGCCATTTCCATTGCCATGGTCTCTTTCTATTAAATAATGTCCGTTTGTTTCTTTGCCCAACAGCATAAATTAACCAGCTGGCGCCATCTATGGTCGCATAGCCATAGCTTTTCAACTAAACTTTGCTTGCAAGCTCTTTAATGCAGCTTTTTACTCAGCGCGCTTTTAGTGTGTCCTTGCCGTACTTGAAGGCAAAAGCTCGTAGCTATACAGCAAGAGACATGCCTACTTTTACGCATGTATTTCCATTGCCATTGAGTAACTTCCGTTGGGCAGTACGCATGTACCGAAACCTTACGACCCAAAACATGTGGCTAACTATCAGATGTTTTATTATAAGCAAACCAAACATGACAAAGAGAACTGCAGCTAAAAGAGCAACAAAGCGGAGAGGAATCAAAAAAGAGAGTCAGAGCTTTTAAAGAGCGTGAACTAACAACGTACAACTCAAAGTAAAATCGTTATACAAATCAAATCCCCAATGTTATAAAAGTTTATAACAAAATAAATTACACTTTAAAGCGTTTAACAAACTAGTTGAGTTCTTTACTATAAATAATTATTTTGTATAATTTAAATTAATTAAACTTATTAATTTGGTTTATTTAGCCATTGAAACAACTGTTTTTAAGTATTCAAAAACTTGGTTTACTTAACCAAAAGTTAACTGAAATCAAAACAAATTAATTACAAACAAAAATTCAATGCAAAAAAAATAATCCAGATTTTAATTTAGGAATAAAAAGAAGGGAATTAAAAGTACGTTATGTGTATTATCTTTTGGAAGAAAGCAATCTATTATTTTATTTGATCATCTGCAAAACAACTCTCACGGCACTTAAATATATTTTCAAAGCGTCGCCAAAAATTAATATAATTTTGTGATATGTAAACTATCGAAAACTATCGGTAGTGGGTCAACTCGATAGTGAACAACCATCGACCGTCTCGATAGTGCTATCGATGGTTTACCAGCTCTAATGTAAAATATTAAATGTTTTTAATTCAGTATACAATAACTTGTGAAATTATTTTAAATATTATATACTTTTATCTCTGTTTTGTTGCAAATTGCCTTATATTTGGGAAAGAAACATTTCCACTCGCCTTAGAAATTTGTGTTTCAATTAAAAAATTTAACTTAAGCAATAATATATGTTAGCTTGTACTAGATTAGCTTTTAGGATACGCTGTTATCGAATCTTTAACTTTATACAATTTGCTTAAAACGATTTATATAGCAGACAGCTGTTAAAAACATTCGAAGCTTTTGAGTAAAGGATTTTGTGCGCTTGTCTCGCCTTATGCTTGTGCAAAAGTCTACACACTCTCTCTTCGAAAGCTCTGCACTTTGCTTTGCTTTGCTTTTGTCTACTACAGCAAATTACAGCAAAACAAGGCAAAATCGATGCCTGACCCGTTTCGCTCTTTCTCTCTAACTATCTCTCTCTCTCTCTTTTTGGCAATTGGACCGATGTCTGTGGGCTTTTTCCTCGCAGCTCCTTAAATGTGTAGGCCAAAACGCGAATGAACATCGACCGTGGAAGTTGACTGCAAAATACAAAGCGCTGCGCTAAAGGTGAATTTAAATGAATTGAGAAAATGTACAAAATGCTAAAAAAGAATCTACAAATGTGAAGAAAAATATAAATATATAACAAGTGCTAGCAAACAAATGAGCTGCAACCTAAAAGAAATTTAACAAATTGTGTGTGAAATTGTTAAAGCAAATGATTTGAAGCTCAATTATTACATAAAGCGAAAAGCCCAAAACCCAAAGAGCCTGAAAAAAGTGTTGTGCGTGTGCGTCTGCCATTTTCTATGTGTGTGTGAGAGTGTGTCTGTGTGTGTGTTGGCACGCGCTGCTCCAAAAAGCCAGCAAAATTTTTTGTGTATCAGCATTTTTTGGCGTTGTGTAGGAGACCAAAAAGAAAACACGTCTAAAACCTAAAAAAAAGTTTGCAACAATTATGCCAAAAAAAAAACATGTGAAAATATTCAAGTGAAAATTCATGCAGTGCTTTTGGGAAAACTACAAAAATTGTCTTGGCATTGTGTGAAAGTGAAATTGCGTGCTGCATGCCACAAAAATATTGATTTTTCCCACATGATTTCTATGCGTTGTCGTGACCCACTGAGTAGAAATTTGCTGCTGCATTAAAAAATTAATAGATTTTAACAAAAGCCAAGAATTGATGGAAAAACAAAATTTAATCAATTTTATAACAAAGAAAAAAATATAAAGAATTTAAACAAACTAAAAATCGTATATTGCACAAACTGTGTCTGTGTGTGTGTGTGTGTGTGAGAGTGTCACGAGAAAAGCTCATCAAAAGGAAAACGGCTCGAAGAAAATCTCTATCCTGAATTTGCTTTCAACGACGTCTTCGTGACCAGCAGCAGCAGCAGCAGCAGCAGCGAATTTGCCCTTCCCCTTTACCCCCCCAAGCACACACACACAAACCCACACACACACACTTGTACACCCACACACATGCTCAGCGTTGAGCGAAATTCGCTCTATCAATATTTACGCATACTATTGTATTTTATATATTACGTATACGCTCTTGCTGCTGTTCGCTCTCACTCTCCACACACACAGCAACACTCTCGCGCGCCCTCTCTCTCTCTCTCTCTCTCTCTCTCTATCTTCTCGTCTCGTCTCGTCTCGTCACGTCTCTGCAAAATATACACAAAAAAAAAATAATAAATTCAAAAAAAACATTCGCAAATCATAAATTGCTAATCGTTTATCGTTAATTGTAATTCGTTAATCGTTTATCGTTTGCAGAAGTGTTGGAAATACATGTGAGACTAGCGCTAAGCAAAAGGGCCTCACTAGCCAAAAGCAGCACAACACTCACACACACACACCTTAATATATATATATCAAATTTATATATATATATTCAGCCCCCTCTTGTTCACATCATCCACACGATTTTGTCGTCGTCGTCGTCGTTTCCGAGCCTCTGAGAGCATCTTGAGCCTTCCGTTGTCCTCCTGCCGGATCAAATTAACGTTCAGCTGCTGCTCAACAATTAAAAACAACAACAACAACAGCAACAATTGCAATAACAACAACACACTAACTATATAAAACTGTGAACTTAACTATTAAAAAATTGGCAACATTAACTGAATAAAAGGTAAGTTTGAACCATCAACAAATTTGTAGCATACTTTTGGGTGTGAATTTTGATGGAAAACTTTTCATGAAACCGAAAACAGATTAGTTTTAGATTTCATTCATAGAAAGTGTTTAAGTGTGACCATAAAAAATTTAAAAAAAAGCGATATATTAAAATATGGTCAAATGTTATGGACACACTGGATATTTTGTTGTAAATCAAGCCTTTTAATATAAAATACTTTTATACTTTTAAATTATAATAAACATACAAGATAATTGCGTAAAGTTTTACATTTGATATAAATTCATTAATTTTTTAAAGAAATCATAATATAAAAATAGAAAAAAAATATTTGTTTTTATTTTTATTTAAACAAAAATCTTTTTTACTTTTATTTGTACTCAAAATTACTTTTTTCCTAAAAATTTTCCCAATATTCTTGATGATACCTTTTTGTATATTGTCAAAAAAGTATTTTTAGATTTTATAGTGCCTCATTAAATAGAGAAAGTAATTTTTTATATTAATCTTCTTTAAGTATATATTCACTAAAAATATATATATAAATTTCAAAGCAATTTTCTCGGCATAAATATTATATTTTTATAGTAAACAGAATCACAAAACATATAAATTACATCTCGAAAAAGGAATAGAATCAGAAGCTTATTTATTAAGAGACAAAACAAATTGCTTTGTTTAACAAAAGTTTGTAAGGTCTGAATTATAAATTTATATATATAAATATTTATTTCTTTGAAATAGTTTAATATTATATGTTATTTAAGCAGCAGAATATCTTGAAGAGCTCATACAAATAACAGTTAAAATCATTACGAATCGTTTATCTGTAAAATATATTTTATATATAGGCACAAATTTATATCTTACTTTTTTATAGCATACAATCATAATTTATTTATTACATTATTTAACGAAAATTAAATTTCTTTTGCCAATTTATGCAAATGTAGTTAATACAGACATTTAATTAAATTGCCAACATGATTAATACTGCTAATGTATGTAATTCGTCTAGGGGTTTTCTTTGCAACCAAAATTCCCCGAATTCCACAAAGACAAACCTAATTAAGCATCTCTTTGTTCTGCTTCGCTTTCTTAATTGTCTGGTCAATATAAAATATGCAGAGCGCAGACAAGAAGAGCATAAAGAAGAATTTTGGGGAGTATTTCTAGTTTATTGATAAACGTTCATTTTATTGGCCAAAGTTTTAGTTGGTAAGAACACATAAAAACCGCACATAATTGCCAATAATCAAGTCAACGATGCGTTCAAAGGACAAACACACACAACACCCACCCATTTAAGCTCTTGTTACTCAAAGGAAAATTTGTTCAAAGCGAAATTTGATACGAATCTAGATAGAAGTGTGTGTAGACTTTTGTCAGAGCATGTGTGTGACTGCAACATTTACAGATTGCAAGCAAAAATAAATGTGTAATGAAATCATGGAGCAAGCAGCAAGCTAACATGTCGTATGCGCAATGAAAGCGAAAAGCATAATGATGTGGAAAATTAGTTTTCTTTGGAAAAACAACAACGTTTTCATTCTCATCATCATCGTCATCAATGACTTAAGGGCAAAAGACAGCGCTAACTTGGTTAGCAGTTTTGTCTGCCTACAAATTTTCTACTTTCTTTCTGTGTGAACTTTTGTTGTTTTTGCCTTCTCTGGGTTATGTGCGCAGAAAAAGCTGAAAGAGAGAGCGAGAGAGAGACCGAAAACGAAAGAGAGAAAGATTGACATATGCGTCTGTTCTCTCTCTCTCTCGCTCTCCCTTTTGGTTCTCTCTCTCTTTTGTGCGCGCGCTCTTCAAAAAGTTTAACCGTTTCCTGCTCAGAGCTTAACAATTAATGTGACTGAGCTTCATTGAGGGTCGTGTCTTCCTGCGTTTCACCCCTCCCCTTCGACCCCTCCAAACAGCTTTTCACACCAACGTTTTCTCACTTGAAATACAAAAAAAAAACACTTAATTCCATTTCTATTACATGCCAACGTCATGTTATTTATCCCTACTCATGTTGTTGTTGTTGTTGCTGTTGCTGTTTTTCCAGCAGGTGAACATATTTTGAGCTTTATTTACTTTGACAGTTTGATTGGCAGTTTCGCTCTGTGTAGCCACAATCCATCACATTATCATTTGCTGTCCAGTTGGTTGTATTTTTTTTTGCTCTGCATGTTTAATGAGCACTAAATATATGTACATTTATCTTATCGCTAAATGAAATTTAACCCTAATCGAAATGACAAACAATTGTTGCTATTTTCGGCAAATTGTCAGCATTTTAGTGACGACTTTGCCCACAAAATAGACTCTGATGCCATGGAAAATCTTATCGAATAATTTTGGCTACAAAAGGAGCAATTTGGAAATAATATAAAAATAATATAACATAATTTAAAGATAATTTAAGCGATATATCGATTTTACAAACTTGTGTAAAACTCCATTTTAACTATTTCGACTTATCGATAGACATAAATCGATGTTAAGATAAAATTATCGGTATGTTTTTGTACGTTATTTAATAAAAAGTGTCATAAAACATATAATTTCTAATTTGTACTAAAGGAAATCTGCAGCATATTTTTATAGAGTAATAATAACAGGTATAAATAGGTTTTGATATTAATACTTATATAAATAAAATGTAAAAGTTAAAAAAAATGTTTATTAATTTGAATTTATTATTAAATTGTAGCCTTTCAGTGTTTTTACATTAATTTTACATATATGTATATATATAGCTTTTCTTATTTAAGCGTCTGTATAAATGTATTTTGATTAATTGATTCTACAGGTTATGATTTATCATGTCCATTTGGTGAAATTTATGTTCAGTTTTAATTTGCATCTATAGAAAATTCCTAACCGAGAGCAGCAGCTGCATGACATCACCAGCAATTAAAATTTTATAAAAAAAAAAGTCCTATAAGCTCTTTGCAATATTCCCATTCCTATATTACCAAAAAATTCGCTTTGCCAATGCTATTGTTTAAAAATTGCGTTTGTTTAGCGTTTTTTCTGCAATTGAGCAAACACACTTTAAACAAAACTTGATCTGCGCGCACCATTAGATGTTTTTTTCTTTAAATTTGACTACAAATTGCCACAAAAAGCGCACTTTTATTGAAAATTATATGGGAACTGATCTCATCACTTATATAACAAGCAAAAGCACAACAAATTTACATTTATTACATTTTAAAAAGCATTTTATTCAATGGAAAAAGTGTACAATCGATTCACTTGTATTTACTAACTCGTTCAAGTTAAAAGAGCTTCAATTAACGAACACAACTCAATCAGTTTCCAATTAAATTTGCGTTAACTGATTTGAGAGAGCTTTATGGCCAGACAATAAACCCAATTAGAAAAATGTGTGAGCCAAGCTGCATTCATTTTAGCAAACTGCGTAGTTTTGACACGAATGTCCCAGACAAATGGGCACCAGGCACATCATAAAACTACACACACCCCAACAAAAACACCTGAACACAAAGCAAACACAACAACGAAAAGCGCAAAAGTAGAAAAATTGTTTGGCTGCCGCACAAAAGTATGCTACAATAAACTATAAAAAGCGTGTGCTATATATTTTTAAAGCAACTAAGAGCATAGTATAGTTGTTATAGTAGCTGCAGTTATCCACTTGAAGCCAAAACACGAACACAACTATAAATTCAGTGGCTTGTGGCTTGCTTTTATGACATTTTTCTTTATGCTCGCACAGTTTTCTTCTCCTCATTTTTCTCGCATTTTCCGCAACAGTTTTTCTACTTCATTTCCACAAAATGCCCGTTTTCTGCCCTTGTTTTTATGACAATCATTATTTAGCTTGTGATTTTCAGCATTAATAAAATATCACGTACAGCAACTTTTGTTGCTTCAATTTATCTGCATTTTCTATTGTTTTGTTGTTCTTACTTTGGTAGTGAAGAGATTTTCCTTATTTAAGATTACTGCAAAGGAAGGCAGGCCCATAATATACCCTGTACATTTTGTAATTATTGAATTCCTGCTCGCTTTTATACTTGAAATTGGCATAGACAAATTTTAATATAACATATTTTAAAGCTCAGAATTTTTAGAATGTCATGCCTAGGAAAATCATTTTATTTAACTGCTTTTAACTTTGATTTATACAATTTTGTGATTTTAATTAACAAAAAATTATGTTTTGAGTGGTAATAATCAATATAGTCTCTGTAGAAAAAGAAACTAAAATAATTTTGCGTACATTTTCATATATATATATATTCTCTCGACAGTCTTTGTTTCAATTCATCAAGCAAACTCAATTTCCTTTTGGAAAACTCACTTAAGCCAAGCAGCTGACACCACTTTACTTGCCTTCTTGTCTCCATCCCTTTCTCCCTTCTCCCTTTCTCCCTCTCGACCTCTCTCTCTCTACCTCTCTCTCTCTCTCTTTCTCTTGCTTGCCTCTTGAGTTTTCTTGGGCTTCCCAACGAGTGCTAAGAGCACTTCAGCTTCAGCTTGTTGTCGAGTCTCGTGGCTCAAATAGACTTTGCATTTAAATTTATTGATTTGCGCACACAAAAATGTCGTCAAAGCTTGCCGCAGCGTCTCCTTTTCTTTTTTCTTTTTTTTTTTGTGTTGTGGCGCCACAAAATTTGTCTTCTGAAGTGGTGTGGCGGGGGGAGGGGCGAGGTCAGGCCAGCTTTTGGCAAATGGCTTAAATAAAGAATATATTCATTTCACTGGCTGCTAAGTAAGCAAGCGCTAAGCGAGTTCTTATATATGCTAAGCACATCACTCGCCAGCAGTGTTAACTTTTTAGCTGATTTATAGCTAGATTTGGACAGTTTATAACTAAAAATCCGACAGCAGTACGTTTCTTTTATATTGTACAAGTTGTTCAAGTTTATTTCTTAATTCAAATGCGTATAACATAAAAAGATATTATGTTTGGTGGAAATAAAAAGTTTTCTAAAATATTATTGTGTGTTCAAGTTATAAATTATATTTTTTAAATTAACAAAAATTCTTAACGGTTTGAGAAAAAAATTGATATGAAGATAGAAAATAATATTCTTGACAGCATAGCAAATATTTCAAAAATATTTTGACCTTAAACTGTGATTGTTTTTAGATTTGTAGAAATATTTTCTTTGGTTTTTTATTTGATTACTTTTAGAGATATATTGGTTTGTTGGTCTTAAAGAGTTTTTTAATAAAATATAAAATAATATTTCAAAATTTTAAATAATTTTAAGATTTTTTCCATCTATTTCTTGACATATTTTTTTTCTTACGCTTAAAACTTTTATTTTTAAATATTTGGAGCTACACTTAATATTTTAAAATTATTTTTTAGTTTAATTTTAGCTATTTTTAGACATTTTTCTTAGCAAGTTCACACTCTTATAGCCATTAGAAGTTGGATAACACTGCTGGCCATACAAATACAGACACAAAGTACACTTACGAACAACTCCTTTGGCATAAACAAGGCATTTGCATTTAAATTTTGTGCACATTTTTCTTAACATTTGAAATTCACACAGTTACTTCACACACACACACAGTATATGTATGAGAGTGTGTTTGTGTGTGTGTGTGTTTGTGTGTTTGTGTGTGGTATACGATTACCTTTGACGTCATTTGCTGAACAAACAAGGCATAAACGCAAAAAACACAGTTAGCAGCAAATTTGTAGCCTGCTTTTCGGCATACACAAAAAATTACGCATACAACATGTGGCCCATGGCAATTTCTTCAGAAACTTTGCCTGAACTTTTAAGCAAACCCTGCAGACATAAAAAGTATATATTAAAGATTCTTATATCTTTATTATTTACCCGGTCTAATTTAATTATTCTTTATTAATTTTCATTGCATGTCATTTCATATTTTAATTGGCCAATTATTTGTAGTTTAAGTTTAAGTCTTAGGAGTTTTTACAGCCCCTTTACAGTCCCTAGCGCAGCTTATTGTCAATCAAAGAAATTGAAAATGCCAGTAATAAAGGTCAAAGGTTGTCCGTGCAAACATATGAAATACTTTATTCAAGGGTCGCCGAGTTGTATTAATTTAAATACAACTTGTTGTTCCTATTGCCAGAGGGTTGAAATATATAAAAATGTGCTTAATTAAAAATGAAATGCATAGAAGAACAACGAACAACCACAACAAAAGCAAAGGATAACAATAAGAAGCAGCGGGATAGAAAAAGGGAAAAGCTGAAAGGACAGAAAAATATGGTTTGCATATTAATGAATTAAATTAGAAAGTAGAATAATAAAAAAAGCTCAAGTGCTTGACTAGCAAATACCCTAACTCAAAAGTTTACTTCAAATGGAAGAAACCTGTTAAGGACATAGATATTGTAGGAATATTCCTATGAAAGGAATCTATATGATAAATATAGACATAGATATTGTATATATACCTATGAAACGAATCTATATGATATATTTAGGATTCTAACTTATATAGTAGCAGAAATCTATACATCTAAAACCATAAACACTAGATGGCGCCAATAAGCGATTTGTTAATTTTTTAGCTCTAACAGAACTATTTTTTAAATATTTCATATATTTATAATATAAATAAATAATGTGTTAGTTTTATGTTATTTATAGTTAAGACATTTTCTGTAATCATTATACCAAATTTAATGACTCTACCTCTCTTAGATGCAGAGATTGAGGCAGACACATTGAAAAATAGATATAATAAAGTAGTAGGTTTCCTTTTGCTACCCACACAATGTTTTAATATCGCTTGAATGCTGCTTAAGCAGAGAAAGAACAGGATATAATGGAAGAGAGACAGAAAGATATAGACAGAGAGACAGAGAGAGAAAGAGAGAGCGAGTTTAAGTGCGTGAATATCTGTATGAGTGGGCGTTTGTCTGTGTGTCCTTGGCACGCTAACCGCAAGCATACTTTTACTTGGAAATAGTCGAGCAATTGTTGACACCCTCAAAGCATTTGTAGTGTTTCCAAGGATATTCAGCCCGAGCTAAATTGCCAACGACTTTTGTAGGATTTCTCTACACAACAAGCAAGCATTTATTGTACATAGATGCTATTTTTAAATGACGACAGCGCAATTAGAGACAAGAGCATACACACATAAAAACACTGGCTTATCAGTTTTGTTTAAAAAATAAAATAAAAAAAAAAATGATTAACTGCAAAACTTACATATATCAATTGACAACTAGTTGAAAGAGAAATTATTCTTGAATAAATGAAAAAGTAGTCCATTTAATTAAGTAGTCTTGTAGGTTATTATCACCACCATACAAGTAAAAAGCAATCATTTCCCTATTTCTGTGGCTTTAGCTGAAGTCTAGTAATTAAAATAAATTTCATCTCTATATAAATTCACTTGGAAACAATCTAATATATTATCCACAAGCGTATTCTATGCTTCAAATAATAAATTTATTATCTCTATCGCTTGCAGTTCATAAACACAGTGCAATATGGCGCCCAACGTGGGATCTGAAGCAGATCCATTGCCAGCGCCTGTGCCTGTGCCAGCTGCAGGTGCAGAGCCGGCTATCGATTTGAAATCGGCAAATCCAATTCCCGAAGTTGTACCGACGACACCGCACTCCATTTTTCGGGAACATGGACAGCAGGAACAACAGCTACAACAACAACTACAGCAACAACAACAGCAGGCAACTGGAGAAAGTCAGAGAATTGCACAAGTGGACACAACATTAGCGCCAAAAACAACCACAGAAGCTGAGGGTAAGTAAATAATATATCGATTTTCGATTATACGAATTGAATTCGGTGAAATCTAAAAACTTAGACTGATCCGCTGCAAAATAGCTGCAGTTTTGACAAAGTTATTGTGGTTCAAAGTTGTAAAAGAGGACTTAAGAACAGGACTCAAAATGCAGATAAGAAGCTTAAAATTTAATTTTCGACTCCATAAAGTATATATATTCCTAACCTTCACAAAATTTCTAATCGAATGGCATAGTTTTTTGCAATAAAATTAAAAAAAAAAAATTTTCATTTTTTGAAAAAATTACAAGGGGTAGGTATGGAAATTTTTCAAACTTTTGAAAAAAAAATCAAATTCTAAAAAAATCATAAATTTTAGATGCAGAAATAATTATGCGGTAAAATAGAGTGTAAAATGGTATGGCGTTTAAAAATCGATTCATTTTTGGCAAAGATATCGCAATTTAAAATTTTAGAAAAGGTGATAATGGGATTACAAGTTAGCCTAACTGAAAAGTAAGAAAATCTAATTTAAATTACTTCGTTTTTATTTTCCTTGTATAATATATAGAAGCTGCAACCACCTCTATGACGATTGTAGCGAAAATGGGTGATGATGTGAAAGGGATCGCGAAAAGCACGGGTATACCACCGTGGGGCGTTGTGGCGATTATAATACTCGTATTCCTGGTCGTCTTTGGTATAATATTCTTTTGTGTACGAAGATTCCTTAAGAAGCGAAGAACCAAAGATGGTAAGGGTAAGAAGGGTGTCGATATGAAATCGGTACAATTATTGGGATCGGCATACAAAGAGAAAGTAAGTATCTGCAATGCCATCAAATCTTAGTAGTTATTGGGTTCTGGTATGCCATAGGTTCAGCCTGATATGGAGGAACTCACCGAAAATGCCGAAGAGGGTGACGAAGAGGACAAACAGAGCGAACAAAAATTGGGACGTCTCAACTTTAAGGTAAGCTAAATATGATTCCAAAACTATGTTCTATGTCCTACACATAAAACTCAAGTCCACACAATAACCTAACCAATAATTTTAAATACCAACTAACCTAATACTAGAGAAACAGTAAAATTAACAAATGCACTAGCGTTTAATAACGTTCTTATACAAAGGAAACACCAAACAAGTCCAGACATGTCTATCAAGTGTACTATCGCGAGAGTGCCAGTAATATTTACCTTAATAATTAGCATACTTTTTCACCAACAACTTAACTTTATCACTTGCTCACAACATTTACTGTATTTACAATACTTTATTTGTCATAAAATGAATTTTACAAAAATATTTCAACAATTTTGAAAAACCAATCTGTCTTAGGCATATAAATTTGAAATTCTTTTCAGCAGCTTTATTCTACTACTATAAATTAAGCTGAAAGTTGTATAGTAATGTCAAGTTTATGCCATGGAAAAGCTTGCAAAGCTTCTATGATCTTTAAAATATCAGCAAGATTCTCAAAAGCTTTATGTATTTGTGAAAGAGCTTAACATCATTGAAAAACTCTAATGCAATACCCAGTTTTAAGCTGCAAGAGAATGCTTTAAAGCTTTCAGAAAGCTTTAATGTGCTTTTTGGAGCTTATTTAAAATGAAGACATTGACTTTTAAATTCTTTCACTGAAATTTACTCTTTTACAAAATATTTTCATGAGTTAAATCATTGAGTTTCGGTTCAAACTTAATTTCAAGTATAGAGCTTAAAGCTTCAAGAAATCTTTGACAACACTTTAAGCACATTGAAAGCTTTAATGTGCTTTTATTAACTATGAGTTTAAGCCATAACCATAGAAACAAAATGATGAAAGTTAAAACTTGCACACTTAATTAGAGCTTTAAGCTTTAATTTGCTTAACTTAGAATAAAAGCTATTGAAAAGTATACCATCTATGCCAATGATACAACAACAAAAAACAACCCCTAAATTATTTTAAGTAGCACATAAACTATCCATTAAATATATATATTTTCAGCTCTATAAAACAGTTTTGCATAGATTTTCCAACTAATATATGTTTTTTTCTATGCTCTTTTTTTATCTTTTTTGTTATGGAAACGAATACCGCAAATTGTTGTTGCGGTTATTATTCTATAATGGTATATATTTGCAGCTTGAATACGATTTCAATTCGAATAGCTTGGCCGTAACAGTAATACAGGCCGAGGAGTTGCCCGCTCTGGATATGGGCGGTACTTCGGATCCCTATGTGAAGGTCTATCTGTTACCCGACAAGAAAAAGAAATTCGAGACAAAGGTGCATCGTAAGACCCTCAGTCCTGTCTTTAATGAAACGTTCACATTTAAGGTAAGTCTGTGGAGAGTTTTATTTATATAATTTAATATTAAAAATTATTTTGCTTTTATAGAGTTTACCCTATGCCGATGCCATGAATAAGACACTAGTATTTGCCATCTTTGATTTTGATCGATTCTCGAAACACGATCAAATTGGTGAGGTTAAAGTACCGCTATGTACTATCGATTTGGCGCAAACAATTGAGGAATGGCGTGATCTGATCAGCGTTGAGGGTGAAGGCGGACAGGTATGTACAAATTGGACCATGACAATGCTATATTTACTACTACTATATAAATATATACAAAAATATACATATACTTTTACTTTTCGTATATTTTTTTTTAATTTTTTTTTTCCAATGGGCGGGATTTATCTTGATGGTGTTGCCACTCTTTATGTATTATGTACTTTAAAACAAAACATAACACCTAAATGTGCCTCTAAGTGTCAAGTATATATATATTTGATTTCTTTATGTTTTTGGTTTCCACTTTTATGTTAACTTTAAAAAAAAACATGAACAGCAAGATAATGTAAAGAAAAAAAAGAAACAACAACAAGTACAACTACAACAATAAACTGTTGCTTATAATTTAAATATGTTAACATTGATTTAAGTTGTACTAAATACTACTACTACCACAGAAACTCTATATATATATAGTAAAGACCAACAACAACAGTAACAGTAACAGTAACAGAAAGCGTGTTAAATTGTATAATTTAGACCAAAGTAATCCCCGAATAAACCAGAAATTGTGTGTTTTGTGTGTATGTATAATTCGCATTTCCATAAATCCAAAACAAAAAAAAACAAAACATTGTCAATAATTTTCAAAGCAATTGACCAACTTTGATGTTTGCTTTTGCGCAACGCTCTCTTTCTAACTCACACACTCTCTATCTCTCTCTGTCTTTCTTACTCTATCTCTGCCACTCTCTCTCTCTCTCTCTCTGTATTTCTCTATATTCAAAGTAAAAGTATATTGTATATCCCCCCAATTGCCCAACCTCCCAAAAAGTACAACAGATACAAAGAACAAAAACCATTAAAGATAAATAAAAACTAAAACAATTTAAACTACGTTAAACAGACAGAAAAAAAATGAAAAACTTTTTTAAAACTTTAGAAAAAAACACACCCAGTTCAAAATGCTAAAATAAACAATAAAATTTAACATTCCACAAGTAATATAATATTCTATACATATTACAACCACTTCTCCACAAAAAGAAAATCTTTCATCAACTTTCGTTGCCTGCAAAAGTTTATGAAAGATTTCGTATTTAATTTCTTTTTGCACATTCTATAAATTTATTTGTTTTAAACACACGAAGTACAAGAAAATACATAAACTGAAAATATATATACTATATATGTAAAACTCTTCAATTTCTCTTTCTCCAATTCCCCCTCCACAAAAAACAAACAAACAAACAAACAACAATTGTTTTTGCATACATACATAAATATATAAAATACAAAACAAAAAACAAAAAAAAATATATATATAAAAAAAACTCTTGTTTTCTTGAACTTTTGTAGAAGGTAAATACAATCAAAAAAATACTTAAAAGTTTAAAGAATTACCAAAAAAATAAATACCGAAAAACAAAAACAAAATAAAAACACTTTTTTGCATACCTGATTTGTTATAATCTATCTTAAGTTATCCTATATATAAACTTGCTCTGTCTCTTTGATCTGTCGCTCTCTTGTAAAACACACATCAATTAATAACACACAGACACTGTAAAACAGCTCACCTTAACCCAATTGTATCTGTAACTACTATATATTTCCCCCCCTAAGATAATCAATCTATTATAATTATATCAAACATTTTAAACACTTTCAAGAATTTTACGCAGTTGTTTCTTCAAATTTTTCTCTTGTTATGTCTGCATCTTTTCTCGCATCATTAATATTGTAGTTGAATTTTTGCTAATTAATATATATTAAGATTTAACTTAAACTTAACTTTTAGCATTTTCGGCAATGCAATTAATTACACTGCAATATTATTTTGTTGAGAAAATTTGTGGCATAAGAAATGTTTAGAAATCGAAAGTAATCCAAAAAAATAAAAAATAAAACTCCCTTTAAGAAGGTTTCCCTGGAGAACATAATTTCCTATGCTACAAGCTTAGATACAAAACTTTTACACACACACGCACACACAGACAAAAACTTTCTCTCACACACACACAGAAACAATATTTTCCCTAATTTTTGCACTTTAATTGGCGCTTTTGATAGCCCACAAAAAAAAACCCAAGTTTTTTTCTTTAAGTAGAAATTAACTTTTTGCACTCGCATTATAAACTTGATTATTTTCAATTGGTCTAATTAGTTTAACTGAATGCAAAGCATTAACTATTAAACACACACTTTCTACACACGCACATATTAAAAGCAACAACAACAAAGCACTCAAAAGATAAAAAGAGAAAGTTAATTTTCCTGAGAATGCAAAAATTCGACATCCTAAGTTAATATGCCTTTGCAGACAGTTTCCAAATGTTCACTTAGTTTACAATAATTCGTGACATGCCAATAAGTATGCTACATATTTTACGTCATGAGTAAAACTTCAAGCGCTGTTGTCAAATTTCAGACTGAGAAAAATAGCATTTTAAATTGTTAAACAAAATGATTGCATATATCATATCTGGCTGTAAATAAGACAAAAATTATTTGGAATTAGCTAAACAATATTTTAAAAATGTGAAATATAACATTGTCTTATTAAAAACCCCAAAAAATTTACAAAAATCTATCTTTTAATATTTGGTAGGCTTTTGTACAACAAATTTCACATTATCTACCTTTGAAAATACATTCAAAAACTATTTAAAATATGTAAAATTTCAAAAAAACGATAAATATGGCAATATTTAACCATCATGACAATAGAGAAAGGCAAACAACTGCAGAGGTATATATACTACTAACAAAACCAACACTATGTATTATAAACTTTGACAATTAGTTTAGCAAGCCAAACAATTCAGATACTTACACGTATATATTTTATATATTAAACCCAACTGCATGTTTTGCTTAAAAACCCTATACTCTTCCGACTTTATATACTCTAAAATAAAAAGACTATGTACTAGTAACTACACGTACACAAAAAGACACAAATATGGACACTCTCTCACACACACACACAACTAGAACACAAATAACAAAAATTCGTTAAAGCAAAACATTTTCTTTTTTCAAATTTGCCAAACTTATTGAAAATTCTAATGGAACTGCAATTGAAAAATCTTTAATATGCTCTTCATTTTTCTCTTTAATTATTTTTGAACGTATCGCTAAAATAAAATCAAAAACAAATCTATACAATCGTGTCTCAAAATTCACCAAAAAAAAAAAACTACTCTACTCTACTCGAACAAAAATTTTGACTCATATCGAATAAACGACATCTGGGGAACCATAATTGAATTAACTGGAAACATGTAAGTATCGATACTCTCCTTGGGAGACAATTCATAATTATATCGTTATTTGCTTTGGTTGTTGTCCTCATAAATGTGTTCAAGTTATTTTCGTTGTGTTTGTGTTTTGTTCGTTAAACTAACAAAAAAATAAAATAAAACAAAAAAATTTAAATTAAAAAACGAAAAAAAAATCAATATGAGTTACAAAATTAAAGCTAAGTTTTTATGTTTATTCTGAAAGAAACTGTAATAATGCTTCTTACGTGTTTTGAATAAAAAACCAAAAAAAAAAAAAGAGAATATATATATTTTATGTTCCTTAACTGTGTCGCTGTCCCGACCGATATTTGTACTATGAAATTATATATGAATATATATATGTATAATTTATGATTTGCAAAACTTGTTTGTGTGCTGTAATGTTTAAGCAGAGCTTCGATGACAGTCAAAAATAAGAAACAAACTGAAAACAAATGATCAACAATTTTTTAATTTATTATACAATAATTTCAATTGTTTTGTATATTTTTTTTATTACTCAGTTTTGTTAACATTGATTGTTTACTTTATTTATATTTTTATATAAATATATATTACATTCACCCAACATTTTGACATTAAAAGTCTTGAAACATTTTTGAAAGCCCATGCAAAAAAAAAAAAAAAAACTTTTAAACTCAAAAAGAAAATTCCAAACTCAAAATCAAAATAGTAGCGGTAAGTGACTACTCAACAACTCTCTCTCTCTTTCTACTTCTAACTATCTCTCTTGCTAACTCTCTCTATCACACTCTATTAAGCTCGCTCGCTCGCTCGCTCTCTCTATAAGATTGTTTATTTTAATAATAATTACAATAATACTTAACAAAAAGAACACACTCTTTTTTATGTACTACATAGTAAATACTTAGCTAAAATTTAAACATTTCTTTTAATACAAATACAAAATAGAAATCCCAGGTTAGTTAGTACAAATTGCTGGCTTTGTATTAAGTGTATTAAGCAATTGGCAATCGATTGGTGTAGCACAGTTATCGATAACAGCATCGATAAACCGAAAAAGCAACAAAATCCCCCCTTCATTTTATACACCAAAACAAATGCAAGTGGTTCCAGCCAACCAAGGGTTTATATAATATATTATTATATATATACTTATATCTATACTTAGATAATGCATTAGATAGTGCAACTTTTGTCAACTTGTAATATATATATATAACTATAATTACTTCAAATCTGTAATGCCTTTCATGTACATATTCACATAAACTTTTAATTCTTGCTCGTTATATATATATATCTCTCTCTGTTTCTCTATAACTCTCGACTTTTTTGATTTCCTTACATTTTGCGGCCTTGTGCCCCATATTAGTTATCCAAGAAACTAACTGTACATATATAATACTCAAAAACTCGGCCAATCTCCAAAATACTTCTCTCTCACTTTCTCTGTCTCTCTCTCCTTCTTTGTCATAATCCTTCATTTTGCTTATATTTTAATATATCGGTTTTGAGCTGGGTGTTATCCTGATAATGAATATATATCTGAAACAAATCTATTTACAACGTACTGTAAGTTTGTGTCTGGTATCTCCCTCCCTCCAATGAGAAAACAATAAACAAACAATGAAACAACAAAAACAATGAAACAACAACACGCAAACAAAATGTCAACAAGTTTGTTTTGTTTGTTTAGGTTTGGTTTCGGTTCTTAATCAACTTTTCTTTTTGAGTTCTAATTACATACATTAACGTATTATATATATACACCAAAAGTATGTGTATATATCTTTTAAAAATATATACATTTCTCTACACTTAACAAAATCGAAGCTCTAAGACGTGCAGTAAATGTGTTTCCATGTACTTATTTCGTTTTTGTGTCAATAATTGCATAAGTTAATAACTAAAGTAAACATTTGTCATATTACGTAACAGAGTTGTGCCTTTAAATATTTTCATTATATATTTGTTTTATAATGAAAAATGTAATGCTAATGAAAGCATTGAAATAACTGGTGCATATGAAATTAAATAATTATAATGAAAATAAATTTATTTAAAAATTTAGTTTTCTTTTTAAACTGAAAAAAACATTTTTTTTAAATATATATTACATTGTTAATGAAAATTCTAATGAAAAAATTTTAAATTACTTATCCAAATTGTTGATTACAAACAAATTTTCCACAAGCAAAACTTAAAAAAACAAGAAAGAAATTGTCAGTCGGGCATGCCGACCGTGTAATACCCTCTGAGCTTCGTTTCTAATTATATGAGTTCAAATTGGAGTAGCTGCTGCAAGAACTTAACATGCACACATATTTGTATGTCTATCTCGCTCGCACGTTTTTCGTTTTCGTGGCTTGTGTGCACAGCTCAGTGCAATGCACGTGGCTATGCCTTGCTTGAAAGTATCGATTTTCGTTGTTTAAGAAACTTTTTTAATTATAGTCCGATTTTGATGAAATTTTCACAATCGTTTTATATTATTTGTCTTCAAATATATTCTAAGTTACAACACTATACGTTGAGAAATAAGTGAGCCCGCCGCTTGCAAAGTTACAAGGAAGTTGTGCATTTTGTGGGCGAAGGAGGCGTGACATCCAAAACTTTTTGATGGCATTATCTTTATATTGCATTTAGTAACCTGCATGCCAAAATTGGTGTCCCTAGGTGCCATAGTTACCGAGATATTCGCAAAAAACCTGAATTTTTTCCGAGGTATGTCTGGTTTTACGCTTATTGTGGGCGAATGGGGCGTGGCATCAAAAAAAGGAAACAAACTTGTATTGACTGACTAAATATGTGGTCGATACTGACTAAAACGGATATTGTAGCTCTTACCATCTCTGAGATCTGTTTGTTCATACGGACAGACGGACAGACGGCCAGACGGACAGACGGACAGACGGACAGACGGACATGGCTATATCGACTCGGCTGTTGATGCTGATCAAGAATATATATACTTTATGGGGTCGGAAACGCCTCCTTCTGCCTGTTACATACTTCTGACAAACCCAATATACCCCTCAGAGGGTATAAAAATAGTTAAATAAATTTATTTTTAATGCTAATGAAACGACCAATGCATCAGTAATGATAATTAATTGGCAACAACTCTGTTGCGTTCTATACCGTATACCCTAAATCGTAAACCGTAAACCGTTAAACGTAATCCGTACAACCTTCCCCTGTATAACAAGTGTTATGTAACGTATATATGAGACTCATAAAATGAGTTTAAATATTTTTGATGACAATTTGAACTCAATTAATTGTTTAACTTGTATATCTTTGTTTATTAAACTATATATCGTATTATATATATTGTATTGTGAACTGAACATTATTGATTCATTACCACAACTGTTTTATAAAACTGATATCCTAAAGAAAAGCATTGCATTTACACGAATGCTATAGAAAAAAACTATCAAAGTCGTTTTGAAAGTGAAAAAAAAATCTATTTAAATTTGGTCCTTCTTCTAATTCTGCAATCTACCCATTTGAATTTTGATAATTCAATGAACTTAATGATATATTTTTATATAATTTTGTTGAAAAATAAATAAAAACAGTTCTCTAGCAACACTAGAGAATTCCAGGCATTACTTGACTCGCGCGATTAATTAGTTATGATATACAATATATGTCTGATTAAATGTAATAACTCTTTAGAATTTATGTAAAGTGTTTAATGTTGTAAAATCGCTATTTATTGTGTAACCCAAGCACTAATCCCATGGAATTTTCTTTTTTTCTTAATTTGCATTGAATTTCCCCACAGGAAAAGCTTGGCGACATCTGCTTCTCGCTGCGTTATGTGCCGACCGCCGGAAAACTAACATGTGTCATACTCGAGGCCAAGAACTTGAAGAAAATGGATGTCGGTGGATTGTCTGGTAATATAGCGTGCTACCAAAGCGTTGTCAAAGTGCAACAAAAAGACTCCAATTCGAGTCTGAGTTGCATTTGTTTTTGGCAACGCTTTTATTTGTTTATAATTATAAATACATAAATGTTTTTGATACTATTTATATGTTATTGCTTTGTGTATGATTTGATTAATATATGATTTATTTTTATATACAATACATATACTATGGTTAAGATCAAGGAAACTAAAAAAAAAACATAAAATGCAAACGCCAAGGCAACGTTTGCAGTGAGCAAAGTATTTCAATTTTATTCCCAATACTTTTGTATTTTTTTTTTTTTTCTACCAATTTTCAATTTACCAAACAAACTTTCAACTCTTTCAACTTCAAACTAATTTAGCGCAAATTTTCGACTTGCATTTTATTTAATATAACAATACTACTACAAAACTTATGTAACTAATATCGAGTACGCTAAAAACTAAAACCTAATCAAATCAAACTGATATCATTTACTCCATGGGGATATATTTTGGTCTGGCAACGTTTACCATCCTTAAAAATTATGCACAGTTTTTTGACTACTTTTATGCCTGGCAAAAATGAAAACTACAAAAAATATCAGCATAAATCTAAACAATTCTGGCTAGAAATTAAATTCTAGTGGAATATTGTAATTCGCTTGCTTCTTAGCTACACTTTTGCATGTAATCTAATTCGTATTCTCAACCCACTCGCATCAAGTATACGTACGTATTTCGACTCTCCAGTGTTGGAGGGCGAAAATATCAAACAAAACAAAACAAAATATGAACGTTGCCAGTGAATATATCCGAAACAACAAAAGCAAAAGCCCCCAATATATATTTGGGGATATCAAGTTCTTCTAGGCTTTTACAAACAAAAGAACATTTTTCAAGTATGTTTTAACGGAAAAGCAATTGACATTTTTGTTCCCATTGCTCTTTATTATCGATATTCGATCTGAAAATTCAAATGATGAGACTATATATTTTAAACTAAACTATCTAAACCATTTCGTTATTTTGTGTATCTTATGATTTATATGTTTCTCTGCCTTGAGTTTAACAAAACGTGTTACTGTGTTCCATATGTAAAACTATAAAATTATCTTTGTTATCCAAGAACTATAATATTTAACTGTCCTCCTATAATATTTGTTTTTGAAAATTTTCCAATAATGCAAACGAAAGTGGAAACATGCTATATTTATATCGTATCGACAGACCGACTAGTTTTTTTGTGACTCTTGCGATTTTCCATATGTCGATAATGTTTCGAATACATAATGAATACTTAAATGCGAAAGCATCTAAGCTTTTATATATTGCCATTGATTTTTGAATTTTTAGAAAAGTTTCAGCTTTCGTTTGTTTCGATCCTTATATTAAACGTTGTTGTTTTTACGTTATCATTATTTAAAAAGTAAAAAATTTGTTGATTCAATTCAAATCTTCTAAACCATAATAATATTTCAAATTAATTGAAAGTTTTTGTGTAAAGTTTTTTCTTTATATGTGTGTGTTTTTTAAGACAACAGAAAATTACTCGAACAAAAAAAATGTGCTCATCAATTTCAAAGTTTTTACTTTATTATATTATAAAAAGAAAATGTTTTCTTTTTTTCTTTCTTTCAATTTTTTCTATTTTATAGATCCATATGTGAAAATTGCAATCATGCAAAATGGCAAACGTTTGAAAAAGAAGAAGACAAGTATCAAAAAATGCACCCTCAACCCTTACTATAATGAGTCGTTCTCATTTGAAGTACCATTTGAACAAATACAAGTATGCGAGAATGTATTATACTATCCTATAAAACCACTACTACTCTACTACTACTACTACTACTACTACTACTACTTACTACTACTTACTACTACTTACTACCACTTACTACTTACTACTACTACTTACTACTACTGTACCAAAGCTGTCCCTTCCGTACTATCAATACCAAAAAACCAATACATGTTCTAAACAAAGTTTAAGTAACGTTCTACCCGCCTCCACACTAGCCCTACTATTTCGTGCAAATGTTGTTGTTTATATATATACATAACTCTATATATTTACTATATATATACATGTGTTGAATACTCGTATTCGTATTTGTATTCCAATAACAACAATATCACACTTTTACAAACAAATACAAACCCAAAACAAATTAAGTGGACAGCCACAAAAAAAAAAAAAAAAAAAAAAAAAAAAAAAAATCCAATATAAATATTACTATATGTGTGCCCCCCTTCTAAAACAAAAACCAATTAATATTATATTCAAAATTAATCGAAAAGTATTCAATGTTCAATGTTGTATTTTAAACTAAATTTAAAAACCAAAAAAAAAAAAAAAAAAACTTTTTGCTTTTTTTTTTATTTGTATTAAATATTTTGCCCAACGACTGCCACGCCCACATTCCGGCTGTAAATATAAAAGACAAAATGCTGAGCGCAGTGCGTTGCTTAATTTTTTTTTAGTGTAGTTTCGATTGACAAACATTTTGTAATCAAATTTATGTAAAAAAAAAAAAAAAAAAAAAAAAATTAAAACTTTTTATGTTTGTGCTTTAGCTCAGCTGATTGATTTGATTTCTTTTTAACAAGTAATTTGATGTTAATTTTAATGACGTAGACTATTGACAAATAGGTTTAAAAACGGGTCACTTCATTGATTGAACAGTCAGTCAGTCAATCAATCAATCAATCAAATGAGAGAGTAAATGAGACACTGAAAACACAGACACACTTTGTCTACTCGTAGTTATAAATATATACATATACTGTTATATTGTAACAATATTTTTGGAGAGCGTAACAGTAGTGCGGCGCGCTCTCGCAGTGCACGATTAATCGATAAGCATTTACACTATCGATAGCGATAGTATAAAACACACTCACTCTTTAACTACAAAAAAAATACTACTACCTACTACTCTTTCCATAATACAAACTATCGCAAACTATATATATCTCTCAGCGGCGTCAATAATGCACCATAATATTACAAATATGGGTACATTATTTTGACACTGTCTTCTGATTTGAATATCGAATAAACCAATAATCGCACCACCAATTACCACCAACAACAACAACTACCACCACCACAACCAACAAAACTACAACAACCAATAATAAGAAAGAAAGAAAAAATAAGAAAAAAAAAAAATAAAGTACAAGTTCTCAAGACCTAAGAAACCACAGAGAAGTATAGCGTATCAAACATGAATAACAAACAAAACATACTACATTCAAAAAAAAATATCGAAACCAACTTTTGAGATAACTCTGGTTTTTTTACATTCTACGTGTGCTAGTCCGAGACCTGTCCCCCTCGTCCCCCAACAAAAACAAAGTAGTATTCTGACCAAAGGAAACATAATACTTTTATATATTGTGAAGAGTTGAACGACAAATGGGATTGAATATTATACATTTTCGTTTACACGTATTTAATGAACATTTTTCTTTTTTGCTTTAAAGAAAATGCTATATATATGTATTTTACTAACAAATATATATAAATTGAAAAGTAATCTGTTCATTAGCCCCGCAGGTTAACAGAAAATATCTATCTAAATGTGTGTACATTTGTATAAGCTCATATAATGCGCAATATCACCAACAATAATACTAAAAAAAAAATACACATACTACATATATACCAGCTTAATACCATACACAATTATAAAAAATACCAAAACTATACACGTACTTCATATGCTTTAAAATTTAATTTTCTGTATCATACAATTATTATTTACTAATGCATGCTAATGCTTGTTATTAAAACCATATATATATATATTTCCCCAATTCCATTCATGAATAAATCACAGCTTATATTCATATGAAATCACGTTTAGAATTGTATTTAATGGCGCTTTTGTGTAATGCTTCAAAAATATATACTGTGTCGCCCTGCCTTTACTGCCTTTAGATAAACTTCCCAATAAGCTTGTATTTAACTTTGATGGAATTCTTTCCGCTCCCTCCAAAAAAATTACTTTTCGCCTGACTGAAGAAGAAGTTCGGGAAACAAGCAGATCTGTTGCACAATGTTCTAAAAGAGCACAAAAAAAAAACACAAAATATACCAATAACTCAACTGTAGTTGAATTAGTACAAATTGCCTTTTGTAATATGCTTTCCAATACAGTACAATTCGTAGTATCTGTGTGCCTGATATAACAGTTTAAACCCCCTCCACCCTACGAATATATCCACTTAAACTGAAAAAAAAACACGTATATCTGAAAAGTTCTTCAACTCAAAGTTCTCTATGCTCAGCGCATAGCAGTTCCCCAAATCCCCTCTCCAAAAAAAAAAATTTAAAAAAACGACCGATCAAATATTATTATAGCTGCAAATAAAATCGACTAATCAATTGTTTGTATTCTGTTTTTTTTTTTTTGTGGAAAATCTTTGTTTATACGTAGAAAATCTGTCTTGTTGTTACCGTTGTGGATTACGATCGTATTGGCACATCTGAGCCCATTGGACGCTGTATACTTGGTTGCATGGGAACTGGAACTGAGTTGCGTCATTGGTCCGATATGTTGGCATCGCCACGTCGACCCATTGCTCAATGGCATACCCTCAAGGATCCCGAGGAAACTGACGAAATCCTTAAGAACATGAAGTAAACGCTACACGGCTGAACAAATACAGGTATAGTATGCAAACAAATGATTTTTATCAACATTAAATAGTCTGTATAGCAACAAATTTAATATGTGGATTCTTAGAGGTACATGTAGTCCAAGCGAATTTAAATCATTTCAGACTTCGCTCAAATACCGATAAATCAAATATTTTAAAAAGCTTTAAATAACTCGTTTTTTTGAAGGTACACTCTTCAAATTTGGCAGGTGTTTAGATTATAATTATATGCAACGATCCTGTAAGTTTCATAAAGATCGGACATAGCTATGTTCTATGTCTGTCTGTCCGCATCTTCTAAAAGATCTCATAACTCCCATACTCCTATATTAAAATAGCTTGTTTTTCTGAACGTACGTTCTCTCTAAATTTTGAAAGTGTGTAGAATATAAGGACATGTAAATATTCTTTAACTTTCATAAAAATCGGAAATAACTTTCCTGTTACAATTATAAAATACAAACAAGTATTTTTGTATTTACAGCACACCTATGCATCAGACGTTATGAAGAGAAAATGAAAAACGAAAGAAAAACCAAAGATAACTCAAGCGAACCGTCATTGTAATCGTATGCATCATCAGCTACAGATCCATTGGATCTATATTATGGATCTTCAAGAACCTCAACAGACCCCACAAAACAAACAACAATCAATATAAATATCGTAGCCCGCGCAGTTTATCAACCAAAAACAACAACAACAAAATCAAATCAAATCTGATAAAAATATATAGTATAATATAGAAGCAACAACAAGTCTATCTAACGAAATGTTGAAGAAAACGTGCATAAAAAAACAAAAACTAAAAAAAACCATTAAGAAATTAGAAATTTAAGTTCTACTTACGCATTGGTAACATCCATTATATAAAATCCAAAAACTAAGAGATGAAGAACACGAAAAAAAACAAAAAAAAAAAAAAGAAGCAATTTATCATCCAACTTTGCGCCTGCAATAAATTAATCGAAAAATAATGTTTCATATTAAATTGGATTATAGTCAAAAAACTTATTTCAAAAAAATATTGCAGTAAATTTCTAGTATTTTATTGTTGTTGTCATGAGAAATGAAAATGCAAATGAAAATCTACGAGTTTGTTACAAATATAATTCAACCAAAAACTCTATATACTCAAATATATATTGAAAAAAACAAAAACAAGAAGAGGAAAAACTAAAAAAAAAAAACATAAACAACTAAATCATAATTTTAAAGTGTTAAGTTTTATTCATTTAAAGCAGATAAAAACTATAAAATATTAATTTTATTATAATTTATATAGAAAACAAAAAGTGAAAACTGTTAAAGGTTTATTAGATGAAAAAAAGTTATGTAAATTAATTTATTATATTTAATTGATTGATTGTATTATTGTAACTGTGTAAGTATATATATATATATATATATATATATATTAAAAACATCTAACATATATACATATATGAGACATGACAGACACATATGAGAATGAAGAAGAAAAAGATTAAGATGAAGTAAAAACAAATTGAAAATAAAGCATATTATATTATATTACGAGTAAAAATTATGTATAATCCCCGCATAGACTAATGTTATGGTATACATACACATACACAAAGCTGAGGTTTGGATAAATCAGACAGAGATTTAAGTAGAACAAAAGAATAAAACAGCATAGAGAAAAGATAATGAAAGAAGAATAACATAAAAGCAAATAACAAATAATAATAAAAAAAAGTTTAACTTTAAAGCGTGATTTCAATGGAATATATATCATCAGTTTAAACCTTAATGAACCAAATTACCTATCGTATATATCTATATACATATATATAGAACATTTCAGCATACTATAGGCATTACTAGATCTTTCAGTTAGCACTGCTTTTACTCTCTTCTCCCATATTTCTATACTCTTCTGTTTCTGTTGCTTCAAAATGCTCTTGAGGTTTCTACTATATATTCTATATATATCTTCTTTGTTTTTGTTGTTCTTCGTATTAATCATAAAATATTAATTGATTTATGATTTGTGAAAGAATGCATATTAGGTCATAATGAAAATATACATAAATACAACTAAAGCAAAAGTAAAATGTTAAAAAAAAAAAACAAGAAATATTAAGAACAATAATAGTTATTACTATTTATATTATATTCGAGTATATATATACATATATACATTGAAATCTTAACAATATACATACATTTATATATATACTATATATACTTCTATATAATGTTGTTGTGCAGCCTGTGCACAAAAACTAACTAACAAATTGGTATTTTCAACAAATAACATTATTATATTATGGCAATTCCACATTTCACAGAGCATGAAACGAAAGAGCTGGCCATAATTAATGAATTAATTAATTAACTAATTGATTTGATTATTTCCATATTGCAAAACTAAAATTAAAACTATTAAATTAGATGTTTTTGTCCTGTAAAAAATATTTCCAAAAAAAATAAAAGCAAATGGTATATTAAATTATATGTAATAATAATAAAATATATATATTTAAAAAACAAAAAAAAAAGCGTAGTTTGGGATCTCAAAATCCCCGCCGTACACAGTTTGTAGTTATGTTCACAAAACTAAATTAAAATATATATATAAAAAAAAAAAAGCAGAAAATAAAAAATATAAAGAAAAGCAAATGAAATAAACTGAAAATACCAAGCAAAAATATTTATGTAATATAATTCAACTAAATTACAATTAACATATATATATAAATAAAGACAGGCAAACAAATTCTACAACAAATTACGAGTATTGTTCAATAAAAAAAAAAACAAAAAACTTAAACTTATTTAAAAAATACGTACTTTGCTTTTCCCAAAAAATAATTAATGTAAATTATTAAAACCAAATAAGTAAAGACACAAAACTTACCACAACAACAACAACAACAACAGCAACAACAAAAACAAACTATATATAAAAAAAACAAAAACATATATACTTGCATATTAAACAAATTATATGGAATTATACTATAAAATGATGTTGATTATTGATTTAAACTGATATGAATGAATAAAAACCAAATTATATATATACATACATATATATATGCATATACAAAAAAAACATATTACCAACAACAACAAAATAATTTCATTTGATTTTTGTTTTTCTTTTCAGTTTTCCTATTCCACCCACACACCACACAACATAACACAAAACTTGCGCTGTTCATACTATTTAAGACGGCAGTGTAGAGCGACACTAGTGTACATGTACATACTCACCACAGCACAGAAACAGTTACAGACACGCTTACAGTTACAGACAAAGAGACAGGGCCAACTACGAACTGACCAATGAATGAGTCGTACACACATCTGTATGTATTAGTAGTAATATGCATGGATGTCTATATAATTCTATATACATATGATTACAGTTAGTACTCGTATCTGTATTATTTACGAAACGCAGCATTGAAAAAACAAAGCAGCGCCAAAGAAGCCATCACAAAAAGCACAAATCAGTAGTTAAAAATATATAAAAAAAAATAAAAATTAAAAATAATAATAAAAAAATAAATAGTTTAAAAAAACCAAAAAAAAAAAAACTATGAAGCAAAGTTAAGAACAAACCAACCAAACCAACAACAACAACAACAAAAAAAACTGTAGCAGTCCATGTATTTTTATTTTTAGATATTTATGTAATTTATATATACATATATATAGTATATATATTCGATAAAATCAGGCATAAAGGCATTTAGCAAACAAAAATATAATAACAAAAACAAACACCATACGAAACACGATGAAAATATAAATACTATATAGAGTGCACCTGGATGGATATATAGAGAAAGAGATGGAAAGATAAATATGTGTAAGGAGAAAATAAAATTTAAACAAAAAAAATAGGTAAATTACAAAAAGAAACACAATAAAAAAAATATAGGGCAATGTTTGATGTTGAAAATACTGAGTTAAAGGCCACAAATACATAGGCAAATACATAAGCGATATACATACTCATACAGTCTGTCCAAAAAACACTTCACACTTTGGAAAAAAAGCATGTTTTTCCCTCTGGAATACATAGAAAACTTCATTATATACAGACAGCTAAGGGGAATTAGGCTAAAATATAAAAACTTCAGAATTTAGTCAAGAACATTCTGTTAAACATTCCAAATTTAAATCATCCTAAGTCAAAGACAAAGTTTTTTTTCCACAGTGTAAAGCGTTTCTTGACAGACTGTGCATAGTACATACATGCATACCAACAGTAAAAATATATATATGAAATCATTTTATACATATACGAATAATGGCATAGCAAAACAGAATTACCGTTACATAATCACCACAGCACCGCATAGTATGACAAAACTAACCATAACGGTATATACATAAATACTGCATTAATCTACATACATAAGCATATACGCATATATGAGAACAAAAAAACCAACAGTTGTGGTCAAAGGAATTTGAGAAGGGTGTTTACTTAAAAGCGTTACTATACTTTCGACCGCTGCTGTAAATACTACTTACCGTTATTTCACTACTGCAGCAGCGCAGCAATGGCGGCGACAGCGGCAAAACGAAACTCAACACAAACACTTTTTTCACCACACACAACACTCAAACTCGAACTCACCACATTGATTAAGCTCTTTTCGGAGTTTTGTTGTTTATGAATAAAAGAAAACTGTTTATAGCTGTTTTTGAATTTTAAATAAATTATATATATTTACCACATATATATACAATATATATATATATATATGAATGAATAATGACAACAACTACAACATATGAGTATAAATTATACATATGTTTTAAAAGCTCTCAAAACTGAATAAACGCAAAACAAAACAAAAAAAAAACGATTGAATTATATTAATAAATAAACTGCATAATATACATTATATATATATATATGTATGTAATGTATTGCTAAACAAAAAAATATACATATATAATTTTATTTCAATGCAAAAACCAAAGAATTTAACAAAAAACAGATGTATGCGAGACTCCTGAAACACAAACAACAACAGCAACCGCGTCTGTAGATTAATTGAAAAACACTGAAAACTGAAAACACTGTTGTGTACCAACACTCACACACACACACACAACCGCAAATGAAATGACATGACACGAAATGAAATGAGAAACGTTTATAATGAATAAACAAATGTTTGAAACTATTTAAAACTATTTTTCATTTGGTTTTATTTCACGCACATGCAACCGAACCGCGAAGAAAATGGCGCACACTAGAGCTGCGCTCAGTAAGCTCAGTAAGTGAGTCGTGCTATCGAACTAGTGAACCTGTTGAACACTATCGAGTGAACTGAGCTAAGCTGCGATCGAAACTTGGCAAGTGCAGCTGTGACGTCACTAGCTGCAGATAGCAATTCTAATCGAATGCCAATGTTATTAGCGTATACAAACGGATGAAACAAATAGAGATCAACACTATCTGCATGCTAATCCTTTTGCTATCTGCAGAAGTCACTCATCTGCTGATATCGTTTCAACATTTGCTGTGAAAATGTTCTATGCTTAGTAATCATTAATATTTATTTGTAACCCTGAGACAATCTATATTTTACATGTAAGAAAAACTGTATATAAACCCATACATTACCCACATAAAGTCTCTGCTTTTGCTTGCCATTCAACTCTGACGTCACAGCATAACAAACACTTCGCACTACCTTTTTTTTCGCAACCCTGCAACTGCCAATAACCCTTGGGAATATATCGATAGGCTTGCCATTTCGATAAATTGGTTGTAACCAAAGCGCCAAATGAAATTTGGCCGTCAAATGTTGAGAAACTATTTGGTGGCAACTAAAAAAGTTTTCAATATTTTTTGCATGAGATTACAACTGGTGCGGTAGCGGTAATTGCAATGGTGATGAAGCAAGACACAATTAAACACGTTGCCACTGTGCGCATATTGCTGCTAGGCGATGCAGGTAATATACGGATCTATTGTGAATATATTATGGATCGTATTGTATTTATAGTATTTATTGCAGGTGTTGGCAAATCGAGTCTAACGGATTTGCTTGCCAGCAGTGTGGAGACACCGACGCCAGCGACACGCACCGTCGGCGATGTGTGGTGGAAGGTGCAAGTGCGTCTACACGAGTATCCCAGCGGCAAGAACAATAGCAACAGCAATACGGGTATTCCGCCAACACCCGAGTGGACAGCATCGTCCTCCTCCTCCACCGCCAGCAGTAGCAGCAGCAGTTCGAACTCACCTAGCACATTTCCACCCACCCGCAGCAGCAGCAGCACATTGCCATATTTTGTGGAATTTTATGATTTAAAAAGTTCACTACATTTGTCGCGCGCGCATCGCAATCGTTTGTATCGTCACATTGATGGCATTATTTTAGTCTATGATCTTTTAGATATGCGCACGCACGATAATCTGCACGACTGGCTCTATCGGCCACTCACGCAGATCTGTCGTTATCGTCATCGGCGCCTGCGTCCACTGCTCAAGCGTCGCCGCATACCGATGCTGGTGGTGGGCACCAAATTGGATCTGCTGCGCACGCGGCCGCTGCGCTGCTCGGGCCGCATAGCCGCTCAGCTGGGCAGCGATGAGATACTGCTCAATACCCATGATTTGAATAGTTTTGCGGACAAATCCCGCAACGACAATAAATTGCGAAAATTTCTCAACAATGTGGTGGAATACAAGCAGGATTTTCCAGCCAGACGCAGTAGCAGCCGTAGCCATACTTAATCTATTAATTAATTAATGTTTTTGTTGTACTATTTTTTTTTCTTGTTTTTTATTGTAATATTGTGCTTAATTTATACTTGTTTAAGTTTTCTGCTTTGTTGTTAAACCCTTTAAGTGGTACATTGGGAACACCAATTTTGGTCTGAAGTTTCTCAGTTGCAATATAAAGACAATCACATCATAAATCTTTGTATGTCACGCCCCCTTCGCCCATAAGAAACTAAAAACAAATTGAATATTTGCATGCCTCTAGCTCACGTATGGCTTAACGTATAGTTTTGTCAATTTACAATCGTTTAGAGCCAAATAATATCAAACGATGCTGAAAATTGCATCAAGATCGGATTATAATTAAAAAAGTTATCATACATCAAAAATTTTGAGCAGCGGCAAAGCAGCGTTGCAGCTCTAAGCGCAGCCGTTACACAAGCAGCATGAACGAAAAACGTTTTAAAGTCATATAAGCACTTATAAATGAAAGTCATAGGGTATTACACAGTCGGTATGCTCGACAGAATATTTCTATGGTGTTTATTTATTAGCCTGGTGGCCATTGCATTTGGCGACCGCCTAGGAAATGCAAATGCAAATGATACACAGACTGAGCACCGTGCTGGCCATTGTTAATGACCACACGATAGCCCTGCTCTAAGCCAACTTCCTTGGCCACTTTGCGTCCCACCAGCATCAAGTGTCCCAAAAGCTCAGCATCGCCATCCTCTGCCAGCGATAACTGTGTTATCGGTTTGCGTGGTATGACCAGAAAATGCGTAGGCGCCTGTGGCGACACATCATTGAAGGCCACACACTGCAGCACACAAGTTCAAAAAATAACACAAATAAATTTATTAACAAAAAACACACACTTTTTTTTAACCTTTGTTCACCATCTTCATACCTTGTCGTCTTCGTAGATAAATTTGCATGGAATTTCCTTGCGTAAGATTTTGCCAAAGATTGTATCTTCACTGGCAGCGGCGCTTTGCGCCTTCTCCACCTCTGTTGACATTTTAGAGCAGCCTCGATAGCTGTTAATTACAGCACAATTGTTAATAACAACTTGATTGCGCACTTGCCGTATTACAGTTGCCAAATTGCGGCCGGCTAACACGAACATGTTGCCAGGTGCTGCCAACTGATTTCAAGCAGCCATTTTGCAGCGATAGTTATCGATATCGTGTTCAATGCACAACTATTGTTGCAATTCTATTAAATATAAGAATTAAAAGCAAAAAAACTGTTCAATATTTTTATAAACATTTAAACAAGTAGAAAAACTTTTTAAATTGCACTGCTAAGTGCAACGATTTTACTTTAAAAGCGCTTTTATCGATATCTATTATTTTCTAAGGCCCATCACAGTATTTGAATTGGTATTTTTCCAGCGCCTTGCAGTTTGGTATTTTGTGTGCATGCCATATACGGTCACATCGCGCCACTCTCGACATTTGTCATCTGCAGTTCAAGCGAATTAACAACAAGAAAGAAAAACATAAACTAAAACAATTAATTATATATACGCGTATATATATATATTGCATTTAAAAGTTGAAAACAAATCACTTTGATTACTGGTGATGTCAGAGCTGCGCTCCAAAGTTATTACTCTCTACAAGCACGTAAGTGAACATGCTGTCTCTCGCTCTCCCCCCCCCCCACTCTTTGCCGCTAGCACGTGCAGTTGCACCGCAACTGGAATGCTGTTACGGCGAGAGAGAGGGGGCGGGGGTTACGTACTGGAACTTGTACTGAAAAAGTTGCGTAAATATTGTGTGTGTTTGTTTTTGCAGCTACAATACCTGGGCCGTGATTATCCCGGCCTTAATGGGCCGCAAAAGTTTCGCCAACAAATACACGATGCATTCATGAAGAACAAGGATGAACGGGATCCCAAGAAGATTGTCGCTCTGTTGGCGCAGGGACGCTATTTGGCCAAGGAGGTGGAGGCGTTGTATTCACTAAAAAAATACCGCAGTGTGAAGCAGCGTTACAGTTACAACGACTAATCGAAAGAAGAAAAAATACTAAATGCAGAATATGGACTGAAAAATTTTCCAAGCAGAGAATATGATTCAACAAATTAAACAAAACAGTGGCACACACACAAACACACACACACGAAAATACATTAACTATTAGTTTCGAATGTCTTGTCAATGTTTAACTTTAAGTTATTGTTGAATAAAATGCGCAAACGTCATTGAATAACCAAAAGCGAAAAAAACAAACACACACGTCGTTACTATTGACTGCATAAACATGTGACCTTGAACCACTGTGCTTGACAAGTGTCGTTAATGTTGTTCGTTGAATACAAGAAAATCCAAATTGTATCTATTTTTTTGTTTCCTTTTTGTTGTTGTTTTATGCCAAATTGTTGCGTCTGAACTTTGATATTGAGAATATTGCGTATTTAAATTGATTCATTTTAGCATCTGTATCTGTGTGTGTCGCTGCTTTTGATGTATTGGTGATAAACAACACTGGCGCCGCAAAGCTTTTTACCCTACACTTGCGTGGCGCGGCATATTAGCTAAGTCAGTCTGTTTGTCAGCTGAAGTGTTTGTCATAAATAATTTTCATTTCCATCAAACTCAATTAACTGATTGTCTCTTTTTGTTATCTAATCGTTTTGAGTGTTGGAAAGTCACCAAAGTCGAATCGACTGTGGAAGACCCTGTAACAAAAAAATATTTATTTTAAGTTTATTTGAGTGCTGATTAAAGGCTGTATCATTATAAATTAATGGTAAATCGACATATCGATATAAATCGATAAATCGATAACTCGGTCGATAAATAATCGATGTAATGCTAGTTATATCTTCTAGGCATGAAAAGCGTGTTCACTGATTCTTATATAATTATCGATTTATTTATCGATAACTATAAATCGATTTAAAATCGATATTGATTAAATCTTAAACAAGAAGAACTATTATATAGTTGAGCACGAGCGATTTTACTGTACTGTATACCTTTTAAATGTAATTATTTGTATTTCTTATGGGCGAAAGGGGCGTGGCAGCTAAAAATTTATGTTGGCATAGTCTTTATGTTGTCAGTAGGCAACTGCCTGCCAAAATTGGTGTACTTAGGAGATATAGTTATCAAGATATTCGTCAAAAGCATAGGTTTACAATGAAATATGTTTAATTTATATACCCTTTCAACTACAGAGTCTAAAAGCAGGGCGTGTTTACCGCATATTTTATAACACAGCATAAAATATCAAGTGTTTGCTAGGGAATTCCATGCTTAAAGAATTCTACAACTAAGTATAGATGTGCTTATCTATTCAAATATTTATAGTGTAGTCTATATTCACTCTATGAGCTTTACTTTTGGTCTTGTACTCGTAACTTTTAAAGCTTTTTGCGAAAGTTGTCAAAGTTCAAATTTCACAATCTTAGCTCGGGTAATGTTGCTACGTCATTTCTTTTGAATATTCCTTGCTGATAAGAAAAGCTTTAGATTGGAAATTATATATACTAAGAAAAAATACTACTCTATGGGGTATTTCCAGTTACTAAATAGTTCATAAAGATCCATTTAAAGATCAAGATGCACACAAACTTTTTATAAACAAAGCAGAATAGCTTTTAATATGCATATACAGAAACAGATAGTTAACATTATTTACTTTATATAACTTTTAAATAAGGTTTTTGTTACAATCCTCAGTAAGCAAACTTTTTCTTTATGGAATACAAACATTTACTTAACACTAAATAAAACTATATAAACTTAAATATCAATTATTACCAAAATAAAAAAAGTAACTGAAACGATTTATCTGATATTTTAAATTAATCAATTGACTGATTTTGTTTAAATACTTAGCTTAGATTGACTAAATTTGTTAATAGCTAGATTATAAAATATATACACTAATATTCGCATATGTAAATTATAAATTAGACTTAAATCACAAAGTTCTCCAGTGGAAAAGCGTCATGGAAGTAGCTGAGTTATAGCATCTACTTTCTATATATATATCTTTCTATTATATCATATTTTCTTAGCCAAATTCAAAGCCAAGCACATCATCTAGGCCATAGCCAAATAGACGAAAATCTTTCTCATAGATCTCATAGAGACGACGAATCGAGTCAATGGGCAGAGGATCAAAATATTTGCGTAGATTCGCTTTGGTGCTGGAGGGTTTTTGGCCCGTGGGAAATGTTAGGTTCTTGGAACCCGATAAATGTAGAACCAAAGCAGAGTCATCCAAAAGAGTGTCATATTTGCCTGAAAGAAGAAGAGGAAGAGATTAAAAGCTGTCACTAAAATAAATGGTAAATCGATAGATCGATATATAAATCGATTAATCGATAACTCGATCGATAAATAATCGATGTAATGCCAGTTGTATCTTTTTAGGCATGAAAAGCGCGTTCACCGATTCTTATATAATTATCGATTTATTTATCGATAACTAAAAATCGATTAAAAATCGATCAACTCACCCACAACGTTGTACCTCATGATGCAGGGATTACATAGCTTCGCTATAACCTCCCAATGCTCATTGTAATCGCTTTGATTCCCCATACTCAGATCCGGACGCAACAGATACTCGACAAATTCCCCAAATTGCACATCGCGTCCCAGTTCCAATGACTCATTGCTGGCATTTGGACGCAACTCCTTGATTATCTGTCGTCCGACCCTCGCCTGAAAGTATCGGGCACTGGGCAAATCTCCCTCCAATTTATTTCGATATGCGGATAGCAAACGTTCAAAGGGATGTCGCACCAGTATAAATCGTGTGTACTCCTCGCTCATCACCTCGACGCGTTCCTCTTCGGTCAGATTGTCGAATTTGGTAAACAGACCAATGGAGTGGGCAATGGTGCTGGGAATTTGTATAGGATCGGTACCATTTTTCCATTTACCAGATAGTAACATCAACACTCGCTTCCAATTCGTGCAGGCAACCTGTAAAAAATCGCATTTTAACAATTTTGTTTAGTTTTCGTTTTGTGTTTGTGGCAATTTAAACAAAATAAACAAATTTTTTTTTTTGGTGGATTTTGAGGCCACAAAATTTATGCATGATATATGTTTAGACCATAGAAATGAATCACTATTTCGGATAACGAAATGCGTATTCATTCAATTGATTCCATTGAAAAGCAAATTAACAATTATCGATAAGCCCCAAGCACTTCCTGCCATTTCCCAGAGTCTATCTAAAATAGTTTGATAAAGAAAAGCCTAAATATAAGTGAAAAATACTTCATTTTAATTAGATCAAAGATAATACTCAAGTGTTAATTAAATATTTATTGTACATATATTTTAACTTGACAAAATTTATAATTTTCTAATCATTTATTTATTTTAAAATATTTTAAAAACATTTTTAAGTCAAATGTCATGTCTTTAAATTGAAAGATTTCTAACTAATATGGTTTGAAAGTATATTCTAGTTGATATACTATAAGACTGAATTAAAGTAGTGTATATAGAGAGTTAATATAATAGAAAAACTATTATAAATACAATCTTTAAAGTTTATTTTGAGGTATACTTAATTCGAGTTATTGCATCTTATACAAATGGTATTATAAAAGATTGCATATATAAGTATATATATGTATGTATATATATACCTTAAGGGGTCGGAAATGAGTTTTAAGCTTCTTCCGACGGGTTGTAGTTCCATTTCCAGCATTTCTTAAACTTTGAACTACGATATCTTTTTCCAAAAAAAAATATTTTATTTTTTTTTTCCTAAAAACTATTTCAATCGATTAGAAATTTTGTGTAGATTAAGAATATATATACTTAATGGGGTCAAAAAATCGTTTTAAGCTTGTTGGGGGAAGTTTAAATCTCGGTATCGTTAGATTTAGATACTTCCAGTACTATAGTTGTTAGAAAGTATTGCCAGACGTACATATGTGCTTTTCCAAAAAAAAAATTCTACAAGTTGTATAAAAAGATTTTGTGAAAGCCTTGATAAATAAATTACCTATTGAATTAATTATTGAAATAAATTACCTATTGAAATAAATTACCTATTGAATTAAATATTAAAGATAAATAATATTGACAATTTTTGTATATTATTTTAGCTTAAAAGTCACATTAAAGATAACTACAGTCTATAACAGCTATTTTCAAGATTTGTTGCCACTTGCTATAATTAAAGTACAATAAGGGTATTGAAAAACATCTGTAAAAAGAACTTTTTAGTTAAGAAGTTAAAAATAGTATTGCTGTCAAGTCAAGTAATGCAAAATGTTACCCTATAAAAATGTAAGTAATTTTTGAGTTCTGCTATTTGCAATTTGTCATTCGGCGACATTTATGATACGCGATGACTCTACAAATAGATATGATATGTAGATATATGATTACATTATATGTACTCCAAAAAACTTGGACTTTGAACTGACTTATGATATAGAGAAAACTTTAAAGAAAGTAAATAATGAGCAAACCGAACGATAATTGCAAAGCAGGTAATTAAAAAGCTTAGTTATAGGTAAGTAGCTCTATTTAACCGTGTGGAAAACATCTTAAACTGGCAATGAGCTACTTTTTAACTTAATGTAGCATTTGTAATAATCTTAAATACACATTTGTGGCATACAAAGAAATAAAAGAAAAAAAAAAATACTTGCTTAATTGTTGCATATGAAAAACTTTCTTAGTTACACTATGCTGCCACTTAGAGCAAAAACAACAATAACAAATCAACTTAAGTAAACCACAAACAAAATCTAAACATTTCATTTGGGTGAGACAGACAGACGTACGGACGGATGGACGGGCGGACGGGCGGACGAATGGACGTTTAGACAGTGTCGAGTGTAATTAAAAGCTACAAAAATATTTCAAATTACAAAAACAAACACTTAAACTTGTATACTAAAAAAAAAAACCAAAAACATGAATACTGTCCATAGTGCACAGTGGGGCTAGAAAGTGAAATCTTGCACCTTTTGAAGTATCAAAGAAAAAAAATTTATATTTTTGCTTAAAATTTTGAAAAACCTGCAAAAATTCTGCACTTTATAAAATGTTTGCAAATTTTTTTGTTTAATTTTAAAGCAATTTGAAGTGTGTTTATAATAAAAGAAATGTGCAGAAATTCAAGAAAATTATGCAAATAATCTTTGTGAAAAGTGAAAATAAAGCAAAGCCTTGAACTTTTGGCAAACATTTAAAAATTTAAGCAAAATTGCTTAGAGTTTATAGCTTCACGAAGCTCGTTCAAGCAAAAAATGTACGTAACGCCATCTATCGTTCAGATCAGATGAATATTTGTAATGCCAACTGCAAGCTAGACACACTGTAACTGTATCTATTAAATATGCAATGGTATAAATGCTATTTGTAGTATAAGTAGATGCCAAAGTTCAGGTTCAGCAATTATTCACAATTTTGCATTCACAATGTGCGATCATTAAACAAATTTTTACACAATTTTCTTACGTCTATGTAAGGTTGCATTAAGAACTAAGCTATTTCAAGTGGAAAACAATGTAGTGCAGATCTCAAGCGAAACGCTTTTTAATTGAAATCAATAAAGCTGCCCTCGTTTTTAACGAAACTGTAGTTGAAAAATCACACACTATACCACTCTAAATTGATTGCTGATAAATGAAACGTGTACGATCATGTTATAGCAACAAGACACGCCTCTTTCTTGATCGAGCGATTTCATCTGCTTATCAATGAACTACTTGAATATAAAATTTTAGGGTTAGATCGATTGGTATTATGTAACTATGAGATGATTACAAGTTTGTTGATAGCTGATAGCATATCAGTTGTAATGAGGTTAGGAACAAATAAATAAGCAAAAGATCATTTTAAATGATAAAAACTAATGTATTATTATTATTAAACTAATGTAAAATTAAATTAATATATTTTTATGTTCAAGAAAAAACGATGATTTTAATCAGTTAATCAGTTTATAACGATCATCATACCTTTAATATAATAAGTATATTATATAGATTCAACATTCCGAAGGATGCATTTTTGACCCCATTATTGTATATATCCTTGATCAGCAATAATATATAGCACTATCCGTCTATTCATCCAAGCATGCAAAAGCATCTCAAAGAAGGTAAGAGCTAGAAGCAAAAGTTTTTCGCCCATCGATCCTTTTATGAGCACTCAGGATTGCTTTGATATTACGCCTCCTTCACTATTATATCGTTATTTTAACAAGTAGTCCTTATCGTATGATATTTAAACTTAGCATAAGTCTATAAAATATTATTACAAAATTATCCTCAAAATTTCATTATGATCGCTTTAAGAAACAACAAATCAATTCAATCTCAAAATTATATGCATTAAATGATATTTACTAGCGAATTTATAATAATATTTACATTTTTCTGTACTCTATATTACTTTATAAACTATATCTACAGTTTAAGATATTAAGCTGATAAGTTCCTATTTTTGTATAAATCCTTACAGCTGCTAAATGTACAATTACTTGTGTTTAACTAATAAACTACATGTAAACAAGAATATTTGTAAATAAATAACTTAAATTTCAAAATGTTGAACAGATTGTATGGTAAATATTGGGCAGATACGTCATGGCATATAGGGAATAGTTCATTGGCATAGTATTACTCACACACAGCTGTAATCGGAGCTCATTATGTTGGTTGGGTTTAAAGTTCGATAGAGTGTTTCTTTTTTTTTTTTTATGAAACATCAAGGTATTTTTAATGGCACACGTATTATCACGTTTCAGCTGTCGATTGTTTGGCTAATCTTATCAAAATAATTGGAATAGTTATGGAACCACTATATAATATATGGAGTGCTGCAATAGCAACTTATATTATATATTAATTTCCTAGCATTGCTAAGGTCATGCTGCTTATTTATTTTTGCCGTTTTAAATTTATTTCAATTAATTAACAAGAAAGAAAATTTCCGCTGGGCATTCCCACCGTTTAATTCCTTCTGAGCTTCGTTTCCAATTATATGAGCTCAAATTGGAATTTCTGCTGCAAGAACTATACATTTATAAGTTTGATAAAACAAATCTCCAGAGGGTCCTCAAGAAAAATAACATAGTGTTGCTTTGATATCACTATATAAAAAAAAAGACTTATTTGTTGCCTAATTTTTCGGTTCAAAAACTGTAAATTTAAAAGTTCGATAAAACAAATCTCCAGAGGGTCCTCAAGAAAAATAACATTGTGTTGCTTTGATATCACTATAGTCCGACTTTGATGAAATTTTCACAATCGTTTGATATTATTTGTCTGAAAGTATATGCTAAGTTACAAAACTATATGTTAAGAAATAAGTGAGCCAGCGGCATTCAAAGTTTCAACGCAATTGTGCCTTATTTGGGCGAAGGGGGAGTGGCATTCAAAAAATGTTGATGGCATTATCTTTATATTGCATCTAGCAACCTGCATGCCAAAATTGGTGGTCTTAGGTGTTATATTATCTGAGATATTTGCCAAAAACATGTATTTTTTCCGTGATATGTCTGGTTTTTCGCTTATTGTGGGCGAATGGGGCGTGGCATCAAAAAAAAAGAAAACAAACTTGTATTGACTGACTAAATAAGTGGTCGATACTGACCAAAACGGATATTGTAGCTCTTACCATCTTTTAGATCTCTTCGTCCATACGGACAGACGGACGGACATGGCTATATCGACTCGGCTGTTGATGCTAATGAAGAATATATATACTTTATGGGGTCTGCCACGCCTTCTACTGCCTGTTACATACTTCTGACAAACCCAATATACCAAAAGTCAAGAATATGTAGACAATTGACGCTCTTCATTTTGATAGATAAACTTTTAAAAAATTCGCAAAGTTAATTGGATTATTTGATAACATCGAAGTGCCCTAAGCTCTGTCTCTATCTCTCTCTTTCTCTGAAATATAGATTGGCATTAATCTGCAATATTTTATTTGCTTGACGACGTATAAATAACAAATTAAAGTTGATTTTTCATAGTAGTCTGTAATTAAGAGTCAGTTTGCATTTAAAAGTGTTCCAATATGTAGTAGAAGTCGACTAAGAAACTACCCTGTAAAATCTACTAGATATTTTTTAGTTGTTATATAAAATATAGAGTATTATAGGGTATTAAAATTGCAATATCTGCAATTACGACTCGTATTATTTATAATTGCTCCATATATTATATATAAGTTTGATTACTTAATTGTGTCTACGAGAGGCTATAAGTCTGAGCAGCTAGAAGAAGAGAAGAGAGTGGAGAGGGGTAGAGAGTGGAGAGGGATAGAGAGTGGAGAGGGGTAGAGAGCAGGAGGGGGAGTAAAAATGCAACCAAAGCAAAGATAGTCGAACTTTATAGATAATACCAAAGTGGTTCGAGCTTTACGATTAGAAATCCGAGTCATTTCCAATGAGTAGTCTGAGTAGTTAAACTTGTCTGCCCAACAACAAACAACACATGAAAGTGTTTGTTTGCCACAATTTGTGGCAAGAGAACATGTGCGACTTGGAGCTGCCCCAAAAAGCGGCAAGAGTTGCAAGCATTGTGGGCCAATAAAAAAGAAAACGTTAAACAAAAAAAGAAAATGAAAACTTGATTTCAAACCCTGTACTTTAAAGATAACAAAAGGGTGTACAAAGTTGGTTAGAAGTATGAAAATTTTAATTTAAAACAGTTTTAAAACATAACAAAAAGTAGTTGTACATATGTAAATTCTTGATCGGCAACAAAACAGTCTGTAAGTGCTAGAGTGTTGATATTTTGCTTAAAACAATAATCGCTCATATGTTTACCTGGAAACCTAATACTACAGGGTCGCTTAAACGGTGACAAAAGGGCCGCTGGAAAGTTCAAAAGAAACGAAAGGGAAATAAAAACACACATGGCGAAAAAACACAGAGAGACATAAAGTAAAAAAAATACCAGATAGAATAGAACGACAAGCAAAAAGTCTAAAACAACAACAAACATTTAAGAAGACCTAAAAAGTCAGAGAGAAAAGTATAGTAGAGCACGCTCGACTGCATAATACGCGCAGCAGACCGTCACAATTATTAAAATTATTTTGATTTCTTATGGGCAAAGGAGGCGTGTCATCTAAAAATTTATAACTACATTGCATTTATGTTAAGTCTAGCAACACGCATGCCAAAATTGGAGTAACTAAGTTACTAAGTTCTACGCCAAAAACATAGATAGTTTTCCATGGTATCTCTAGTTTTTAGCTTATTGTGGGCGTATGGGGCGTGGCATTAAAAGAATAAAAGCGACTCATATTAACCTATCTAATGTGGACTATACATAGCAAATTTAGTGGTCATAGCTTCTACCAACTCAGAGATCTATTGGTTCATACATAGAGACAAACGGACGTACAGGCGGACATGACTATATAGACTCAGCTTGTGCTGTTACGACTTTTACTGCAATGTTACCTACTCTTAACAAACGTAATATACCCTTCGCACAGGGTATTAAACTGAGTTTTATGTTGACGAAGCAGAAATGTGTATGTGTTGGAATAAACTTGAGGTTAATTACAGGTACACGTACCTTGGGCACATAACAGTAGAGCAGCTTGTGTTCCTTATCCACAATCATATGATTCATTTGGAACTCTGTCAGATCATCGATAGATTGATTTTGGGTCTGCATTAGATCACATTGTCGCTGCAATAACTCTTGACGCTGTATATTGATCGCCTGAGTGAGTTCCATGCTTTGTTTTGTCATCTTAACGAAATTGTTGTTGCCATCCTCGAATGTTGCAGCTGAGAAAACTGGCCACACTGACAGCACCGTGCAGAGCAGCCAAATGGCATAGATCTCTACCTGTTTATGCATGTTCATTATCATTTTGGTATATATATATATTTTTTTTTTTGTTTTTTAGGTTTGCCGCCGTCGGCCGAAATACTTGACGCGATGCACAAACTTGAGCTTGACACCGTTCTCAATGCCCAACGAGGCTAGTGTTGCGCGTCCAGAGTTTTCATTGATCGCCTGATTTGTATCCACGTTGTACAATGCAAAGCAGCGCCATAGAAAACGCCAAGAAACATGCGCGCGATGTTCATGCCCGTTCCTCAGCGAAGAGTTGACTAACTCACAACTGAAGCGGCGGGGCAGAGCTTCGCCGGCAGCAGCAATTGCTTCGTGCTCACCGGCAGTGTCTTCGGCAAATGCACGTCGCTCATTGCGTTGTCTTCGTTTGTGCTGAGCGAGCGTTATATCGGCAATGGCTCTCTTCAGTTGGGCGAGCGTTGGAGAGCGCTGATGGAGCTGCAGAGAGAGCGGATGAAAAAAAGAGAGCGCAAGTGAGCAGGATAATTAAGAGCATTGCTTTTCCAATTAGTATTTCAGTTGCTCTTTCTTAATGCTAACATGCTAGCTTACCACAATTTTAAGTGTGCTCAGACCGTCGCGTTGCACGTAAATCGTTGTGGCATAATGATGTTCTGCGCTGGCAATCTGTATTTATGAAATATATTACATATAAATAAGTGCAAATTGACAGATAACGGTAACAGTTATCAGCAACTGCCATAACAATCATTATCAATTAGCAACTTTTGCAGGAGTAGGTCAAATTGGATTGTGACGAAAGCGACAGGTGGCGCTAATTGAACAATTCAGAAAAATTCTAATTTGAATGCAAATGACGCGCTTAAGTACTTAAGTGAAGAGCGCATAGTGTGCGGCACTCTTAAACGCTTAAGCTGACATTCCTAGCGTGCTGCTCTCTTAAGTACTTAAGCGCAGCTTCCGCAGTGTGCTCTTCTCGGTACATCGCATACTTCTCTTTCTCGCTACTACACTCACCTTGGCCCACAGCTCAGCTGGCGTGCTGTCTGGCTGTACATCGGCCAACTCCTCGCAGTTTGCCAATATCTGTTGCAGTTCTTGTTCAGTTGCTGCCAGCATTGCATTATGTTCAGCGCGATCAAAGTCAGAATTTGTTGCTGCGCTGCATTTTTTAGGCTTTTGTCGACGATGTTGTTGTTGTTGTTGTTGTTGCATGCCCGCCGCATTGCGCGCCTCTCTTATTGCCTGTTTGCGTAAATTAGTTGGCAATGCTTTAAGCTTCTTCTTCATTTGCTTCATTCTACGACGCTCCTTAGACGAATTCATTTGTTAACACTTTTAACAGGTTTTTTATTGTATTTATTAAACGCAACTGCAAAAAACTCTTAAAATTGCAATTGCAGCGAATAAATTTTACGTTTGTTTTGCTTAAACAGCTGCTTTGGTTTTCTGTGTGACCAGATATTTATGTTTTATTGGTTCGTTCACCGTGACTAACTCAAGCTAGTTCAAGCTCAGCTTGAACCAGTTTCTGTCATGTTAAAAACTAAATTAATATAATTAATTAAATATTGTTATACTGTCATGCACATTTATTCTAGTTTTCGAAACTGTAATAAATTTTCGCACAACATTTTATTCAATATAATTATTTATTTAGCATATCGGTAAGCGATATTTGAATAATAATATCGTTACGAGCAATGACACGCACGACGGGTATCGATATAGTGTTACCAAACTACCGCAGCCAGAGTATCGTTACGAGCGATGTCACGCACGTCGGGAATCGCCGCAGCCAGAGTATCGATAGCCGATACTAGCACGAAACGATACACATATCTAACTGCAATCAAAGCATTCCGCATTTAATGTTGCCGAAATAAATCAAAAATATTAAAATGTATAAACCGCAACCGTTGCGCAACGAAGATGACGATGAAGTGGAACATAATAATAACAATAACGCAAAGAACAACGAAGAGCACCGCCGCCATGCGCAGGCACTGCAAATGTGTTTGCTGTCGGCATTTCTCCTGATCTTTTTGGCCGGTTCGCTGCTCAATCCACATTCTGTGCGTTTGCGTTCCACTGTGCAGCACCGTGACTTGAAGAAATACGATTGTAATCTGACGCTAGTGGAGACAATACCATTGGGTTTGAACTTTACACCCGGCAGTCCCAGGTTTATGAGCACTTTTGAGGCATGGCAACAATTGTTGAATCTATCGCAATCCACACTGGACATTGGTTCGTATTATTGGACACTGCGTGGTGAGGATACGGGTTTGAATCACACAAGTGCCAAGCCGGGCGAAGAGATCTTCAAGCGACTGTTGGAGAATGGTCAATCTGGCAAAATTAAAATACGCATTGCTCAGAGTGCACCATCGAGTGTTTCGCCCGATCTGGAGACGAAAATCCTGGCCAGCTACAATGCAGCCGAGGTGGTTACTCTGGATTTCCCCAAATATTTGGGCGGCGGCATACTGCATACGAAACTTTGGATTGTCGATGGCCAGCATTTCTATTTGGGCAGCGCCAACATGGATTGGCGTGCCCTGACCCAAGTCAAAGAGCTGGGCGTCTTTGGCCAGCATTGTCCACAGTTGACCAGCGATTTGGCCAAGATCTTCAAGGCCTACTGGTATCTGGGCAGCAATCCCACGGCACGCATACCCAACTCTTGGCCCTGGCAATATACCACCGATTACAATGTGGAGCAACCGATGCTGCTCAATCTTAACAAGGATCCCGAGCATAATTATACTATGCAGGCGTTTGCCTCCAGCGCACCGCCTCCACTCTCTGCCGACGGACGTACCCATGATCTAGATGCTATTTTGCATAGCATTAATACCGCCTTAAGATTCGTTCACATCTCGGTTATGGATTATTTCCCATTGATTGTCTTTGGTCCCAAAATGCAATATTGGCCAGCTATCGATAATGCTCTGCGCTCGGCGGCCGTGGAGCGTGGCGTGTCCATCAAATTGCTCATCTCGTGGTGGAAACACTCGGATCCCAGCATGGATAACTTTTTGCGCTCCCTGCAGGATCTATCCATGACCAAGCGACATGTGGACATACAAGTTGTAAGTCAAACAAGAAAGAAAATGTCAGTCGGGCATGCCGACCGTGTAATACCCTCTGAGCTTCGTTTCCAATCATATGAATTCATTTTGGACTGCTTACAAGCAGTGCACTGAGTAAATTTTATACACACAAGCAGTGCACTGAGTAAGTATTAGATACACAAGCACTGCTTGCGCACTGCTTGTAAACACTGCAGCGTAAACAAAAGCAGTGCACTGCTATTGCGATAAAAATTTAAGTTTGTATGAAAAACTTTTTTAATTATAGTCCGATTTTGATGCAATTTTCAGTATTGCTTAATATTATTTGTCTCTAATTATACACCAAGTTACAAAACTATACGTTAAGAAATAAGTGAGCCAGAGGCATTCGAAGTTTCAACGCAATTGTGGGCGAATGGGGCGTGGCATCCAATAAATTTTGATGGCATTATATTTATATTGTAAATAGCAACCTGCATGCCAAAATTGGTGTCCCTAGGTTTTATAGTTACCGAGATATTCGCAAAAAACATGTATTTTTTTTTGGGGTATGTCTGGTTTTTCGCTTATTGTGGGCGAACGGGGCGTGGCATTAAAAAAAGGAAACAAACTTGTATTGACTGACTAAATATGTGGTCGATACTGACTAAAACGGATATTGTAGCTCTTACCATCTCTGAGATCTGTTTGTTCATACGGACAGACAGACAGACAGACGGACGGACGGACAGACGGACATGGCTCAATCGACTCGGCTTGTGATGCTGATCAAGAATATATATACTTTATGGGGTCTGCCACGCCTCCTTCTTCCTGTTACATACTTCTGACAAACCCATTATACCCCTCAGAGGGTATAAAAATGATATTTCAATTCCATCTAAACTAAATTTCTTCTCTCTACGATTTTCCAGCGTCGTTTCATTGTGCCCGCTGATGAGGATCAGCAAAAGATACCGTTTGGTCGCGTGAATCACAACAAGTATATGGTAACCGATAGGGTGGCCTATATAGGCACCTCCAATTGGTCTGGTGACTATTTCACAGATACCGCTGGCATTGGCCTGGTCCTAAAGGACACAGAACTCAGCATGACTGCATCGCTGCGTAATGATCTGCAGAACATATTTGAACGGGATTGGAACAGTGCTTTTGCCCACAATATGGTCTAGAGTAGACCTATTGATTGATGGATTGACTGATTGAAAGCTTTTTAATAAAACGCATATCAAAGATAATGTGAGAACTCAGTTCCTTTTTGCACAACTGTTTAGTAATTAATCAAAGTATTTTTTTTATCGCTTTTGTTTTCTTTTTTAAATAATTTGTATTCACAGTTTTTTTTAATAAAGTTCTATGCTTCTTTTTTGTTATTATGTATATAATAATTCAAATACTTTCTCAATAACTTTAACTTTAAACTAAGCTTAAGCTACCGAGATTTTTTGTGGTCACATCGTCAGTTTATATTTTTGTTGTTTGTTTATTTGTTTATTGTTTAATATTATTGTTGCCGCGCCTCAGAAAATTGTTGCTAGCAATGCTCTTCTCAATTACCACATTGATATCCGGCACACAGCGAGTCAGGCATTTGTAGATCAAGAGTAGACAGCGTGCATCCATAGCTGCAAATAATAAAGAAATGGGTTAAAGTGGGTATAATGGTTGTGTGCTACGGTATGTGACAGTCGGAGAAGGCATGATAGAGTACACAAACTATGTGTAGTAGCAGATCAGCATCAACAGCTGAGTTAACTTAGCTTTTTGTATTAGTATAAGAGCTAGAGGCACCAAATTTACAAATGACAGTTAGGCTAACTAGCTTACATTTGTATAAGAGCTAGACGCAACAAACTTCAGAAGCTATTTTATTTCTATAAATCGAACTGTATTTTTTATCAATATAAGAGGTAGATGCATTAAATTATCATCAAGTGATAAGGCATCATAGAGTCCAGAAATTATGTATAATTTTAGATCAGCATCAACAGCTAAGTTAACTTAGCTTTTTATATAAGTATAAGAGCTAGAGGCACCAAATTTGGCAAGTACGTTTAGAAGACATTTGATATCTAGTACTTTAAATGACAGTTTGTTTCGTCTAGCTTACATTTGCATAAGAGCTAGACGCAACAAACTCCAGAAGCCATTTTATTTCTATAAATCTAACTCCATTTCCATCGGTATAAGAGCTAGATGCATTAAATTTGTTAACGATTTTGTCTTACATGAAAGCAAATGCATTTCTTTAAGTCCAACTTATATCTGTATAAGAGCTAGAGGCATTGATTATTGTATTCGTTTAGCAGACATATGAAATTTAGTTTAGGGTAGTTAATTTTTTTTTGTATAAGAGCTAGAGGCATTGAATTTATTGTATTCGCTTAGCAGACATATAAAATTTAGTTTAGGGTAGCTAACTATTTTTTGTATAAGAGCTAGACACAAAAAACTCTTGAAGCAATTTTATTTCTATACAGTTAGCTAGATGAATCAAATTTGTTTGGGCACTTTCTTTGGGCTACTTTTTTATACTTATACACATGTAAATTTTTGGTAGCTCTAGCTCTTATAATTTTTAAGCACTGCGCTATAACAGCTCGACTGTTGATTGCTGATCTAAAAGTAATAAACTTTACCAGCTAAAGACATTATTTTGCACTACTACTAGTCGAGCACACTCAACGTATTATCCTAGCTAGAATTACTCACCTGCATAGAGTATCTGCTCGCGTCGTAGTGGACGATTTGCCCAATTGGAGCATTGATTGGCCTTGTTCAGCTTCTTGCCCAGACACAGCATGGATAGATCCGAGAGTGCTTCGCCGGCACGATTGAGATTGCCGAACGGTAGCTCGACACCGTGTCGCTGCTTCTTGAGCTCCAGCCAAACGGTGCGCAGATCAAGATAATGATGCGGTGCCTGAAGGCGCAATTGCAGCGGCAGCGAACGTTGCAGCACCGACAAATCGTTGAGCAGCGAGAAACCCACTTTGAGAATGTTGGCGTTATTGAAAACCGTGGCGCCCAACGTGCGCCAATGACGTTCGTGCAACTGCTGTCCAGCCAGACAATCAATAAGGTACACATTGTGTGTGGTGGCAATTTGCAGTAGACACAATTGATTCTGTACACACACATTCTGCATCCATTCCGAGTCCATGTAAATGATTTGCTCGCACTGCAAGTGCTTCAACATGCGTTCGAATAATGCCGACGTATTCACAATGATTAGGCACTCATCCGGCAGATCCATGCTCAGGTACACATCAACAACAACATCACAGCCAGCTGTGTTTGTTGTTGTCCCACTGGATACAGATACTGATACCGATTCCTCCTTCGGTAACAAATCCTCAACATTTTGTGAGATCAACGTTTTGATTTCCAGTGGACAATCTTCGGGCAGCAGCTTAAATTCATTATACCAATAGATGGCTTCATATTCCCCACCCGTGGAGGCTGCCAAATAGCTGACCAAATCTAGTTGTAAGGCATAGTTATAGGCATGGACTTGGACCAGCTCACGAAAACTGGCCAGATTAATGCGAGATTTCTCATATTCACGATACAAATAATGCAGATAGCCGCAGGTTTTGGTAAATTTATAATTGGGCGTTACGGCATCATCGAATCCATATTTTTTGGCCAGACGCGCTACAATCTTGGAGACGGGACGATAGCTTAGCACATGATGTGATATCTTTAGATTGTTATAGCGACTGCAAAGGAAGAAGATAAAGGATTAGAGGGGAAATAATAAAGAAACTTGTACCCAGTGATGTCATTTTTTTTTTGAGCAAAAACAGCTAGTTTGACGAAAAAAACGGATAAAAACCGCTGAATCCCCGTGAAAAATAGCTGAAAAAAAGCTGAAGCGCCGAGTGCTCGCAAATCGCATAATTTTGCAGTAATAGTGCACTTAAAATTAAAAAATTGAATACAACTGAGTTCAATCTGTGGGATTCTTCCACAGTCACTACCTAAACTACTTGTTTTGCAGCCACACATCTGGCACTTTATGTATGTATATTTTCTTCGTTAATTTTTAATAATTTGTCAAACGAATTGCACAATGTTAGTCATAGAAGACGCATTAATATACAAAGGTCTGAATTATTAGTAAAAAATATTCGATAAAAGTAAATATCAGTACTTTACCAATAGAAATAATTTTTTTTTAATCGTCAAACACGAAAGGAACAACTCACAATATTAGGAAAAGTAATGTAAAAACATTTTTTTTTTTACATTTTCTAAAAAAGCTAGAATTCCCGCTGCCCGCTGTTTTCAAATTTTTCCCGCAAACGCATTTTCAAAACAGCCAGATCTGGCGTGAAAAAAGCTGAAATGACATCAGTGCTTGTACCCCAACTCACCCCAAGATATCCTCGCACAGCTCAATCACTGACTTATCCTTGTGCAGCAGTGAGTCCAGAAACTTAACAAATGGCAAACGTTGAGTTGTCGCCTGATCCAGGTACAGTTCAGCCAGCGGCAGTTTCTCCTGCGCAATTAATGGGAATGCCAATTCGAGCATATCAAATTGTTGTGTCAATTGCAAATTAATAGCCCACTGTGCCACATCCTTATAGTGCCCACTCTCAAGCATTTCACGCAGCTTGGGCACCAGCAAATCACGTATCTGTTGTATGCGATAAGTCTGAATCATGGCATTAATTAGCGATTGCATGCCCGTTGTTTTAACAAAATGAAATGCTATCATGCTGGTATTATCATCACAGTGTTCGCTCAATTGCGGCACATCCGTTTGCAACTTGCACACAGTGTCCAGCACAAAGAACGATAAACTTTTCACCTTTACATTGCTGCTGTCCGGACAATTGGCAAAGAGCTTGAGCGCCATCAGCAGTGGATTCTCATGACGCATCAGCGCTTTGCTCAACTCCTGTCTCATATACGGCGACATGCATTTGCTGTGCATATTCCATTTCTCGCGAAATCCTTTGAAAAACTGCTCAAATTCTGGTTCCAAGCTCGCATCGAAATCACCATTGATGCCAGCACCTAATAAATTTGTTAAACAATTGTAAATAATTTGTGTACAATTTGGCTTTGCATTTCATACCTGTTGTAATATCTTCGAGACGTGTGATTTTCAGTGATGCCATCATGTAGTCCATTTCCTCTTCATCGGATTCAAAGCCCGCCGGTATTACGTTATACATTTTAGCCATTGTTAATTTGTTTGTTTTCTTTTTGGTTTTAGTTTTAGTGGGCGACCAGCCCCACTTTATGCGCTGCAATTGCAATAAATTCCTTTGATAAAAGAATTTGGCATTTGGCGATATTTTGATATTTGTTATATTTCCAGCTATCGATAACAGCAACACATGCACACTGCGATAGGTCGCACCAGCGAAATATGTAACTATCGATAGGACAGGTGTAAGTGAACTAGTTTACTCATTTTGGCATGCATGAAGAGCGCTAAAATTTAAATATATAAATATCGATCGAATGTTTATAACTGAATTAATTTAATTTTTAAGAATTTATTATAACATTACTAGCTTATTAAATGTTAAACATCCCTAGCTTATTAATGGCTGCGTCACTCATATTTCAATATGCATGCAGCTATCGATAGTTTAGATGTAATTGAACGAGTGCAACCATATTCGCATATGAAGAGCGCGCTAAAATTTAAATAAATTATTTAACCTTATACATTTTTAATTCGCACTATTAAAAAACAATTTAAAACAATTTATTTGCAATTATCATAATTATTGCTGTTTATCGGCTAATTAATTGCAGCAATCAATGTGATGCGTCAAATTTATTACGTTTATTTCAATAAGCCAATCAACAAGTTTTTTTTTAATTTGCTACAATTGCTACGTAATTGGTCTATTGATGTTTGCTAAACTTGAATTTAAAATCGGTAGCAGACGGAAGTTGTCACCTTTTACAGTTGCAGTTGTTGTTGACCATGACAACAGCACGTGTGGAGTACTTACTCACTCTATGCATAACTGACCAGACAAGATTTATGTTCCATGTCTCTCTCCCCCCATTGAACTGTCGGCTTGTCTCTTAACAACAAACATTGCCGTCTATAATACGCTTATAGAGTGTATATCAAGTTACTTACACAAAATGTAACCTACTAAGAAAAGCTTCTCAAAATCTATTTTTATACAACTAGTTGATCTTAGCAGCTGACTGACTGTCTACCTGATCATCGTAGGGTCTAAGCGAAAAGAGTTAAGAGATTGAAATTAACATTTTAAGGCCAAATTTCGCCCCTTGCAATTTTTTTTTTTTTCAAATTTAATGAAATTTTATGAGCACGCTTGATTTTTGTACAATCGAAATCTTAAACTTATGTGTAATCCTTTCAGGAATCAAGCTAAAATTAATATATTATAAATTTCATATGTTTTAGATCGAATTTCATATTATACCCTTTTAGTTTGTTGTTTCTTAAATTTGTTTAATAATTTTTTAAGTGTACATATTCATGACCATATAGAGAGATATAACAGCAGCCGACGTTTGGCGATCAAGGTTAACTGGCCCTGCTCTAGATCAATGCAAGTATTCGTAATTCTCGGCTTTACACCCATGTAGCTGGTAACATATGGCTACGAGTCAATAGTGATTAATTGCACTGATGTAATCAAAACCAGTTCTTATGCAAAGATTGAAACAATTGTTATACATATTGATTTTAAAACATTTTTTATTTGAAACAATTTTCCATTTGGTTAACAGATCCTGCTATGAGGATAAATGTACAGAATACAGTGTAGAGGAAGGCAGTTAATGAGCTCTACAGGAATCGAAGAAAATTCCCTTGAAGCTGCTTGATTAGCGGCAAAAAGCTTGACTTAGATGGCAGTAAAAAAGCGTGTGTGAAAACGGCTGGAAAAGCCCAAGGAAAACTCAGGCTCAAGTGCGTGTGTAGGAAAACCATTTTAGAAATAGAACCAAAACATTTTGCAAGACTTAAGAATGAGAAAAGCGCGAAACTTATCGATGGCAAGGTCAAAGGTTACTTTTTTCCGGGTTGTGGTACTTTGTTTACCAAGTGCCTGGTGCGGGTTCCAGATTAACGGAGGCAGCGCTCTGCACATGTCCGGGCAGTGGGGCAACATGGACAGCGCCACGTGTCTTGGCCACATATGAAGCGGGAGCAGCGGCCACCACAACTGGACCAGCATGAACAACTGGCAAGGGAGCCGCAGCGTGGACAACAGCAGGAGCAGCATGGACCACAGCATGTCCACCGGAGGTGAGGAGCACAGGTCCAGCGGAATGCACGGCAACGGGCACGGCAGCGGGCACAGCCGAGGCGTGAACAGCTACGGAACCGGCCACAGCGGGGGCGGCAACAACAACAGCACCATGAGCGGAGCTAAGCAGTGGCACCACCGAGCTATTGACACCATAGGCCAAAGCGAACAGGACTACGACAACGGCGAACTAAAGACAAAGAGAAAAATATAAAAAGAGTTATTAAAAATATAATTTAAATTTAAAACTCGCATACTCTGCTATTTAGTCTGAACGCTGATCAGTCAGTAAGTTAGCGGCAGAAATTGTGTATGGAAGAGTTTCAATTAAATTGTAAATTATGTTAAATTTTAGTATCGTACAACTTGCTATTTGGTCTGTACGTTGATCAGTCAGTAAGAGAAAGAGCTTTATAGTATGAAGGATTACAGAGAGCTTTATATAAATAAAGCAAAAGATATAGACTGTAGACTATTTTGTATAAATTCGTTGCCTTCAAAATTTCAAGCTCGTATATCCTGCCGTACTGTCTGTGCGCTGATCAGTCATTAAGTTAGCGGCAGTAATTATGTATGGAAGAGTTTAAATAAAATTGTAAATTATGTTAAATTTTACTATCGTACACCTTGCTATTTAGTCTGTACGTTGATCAGTCAGTGAGAGAAAGAACTTTATAGTATGAAGGATTACAGAAAGCTTTATAAAAATATAGCTGTAGATATAGACTGTAGACTATTTTGTATAAATTTGTTGCCTTCAAAATTGCAAACTCCTGTATCCTGCCATTTAGTCTGAACGCTGATCAGTCATTAAGTTAGCGGCAGTTATTGTGTATAGAAGAGTTTAAATTAAATTTTAAATTATGTTAAATTTTAGTATCGTACACCTTGCTATTTAGTGTGTACGTTGATCAGTCAGTGAGAGAAAGAACTTTATAGTATGAAGGATTACAGAAAACTTTATATAAATAAAGCAAAAGATATAGACTGTAGACTATTTTGTATAAATTTGTTGCCTACGAAATTGCAAACTCGTATATCCTGCCGTACTGCCTGTGCGCTGATCAGTCAGTGTATAGTTATAGCAATTGATATTGTTATAGCCTCACTCACCTTCATGTTGCTTCTGTGAACTGTGAAACGTTACTAATTGACATCTGCCCATGTTTGTCGCGTTTTTATAGAGCTCTGAACTTGATTCACTCTTTAGCATATTAAGCCATGTCACAAAAGCCAGTTCTCGTTGCAGAATTAATGCGGAAACTGGAGACAGTTAACAAACACATACCATACGCTCCTTCACCTTCTTCCCCTTCCCCCCGGCTTAACCTTAGCTGTTTAGGAGTACAACCCACTACAATGCTTTGGGCCCACAATTAGCCACAGTTAGAAGTTGACAACACCACAAAAGACACCACACAACACCGCAAAAACACACACAATTGTTGACCATTCGATTTGGCCAATCAATTCATAAACTTGACCAACACACAATAACAACAATTAAACATTATTAATACATATATATCCAGTGTAGTATTATTAAAGTTACACAAACTGGAGCAAATTTCATCAGCACTTTTGTAACTTGTCTGAGTTGCGCTCTGAAATCAATTTACCGACTAAGAGCAATTAATTTATCAGATCTGCATATGTTAATAGTATCTTTGCTTATGGATCTATTTAAAGCACTTGCTCCATTAAGCTTAGCTTAACTTATGGTACATTAGATAAGAATATGAAGTGCAAGTATAGATTTCATTAAGTATGATCAATTAGCTTTTTTTTCTAAATAGAGATAAGCAGTTACTACAAAAAATATAGATAAGTTTTAGATTAATTTTAGATTTTGTTCATACAAAATTTTCAGTGTGTTCATAAAATTGGTTCGAGTTCGAGCTAAATGTGCACCAATTCTATGGTCACACTAAAAATTTTGTTTAAATGAAATTAAAGGAAACAAGAATATAATATTTTTTTTTTTTAAAACTTTACACGGGATTTATAGAAAAATATATATAAAATTTAAAGATAAATAGTAAGAAAACGTCGATTATGTTATGTAAAACTCAATTTTTATACCCTCTAAAGGGTATATTGGGTTTGTGAAAAGTATGTAACAGGCAGAAGAAGGCGTGGCAGACCCCATAAAGTATATATATTCTTGATTAGCATCAACAGCCGAGTCGATACGTCTGTCTGTCCGTCTGTCCGTATGAAGGAAAGTATCTCAGAGATGGTAATAGCTACAAGTTTAAACTTGTTCAGTATCGACCACATATTTAGTCAGTCAATACAAGTTTGTTACCTATTTTTGATGCCACGCCCCATTCGCCCACTATAAACGTAAAACCAGACATACCTCGTAAAAAATACATGTTTTTAAACGAACAAAATAGCTTTTATACTCACTTCAATACTCAACATGCCTTTACAAAAGCTGTCAAAATCGAAATCATTAGTGTTAAACAAATACATTACAGTTTAAAAAACACTACTTAAATCTCAACTTGTTACATATTATAAATACACTATACCAAACTTCGTATTAAACTGGCGTAAAGTTAGCAAAAACAAAAAAAAACAGAACAATAATGGCGCGTTTAGTGTTTACGGATAAGGATCATAATGCCTATGATCCCAAAAAGTACAAGGTGTGTCTCGTATAAACCATACTAACCGATTTCATGCTAACACATCGGATAACTACAGGTGGTACATAAAAATCATTGGCGTCAGGTGAGTCTACGACTGGCGCCCACTCAGAAGAAATGGTGGGAGGATCCCGATGTTATAGTTGCGTGAGTATTAAACATTCTCATTTGCATATTACACAAAAAAAAAAACTCTGAGTATTACTATGAAGTGTTGGCATTTTCATCGCCATTTAGCATTAGCTTTCGTGTGACTTATTGTAGAGATATAGGGAAGTATAGGGGGGGGCGGTGTTGGGTACTTTTGTGGCATGCCAAATGATTGAAATCGAAACAGACACGAAGTGGCGCCACTGCCGCAATTCTCATTCAATTAAGATTCTTTAACGGCAATGTGGGCGACATTATAATATATTTTATGGTAAACTATGCCATAATTCAGCACAGTGGAACCACACCTATACCACAAGCAATTATATATCTTATATATAGTATTTTTATAGAGAAATATGATATGTAAATTGCATCACTTGCTCAAATTCTTAAGCTTCTTTTACTTTTAAATACTTCAACTCACTTTTTGGCACTAAATTCATCTCTTGATGTTGCTAATTTCTGCGCTCTATATACTCGTAGCACTCTCGAAATACTCGTATTTTATACTATTTAGTATGTATATGGAATGATAGTCACGCGATGCTAACTAAGCGTTTGATTGATGGCTTGAGTTCAATATCGGAACTACCAACTACCCTATTACTTTTAGAGGTAACGCTGCCTTTTTTTGGACAGGCTGTCTGGGAAAGTTTGCCAAGTAATTGGGAAATATGTGATGGCAGGAAATTGGCTGAGTTTCTCTCTCTTTTCTTCTTTTAACTAGGTCACATACAGTTTATCGTACTTACGTCCGTTATATGTGGACAGACTGAAGTGTTATTGTGGTCTCAAGGTCTGACAAGAGATGCCAAATAGTGCCTAGAAAAAGGTAGAGCTCTATGTAATATCAGAGGCAGCAAAGCTTTTTTCTATGTACTTTTTCTACTCACTGTTGCATTACTTAACTCATTGATCATTGTGCAACACAAACGATAAAATTTAATACCTAAAAACTCTTAGGTTATGTTTATCATAGTGTTCCTGTATATTCTGTATAATGTATCATAAATCTTATGTTAGAAATATATATATATAATTTAGTTATATGATTCAAAGAACGAAAAAATAAATATTTCATATATTTAATACGGCTTTCGACATGTGTTTGTTAGAAAAGCATGAATACCTAAAAGTTTTACTGCCTTTATAGAATCCCTCAATTTTCTTTAGAAAGTAGCTATTATGTTTTTGTCAGCGGATTCTCCATTAGTAGAGCTCTTCCAAATTGCGTAGTCGCATATCTAATACAATAGAATGGTGTTCTCTATGTGTAAGGGGAAAGGTGCAAAACAAAAACTTTGCGTGTTTGATGGGCAACAAAAAGGGGGAAATCAAAGTATACTTGTAGTAGTAGCAATTGTAAAAGACTCTGTAGTTATGTTATCCAAGTAATAAATAATAAAAAATAAAAAAATAATAAAATAATAAAAAATAAAAAAATAAATAATAAAAAATAATTAAAATACACAAAGTTTAGCTTGTAAAATGCACTGTTAAAGCTTTAAAACTGTAGCATAAAAACTATGTTAAAGTTACTACTGCTGACGCCTCTTCATGTTAGATTTGGTAGCTCTAGCTCTTTTGGTAGGCTGATGGACTGCTGTTCACAAATGTATATATAGACTTAAAGCGGTTGGATATGGCCTGTGCTGTCTAATAATTTGACAAATTAACCTTAAATTCACAAAAAAGAAGGTTAAAATTCAAATACCTAAAGTTTAGGATCTGAAATTGAATTTTATAGCATTTTATGCCTTAAAAACTATGGCAAAATATAGAGTTCAGCGTGATTTACTCAGAGTCACTCTTGCTACAAATCAAATAACACAACTTGACGCCTCTACGTGTGGAATTTGGTAGCTCTAGCTCTTTTGGTCTAACAAAATGAATGATAGACTGCTGTTCACAAATGTATTTACACACTTAAAGCGTTTAGATATGGCCTGTGCTGTCTAATAATTTGACAAATAAGCTTTAAATTCACCAACAAAATGGTTTAAATTCAAATACCTAAAGTTTAGTTTAAAAAATTTAGTTTTAAAGCATTTTGTGCCTTAAAAACTATGCCAAAATATACAGTACAAGGTGATTTTATCAAAGTCACTTTTGCTACAAATCAAATAACACAATTTGACGCTTCTACATGTCAAATCTGGTAGCTCTAGCTCTTACATACAGTTTAAAAGTTTGAAAATATCCACTGTGCTCTGTTACACACCTAGTTTTTGAAGTACAGGGTCTACAAACTAGCGGCAAATGGTGTCAGTACGGAGTATATGACAAAAGAAAGTACTTAAACTGGCGCGTCAGTCACTCAATCAGAATGATATTATTTTTAATGGTGTTGAATTGAAATGAAGCAGCCCAAAAAAATTCAGTGCATTCTACTACATAGCATAATATGGACTGGATATAAACACGATACGCGTTCTTTTTTTGCCACACTGCCACATACACGCAACACATGACTGCGATTCCGGCGGACTTCGAGTCGCAAATGAAGTTCGAACGTCGGCAGCAACGGAAGACGGAGAGACAGAGAGTGATAGAGAAATGTGGCAGCTGGAAAACGGAAACAAGTTTTGTGTTGTTAAAAAGGAAACTTAATTACATTTCAATTACAAAACAAGCAACGAGAGACGTCCATCATAGAGGTGTCTGTCTGTCCGTCTGTCTGTCTGTCCGTCTCAGTGTTTTCCGGCGTAAACAAAACAGTTAGCCCACATGTCACTCACAACACACACAGCTGGCAGTGGCACTGGCACTGTTGCTCGCTCCGATTCGAGTGAATGGGTATTGCCCGTAAAGCCCCCGAGTGGTTCCAAATGCACCACGGTAACGATGCTTTTGGCCCAAAGGATTGCACGCAACGATTGTTGGTCAGTCGACGATACGACCTCTTACCGTTCAAACAAAATGAATGTGTGGCAAACTTTGGAATATCTCTCCGGCTTAACACTACGTAAGAAATACAATTACGAGGGATTTGCGGATACACAAAATTTGATACGTACACTAACGCCATCGTGGCGACGCGACAGTTATGCGGAGAAAACCAAGGCAGATGAGGTGGCAGCTACCGCTACAGGAGGAGTAGCAGTTGGTGGTGTTGCAAGTAGTAGCAACAAATATGTGGATGATCGGGTTACGGAAAGTGTGGCAGCTGCTTCGGCCAGCAATATGGTTAGACGTGGCACCAGTCCAGCCCAGTCTAGCGATAATGTGGCATTGAGTCTACGTGCCGCTGCCTTAATAGCTGCCCCACGTCGCAAGCGACGCGCTGGCAAAAAGCGACCCAAAACATCACCACAATTGGCTGCTGAATATGCTCTGACAGCGGAGGATCTACAGGATTTGGTCAAGTGCACGTAAGACTCTATTGATTCTCTATTACAAGTTAAAAGTATTTTTGTGGTGGGATAAAATTTACAGGCACTACCCAGTTTGGAAACAAGTCTATAACTTTTAGAAAATCCTGTAGAAAACTTAGTGCATTAATTACATAATTCAAGTTCTACCTTACAACACATATATACCAAGTTACTTTAGTTAAAACTTTTAGAAAATGTATTTTGAACATTCAACAGAAAATAAGTTTTAAACTCATTTCCAATCCCATAAAGTATATATATTTTCAACCTACACAAATTGACAGTTTAAAACAGTATTTGGGGAAAAATTAAAAGCAAAAATGTTCAAATAAAATTATAGAATACTTAATGGGGTAAACGGTGGTTCAAAATGCTATGAAACTCCAAAATCGATGCAGTTTTGGCAAAGTTATAGCACTTTGAAATTTCAGAAATGGTAATAACGGTATTTTAAGCGCTTTCAAACAGCTATGACTAGCTTAAAACTCATTTGCGACCCCATAAAGTATATATATTCTTAGCCTACACAAATTTTCCAATCGATAAGGATAGTTTTTGGAGAAAATTTAGAAAAATTTTTTTTTTGAAAAAATGACAAGGGGTAGGTATGGAAAATTTGCAAAATTTTGAAAAAAAATCAAATGTTAGATAGTTCTAAAATTTAAGTGCAAAATTAATAATGGGGCAATGTACAGCTTATAATGCTATTCCGTTCAAAAATCTGAGAAGATTTGGCAAAGATATTCAAATTCCAAGTTTTGGAGAGGCTGGTAACGTAACTTAGACTGCTCGAAAGAAGCTTAAAACTCATTTCCGATTCCATAAAGTATATAAATTCTTAGCTTTCCAAGCTTAACATTTATTTGCGATATGCATATGTATAGATTAGCATAGTTTTTGGGACAAAAAAAATAATTCTTCTACATTATGTTATAAATATTGTCTGGTAGTCTATTGCCTCAAAACAGTAAACTAGAGTTTTAATCTCCAATAATGCTCAGTGTATAAAGTTATCAAAGCTCTCACAAAAAGCTTAGCCAGTACACAAACCAGTAAAGTGTGCTAGCTTAAAATAGAATATTTACAAAATACTTTTACATTTAAAATCAGTTTATTAATAACTTGCTCTTATTAGACAAGCGAGAAGTTAGTGAATATAGAATTTGTTAAATTAAAGTGCAGTGTAAAAAGCTCTCGCAGAGTTTAGCAAGTACACAAACCCGTTTGGTGTCCCAGCTACACTCGTAAACAGAGCTTATACGAATAATACTCGTTCAATGTCAAACATTTACCGTTTTTCTCGCATTTCATGGGCAGAAATTTTCTAAAAGGCGTATGACACGCCCATAATGACATTGCTAGACTAGTAGATACCACGTAAGAAATATAAATAGCTACATTTTGGAAGAGAATAACTAGGTGGGAGAATAACTAGCATGCTATAGCCACAACATTTGTAGCAGTCGATTATACCCTTTAAAATTGCCAGAATACAGGGTGCAGCACTTCAGTGAACTTGCTTCTCTAAGCTGCTGTAAGCATTGCACAGGTACAACAAAAAAACTAGTCAAGAAAAGTTTACTTGTGCTCGCCGATCGTCTGATACCCTTTAAAATAGAGAAATGTTTAAAATCAAGTTATAAATTTTAAATAAATTATGATGCAAATTTTTTAAAACAAGTAAAGCCATCTTAAATTAAATGTAAATTATAAAGCTTTATATTTTCCTGTTTATATTAAATATATGCTTGTTTAAAATACTTTTTCTCTCAGTGTATATAAAACGTATTATGTTGGATATAATATTAATCAAATAGAATATGAATTGCATCAATTTTCACAACATTATTCTATTCTGATATGCTCTCCTCTTATTTTCACAAATTTCAACACAGAATTATAAGACCCTTCGGAAAGAGTATTCAAGGAAATACAAGTTGGCATCGTAATTTGACCTTGTTGCAGATTTTGTAGAGTATTAAAGTGCTCCACAAAGGAATACCGAAAAGCCATGAAGAGCGAGTAAAAGCGAGAAAAACGTAGAGAAAACAAACAGAATTACTTGTCGAGACGGTTTTGGCCCAGTCGAGGCTGTGGCCGAGACAGTAAGCGGCTCTTAAAGTGTTGCAGCACGATAGCTTGCCACATCGCTGACGGGTTGCATGAATGAAAGAATCGAGACTGTAAAGTGTTTGCTCAATTTCGATTAGAGGGAATTATTGTATGGCTGTCTGGCATGAAACATGGCCATAAAGCCAAATAGTTATCTGGTTTCAGGTGTACCCTAAACTGGTAACGGTAATGTGAGAGCAGAGTAACCCTTTCCCCAAAACTATGTACATATGTATAATGGAGCAGGGTAACTCTAGCTTTGCAAGTCATTTCGATTGAATACAACGATGACAACCATAAAATCTGTACATTAACAGGACAGTCGAAAAAGTTTGGTGTGGAATATCGTGCGAGGAAAATGTGAAAAGCTAAAGGGGAAAATCCACCAAAACGATATGTGTGTGTGTAGTAAAAAAAAAAAACAAGTTTCCTATTATTTAGTTGCTTGACGATTATAAAAATAGAGTTGTCACCTGATGAAGCCTTCGAGCGCTGCCATTTTGGGCACTGCGCAAAAAAGTAGGGTAGCTTTAAGTGTCCTAATGAAACCATTTTGTTAGCAAGAATGTTATTAGAATTATACCGATACATAATACACATAAAGAGCTTTAAAAACGAGAGACAAGTTTGTATAGAAATAGTAGAATAGATGGACAGATAGTTAATGCAGATCTGGAAAGTATATCAAAAATGTATATATACAGGGTAACAAACAAGAAGTAATATATTAAAAAAATATATTAAAAAAGGTTTTCTTTTATTGAAGTTCTAGAATGAAATATTGGAAAATAGTGACAATAGATTTTAATACAATTTTTTAATAGAATACAAAATTCTATAAAATTTAATTTAATTATATAATAATGTAATATAACAATTTTATCATCATTATGGCTCTTTGAAAGGTAATAATATACACTACTTCAATCACTATCTCCATACAACATTACGTAGTAAATTGTCTTCCTTCTTATCCTTGATAATTGCACTAGGAACCTGTTTACCATCTGGTCTAAGAGCAGGTATTTTTTCCAATCTCAAATAGAATTCATCACCCCGATTTCCGTAAACATTTTTGTATTCGGTCCAGTTTCGATAGCAGTTCACACTTTTATCAGATTGTCTCAGAATGATGATACCAACTGCCTCCCTCAGTACTCGCATCACAGACAACTTTGTAAGTTTCTTTACTAAAGCTAGGAACTGTAAGATTATATAATTCACTTGACAACGTTTGGAAACAGTTTGTAGAATTCATTTTTTTGCTGAGATCATCTATAAGCAGCTGCTGACGTTCTAGTCTGAAGTTAAGATATTGAATACGAGCCTCCTTATCGAGCTGATCATTCGCTGACTTCTTGTCCAGTTTTTCACTCTTCTCATTCATCAGTTCCATTATAAGCACTTGTAGTTGCGACTCTTTTGCCGCTTCTACTTTACGAAATTCATTTTGAAATTGCTTTAATCGCTCCAGCTCAAGTTGTATAACTGATCTTTTCTCAAGATCAACGAATTTGAAGCGTTCCAACTCTGTTTTAAGCGCTTGAATATCTAATTTAATATTAAGTACATCGTTTTTTTCACTTTCCAATTTGGTAACTCGGTTATTTATGGCTAAAAGTAGCTTAGTCTGATTAAATTCAGTGTATGATTCAGTTGCCGAATTTAATGTAATAAACACAAGTGTGATATAAATTATTATATGTAACATTTTGCGACTAAACTGTTCCGAATGTTTAAGAAGACTGGCTACAGTTTTAATACTGATTTCTTAAGTCGTTGCAATTACAAACGTGATTAATGAAGTTCAGTATTACAATATTTACATCTGAAAGCCGCAAGCATCTGGCATTGAGTTATTACAGTTTCTTTGACTTACACATTGATAAAATGTATTAATCATTTAAGCAAATGCTGAGCTCTTACAAAATTAACTTTACGCTAGGTACGAAAGCAGAAGCCAAAAAGAAAAAGTGTTTAAAAAAAGGGTAGTCAGTAGTGCAAGTAGGCAAAAAATTCAAAGTAATCTAAAGGAAACATTAAAATTTCTTTTGTGAATTGCTCCCACAAAAGTTATAGCTGATTTTGGCGCAGTGTAAAGTGCAAACTTGTTGAGAGACCGAGACCGTTGTGTATTTGTTATAATATTGACATTGGTGTCATGTCATTAAGCCAAACATTAAACGCTTAGTTCAACATGCGATGCCAATTCATGCGCCCACTTGGCCCAATGATGCGAAACCGAATTGGAGTTGCCAGTGGAGCGGGAGCGGGAGCTAGAGCTATGAAAAAGCGGCAAGAGAAGCGTTGAGCTGCGCGACATGGAATATGGAATATGGAAATGGAACTGGGTACGTTGAAACGCGATACCGTGTGCCACATTAAAGTGAATCGCAGTCGCCAACGTCGCAGTAGCAGCCGCATTCTAACAACTCGACCCTTTTACTAACACACACATGCCACCTGCCACATGCTACATGCCACACATGTGTGTGTGTGTGTGTGTTCGAGTTGAAATAAAAAATGAATGCGAAACAAAACAAGAACACCGAGGCGTAGGGTGCCACATTCGGCAATCGCCTTTGGCGCTTGAAAGTTCCTCAACAAGCAAAAAAGAAATTAGCAATTGGAATACTTGGCTTAAAAACCAGATATAAATCTGGCAACATCTCTGGGACCAGCCATGCCCACTTTTGGGCGTTTCAACATGGGCTCCAGCAAGCGTAAGCGATCAAAGCATAAATCTTTGACAATCTCAGCCATTGAGATCGAGGAGGATTTTCTATTTGATTTTGTGCAGTGTACATTGGAGCCCCCAGAGAGGTAAATTCCCCATATAGTAGTATAGCCCCCTAGTTCTTATTTAACATTTATTGGCCAGCTTCGATGCTACGTGCTGCAATTATCAATTTTAATGGCCAAGAAAAAAGAGAAACGCATAAATGTCAAGTGCTTGGAAAATTTATGCACGTCGCTCGAATTAATTAGCGTTGCATACTTTCAGGCGACAGTTCTCTCTCAGTCTCTCACGCACTCCCTCACTCTCTATGTCTCTTTCTATCTTGTAGTTAGCCCGTTTTATAGTTGAACTTTGTCTTGCAATTAGCTCAAGGACTCGACTCCATTCTCCAATAGCTGTAAACTAATATCATCGCTTGATATTTTATTGTCATCAGCATAGAAGCGTTAATTGACTCATAAATAGAATCAATGGCAAATTTCTTTCCTCTTTTTTTGCATCCATATAACGTGAAAGTTCCTCACACTTTTCCCATATTAATTAACACAAGAAATGTGATTAAACATATGAGCTAATGTAGATGGCATATGCCGGTTCAGCATTCATATTTTGTTGGCATTTTCATTATAAACATATTAAATTGAAAAATGTTTAATATATACACTTTCGTAACTAGTTTCATTTGTAGTTCAAATAAATATTCATTCTTTCTCTTCATTGGTTTCAGGTATATCGTTTTTTAATTGTATCCAATATTTGTCAATACTTGTAATCTAAGAATTGTCAAGTAAATCACACAAAACTCTATTTACGCTAGTGCCGAAAAACAAATATATATTTTGGACTTTATTTTATATAGCACAGGACTTTTAAAAACCGTTTGAAATAGAACCTATTTTTGTATATTTTTTTTTTTTTGTATTTTTTTTTTTGTAATTTGGTAGGCTTTCAAATAATTTTTGAAGCACCTGTTTTAAATCAAATATTTTACTTTCGTACCTAGTTTAATGCATCATTTTATGTTTTTTTTCTCTGCTGTGTTCTAGGCATTACAAATTTAATATTTATTGTATAATAATTTGTGCTTTGTTCTAGACATTTATTTTTTTATATTTCTTTAAGCTAATCTATTTTTTAATTTTTTTGATTTAATTTTACTTTCGTTTCTAGTCTGATTTAAAATTTGTTTTTAATATCAGTGCTGTTTTGAATATATCCCATAGAAGTTTTGTAATCCAACTTAATTATTGTGTATTAAATAGGCTATATAAAATTTTACTTTCGTCACTAGTTAATTTTTAATAAAATTTTTCAAGCCGTTGTAAACAATGGAGTAACTATCTTAAGCTTCTAATTGTAGCTTTGAAATTAAATGCATTTAAGCTCACAAAATTTGGTTTCGTACCTAGCTTGATATGTATTTACGTTTCTGCATTTCGGTCATGCTCAAAGATAAAGTGCGGTTATTGAATTTGATGATCTTTAACAGAATTGAGGAAGGAATTGCTTTTCATATTTGATAGTTGCTCAAAGACAATTCTAAATGTGGTTGTGCGGGGTGTGTGTGTGCTGTGGGTGTACGTTGTGTATAGAAACAATGTACTATAGCAACAATGTGTGGGCTTTTGATGTCTCTCGAGCACAGTTCAAAGTCGTCAAAGTTCAATTCAATCAATTTTCAATACTTGTACTTGTGTGTGTGTGTCTGGGCCAGGTTAAGATTGTAAGCCAGGTTAAGTGTTGTCCCTTGGCCCCAAAACGTGGGTTAACATACAAGTGTTACATCAGCATTGACATTGATAATGAAATTCCAATCAATGGTATATCAATTCGATTCGAATCGTAGCGAGTCGATTTCGTTTCGCACATGCATAAATTACGACTATTTGACATGGTATCAAAATGGAATACGAGATGGAGAAGAAGTTAGCAAAGGACTAAAGGAGTGTGAAAGGGGAAGGCAATCTGTCATGTCATGTGCAATTCAAAGTGTGTATATAATTGCAATATAAACAAAAAACAATTGAACTTGTAGTGTGTGTACGGAACGGAATGAAACGGAAGCACTCAAATTTCCCGGACAAGGATATGAGTTCAGTAAGGATGCCGACAATCCTTTTTTTATTGCCCTATCCGTGACATTTGCTAAAGACTGCATCCGTTCCTGTCACGCACGTTCAGGTGGGTCGTGATTTACAAGTGCTACTCACACCCACTACGCTTCCTACTACAACCCTTTATTGCCTCATGTGTGTGTGGGGGTTATAGGTCAGACCTTGTGGGTGGCTGATAAAATGTAATGCACATGTTAAGCATATTCCGTAAAGCTATACATTAAATAAAACTAGTCTAATGTCGCAAAAATGTAAATAAATTGCTAGCTGAGCAGATTATTATGAGACTCGGAAGCGAACTATAGTATTCTAGGCAAATACAATTATATATACTTATAACTAGTAGGAACGGCTACAGTCGAGCGAGCCGACTGTAAGATACTACAGCGTATTCTAGAACAAAATCAAGTACTCAGTGTGAGATGTATTATAAACCAATAAGTTTAACATATTAATCTCCTATTTGTGAGAAAAGGCGCGGTATTCCCAACTTTTAAAATTTTGTGGATACTCTGATGTTTGTCACTTTACTTATATGGGAGGTATATGTTGTTCGATCCATACCAAAGTTGGTCAGTGTTTAGATACATAATACTACCATACACATACTCCGTGAAATTAGTTCAGTTATCTTGAAAAACAAAAAAGTTGTACAAAAAGACAAATTTAGTAAATTTTTCAATTTTCAACATATAGAAAATATATGATATAGTCATCCGATTTCAAACAAAATCGGTCAGTATATCTATATTGCTATCTTACACGTACTGTGTGAGTTGCATTACAATACCTTTATAAACGGAGAAATAATTGAAAAAAAAAACATTTTCCTAATGTTTGGTCATATGGCGGCTATATAGTTGACCGATTCGAACCAAAGTTGGTCTGTGTGTAGATAATACCCCCATGCACATACTTTGCAAGTTTGGTTGAGTTAAATAACAATTTTGAAAGTTTTTCTTATAATAATAAAACTCAACTAATAAAATTTAAAAAATCTTAACTAAAATTTTTATTTGTAGCAATTCATTTCTTAAAAGCTTTATATAAGTTTAAAGTTCAACTAATATTACTGAAAAGTTTTGTTAATTTTCAAACCATTTGTTGTAAAAACTTTTCATAAGCTGGAGCACAAAACAAAAGTTGTTAGCGTTAAATGCAGAATTAAAAGTGCATTTAACTTGGCCCAAAGCCACATTAAAATAACAGTTGAAAGCCATTTAACAAGCGATTTGTTGGCTCAAACACCAAGCACCAAAACACCACAAGCCAAAAGTCTAACCAAAGTCACGAGACAAAGTTTGAGGTGAAATTTTTAGTTGAAGTCAGGCAATGTGTGGCCTGTAATATTGTCAGTCATTCAGTCAGTCAGTTAGTCAGCTAGTCAACCAGAAGTCAGGCTATATAATTTAAGTAATTTAGCATGATTTCGACACAAAAGTTGGCCTTATTCTTAGCTACGACTTACATATTTTTGTTGTTGTTGTATCGTGCAGCAAATGACACAAAAGTCGGCAACTTTTGCATAGCATAAGCATATATGTTATTGTGAATAAACCCATTATAATGCCAGACTAATTACCCTGTACCTGCAAAGTCAAATACCAAGAACTCTACACTATAAATAATATATTGTAATAAAACATAAAGAAAAGTAACGAAAAGTAAAGAAATCTAGCTAAATTTATGTGCTAGTAGCTATCATGACTATGTGCATTTAAGGCTAATATCGCATGTATCAGCCCAATATGTATTACCATAGAGAATCCATAGATACTCGTATGTGGAGCACATCATCAAATGGAGAACTCCTCTTTTGACAATATATATCCTATAACATATGAGCCACCAATCGACTGCTGTCTGCTAAAAAGCCAAAAAGCGAATATTTGACAGCAATGATTGCCAGATATAGTATATTATATACACTCATACAGTCTGCATATATCAAAGTATAGACATGTGTACATATATCCTTGCATACACTGTACAGAGCACTCCCCTCAGCAGGTCTAAAATTACACTCATTTTTTGTCGTTGTTGTTGTTGTTGGCGGGCGGAGTTTTTTATTGTTTACCAAAAAATAAAAAAAACCCGAAAAAAAAGAATTAAGTCAAATCGAGTATTTAATACACTTTAGTTGGAGTCTGTATCAAAATTTGTATTGAAAAATATATTTATATTCGTATAAAACAATTGGGTTTTTCTAAAGCCGAGAAATATATTAAAATTACGTATACGCAAGTAAATCAAGTCGGAAAATTAGAAATACCTTTAAATATCATGGTTTATTGTGTATACGTATATTGCGTATACGCCTATAACGTATTCGAAACATCTTAAAATAATACAAATATTTCAATCCAATTGTCTTTACGCATTAGTTACATTAAGAAAGCATTAATACGTATACGTAAAATAATTATACATATTTTATATATTGTAACAATTGCTTGAAATATATAAAAATTATTAAAATTAAATTAAAACCAAATCTTCAAATTATAAATATATTTAAATGTCATGGTTTATTACGTATACGCCTATAACGTATTCGAAACTTCTTCAAATTAATACAAATATTTCAATCCAATTATCTATACGCATTAGTTGCATTAAGAAAGCAATATTACGTATACGTAAAAAAATTATACATATTTTATGTAGTGTAATATTTGCTTAAAATCTGCAGTTTGTGTATTTTTAAGAATTTTTTTGGATAAAACTCTATAAGAGCATTTCGTAGGTCTACTTTGGACATTTGATTAGGGATTTTTGCACATTTATTCGCTTGTTTACCTGTCACACTCCGTTTGGTAGCTGAGGCAGGTGTGGCGTTAGGGAAGACATTTGGAAAAAGTCATGCGGGGGGAAGGGAGGGGAAAGTCTTCTTGTCCTTGTCGGTTTCGGTTTCGGATTCGGGTGTTTGGCAACCAAAATAAAGGCAAAAACCCAGAAGCTCTATAGAAACAAAATATGCGGCCGACCTCATTCGTTACCAACAGTTACAAGCGCGAAAACGGCTAAAACGGCGGTGTTTTGCGGCGCAAGTTCGTGACCCAATGTGCAATAACAAATACGTGTATTATCCCAAGTTCTTGGTTTTAACGTCCTAACACAGACGGACAGCAGACGGACCAGACAGCTGTCCAGGTATAGCGTGTTGAGAATGTCCCCTTTTGTTTAATTAACTGCAGAAAATGTAAAAGATTGCTACAGAATTTTTTTGGTTGATTAAACAAAAGTTTTTCCTAACTTGGCCCACAGTTTCAATTTGCCGCGCATTAGCGCTCGCCTTGAGCGGCTCATGGGCACCAATGTGGTCAAATTGACAGACCGGGCCTACATGAAGGAACTGAGGGAACGCATCGATGAGGATTATCGCAAGCAGCTGTTGGCTCGCATTCGAGCGCGTGAGGTAAGTTCACACTTCTTAGATCTGATCTATCGATATGCCGATGAAAAACGATTGGTTAGCTGCTAAAATAGATGTATGCATTATACATATTAGTTTTCAACATTTTTTTGTTGTAAAATGTTGTGTAATTACTTTGGCAGCTATTAATATTGCTCTAAAAATATCGATAGTTTGATTATTATTAACATATCATCGATTATAATTTTTAAACTATCGAAAATATCGATACATTTCGATGAACTTTGTTAAATTAATCGTTTATTGTTATTATCTTCAAACAATCGAAATTATATTGCACTCACAACTTTTTGTAAATTAATTGAAAATATCGAAATTTATTATATATCCCTATTATAATTCCTTTTTTTTAACTATGCAAAATATTGTTGTTTTAATTTATTGAACATAAAACTTTGTTGTTTAATTATCGCAAATATCGAAATTTTTATCGATATTTGTACATATCGTGCACTATTATTTTTATTTTCTGAATTTTTAAACAAGCTCTATTCGATAGCACTCACAATTGTTTGCTTAAAAATAATCGATATTATCGATAGCCTGTATTTATCGTATTACTCAAATATTCTAAAAAATCAGTAGATTTTAATTTAATATCATTATTTTCAATTAATATCTTTAGAAATTATCAATATTTACAAATATATTTTTTAACTACCGATAACATCATTGTTATTAACACTTTCCACCTCTAGTCCTACCAAGCCCCCTTGTGAAACTCTTTAAAACAATTAGCCAACATACAAATGTGGCCAATTTGTCCGGCGTCTAATTAAATTTTGACAAAGTTTCCCAAAATAGAATTTGATAAACCCTTGGCAATTGTCACGTAGTCGTCTTTTATGACCCACGATTACTTTTCACTGAGATTGCTCTTAGCCCTTTTTTTTGCCCACATTATTTTCTTTTCTTGTGGGTGGGCGTGGTCAATTTGAAGTTACTTCGCGCCTGAATTGAATGCAATGAGCCCTCGACATGCAAATGGCAAATCCAAGCCGTCAAAATCATAAAAAATTAGACCATCGCGATAGAAAAAACACAAGAAAAAAACATCAAGAGGAAATGAAGAAAACTTGACTTTATGTCTGCAAGACATGCGAGTAGCAACAACAACAACGGCTAGAGTTGCCACACTGCAGTTGAAGTGCTACAAAATGTCGGAAATATGCACTTAGATTTGTCTGTACGTCCGCCTGTCTGACTGTCGAGTACTTTGTTTTCTTAAATTGAAGGTGTACTGCAATATTCCACTTACTTTCGTTTCGTTTTATCATTTTGCTGCAATGCGCACGTGTCAAAGGCGTTAAGAGCTGAGAGGTAGAGTCATTCCATTGTTTATCTTTTAAAATGGTGTCTAGTCTTATGTTTACAAGTCGAATTTAACAGTCACTTTAGCAATTTCCGGTTGGGCTAATTGTATGACAGACAATGCATTTGCTAGTAAATAGATAAAATACAGCGCTGTCAGCTTGTTAGAGTTTGGCGATATGGCAACACCAGATACATATAATATCTATATGGATTTCATAGACATAGTGTCCTTTTGATTCTTACTTTCATTCATTCTACTTCTCAGCACATTAATTATTTGAAGTATAGTTTTTTTAATAGGGTTGCCAGATGTTCACAGTTTATTATCATGGAATCGAAGTACCAGATATGGCAACACCCGACTTGGAATATAATTATTTTAAACAATATATTAAAAGTTTCGATTTATAACAATCTTTTTCAATCCCCACAGCTCAAAGAAGTGGAACGCGAACGTATGCTGATTATTGAAGGTAAATCGGATATAATACCCGAGGAACTGGCCGACGATCCCATCTTTATGGTGAACAAAGATGCCAACACAGAGATACTCAAGGAACGCTCCAAGGTAATGCCTGTCTATAACTCAGCAATGTATGTGGTGTATATTAAATGGTAAATCAAATTATGCTATTTGCAGCTGAAAACAAGTCGGGAGAAGAATGCAGAGCGACTGAAAGTTCAAGGCGTTAAGTGGGAGCGAGAGAGATTGCAGCATGCGGCCAAGGAGGCAGAGATGTTGGCCAAGAAGCACGAGAGACAGCGGCAACAGAAGCTTCTAGTTGAACAGTACAGAATCGAGGATGCCGAGCGGGGCATGGACCTATTACGGTAATTACATACATACATATATCTAACCCAATCTCAACCCCAGTCGACCAAATGAGCTTGGCTTAAACTGCCGTTGGCCTAATTAAAAGTTATTTTTAAGAGCACAACAGCTTTAAAAAAAAGAAATAAGCATTGCTAAAAGGCCACGACGACACGGTGACCTGCTGCTGCTGCTAACTAAAGTCTTTAATCCCAAGGTTTCTCATGCAAAATGCTTTAAAAAGAAGTTTTCCCAACTCAGTTGGTTAGTTAGTGTCAGTTAAAGTTTGACAGGTTTTGAAGCAAAGCACAGCATACAGCTGCAAGTGAGCGAGCATAGTAGACTGTGCAAAAGCTGATTGCTATGCTCAAACACCTTCTATCTCTCGCTCTTTCCTGCTTGAACGCATAACTTTTTTGTTTACTAATCGATCTTTATGAAATTTTTAGGATCGGCTTACAATAGTTTTAGGTAGACGTCTGCTAAATATAAAGTTTATACGTTTTAAATTACAAGCAATTAAAAGCTTTCAATAATTTGTTTATTTTGTCTACACTAGCCGATCCTTATGAAATTTTCAGAATCGATTTTTTTTTTGCTTTTTGCTAGGCGCCTATTAAATATTAATATTATAACTTAAGGAATACTAGCTATAATTAGTTTGCAAAAATTTGGTTTAATTGCTTGTGTCAAATTTAAAACAAACATGTTTCAAATGAGCATATTAGTAGGCTATACAGCACATTTGCTGCATCTAGATCTTGCCATCTCCTAGATAGGTTTATCTATAGACTCTGTTATTAAGATCTGTACTCAAAGATTTGCGAAGCATATCAAGAAACTTGGTACACCCTGGTCATAAGGTATTCAGATTGTATATTTCATTTGTAGAGTTAGTTAAGGTAAAAGTTTTTAATTTCAAACACGTTTACCTTAAAAAGGAATCGATATACATGCAACAGGATGCATTTTAAAAACTAAATCGATAAGTCAACTTTGTAAGCCGATTGATAGAATATTTTATATACCAATTTTAAATCACTGTGCAATTAAAGTACCATTAAGTTCTGTAAGCAGTGCGTTATAGTCATATCTATAAATACAACTGCTGCTTCAAGCGTAATGATAAATTCATTGAAATTGTTATAAAATTGATTCACTAATGAAAACTTAACTTCCTCCCGCTGCCACACAGCATTCATAATGAGGACTGGCGTGAATGTGAGCAGAATCTGAAGGAATTCCTGGAAAATGAACGTGCTAAAATGAAGGAGCGTTCACTACGCGTACCCAAACCTTTCACTTCCGATCCACAGGATATATTGAATATAGTTCGAGCGCGGTAAGTAATTAGCAAATATAAATTGCAAAATTAATATTTCAACAGTATTTTGTTCGTTTTCAGTCAAAAGTTCCGTGAAACAGAGCTACGCATACGTCATCAGCTGGAGGATGATAAGAAGATTGTGGTGCCGGTTAGTGCACCCGGTCATTTGGATAACTTTATGATGGACGATATTATCGGTGGCGCTGGCAGCATTGAGATGCAAAGGGAACCCTCAATGGATGGCGATTATACGGGTACCATACAAGCCAAATATCTGGACGATGCCTCCGATGTATCCGAGGAGTCGGTAAAGAGTGAGAGTCTCATCAGTCTGACGGTTGCCAAGCAGGAATATGCCGAAGTACTGCAGGCCGAAATGGAGGATGAGTACAATCGTGGTCTGCTGATATCCAAGCAGCAGTACGATCAATTGCGCTTCGAGGATGAGAAAATTGTGGCTCTACGCAATGCCAAGGTGAGTTCGGTTCTACACAGTTAAGAAATGGGTATTACAACTTAAAAGAAGCAATAGGAAAATAGGGAGTACTGAACACACACATTTTGTCAAGGTTTTCAAGTGATCTTAATAATAATTATTAATTATAATTATTAATAATTATTTTAATATTTATTTTATATTTTATAAAATTTATATATTTTAAATAATTATAATTTCCCGATTTCAGAACATACTCGAACTTTATCAACTGGCTGAGCAAATAATTATGGGAGACCCCATACAGGAGGAGCCCGAACCAGAGGATGCTGAGATTGAGATAGCTGCAATTGACGCAGCTGCAGTTGACACAGCTACAATTGACACAGCTGCCAATGACATGGCTGAAAATGACAATGCTTAAAAAAGCAGTTAAAAATATAGTTTTTTTTTTTTGTTTATTTTCTTTTTTTTAAGCCATTTCTGTCGCAACTTTCAAAGGTACAAATTAATTCCAAAGAGTTTGACAAAACTTTAGCCAAAACGATAACACAAACAAATAATTCAAAATTATCAAAATTTTATTTGCGAAAAGAAAATAAATGACATCAAAGCTTTAGATATGAAATCTCAGTGGCAATCAGTGCGTTTCACCTGTCGATAAGTGTCAGTGAAGTTTAATTAAGTCTATAAACTGTTTCAATACAATAACAATAAAATAAAACCCAGATATGAAATTTGATTTGATTTCATTTTGCACGTGACAGCCGTAAAGTATGCTACAAATATTTGCATTTCCATGTGTCATCCATGCAGATAAGAACTGAAGTTATTGTGATGAGAGAGTGTTCCGCAAAACAGAAACGTGCTATTTTGCTGTCTAGTAGAGTTTTATAGTCAATTATTAGCTAAATTTGCTGGAAAATGAAAAGCAAGAAATATAGCTCGTAAATTTTGCGAAATCTAAACGAAAAGCTACCAATTTTGAAAGACTTTGACAAAATTTTAAGCCAGTAAATTTTATATCTATGAAGTCTATATAACTTAAACCTAGCATTTTCGCTAGATATAATTCAAATTCATCTGAATCATTGTTGAATGTTCTAATATTTTATTAGTTTTTAGCGTTTATTTGGCGATTTGTAACAGAGAAATGCTTTGCTGGAATGGCTATGAATTAAATTCAAACGCAATTAGCTGAGGCAATTGGCTTATCGATTGCACCATGGGCGACACAAAGATAACGCCGCAAATCCCACAAAAAAAAAAAAACAAAAGCGTGACGCAATTACTGTCTGTGGGCGTCAATACAATTGCAGAATAGTTCAATCAGCAACTGTCAAGTTTTACACGGAAAGAAACTGTAGAGTTAAGTCTGCATTTAGATATGTTGACCTGGAATCGCATTTAACTACTGCAACTTGCAATTTTTGAAATTACAAATTAAACTTATAAATAGAAAAAGGTTTTCTTTTTCTACATATGCTTTTCTATAAATATCCATGAACCCAAAGACAAAATCAATCTTGTCTTTTTCCCACTTTCCACACTCCATTTGCTCTTAGTTCTTGTTCAGAGTTTAGAGTGTTGAGTGTTTGTCTCTGTTATTGGTTTCCTTTAGAGTCATCGTCGACATATCATCTTATATATAACTACATACATACATATATTGGTTGCCCTCGGCAGCAAGATTTGACTGACACTCTGCAAAGAGTGTTGTCACTTTAGCTTATTTGAAGCCATTACAAAACAATTAAACAGTGCTGCCACCAAAATACTTCTAATTGCTTTCAGAATTTTAGAATAAAATTTACAGAGAGGTTTAAAAAAATAGTTTTTAGTTATCGAAAACTCTTGCATAAATTATTAAGTATTTTTTTGTAATTCTCTTTGGCGTTTTCTAGCTTTTTTTCAAAGTCAGCCTTGTTGGCTCTATGAAATTTGGCAACACTGTCCAAGCTACTCTGCAATCTTTTGCGTGCTTATTTGCTTTGGTCGCCTTTTAGGTGTTTTTTGCCCCCGACTCCTCCCTAAATGTTCTCCCCTTACCACAGCACCCCTACTGCTTCCCGTTAGCACTTCATCCCTTGTGTATGAAGAAACCAATGCAAATTATGTGCTCACTTACTCGTTACCTTACAGCTATTGACTTTAAAGTGTCGCCTTGTGGTTGCCCGAGGTGCTTTGCCAACCGACTGCAGATTATAGGACAGTCACCGCCCAACACGCCCCGCACCGCCCCGCACTTTTCAGCACACGTCTGGTTTTACCTCAGTTTATTTTACCCTTCGCCTTGACTGTTGACTGTTACTGTCTGTCGTTGGACTTGCATATATATATATGTATGTGAAAAATAATAAAAACTTTAGACAGAGGCTCTTAACTTTGTTTATGGTACATGTGTGACTTGGTCCATCTTTGATCGTAAAGTCAAATAATATATATAATTTTATGCTTATGCATTGCATATAGGTAAAGCTAATGGCAGTAAAGTTTAAAAGCACTATGGAAATATATTTTTTTTTATAAATTTGAGAATTTTACAAGGGTTTAACTGGTATGTAATATAATTATACATAAAAATAACTTGTTGTAATTACGCTGATTAGGCACAGTTGTCTTTTGTTGTTTGCGCCTAATTTATGGTTATAATGAAAATCAAATGATTTATGTTGACAGTTTGCGATAACAGTGAGCGTAGCAAGTGTGTGGGTGCGATCAAAATGCCTTGATGTAATCGAAACTGTAGCCAAATACGCGCTGTGATTGGGTACAGTGACGTCACACTGCAATGCACTGCTTGCGGAAGTATGTGTGTGTGTGTGAATGAGAACGATAGCTTGTCTTACATAAAAACTGCGCTTTACTAAAAGTATTAAACAAGGAAAGCACCAAGAAATGCAAGAGCATAAGCAAGTGCTGAGTAGTAGAAGTGGAGAACTATCGATAGTCGGCACTAGCGATAGTGAACGATAGTTTTTTCGTATAATAACGATAGTTTATCGATAGTTTTCGATAGTTAAGAAATTTATTTAAATTTAAATTATTTGCTTTAAACAATACTTATATTATTTTATTATAAGCCACGAATTTTAATTTAATAAAATCAACATATTAATATATTTTTCCTTAAGGTAAGGTTTCTTTCAGAGTCTACTTGCGATCGGATTCGATAGGGCCGATAGTCCCATCGATAGTTCTCCTCTTCTAGCGTAGAGCTCTAAATGCAGCACATGCAATAACTTTAAATATGTCTACAATTTCGTGGAATTTCCGTGTGTTAACTACGCCCACGCCTTAAATATTATACAGGAAGTAAATGCCGCAACTTAAACAAAGGAACGCCCCACACCCCAAACTCAACGCTTTAGCACCAACTACCCTCAACGCTCTGACGTTAGCGCCTTGACTTGTTGCCTACTTAACGGCGCGTTATCTAGCGGCGTAAATAATTGCAGTCACTTTGTATGGCGTAGAATAGCGCTATAGACTGAGAGTAGGGAAGAGTAAAGAAAGCAGGAGGAGCAGACAAAATAGCGGCGAGTTTTGGGCGATTTGCCTAAAAAATTATACATACGACAAACATCAGAAAGCGGCATAAAAAAAACTTTGCAAATGTGCCGAAATATTTCATTGATAAAAATGCCGAATCTGCATAGAGTAAAAGTGCCGTAAAAGCTCAGCGAAAGCTTTTAGGCATTTCGCGCGCGCTTAACTTCGTGTCACACAGCCGACGTCGACACCGACGCCGATGCTGATGTCGTTTGCCGAAGCCGCTGCTGCGGTTCGTGTATGCCCATCGGCTGTGCTTGTCCTTATAAAAGAACTCGGCGCCTTTAGTCAGTCACGCAGTGCTCAACAAGTAGTAGGAGCAACAGTTGCCCTTGCACAGTTACTCCCAAAGACCATTAACAGTAAAACAATATAGTAGCTCAAAAGTCTGCGGATTATTTAAGCCAAGTGAGTTAACGCGACATATTTAAAAAAAAAATCCATAAAATAGTTCATAAATTAAATGCACAAAATAAAATACTATACAATAAAAAAGTGTTCCTAACTATATTACTGTACACAAAACATACAGTCTGTTTTTATATTAAAAAACCGCGTCGCGAAATCTTAGAAATGCCGTCGCATTCGCATCAAAGACAATGTGGCAATGTGATAATCAATTTAGTGATATATTCTCGTATGTGTCAATGCCGAGGGACTTTAAACGGCTATTAATAAACCTGAAAACCTTCAGTATAGTGAACTACTTTTAAAAATGCCTTTTTTAAAAGTTTTTTAGACCAAAGAAATAATATTATTTACAAAAAAAAAGTGGAAAAAGTTCCTTAAACATTTCTGACAATAGATATATGTATATCTTCTTGAAAACATTGTTACAATTCCATATCCACCTACCATAAATTTAAAACATCAATTAGCATATGCGATTATTTAATTTTTAAATATTTTTAATTTGTATAGATATTTGAAATGTATAATTTGGAAAAAAAAATTAAGCATTTTTTATTGATGAATAATAGTTGCATATAAGCAATTTAAAAATTTCAATTTCAAAAAAATTAAGAGAATTTAGTATTCAAGCCCCAAAATTTTTAGAAAAACATTTTTAAAAATTTCAAAACATTTTTTTTTGATTGTTACTTTTTTTTTAATATAGAACAATAATTTTTTGAAATTACGGGAAAGAAATTTATGTTTTTAATAGTTTTGTTTATTCTCTGGATAATCTAGTTTTAATATAATTGTGGAACAAAATTTTAAGCTATTTTTAAAACTATAAATACTTATTTGTGTCTAAAGATGAGTGTTATTCAAAACTTGAAAAGGTAATCCCACATTTTTCAGTAATTTTATTTATAACTCATTTTAAAACAAAGCACAGAAAAATTTCGGTATCAGTAATTTGATTAAATAAAAAGTCTTCCAATTTTTAAAGCATTTCTATACTATTAGATTCAAATTAAATCTATAAATAAAAACTAAGACTCTGAAAAACCCTTTTATTTCAATTGAAATGAGCGGCACAAATAAGTTTTATTAACAAATATCTGACACTGAAAACAGATTTCAAAAAACCAAAAAAAAAAACTTTAATTTCAACTAATGGATAACTATAATCTGCTGTAAAAATAGCCAATTTTATTTTCTGCTCAACTAGTTAAGCCAAATCAATCATTTAGGCTAAGAAAAGGGGTTTTCACAAATTGGCAACAAAAGAAAGCCCAACTGTGGGCTAATAAAAAATGCAAGCCCAAGTGTTGAGAGAAGAAATCAATCATTTGCTTTGCTGTTTACCCATAAAAATCTATAAAATTTAATTCAAACACACAGTAATTTGCCAAGAACAAACACTTGGAGGAAATAGTAGGTCAAAGTGCACTGGCAAATGTCGGTCTGAGTGTGTGTCATATGTCTGCACCTTTCGCCTACATAGGTAAATAGTGTAAAACTTAATTAAGTTTGGAAAACGTGAGAAATGTCGACTTTAACAGACTCGCAGATGATGCTATTATAATAGTACTACAGGAAACACGTAAGTGAAAGCAAAGTACACAGAGAGAGAGAGAGAGAGTAATGGAGCTCCAAAAATAAATTCGGTTGTTAAATGTATTGCTTTTTTGTTGAACACAAGAAAATACATAAAAAATGTCCTTAAAATTAATTTAAAATTTATTTTGTTCACTTAAACAACAAATGTTTTCACTTTATCGAATAGTAAGATGAGCAGATATACAAGCGATTTAAGGTTCTTCGTTCCAAGAACAGTGACGTCAGACTAGCACGTGCTCCTTCGTCAATGTCTGTATGGGCATTTAATTTTTCAAGTTTCTAGGGATTATGAATTATTTATTAAAATAAAATCCTACTTTTTCATTAGTTTCGAGAAATTCTCACTTCTCTATTTTACTATGAAGCAATTATTTACTATGTACACAAAACTACCTGACAAACTCTAGTCGAAATTCAAAATTAATACAATCACCTTAAAAATAATACCAATATATTACAGCTTACAATGATAATGCCTTTAAACAAGTCTGTTTTAAACTAAAGTTCAACATGAAACACTTGAAGATTTGCCAAACAACTTTAAGAACAAAAAAGTCAAGCAAATAAACCAAAAACGGGAGACAAACAATAAAAATCATAAATATTTGCGAAAAATGTTGTCAAGTAAATACCTCTTGACAAATCCCATCCAATCGAAAGGAATGGAGAAGAAATACTTGAGTACAAAAATTCCCCAGGCAGCAAATGTATTGTGGAATCGGTTACAATGTAAAATAAAAAAAAAACAAGAAAGAAAATTTCAATCGGGCATGCCGACCGTGTAATACCCTCTAAGTTTTAAATAAGAACACCAGCGGCATGCAAAGTTACAACAAAATTATAAAATTAAATGTATAAAAATCTGAATGAACTACTTTAATTATTGCAATATTTGATTAGATATATAATAATAATAGATTTTTCTTCAAATACACTTTAACAGATCAGCTTTTAAAAGATTCTATACCATTTTCGGACGTATCATCATTATTGCCTTTTTTAGAGAATAATAGTAACCACGGAAATCACTCCAAATGACGCCTTTGTGATCGGTATTGTCCCTATACGTTCCAGCCAAGTTGCTGTAAGAAACCAAGTCATTAAATATAGATTTTCTGAAAAATATTCGTTAGTACCTCTGTTGACATTGACAGTACCACCAGGCACCATGGTCATCTATAGCGCAGTTTCGTTTATCATGACGATCATTATCGCGATCGAATGTGGAAAACTTTTCGTCTTTATGATATGTAAGTGAATCGCCAGCAGTTCCACTAGCTTTGCCCAGAGTGTGTAAAATATACTTTTGATCCTCATTGCCGATGGCAAACTCATTGTAAGTTTCATACTTTTCAACTCCCTCCCAATCCTCCAGAATGACTAACAACTCATGTTTCCTCTCTGTCGTTAGAGCATGTAGCTTATCCAAGCCCATAAAGAACTCACCATCCAGATTACCGAATCCATTTTTATACTCAGTCCAGTTCCGATAGAAGTCCACACTTCCATCCAATCGTCTCAAAAAGATCGTCCATCCGCCTCCTCGAGTTTCAGCATCACAGACAACTTTGAATGATTCGTTACTAAAGCTGGGAAGAATCGTGTTGTAAGTTCCACTTGACGTCGCCGTTGTACAGTTTTGCATATTGCGTTCTGCTTGGAGCTCAACTATTTTCTTTTTCTGAAGCTCTAGCTCTTTGTTAAGAGATAGAATTCGGGACTCCTTATCGAGATTCAGAGATTGAATTTGTAAATCTTTGTCTTGTAAGTCACTTTTTAACCGCTCTGCCTGCGTTTCCAGAAATTGAATTTGAGTATGCTTATCATTTGTGTCTTTCGTTAGATTCTCGAGTTTCGAATTTAGAGATTGAATTTGAGCCTCCTTTTCGAATTTTTCCTTCTTCTGACGCTCTGCCTCCGATGTCATTGACTCAAGTTGTGAGATCTTTTCGAGTTTTTCCTTTTTTTGATTCTCCAGTTCCAATTTAAGCGATCGAAGTTGCGACTCTTTCTCCAATTCTACTTTGGAAGAATCATTGTGCAATTTCTTCAGGTGCTCAATCTCTGCTCGAATAGACTGAAACTCCCCTCGAAAAAGTTCAATAACTGATCTTTTCTCAAGTTCGTTTTTTAATCGTTCCACCTCTGTTTTAAGAATTTGAATATCCAAATTCCTATTAAGTTCGTTGGTCTTCCAACGTTCTTCCAATTCGGTTACTCGGTAGTTTAGCGTAACAACTAAATTTGTCTGATTTAGCTCGGTTAATGGAATTGCTTCAGACACCGAATTAAATGTAATAATTAAACAGAATATATAAATTATTTTCTTCAACATTTTGCAACCGATCTCTGCAGAATGCCCGAGAGGACTAACTGTTCTACAATATTATAAGCATATTTTAATTCGTATTTATGCACTTTATGAACTGATAATTACAGTATATTTTCTTTATATTATTGTTTGTGCTTTTACAGTTCGATCAACTTTCTCGTTGATAACATGTAACGGACATTAATTATATATATCATTTATAGTATATACCACAAACAAACAAGATAGTTGATATGCCAACAATATACACATATGATTCAGAGCTATAAATAAATTCTTATATATTCTTAATGATTTACACTTTCCGGACGGGATTATCATGCTGATCAAGAATATATTTGCTTTGTGGGATCTGACACGTCTTCTTTTGCCTGTTACATACTTTTCACAAACCCAATATACCCCTCAGAGGGTATAAAAAAACCGTAAAAATAGAGAACTAAGAATTGAAAAACAAATGTCAACACCTGTGTGTGCCCCCGCATGTGTGTGTGTGTATGTGTGTGTGGGAGTATATATATATATGACCACATGGTCATCGAACATGGCTCAAATTTCCAACTCTACAGGCATTACACTTTTTTTTCCACCCGCAAAAAATAAAACTATCACAGTCTGAGTGGTTTTTATGTGTGACACATGAGTATCAAATTGTTGACTCAATTCGTCGTCTTATTTTGTTTTTTTTCAGTGTATATTGAAATCCATAAATCTTGGCCATCAATTTTAACAAAAGTGGCTTAATCGAAGCCAAACAGTTACTGCTTAAGCAAAAGTGTTAAACTAGTTCGGTTTTTTGGATATTGAATTGTACTTTTACAAAACTATAATATCCTCTACGTAGTATATGAAAAATGTAGTATATATTCTGTATAAAACAGCTGCTTTGCTAGACAAATTCAAGTATATTTTAAAGCCCAACAATGTCGGCTAACTTGGCCTGAAGTAACTACCAATTATATTAGGTTTTTCACCTTTTACAAAGTGTCCCCCAAAACAGCTGTGCTGCTGGACGGACCAATTATATAATATTGAACTGGACCTTTCTCCAAATTGCCTGACATGTGCATTAGTTTTTTTTTGGGACTGCTGACTAAGAGACCCTTTGGCTGGGAATTTAGTTAACTGTTTGCCTGTTACCTGTTAGCTGCTACCAAAAAATCAGCAATACCAAATGGTGGGCGAGCTTATTTAGTGCTTAGTCAACGCTAATTAAGCAACTTTTTACACTACATTACTACAAGTTGACGGTTGTTGTGTAGTTTGGGGAATTCCCCTCAGCCCACGCCTTGACCATGCCCATTAGCCAGTTAGTAGTGGTCTGTTTGTTACACTTTTATTTTTGGCTCAATTTTCTCATTTATGCAATTAAGTGTGCGTTTATTGTGAAACAGGTGAGTTGGCAGCCAGGTGACAGCTACAAATGTCTATCCCTATCTCTATCTCACTACCGTACCCTCTGCCTTACTCTCTCCCCCTTTCCTTTCCTTATCGCACTTGAAGTCTAGCTGCGGTAGTACGGCTATTTAATAAATTTCATTTCACCCCAGGGAACAAAAACAAATAGCACAAGTTTTTTTTTTCCTTTCTTCGTTTGGTTTTTTTCCGGTTTTTTTTTTTTTTGTCGGCCACTTTCGACTTTGTGTCAACAAGTTAATTAAAGCATTTTGAGTACGATTCCTGTTTTGGTTACAATTTCAGTTAATACAACTTGTAATTCTTTCTACTCCTGCTCTTTAATGTCTTAAATGTGTTCCAATAATTAGGAAAATAAAGATAGAAATAAATGTAAATCAAATAATGTCAAAATTAAAGCGAATATGTATAACAAAAAAATTTTTAGTTTCCAGAAGGAAAACATTTTAAGAGCTACTCCTTTAATTTCCTTGACATTTGCTTAGGATAAATATCAAATACTTATTACATATAGTATATTTGACATTTAGCTTGGCACTATTTTGTGTAGCTGAATTTCATTTATTCTATGAGAACGGAATTTAAATCCCAATAGAATCATGTACTGTAATTCAATGTGATTGTATAAAAGTGTTTTGAGCATACAAAATTTAAATAAATATCAATAAATCTGTATTTCAATCTTTACTAATTTAATTCTGAGCAAATCTGAGAGTTTTCCATTAGTCTTTTATTATTTAATTTGAGCAAGGAGTAGGAAAAATAATTACTGGTTGTGCCGTTTATAGCTAGTCGAAACCAACCTGTGGAATCAAGCAAAAGTACCAGATCCTCTAGTCGCTTGTTTTGAAGTCTCTCCAGGTCTTCATAGAATGGTCTTTAAATACAAAAACACAAAAGGTGTACTATAGGATGCTATCCACGTCTTTTTACATTGACGTTTTATTCTGGAATATAGTTTTGAGGTTTCGAACGGATTCATTTAGGTAACGCGGTGGATTATTAAAGCATACATTTAATTAAACATTTTTCATGCCTTTATTAGCAGAGAAATAACCCTTTTTCCACTTTAAATTCTAAAAAAAAACATTTTAAAAAAATATTAACACTTTATTAGCAATGCGTAGACTAACTAAATACCTAAACATCCCTTAAATATATTTTAATGTGCCTCTTTAAAATAAAAACATGCCAAATAAATGTGCTACAAATAAATTTAAGCTAAAAAGTTTCCAAAAACCAGACACAACAAAATGGATATGGCCAAAGGTTTGGGCCATAATTTGGCCAGCAAATATGTATATTTGGCAAATAATTTAACAAAATTATACTATTCACACTTGTCCCACACACACAAGCACAGAAATTTACATTCAAGTCCAATCAAAACGTGCAATGAACAAGAAATTGGCTAAGAAAAAGTTTTCGGTTTTGCCTTTTTTTTTGGGACAATTTTAATGAGAAGACGAATTGAAAAATGTTGCTTTTATTTTGTGTTTTGTATTTTGCTTTAGAGCTGCTCAATTTGTGAGGGGCGTGTTTGTCATTTGTGGGAACTGTGTGCATGGTTCGTTTAGTAATTCGTCAATTCGATTTAGCTACACCGCAAAATGAGCAGCGTACAGTTGTGCATGCCGAGCGTAAGTGCTGAAGTTTGGCAACGCTGTGCTGATCAGTGCGCCATCTTGAAATCACTTAAAAATTGCATTTGCTTAGCAAGTGCTAATTTTAAATAAAGCAGACAAAACTTGAGTTTTTTTCTCTCTTTTGTTGAACATTAAACAAATCGCAAAGTCCCGACGGGAATCGAAACCGCAACTGCCAAAAGCTTGATGTCCGCTCATTTATACGGTTCACAAGCACAAAAGTTATGAACCGGAGAGAGAGAGAGAGAGAGAGAGAGAGAGAGAGAGAGAGAGAGGGGGACAAGGAAGTATGTGGCCAGGCTAATGGCAACCAAGACATGCACGCACAGACGTGTCAAAGAGACAGGCAGCCAAAGAGAGAGGGAGAGAGAGAGTGGGCAACGTGTTAAGCATGGTCTGCAAATCCACAATGAAGGAGTTAAGCTAGAAGGCGTTACCACGCCCACGATTAATTAAATGAAACGAGGCGAATGGCGGCCTTAAAATAAAAACAAGCTGTATGTATTACATAAACTGTAACAACAACAACAATACTAAGAACAACAGCAACCACAGCAAGATGCAAACAAAAACAGTGAAAGTTCTCTACGCGCTGCACAGTGGGACAAAATTCAACTTCAACTGTCGATAACAAGCTCAAAACTTATTTCCAACCCCATAAAGTATATGTATTCATAACCAGTACAAATCTGGCCAATCGTAGAGCATGCTTTTTAGCGAAAAAATGTTTCGAAATTTTTTTTTAAAATATCAAGAATGGAAAATTTTGTATATAAAAATATTGCAAAAATTCAATTTCTTGAAAATTTTAAAATTAAACTGCAAAATTTATTGTGGCATACAGTAGAGCTTAAAATGCTATACCGCTTAAAACTTGGAGAGGTTTTAAGTTTTAGAAATGGTGTTCATGGGATTTCCACATAGCCATTACACTTAAAACATTATTAAATCTTTATTTAAATTTTTAATTGCTATTTGTACAGAAAACAAAATTATAATCTAATACAGAAAAATTTGCTAGTTTTCTTTGCTAAATAATTTAAAATTCATACCAATTTCTATTCCTAAATTTGGTAGGACGATTCTCAGATTAAGTCTGACATATTCCACATAGGTACAGATTCTGCATACAATTATATTGTTTATGGGAATTGTTATATAAACTTTTTTTCCAAAGCATTTATATATTTTCAACATTTATTTAGAAAAAAAATAAACAAACTTTTATGTTTATTAAAATTTTATTAAAAAATAAACAAAAACTATTTATAATAAAAAAAAATTTTTTTGGTTGATGTGAAATTGATATTTTTTTAAATACCATCAAATATGAAAAATTTTGTATGGAAATGTTTGAAGAATTCAATTTCTTGAAAATTTTAAAACTTAACTGTAACAAATTTCTATGTTTAGTAAAATTTTATTAAAAAATAAAAAACAAAAACCATTTTAAAGAAACATTTTCAAAACTGCCACGAAAATCAAGAAGTCTTAAATGGATTTTGAAATTATTGAAATGGTGTATACATATAGTCAAATTTTGACCACTGTGCAATGCCTTGAAACTGTTTGTTTATTTAAACCTTTGGTGTTATGCGTATGTGCGTACACAATGCAAGCACAAAAATCACAAACACCCACACAAAACATAGCAGCAAAAGTGGCAGGAGTTGGCTTCTATCAAACGGTAGTGATGGTAATTACCCTCATGTAGTACATGACACATCTCCATTTCAGCTGAAGACAAGAAAACAGACAAGAAAGAAAACGGTGGAAGAGGAAGGAAGGAAAAGGCGGCAGCAACAACAACACGCTAATCCCGAGTAAACAAAAAGCGAAAGACATCATGAAGCCCGACATATTAACGCTCTGCATTGTGGCAACAACGATCCTGGCTAGCACACGTCACGTCATCGGTTTTCTGACTTCTCAAACTTCGATGGCATCTTCAGAGCAGCAACAGCAGCTACAACAACCACGACAACAACAACAACAACAACTACTACAACAACATTCACGTCTATTAGCTGGCGGTGATGCAGGAATTGGCGGTGACGAAGATGTTGTGCTACAACCGCGTCGTCACTTGGACGCAACGTTGGAACGTAATGTTTACGATCCAGGCGATGGTGAGTCTAAGAGTTTTTTTTTCCCTCTCCCTGCTGCCTGATTAAATGACACTGCCTTTTGTTGTTGTTTGTCCAAGGATTTTGCTTCATTTGACATTTGATGCCGCGTAGGCTTTTTGTTCTTGTGCGTTCATTGAGCCGCCAAAACGGGTTACAAGAGAAGACACGACTAAGACAAACCAAATTTTTTTGAATACCGACTAAACTAATAAATAAGTGTTGTAAAGAAAATATCGCAAAAAAAACTAACAAATTCATAAAGCTGTATTACATTTCATTTCATTTGCAGCAGCAGTCTCAAATTTTATTCTGCTCTCAAATTATTAATTTCTCGAACAATTATCTACAATCTAGATTTTCCATTTAGTTCTGGAAATTTCAAAATTATAATTTCAATTCAGAGCTCTTGACTCTGGTGTGCTTTAGAGTGTTTTGTGTTTCGGTTCGTTTCACTGAACACTCAACAGGTGGCACTACATACAAAAATGTGTAGCCTGCTTTTAGGCGCTTGCTTCAAATTCATTCACTGCAATGAATGGTCGTTGGACATTTCCGGTCATTGCACAATGTTTGTTTTTTTTTGGCATACGTTTATCTATGGCAACACGCCGCACACACATACACTCACACATACACTTATATAAATTCACATATAGCACTTAAAAACGCCCACACTATGTATGTGTTTACAATTTTTGACGCAAAAATTTGATTTACGTCAAAAGTCACACAATTATGTCAATATATCTGTGGACAAAGAGACACTTACACACACACACACACACACACACACACACACACACACACATATGTATGTACGTACGCACACTAATGCATAAAATATGCTTGATTTTATAGGTTATGTTAATATTACAAAATATGGGTTTTGATTGGTTTTTTCCAAATGATTTGCTTTACTTTTGGGCTTTACATATGCTTAAGCAATTTATGAAAATTGCCAAAAAATATTGACTAGCTGACAATCTATTTTTAACTTCAAGATAGTATACTTCAAACGTATATTTTATATATAAAACTATATGGGATTTTGGTGAAATTTACAGAACTTGAAGATAATATTTTAAAGCAACTAAAGGAGCAAAAAAAGCGAAAACTTTTAAAAGATTACAACTTTTGAGATATTATTACAATCTTGAAAATTTTTTAATACTATAAAATTTAAAAAACATAAATATAAGAATGCGTTTAAGCTTACCTGCTTAAAAAATATTTATTTTAAAATATACTTTTAATAGATTGACTCCAAATTCTAGCAATTTTTCATTGGTATTAAAGAGTTGTTAGCTGTATAGAATATATAAAGGGATTAGTTATGAAATTTTTTGACTGTGAAAAAATATGCCTAAATATGTTTAATAACAGCTAAAAGTAGCTAACTACAAACATAAAGACATATTTAAACTTATATTTAAAAGTATTTTATAAAGGTTAACAATTAAAGCGCCTTCTATGCAAATTGTTTTGACTTGACTCTAAAATTAACCCATTTTAAAGTGGTATTAATGAATTGGTAGCTGTTAAGTTAAGTGTAAGCTGGCCCACTCGCAAAATTGAAATGATGCACAGTAGGGGAGGGGGAGGGGGGAGCGGGCGGTAAAGCGTGGAGGCGTGGCATTCATACAGCCCATAGCAGAGTTATGGCCACAGTCAGGATGCTGCCAAATGAGACAAAAGGCAAAACGTCTGATGGACGAGCAAAACGTCAGGCACAATGAATGACCAAATTGAATGACTGAAGGACTGACTAACTGACACGCTCCTACGTGGTCTAAAGATGAAGCTATAGCTCCCTTTTTCCCCCATTGCCTTTACAGTTGTCGCAGCCATTGCCATTGCCATCGCCATCGCCGCCGGTCAATTTCCGTTGCGAAGAAAATAATCGTTTGACACTCACATACAATATACAACATATATATTTTAATATGTATGAGTATGGGTTGTAAAAGAGTGAATTCAGAGCTCAGAACTCACAATTCAGAACTGGGAACTGTGAGCAGTAACAGACAAACAGAACGAGTCAAACTTTTAAATGTCAGTTGGCGGAAACTTGACGCCTGTTTCTGGCGGTGGAGTAGATTGCGGTCGGATTAGTGGCAAAGTTTACAAGTAAGCTGTAGTTAATTCTAATAGTCGACTACAACATATCCTGCAGTTAACTCAACTATACATACTAGACGATTTAGACTGCTATATTGAATAAATTGCAGCATACTTTTAAGCGTTAGATTAATTTAAAAGAACTTTAAAAAGCTTTAACAATTTTATTAGTTTATCGATCTATATGCTATAGAGTTTTGGATATACATAGCACAAATAAGAGAGGGCATACATGCAGGAATATTATGCTTGACTATTAAATACCCATTAATTCTCTTTTATTTGAACTAAACAATGATCAGTAGTCCTCAAGTTTATATTTTATATTATGAGCTAAGTTAAATAAAAATTTTAAGCTAATAGCTATATTTTTGTTTGGCTGAACGATGATCAGGCAGTCTTAATATTGATACTCTTTAATAAAGAAGATATGTTATAAAAAATGGGAAGCTGGTAGCTCTTACAATTTGTGCTGAACGATGATCAGGCAACCTGCAAGCTCATACTTTATAAAAAGAGATATGTTTAATAAAAATTTCAAGCTTTTAGCTTATTTTAATTAGACAGAACTATGATCAGGCAGTGTAAATATTCATACTTTATAATACGTAACTATTTTATATACAAATGTCAACCTTTTAGCTGTTTTGTTTTGGGCTGAACAATGATCAGTCTTATCTATCGAGTTTGTAATGCAATATACCCTTTTACTCTACGATTACCGAGGTATAAAATTGGCAAATAATACAAAGACACTTTTGTTTCTTCTCGCCTCATTTTACAGAATTGCTGCACGCTCTCAATTCGGAACTGGGACTGGCATTATCGCCGGAGGAATCAGACTATGCGAATTCGAATGCAAATTCGAATACGATGCCAAATCCGAATGCCGTTTACAATGAGTTGGAGGTGGAGGTGGCCAACAAGTTTAATATGCTCAAGAAACTGGAGGAGGATTTGCGTGCCGAGCAGGAACTAGTCGACAAATCCGCTTTGCTCATGAAAATGCTTGAGGTAAGTCAAATGCCGCAGCTTAAAAGCGAACAGCTTAGCAGCAAATATACCCCTCTATCTGCACCCTCTGCCTTCTAGGATCCCACATTGGACACTTTGCCGTTGGTCTATGTGGAGGTGGATGAGGAGGTGGAACCGGCTGCAATTACGGCTGCGGCAACCGATGATTATCCAGAGCAGGAGAATGGCATACAAGGTCTTGTACTTGGCCAAAATAAGCCAAAACGTTCACGTTATTATCGTCGTTATCCCTGGAAGCGTCACAATCGAAACCGCGGGTAAGTAACGCTCTCCACCTCACCTAGAAATTCTCCCAAAACACCGAGTTTCTTTAAACCTTCCAAAATTTAAATAAAGCTACACAAAAATTTAACTAACATTTAGTTTATAATTTTTTTGTTTATAGTTATTTTTTATTTTCAACTAAAATTTTTTTTATAATTTTGGTATAATGTGTCTCACAGCAGTGTAATAATTTAAATAAAAATTATATAAAAATCATAAACATTAAAAACATGAATTTGAAATAGAAAAGTTTGTGATCAACCCTTTGAACTGAAGTTCAAATGAATATCTTGAATATCTTAGACTCCAATTAAATTTCCTTAACTTTTCGTAACTTCTAAAAATGTTGAAAAATTATAAACTTAAAAAAAGAAACATAAATTTGTTAAAGAAATACTTTATAATCGTAATTTCTTTACTTTGCTGACTTAATATTCTAGATCTAATTGTTATTTCTACACTTTAAACCGATTTCCACAAATTTTAAATATTAATTAAAAAACCGGACTTAAAATATACAACTTATTGCTTAAATTTAAAAGAATTTCATTGAGATTTAATACGCAAAATCTTTTTAAAGTTCAATTCTTTAATAGGTTTTCCTAACTTCTAAAAATGTTGATAAATTATAAAGACTTAAAAACAACACGGATTGTTAAAGTAATTAATTTTTTTTGTATACAATTTTATTTATATGAATCTCCAAAAATCACTTTATTTTTGATTTTTTCACTTCTAATTTGATCCCCATATACATATACTAATATATTAATTAGTTAAACCAAAAATCAATTCAACGCCTTCAAAAAAAAAAAATGTCGATTTATGAAATGGGCGTGATGTGAAAAAATTAAAATGCTAATAGATAAATTTGTTGTTACCGTTATCAGTTCTTACATGAATTCTATCAACAGCAACTATGATCCGGAACTGCGGTATGCCTGTACACCCAGTAAGGAGGATATCTTTAAACTTTTGGTCAATCTACATGAGAATCGCAAAGGGAATCACAGCAAGACCGTCAATTTTTGTAATCGCAAGCGTCCGGCAAAGGCTGTATTTACCAATATACGATTCTTGGGCTAAAGCAAAAAAACAACCTACAAATGTGTACACACTGGCAAGGACAAAAGCACAAGGACACGCACACAAACACAAACACACTGAGACACTGAGAGAAACTGGCAGACACAAAACATATGTATACCAAAAGCATCAATTGTACATTGCGGACAAAAGTCAAGCGCGAAACTGGAGAACAACAAGCACTAACAATTAGTTAACTAACTGATAACTAAACTTAATTAAAGCAAAATAACTAACTAACCAAACCACAACTAACTAACTAACTAAATAAGCCCGCACTTAGTAGCAATTTGAATGTAATCGCACAACTTTCCTATTTCCCAATTCTCCTCTTCTCCCCCCCTCCCACAGAAACAAATCCAAACAGATCCCGCTCTAAATGTGTTGTATATAAGTACTACTATAACAATATAAAAAGTTTTTAGTATTGCATGTGGGTTTATTGGTGCATACATGTTAATAATGTTTTTTAAAACTTGTCATATCATTAGAATGCGTCAATCGGTGTCGGTAGTTGAGTATTATTATAACTATACAAACTTTTTATTGTTACTATTATTACAATACTATATATATATATAAAATAATAACTACAAACTTTACTACAAATTTAGGCCAAATTGAACCTAATTGAAAGCAAAACATCAATGTGTATATATGTATATGTATACTTTACAAATAACTCTTATCTAACTATGTAAGAATCGAGAAATCTTAATGCTAATAAACATATGAAATATATATCTACCATATGTACATATATGTGTATATTGTTTCTGTACGCAATGGACTCTTTTTTTACCCTCTGAGGGGTATATTGGGTTTGTGAAAAGTATATAACAGGCAGAAGGAGGCGTAGCAGACCCCATAAAGTATATATATTCTTGATCAGCATCAACAGCCAAGTCGATATAGCCATATCCGTCTGTCCGTGTGAACAAACATAACTCAGAGATGGTAAGCGCCACAATATCCGTTTTTGTCAATAACGACCACATATTCAGTAAGGCAATACAAGAATCTTGTTTTTTTTGATGCCACGTCCCATTCGCCCACAATAAGCGAAAAAACCAGACATACCTCGGAAAAAATAGGGACTAGGGACTCCAATTTTGGCATGCAGCTTACTATTTGCAATATAAAGATAATGCAATCAAAATTTTTCGGATGCCACGCCTCCTTCGCCCACCAACAGCACAATTTCTTTGCAACTTGGCATGCCGCTGGCTCACTTATTTTTTTAATGTATAGTTTTGTAAATTAGCGTATACTTGGAGACATATAATATCAAACGATTGTGTTTCATCAAAATCGGACTATAATTAAAAAAGTTGATCGTACAGCGAAGATCGTTACTTTCAGGCGAGGCATTGCCATGTGCATTGCACTGAGCTGTGCACACAAGCAGAGAGAACGACAACGAAAAACATTGTGCGAGCGAGACAGACACACAAACATCTGTGCATGTTAAGTTCTTGCAGCAGTTACTCCAATTTAAACTCATATAATTGTAAATAGAACTCAAAGAGTATTACACGGTCGGCATGCCCGACCTACATGCAAGCAAGCCGAATGTAAGAGACATCTTAAATAAAAGTCTACTTTCATTCTTTACATAAAAACAAATTACATATATTTAAAAATCTATAACTATAAATCACTATAATTTTAACAAAAGCCATTTTACGGCAACATAAATACATATCTAAGAGCTACATATATATGTTGTGTATAAAGGAAATGATTCTACCAATAATCAGTCAGTTGGTGTGGCAGTAAAGCAAGAACATTTTTAAGCTCTGAATCACACATCGTTTGTTATAAACAAACTTTTGGCATATCAAACATAATTATGTTGAAATTCTGAAAATAGTTTAGTAAGCAAAATTGTTTATCAAAGCGGATGTGCCTTAAATAATGGAATGCCATTTTTCAGATATAAGAATTGCTCTGTATTAATCAGCATTCTAATACCCATAGTTCTCACATACATATGTACAGACATGGTATATAAGATTTTGCGAATGACTTTAGAATTAGATTTAGCTGTTGTTTAATTTGTTAGACATTCAGTCTTCTGAGGAATTCAGAACAGATGGGTTTCAAAATGTTAAACAAAATAATTTATATATTCTGTTTAATTATTACATTAAATTCGGTGTCTGAAGCAATTCCATTAACCGAGCTAAATCAGACAAATTTAGTTGTTTCGCTAAACTACCGAGTAACCGAATTAGAAGAACGTTGGAAGACCAACGAACTTAATAAGAATTTGGATATTCAAATTCTTAAAACAGAGGTGGAACGATTAAAAAACGAACTTGAGAAGAGATCAGTTATTGAACTTTTTCGAGGGGAGTTTCAGTCTATCCGATCAGAGATTGAGCAACTAAAGAAATTTCTCAATGATTCTTCCAAAGTAGAATTGGAGAAAGAGTCGCAACTTCAATCCATTAAAATTGAACTGGAGAATCAAAAGAGGGAAAAACTCGAAAAGATCTCGCAACTTGAGTCTATGACATCGGAGGCAGAGAGTCAGAAGAAGGAAAAACTCGAAAAGATCTCGCAACTTGAGTCTATGACATCGGAGGCAGAGCATCAGAAAAAGGAAAAACTCGAAAAGGAGGCTCAAATTCAATCTCTTAATTCGAAACTCGCGAATATAACGAAAGACACAAATGATAAGCATACTCGAATCCAATTTCTGGAAGCGCAGGCAGAGCGTCTAAAAAGTGACTTACAAGACAAAGATTTACAAATTCAATCTCTGAATAAAGAGCTTCAGAAAAAGAAAATAGTTGAGCTCCAAGCAGAACGTAATATGCAAAAATGTGCAAAGGCGACGTCAAGTGGAACTTACAACACGATTCTTCCCAGCTTTAGTAACGAATCATTCAAAGTTGTCTGTGATGCTGAAACTCGAGGAGGCGGATGGACGATCTTTTTTAGACGATTGGATGGAAGTGTGGACTTCTATCGGAACTGGACTGAGTATAAAAATGGATTCGGTAATCTGGATGGTGAGTTCTTTATGGGTTTGAACAAGCTACACGCTCTAACCACAGAGAGGAAACATGAGTTGTTAGTCATTCTGGAGGATTGGGAGGGAGTTGAAAAGTATGAAACTTACGATGAGTTTGCCATCGGCAATGAGGATCAAAAGTATATTTTACACACTCTGGGCGAAGCTAGTGGAACTGCTGGCAATTCACTTACATATCATAAAGACAAAATGTTTTCCACATTCGATCGCAATAATGATCGTTGTATTAAAGAAAACTGCGCTATAAAAAGCCATGGTGCCTGGTGGTACTGTGGTTGTCATCACAGGTACTAAAGAACATTGTTTAGCAAATCAATATTTAATGACTTGATTTCTTACAGCAACTTGGCTGGAGCGTATGGGGACAATACCTATCTAAGAGGCGTCAATTGGTGGCATTTCCGTGGTCACCAATACTCTCTAAAAAAGGCAATAATGATGATACGTCCGAAAATGGTATAAACTCTTTCAAAAACTGTTCTGTTAAAGTGTATTTGAAGAAAAATCTATTATTATTCTATATCTAATCAAATATTGCAATAATTAAAGCAGTTCATTCAGATTTTTATACCCTCTGAGGGGTATATTGGGTTTGTCAGAAGTGTGTAACAGACAGAAGGAGGCGTGGCAGACCCCATAAAGTAAATATATTCTTGATCAGCATCAACAGCCGAGTCGATATAGCCATGTTCGTCTGTTCGTATGAACAAACAGAACTCAGAGATGGTAAGAACTACAATATTCGTTTCAGTCAGTATCGACCACATATTCAGTCAGTACAATCTTTTTTTTTTTCGTTTTTGGAGAATATCTCGGTAACTTTAACACCTAAGGACACCAATTTTGGCATGCAGGTTTCTAGATGCAATATAAAGATAATGCCATCAACATTTTTTGAATGCCACGCCTCCTTCTTCCACCAAAAGCACAATTTCGTTGTAACTTTGCATGCCGTTGGCTCACTTATTTCTTAACACATAGTTTTGTAACTTAGCATATATTTGGAAACAAATAATATTAAACGATTGTGAAGATTTCATCAAAATTGGAGTATAATTAAAGAAGTTGGACATACAACGAAAATCGTTTCTTTTACACAAGCAACGACAACGAAAATCATTGTGCGAGCGAGACAGACATACAAATATGTGTGCATGTTAAGTTCTTGCAGCAGCTACTTCAATTTGAACTCATATAATTGGAAATGAAACTCTGAGGGTATTACACGGTCGGCATGCCCGACTGACATTTTCTAACTTCTTTCATATGTGCTACAAAATCTGGCTTTAAATCTGGCTGCGGGTTTGTATAATAAAAACTGTTGTAATTATAAGAACTTTGCCGAGTTCCCAGCGTTGCCAATTAGCCAGTCAACCATCAAAGGACATGGCAACTCTGCACTTAATGCAGCCCTGGGCCAGTGGCTAAGCCCTCTATAGAAGCGCTCTATTTTTAGCAGCAGTATCTGTATTTAGCCATTTGTTTATTAAATATGAACATATTTTGTACGCAGCTTTTTGCCACGTTTCTTTTTTACGGCTTCGCTTTGAGACATTTTTCGAAGCATTAAACGTCATCAACACCAATAACAATTTAAGCAAATAACAAAAATCAGAATGGAAAACAATTTAATGTGGTAAGTATAATATATTACAGAAAAAACTGGCTGTCATCTTTGATATAAATACGGGAGTAAGTACACTTCCATTGTTTATCTATGCATCCCTTTTGAGGACTCTAACCAAGAGTTCAACAATCTAAACAACAAAAGTGCTACTCGAAGTAGCCCGATTCCTGAAACGAACCCAGATTAGTTTTATATCTTTTGAAATCAAAATTTTAAACTGTCTTAGGAATCACATTTATCGCACAATAATTAATTTTAGATTTTTCCAAACAGCTGAAAGCTAAAATTATTATATTTTACCGGCTAGAAGTTCAGAAATTTCACAATTTATTATGTTATAAATATGAATTAATCCTTTTAATTCATTAATTAATTTAAAAAAAATCAAAAAAGTTTTAAAATATTTTTTAATATGATGTTATTAGAACTTAAATAATTGAAAAGATTTTTGCTGATTTAATTTAATTTAATATAATCAGAAATGAGAGGCAGAGAATATTTTACGGTTAGGCGGGCTCGACAGTTATGGAAGGTTGAAGTCCCCCGATTACCATATTTCAAAACTCTTAACACCGATATGTTTCCTAAAATTGCAGCTATTTTTTTTGATCGGAATAGCATTCTAGACTCTAGTCAATGCCAATTTCAATTTATTAATATGCATTTAATTTTTAAAATTTTAGAAAATATAATTTATTTCAAAAATTTTCATAGATTAAAAAAAAATTTTTTGAAATTTTTTTTTTAAAAAAACTATTTTATTATTTTGGAAATTTTGTGTAGTTTATGAATATATATACTTTATGGGAACGGGAAATGAGTTTTAAGCGCGATAAGAGCTTGCGACTATGCTTATCTTTTTTGTTTTCAGTGTACCACAACTTCGGTGTGTCGTTCGCTTTGTTTTCTGCTGAGTTGCTGACGTCATTGAGTGAGATGTGTGAAAAATACGGTTTCTCTGCTTAGTCAGCATTGGCTTTGCTTCACAGACAGTGCTAGCTGTAAAGCGGCCGTATTGTTGTCAGTATCATTTCCGTTGTTGTCAGCCACAGCAAACAGCAACAGCAATACCAACAACTGCCACAGCAACAACAACAACAACAGCAACATGAACAACAGCCAACAACAACAAGTGCTCTTCAAATAGATAACCTCAATGCCAAGTTGGTTGTCTGGAGGTGTCGACACTGATGCCTAACCAGAGCTTAGGCAAACAAGAATGCCAAGAATACTACTTCATACTGTCCAGTTAGCTCTTCTAGTTGAGATGTCGGCGCATTTTTAGACCCTGCTCTGCTATCTAATTGAACGTACATACATTTTAAGAAAATTTAAGAGCTAGAGCTATCAAATCTAGGAAGTAGTTGCTTTGATTTCGTATCCAGATTAAGATAAATTCTAAAAATATCTTAGCTAAAAATTGACAATCTGTATGTCTTTCTGCCTGTATATGTACATCTCTAAGTCTCAGAGGTTTTAAGAGCTAGAGCTATTACATTTTACGGGTAGGTGCATCTATACTGCACACAGGTCTAGAGGAATTCTAAAAATATCTTGACAAAAACTAGCATTTATCTCAGAGACTTTAAGAGCTAGAGCTACCAAATATGGTAAGTAGGTGCGTCTATTCCACATTTACATATATAGAACTAGAGAAACTAGAAATGACTTAACCTAAATACGTAAATCTGTGCGTCCGTCTGTCTGTATACACACAAAAATTGCAATGACCTTAAGAGGTAGAGCTACTAAAAATTACAAGTAGTTGCCTCTATTGCGCACACAAATCAGGAGAAATTCTAGCAGTGTCGTAAATCTGAGCGTTCATTATTTGTTATTAATAGGTGCTGGGTCTTTTACAGCCGACTCGCTCGTCTATAGCCTTTGATACGAGCATAACTCAGGAGATTGCTTAACCATTCAATGTCAAAGCGATGTTCTCAACCACCAGACAGCACCACAACTGTCCACAATCGTTGTACTTATGCTATATGCCAAACAATGCTTATCATTTGTATAGCGAATTTAAAGTCTACACTTTGTTGTACTATTTACAGATATCTATTACTTTAAGTACATTACAATGTTGTATACTTATAGCATTTACTTATATGAGTAGTTTTAGAAAATGTAAAAAAAATTAAACAATAACTTGGTTGAATTTGAGATAGTATCTAAGGAATTAGATTGTTTAATTACTGTCCTTTAAAAAAAAAATCTAGTTTAGCGGGAAAATGCCAGAACATCTCAAATTAATGTTATTCCTAAAAGACCCTCAAAGGTCCCATCAGCCACATTCTAAATATAAATCTGCCGTCCTTAAAGTGTTATATATTTTAAGCCATCAAAATATAATGTAAAAATTCATGATTTAAGTATTTCTTTTTAATAATTTAATAAAAAACTTCCGTTGATTTTTGTGTAAAAATGTTTAATACAATCTTCTAGCACATTGTGTTACTTTTATTTAGGCGGTAAACTTTAGCCAAATATATTGCTAAACCAACTTCGAACCGGAGCAAAGCAGATGGGTTTGGTCAACCATAAAGTGTCGACCGATAGACGTAATACCTCCATATAGTCAAAGGTACAGCTGCTTTGCTCAAAAGCTTTTGTCACCGGTTTACTTGTTGCTGCCGGCGATGGCGCTGGAGATGGAGATGAAGTTGGAGTAGTTCGTATATCATCGTCATCGAGAGCGGCACGTGCAAAAGCCTCATCGGCATCAAAATAATAGAATTCTTTGCGTGTAGAGTTCGTTTCGACGACACGAGACGGTTGCTGGGCATCCAGGCCACGGGCATAGGTCCAGGCGGCCTGTCTACCCTGACGATAGGGCAGTGTTAAAGGCAGCAGTGAGCTCTGCGGATAGCCGTTTGGTATCAAACGTGACGGGTAATTGGGCCAGAGGGCAGGCGATTGTGCTTGGGGATGATAGAACGACTGTTGGCCAAGTTGAGGCTGATAGCCAAATTGGGGTTGATAGCCCAGGGGCAGGGGTAGTCCAGCCGGCAGTCCAGATTGTCCGGGTAAACCTCCGAGACCCCCCAAAGGATCACTTTGTATAAGACCAGCTGTTCCTGTAGCTGCGCCTGTTGCCGTTCCTAAACCCGCTCCTAGTCCCGTTCCTAAGCCCCCTCCTAGTCCTCCCCCCAGTCCAACTCCTGGTGTATAGCTCTGTGTATCCGTATCCTGAAAGATCTCTAGCAGAAAACCATTCGAATTTCCGCCACTACCCGATTGTCCCATGCGCAAACGTATCGCTTTGCGTCCCTGGGGCCAAAAGGACTTGTGCACCTGTCCGGAACGACAACCGCAATACCGTTGTCCATCCATTTCTACAAAATCACCCGTACACGCTGCCGCTCCCGGCAATTGTGTCGGATAGAGTCCCGCCCCTCCACCACCCGCTGAATAGCCAAAATCAAAGAATTTCAAATGCACACGTAAACCAACAACATTCGGTGAATTCTTCTCCAAATAGAAGACACAATCACGCTGTTGACCCGGCAACAGAGCCGTGAACACAGTACGCGGAAATCCCGGACTGGAGAGATAGAAATGCGATTGCGTAAAACTGCTCACACAGCAGAGATCCAATTGTCCGCCAAATTGCTGTAGATTCTGTGCATCGTAATCCTTGAGCTGTACGCCTTGGGGTTGAAACGAGCTCAATTGATATTGCTCCGAAATGGCGGGCAGCTGTTGTTGTTGTGGTTGTGGTTGCTGCTGTTGCTGCTGCTGCTGTTGTTGGGGAACTTGTTGCTGTTGCTGTTGCTGTTGCCGTAGCTGTAGTTGCAGTTGCTGTTGCAGCTCCTGTTGTTGCTGTAGCTGCAGCTGTTGCTGTTGTTGCAGCTGCTGTTGTAATTGCTGCAACTGTGGCTGCGGAAATTGCTGCTGCTGTTGCTGTGCAAATTGTTGCGGCAGTTGTCGCTGAAACTGTAGCTGCTGCAGCTGTTGCTGTAGCTGCAATTGCTGCTGCTGCTGCTGCGCAAATTGCTGCGGTAATAGTCGCTGCTGCTGCTGCTGCTGTTGTGGCTCATTGCTGTTGCATGGAGGCGCCAGATTGGTTGCCGGCGCCGCAACTGGCAAATAGAAGCCATCGGCTGGATTAGCAAACGGATAGCCAGGCGAATAAAATGCTGGCCAAGCAGCAAACGGCGATTGTTGCTGTGCCCAACTGTTGTTTAGCAACAATTGCTGTTGTTGTTGCTGCTGCTGTTGTGACTGCTGCTGCTGCTGCTGCTTCTGATGATGTTGATGCAACGGCTTCTTGGCTGGCATTTTGGCATCCACGGCAATTGTATCATCCTCATCCTCAACATCATCCTCTACAGCTAGTCCCCTGGCAAAATCTTCATTTTCACATGCCAAACGTGTTACGAGCAATCGAAAACCACCAGCAGTTGTCCACGGCGAATCATCGCTGAGAAAACGCAGACGTAGTATGCCATCCGGAGTCTGATACTTTCTGATGCCCAACACCTGACCACATAGCACATCCAAATCATTAGCCTGCTGCTGTAAACCAATTGCCAAATAATCACGACTACAATTCTCCGAGATTTCCAATTGAAAGTCCAGGAATTGTATATGGAATTTGGTGGGACAGCGATAGGGCGAGCGTATGACAAAGTCCATACAACGATTGGGTGGATAGTTATCCGGATAATTGGGTGATTGCAACAGACTCTGTCGCTGCCGGTAGACACCTTGCAATTCACACTGCGACAGTTCATCGTGTACAGCCGAGTAGCTGCAATTGATGATCGTTAGCCAGCAAATGTAGCGATAGAGCCATTTAGCACTATAAACGAATCCTAGTAAATCCTTTCGCGTCATATTTTAGCGCATAGAAAGTGTAGAGGAAAACGCGTGCCGTCTTTTTGTAACTGACAAACGCAACTAAATTGTCGCGGGTCACTCGAAACGCTCTTTGGGTCGACCATTTGTGAGGTGTGACTTTTGCCGTTTCACTTGCCACAATTGCCCCGATCTGTGCTTGCCCCCGGGCCACCTAGCTACCTAAACACCTGTGGCTTAAACAATTTGCACTCTTGTTTATGGCCACAACAAAAGCATTCATTCACTTGTTTTGACTTGTAGCCAGTTTGTGTGTATCTAAACTTTTTTTGTTTTTGGCATACCAATTGAAAATTGTGCTTCAGTTAGCAAATATTTAGTGATGTTAGCTCAATATAATTGGGCAGCACCAAAAATGAGTTATCGATAAATCGATTAATGCTAAAAATGTTTAATTTATTGATAAATCTTAGCTATTATAGCGTATATATTTAACAATAATCAATCTATCGATCTATCGATATATCGAATATCAATCGATTTATCGATCAATCGATAGACATCTAAATTCAAACGATATTTTGAAAAATAAAGCAACGATTAAACGACCTTTCAATACGTGCAAAAAATTTCGATAGATCGAAAGAGTAAGCAACGATTAATCGTTTTATCGTTGCATAATAACATCAAATTGTACAATTCAGCTCAAAAAATGTAACTATCATACATTAATTTTCGACATTTTACGATATATCGATAATTTTTACAACAATAAATCGATTTCACAACTTAACATGTAAGAGTTACAAGTTATGCATAAAACTTATACCTTTTTCAAGGTTTTATTTAAAAGAATATTTTAATTTGTTGATTAAACAAATTGAGCATTGAAATAAAATTAATATATTGATATTGAGTCCCATCACTTTTATGGATACACCCCATATTCAATTCATAGCTAGCGAAAACAAAAAACCAATACCATATCGAACACATTGCTCTCTGTAGTACATTGAACTCTATTTAAGATATTTAACAGTCAAAAACTGTCATACAGTAGAGATTCTTTTAGGCTTAGAAATACTATATGTATCCACAATACAATGGGGTGCAAAAAGGTTTTTGGGCATACGGAAGCTGTAAAAGTCAAATTTGTGACTCAAACCATAGGGTTTATTTGTATATATCTTTTAAATATACAAATTTCTCAGTTTAAGACTAGTATACTTAAAACTAAAAGGCAGGCAAGTCTTTGCGACTAGGCTACACGTTGATCAGTCAGTAAATACAAAGGGTTGTCTTTCGAAAGATTTGTATAGTGGTATCTTTTTCGGTCACATAATAAAAATCCCTCTATTTTCGAAACGATTAGTATTTCTATATTAAATATATATTTCAATATTTCTTCCATACAAATTATCTAGCGTGCCCATAATATTTGCTTAAATTAATTAAATCTAAAACTAAATTTTATTCAATTCCGGTAACGGGCATTAAAAATTTGTTATAATAATTTTTATTTATTTCCAAACTTAACTCAAACATTTCCCATGAAGTGTATTAATCATTCGTAGTTTCCAAAACCAAAATAAAGCTCTCTTTCTTATTTATTTAGGTTTTTGGAATTCCTAAGTAATTTCCCGGACAATGTCTATTAACTCTTGAAATATTTAGTAGCTGTATAACAACTTTTTCGAAAAGCAAATGCTCACTTAATAAAACGATAAGAGGTAAAACATATACTTGCAAATGTAATTCGCAAGTAGGTGATAATTATTATTATAATATTAACACAAAAGTTAAGATTCGTATAGAATATGGTGTATAATATTATCAAATGTATTCTTTGGTAAAATTTATGACTTCTTTAAAGAGAATATATGCAATGTGGATTATTTTAATGTAAAAACAATCATTTCCATTCGCACCTACAGTGGGCGACAAATTGTTTCACATGCTTCAACAAAAAAAAAGGAGAAGAAATATAAAACAAATATTCAGACCATAAACCACAAATGCGTTAAGTGCCGTTAAAAAAAAAAAAACGCAGTCATAAAATCAACAACAGCAAGAAAAATCAACAATAAATGGCAAACACAACTCCAATAACTATTACAATGGAGCATAAGTTGCATAACGTCACAAAATATTTGTTTACACTCGTGGGAGCGATTGGGTTGCACTTGAAACACGCCACGCCCATACGCACATACGCCCATTTAGTCAACCATTTGTCATATGAACAACTAAATGATGCTGTTTGCATATTTTAAAGCACATACATATGTATTTTTATTGTTATTATAACAGTATACCAGCTTGTTATACCCTCTAAGGGGTATATTGGGCTTGTGAACAGTATGTAACAGGCAGAAGGAGGCGTGGCAGACCCCATAAGGTATATATATTCTTGATCAGCATCAACAGCCGAGACGATACATCCGTTTCCATCTGTCCGTCCTTCCGAGTGTCTGTTTGTCCGTATGAACAAACATAACTCAGAGATGGTAACAGCTACAATATCCGTTTTAGTCAGTATCGACCACATATTCAATTAAGCAATACAAGAATCTTTTTTTCTTTTTAATGCCACGCCCCATTATTACAAATTAGAAGTTTACTTTACATATTGGTATCTATATAACTTATATAAATGTATCTTATACCTTATATTGTACACATATGTAAATCTATAATTTAATAAATGTAAATCGATGTTAAAAATTAAATGAAAAAATTGAAAATGTCTTTAAAACAAAGTCATTCATCATACCAAAAATATATAATTAATCTCGTTTCAGTTGATTTTATATCTTACAGTTTTCAGATTTTAACATAATTATATTTGGTAATGGCAGTTACTTTTAATACAATTTCTCTTCAACATATTAGAATACAACATTTTTTACCTCACACTACATTTCAACAGTTTCTGATAGTATCTCTAGGATAAGTTTTTATTGTTTCTTCGAACGTATCAGCATTATTGCTCGTTTAAGGGAATATTTTTTACCATGGAACTTATACCAATTGATGCCCTTGCCAGAAGCCGTGTCATTATACTTTCCAGCCAAGTTGCTGTAAGAATTCAAATCATTAAATAATGATTAACAAAACAATTAATATTTGTGCATACCTAACGTGACATGAATGGTACCACCAGGCACCATGGTTTGCTATAGCGCAGTTTCCTTTGTTTGCATCATTATCGCGATCGAGTGTTGAAAACTTTTCTCCTTGATGATACGTAAGTGAATTGCCTGCAGTTCCACTAGCTTTGCCCAGAGTTTGTAAAATATACTTTTGATCCTCATTGCCGATGGCAAACTCATCGTAAGTTTCATACTTTTCAACTCCCTCCCAATCCTCCAGGATGACTAACAACTCCTGCTTCCTCTCTGTCGTTAGAGCATGTAGCTTATCCAAACCCATAAAGAATTCACCATCCAGATTACCGAATCCATTTTTATACTCAGTCCAGTTCCGATAGAAGTCCACACTTCCATCCAATCGTCTCAAAAAGATCGTCCATTCGCCTCCTCGAGTTTCAGCATCACAGACAACTTTGAATGATTCGTTACTAAAGCTGGGAAGAATTGTGTTGTAAGTTCCACTTGACGTCGCCTTTGCACAGTTTTTTATATTACGTTCGGCTTGGAGCTCAACTATTTTCTTTTTCTGAAGCTCTAGCTCCGTATTGAGAGATACATTTCGAGACTCCTTATGGAACTTTGCTGCCTTGTATTGATTCGCTTCCGCTTTCATTGATTGAATTTCAGACTCCTTTTCCATTTTTTCCTTCAATAGAAGCTCGGCCTCCTCTTTCATTAATTGAATTTCTAATTCTTTTTCTAGTTTTTTCTTTTTCAGACTTTCCAGTTCCAATTTAAGCGATTGAAGTTGCGACTCTTTCTCCAATTCTACTTTGGAAGAATTATTGTGAAATTTTTTAAGTTGTTTAACCTCTGCTCGTATGGATTGAAAATCCATTCGAAAAAGTTGAATAACTGATTGTTCCACCTCTGTTTTAAAAAGTTGAAAATCTGATTTCTTTATTAGTTCATCGCTCTTCCAACGTTCTTCCAATTCGGTTACTCGGTAGTTTAGCGAAACAATTAAATTTGTCTGATTAAACTCGGTTAATGGAATTGCTTCAGACACCGAATTTAATGTTATAAATAAGAGCAATATATAAGTTATTTTCATAAACATTTTGCAACTGATCTGCTCTGAACAACCGAGAAGACTGATTGCATTACAAAATTTAACAGCAATCATATATACTACATATGTACACTTGTGAGTGCTTTGGGTATTTGTATGGTGACTAAGAGCAGTTCTTATATCTGAAAGTTACTCAAAATTGCCATTCCATAATTCATGGCACATCCACTTTGATAAACAATTTTGGTCTTCCAAATATTTTTCAGATATCTGGAGTTCATATGCCAAATGTTTGCTTATAACAAGCGTTGTATGATTCAATGCTTAATAAAATCACATTTAAATACTACACAGACTGACGTTTATACAATGTTATCCAGGAATAATTACCAGCTAAAATAACACAAAGTTTATACATTCTTATGAGTCGGTGAAGCAGTAAAATAAACATATTTTTAAACTCTTAATTATATATGGCAGACTTATAAACGTTTTCATTGTTTATGGTTATATCATATGTATATTATAAATAATAATCACATACTTGATATCAGTTACAGATTGTAAAACAAGAAAGAAAATGTCAGTCGGGCATGCCGACCGTGTAATAACCTCTGAGCTTCGTTTCCAATTAGATGAGTTCAAATTGGAGTAACTGCTGCAAAAACTTAACATGCACACATATTTGTATCTGTCTCGCTCACACGTTATTCGTTTTCGTTGCTTGTGTGCAATGCTCAGTGCAATGCACGTGGCTATGCTTTGCTTAAGAGTAACGATTTTCGTTGTATGTCCAACTTCTTTAATTATAGTCAGATTTTGATGAAATCTTCACAATCGTTTAATATTATTTGTCTCCAAGTATACACTAAGTTACAAAACTATGTGTTAAGAAATAAGTGAGCCAACGGCATGCAAAGTTACAACGAAATTGCGCTTTTGGTGGGAGAAGGAGGCGTGGCATTCAAAAAATGTTGATGGCATTATATTTATTTTGCATCTAGCAACCTACATGCCAAAATTGGTGTCCCTAATTGTTATAGTTACTGAGATATTCGAGGTACGTCTGGTTTTTCGCTTATTGTGGGCGAATGGGGCGTGGCATTGAAAAAAAAAAGATTCTTCTATTGATTGACTAAATATGTGCTCGATACTGACTAAAACGGATATTGTAGCTCTTACCATCTCTGAGTTCTGTTTGTTCATACGGACAGACGGACAGACGATCTTGGCTATGTCGACTCGGCTGTTGATGCTGATCAAGAATATATATACTTTATGGGGTCTGCCCCGCCTTCTTCAGCCTGTTACATACTTTTAACAAAGCCAATATACCCCACAGAGGGTATAACAAGAAAGTTTAATGATCTCGGGAAGCTCAATGCCAAGTCTAACCACAAATACATATAAAAGAACTCTTTTGTATAAATAAGTGTACATAATTATGCATTATTGTAAGTTGTTTAAAGTGCAGTTAGATTTCTGATGCATTCAGTCTTCTCGGGCAAACAGAACAGAGCGGTTGCAAAATGTTGAAGAATATAATTTATATATTCTGTTTAATTATTACATTTAATTCGGTGTCTGAAGCAATTCCATTAACCGAGCTAAATCAGACAAATTTAGTTGTTTCGCTAAACTACCGAGTAACCGAATTGGAAGAACGTTGGAAGAACAACGAACTTAATAAGAATTTGGATATTCAAATTCTGAAAACAGAGGTGGAACGATTAAAAAACGAACTTGAAAAGAATTCAGTTATTCAATATTTTCGAGAACATTTTCAATCTATTCGAGCAGAGATTGAGCAACTAAAGAAAGGTCACAATGATTCTTCCAAAGTAGAATTGCAGGAAGAGTCCCAACTTCGATCGCTTAAATTGGAACTGGAGAATCAAAAGAAGGAAAAACTCGAAAAGATCTCGCAACTTGAGTCTATGACATCGAAGGCAGAGAGTCAGAAGAAGGAAAAACTCGAAAAGGAGGCTGAAATTCAATCTCTTAATTCGAAACTCGAGAATATAACGAAAGACACAAATGATAAGCATACTCGAACTCAATTTCTGGAAACGCAGGCAGAGCGTCTAAAAAATAACTTACAAGACAAAGATTTACAAATTCAATCTCTGAATCTCGATAAGGAGTCCCGAATTCTATTTCTTAACAAAGAGCTAGAGCTTCAGAAAAAGAAAATAGTTGAGCTTCAAGCAGAACGTAATATACAAAACTGTGCAAAGGCGACGTCAAGTGGAACTTACAACACAATTCTTCCCAGCTTTAGTAACGAATCATTCAAAGTTGTCTGTGATGCTGAAACTCGAGGAGGCGGATGGACGATCTTTTTGAGACGATTGGATGGAAGTGTGGACTTCTATCGGAACTGGACTGAGTATAAAAATGGATTCGGTAATCTGGATGGTGAGTTCTTTATGGGTTTGGATAAGCTACACGCTCTAACGACAGAGAGGAAACATGAGTTGTTAGTCATTCTGGAGGATTGGAAGGGAGTTGAAAAGTATGAAACTTACGATGAGTTTGCCATCGGCAATGAGGATCAAAAGTATATTTTACACACTCTGGGCAAAGCTAGTGGAACTGCTGGCGATTCACTTACATATCATAAAAACGAAATGTTTTCCACATTCGATCGCAATAATAATAAACGAAACTGCGCTATAGAATGCCATGGTGCCTGGTGGTACTATGGTTGTCATTTCAGGTACTAAAGAACATTGTTTAGCAAATCAATATTTAATGACTTGATTTCTTACAGCAACTTGGCTGGAACGTATAGGGACAATACCGATCACAAAGGCGTCATTTGGAGTGATTTCCGTGGTTACGAATACTCTCTAAAAAAGGCAATAATGATGATACGTCCGAAATACACCCGAGTCTTTTAAAATCTGATCTGTTAAAGTGTATTTGAAGAAAAATCTATAATTATTATATATCTAATCAAATATTGCAATAATTAAAGCAGATCTTTCAGATTTTTATACCCTCTGAGATGGTAAGAACTACAATATTCGTTTCAGTCAGTATCGACCACATATTCAGTCAGTACAATCTTTTTTTTTCGATGCCACGCCCCATTCGCCCACAATAAGCGCAAAAAAATATGTGTTTTTGGAGAATATCTCGGTAACTTTAACACCTAGGGATACCAATTTTGGCATGCAGGTTGCTAGATGCAATATTATGATAATGCCATCAACATTTTTTGAATGCCACACCTCCTTCGCCCACCAAAAGCACAATTGCGTTGTAACTTTGCATGCCGTTGGCTCACTTATTTCTTAACACATAGTTTTGTAACTTAGTGTATATTTGGAAACAAATAATATTAAACGATTGTGAAGATTTCTTCAAAATTGGAGTATAATTAAAAAAGTTGGACATACAATGAAAATCGTTTCTTTTACACAAGCCACGATAACAAAAAACATTGTGCGAGCGAGACAGACACACAAACATCTGTGCATGTTAAGTTCTTGCAGCAGTTACTCCAATTTAAACTCATATAATTGAGGGTATTACACGGTCGGCATGCCCGACCTACATGCAAGCAAGCCGAATGTAAGAGACATCTTAAATAAAAGTCCACTTTCATTCTTTACATAAAAACAAATTACATATGTTTAGAAATCTATAACTATAAATCACTATAATTTTAACAAAAGCCATTTTACGGCAACATAAATACATATCTAAGAGCTACATATATATGTTGTGTACAAAGGAAATGATTCTAACAATAATCAGTCAGTTGGTGTGGACGTAAAGCAAGAACATTTTTAAGCTCTGAATCACACATCGTTTGTTATAAACAAACTTTTGGCATATCAACTCCATATATTATAAATGCTACAAACATAATTATGTTGAAATTCTGAAAATAGTTTAGTAAGCAAAATTTTTTATCAAAACGGATGTGCCCTAAATTATGGAATGCCAATTTTGCGTGGCTTTCAGATATAAGAACTGCTCTGTATTAATCAGCATTCTAATACCCATAGTTCTCACATACATATGTACAGACATGGTATATAAGATTTAGCGACTGACTTTAGAATTAGATTTAGCTGTTGTTTAATTTGTTAGACATTCAGTCTTCTGAGGAACTCAGAACAGATCGGTTGCAAAATGTTGAAGAAAATAATTTATATATTCTGTTTAATTATTACATTGAATTCGGTGTCTGAAGCAATTCCATTAACCGAGTTTAATCAGACAAATTTAGTTCGTCTGTTAAGTTCCCGTGTAACCATATTGGAACGTGAGAAGATTACAAAATCAGAAATTCAAATGCTTAAAGAAGAAGTGGAACGTTTAAAACTCGATGAACTTGAGAAAAGATCAGTTATTCAACTTTTTCGAGTAGATTTTCAATCTATTCGAGCAGAGATTGAGCACCTGAAGAAATTGCACAATGATTCTTCCAAAGTAGAATTGCAGGAAGAGTCGCAACTTCGATCGCTTAAATTGGAACTGGAGAATCAAAAGAAGGAAAAACTCGAAAAGATCTCGCAACTTGACTCTATGACATCGGAGGCAGAGCGTCAGAAAAAGGAAAAACTCGAAAAGATCTCGCAACTTGACTCTATGACATCGGAGGCAGAGCGTCAGAAAAAGGAAAAACTCGAAAAGGAGGCTCAAATTCAATCTCTTAATTTGAAACTAGAAAGCCTAAAGAAAGACAAACTCGATAAGGATTCCCGAATTCAATATCTGGTAGCAGAGGCAGAGCGTCAGAAAAACAACACACTAGAAAAAGAGTTACACATTCAATCTATGAAATCAAAAGCAAATCAACACAAGGCAGAAAATCTCGATAATGAGTCCCGAATTCTGTCACTCAATTCAGAGCTAGAGCGTCACAAAAAGATAATAAGTGAACTCAATGCTAAATATAATCAACGTAACTGTTCCGAGGCGACGTCAAGTGGAACTTACAACACAATTCTTCCCAGCTTTAGTAACGAATCATTCAAAGTTGTCTGTGATGCTGAAACTCGAGGAGGCGGATGGACGATCTTTTTGAGACGGTTGGATGGAAGTGTGGAATTTCATCGGAACTGGACTGAGTATAAAAATGGATTCGGTAATCTGGCTGGTGAGTTCTTTATGGGTTTGGATAAGCTACATGCCCTTACAACAGAGAGGAAACAGGAGTTGTTAGTCATTCTGGAGGATTGGGAGGGAGTTGAAATGTATGAAACTTACAATGAATTTGTTATTGACGACGAACATCACCAATTCAAACTACTCACTTTGGGAGAAGCCAACGGAAATGCTGGCGATGCACTCACTCGGCATTGCGGTAAGAATTTTACCACTTTCGATCGTGATAATGATACGCACGAATCGGCTAATTGTGCCGAGGGATACACTGGCGGCTGGTGGTACGATAATTGTCACTATAGGTATGTATATACATATGTATGTATGTTTATTCAGTTATAAACATAGTTTATGAGTCTTAATTCTTATAGTCATTTGACTGGGACTTACAATGACACATCCAATGGCAGGGGCATCAACTGGTTACATTTTCATAACCATTATTACTCCCTTAAGAGTGCTCTAATGATGATACGCCCAGCGAAGTGAATCACTTTATTATATTACACATATTATATAAAAATATCTTATACTTTATATACTTATTTTAATACACATATCGAACAAAATGCTTAAATGTATTGTAAAAATTTAAATATATAAATGAAGCAATGTTTAAAATTAAATGAAAGAAGAGCTTTTCATATAGTCTCTGAGTTTCAGGTGTTTAAAAAATCAGGCGGATGGACGGACAGATGTACATTGCTATTACAACTCGGGAACTGATTATGTATCCATCTAGTATCTAAAATGCCTTCATGTAACTGTAATACACAACATCTAGCTATAAATTAGCTAAACTACCCAACACTGACACTCGTGAAAGCGATTAGAAAGCTCCGTGTGTCAATGTTTCAACGTGTTTTGAGTTTGCCAGTCAAAATTTGTATTTGAAATCAAATATGACGAATCTCCGTTTGTCAGTATAAAAATAAAAATAAAAAAATTTTAACACAAATTCTAAATTTGTAAAAGGCACAACATTTCCGGCTATTTTATTTAAACATTTTCGATCCAACTAATTTTTTTTTTTTTTTTAATTTGTATTCAAAATTCTCTTTGTAATCACCACTAAAACTGAAAAGATAACAGAGAAGCGTATTGTTAGGCCCCAAGATGACGATGCGACTAAATCTGGACAGTATTCTTCAAAGTCAGAGAAGGCAATATGCCGAATCTGATAATAAATATAATCGCAATTCGATAACGCCAATTGAAAAGGAAACGCCATGCCTAAGACTTGGTGCCGGCAGATCCCCAGTAGAGAATTATTTTTACAGCAAACCGAATGTTAATTCCCGAGTGGAATCTATGATGGCCAACATACATCAGCATATGAAGAGTAAGTGTGCCAATACAAACTAACTAGTAGAAGAAGATGGTAATACCAACAATATGTTGCATTAATTGTGTCGGACTTTTAAGGTCTTTTGAGCTGTTTAGAAAGTTTGTTTAAATTTAATTTTTAATTTTTTTAATCGTAATTTCAATTCAACTATGTTTTAGATAATAAAAGTATTATTTTAACATTTTATTTTATTCAAAATCTTCACGACTGCTCTTAGTCAGCGTTAATAAATTATATAATAATGACAACATTAACTTTTCATACCTATTTTTGTGCCCGCAAGTGTACCTGCCTCCGCCAATTCCAACTAAAAGTGTGTTTTGCCTGTTACGTTTAGGTACGGCTCCGCCGAGAAAAGCGGTTCCTTCGGTGCCCGCTGCGATCGCTGTGTTGCCGAACGCTGCTTCGGCAGTTAAAACGGGATCGGTCACGAAGCCGTTGCGTCGTCGTGTTAAAGGGGGAGCAGCGACAGCAATGGCGTCCAGCAAATCGATGATGATGCCCATAGCCAGAATGAAGGCGAAAATTAATCAACAGTCGCAGCAGGTGATGCGACGCGGTTATGTCGATATGGATCCAAAAAACTTTACCAATCAGCGGCGCATTCGTGAAGTGTTGCTGCACAAAACTGAGCTAGAGAATATGTTGTTACAGCACAAGAGATTGCAGCGCGATAGGCAAACGATTGCACAGGACATACAGCGTATGCGACAGGATCTGGATAAAATCAAAAAGAAGCTGGACACATCGCAAGAGGCTTTGAAATCTACGCGTACTTTGTACAGCGGTTACAACAAAAGCAAAAAGGTTGGACTTTTGCCGATGGCTCTGCCCGTTAATGCCACGGCGGCCACACTCACAAATTCTACGCGAGCAACCACTACGAAGGCAACGGGCGTTAAATCTAGTAAAATAATTGCAAAACGACAGCATTTACCGGCACAACAGAAACGTCGCAGTCGTCGTTAAATTTTAAATTTCATTTTCGCTGAACGTAACGCGTACAGAAAAACTTAAAACAAAAATACCAAAAACATTATGTGGCAACGCTGCAATGACTGACTATCGAAACCTATAGTTGTTTCTAAGCTAGGCTAGCTCTGTTGCCATGTGGCAGCTCTGCAATAAATGACTATCGATATGCTTAAGTTAATGTTATTTAGCAATTACTGCAGCATTAGATAAATAATAGCGTCTGTTGTTCTAAAAAAAAAAAAAATTAACAGCAATGGGTCAACGTTGTTGCAGCTTAGCGCCTGTTGACCACAAATTAAATACTAAATCAGTATCGATATATTGTGTGCCGCATATCGATTACTTGCGCTGACATCCCTAAATCATGGCGTCTGTCTCGCCTGTACAAAAGCCAACAAATTTGTTTTCTCATTTATTTACGTACTTGCACGTTCTGTTTTGCACCGATATTGTCGCATTTTGAGTGCTGCGCACCCAAAACCGCCGCCTAGCCAGAAATGGGCTCATCCAAGAAGCATAAAAAGAACAAATCCGAGCGGCGCGAAAAATATGAAGGTGAGCGCAAAATTTTACACATGCTTTCGAAATGTATACAAATATATGTAAATGTAATGTTGTTGCAGAATATAGCCAACATCAGGATCCGGCGCATTTGCAGCAGCGTGGCCTAAAGCTTATATTGAAAGTGGGCTCAAATGCTACGCCCGAATACAGCGCCAATTCGCCACTCGGACATGGCGGACCGCCAACTGCAGCGGAGGCTATGATGTCAGCAGCACCCAGTAGTCCCACTGTGCCCGACGAGCTGCAGTGTACTGCAGTGGGCGATGCTGTGGGTCATCGCGAGCGACATAAGAAATCCAAAAAGAAGAAGAAAAAGAAGGAAAAGGATCGAGAGAAGAAACATAAACATCATCACAAGGAGAAGCGTCATCGCAGCAGGGAAAGAGATCGACAACGTGATGAACAACGCTGCTCGGAGGAAGAAGCAGAACGTCTACATGATAACGATGATGATGATGATGATGATGATGATGGCGGTGGTGATGGTGGTGGTGGTGAGAACACTAGGGCAACTGAGGCATACAACAGTCAGGCAGCAGTAGTAGCTGCTGCTACTTCAGTGGATGCCGATTGCAGTCAGGATGGTTTTAGCTTTATGGACGATGAGGCGGAACAGTCACAGCCATTGCCCGAAAATATCTTATATTATGCGGGCATAACAACCGATAATTCACCCTCAAATTGTCCCGTTAGCAAGCCCATAGCACCACGCAAGCTAGACGAGATGATGCTCAGTTCACCCAACTCGGTGACGCCAGCTGTGCAAGCAAGCAGTCCCAGTAAACCCTTAGCTGATGTGAGTACCAAAAAAAGTCTACTACTTAGATAGTTATATAATGCTGTTGATCTTTATTTCGCTAGCTTTTAATACCGTCGCCCTCGGGCTCCACAGCAGCATCGACGCCCTCGTTAACGCCGAAGGCGTTGGAGGCACCCAAAACGCCCAGCAGCAGCAGTGAATCTGGTCGAGAGCCGCGCCGTTGTGTACTGAAGCTTAAGCAACAGAAATCACCATTGAATAAATTGCTGGAGCATCTGTTGCGATTTCTAGAGAAACGTGATCCGCATCAGTTTTTCGCGTGGCCAGTGACCGATGATATTGCGCCCGGCTATTCGTCCACTATTAGTAAACCCATGGATTTTCTAACAATGCGTCAAAAGATTGATGATCATGAGTATGGAACATTGGGTGAATTTAGTGATGATTTTCGTTTGATTTGTGAGAATGCCATGCGCTATAATCGTGTGGATACAGTGTATCATAAGGCAGCCAAGCGATTGCTACAGATTGGATTAAAGCAATTGCAGCCAGAGAATTTGATGCGTACATTGAAGCCATTGTCTGGCTATATACGTGAATTGACCGCCAAGGAGTTGGGCTTTGAGTTTAGTTCGAATGAGTCGTTGTTGTTGGTGGGGGGTGCCGGTTACGATGCACACGATTCGGCAGATGAGGGTGCTTTAACGGGTGCCGAGGAGCCAACAACAGCTGCCCAGCTGGAGGAGGAGGAACGTAAGCGTGCACTGCGACTGGAGAATGCACCCAAGACTCATTTTGAACCCTATGTGGATGATTTGACCAGCGATGAGATATTGGCTCAGGTGCAGGGAGCTGCCCAGTTGGCCAAGCAACGTTGTGTTAGCGCCAAACAACGGGCACATAAAATGGGTTTCCTACGGCAACGACGTGATGGCAGCACCACACTCAATCTACTCAATCGGGATGAGAACGAGGGACCCGAAAAGGTTGTAACCATTGGTGATTTGGTTGGCAAACTGAACGCTGGCAGTGGGCAACTACTACATGGGGTGCATACGGATCAGCGGAATAATGTTAAATTGTTAAAACCCATGCATTATGGACCATTTGCCAGCTTTGCACCCACATTCGATTCACGTTTCTCCACGCTAAGTGCCGAGGAAACACAATTGGTGTTGCGCACCTATGGCGATGCCTCCAGTGCCGAATATGCCGAGAGTATTTTACAATTTACCAAAGACTCTAGCTATGGCACCACCATTGCCAACGGTCTGTTGGATATTCTAACCAATGGAGAGCATAGCAAATCACTTGATGAACTCTACAACATGCAACTGCAACGCTACGAACAAAAGGAAATTGAACGTTGCTTTGAATCAGTTCCAGCTGCAGCTCCAGCTCCAGAGACAAGCGAACAAATTGAATTGGAATACGAAAAGTATAAAAACACTCGATTGGATTTTAAGCGTTTGCGTTCCCTCAAAGAACTGGGCATTGACATTGATTTTCTCGATGCCATGGAAACGGATATGAAAAACTTTGAATTATCGCGTCGCATGCAGGAACATTTGAGCAACAATCTAACGCTCATCGAGAAGCTGCGTTCCATTCAAAATGAGCGACTGTCCCAGCCGCTGCCCAACCATTTGGCTCTTGTTCAGCCGGCTGGTCAGGAGGAGACCCAAACTGCCCAGCAGCTGACACAGCATCTCACCGATTTGGCCAAGAAGCTGCCACCCTCTGCCATTGCCGATCAATATGCCTTACGCAAGGCCATGGGCATGTCATACGGTAAGTGCAGTCATTCATTCATAGCATTATTATAACTAATTTCTTAACTAATCCAAATTATAACTTCTTTTTAAATTCAACTTTTATACAAATTATAATTTATCAATTTATCAACGTTTCCCTGCCAGCTTCCATACAAAATTCAATTACTTCTTGGTCTTAGTTAGCAAAAAAATCAGATAGAACTGCTTTAATTATTGCAATATTTGATTAGATATAATAATAATAATAGATTTTTCTTCAAATACACTTTAACAGATCAGTTTTTGAAAGAGTTTATACCATTTTCGGACGTATCATCATTATTGCCTTTTTTAGAGAATAATAGTAACCACGGAATTTATACCAAACGACGCCTTTGTGACTGATATTCTTCCCATACGCTCCAGCCAAGTTGCTGTAAGAAATCAAGTCATTAAATATTGATTTGCTAAACAATGTTCTTTAGTACCTTTCATGACAATTCCAGTACCACCAGGCACCATGGCTTATTTTAGCGCAGTTTCGATTACCATAACCATTATCGCGATCGAATGTGGAAAACATATAGTCTTTATGATATGTAAGTGAATCGCCTGCGGTTCCACTAGCTTTGCCCAGAGTGTGTAAAATATACTTTTGATCCTCATTGCCGATGGCAAACTCATCGTAAATTTCATACTTTTCAACTCCATCCCAATCCTCCAGAATGACTAACAACTCATGTTTCCTCTCTGTTGTAAGGGCATGCAGCTTATCCAGACCCATAAAGAACTCACCATCCAGATTACCGAATCCATTTTTATACTCAGTCCAGTTCCGATAGAAGTCCACACTTCCATCCAATCGTTTTAAAAAGATCGTCCATCCGCCTCCTCGAGTTTTAGAATCACAGACAACTTTGAATGATTCGTTACTAAAGCTGGGAAGAATTGTGTTGTAAGTTCCACTTGACGTCGCCTTTGCACATTTTTGTATATTACGTTCTGCTTGGAGCTTAACTATTTTCTTTTTCTGAAGCTCTAGCTCTTTATTCAGAGATTGAATTTGTAAATCTTTGTCTTGTAAGTTATTTTTTAGACGCTCTGCCTGCGTTTCCAGAAATTGAATTCGAGTATGCTTATCATTTGTGTCTTTCGTTATATTCGCGAGTTTCAAATTAAGTGATTGAATTTGAGCCTCCTTTTCGAGTTTTTCCTTCTTCTGACGCTCTGCCTCCGATGTCATAGACTCAAGTTGCGAGATCTTTTCGAGTTTTTCCCTCTTTTGATTCTCCAGTTCAATTTTAATGGATTGAAGTTGCGACTCTTTCTCCAATTCTACTTTGGAAGAATCATTGAGAAATTTCTTTAGTTGCTCAATCTCTGATCGGATAGACTGAAACTCCCCTCGAAAAAGTTCAATAACTGATCTCTTCTCAAGTTCGTTTTTTAATCGTTCCACCTCTGTTTTAAGAATTTGAATATCCAAATTCTTATTAAGTTCGTTGGTCTTCCAACGTTCTTCTAATTCGGTTACTCGGTAGTTTAGCGAAACAACTAAATTTGTCTGATTTAGCTCGGTTAATGGAATTGCTTCAGACACCGAATTTAATGTAATAATTAAACAGAATATATAAATTATTTTCTTCAACATTTTGCAACCGATCTGTTCTGAATTCCTCAGAAGACTGAATGTCTAACAAATTAAACAACAGCTAAATCTAATTCTAAAGTCAGTCGCTAAATCTTATATACCATGTCCGTACATATGTATGTGAGAACTATGGGTATAAGAATGCTGATTAATACAGAGCAGTTCTTATATCTGAAAGCCACACAAAAATGGCATTCCATTATTTAAGGCACATCCGCTTTGATAAACAATTTTGCTTACTAAACTATTTTCAGAATTTCAACATAATTATGTTTGTAGCATTTATAATATATGGAGTTGATATGCCAAAAGTTTGTTTATAACAAACGATGTGTGATTCAGAGCTTAAAAATGTTCTTGCTTTACGTCCACACCAACTGTCTGATTATTTGTAAAATTATTTCCTTTATACACAACATATATATGTAGCTCTTAGATATGTATTTATGTTGCCGTAAAATGGCTTTTGTTAAAATTATAGTGATTTATAGTTATAGATTTCTAAATATATGTAATTTGTTTTTATGTAAAGAATGAAAGTAGACTTTTATTTAAGATGTCTCTTACATTCGGCTTGCTTGCATGTAGGTCGGGCATGCCGACCGTGTAATACCCTCAGAGTTCTATTTCCAATTATATGAGTTTAAATTGGAGTAACTGCTACAAGAACTTAACATGCACACATATTTGTATGTCTGTCTCGCTCGCACAATGATTTTCGTTGTCGTTGCTTGTGTAAAAGAAACGATTTTCGTTGTATGTCCAACTTCTTTAATTATACACCGATTTTGATGAAATCTTCACAATCGTTTAATATTATTTGTCTCCAAGTATACACTGAGTTACAAAATTATGTGTTAAGAAATAAGTGAGCCAACGGCATGCAAAGTTACAACGCAATTGTGCTTTTGGTTTGAGAAGGAGGCGTGGCATTCAAAAAATGTTGATGGCATTATCATAATATTGCATCTAGCAACCTGCATGCCAAAATTGGTGTCCCTAGGTGTTAAAGTTACCGAGATATTCTCCAAAAACACATATTTTTTTTCGCTTATTGTGGGCGAATGGGGCGTGGCATCGAAAAAAAAAAGATTGTACTGACTGAATATGTGGTCGATACTGACTGAAACGAATATTGTAGTTCTTACCATCTCAGAGGGTATAAAAATCTGAAAGAACTGCTTTAATTATTGCAATATTTGATTAGATATATAATAATTATAGATTTTTCTTCAAATACACTTTAACAGATCAGATTTTAAAAGACTCGGGTGTATTTCGGACGTATCATTATTATTGCCTTTTTTTAGAGAGTATTCGTAACCACGGAAATCACTCCAAATGACGCCTTTGTGATCGGTATTGTCTCTATACGCTCCAGCCAAGTTGCTGTAAGAAATCAAGTCATTAAATATTGATTTGCTAAACAATGTTCTTTAGTACCTGAAATGACAACCATAGTACCACCAGGCACCATGGCATTCTATAGCGCAGTTTCGTTTATTATTATTGCGATCGAATGTGGAAAACATTTCGTTTTTATGATATGTAAGTGAATCGCCAGCAGTTCCACTAGCTTTGCCCAGAGTGTGTAAAATATACTTTTGATCCTCATTGCCGATGGCAAACTCATCGTAAGTTTCATACTTTTCAACTCCCTCCCAATCCTCCAGAATGACTAACAACTCATGTTTTCTCTCTGTCGTTAGAGCATGTAGCTTATCCAAATCCATTTTTATACTCAGTCCAGTTCCGATAGAAGTCCACACTTCCATCCAATCGTCTCAAAAAGATCGTCCATCCGCCTCCTCGAGTTTCAGCATCACAGACAACTTTGAATGATTCGTTACTAAAGCTGGGAAGAATTGTGTTGTAAGTTCCACTTGACGTCGCCTTTGCACAGTTTTGTATATTACGCTCTACTTGGAGCTCAACTATTTTCTTTTCCTGAAGCTCTAGCTCTTTGTTAAGAGATAGAATTCGGGACTCCTTATCGAGATTCAGAGATTTAATTTGTAAATTTTTGTCTTGTAAGTTATTTTTTAGACGCTCTACCTGCGTTTCCAGAAATTGGATTCGAGTATGCTTATCATTTGTGTCTTTCGTTAGATTCTCGAGTTTCGAATTTAGAGATTGAATTTGAGCCTCCTTTTCGAGTTTTTCCTTCTTCTGACGCTCTGCCTCCAATGTCATAGACTCAAATTGCGAGATCTTTTCGAGTTTTTCCTTTTTTTGATTCTCCAGTTCCTTTTTAATGGATCGAAGTTGCGACTCTTCCTGCAATTCTACTTTGGAAGAATCATTGTGACCTTTCTTTAGTTGCTCAATCTCTGATCGGATAGACTGAAACTCCCCTCGAAAAAGTTCAATAACTGATCTCTTCTCAAGTTCATTTTTTAATCGTTCCACCTCTGTTTTCAGAATTTGAATATCCAAATTCTTATTAAGTTCGTTGGTCTTCCAACGTTCTTCCAATTCGGTTACTCGGTAGTTTAGCGAAACAACTAAATTTGTCTGATTTAGCTCGGTTAATGGAATTGCTTCAGACACCGAATTAAATGTAATAAATAAACAGAATATATAAATTATTTTCTTCAACATTTTGCAACCGATCTCAGCAGAATGCCCGAGAGGACTATCCGTTCTACAATATTATAAGCATATTTTAATTCGTATTTATGCACTTTATGAATTGATAATTACAGTATAGTTTCTATATATTATTGTCTTTCTCGTTGAAAACATGTAACGGATATTAATTATATATATCATTTATAGTATATACCACAAACAAACAAGATAATTGATATGCCAACAATATACATATATTATTCAGAGCTATAAATAAATTGTTATATATTCTTAATGATTTACACTTTCCGGATGGGATTATCATGCATATTTTCTCTGCTTTCTCTCTCTCTCTCTCTCTCTCTCTCTCTGTCTGTTTTAGCTGGTTTACCACCACCGCCTGCATCACCGCGAGTTCCACTACCCGAACTGCTGCAACAGCCTGTGGCACTGCCCCAACTCCAAACAACTGTTCCTGCTCTGCCATCGATTACAGTGCCGAGTCACGTGCCCATGGACATTGATGAGCCAGATGTTCACGAGGCTGGCGGTGATCTGGAGAATGAGCTGAGGGAATTTCTGGAAAGCGGCTCTGGTATGCATACATCAGCGCATCCAGTCGATGATAACAGCATCGTGGCTCAATTGCTACTCAATTAATGCAATGTCAAAAAATAATGTGGAAGGGGAATGAATATATAAAAGCTATGCTAAATTATTTTCATACTATATTCTAAAATTAATTTTCAATAAAAAAACACTAAAACGAAGAAAAAAAGCTTAACAATCCTTAAACGCTAAGTAATAATGTGCTTTTATTGTAAAAAAAAAAAAAGGAATTCTATTTACAAACCCAACTATAGCTAAGAAAATATATATTAAATTAAGCAAAATTCGAAAAACTTGTTTTTATTACTTGATCGTAATAGTGTTCAAGTCTCTAAATATGCTGAAAATCCTTTATAAAGTACACAGTAAACATTTAATTTGTTGTTTAAATGAATTTTATTTGTACTTATTACAATTTCACTTGGTGTTTTTTTATATATGTATATTTTATTTTTATTTTCGCATAGCTTTAAGTACACACATTTTACAAATTTGAATTAACTACTTGGATTCATTAATCTTAATGATTTAATCATTTGAAGGCAAGAGTTTAAGAGTTTTTGTGTTTTTGTTTATTAATTTTTAAGTACGATTTCTTGAGTTTTTCGATCTCAATTCTCTTTTCACATTGATTAATAATTGTTTTTTTTTTTTGGTTTTTGTGTAAACTTGCATAGAAAAATAAACTTGGCAGGTTAATTGATATATATATAATAATTATTATATATAAGTAATAGACACATGCATATGTAGTAGTAGTAGTAGTAGTAGTAGACAACATATATACATACATATAAGTACATAAGACAATACAAAATTCTAGTTAAGTAATTACAGTATACATTTCTTGAGTTAAAATGTACTTAACACAAAGAGAACCTGTTAGCGGCATCATTTCAACTGTTTTGTTTTTTTTTTTTTTGTTTTTTTTTCATCTTAAGCTAATGAACATTTTAATGGTATTTACTAATTTGTTGTAGTACATAGTATGTTCCTTCTATTGTTGGCCATTGTTTGAGGTAGAGCCACTTTAACGATGGATTTTACCTGCAATTTTTTCCTTTTTTTTTTTTTGTGTTTTGTTTTGTTTAAAGCTATCGTTAAATTGTTGCCTAATTAGTACTATTTTCTACATTGTTGTTGCATTTCTTTCTTTCCTTTTTTTGTTTTAAGTATTTATTTTGTTGTTGAGTTTCGTTTTAGTTTTGTGGAGTCACTAAACCAGATTGGCATCCTTGGCCATGCTGTAGAAGGCCGATTTGGGATTATCCAATAGTTCGGTGGGCGAAGCAAACTCCGTTATCTGACCCTTGTCCAGCACAATAACCTTATCCGAGTCCAAAATTGTATTCAAACGATGGGCAATTGTCAATACAGTGCAATCCTTGAATTCGCTACGAATTGTTTTCTACAACAAATTTAAATGATTATTAATTTTAAATCCAAGTTTTTGTTAAAATTTGCTTGCACACTTACCTGTATAAGATCATCGGTTTCCAGATCCACAGCCGCTGTAGCTTCATCCAGCACCAGCACTTTGGTTTTACGCAGCAGAGCACGTGCCAGACAAACCAGTTGACGCTGACCCACCGATAGATTTTCACCACCCTCGGAGACTTCGTGATTTAAGCCGGCACTGAGACTCTTGGCGAACGCCTTCAAATGTGATAATTCCAATGCATTCCAAATCTCATCGTCGGTCTTCACATTGAACGGATCAAGATTGGAGCGCAGCGAGCCAGAGAATAGAACTGGATCTTGTGGTATGATCGTTAGGCGGGAGCGCAACATATGCAGACCCATTGTGGCAATATCAACGCCATCAATCACAATCTTGCCACCGGCTGACTCAATGATTCTAAAAGCACAATAAAATATATAAAATTTTAAATGTATCCACATAGTTTTAGTTCTTTAAACTTTCAAGAGATATGAAACCTACCTGAATAGAGCCAATGTCAAACTGGATTTACCGGCACCGGTGCGACCCACAATGCCGACCTTTTCACCGCCGCTAATGTTGAAGCTGACGCCGCGTAGCACAAGTTCGAGACCCTCGCGATAACGAACCTGAAAATCTTTGAACTCGACACGTCCCTCTTCGGGCCAGTTTTTGGGCTTCCGTTTGTCCTCTTCGAGTTCCCAGGCAGCCTCCTGTTTCGTTTCGCCATATTCCTTGATACGCTCCACGGACACAATGTTTGTCTCAATGTCCGAGGACATGCGAACCAGCCAATTGAGGGTTTGGGTCACCTGCAGGGCATAACTGACCGATAGACCCACCAGACCGGCATTCTTTTGTCCGCCGAGCACAGCAAAGAGTGAGGCAAACAAAATGATCAGATTTCCCACCATCTCGAGGCGAATCGCAAGCCAACGATTGGCAATCAGGGATGGATATTTGCACACCTGATTCTTGTCGACCTTGCTATCTGATTCCTCAATGAAGCTGAGAAGATGTGAAACAAAAATCGATAAATAATCGAGAAGATATGTAGCGACAAATCGATATAACAATGACAGAAAACATATATTGTAGCATTTATATGAATATATTTAAAAAAAAAACGATTAATTTATTTAACTATCGAATATATCGATGACTCCTTAAAATGTAGATTATTTTGCAAAAGTGCCAATACATTCAATCAGTGTGTACACATAATAAAACATTGATTATTGTGTCAAGTTATCAAAAATATCGATTGTTTCGACATGTTATCGAAAATAGTTGAGTTATCGAAAATATATTTATATTTGTTATTCTGTCAAGTTATTTATCATATATCGATAGCTTCGATTTTATTATGAAAATATCGATAAATTCGATTATTAAGTTGACACTTGTTGTTGTTGACACTTACCGATCCTCCACGGTGTAAGCACGAATCGTCGAGACACCAGTGACAGTTTCACTGAAATGCGAATAGATGGGCGACCGGGACACGGACTCCAGACGCATCAATTGACGTGAGGTGGCCACATAGAAACGTTGGGCAAAGTAATAGATAAACCCAATGGGCACAATGACAGTCAGGAAAATCGGTGTCGATATGCTAATAACCACAATTGTGGCCAAAACCTAACCGAATTATAAAACATATTAATCTCAAAAGTACTTTAAAAAAAATATGACAAAAAATCAATCAATATAAAAGGGTGCAATAAAGTGAGGAGGTTAGTTGAAAAAACGATGAAAGAAAATTGATTTGTTTAATAGTATGTGATTCGATTAATATTTGATTTGATTCGATACGATTCGATTCAAGTTTCTTACGCCCCATACTTGATATTGAGTCAGGGGATTGCGACAACCTAATCAACAGCATATATATAAACACAAAATTTCACTAGATCCATCCAGTAATGCTAATAAGTAGTGTACTTTGCAAATCGCAAGATATTACGGCCAATTGATTTATATATACAACTAGAAAACACAATTTTCGATAACAAATTGAGCAGCCCTGTCAGATAGAAACGCTGGAAATGGAACAGAAAACAAGAATCTAACAATCTTGTAGGTAGATATATATATATATATATATATACACGATATAAATAAAGACAGCACAGGTGCAAATCGAATGGTGTAGAAATATTATATGTATATAGATAGAATTGAGGTTTTGTTAACTGTGCCATTTAAAAAAGTTACCAGTAATACCAATAACTAGAAACTTTTACTCATCGTTACCTCATACATTAGATATACGATATTTAGCATAATCCATGGCAATACCAAATCAACCATATTAATATCTTTAGCGAATCGAGTTATAATGCGACCCATCGGAGTGATCTCATAAAATTGTGTCGGTACACGCATCATATTGTTCAAGAGATACGCATGGAGAAATTTTGCTGCACGTAGACCTCCAAGAGCCGGTAGTATAACATTTGTGTACGATAATATACCTACAGAATATCAATATATATATATATGATACTAAAAGAGCAGAGTGTTACGTAAGAAAACTTCAAGTGCAGTTGGCTATGCAGAAGACAAATGTATGCATGTATTTGAGATTAGTATTATACATTGTGAGGTTATGTTATATACAGTTTATTTGAATATTTGAATATTATGGGAAAGGAAAGAAAGGAAATTAGTGTTTATCGAGAAACTAGACCTATTAAATCAAATCTATTCAGAACAATAGTTTAAAGTAAATAGAGTAGAATGTCAAAAAATGTGATTAGTAAACATATATATAGAGTTAGGCGAGTTAGACACGATCTTAACTGAAACTTGAGCAATTCTAACTATATGTTTTTTTTTTTTTGTCGAGAATTACCTCATACGCACACCAAATGCAAGTGCTAACGACCGCCATTAGAGTCTGATCGACCGTATCGATATCTTTCGAGAATCTAGACATAATGCGACCCACTGGAGTGGTATCGTAGAACCACATGGGTACATGCATCATGCGTGCCAATAGATGCCTGTGAATCATTGCCGCAGCACGTAAGCCTCCAAGGCGTATAAACAGATCCATAAGATATGAAAAAATACCTGCGATTGGCAAAGTGCTTAACGATTAACAGAGGTGTATCGATAAATGCAGAGCAGCATACTTATTTACAGAAAGATATCGCAAATCTAACAGAAGAAACTATGTATGTATGTACAAGACATGCCTCAAGCTAAGCTAAAAAGATTAGTAAATTTAACTAATTTTAGTTAGTTTTAATTTGTTGTTTTTTTTTTTTTTTTTTTTGGGTTAGTTACAAATCGTAATGAAAATTTTGGATGATGGCAACTTTTAACTACTCGGGGGTGGGGGGAAGGGTAGGAAGGGTAGAAGAGGATAAAGTTAGGTGGGGATTATGGTTTTTTTTTTTGTTTTTTTGGGGAATTTACCTCAAATGCACACCAGATACAATCGGCTAGAACCTCCACAAGCGTTTGATCAAGCGTATCAACGTCTTTCGAAAATCTAGACATAATACGACCCAATGGTGTGGTATCAAAGAACCACATGGGTAAACGCATCATACATCCCAATAGGATCAAATGGAGCATTTCGGCAGCTCGTAGCGCACCCAGACGTATGGTCAAATCCGAAAATAAACTAGTAACACCTGCGATTTGGCAAAGTACATACAAAAACATACATACTTATCGATTAGTTAAGAGGACAATACGAAGACCATAACTAGGCATATACAAAAAAAAGGTTTACAAACTATTCACTCAGAGTTTACTATAAGCATAATTTTTTTTGTTTGGCTATAACCAGAAGAAGCTAGCAATTTTCCTATGTGCTTTTTGTTTTTTTTTTTTTTTATTTTGGGATTAGTTGTGTGCATTACTGGTGGGTTAGTAGTAGTAGAACTTTTCCTTGGATTAGTTACAAACTTAATGGGACTTGCTTGGATATACCAGATGTATACATAGTAGTTGTAGTAGCAAAACGTACCCGAAACGCTTGCGCATTAAAGACACGCATCAAATCGGGCAATACCGAATCCAATTTGTAGACATCGTTTGAGAGACGATCGAGTATGCGACCTCGGGGTTGTGTATCGAAAAAGGATTGAGGGGCGCCCAAAATATGACCGAACAAGTGACGAAAGATTTTCTTAGAACCATTCAAGCCGCCAATGTAAACGATAAGTACGGCGGCTATAAAGCTAATCACTGCAAGGGTAGGTATATATGTAGGTTTTTTTTTTTTTTGTAAATTAGGGGGACTCCAGACAATTGACAAACATATTTTTGAGGTTAGAATCGTAGGCATACTTTTTAGTTAGATGTTTAGTATAGTTTATAATTATTAGTTAACAAAATATGGTGTGTAAAGGAAACTCAAAAACGAAACTAAAGCGGAACCAAAAAAGTACTCCAAAGTACTCAAAGTATATATATCTAGAAAACGAACTGAAGAATATAAAACTGAGCGAAAATTAGCTAAAATTGATTACCTGAAATGCTGTGGATAGGCACATGCGTATATTTAAGGGCATGACCAGATCCAAGCAGTTAATATCATTTGAACAGCGATCCAAAATACGACCCTTGGGCGTTGTATCGAAAAACTCAGATGGACAATGCATGATATTATTAAAGAGTTGTCGAAACACTTTCAATGAGGCGTTAAGAGTGGATGTAAATAGTGTAATTGCGGCGCCATAATTGCACAGACCTAATTATATGTATTTTATATGAGTTTAGAAAGAGAAAGATTTTGTGTGTGTAGAGTAGTATGGATATATCTTAAAACTGTAGTTATAGTGATATATAAACTTATGTTGTTCTTGTACAAACCGTAAATCAAGTTTACTACAATAAAAATAATAATAATAAAAAAATAACGAAAATAAACTCATGATAGAAATTTTTGGGGGGCGTAGGGAGGGCATAAAGTAATACCATAAATAAAAAGGTACATAAACTGTCCACAGTGCCGGGTAATTCTTCGTCGATAACTTCCATATCGCCGCTGAAATGATTCAATAGACGTCCCATTGGAGTTACATCGAAAAAGCGGCAAACAGAGCCACGGATGACAATACGAAATAGATCATTGTGCAATTTTTTGGCCGCATTGAGGCCGCCCCAGTAGACAATCACGACCATCAGGTAGGAAAACACACCTGAGCATTTTTGTGGAGGAACGAAATGGCATGGAATGGAACGAACGCACGATTATAGTTATCGTTATTGATAATTTTTGTAAAAGGCAGCAGTCAAAAAATGGGGCGAATGTTTTGCTATTTTCACCAAAAACCCAATAGCCCAACCGGAAACTCTCTCAACCTCTACGCGATAAACAAACATATATCGATATTAATCGGCAATTATAATCGCTCTGAGACAAGCGCATCTGCAGAGTAAGAGAATGTTTTTTTGTGTTATAGTTTTGAAAAACAGGTAAATAATTAAGTAAAAGCAAAGCACATTGAAAGCTCAGCTGATAGCCGAGTCTATCGCCTGACTCAAATCAAGTAAATGCGTTTATTTTTTGTTCAAATAAATGATGTTAATAATAGTTAGTTGATGAACATATGTATATAGATTGTAGGGTAAGTAGTCTTAAATATGGCAGCTGTTTTTTAGGGTTAGATTAAAAAAAAAAGAGACACACTAAAGCTTTTAGCAGGCGCATTTATATCCCAAAAGTTTAGGGCTAGAATTTTGGAGTGCATAGAAATGTACATAATATTTGATTGAGTTGATTGTGACACTTTACCGAAAAACATGTGGATAACAATTGTGACACAACTTGTGGCATTGCCGTGTCAATTGTATCGATATCCTTCGCAAAGCGACTGAGTATACGACCCAATGGCGTCGTATCGAACAATTCCATGGGCCATTTAAGGACCATGCGCAACAGTTTGATAAACACGTCCAGGGAACAGTGAAGACAACCCAGTGCCAGGGTAAGGCCCGATATATAACGTGCCACAACTGCATCGAGTTGAAAGTTAACAATCAATAAAGTACCACTATAGTGTATGTACCACTATATAGTGTACAAAATTTGCATGCAAGCACTATAACTAAAGAAGATTACGTATACGTAAACTACTATGCTAATCAATGGGGCCAATAAAAAGTTAGTTTACATATTTACATATCCACAGAAAAATAGAAGATATATTAAAAGTACAAGAATTAGTGGCACTTTTATTAAGTGGTTTAGTTTGGAAAGCTTCAAGCTATTAAATAGCAAATTTTGACCATAGATTGTGCCGAATTTGATAATATATAATATAAAAAAAATATTTGTGTATCAATTGTTTAAAGGTTTCTTAATCAACAAATCTACTGTAGCTCTAAAATCACTTTACAAACTGAATGCGAACAACAATCGATCAATTTGCGGGTCTAAGTTGGCAGCCCTACGTTGACAAGTTGTCAGTACACACTCGCAAGGCTGCCAGACTGTTCAAAAAAAAAAACGGCCTGCCTGCCTGTCTGTCTGATTGTTAGAAAATCTGTGCATACATTGTGTGAGTGAGTGTATACTACTTTTAAACAATTTATGAATTCAATTTACCGAAAATGTTGTACTTATCAGCATACGCCAGAGCATGGGCAATGTATTATCTAGAACATCAACGTCTTTCGAGAAACGATTCACGACTCTGCCTATTGGCGTCGTATCAAACAGTTCCATGGGCCAGTGTATAACATTATCAACTAGTTGCTCGTGTAGCTTCTTGGAGCAGTAAATGCAACCAAGAGCCAATGTTAATGTTGCAAATAGATAGGCTATAACTATAAATAGATATTTCCAATGTTCCAAAAGAACAAAATGTCAAAAGATTTATTTATTTTTTTGTTTTTGTTGTTGTAAATTAATGATGCTCTACAGAAAAAATTGCTGCACCTTCACAAAAGAAAAACCTGCCTCACTTTTCCTCCTACTCTATTTCACCCAGTTATTTCAATGAAATTTTTTTATAAAAACTAATTGAAATTACCGCAAAAAGTTGCATGACAGCAACACGCAAATTAAGCGGCAATGTGTTATCGACGGTATCGATATCCTTGGAGAAACGATTGACAACACGTCCCAGGGGCGTTATGTCGAATAGTTCCATGGGCCACCGTAGGGTGTGATGCACAAGTGTTGCATGCAGATATCTGGCACTATATACACAGCCCAGAGCAAGGGCAAGAGTCGAAAAGAAACTAGTGGTAACTGCATGACCAAACAAATAAAATTTAGATTTAGATTTGTATGTTAATTAGAAAATTTAGTACTGTAATTAGTAGAAGCAGCAATTAACCAAGCGTTATTTCTAAACCCAAAATATTCGATAAATCCGATATCCATATAACCAATACAATTGCAATTAGTTAAGTTTAAGCAAATGCCAATGAGATTAAAGTATGTTTTGTATTGTGCTTGTTTTGTTCGATTGATCAATCAACGTGAAATCCATACCATGAATGCCTGACTTAAAACGACTCGCAGATTGAATGGCAGTACGTTATCGATGGTATCGATATCTTTGGCAAACCGATTAACAATACGTCCCAGCGGTGTCGTATCAAACAGCTCCATCGGCCAGCGCAAATTCGATTGCAAGAGAGCATTATGCAAAGCTCGAGAACACTGAAGACCGCCCAATGATATAAGTAGTGATGAGAAGAAACTCAGAACGACTGTAAATTTTGTGTAGTGTCATCGATAAACATGGCATATGTTTTGTGTGTGTGTTTTGGGATAGGGTAATTGGGGAAACAATACACATAATTTAAATTAATAATTTTTGAAAAAATTTCGACTGCACACACAACGAATTTGAACAATATTCATATACTAGACATGCTCTGAATTAAGAAACGTAGATTAGTTACACTTGTTTTTTATAAAGAATCGATTAATCGAAATGTGTAAACCATAAGTTTTATAACTTTATTATACTCTTTATTATATTTTGAACAATATGCATATACTAGACATGCTTTGAATTAAGAAACGTAGGTTAGTTACACTTTTTTTTACAAAGAATCGATTAATCGATATGTGTAAACCATAAGTTGTACAACTTTTTTCCCGTTTAGATCATGTCTTTATTCTATTTTGAACAATACGCATATACTAGACATACTCTGAATTAAGAAACGTAGGTTAATTACACTTTTTTTTACAAAGAATCGATTAATCGAAAAGAGTAAACCATAAGTTTTATAACTTTTTTCCGTCAGATCATGTCCTTATTATTATTTTAACAATATTTATATAATAGAAATAATCTGAGTTAAGAAGAATTCTTGTCGAAATGTTTTCTTTTGTCTTTTGGGATTAATCACATTTTTTTCCACAAAGACGCGATTAATCGCAAAGTGAGAAACAAAGGTTATGCAACTTTTTTCGTTCAGATCATGTCTTTATTATATTTTTAACAATATTTATATACTAGACATGCTCTGAATTTCAAACATTGGGTGGATATTGATAAAAATAAGTTTATCGAACATATTTTTTACTGTTAATCACAAAGAATCGATTAATCGAAAAGAGAAAAACATAGAATCGTTAAGTTGTACAAGTTTTTTTTTTTTTAAATTAAAGTAATTCCCATTCAGAACATGCCTTCATTATAAACTAAGTGTTTTTTTGTTTTTGTGCAGCATTGGACGAAAGTGTGCATTTGGAGTGCTTAAATTTTAAGTGTAAGTGCCTATGCGTAATTTTACCCTGTAGGTTAAGGAATGTTATGGTAGTTAAATGTAGTCGGAGCGAAAACTGTTTTAGGTTTTTGGTTTTTGTATTTTTTTCTTTTGAGGTGAGCAATATGTTCTGTCAGAGCCAGTCTTATACAAGTAATCTATTGAGTGAATTAGCGACAAAAACACAAAACAGCCAAAACAAATAATTAAAGTTAGACAATTAATAAAATTAAACCAAACCATTAATAATAATAAATAATAAAATCAGGATTAAATTAAATTGATCAAGCGGGTTTATCTATTATTTAGCCAACACACAACGTTAAACATAAATCGGCGATAACAATAACAAAAGCACTACATAAATGGGACACTCGAGACATTGAAGCACTTAAAATAATCATTTGAAAATAAAAACTGTATCACAATCGACTTACCTTGACCGAAACCGAAGGCACCATAAACACCCAAATACATGTTTCTCAGACCGGTATCATTCTCGACTTTTTTGTCATCGGACCATTTGGTGAGCCACAAATTGGAGCCGATCTGGAAGGCTTGGAACACAAAGTTCAGCACCAGTGTGGCAACCGATAGAAAGACGCCAACACTTTTGATATAATGCTTATAGACGGCGAAATCAACGCCACCAGTCTGCGATTTCTCAGTCTCAATCAATTTGCCCTCAATCTCTTGTTTCTTCTTCAATGAGGCAGCCGAAGCAGCCGAATCATGTGACTCCTGTCGTCTGGCACGACGACGCAAACTGCCACGCCCCATTAGACTATCGGCGGAGGTTACAGAGCTATAAAATCATATATAATTTAGAATTAGAAAATGTTTCTCAAAGGTAAGTTGCTTGAATTAATCAATAGCTTTAAAATACTGAATTTAAAAAAAATTATTGCATACATTTGGGCGCTCTGCTTACCAAAACTTAAAACAGCCATAACTATTGTCTTATTTAAGCGATCTTTATAAAACTCAAAGACACGTCTGGTAAAATTTAAAGTCATAGTTTGCTTGCTTTTAGAAAGTTGTTTTCCAAAACAATTTTAGGGTTACCACCAAGTACAGAGTTTTCAAGTTTAGTTATCAATTAAAATATCTCAGAAAAATCTAATATTAAATGGTTTTTAAATTATTTTTATACCCTCTGAGGGGTATATCAACAGCCGAGTCGATATAGCCATGTCCGTCTGTCCGTCTGTGCGTCTGTCCGTCTGTCCGTATGAACAAACAGATCTCAGAGATGGTAAGAGCTACAATATCCGTTTTAGTCAGTATCGACCACATATTTAGTCAGTCAATACAAGTTTGTTTCCTTTTTTTGATGCCACGCCCCATTCGCCCACAATAAGCGAAAAACCAGACATACCTCGGAAAAAATACATGTTTTTGGCAAATATCTCAGTTAATATAACACCTAGGGACTCCAATTTTGGCATGAAGGTTGCTAGATGGAATATAAATATAGTGCCATCAAAATTTATTGGATGCCACGCCCCCTTCGCCCACTATTGCGTTGAAACTTCAAATGCCTCTGGCTCACTTATTTCTTAAAGTATAGTGTTGTAACTTAGTATATACCTGCAGACAAATAATATTAAACGATTGTGAAAATTTCATAAAAATCGGACTGTAATTAAAAAAGTTTCTTAAACAACGAAAATCGTTACAATCAAGCGAGGCATAACCGCGTGCACTGTGCGAGCGAGATAGACATACAAATATGTGTGCATGTTAAGTTCTTGCAGCAGCTACTCCAATTTGAACTCATCTAATTGGAAACGAAGCTCAGAGGGTATTACACGGTCGGCATGCCCGCAGACATTTTCTATCTTGTTTAAATACGATTTGAAAGAGCTAGTAGAAACTATAAGAAATTCTAAAACAAATCAATTTTAATTTAATCAAATTTAATTCACAAATTTTAAGATATCTAAAGACTTTCTTTAATATTTAGTTCAGTTTTTTAACCATTCTTTAGAATCTGCGTACAGTTTAAAATAAAAAAATTAGTAGCTCTATCTATTATACCCTCAGATATCTGAGACTATTCCTACCGATAGATAGTGATTGACAATATCAACTTTAAGAACTTACATGGAATCCGACAAGCTTTCGGTGCGGGCAAGTTGAATAGCCTTTTCAAAGGGTGCCAGTAGTTCGGGTTCAGCAGTGGACAATTGTCGTTTAATGTGATCAAGATCCTCTTCCTCCTCCTCGCCATCTTGCAAGTGTTGAATGAGGAAATCGGCAAAGGCGCCTTTATTCTTCAGCAATTGACTGTATGTGCCATTCTCGCTAATTTGTCCCATTTTCATCACATAGATATTATCCACTTGGGGTAAAAATGTAATGCCGTGTGTGACAAGGACACGTGTTTTGTGTGCTAGCAAACCCTTCGGTCCGATCACCTCCTCAAAGATGTGTTTTCCTACATGCGCGTCGACGGCACTCAATGGATCATCCAGCAGATATAGATCGGCATCATTGTAAACAGCACGAGCCAATGAAATGCGTTGCTTTTGCCCGCCAGACAAATTGATGCCCTTCTCACCGATTTCGGTTAGATCGCCAGCGGAAAGTATTTCGATATCGGTACGCAAGGCGCAGGCATCGATGACACGATTATAACGCTTACGATCATACGATTTGCCAAACAATATATTATCACGTACGGTGGCATTCTGTATCCATGCCTGTTGTGGCACATACGCAAATCTGCCCACGGTATTCACAACGCCCGAGATTTTTTCCATTTCGCCAAGGAAGGCCTGGATCACTGAGGACTTACCAGAGCCAACGGTGCCCACAATGGCAACCAAATTATTCTTTGGCACCTCCATATTAATGTTCTTGAGCGTCAACTCATCCTCATCACCCCATGAAAAGTTGCCATCCTCAATCGTCATGGGATGTGCTTTAAAAGTAAATGCAATTTATTGTTATACATATCGTTATATACATATATGTTAAATATAGAACTTACGTTTAGAGGGATCATGTTGCACATTATTGGGGTCCAGCTCTTCACTGTTCAAGAATTTGTTTATACGTTTGACGGACACTTGCGTCTAGTTTTATAAAAATTTTGCGATTAGTTAATTTATACCATAAAAAAAATTGTAGTTTTCAACACACACGAAATTAGTAATAAGTATTTAAAGTTGTAGCAATGAAATGGTGGGTTGTGGGTGATGGGAGTAAGCTATTAGATATGTATAACCCCCAAAAGGCCTAAGAAAATTAAGCTCGGCCTGCCGAAATTTAGATACCCTTGCAGAACTATAAGTATTCGATGATTTCTTTTTAATATCCTAAGGAAAACTCTAAGGATTCTGGTCTTATATAATATAAATATATAATACTTTTAATATACGTGTTTAGTTAAGATATTCTTAAAATACTGCAAATTTTTCCATACTAAAAATGATAAAATTATTCTGAATCCTAAACTAAAATTTGAAAAAGATAATCATAGTTTTTTATTGATCGTTGGTATAGCAGCTCTATAACATATTTGTTATCAAAATTGGTTAGAAAGTTTTCAAAACATAATTCCATTTTTTTTTTTTTTTATAAAATATTTTTACTTTTAAATAATAGAAATTTCAACAATACCCGCTGCAAGGGCATGAAAATGTATACAAATTTTTGCGGTCTAAAATAAAACTCTTTGTTTTGATGAATAACCAAATATGCTTTAGAATTGAATAGAAAAGTTTCCCAAATGCCGGTTTTTGCTATGGAAATGCCCGACTAAATTGTCAAAACTGTTCTCAAGAGGGACACGTGAAATGCAAAAGCAAATGTTAGTAGTAGTCAGTAAGTAGTTGGGTATAGTTAGTTTTTGGGATTGGGTTTTGGGAACTGAAAAAACTGGTGCGGGTTTAAAAAGTGTTTTTTTTTTTTAAATTTTTTTTTTTTTTTTTGATTTGCTGTATTGCTAGATTCAAATAATAAATAAATAAAAATATGTATATAATAGTATATCACAAAAGTACGGCACAAAAGTATTTTTTTTTTTTTTTTTTTTGGAAATTGTGAGAGTTAACTTACTTGCACCAGATTGGTGATCAGCATGGGCAACATGGTTAACGGAAAACGAAGAATGTTGAACAATGATAATGAGACAAAGGTTTTTTTTGCATCAAGCACATTATTTTCATCGATTAATACATAGGTGGCAAATGTGACTAATGATACCTAGAAAATAGCATAACAAATAGCGTTAATTTTTTTTTTTTTTGTTTCATTTAATGAATTAAATATCCATAATCCATTAAAAAATAAATCCATATATGACCGTGCGTAGTTGTAGTAGATAATATGCGCCCATAGCCGTTGTAAATATCGTGTGTGTGTCCGCTATATATAACATATATGTATTATATGTCTTTACCTCGGCTATATCAACCGTGAGCATTGGTATTATGGTCAGTGGCAATTTCATAATATCAAACAGTGTGAGACTGACAAGGACCTTTTTGACGCTCAATTGATTCGCATCGCTGGACAGCAGGTAAGTGGCGAATGTCACCAGTGATACCTTTTATTTTTTTTTCAATTATTTTTTTTTAGGGGGCAAGACAATTTAGACACAATAATCCATGTTAAAACCAAAAGTCCAATAAAACAAAACGCCAGAAAATGTGCTGCAAAGAGAGTTCAAAGTTTCGGGCCGTTTTGTGGCCAACGATTCTTACCAAAAATGGTGCACAGGACCAAAGGAACGATGTGCTGGCATTCAAATAGGCTGTGGAACGTAATGTGGCAATTTCCTTATCACGTATATCCAACACTTGCTTCTCAAAACTTGGCTCCCACGCATAGAGCTTGAGCACCTGTAAAAATTGGGAAATAAAAAAATATCAAATCGTATAGAAAACTATATTTAAATTTAATGCTTATCCTTGACTTACTTTAATGCCACTCAAGACTTCGTTCATTAGCTTGACCCGTTGATCCTTGTACTTCATTTGAGCGATTTGATAGTTCTTAATGCGACTGGCAATGAAACCATTCAAGGGTATCATAATGATCATCACAGCCAGACCGGCCAGAACGGAGGGGCCCAGCTCTTGCCACAGGAAATAGAGGGCCAAACCAATTTGTAATGGCGCCGACCACAACATATTCAAATAGGTGGTCAGATCCATAAAACGTTGAGCATCCACAGCCATTAAATTGACAATTTCACCCACTGTCGACTCTTTGCGTGCGGCATTTGAGATGCGCAGAGCCTTGCGATAAATGCAATTGATTAGTGCCGTTCGTATACGCAGACCCACAATGAACATGCGATGGAAATATTGGGCGAGTATAAATGTCTGTGCACTGGCCAAAACAAACAGTGCCACCGAAAACAGAATGCCCTTCCATTCATAGTGAGCGGCCGGATCACCGTCTTTGCCCACAAACTCAATGATCAAACTGAGCACTTGGGGTTGGGCAAAGGTTAGAATATCGGTGACGAGCTTAAAAAACGAACCAAATAGAAAGATGCCACCAAAGGATTTATATATGGCCGGCATAATGCTAGCCATTCCCTTTTTGCGTCCATTTCCCTGTGGATTCTCAAACGATACTTTGCCATTGGCAAATTGTGCTTTGGGTTCCGCGTGCTGTTGTCCCTTCGATTTGTAATTTTTGCGCACATTTTGATTCCAATAGTAGGCAAAGGTGGGCATCACTTCCTTGCAACTATCCTGCGGCCTCAAATCCCATAGATCATCCTCTTCAAGGGGATTACGATATCCTTTGAGGGCCATACTATCGAACCAACGATACGTGATGCGTGACAGAAAACTGGCCGACAATTCTGGTATCTCATTCGGTCCACGTTTATATTTGGTCTGTCTGGGTAACGAGTCCGAGAAGCAGTTGATCAACAGCATCATGCACGTAAATGCAAAGAATATGTAAAAGCTAACAAATTGATATTCCTCCCAGGAGAAATCATGTGATGATTCCACTTGCTCCGAATTGAGTATCTGATTGCGTTCCCAATGGAGACGCGCCTCGGTGCGACAACGTGGTATGGACAATATGGTGAGCAGGAACCAGAACATAAACTGACATCCGGATGTTTGTACGCCAAACTTGCGATTCAGCGGTATGAATATGAGTAACATTAGCTGCAATTAAGAATATATGTATATGGGGGTTTGAATTATGTGTGTTCCATATTCTACAGCCATATAACTTGTAATACTCACAAATGTGGCGAGCTTTATGATCGGTCCCCAGACATCCACATCGTATAGGGGCAGCGCGGAGTCACCGCCTTTCTTGACCAATGCCATGATCAGATCTAGAGCGGTAATTACCACAAGTCCCAAATTGAATAGCAATTTGCTAATGCTCACTTTACTCCAGGGTATATTCTTATCGAGACTGGCTTTTAGATACCAAAAGTCAAACAATACAAATACCCAATAGAAGGCACAGGGTGTCCACACCAATGCTGTCTGTTCGAAACAGGGTGTGAAATCTGGATTCAATGTCCACCATGTCTCATTGGCATCCTACATACATGATAAATTTAGTTTAGGTTATGCTACATATATGTATCTACATATAACGGTATATTTTTGAAACTGTTAAAGATTTTACCCAAAATTTGGATCCACAAAAACGGTCCATGGCCGAACCGACATCTTCTGCCATGTTTAAGCGCTGTGTTTAGTCTTAGTCTTTTTTGTGTAAACTTTCTTCTCTCCACCAAAAAAAAGCAGTTCTGCAATTGTGAAATATGGTGTATAAAATAAAAAAAAAAATTATACTATGCAACAACAGCTGTTTGGGTTCTCAGCTGTCGAAGAGCACACACGCAGCCAACAAAAAGAGCAAATATCGATAATTGAGCGCCTAAACAACACTGCCGGCAAACAGCTGATCCCACTCTCTCTCTCTCACACACTTTGAACGTTATCGATAGTTTGTTAGCTTTGGCAACACTACATTATCGTTGTGTGTGCGTGCAAGTTATCGCACTAACATTTATCGCCTTTTTGCTTTTGTCATTTTACATTTGCCGTGCGTGCACAAAAGCACAAGGGAAATAAACAGTTTAATAAAACGACGCAAAAATGTCGCGTCGCACAAATTTCATCGATGGCAATGATAATTTTCGCGAAGAAAATCTACGTTTTGTGCGGGTAAATAGATAACATAGTAGAAACTAGCAGTGTAATTAATGTTTCGCAAATTTTTTATGCACACAGAACGAACTGGAGGACAATTTCAATCAGTTCTTTAGCGCTAGCGGCGGGGGTGGAGCAGGAGGCGCAGGTGTTGCTGCTGGCAGCGTTGCCGGACAACAGAGCCACTTAGCCGGCGGAGTAGCTCCACCACCGCGCGAATCGATAGTTGTGCAACCCACGCCGGGTAAGTTGTTGTTTATTATCTATGCCCCCCCCCCTACTCTGTTACCCTTCCACCCCATTCTCTCATTTTGTCTCTCTTCCGCTTCAATGAGTTTACAGTGACTGCAACGAAGGTTGCTCCAATCTAATCTAAGCACCTGTTTCTTTTTTTTTATACGTCACGTCACAAAATCATTACCAGCAATGTTTGTTTAATTATTTGCGATTAATATACGTTTTTTTTTGCTAGGTTAAAGATTTGTGTATATTATTTTAAGTTTCGTATTAAGTGTTTTTTTTTTTTTTTTTTCATTTCAATTTCATCATTTTAAATGGAAAATTAACATTTATTTTGTGCTACTATTTTTCATACAATATTTACGAAATACTAGAAAAAACCTTTTTTTTTTATACTTTAAAAAAATATATTTTTTTGTTTACAACCAAAATTATAAAAAGAAGAATATTGTAATTTTTATATATTGTGTGATTTTAATTGGAAAATTATTTAAGGAAACATATGATTTATGACTTTTATTATTTAAATGTGAACTTTTCATGGATCTTCAAATAATTTAAAATTATTTTTTATGCAAAACTATTAGGAAAAACTTCAATTTTGGTTTTGTACCATAAAAAAATTAAATTCTATATATAAAACTGAAGTTTGTTATTTTAATTTTAATGGCTTTTTAATTTTAGAACTCAATAATTAAAAATTTGTTTGTAGTTTTAACATACTTTGTTGTCATTATTATTTGTCATAAAACAGTACTAAGAAAATGCTTATCTTGGGTTTTACACCTTCAAAAATATATACATATGTATATTTAGATAGATAGATAGATCCTTATATATATAGTCATGATGTATTTCTTTTTTTATACACACTTGAAAAATCTTATCTACCTAAACTTAACGGCCCTTGTAGATAGTGAGTTTAAATGTTAAGCAAAGTTTAAAGTCTTCTGCCAAGTGTAAATTTAAAATATTTGGATAGATTTATATAATTAGAATATAATTATAGCTTTTTGTGAAAACCCGTTTCACGGTGTAGACACCGAATACTTTGAATGTCATTTGCTTAAAGTATGATTTGAATGAAAAATAAAACTTGTTTCCAGTAAATTTAGATAAAACAAGAAACTAGATTTAGTTATATTTAGTGTATGTGAGCACAACGCTTATCAGATACTCTTCACCGAATGCCATATATGCTATATATATATATAAATATACAATACTATAACATGCCAATTGATTGTTAAATAGTAATAATGACATATGAGTTATTATATTGGATTAATCAGTTGCGATTTAATCAGTTTTACAATTGTTGATTGCATTTAAGTGACGTGTGTGTTGAGTTTAGTTCTATTTATTTGTTTTTTTTTTTGTAAACCATATGACAAAGTAATTATACTCACTGCAAGGTCAGTATAAACAGAAAAAAAAACGAGTATTTTCTATTGATTGTTTAGAGACCGACACCATACAGACAGACGGACGATATATACATATGTATGTAATTAACGGCAAACCTGTTCCGGCGACTATCTTTCTGTTATGTAATAGTTTAGAGAATCTTATTTAGTGAGCACACAATGCCAAAAATATAATAAAAAAAATGCTTCTTTACAAATGAGTGGCAACTCCAAAAGACCCTGTACTTAAGCTGCAGCAATTGTTTAGTATCAAACAAGTGAGTTTATCAAAAATATTACAAAGTTTTTGATATAGGAATTTTTTTTGATAGGAATTATAAAAATTATTTGTTTATGCGCTTTGTAAAATTTTTTTCCGTTCACCAAAATTTTTAGTAGCTCTAGCTCTTAAAAATTAGCTTTTTGCTGCTTTTCTACAAATTTGGTAGCTCTAGCTCTTATAGTTTTACAGTTAAACAGACGGCTATATTAATGCCTTTTACATAATTTCAATAGACCCTTTTGAAGTTTTCATAAACTACAGGGCCAAAAAAAAAAAAAAAAAAAAAAAAAAGTGCGCCAAACACACACACTTTTTGTAATGGAACATTTAAATTGAAAAAAATATTAACAAAAATTCAATTGTGCCGAGTCATCGTGATGCTGCTGCAAAAATAAAATCTCTCTATAGTAGTATAGTACTAAGTAGAAATTCAAAGGGCCTTCTCAGATAAAAGGCAGTTCAGTAGCCTTGCTGAATATATGGTTTACATTTACAGTTAAGTGATATGAGCGCGCGTCTCTTATAATAACAGAGAACGGAGTCATAAACAGTTTACACATATGTACATATTATTGTATATTTAATTTATATATGGTACGACATGTTACGGTTGTATTTTAATTTAAATTTTCTTCTTTTTTTTTTGACACTATCTGCGACACTTGTCGTTTTTAGCTATTTATCACTTGGGATTTATCATTTTAGGCTTTAAATAATCTGCTCTTTAAAATTTAACACGGAAATTTCTGTTTTTTTTTTTGGCTGGTTTTTCAGATTTGTTATCGATTATCTCTCAAACGTGCCGAGGATCGCGTTTGCTTATCGCGAATTGTGTGTGACACAATTGTGCGTACCAAAGACTTTTGTTGCGCACTGTGTGTGCATGTGAGCGACAATAACTGTATTACTGTATTTCTATTACTGTTGTTTTAGTTTTGTATTGCACTTTATAAATTTTTTTATATGGTTTTTTCATGCTTATCGCGCTCTTGTTTATATATTATCTATATGTGAGTGAGTGAAAGAGTGAATGAGTGTGTCTTTGTCTTAGCAGCTTAGCAGCTACTTTCGTGGCCTTCTTGAGAAGCTATCAATTTGGGCTTTGCATACTACATATAAACCATGACGTCATTTCTCTCTCTCTCTCTCTCTCTCTCTCTCTCTCTCTCTCTGTCTCTGTCTCTGTCTCTGTCTCTGAGCATAGAGCATACATTTTGAAATGTTTCTATGCAATTTAATTCAAATAATTGACTTTTTTGTCATACAAATTGTACTTTATCAATTAATAACCGCACGAAGCATGACGAAACAAAAAGTTGAAGCGTAATCAGTTATCGTTCAATTAAAATGTATTTCTGTTTTTTTTTTGTTTTTTTTGTTTTGCTTTAAATGATTCATGGAAAATCGTTAAACAATTTCCACGTTGAGAACAAAATATGTAGTGTGTGTGTGTGTGTGTGTGATGGTGTATTTCACAATGTGTGTCAAATAACTTTCGGTCGCACTTGTTACGCTTGCGGGCGGCGGCAGCAGCAACAACAACAACAAAATGCCACTTATAATTACCTCTACGTTTGAAGCACAAACAATACAATAAAATATATTCGAATTTAATAGCGAGAACTGCTTGAATTTACTTTCGACCGGCTCACGTTGAGCTAACAGCACTAACTGAACGCAAGCTGCGGAATACAGCGCCACTTATTTGTATTTGAAAAGCAGCTAGACGCGCGCGCCTCCCGCTCTCCACACGCATTCACCAACACTGACACACACAACGCAAAGAGAGCGCAAGTTTAAGTGATGGTGCTTGACCGCTCGCTCGCTCGCTCACTTGCTCTTTTTTTTTTTGTTTGCCGCACGTTTGATCAATGAAAAGATGTGCAAAGCCCAAGCAAAGCTCAAGTTGTAACAAGCTGCACACATTGGCCAGCTTAAATTAATTGTTTTGCTACTTTATTAATTGCATACAAGCGCTCTTTAAGCAGCACACTAGAGAGCGAGAGCGAGAGCGCATTGCCATATGCCAAGTCATTGTCCATCGGCATTTTAGGCGTGCGCCAAGAGCTATCAGACCCCCAAAAGAGATAAAGAGAGCGAGCACGCGATAACGTGTTGAAGTGTCAAAGAGAGCGCATTTGAGTTATGGCAATAAAAACAACTGTTGATATTGTGAAATTAAGCAACGCAGAAATTTCTACCATGCGTTTCGTAGAGAATTTTAGACTTGTAATTGGACCAAGTTAATTTTTCCCCACAACTTTAACACGTCATCAAATAAAATAAATGGAAAATGTGCTAAAAAATCGTATAGAACAATATTTACCTATCGCACTTTATGACACTTGAGCTTGATTTGTTTACATAGACGACATAAGTCTAACAACATAAACATACCCTCAACTTGAGCAAATAAATAATGTTTAAACACGCTCTTAATATCATATACTCTTTCTTGCTTTAAAAAGAGCCAAGTTCAGTGTTGCGTGCGTGTTAGAGTTGTACTGAGGCGTTCAGGAACAAGTTCGATTAAAGTGAACGAATGAACAACTGAAAAACACTAGTGTGTAATAAAAAAGTGTTTAAAATTCTCTTTTCATCAACCACAGCTACCGACACCGACACCGACGCCGATGCCGATGCCGATGTCAATAGTGAAGTGTTCCGAAGTGTAGAAATTGCCGAACGTCGTCAGTACTTGCGACAACTGGGCGTCAGTCGGAATCAAGCGCATTTAACGGCAGTTGCCACCATGAAAGTGCCGAACTTTAATATGCGCGAAATTCAACGTAAACGATTTCGTTTTAGCGTCGAATTTGGCGACAGTCGTCAGTCGGAGGTGAATGCTAAAATACTGGAAGAGATTAATGCGCTTATCGAGCAGACAGCTGATCGTCCCCGCACACCGCCACCGCCTTGCAATATTGATTGGCATGCCGAACGGGAGTTCACACCGCTAAATGCCAGGGACAGTTTATCGAGAAGAGGTAGCCCTGAAAATTGTGAACTGGTACGCCAAATCGATGACAACTCTCGTGACATTCGTGAGCCAAACACAAGGCGAATCATCGATAGTTCTCGACCAATTGAGCGTCACGATGTTCGACGTGTTGGACGGAATGATTACTTTAGTGAGCAAAACATCGATATCGATACCTTTTGTGCAATTGAACGAAACGATCATTTGCATGCAGGCCAACGAGACGATGTTCGACTAGTAGATCGGAATGATCATTTTAGTGAAAAGTTTATTCCTCAAAACGATAAATTTTCTGTAGTTGAACGTAACAATCAGCGACATGTTGAACAGAATGATTATTTTGGTAACCAAAATATTGACGTAAACGAACACTCTTTTTTGGTTGAACGAAACGATCATTTTCATGCAGAGCGACATGATCGTTCCCGTCAAACTCAACGAAACGAGAACACTCGTCAAGTTAAGCGAAATGACAGCTTTCGTGAAACTGATCGGAATCTGAATTATTGCGAGGAACAACGCCAAAATATTAAACAAATGCACAATTTTCGCGAAACTGAAAAAAATTATCAGTTTCATAGAGCGCAACAATATAATGTTAAACGAAGCAATAATTATCGAGGTCAACATCAGAATAATTTTACACTAAACGCAAACTATCATCAAGCTGAGCGAAACGATAACTATCGCGAACAGCAACTACCAAATAATGAACGAAAAAATCATTTTAAGCAAGTTAATCGACATGACGATGATTATCAAGAGGAGTGGCGACAGCGAAACGATAATTTTCGAAACCAACGAAACAAAAACATTCGTTCAGCTGAGCGAAACGATGATTATCGCGAGGAGGAACTACAAAACCTTCAACGCAATGATCGTTTTCGTTCAGTTGATAGGGACTTCAAACACAATGATAACTTTCGTCAAGTTGAACGTGATTTTAGACGAAACGATTACTTTGACGAGGAACGACATAATAATGAACGAGTAGAAAACTTTCGTGAGCTCGATGATAGATTTCGTGAAGATCATGGAAATCAGAATTTTCGGGAAACAGAAAATTTTGATAATAATCGTCATAATTTCGATTTTAATCAACGCAATTTTGATTGCAATCAATTTTTAAACGATGAGCAGCATGAGGAATCAAATTTTGGTTTAGTTTGTCTTCGAGCAAGTCCCGAGAACCGTTTTCAAGATAGATTTTATGGAAATTTCCAAAGAAATTTGGAAAATCCGAATATGCATTCACAGGATAATACCTATCGTGAAACTAGTTGCGAAAGAGTACACGATGACTTTTCATACCGCAAAAATTGTGCCCCTAATAACTTTCAAAATCAACAATCAAACTTTGAATCCCAAGGCTCAAACATGGATGATAATAATGAACGTTACTGTATTAATGCTGGAAATGATGATAATTCATTTCGACACTTGCAAATTCCGGATCATTTTGTGCCTGAAATTAATGTTGATGAACGTTTTCGGGAGAGCTTTAATAGAGATTACCATAACCTGGATTATCATGCCGTGTTGGATAATGAGAGTCGCCCAATGGACGATCGACGTAACAACAGTAATGATTTTCAAGGCAGATCGCTCGTAAGCCCCAATAATTCCGTGACGTCGAATGAAAAGCAACTAAGGTTTAAATTTTCCAATGAGACGAATACGAATACATTAAATCAACAAAAAATTAACAATGCGAACAATATTAAAGAACGATCAGCAGTTCCAGTTGCTGTAAATTCAAATCCAGCGAAGAAACCAACAATAGCTGTTAAGAATCTACCCAAAAGCGTTAACATCAAAAGTCCAAATTTCGGCAATACAGTGTCTACAAATGTGCTGCAGAAAAACCCACTGAATGTGGCTGCAAGTGGCAGTGGAGCGAAAATAAACGATGTCAAAACTTCAGCTAAAAGCCCAGCTGCTAAAGCAATTGGTAATTAAGCTTTCAAAGCACACGAATTTCGAAACTTTTCAAAATTGTCGTGTGTTTTGCCAGAGAGAAAACAAAGCTTTATTATAGATATTAATTATTTTCAGGTCAAAAACGTGCTGCAGATGCCGTCAAATTTGCTGAGCCGGTTAAAAAGCCGAGAAAAATGCCATTCCATAAACGAGAATTTATTATGGGTGGCATTAGGATACCCTATGTGAATAGGAATTTGAAAAAACTACCCCAACCCGAAGAAAAGTCGTATGCAGTGAAATTCTTTGAACAAAAACCAAATTATAATATATCGGATAGTTCTGGAAGCGATGTACTATTTGACACCGATGATTATGATAATGATGATGATGACGATGATAATACAGATAATGAGGCAGGTCCAACGAGTGGAAGGCAAATCGTACACGTTGGCAAAATGAAACTTTCGGCAATACGTAATCGTATCAATAAAAACTGGATGAAAACTTATCGCTTGAATAACTATAAATTGTGGCACACCTGGTGGATGGATTTCAAGTGGTGCGAACTGGAAATGCACAAGAAACTGGAGAAATTCGGATCACTTAATGTTCAAAATAAGTTTTTACCATCATTTCCCAAGAAAACCACCGATGAGATAATCAACATTGTCATGAGATCGGCACATTTTGCATTGGAAGAGAATAGGCATAATCATTTCCGCGACTCGAAAACTCTCTACACGCTCATGAATGACGTATTCTTGGAGAATCTGAAGTATTCGGCTATAGAGCAACTACAAGATTTGATACGTGCTACTCCGAATCATTTATGGTTGTATAAGATGCGTAGTATGGTTTACATTTGGTCGGAATACTTTAAGATCGCCACCTCAAACAAGGGAAATCCACGTGATTTTTCCGCCATTCAGGCTAAATGGAAGAGTCCACTATTTCACTGGCTCTGCAAGCAATCATTCGATGAATTAAAGGTGTGCTTAAACCCTATATATATATAAAACTATTAATTATAATAATAATTTTATGCTTATTTGCAGACTATCAGCGCTATAGAATGGCCGCAACACAATGCAGTATTTCCCAGTCTGGCATCACGTCCAGTTTATGATATTTAGGCTTAAAACATAATGAATTAAGTACTGTTTTTTTATTTTTTTGTTCAAAATACTAATATATATAATAGTATACTTATATAATACTAAAATCAAAACCAAATAAATTGGTTTCAAATTATTTACAAATTTTTTTTTATTTTGATGTAAATTAATTGAATGAAATTTTGAATGTATTATTTAGTTAGTTTAAGGTATATTAGAAACGAAATGAATTTAAGAAAATTATATAAACTATATTGTACAATAAATATGATAAAAAAAAATACATTGTTGTGTGCAAATTTCAGTATCGCAGCTCTTTTTGTTTGGGCTCTACACTTGTAACATTATAAGTTTTATTATAATACGTAACATATGATCAGAGTAATATAAATTTCATTACACCATCATCAGCATCATCCAGTTGATTGGTTTGGATTAATCTAATTCTTCATTTCATTTGCAGGCTTCTGTGTGAAGACCTTCAAGGTGAACAGCAATGAGAAGTTCTTCATTAATGTGTGCCAAGCACCGGAAGTACCGGCTCCCATGGAGATAACCGATGAGGAACTAATTGCCATACTGGAATCAAGCAAACCGGGATCATTTCGTGTCCCTATGAGCATTTCCGAGTTGCGAAATACCAAGGATCGCTCCAATAACGCTGTAGATGTTTGCGATATTGCCATCAATCCAAACTTTCTGATCAAGATCAAAAAGTCCCAGCTATTTAACAATTTCTTTTTGCAAATTGTGGCCGAGGCAATGAGCGAAAAATACAATATACAAATCTCAATGCATAAAACGATCATTTTAAGTAATCGCAAATTTATTGGAACCCTTGTCGCCCATCGGGTACGCAACGATGATGTGAAGCGTGCCGAAAACTCTGCTGATTCAACCGGCAAGCTGAATCTAGATCCGCTAGCTACGCCTAATCAATTGGTGCAAGAGATCGATGAGGAGCATGCCAGCCGTATGCGAAGCACTTGGATGAAGAGCAAGGAACCGGTCTATAAGTTACGTGCTCGCATTCGCGATGAGGCAGTTGATGAAATTTATGCCGAACTTTATCTACCCAATTGCGTAAGTATGGCCAAATATTTGGAGTTTTCTAAAGTGGATATTGCCCAAAAATGTATTATACAGATGTCTAAGATGGACATAAAGATGGTGCTATTATTCCGAAAATCATAATACTTGACTATAACGGTTTAAGTTGATTTTTCATGTGTATTATTCTAGGTATCATCGCAAGAGTTCAGCCTGGATATAGGCGAAGATCGTATCCTGATCGAGTCCCTTAAACATGGCATTGTTTTTGACAAATTTGTTAACTACCGCTTGAATCAAGAGCGTGCTCAAGCTCTCTTCGATAAAACCAGCAAGGTAAGTTTACAGTTTATATTTCAACAATTTTTTAAAGTTATACATAATAAAATGTTTTACATTTTTAGATGCTTCAAGTAAGGATTCCTGTGCTCAGTGCGTAATTAATAAGTATTATAATAATGGCGAGTAAAATTGTAAATCAAATTAATGTTTTATTTCGGTTTTAAATATGAAATGAAATGCGTTTTCAATCCTTACAAAACTTTACAGCAAAAATAATGTTTTTTTTTTGGTGTGAAATTAAGAAACTGTGAATCAATAAAAAAGATTCCATTATTAGCAATCGATCTGTTTCAATAAACTTCGTCCAGTTGGAAATGATTGTCACTTTCTGAATATTATCTTTAATAAACTGAATCGTTTTAGATTTAAGATCTTCCATGTTGTATAAGCCGGTTGTCTTTAGCACCATAGGAGCTGTTTATATCGTTAGATTTTCAAACATTGATTGAACACACATCGTTACATCAACCTTTTAATCCTATACTTATCAGCTGCCAACATGAGATCAACAGTCTTATCCTTTAAATTGGTATAATTTACTTGGTCCAGACGCTATCATAGAAAAGATATGCATTAAATGAAGAGATTTATATTTATTTTATATTTATACTCGATAACAAATAATGAGAGAAATCTGACAAACTTCAAATCGTAAAGTTACAGAAACTTGAATATTTATTTACTATAAATATCATGTATTTTATAGACAATGCTATCCAGAAAAAGAACTTAAAAAAAAAAAAAACATAAAATTCCAAATGTCATGGAGATAATTTTCATCAAATATTTTGAATTATTTTTATGTTGATATGTATTTGCTTATTTGTTGTTGTTATTTTCTTTGATTGACGATCCATCATCACTTAGTTTTATTTCAAGAAACTTTACATTGATAAAAGATTCAAGTATCAGTGTTCTATCTGTTGCTATGAATTCCCGCCAGGTTAATGTCTTAGATACCATCTCAAAGTTATTTTGAATAAAATTGATTGCCGCGGATTTGAGAGCGTCCATGTTGCATAGATCGGCTGTCTTTAACACTATGGGTGCAGTTTCTATCGACAGATTGTCGCACATTGATTTAGCACAAAATGTCTTTAGTCCGTCGACCTGATACATGTCAGCTGCAACCATTAGATCTGCAGCCAACTCTTTCAAATTGGGGGATTTCCCGGTATAAATGAATCGAAGTAATTCCATGATGACATCAGAGGAGAAGTCGCTAATGTTAATGCAATTCTCCTGATTCTCCTTCGTTGGATGCTTAAACATGGCAGCAAAAACTTTGCTGCGAGCTACAAATAGCCAACAAAAATATTAATAAGCTTAAAAATTTGAGGGTATAGAATTTAGGCTTACCTGATAGAATGAATTTATGAGCTTTATGTAGCTTCTTATCGCCAGTGACAATTGTCACATCAGCCATGTCCTGTGATTCAAAAATTGCTTCAAGATCGTCACGCAATTTACAGGTTGAATCTTCCGTTAAATACCTTGGTGTTTCTGCTTTGATATTTAGGAAACTGATTTCACAGTTTAATATAAGTTTATCGTTGAGCAAAAGACTGTTGGATTCTTCAAAGAGTTCATCCCACGATAACATAGGTATCAATAGCGTGTCGGATGCTGTGTATAATTTTTCATGACACACTTTCGATCCATCTTGAATATAGATTTTAACGCGACCCATTAAACTTCCACACAGTTGATGCTTTTGCAATTGCACCACAAAAGCACCGTAACCAGTTGGTATTGCCAAACTAAAACGCCAATCACTAAACTCTTTGGAAACTAAATCCGTGTGTAGATTATGCTGTTCTAGCAGTCTATAGTTTTCGATTGTCCATGTGAAGGAAATATTATGAAACTCATGCGATGTGTAATCATCAAATTTAACTGAGCTCATTTTGATTAATTTACTTGAACAGAGTGAAAATCTCGGCAATGTGGTGTGTGCTTTACAAGAATTGAGCAAAGAGACTAGTGATGGTTGTCGATATGACGCTATGGGTATTGTGGCGATACATACAATCGATATGATCTTCACGATAGATATCGTATCTTGAAGCGAATGAACGAACTAGTTTATAATGCTTAGATCATTTATTGCTCGTAAGTTCTGCAAGAAAACTACTAATAAACTGAAAACTAAGCAATTTTAAACGATTTGTTCTTTAAGCAAAAAATTAAACAAATAAACTAATTGTATATATAACTGTCCAATGATCCATTGCCACAGGATGTATACATTATACTAATACTAATTACTTGTTAAACTAAAATATAACTACTCTCAATATATTTACGTTTGTTTTTAAAACGATCAGGAACAAGAAATGATCTTATTTCCTAAATTCAATCTGACCCTTTTTTATAATGAAAGTCGTTTAATAAACTCAATTAAATTTTTTTCTTATTTATGAATTAAAGACTTACATAATACATATAGCCAATTATTCAATTAGGTTTCTAAATGATTATTGGTTTTACGGTTTTTAATTACCAAAATTGCAATGAGCCTCTGGACGAAATGAGCTGCAAGTCACTGTAACTTACATGTACAATTGATTTAAAAAAATAATATTTTATTTGCTTTTAGATTCAAAAAGTACATACATATGTAATTAATCATATACCAAGTATTTAATTCATAAGCATAACATAAACCAAACCAACATGACATTATAATTTCATTTCTTCAATGATAAACAATGGGATTCAAATAAATCAAAAAACTAAATTAAATTCATATTTTTGTAACGCAAGCTTAATGCTTAGTTTAAGAGTTTAACAAACTTTTATATTTGCTTATTTCTTAGCATCGTTGTTAGCCGATATATTACCAGTTTCTTTATTTTGAAGAAAGATTGGATCTATAAAGGACTCAAGTATTAGCAATCGATCTGATTCAATTAATTCACTCCATTTCGACGTCTTATTAACTTCTGGAATATTATTTTTAATATATTGAATTGTTTTGGATTTTAAATCTGCTATGTTGTATAAATCGGATGCCTTCAGCACTATAGCAGCATTTTCAATCGATAAATTATCGCTCATAGATTGAGCACACATATGCTTCAGGTCCTCGACCTGATACATGTCAGCTGCAACCATTAGATCTGCAGCCAACTCTTTCAAATTGGGGGATTTCCCGGTATAAATGAATCGAAGTAATTCCATGATGACATCAGAGGAGAAGTCGCTAATGTTAATGCAATTCTCCTGATTCTCCTTCGTTGGATGCTTAAACATGGCAGCAAAAACTTTACTGCGAGCTACAAAAATATATACATACATATAAAAAAAACAATTTTATATAACTTTTCTTTTGTGTATGTACATTATGTCTAATTCTAACCTGATAAGATCAGCTTATGAGCTGGTATTTTACGGTTGTCGCCTGTGACGATTGATATATCGGCGTATTCCTTTGTGTTCAATAACTCACCAAAATCTGTAGGTAATTTATAAGAATGAGCTGCGATTGCGTCTCTTTTCGAAGATATTTGAATATTACAGTGTATTTTTAGTAAGCCGTCTGAAAAATAACTATTATTTGCGTGGATTAGCTTATTCCACGGAATCAATTCGATTTCAGATGATCTGGATGCTGCGAAGTCAATGTAAATTGTAAACAAGTGTAAATGATTTTGTATATTAATCTCAAGTCTTCCCCACAGCTCCATTGCATGTTCGGAGTATGTGCGCAAACAGAGAGTTACGTAATCGCTTGATTTTAAAGTCATCGCCAATTGAAGACGCCACTCACTAAACTCTTCTGAAACAATATATTTCGATTGATTTCGTATATTTATCAAAGTATCTCTATTTATTTCCCATGAGAAAGATATGTTTTGTAATGTTGTATTTAGCGTTTTGTAATTCACAATTTTCACTGAGCACATTTTTACTTCTTCAGCGAGCAGATATGTTTTCACAATGTCAGAAAAGCACACGTTAGTGACAGTTGTCAGCACAAGCACTATCGATAACTCACCGTGAGGTAAACCGATATTTATTCGTTTCAATACTGCACTATGTTTAAATGCAAAAGTGTGAAATTTTAAAGTACATATATATTTTTTTTTGTGTATAAAACATTAATAGTAGATAAAAATCTTTAATTAATTTTTAAATTAATCATGCATTACATTCAAAATGTTTGCATACAATAATCAATCTCAGAGCAGAGCTTCCATAATCATAAGTGTGACCAGATTAACGAAATCTTTATTTAAATTTTTTTTTTTTTTGGTATTTTATGCTGGGTCCAACAGCTATAAAATTCCCATAAATCGGCCGTTTTAACTATAACTTTTATGTCTGTATGTATCAGCTACTAGGCACTGATGTCATTTCAGCTTTTTTCCCTCCAGATCTGGCTGTTTTGAAAATGCGATTGGGGGAAAAATTTGAAAACAGCGGGAATTCTAGCTTTTTTAGAAAATGTGAAAAAAAAAATTTTTACATTACTTTTTCCTAATATTGTGCGTTGTTTTTGTCGTGTTTGACGATAAAAAATATATTTCTATTGGTAAAGAATCGATATTTACTTCTATCGAATAATTTTTACTAATAATTTATAACTTTGTACATTGATGCGTCTTCCAACACTAACATTGTGAAATTCGTTTGACAAATAATTAAAAATTGACGATACCGAAGGAAGTATACAAACATAAAGTGCAAGATGTGTGGCTGCAAAACAAGTAGTTTAGGTAGTGACTGAGGAAGAATCCCACAGATTTACCTCAGGTGTATCAAAATTTTATTTTTAAGTGTATTTTTACTGCAAAATTATGCAATTTGCGAGCACTCGGTGCTTCAGCTTTTTTTTCAGCTGTTTTTCCTGGGGATTCAGCGGTTTTTAGCCGTTTATTTTCGTCAATCTAGCTGTTTTTGCTCAAAAAAAAATGACATCACTGCTACTAGGGCCGACATCTTAGTTTTTCGATCGGCGTTATATAGTCAAAAGATTGCGCGCTTTTTGGGCAGCTAATAAACATTTAGGGTACAAAAGCTTTTGGTACTTTGTTAGTTGGGTATTGTCCATTGTTGTTGTTTACAATGAGTGCGCAGCCGAGTCTCTGTATGAATCCCCAACAGCAGCAGCAGGTATATCAATGGATCAATGAGCTAGCGCATCCGGATACTAGGGAGATGGCCCTGCTGGAGCTAAGCAAGAAACGGCATACAGATTTGGCGCCAATGCTGTGGAACAGTTTTGGTACCGCTTGTGCCTTGTTACAGGAAATTATTAACATATATCCATCAATAACAATGCCGCCCACACTGACGGCCCATCAATCGAATCGTGTGTGCAACGCCTTGGCCTTGCTACAATGCGTTGCATCGCATCCAGCGACACGCATCGGATTTTTGCAAGCCCAAATCCCAGTGTATTTGTATCCATTCCTATCGACCATGACGAAAACACAACCATTTGAATATCTACGCTTAACCAGTTTGGGTGTCATTGGTGCCATGGTCAAGACCGATGAACCGGAGGTGATTACATATGTATTAACCACCGAAATTGTACCACTGTGCCTCGTCACCATCATGCACAGTGGCTCGGAGTTGAGCAAAACGGTTGCCACATTCATTCTACAAAAGATATTGCTAAATGAATCCGGTCTGTCCTACATTTGTCAGACCCACGAACGTTTCTCGCACGTTGCCATCACTCTGGGCAAAATGGTCATACAGCTGACAAAGGATCCCTCTGCACGCCTATTGAAGCATATTGTACGCTGCTATTTGCGTCTCTCCGACAACGCACGTGCACGCAAAGCTTTGGATCAATGCTTGCCAGATCAATTGCGTGATGGCACGTTCACACAGTGTCTGCAGGCTGACAAAGTCACCAAGCAATGGCTACAAATGCTCATCAAGAATTTAGAATTGGGTACAACACAACAGCAGCAACAACAACAACAGCAACGACAGATGGCTATGTCCCCATTGGGCTCCTAGAAGTGTACAATTTAAAAGGGAGAGTGAAGAGAAAAAACAACAATGACAACACATGTACCTCAGTGGAAGAAGTATATGCATTTTTTAATATAAAAATAATTAAAAAGAAAATTTAAATTTTTTTATTTTGTGAACATGTTTCTAAGAAACTTGAAATATTTAACTAACAAAGTTTAATTCATATAAAATGAGTATGTTTATGATTAAAGTGAAGAAAAAATAAAGTAATATTTAAAAGAGAGTGAAGAAAAAAATAACAACAATAACAACACTTGTACCTCAGTGGAAGAAGTATACATATGTATTTTTTAATATAAAATCAATTAAAAAGAAAATTTAAATTTTTTTATTTTGTCAACTTGTTTTTAAGAAACTTGAAATACTTAACTAACAAAGTTTAATTAATTTAAAATAAGTATGTGTATGATAAATGTGAAGAAAAATAAAGTAATAATTTTTTGTTATTTAATAGTTGATATATTTCTCCTTATAACAAGTTTGTAGAATTAAAAATGTCAATTTAATTTCATACTTTAATTAATGCCCTATTTAAGGTACTTTACAGTATCAAAATGACCGTTATTCTCGTTTCATTGGGCTCCTAAAAGTGTACAATTTAAAAGAGAGTGAAGAAAAAAAAAAATAACAACAATAACAACACATGTACCTCAGTGGAAGAAGTATATATGCATTTTTTTTAATATAAAATCAATTAAAAAGAAAATTTAAATTTTTTTATTTTGTCAACTTGTTTTTAAGAAACTTTAAATATTTAACAAAGTTTAATTCATATAAAATGAGTATGTGTATGATTAAAGTGAAGCAAATATAAAGTAATAATTTTTTGTTATTTAAAAGTTGATATATTTCTCCTTATAACAAGTTTGTAGAATTGAAAATGTCAATTTGATTTCATACTTTGATTAATGCCCTATTTAAGGTACTTTACAGTATCAAAATGACCGTTATTCTCGTTCCATTTGGGCTCCTAAAAGTGTACAATTTAAAAGAGAGTGAAGAAAAAATAACAACACATGTACCTCAGTGGAAGAAGTATATGCATTTTTTTTTAATATAAAATCAATTAAAAAGAAAATTAAAATTTTTTTTTTGTCAACTTGTTTTTAAGAAACTTGAAATATTTAACTAACAACGTTTAATTTATATAAAATAAGTATGTGTATGATTAAAGTGAAGAAAAAATAAAGTAATAATTTTTTGTTATTTAAAAGTTGATATATTTCTCCTTATAACAAGTTTGTAGAATTAAAAATGTCAATTTGATTTTATACTTCGATTAATGCCCTATTTAAGGTACTTTACAGTATCAAAATGACCATTATTCTCGTGAAGAAAAAATAACAACAATAACAACACATGTACCTCAGTGGAAGAAGTATATGCATTTTTTAATATAAAATCAATTAAAATGAAAATTTAAATTTTTTTATTTTGTCAACTTGTTTTTAGAAACCTGAAATATTTAACTAACAAAGTTTAATTCATATTAAATGAGTATGTGTATGATAATAAAAGTGAAGAAAAAATAAAGTAATAATTTCTTATTTTATCCAATTAATGTTGTTATCTAATAGTTGATATATTTCTCTTTATAACAAGTTTGTAGAATTGAAAATGTCTATTTGATTTCATACTTTGATTAATGCCCAATTTAAGGTACTTTACATTATCAAAATGACCGTTATTCTTGTAGACCTTGCTGGCCAATACTTTCGATAGATCTTTTAACCGGTTTTGGATACAGACTGATCGCAAAATGGGTATTTTTCTATCCAAAAATTTGTATATGCCCTGCAATTCCCTATAGAACAATAAGTACTACGTATGACAATTCTAAATATGTACTATGTACAACTCTCTACTTGTTTATAAAGCATTTTTTATACATTCCAAGCGCTGCCCAAATAATCAAGAATTCTCCACTGTTGTTGCTCTTTTTTCATACGCATACACAACAAGTTTTTAAAGTGTTTAGTGTAAGGTAACTGTTTAATTATGCCTAATATATATACATATAAATACACTGTTAATAGTAAACTGTTGTTTATATTTACTAAATTTTTAAAATACGCCAATAATTTTATAAATTAATTGCAACTAGCCGCAAAGCATAAAATATTTGTTTATTAATTAAAATTTTAAATGTACAAATACATATATAAAAACCAGCTTATTTTCCAGTGTTGGTATACAACTAATTGAACTGAACAGCTCTGAACAGTTCCCAATGCGCGAACTAAATCAGTTCATGAATCCACGCTACTAAATTATCGTTTTGCAACCCTCGTTTCGATGAGTGTGTATATGTGTGTGCGTGTGTCTATCAACTGAGAAAAAAAATATATAAAATTACTTAGAACGGCAACGAGAGCAGTCCAGTCGGTGTAGCGAAAAAAAAAAACAAAAATAATTTCACACGAAAAAAAAGCGGTGTTTATTTTGTTTGCTCTTAACAAATTTTGGCAAAATATATAAAAAAAAGGGCACGTTGCTTAGGACGACGTTATGAATTTTGGAAATAGCGCTTACGGCATTGGACAGCGCAGACCTGTAAATAATGCGACGTCTTTTGCGCCAATTCGCAGTGGCGGCGGCGGTGGCTCTGGCAGCGGCAGTGATGACAACTTTCGTGGCATGCAGTCAATGAACTATGGACGTTCCGACGGTTTTACAAATAGCGGCAGCAGTTACAACAACAACAACGCTAACAGCTACGGTAACAACAGCAACAACAACAATGGCGGTCAACGTTTTGCAAATCTTGATGGCAAATTCAATAATGGCATGCAATCAAATAATTATGGACGCAATTCTGATTTTTCGCAACGTTTTGCGAATCGCGTTGCCGATGCAGCACCTAGCAAAAATAATTACAACAATGATAGCTTTCGTGGTCAGCAGCAGCAGCAGTCGCAGAGCAGTTTCATGGGACGCGCGACGGAGCAGCGTTTCGATAACAATCGCGCATCGATAAACAATATTAATTATGCTGGTGGGCAACGCGACAACTATCGTGGACCAGCACAACAACATCAACAGCAGCAGCAGCAGCAGGCGCAGCTAACACGTTCAGTTGGCAACATGGGCTACAATAAACACCACAACAACAACAACAACAACAACGATAACAACAATCAACGTTTTAACAGCAACAATAACGATACATTCCGGCGTGCTAACGATAACTTTAATGATAACAATTTCCGTGGCCAGGAATCGATGAATTTTGAACAATTCGGACGCACCAACAGCAGCAACAACAACAACAACAACAATTCTAACAATTTTGGCTATAATAATCGCGGCTTTGTTGGCCAGCAAGCAAATCATTTAAATCATTTCGAGCACAACAAGAATAATCAGCAGCAGCAGCAGCAGCAACAACAACAGCAACAACAACAACAACAGCAGCAGCAGCAATATTTCAACAGTAACAACAACAATAGCAACAAGCTGGATGGCTTTAATGGCCCACAGCAGCATTATCGTGGCCCAAACAATGAGGCTGCTGCTGCTGGCCAAGCTTTGGCCGTTATCAATGATACCGTCAATGCATTAATGACCAATCAATCCAACTGGCAAGTTGGCAATAGCAATTTTAATTTTGGCCAACCAAATTTCAACAACAATAGAAACAATGTTAATAAACGCAACTTTAACAATGCGGGTCCAAATGCAAATGGTGGCAACTGGAGCAATAGGCCACAACAACAACAGCAACAGCAGCTGGCAAATCAAGGCAAAATCTTTAAGCCAAACAACATCAACAACAACAATCGAACACAAGCAACTCCATTAGCTGCAAATGCAAAATTCCAGGGCAACAATAATCGAAATCATCAACAGCAGCAACAGCAGCAACATCAGCAACAACAACAAACTATTAACAATCGAAATGTTGTTAACAAGCCCAATCAGGGCAACAAGAAGCCGCCAGTTGCTGTTAATAAACAGCAGCAGACAGCGGCGCCAACTGTTGCCAAGAATGTAAATGGTGGCCAAAAGCAAACGCAGTCGCAGCCGCAGCAGCAGCAGCAGCAACAGCAGCAGCAGCCAAAAGCTGCCACAGTGCCTGCCAAAACAAATGCTGCCGCCCAAAATACTCAAACTAAAACAATTGGCAATGCGAAACCGAAGCCGGTAGTTAAACAGGAAGCTGCCACTGTTAATCCGAAAGGTAAGTAAATCTAAACAATACTCTCTTTAATTATTCGATAGTTATTAAAGAAAAACTATAAAATTTATTGATAGATCTAATCAAGTTTGTTGAATAGTTAGAAACAATGAAACTAGCTAAAAACAAGAAAGAAAATGTCAGTCGGGCATGCCGACCGTGTAATACCCTCTGAGCTTCGTTTCCAATTATATGAGTTCAAATTGAAGTAGCTGCTGCAAGAACTTATCATATTTGTCTATGTCTATGTCGCTCGCACAGTGCAATGCACGTGGCTATGCCTTGCTTGAAATTAACGATTTTCGTTGTATGACTAACTTTTTTAATTATAGTCCGATTTTGATGAAATTTTCACAATCGTTCGATATTATTTGTCTGCAGATATAAACTAAGTTACAACACTATACGTTAAGAAATAAGTGAGCCCGTCGCTTGCAAAGTTACAAAGAAATTGTGCTTTTAGTGGGCAAAGGAGGCGTGGCATCCAAAAAATTTTAATGGCATAGTTTTTATATTGCATCTAGCAATATACGTGCCAAAATTGGTGTTCCTAGGTGTTATAGTTATTCGCCAAAAACATGTATTTTTTACGAGGTATGTCTGGTTTTTCGCTAATTGTGGGCCACGCCTCCTTCCGCCTGTTACATACTTTTCACAAACCCAATATACCCCTCAGAGGGTATACAAATTGACTGTACTTTTTGTTAGACATCTTATACCGTTGTGTTACTGTACCGCATTCCAAGTAGCTCGAGATCCCGTTAAATTTTGAGACCGTTCTATGAAGCGCTAAACGATCTCTCGTGCTCTGTTGCACGTAGTATTTGTTTTGCTGTAAGAGGCAATTATGTGTTGAAAAAAAACTTTGGAAGAAATCGAAAACTGATTTCTATTCGACTTTTTAGACCCTGAGCACTTTGAAAAAAGAGCAAAAAGAGAAAAGTTGTCTGTCTGTCTGTCTGTTCTCAGCAAATATAATAGCTAGAGATTCCATAGGCTTCGTTGCTCTGTTACGCAGATCCTATCTATTTTAAAATTTTGTATGCCACGCCCCCTTTGCACACAATTAGAGAAACAGTGGGACTATCTCGATTTCTGACTTTCTTAATATAAATGCTAGAAAGGCCAAACTTGGTATGCAGAATACTGGATACCATATAAACATATTCCGCTTTAAGAAATTTTGAATACCACACCTTTGCCCACAAATTGCGAATTAAAAGATGTACAGTTAACATTTTGTAGACGATTTATTTTTTTTTTTTTCGAAAAGAAAGTTTTGCTTAAAAATACAAATCAGTCGAAAAATAAACAAAATAGTTCAATTAAATTTAGTAAATATTAGTTAAGTTCATTTTGTTCGGCAAAAAAAAAATTTGTTTCGCCAAAATTCGAAAGAAAATCATTTGACGATGGTATATTTTGAATTCTACATATACATATATGTATTTAAGCCTCCACTCCCATAAGAGTGTGATGGGGTGGCGTAGGGAGTAAGGTGCTCGCCTGCGAAGAGCGGGGGGATCTAGGGTTCAATCCTCCTCGGTAGCAGAAACTTTTTCTCAACTAAAGAAAATTGACTTTTTTTTTTGTAATTTTCTGACTTCTTTTAAATACCACGCCCCTCCGCCAACAAGTGAAAACAGTATTACACTTCCTATTTTATTTTTACGATAGTTGCTTCATTTTTAAATAAATTTTTTGAACTAAATGCACCTCATAGATAAGATGTAGAGTTGCTCTGGGTTATATCGATGCGGCTATAGCGGGCGTTTGTTTTTAGGGAATACTATAAAAAAACACTTTGTGAACTTATTTTATTTTTAATATATTTTTTTCACCAACAGTGGGTCAAAAGCGTGCAGCACCAGCGGCAGCGGTCGCTCCGCCCACCCGAGCCGACATCAAGCGACGTAAGCTGGCATTGAAACGTGGCTTTTTAATTGGAGGCATTAAGTTGCCGTATGTGAATAGCAATAAGGTGGCACTACCACAAACTGAGGATAAATCCTATGCGGTGATGTTCTTTGAACAGTCACTCAACTACAGTACAAGCGGTGAGGAATTGGATGATGATGAAAGTGCTGATGATGTTACGGTGCCGGATACCGATGCCGATGGCAAAAATGCCGGACGTTTGCTTGTGAAACGAATTCGTAAACGTTTGCATCACGAATGGACACAGATCGAGGAGTCCAAAAAGTATAAAGTGTGGCCAACCTGGTGGACAGATTACAAATGGTGTGAGAAGGCCATACAACAGCAGCTGGAGACATTTGGTAGCATCAATCTGAGAGATTGCTTTATACCGGATCTACCTCGTCTAACCACCGAACAGGTGGTCGATATCATTGTTAAACAGGCGCAATTCGGTTTGGAAAAGAATTCGGACAATTATTTCAATAATATGAAATCGATACTTACATTGATGAATGTAACATTTTTGGAGAATCTACAAATGCCCAACACCGAGAAGGTACAGGACATGATCCGTGCCGTACCCAATGATTTTTGGTCATACAAAATGCGCAGCATGGTGTATTTGTGGGCGCAGTATCTGAAAATCTCAAAGACCGCATCGCCAGCAACCGATAATGGGGCCAAGGAACTGCAAGCCATTGCAAGAGATTGGAAGAATCCCCTCTTCCATTGGATGGCCAAGCAGGCTCTTGATGAGCTCAAGGTGAGCTTTTTCAGAAATATTTATACATACAGCTGTGTTCGAGAAAATAGCAGTGCAGATTACCTGCACCTTTAACATCGATTAATCCTAGTATGGAGAACAATATAGGACAAAAACTTTTTATAATGGTTAAATATATTTATATGTATATTCTGTATATCTGTATATTCTATTCCGATAATTAGAGTTGCAATCAAATATTGCAAATAATACCAGTATTAATTTAACACTCTCTTTATATTTTTTTTAATTTATATATCATATTTAATTCTAATTTTATTTAATTCGCAGGCAATTAGCGAAGTGGAATGGCCGGAGCATAAGCAGCAGTACCAGGAGCTGAAATCATCGGAACCAACAACATCATCTTAAATAAATTATTTGATTTGTATGCATTATTTTTTACATAGAACATAAAGAATATAACAAACATTGTAGAATTATAATAAAAGTCGGAATGCATACAAATTTTAAGTGTTATCTTTAGTGGTTTTTTTTTGATTATGTCAAGAACTTGCCAACTTGGGCAACAGGTGTGGTGTTAAGTGTACTAGAGCTGGGCGCAACGCAGACTTATCGATATTTTACTCAACTAACAATTATCGACAATTTTTGTTTTAAAGATTTCTGCACCATTGCTTGTAATTTTTTAAATATTTTTGTAATTTCAAATTTGACACAACTAGCTACAAATTAGTTTACTATAAATATCGCACAGTCCTTTAAGAAATAAACGATGTATCGATAACATCGAAATTGACTGTACCAACTGTAGTTGAAATTAAAGTAAAACCATAATAGCAAATATGTTTTGGAAATGCAGCTTTTATTTTAGCAATTTTATTGCTTTCAATACAATGCAAATATCAAATTTACGTATATGTCTTTAATCTCTGATTATAACAATTTAATAAAATTTCATTAGCTGTCCTCATTGCGTAATGAACTCGTGTTTAAGCACCCAACTGTTTGTACAGAATGGGCACATAATCATCATACTCAGCCTGATAGAAATTACCGGCCACTGGATCGCCCAGATTATATTTCTCAGCGAATTTGGCAATTTTGAAGCCACCACGTCCATCGCCGCTGTTGTTGGGCAAACGTTTCTCATCGAAATTGAGTTTCGATTTCTGTTCGTAGACAAGGAAAACGTAGCGATGGAGACCGGTGTCTGGTGGCGGACCGGAGCCAATGTAGGCGGAGAGAACTTCGCCCTTGGTTACATCGTTGCCGGGTATGTTGCCAACTAGCCAGTGATGCCATTCCCTAAACTTGGGATCCTTGCGACTGGGTGCATCCGGATCGGTCATGCATAGAGTGTAGAATTTATCGCAATCCGCTTCCCACTTGACACACGGTTCATTTTTCACTTGGGTTGGCGTTAATATGTTGCCCTCCTTGACAGCTACCTCGCCACCGTATGAAACAGAGACACTGCCCGTGGGCGCCTTGGCAATTACATCGGGCACAACACAATGTTCCTCCATGCTGCAGACAATTGATTTACTTGAGAGTCGGCGTAGTGAAATATTAATTGGCAGAGTCCAAAGTAAAATGGCGTTGCTTCTGCCGGCGTACGTTTTTGCCGTTCTCATGGCGGCGGCGCCACCTGCCGCTGTTTGCCCAGCAATTGCGGTAGCCCTGATTATGTGATTAAACTGAGCACTCACTGCACGCTGCAGCACAGTGCGTGTAAGGCCCAAGCGTACTGCATTCATTTTGCTGCCCAAATGTCGGAATTATACTTGCAATGTAATCTTTAGCTTTACCTTTTACTTTTCTTTGCACCCTTGCCTTGGCCAGTTGCAACTGTTGTTTGTGTACTTTGCGTAGTTTTGGCAGCCCTGTTTGTCATTCGCAGCCACAAACACGATAACAAATTATCGTTATCGTTGCGCCAAACAGTGTTGTACTTTGAATTTGAAATTCAAGTGAATACGAGAAATATTTTTGTCAAAACTTAAAAAGTCAGCAATAATTAATGACAGTTTGCATAGGGTATACAAATATATAAAACCAAGAATGCTTATGAAATTGGCAAGGACAATTCGTATATATATTTTCTACAAATATAAATGTGTAAACAAATTTCCAAAGTCTTAAAAGAATTAAGAATCGACTCACAATACACCTAATATAATACCTAGGGCTTAACTTAAGAAACGAATGTGTGGTTAACAAGATGAAGGAACAATTGAATGAATTGAATGATGAATATGATATGTGCTACAAGTGTATAGTTTACGTTTTGGGGGATTGCACTAATAATATTGTTCGTTGGTGATGTGTGAATTGGATTGATTGGCTTCAAGTTTGTTTTAGGGGAAATAACTAAACTTGATAGCGATGTTTATGTCATGCCTTGCGAAAGACATCACTGGAACCATATGAATAGCGACGTTCCTTTAAGTTAGTACTAACCAGAACCTCCTCATCGAATTGCGAAATACGCTGCATTTTGGGACGCATCAGACCACGCACATCACTCAATGTAATATCCACATCCTTGAAAGCATTGAGCATAAAGACGGCGGTGATGACGGTAAGGAAGCCACATACATCACCCAAAATATCCTCAAATTTCATATGATTCAGTTCCTTCAACAGTATAGCTGAGGCGGTAATCACCAGAGATGTAAACATGACATAATATACTGGAGTTACAATGCTTGTGTTAAAGATATCCAATGCCTTGTTCAAATAATTCATTTGTATGGCTATAAAGGTCACGGTGATGACAATCAAAAACCATGGCATCCATGTGCCAAAGACATTCGAGCCATTGGCAATAGTGCTTCTAATGGCCAAGCCCAATGCCTTGCATGACATTACAGTCAAGGAGCCAATGCCGGAGCATAGAAAGATATAGACACAGACATTGGTGTGTCCATGACGCGGTGCCACAAAGCACGCCACAAATGCACTCGAGCCAAAGATGCAAATCACATAGAGTATAAACACAGGATCCTGCAACATATCGAACAACACTTGCAGATCCTCAATTTCCTTCTCCTTCGGCGAGTGTATTACAATTATGGTGGAGCCAATAATGCACAAAAAGCAACCAATTTTACCCAATAGATTGAGCTTCTCGTTGAGGAAACGACTGGCCATCACGGCCGAAATGATGACACTCAAGGCGCCCAGCGGTGTGACCAGTGAGGCAGGCGCAAATGCATATGCCGCAAAATTCGCTGCCTCACCCAAACCCACTGTAAACAGTTACAAAATATGAATATGAATCATGTTATTCGAATTCGAAAATATGTGTGATTTACATACTTGTCAACAGTCCCGCCCACCAGATCCATTCACGTAAATAACCAAATCCTCCTGCCGCGGCACGCACCTCACCATGTCGACTGAGCCGTAGAAGCGCCTTCTTTTTTATGATAAAGCTGGAGCCGATGAAGAAACATGAGGAGACGGCCAAACCGACGCCTATATAAAAGTCAGTGTTTGTATAGGGCGCCATTAATGAGGCATCGCTGCCATCGGTGCTGGACGATACTTGTGGTGAGGCACTGTTAACATCGTGACCCACCACAGCAGCCTGTGGCAGTAATGCGGCTTCACTGTTCATACTTCTTCCTCTCTCTGTCTCTCTCTCAAGTCTGCGCGCAACTCTAGAAGAGCAATATATACATATATATATATACAAATAGACAGCACTGTAATCAGCTGCATGACTCACGGCGCAGCAAAGAGAGCACTAAAGCCCAGCTACAGTGACGTTCTACTGTCTTTGGCGCAGGCATCATACATTTTACATATACATTTGTGCCAAGTGCTTTATGCGTTTATTTTTTTAACACTTACTTATCTCTGCAAAAAGCGCTTAACAACTTTTGTTTGCGCTCTGCCTTTTGTTCGCTGTTTTGTTTTTGTGCGCTTGTGATGACAATGATAGCCAAAAACCAGGGCTACACCAAGTGCAACTATATCGATAGTTGAATTGGCTGGCTGCAATCGATATATGGTCACTCTTTTTTCGCTACCACTCTTATACAAAATTATTGGCGCATAATTTGTGTGCAACGTTTTTTTTTTTTTAAGTGAAAAAAAATATATATTTATTTGTAAATTATAATGTTTACAAGTTATAGTGTCTAATTTGATGCCGCAATTTTCAACCTGATGTCGGCCATTTTTTAATGGCACACTTGCTGCTTGTGTCAGTGAAAAATGCACTTAAACTTAAAATAAATCAGTCTATTTAAATGTATTTAAGCTATTGCTATGGTTTTTTTGTTCGAGAAAAGTTTTAAAAACGCCAAAAGTACCAGATAAACTGTTGAAATAATCAAAAAATAGCTGCCATATACAATATACTGATCCTTTGGCGGCAAACCGAAACCAGTATCTGAAATGTAAAATTAAATTTAAAATTATGTGTGTATAACAAAAGTCTGTTTTTGTTGTAACTTACCTGCAACAAATATAAATGTTAGTATACTCTGGAAAAGTAGCGCAGCCAGTGTATTTATGCCAAATATTAAACCAAAACTATCGTCCACCAAATTCTCAGCCACAATGGCGGCCGCAATGGTCACAATGAAATAAAAGACACTGCAGAAAATCACATAGTTGGCATATGCCACCCAAACATTATCACAGAACGTTGCCATTAGCAGCAGTCCACCCAGCAAAAGGCCACAAATCGAATTGATGAGCATGTAAAAGTTACGGCGATTGTTGCTGTTCAAGGTGCCGGCAATTATGGCGCCGGCGGCGCCTAAAAGCGTTGCAACGGCTTCGACGCCGCCATTGTAATGGCTGTAAGTACAGTGGGTGTGCAAGGTAAATAAGCAATTACAAATTTTTTTAAAACTTTATGAACAGAGGTCTCTGTTAAACATAATTAACTTGATTTTTATATATCATAAACTTAGTAAATTTACTGTTTTTTTTTTTTACCAAATTTGTTTATAATATAACCTTTCTATATTGACAATTATGCAATGTGTGCATTTCTTTCCAATACTTTAAGAATATCTTTATTTTGCATTTTTTCATACTTTTTTTTTCAATATCGGATAGCTTTAAATTTAACTGGAATGCTTGATTGACGTACAGTATACAGAAATCAAGTTTCAGATATCTTCGTAGGTGTATAAACATACAGCCCGTTGCATAAATGGACTGTCAAACATGACTATACTGAGTCTATAGTATATATACACAATATTATTTATGGGATTGAAGTCTGATTCTGCCATTTTCTATCTAACAAAGTGCATAGACTCTGGTAGTCTTATTTTTAAATACAAGTTTTGAAAAACACTTTAAAGCTACAACCCCAAAGATTATAAATCCAATTTATTTTTAAAGAATTTGCGCTCGAATAAATAAATAAAATTTTAACTGGGTTTTAGTTTTTAATACTCCAAGCTAAGAATAGGCCCCCTGTACTGTAAAAGTACACTTTTTACACCATAAAGTTAAAAATCCAAATTGTTTTCTTTAAGTTCTTCTTTAAATTGGCACTTAAAGATAAAACCATACCTATTTATATTCGATATATTCAATATATAATAGCTAGAAACTTTAATTTGTTAGCAAATGCTTAGATATTCCGTGACGTCCATCAAATATTTTTTTCTTGTGTGACTAAATTAAGCTGAGAAAATATTTATTACCTAGTATTATCGGGCGCCTTTTCCTTCCATAGAAATTGAATGTACGCGATGACTTGACCTTGACCACAGATGGCAAGGGACCACCAAATACTCCATGTGAGCACTATGGGATTCGTATAGGAGGAGACCAGATGATACCACAGAAGTTTACCGGCCGTTTTTAATGAAAACTTTGGCTTTTGCTCCACTGTAGCTATTGCTGTTGTTCCCGTTGTAGTTGTTGTAATTTGATGCACTGCTATTTCGGATTCTTTGTTAGTTTTTACCGCATAGAAGTAAAAACTTTTGGGTACACTGGGTAACAGTAAAGCTATGGGCAATGATATGATCTGTGTGGCCAGCGATATAAAGTGAAGATCACGAAAACCCATCGATTCCGTCGAGACAAGAAGTTGGGCGAGTACGCCGCCCAAGAATTTGCCAGCTAAAATGGCGGCACGTGTGTGTCCGGTAACGGTTTGATAATGCTCCCGATCCACTTTGGCATAGATGTACGTATAGTATGCCACTTCGGCAGCCATAAATGTGCCATAGAAAATTTGGGCAATTTGTAGACTCAGCAGAGAGCGTGTCCACAGCAATATGGCAAATAGGATAATTCCCGCCAACGAGGATAATACAATTATCGCCTTGTAACGCACCAAATCCGTCACTAGGAATATAATAATCAATTGGGCCAATACGGCATAGGTGCCAAAGGGATATACCTCTTGGTATACCTGCTCCATGGTGATATTGCGATAATCACCGGCTAAATATTCCGTAACATACGACTCGGAGGGACGCAACTCGCGAAAGAAACCAAACATGCACAAAAGCAACGAAATCTTTAGCCAGTTTATCATCTTGCTTAGAACTGGAAAACGTACGTTTGCCTTTATATATTTGAGAAAACTACGAAAGACAAAACGTTCGGTGTCGTAACCACAACGCACGACCGACCGACAACAACTGTGGAAACGATCACAATTCAATTAAATCATTTGGGAGTCGCATATGGCAAAAGAGAGAGAGAAACAAAGACGCTCTCCCAACGCTCTCTTATTGCGCCCATTCACACCCAACGCTCTCACTCGCCTCTCTCTCTTTTGCGACTCGATAGGGAAATCTGAAGCAACTTGTTGCTTTCTCTCTGTCTTGTCGTAGCCCTCGAAATTGCCAATCCATGCAATAAAATGTCTCTTCTTATAAAAATAAGTAAAACAATATACAATTTAAATGGATACAGTTTGGCAATGCATCGAAGATTTTATACCCTATCTTAAGAAAATTGAAATATTTCTAGTAAAATAAGTGATTGTCATTGAATTTTTAAAATTATGTTGAATTTGCTTTGAAAATTGTTTGAAGAAATTAAGATAAATTACTGCAATATCCTGTAAAAATAATAAAGTGAAAATGCTACATAGGTACATATGAAGGTATATATGAAGATATACCCATTTCGGTAATTTAGGCTAAAAATGAGTTCAAAACGACGTCAAAAGTTCGATAACCTCCAATTCAATTTTAATATCCATAAACATTTTTTTTAATTAAATAATAAATTTTAAGTATATTTTTATAAAGTATAAAAACTTATTGAAATATATGCTAAAATCATATATTTTATTATTTTTGTTTTTTTTTTTTTAATATTTCTATTCCAAAAATGTGTCTAAAATATTCTACAAAATTGCTAGAAAAATCTTCTTTTGCGAAAGAAATCATATTTGATATATGACATTTGCAGGGTTTATTGTAGACATTGAACCATATAAAGCAATTAATTTACTTGTTTTTTATATATTTGTCTAATTTAAGGAAATCAATGTAATACTCTTTGATTGGCTTGCCCAATAGTCAGTCGGTCATATCGACAATCTGTTAAAATATGCAACGTCGAATATTTACTGGCAGATTTATAGAGACAGATAATGAGTTCTTTATTTTAACTGATTATTAGTTTTTGTAATTGGGCCTATATAGTGAATGTGTCGGATAGATAATATATTTTCCTGCATGCACAAGACCACATATCTCTAATCTGTCTGATAATTTGCTGATTTGTGACGTATAAAGATTAGAGATACATATTCTATATTATGTATGCTGAAATTAATTTTTGCTTATTTTAATTGTAGTACCCCAAAGTGTTCACAAAAGATAAAACTAAAGATTGAGATTTCTGTTTTGAGCAATTAAGGAAAATTTTGTTTAATTAACTACTTTTTAAAATGCTTCAGATAATGTTAGAGGTTTATGGTATTTATGAAGATAATTGTGGGGCGCCTAATGATACAGATATGTTCTGTAACCAGTATGTGCCCAAAGTACTCTTGATAATGTCGGAGTAATTGAAAACTATCTATAAATTAATTTATTTTGATAGTAACTTTAGTATAGAAAGCTGAAATATCTTAGCAAATTTTTAAATTTAAAGTAATTTGATTATGTAACAAAATTATTTCATTACAGATAATCGTCTAGAAATATAGATCTATTCCAATAACTCAAAGTGTACATATAGGAGCACGATCGACATGGCCTGATCATGTCTTTATCAAATTCTTTTTGAAATTTTCCTGGTATATTCAAAGTAATTTGATACTAGAACAAAATTGTAGCACGATCAAAAACTGTCTGTAGATTTAGATCTATTCTAATATATAACCAAATTAAATATTTACAGACAATCGTCTAGAAAAATAGATCTTTCCGAATAACTCAAAGTCTACATATGGTAGCACGATCGATATGCTTTGATCAAGTCTTTATCAAATTCTTCTTAAAATATTTCTAATATATTCAAAGTAATTTGATACTAGAACAAAATTGTAGCACGATCAACAACCGTCTGTAGATTTAGATCTATTCCAATATATAACAAAATTATATAATTACAGACAGTCGTCTAGAAAAATAGATCTATTTGAATAACTCAAAGTCTACATATCGTAGCACGATCGATATGCTCTGATCATGTCTTTATCAAATTCTTTTTGAAATATTCCTGGTATATTCAAAGTAATTTGATACTAGAACAAAATTGTAGCACGATCAACAACCGTTTGAAGATTTAGATCTATTCCAATATAGTATAACAAAATTATATAATTACAGATAATCGTCTAGAAATTCAGATCTATTCCAATAACTCAAAGTATACATATGGTAGCACGATCGATATGCTCTGATCATGTCTTTATCAAATTCTTTTTGAAATATTCCTGGTATATTCAAAGTAATTTGATACTAGAACAAAACCGTCTGTAGATTTAGATCAATTCCAATAGTTGAAAAACACTTTTAGACTCATACAAAATTATAGTACATTTAGTAAACACTTAAAAAATATATAAAAAAAAAAGTCAGTTGTATATAGAATTTATGGACTTTATTAACTATTTCTTGATATAATCCTGATAGAGTTGAAGTAGTTCGGGACTTGTGCGTGGTTGTACGGTCTTCAGAGCCGTTTCAAAGTGTGCCCAGTGCACAAACTGTGCCTCAAAGCTCTGCTCCAAGGCACTCAGTGCCGCCTCGTGGCAAACAGCTTGAATCTCTGCACCCGAATAGCCCTCGGTGCGTGCCACCAACTCTGCCACACACACATCATCAGCCAGCGGCATGGAACGCAATTTGATTTGCAGAATCTCCAGACGTGCTGCGGCTTCTGGTAAACCCACATAGCAGACGCGATCAATGCGTCCGGGACGTAGGAGGGCTTTATCAATCATATCGGGACGATTGGTGGCTGCCACAATGGTGACATTATGCAATGCCTCCACGCCATCCAGTTCGGTAAGCAGTTGGGTGAGCACACGTTCCTTTACGGAAGAACCTGAGCCGCCGCCGCCGCCAGCAGCAGTTCCCTCGGAACGTTCACCGCCAATGGCATCGATTTCATCAAAGAAAACAATGGCTGGCGCCACTTGTCTGGCCTTGCGGAACACCTCACGCACCGCCCGTTCCGATTCACCCACCCACATGGAGAAGAGCTCCGGACCCTTGATGGACAGAAAGTTGAGTTTACTCTCAGTGGCTAGCGCTTTGGCTATCATGGTCTTGGAGCAACCGGGTGGTCCAAACATTAGCACACCCCGTGGCGGTTTAATGCCCAATCTTTGGAATTTTTCGGCATGCAGCAATGGCCATTCAATCGCCTGTTGCAGACTCAATCTCAATGCGGCCTGTCCCCCAATATCCGACCACAAGACATTGGGATTCTCGATGAGCACCTCGCGCATTGCCGATGGTTTCACTTGATTCAATGCTTGCTGCAAATGCTGCAGCTCCAGGCAGCCTCTAGCGCCCTTAAGCGCACTCAGTGTGGCCGCATAAACCAAATTGGCCAAATCGGCACCCACATAGCCATGTGTTATGCTAGCAATTTGCTCAATTTCCTCCAACGTCACTGCACTCTTTACGGGCTGCAGTAGCGCTTCGAGTATTTGACGTCTTGATTGCGGTGTCGGCACACCCAGCTCCAGTTCACAGTCCAAGCGTCCTGCACGCCTTATGCTCGGATGCAGTGCATCAATTTGTGAACTGGTTGCAAGTAGAAATGTGCGACTTGCTTTCGTTTGATTCAGCTGATTCAGCTGATCCAGTTGGCTAAGCAATGCCAACGATACACGCTTCACCAGATCACTGCCATCCTGTTTGGGACACAGTGTGTGCACATCTTCCAGTAGCATCAATGTGGGTTGCGGATAATGCCCATAGGCACGTTCAAAGTATCCACTCAACTTTTGTTCCGTCTCGCCGAGAAATTTACTAAACACCTCGCCACTGCTAATCTGTATGATCTGCACATTCCCATTGCGTTCCACGGCAGAGCTGCACATGGCCTGACACACCATGGACTTGCCACAGCCACTGGCACCGTAGAGCAACATGCCACGCGACACTTTGACACCTGCAACAAAAAAGGGGGAAAATTTAATAAATGCATATATTTACTCCATTATAAATTTTGCATTTTAAATTCAAAACTATTTAAAATTTGATTTTTCTTTCAAAATTTTTCAAATTTTACAAAATTACCCCCTGGAATTTAAAAAAAAAAAATTTTTTTTTTTTACAATATATTTCTTCCTTATAAATTCATTAATTTTTAGTTTTAAAGTTTTTGAACATTTAATTTTTCCAATTTTTCCATATCTACCCTTTTGTTTCCAATTTTTCTCCAAAAACTATTCTAATTTATTGGAAAATTTGTGTTGGTTAAGAATATATATACTTTATGGGGTTGCAAATGACTTTTAAGATTGTTACGATCCAAAAAAGTGCCGTTTCCAGCTTTTCTAAAACTTTCAATTACAATATCTTTGCCAAAACTGCACAGTTTGTATTTTACTCCATTATAAATTTTGCATTTTAAATTTCAAAACTATCTAAAATTTGATTTTTTTTTTCAAAATTTTCTAAATTTTACATAATAACCCCCTGGAATTTTAAGAAAAACAAATTTTTTTTTACAATATATTTCTTCCGTATAAATTCATTAATTTTTAGCTTAAAGTTTTTGAACATTTAATTTTTCCAAAATTTTCCATGCCTATCCCTTGAATTTTTCCTAAAAATTATTTTTTTTTTTTTCAAAAAACTATTCTAATCGATTGGAAAATTTGTGTAGATCAAGAATATATATACTTTATGGGGTCGCAAATGAGTTTTAAGCTAGTTATGACTGTTTGAAAGCGCTTAAAATACCGTTATTAGCATTTCTGAAATTTCAAAGTGCTATAACTTGGCCAAAACTGCAACGATTTTAGAGTTTCATAGCATTTTGCACCACTGTTTACCCATATTAAGTATTCTATAATTTTATTTGAGAATATATTTACTTTATGTGGTGGCAAATGAGTTTTAAGCTGTTTGAAAGCGCTTAAAATACCGTTATTAGCATTTCTGAAATTTCAAAGTGCTATAACTTTGCCAAAACTGCAACGATTTTAGAGTTTCATAGCATTTTGAACCACTGTTTAGCCCATTAAGTATTCTATAATTTTATTTGAGAATATATATACTTTATGTGGTCGCAAATGAGTTTTAAGCTAGTTATGACTGTTTGAAAGCGGCTAAAATACCGTTATTAGCATTTCTGAAATTTCAAAGTGCTATAACTTGGCCAAAACTGCAACGATTTTAGAGTTTTATAGCATTTTGAACCACTGTTTAGCTCATTAATATTCTCTCTCTGGCTTACCTGCTGGCAATGATCTGTAGCCCAGTGCATAGTCCATGCTCTCCTGCACCAATTCCAGCTGCTTATCCAAACCGCCTATCTTAGCTTTTGTGATGCGATAATCCAGCTGCGGCTGTTCATGCTGCTCCAGTTGTGCCTGGTTCTGCTGCTGCTGCTGCTGCTCACAGAGCAACTCAATGCGTGTGACTCTTGTGATCTGCACAAAATGTTGAGCCTTGTCCAAGCTAAGTCTGGCTAGAGCATTCTCCAGAGCACTCTCCTCCACGCCCAGCCAGCTCTCCAAGCCGAATGTAAGCGGTTTGTTGAAGAAATCAAAATGTATAATGCTGCCTAGAGAATAGATTTGATTCACTAGCTCCTGCTTGAGCACACCAGTCACATCTTCGAGCTGTGATTGCTGCAATTTGGATTCCTCCATATTCAGTTGCCTTAAGCTTATGCTGGCAGCTGCTGTAAGTCTATTGGTGTCGAGTGCTGCAAGGCGCAGAGATTTGCCACGCAGCGATGACCAGTTCTGCTTGTAGTCTGCAAATGAAAATGGAAAAACTGTGAGTTGGAGATTTCAACCAAAATGGCAGCCTTACCTGCTGGCGACACATGCACAGTGGTGAGAAACTGCTCCGATACGGGCCAAACCAGACGTACCAGTGGTGCTGCTTTCGCTACTTCTTCTACTGCACTTATGACCACCTGTTGGCCAATGTGCAATTTAGCCAACTTTATTACGCCTTCAGAGACGAATATAAGCATGTTGGCATATTTCGGTGACAAATCTTTGAGTTCCTCCACCTCAAAGTTGCGCTGTAGAATGCTGGCTGTGTGCAGCACGCCATTGCGTATATATTCTGCATTATCCGCATTATCGCCAATGGGACACACTTGATCGTGTGTGTCACGAGATTTGGTTGTAATGTGCACGCCGCAAGTTTCACAGTGATACCAAGTAGCCTGGTTCTTTTTATTGCTCGATTTTGGCGGCATGTCGATGGCACGTTTGTGTTTACTGCCAAACAGCTGATTGTGTGTGCGCGTGCAGTGTGAATGTCATTTATCGATAGACAGCGCTATGGGTAGAATCTGCTGCTTGCTGCGCTAGTGCTGAGCAATTCAGTCCCATTTATTCTTTTGTTGCTTTAATTAATATATTATTAAACGTAAAATGTATTAAATGAAGTAAGCAGTGGCTGTTGAATTTTTAACTTGCATAAAATAATATAATTCCAAAAAAAAAAAAACATGATTTATACGAGCAACCTGCCGTCATGGAACTGTTTTCGTTCTTAAACAACACTGAACAAGTTCTTGCGTTCGTTTGAACAAAACGGCACAACTATCGTTTGAATGTCAGAAATTCACAACAGTGCAAACACATACTCAAGCCATGTTATCGATAACAACACATTTCCGTTAAAATAAAGTTACAAAATTTTTATACACGAATTTTATTTGTACATCAAGGAGTGGAAAAGAGCTCATTGCAAGAGTAAATCAGTTTCGCAGGCATTGGCTGACATCAGGTCCCGTTCGAGGCTTGTGGTGGTGGCATTTGCCTGATTTAGAAATAAATCAAAATCGTAACCATCGTTTTGTGCGGCAATTGAATCCTTTTGATTGCTAATTGTCTGCGGATTCGACAACAGATCCACGTCCTGCAGGCCCAGCTCCTGCAACAGTAGCTCATTTTCATTGGCATTTGATGCTGGCTCCGTATGCTCCACCACACTCTCCTTGAGTGGCACATTAATAATGGGCGCTGGTTGCTCCAAAGCATCCATGCCGTAGACAATTTTATTTGAATTGGTATTGGAATTGGCAATGGCAATGGCCTGAATTTCATCATCGTCCAGCTCTTGGGGCTTTAGTGTGCTGGATTTGTATTGAAAATCGGTTGCCTTAAAGTCCACCTCAATGGGAAATAGAGGCGGCAGCGAGTCCAGACGTTCCACCACATTTCTATGCAACTCCGCCAGACTCTCGAGCAGACTGCGCAGTTGTTTGTTCAAATCCATGGCATGTTTGCATTCCAGCAGCTCCATTTTCTCCAGCACATCGGTGCGCAGTTTGGCAAATTTGCTGCGTGCATCCTGCCGGCATCTGAGTATCAATCTATACTCATAGTTGCCCGTCTCCACGCGATAAAGCGGCTCCTGCAGTGCCGCAAAGCCATGCTCCTCATCATCCATTTCCTTGACCTTCAGGCAATAGGATAAATATGTAAATTTGGCATCGGCATAACGACGCACCGTCAACTTGGTATCCGGTATGGCTTTGTTCAGATACGTGCCCAAATCCGCCAGCACTGGCTTTATTTGTTTAATGATTGCCAAACCATCCTTTTCCAGCGAACGATGAAATTCGCCAAAGGTGCGAAATGCCTCTGAGGCACGTTGTTGTGGCTCGTGTGCGGAGATTTGTGTGAAGCAATCGCCAAATGACTTGTACGTCTGCAACAGATCATAGTAGGCTTTGAGCATGCGACGTGCATGCTCCACCAATCCTTTGTACATTAGTTCAGTGCCCTCCAGCTCCTCCAGCCGCTTGACCAGCGAATCATTGCACAATATCGCTCTTGACAAACCCAACGTATCCGCCGTATTGCTCGACAAATTATCCACAATGCGATGCTTTAGTTTCTTCAATATGATATCCAGTGTTTTACCCTGTTCCGGATCCGCATGCAATTTGTTATAGTGTATGGTCACCTCATCGGTGGCCGTTTGTATCATTTTGGCCACCTCCACCTTCGTTTTGCCCTTCACACTGGCCGAATTGACGGCCAACAGCTCATCCCCGGACTGCAGTGAACCCTCACGGGCAGCGGGTGTGCCATCAAATACCTAAAATAGATAAATAGTTGTACATTTAGTAGATTATAAACTATAAACAAGAAAGAAATTGTCAGTCGGGCATGCCGACCGTGTAATACCCACTGATGTCATTTCAGCATTTTTCCCGCCAGATCTGGCTGTTTTGAAAATGCGATTGCGGGAAAAATATTAAAACAGCGGTCAGCGGGAATTCTAGCTTTTTTAGTAAATTGGAAAAAAAAAATTTGTATATAACTTTTTCTTAATTTTGTGAGTTGTTTCTTTCGCGTTTGACGATTATAATTTATTACTATTTGTAAAATATCGATATTTACTTCTATCGAATAATTTTTCTCAATAATTCAGACCTATGTAAATTGATGCGTCTTCCAACACTAACATTGTGAAATTTGTTTGCGAAATATTTAAAAAATGTACAATGTCGAAGGAAGTCTACAAACAAAAACTTAACATGCATACATATTATTTGTATGTCTATCTCGCTCACACGTTTTTCGTTGCTTGAGTGCAGAGCTCAGTGCAATGCACGTGGCTATGCCTTGCTTGAATGTAACGATTTTCGTTGTATGACAAACTTTTTTAATTATAGTCCGATTTTAATGAAATTTTCACAATCGTTTGATATTATTTGTCTCTAATTATACACAAAGTTACAAAAGTATACGTTATGAAATAAGTGAGCCAGAAGCATTCGAAGTTTCAACGCAATTGTGGGCGAAGGGGCGTGGTATCCAATAAATTTTGATGGCATTATATTTAGCAACCTGCATGCCAAAATTGGTGTCCCTAGGTATTATAGTTAACGAGATATTTGCCAAAAACATGTATTTTTTCCGAGGTATGTCTGGTTTTTAGCTTATTGTGGGCGTATGGGGCGTGGCATCAAAAAAAGGAAACAAACTTGTATTGACTGACTAAATATGTGGTCGATACTGACTAAAACGTATATTGTTGCTCTTATCATCTCTGAGTTCTGTTTGTTCATACGGACAGACGGACAAGGCTATATCGACTCGGCTGTTGATGCTGATCAAGAATATATATACTTTATGGGGTCTGCCACGCCTCCTTCTGCCTGTTACATACTTCTGACAAACCCATTATACCCCTCAGAGGGTATAAAAATAGCTCTTCTATTACGCAAACTAAACAACATTTGAAAAATACTTAATATTTTCCCGTTTTGTTTTTCAGCTAAACATCAAAATTCGACTGGAAAATACAGACTTTTCGGCACACAAATAGACAAAAAAAAAAATAGAAAAACAAAGCTATGGCTGTGCTGCCATGGACAATGGGTTGCAAAGCTTTCGGCACAAGTGTGTTGCCGCCCAAGGAATGGCGGAATGGAAAAGTCAAAAATCTAACGGGCTGCAATCAAGTGGGTCATAAGATTGGCTCCATAATGCAGGAATGCAATTCCAATGAGTTGCTGCTGATGCGGCGTCAACAGGCTGGCTTGGATCGCAAGCAGACAGCAGGCAGACGCCGTAGAGTTGCCACCGAGCCCAAGGTCTTTCAGTTCCAAAAGGAGTACGAGCAAAAGCGTAAAACTAAACTACGGCAAATGGCCAAAGTGCAGCGACAATTGAGGGAATTTCATAGTCATCCGGTGCCCAATTTTAATTATCTACACAAGCGTTGGGAGCAGCGTAATCGGGTGCGTCAATTGGTGTCCCAGCACAAGGTGACCACAGCCGAGACGCCGCTAACGCTTATCAAGTCCATGGAGGCAAGCAAGAAACGCCAGTTACAAATGTTGCGATTGGAACAACAGCAACTCAAGCAGCAGCAACAGCAACAGCAGCGAGTCAAGTTAATTAGCAAATCCTATGATCCTTGGCGTAAGCCACCATTTGTGCCGCACATCGAGTCCAGTTTTGTGAAGGTGCAACCCTTTCAACTGATCGCCGAGGAGCGTGGCAAGCATCGTCGCCAGTTCGATGAACGTACACGCCACGAGCAGCACAAACGTTGGCGCCAACAAGCCGCAGAGTGGGCACAACGCTGGCAACAGGAATACCTACAACTACGCAGTCAAACCAATTTCAGAGCACGTCCCAATCCCTGCAAGCGCTTCAAGGCACACTAAACACAACCACAACCAACCACTCACATTTCTATAGCTTAAAATATATAATATATATTGTATATAAATTTAATTAGTTGTATTATGTTAGTTGTAACTAGAGCACTGCATAAATGCCAGAAAATTGGGATTCGAATGCACAATGCTCAAATTGAATTGAGTGAATGTGAATTAGTTGTCAAATGAATGTAGAATGAGTGAGTTCTCTAAGGCATCATTCAGACGCACAACTGTCAAAACGAACAAGAAAGAAAATGGCAGTCAGACATGCCGACCGTGTAATAACCTCTGAGCTTCGTTTCCAATTATATAAGTTCATTTTGGACTGCTTACAAGCAGTGCACTGCTTAAATTTTATACACACAAGCAGTGCACTGAGTGAGTTTTAAATACACAAGCACTGCTTGTGCACTGCTTGTAAACACTGCATCGTAAACGAAAGCAGTGCACTGCTATTGCGATAAAAATATAAGTTTGTATGACAAACTTTTTTAATTATAGTCCGATTTTAATGAAACTTTTACAATCGTTTGATATTATTTGTCGGCAGGTATATACTAAGTTACAATACTATACGTTAACAAATAAGTGAGCCAGCGGCATGCAAAGTTACAACGCAATTGTGGGCGAAGGGGGCGTGGCATCCAATAAATTTTGATGGCATTGTCTTTATATTGCAAATAGCAACCTGCATACCAAAATTTGTGTCCCTAGGTATTATAGTTACCGAGATATTCGCAAAAAACATGTATTTTTTTTCGAGGTATGTCTGGTTTTTCGCTTATTGTGGGCGAATGAGGCGTGGCATCAAAAAAAAAAAAAGATTCTTGTATTGCCTGACTAAATATGTGATCGATACTGACCAAGTTTGAACTTGTAGCTCTTACCATCTCTGAGATCTGTTTGTTCATACGGACAGACGCACAGACGGCCAGACGGACATGGCTATATCGACTCGGCTGTTGATGCTGATCAAGAATATATATACTTTATGGGGTCTGCCACGCCTCCTTCTGCCTGTTACATACTTCTGACAAACCCATTATATCCCTCAGAGGGTATAAAAATTACGAAATGAATGAGTGATTAGACGAGTCTATGTGAAGTTGTGTTTTGAGTCCATTCGAATGCCAAAACAAAATTTTTTTTTATTATTGTGCTTTATTGTGCGCGTAGTGGAAACGATTTAAATTCTAAACACAAACACATGGATTTTTTTTACATATGCAGTAATTTTTAATTTTTTCTTTATATTCTTTAATATACATATTACAAGTATTTATGCATTTAATTCATGTTGGCATTTAAAAACATAATTTTATTTATGTTGTTAGTATTTAGTCAGTTTGTTTAATTTAATTTTGAGATTTCATGCCCCACTAATTTGCTCATTTAACTACCAACAATTTGTTCTCTAATACATAAATCATCGCAATCATCATCTTATTAAAAAAAGTTTCCTTTTTCCATTTTAATTTCAAACATTTGCTTGCTAAGCAAGCCTTGCTTCTTCTAAATCTAACGATATTATACACAGAATGTACAAGCAACAACTCGAATGATTCGAATGATTTCAGGCCTGTCAAAATTTTACAACTTAACTCATTGTGTTAAAGGTGTATAGTATTATGAGTTGACACTTCCACTCATATTGATACTCATTAAATTCATTGTGTGTTTGACACATACTCATCTCAACACAATTCGAATACATTCAATCTGACGTATGTTATGAGTAGACTCATGCAGTGCTGTAGTTGTAACTTACCTGCACTATGTAGAGACAGGGACACATGGGTGCGCCACCGCCAATGCTTATGCCTATTAGGTTGCTCTGATCCTTTGTTATCACCACCGCATTTGTGGTCACAGTCATGCCCCTAAGTACACAAACAATTAAATCAATCATTAGTTTTTTAAATTAAGCTAAAATATATATTCTAGCTAGACCTAAGTTTGAGCTGTTTATTTAGCTAGAAGCGTGCTTTACTCTCACAGCCATGAGTGCAGTTTAGGTCTATAGTTCGCTTAGTTCTAGCTATGAAATTTACTTTAATAGTTTTATTTAAGACAAGCTAAAACTCTTAACTAGTTTTATAACAAATTTGCTAATACAATAATTCTAGATTCACTTATATATGTTAGGTTTTCCCTAAAATATACATTTCTTGAGTTACTGCTTCTAGAATATCTAGAGTTCTTAAAGCTGAGTTTCAAAAAAAACCAGAAAAAATGCTGTATTTTCTATTATACTATATTAACAGAGCTGTTAAAAAAAAACATTTAATATTCGAATGCTTTTTTTAACAGCTCTGTATATTAAACTATTTAATTTTTAATCTTTCTAGGATACAAAATATCTTAAATTTCAGTTGGTGTGTATCAAAAAACATAATATTAGCAAAAATTTATATTTTTATGTTTATTAAAAACATCTTTCTTTAAAAATATCCTAAGATTTTTAAAGAGCGGTTTTAAAAAAACTTTTAAACCCTGAAAATTTTCATTTAACTCTAGTGAAAAATGAAATTATGGCATACAAGTAGTATCTAAAATATCTGAATCTTGAAAACTTAAAAAAAAAAACTTTAAAAAATTTAGCAAGAATTCATCATCAGTTTTTAAATTAATAAATAAAACAGATATGCTAGCTACTTAAAAACACTTTTAACTTTTTAAATAATTAACTAAAGTTGGTGATTACAATACAATTAAAAAAATACAATTACAATACAATTAAAAATTATAATATATGGTGTAACACATGTTAAATGGTTTGAAATATAGCATTGAAAACCTAATGAACCCATTTCGCTAGTCTCCGTCTATGTTTGGTAGCTTTCGGAGAGACACTACAATTACTAGAAATACACATACATATATAGTACTATATATTTATCTATTATTTGGTCTGGGGAAAATTTCGACTTACAACCGATCTAACTCATATTTTTGTTTATTGAGAAGCTGTCCAAATTTTTCAGCCGCCAGATCGAAATTAGTGCAAAACACTGCCGTTTCCATATCATGTGATGAAGAAGTTTTCAAATCCGTAGTGCGTTTGGGACTTTTAAAAATTATGTATATAAGAACTTTTTGCTTTTTGTTGCCATTTTAGCTTATTAATAGCTAAATTTAGTTATTTACTAGTTAGAATTTTAGTTTTTTTTAATATTAATATTTTAATATTCACATGTTTTTAATTTTTTAGTCTTTTTTCAAAATTTCATTCCAACAATCTAGCTATTTTTTTTAGCTTTTCAAATTCTGGCAACACTGTTAAGAGAGTAAAAAAAATACTTACGCCTCAAAGTCGGCATTGGAATTGGAATCATCATTTAATTGAATAAGCACTGCTGAAGCTTCAACTGAACTGACACTAATAATTTATTGTGTTTTGTTATTGAAATGCAGTAACAAATATGAAATTGCGCCAAAACGTATGTATATGGTAAATAGTGTACAATATGTTTGACCCCAATAATTATTGATTTATAACCACGGCGCTGAGCAGACGAATTCACTTTAACGTTTAGTCCCATTTGAGTTGTTTAAAACAACAATGTTTGCGCTTTAACGCTTAGCTTTCATGTGTAAATTACTTACATTTTATCCTCGTAAAAGAAATCATCGTCGTCTGTCAGCATTTTAGCAGCTTTTTATTTTGTATATTTTGAACTCTTCCCACAAAACGAGACAACGGGCCAGCTGCAATGATGTGAAGTTGGCTGCGGCAGCTAATCAAAACAAAACGTAATCGATATATTAAGCAAACTAAAGCTATCGATATATACCAGTATTGTTATTACCATTATTATCACTTGTTGCCAAGGCAACGCAGTGAAAAATATAAACAACAGCAATGGATTGGGCTGAAGAACTAAAAATGACAATTAGAAAGGTAAAATTATATACAAAAATTAATAGTTATTAATTTAAGACATATTTTATAGACGACGGCACGCAAGGGTCGCCGTTCGAAGAGTCGTGATGTGCTAAATGATCAAAATCCAGGGGGAAGTACAAGTGCCGCGTCTACAAATCTGCTTAATAAGGATATATCCATAGATATAACCTTGGATATACACAATGAGAGCAGCAGTCCAACTACCACAGCTCCTAGCAATTATAACAACGAGTTTGATTCAAGCCGACCGCCAATAAGACGTGTTTCTGGTGGTTGGGCCGATTCTGGCCTAAAAGGTTTAAAGTGAGTATTATTAATTATATATATACACATATATAATTTTTATTTAAACACTTTTTATTTACAGATCGAAAAAGAACTCTTTTGACGAGTAAGCTAACTGCAAACCTTTCTTAAAATAAATAATTTAATTTAATTCAAAATTTAGTGAGAGATTTCAGGTGACAAAATCAGCTACAAGTTCAGTACCTACAGATGATATACCCATCATACCCGATTTGGATGATATTAGAGATGATATATTGCTAAATGAGATTATAGAAGCGCCTACGTAAGTCGGCAAAATAACTACAATTTACATAGAATTAAATTTTTTATAATATTCTAGCGCCTCTATTAATCGGGAAGTTACTTTCAAGGAACTCAGTTCGGATCTACTCTCCCAAAATGCCTTTTCGGCCATAGAAGATGTAGATCTGTCCATTTTAACACGCTGCTTGCAGCTGCAGGAAGTTTTGGATGAACCCGATGAGCTCTGGGAATGGGATAAACTTTTTACCGAAATAACGGCCCAAATCAATGCCGATAAAAATTTAAATATTGGGCTGCCAGAGAAAGTGGAAATTGGTCCAGATGAAATACCGCCCACAGCAAAACAAAATTAATTTATTAACTAAAAAAATGCAAAATAAATAAATGCAATATTTAAAACTACGCTTTGCCATTCACAGTCTTTTGCGCTCGTGCTTAGTGTTGCAGAGTAGCTTACACAAAAAATACCAAAATATATCGCAAACCAAAGTCTATCGATAGCATTGCAAACAGTTTGCACAGCACTAGCCGTCACGGGAGCAGTGAAAAATATATAATTTTTTAGTCATATTTTAATCTGTGTTAATCGCATTGAAAATTGCTTTAAATAATTGTCAAACCTTAATAATTGCATAATTAAGAGCACAATGGCGCCGAAAGCTAATTCAGTTAGTATTAAACCCAAGGGTCAAGCCTTCAAAGACAAGTCGAAGCCAACCGATGTGCGGCTATCCAACATACAGGCGGCAAAAGGTATGAAAATTTACAATAACCATGAAAAGATGTCGTTTCGTCAATCAAACTATATGCCATATGCACATTTATAAAGTAAATAGCAAAGTGCAGCAAGTGTTAATCGTTGTTATGGCGCATTTGTAGAAATTTAAGCATAAAACAAAAGCAGTTGCATTACGAGCCCAAAAGAAGCCGGCTGCCGTCTCGAAACTTCTTAGTGATGACACTCACGGCACGCACAATGACTCATGTGATGCCAGTGTGGGTATGATTCTGTTGTGCTGGGTCAGTGCTGACCATTTAGCCTTTTTCTCGCACAGCTGTGTGTAATTAAGCAAAAAAGAAGTAAAAAGAGCATAAAACATATGCTCAAATACGAGATAATTATTTTTTGTTTGATTAAACATTTTTTTCTATAATTTGTAGTATTTTTAATATTTCTTTGATTGAATTGTAGTTTAAACAAAATTTGTAATGCATTTTTTATTGGTTTCCAGCTGTTGCCGATGCTGTGCGCACCAGTTTGGGTCCCCGTGGCATGGACAAAATGATTCAGGCAGCCAATGGAGAGGTGTCCATTACAAACGATGGTGCCACAATTCTGAAGCAAATGAATGTGCTGCATCCGGCGGCAAAGATGTTGGTCGAGCTGTCGCGTGCCCAGGATGTAGAGGCTGGCGATGGCACCACGTCGGTGGTTGTGATTGCCGGTGCTCTATTGGAGGCATGCCAGAAACTGTTGCAGAAGGGTTTGCATCCCACGGCCATTTCGGATTCATTTCAGCGTTGCTCCAACAAAGCAGTGGAAATACTCAATGAAATGTCCACACCCATTGAGCTTAATGATCGCGAAACGTTGATCAAGAGCGCTTCTACCTCGCTCAACTCCAAGGTGGTGTCACAACAGAGCAGTCTGCTAGCGCCCATTGCTGTCGATGCTGTGCTTAAGGTCACCGAACCCGGCAAGGAATCAGCTGTGGATCTGAAGAACATTAAAGTGATTCAGAGCCTCGGTGGCACCGTTGAGGATACCGAATTGATTAACGGTCTGGTCTTCACCAGCCGCTCGTCGGGCACAAATGCACCCAAGCGCATTGAGAAGGCCAAAATTGGTTTAATTCAATTCTGCATTTCGGCACCCAAAACCGATATGGATCACAGTGTGATTGTTAGCGATTATGCGGCCATGGATCGTGTCCTCAAAGAGGAGCGCTCCTACATTCTCAACATTGTCAAGCAGATCAAGAAGGCGGGCTGCAATGTTCTGCTCGTTCAGAAATCGATTTTGCGGTATGAGTTTGAAAAAATACTTTTTTAGCGGATTTTTATACCCTCTGAGGGGTATAATGGATTTGTCAGAAGTATGTAACAAGCAGAAGGAGGCGTTTCCGACCCCATAAAGTATATATATTCTTGATCAGCATCAACAGCCGAGTCGATATAGCCATGTCCGTCTGTCCGTATGAACAAACAGATCTCAGAGATGGTAAGAGCTACAAGTTTAAACTTGGTCAGTATCGATCACATATTTAGTCAGTCAATACAAGAATCTTTTTTGTTTTTGATGCCACGCCCCATTCGCCCACAATAAGCGAAAAACTAGACATACCTCGGAAAAAATACATGTTTTTGGCAAATATCTCGTTAACTATAATATCTAGGGACACTAATTTTGGCATGCATTGGTTGCTATTTGCAATATAAATATAATGCCATCAAAATTTATTGGATGCCACGCCCCCATCGCCCACAATTGCGTTGAAACTTCGAGTGCCTCTGGCTCACTCATTTCTTAACGTATAGTTTTGTAACTCAGGATATACTGGGAGACTAATAATATCAAGCGATTGTGAAAATTTCATTAAAATCGGACTATAAATAAAAAAGTTTGTCAAACAACGAAGATCGTTACTTTCAAGCAAGGCAAAGACATGTGCATTGCACTGGGAGCGAGAGCGAGATAGACATACAAATATATATGCATGTTAAGTTCTTGCAGCAGCTACTCCAATTTGAACTCATCTAATTGGAAACGAAGCTCAGAGGGTATTTCACGGTCGGCATGCCCGACTGACAATTTCTTTCTTGTTTTTAGTAAAAAACAATTGGCTTTTACCTTTGCAGTGATGCTGTCTCGGATTTGGCTCAACATTTCCTCGACAAGATCAAGTGTCTGGTTGTCAAGGATGTGGAGCGTGAGGATATTGAGTTTGTTTGCCGCACTCTCCATTGTCGTCCCATTGCATCGCTGGATCATTTCACGGCAGAGAATCTATCGAGTGCTGATTTGGTTGAGGAGGTAGCCAGTGGCACCAATAAGTTTGTCAAGATTACGGGTATACAGAATCAGGGACGCACCGTCTCCATCATCTGTCGTGGCTCCAATAAGTTGGTGTTGGAGGAAGCAGCACGCTCTCTCCACGATGCTCTGTGTGTGGTGCGTTGTTTGGTTCGCAAGCGTGCTCAGATTGTGGGCGGTGGTGCGCCAGAGATTGAAATGTCACTCCAATTGGCTGCTGTGGCTCAGACGGTCGAGGGTGTGGATGCGTATTGTTATCGCGCCTTTGCCGAGGCCCTGGAAGTTATACCCTCTACATTGGCCGAGAATGCTGGCTTGAATCCGATTGCTACCGTTACGGAGCTACGTAATCGTCATGCCCAGGGTGAGAAGAATGCTGGGATTAATGTACGCAAGGGCGCCATTACCGATATCTTTGCGGAGAATGTTGTGCAGCCGCTGCTGGTCAGCACTTCGGCCATTACTTTGGCCACGGAGACCATACGCTCCATACTTAAGATCGATGATATTGTAAGTATAGAAAAAACTCTTCTGTTTGTAAGAGCAATCTGTTTTAACCACAATCATCTAACATAAAATTAACTAGATAAGTTATATACTAAACATTTTAAGTACAAGTCGGACTACTATATCATACATCCCACCAAACATTTGTGATCATACTCGAGTCGCTTTAGAGTCCCCTTGCTGATTAAAATAGTCATAAATGAGCTCATTTTCTGATCATAAATGACTCCTTCGTCGGGAGACAAAAAAATACCCTACCCGCGACTCTTCTTGAGGAGTCGCCTATGACCCCCTTTTCTAATCAGTTTCGACTCACTTTCGAGTCATATTTTTAACCATACGCGACTCGTTTCTAAGTCTTCTAAGGAAAACAATCGCGTTTTAATCCCCAGTACGATCAATTGGCGATTGCTGTGCATTTTGTTGTTATGCTTTGAACTAATCGCATTTTGATCATAAAGGCGACTCATTTTGGACTCTTTTTTTTGAATCGCTCATAAGATTAATCATTTTTTAATCGTCCCGGGGAGTTAAAAACGACTCGCAAAATTCAGTTCTTACAAAATGATCTCCCAAATGCTAGGTGGGATAGTATTTCCAAATTCTTTAACTATATGATTTACCTTTGCCTTTAATTTATTTCTATATAATTTTCTTTTCTTTATTACAGATCAACACCTTCAGCTAAGCAGTGGGTCAAAGTGTCTCAGTATCTTCAACTCTGCTGCAAAAAAAAAACTCCAAAATTATTTGCATTTTCATTTAATCCTCCCAAAAAACTACACACACGCATTAACAACAAACAAAAAAAAAAAGAAAAGAAAAGAAAAAAAAATCAACAACTTCATTAAATTGAATAAAATTCACATTACACATACTTTAATGCCTTACACGTTAATATCTACTAAATACTGTCTAAATATATATGTATTTCGCTTTGTATTAAAAATTCACATTAACTTGGTAAATTATGTAGTTTTTTGAATGTCTTTCAAATCTTAGCGCGCAGCTGTTTGGCATTCGCGTTGAGCGCGTGCATGGAGCTAGCGTTGCCAGACGCTTGAAATAAGCAGCAGTGTTAGAATGGCGCCAAATTTAAAAGTATGAAACTTTTGTTCTTTTATATTTAGTGTAATTAATAATTAAAATTAGGTGTAATTTAGAAAGTAAATTAATGAAATTGTAGTTTATTTACTTGACAACACTTTTAATAGCAAACTTTGGCTTACAGTTTATAGAGCTACTAATATTTCAAAGAGTAACTTAACAAATACGCAATTTCTTATATACTATATATATTTGTTTGCCCCGATTGCGTTGTTGGCATTCCTTTTGTTGTGGCGTGTAAATAAAAATCACTTGATGCGATTTTTATGATGTGCGTTAAATGATTAAACCACTTGAAATGGTTTCAAATTGTCAAAGTAGCGTAAAAGGAGCGTCGAATCGTTTTTCAACTGTTTTCTTAGCCCCATTTTTTTTTGTTTCTGTTAGCCAGGCTTTGTTGTTGTAAAGGGTTTCGTTTACACTTTGGAAAAAGTGTGAGGCACATTTTTGTTGCCTGCTCTCTCTCACCGTTGTCCTTTTCCTACTCTCCCCGTTTGCTCCATTTTCTGCTGTCTTGACCGGAAGTTTTGGGCGCGTGTAAGTTAATTAAATGTGTAAACATGTCATACACCAAAAAAAAAAGCTAAACTCAACTTTGATGGTGTTGATTTCAGTTCACGCCCTAAATTCCATTGTGTGTGTTTGTGCTTTGATTTTTGAGTCACAAATGTTTTCCAACTAATTGGCTAACTGTTAGAGCATTAAACTAAGGCGAGTGTTAAGTTCATCTGCCTTGTCCGTTTGAACGCACAGATCTCAGAGTTGGTAAGAGCAACAATCGCTAAATTTGGTATGTGGACTCCATATTTAGTCAGTTAATAAAAGTTGGTTTTATTTCTTAGTTGCCAGGCACCTTACGCCCACAATGAGCGAAGAACTGGAAATACCTCGAAATAAATCTGTGTTTTTGGTAAATAACTCAGTAACTGAAACACTTTGGCACATAAAAAAAAATTTGGGATGCAACTGTACAACACACGTTCGAGATTGTAGTTTGTAGTTTCCCAATCTATCTTTTCTAAAATTTTAAACTACGATATCTTTGCTAAAAATGCTGCAATTTTAAAACGAAATACCATTTTACATTGTATTTTACAGCATAATGAATTCTGCATCTAAAATGAAAGCTTTTCTGGAGTTTGATTTTTTTTCAAAAATTACAAAATTTTGCATACCTACCCCTTGATTTTTTTTCAAAAAATTTTTTTTTTTAATTTTTTCCAAAAACCAACCTAATCGATTGGAAAATTTGTGTAGGCTAAGAATATATATACTTTATGGGGTCGCAAATGAGTTAAAAGCTTGTTATACGCACTTAAAAGCGGTTATTATCATTTCGGAAATTTCTATGTACGATAACTTAAGCAAAACAGCACCGATTTTAAAGTGGCATAGCATTATTATTATTGAACAATATTTGAACATAACATTTTCTTTCTAGACTGTACATGATACATGATATAGTTGTTCGATTCTAAGTAAAGTCAGTTGGTATTAAATGATACCAGTAACAGACTGTATAAGTTTGCTTGAACTTTCGCAAATACTTTTCGAATTAAACTATTTGGTAATAAAAACCTCATGCTTTTACCTCTTAACGTTTGTACTGCACGTTGATCAGTCATTGGGTCATTTTACTATTTTGCTTATGGTATATGTTATAAATAATTTATATGCAATTAGTTGCAGTTATATGTTAGTAATGAGAAAGTCAAAGAAACTTGAAAAGATCAAACAAATATATATAGTATATATATATATGTATAATAACTGTAAGCTTTTAAAACTGTAGTAAAATTTGTAAAGCACCTTAGTCTTCTCGTGTATTCAGAACAGTTTGGTTGTAAAATGTTGCGGATAATATTTTCCATAAGCTTTGTATTTATTACATTATGCGCGATATCTGAAGCGAATCCATTAAGCGAATCTAATGAGACAAGCGTAATTCTTTCTGATATTCGAGCAGTTGTGGAGCAACTAAAGAAATTTCATAAACCTGAATTCGAGATGGATTCGGAAATTCAAATGCTTAAATTAGAACTGGAGAGTTTGCGGAAGCAAAAGCTCGTAAAGGATTCCCAAATTCGATCACTTAAGTCGAAACTAGAGCGTCAGAAAAAAATCATCTCTGAACTGAATGCAAAATATAATCCAGGCAATTGTTCCGAGGCGACATCGAGTGGTATATACGAGACTCTCCTACCAAATTATAGTGACGAAGCATTCAAAGTTGTATGCGATGCGGAAACTCATGATGGTGGCTGGACAATTTTCCTGAGACGTTTGGATGGTAGTGTGAACTTTAATCGCAACTGGACAGAGTACAAGAATGGATTCGGTAATTTGGCTGGTGAATTCTTTATGGGATTGGATAAACTAAATGCTATGACGACCAGAAGTAAACAGCAACTATTGGTAGTGCTGCAGAATTGGGAGGGCGTGGAAAAGTTTGAGATCTACGATGAATTTGTTATTGGCAACGAGGAGCAACAATACGAACTACTCGTCTTGGGTAAAGCCAATGGAACTGCCGGCGATTCACTTTCCCGACATCGCCACAAGAAATTTAGCACTTTTGATCGTGATAATGATACGCACGAATCGGCAAATTGTGCCGAGGATTACTCTGGTGGCTGGTGGTATGATAATTGTCATCATAGGTGGGTATATACTATGTAAATTTATTGAGTTATGAGCATAGTTTATGAGTGTCTTAATTCTTATAGCCATTTGACTGGAACTTACAATGACACATCCGATGGCAGGGGCATCAACTGGTTACATTTTCATAAACATGGGTACTCTCTCAAGACTGCTCTAATGATGATACGTCCAGCAAAGTGAATGACTAAGCATCTTATGTATATGTCATGCATCTTTTAATGTGCATATCTATATATAAAGAGCTACTAGATCAGCGTGTTTTGAGCAACAATATGTAGTTACAAATAATTTATGCTTTAAAATTGAAGACAAAAATTCAACTAAAATATGGAAAAATGAAAGATTTTTAATATTTGGTTAGCAATTTCTTTAGATTTTAAGTAATACAGTTGTCGGAATTAAAACCTAGCTTTGTCTGCAAATAAATGAAAAAAGTACCATACAGACAGACGGACGGATGGATATACTTACGTACAGACTGATGGAAAAATAGACGGACGGATGGACAGATGGAATAACACGCGAATGAACGGAAAGACGGATGGACACTAGGAAAAAAAGACGTTTGGACACGCGGAAGGAAAGACAGACGGACGGTCGGACAAACGGACATCGTCAACTCGATGCGGCTTATGATGCTGCACAAGAATATATTGTATATACTTACAGATACCTGTCACGCCTACCCTTTACAAAGGGGGTTGCTTAAAAAAAATTTGGGTAAGGGAAAATTTGCATGCCATTTGTAAATTTCAACCATTTTGATTTTTAAAAGCGGCCATTAAAAAATTTCCAAACGGCTTTTAGTGTGGCATACTTTTGGGGTAGGTTTTTTTTTGAAGCTACTGTCACTAACCATACAATACATAGATGGTCCAAATCGAGTATTTTTTGATTGCACATTTTTCAAGACTCATAACTCCCAGTCAGCCGAGAGCAGAACCCAAGCGTTTCAATTCGCCTCAAAAGCGAAAATACAACAGCGAAAGCCAGACAATTTTGTCACACATCAGTCTGTTTTAGACAGTCAAACGATAAGCACCATCTGTTTCGCTTGTGCTCTCGTTCTGTTTGCATGTATGGGTGCTAATATGTGCATGCACTCGCATCATAGTGTGTGTGTTGAGAATTTAGTTTTCAAGGCCACACGTCGATGCTAGCACAATTCAATTTTTCAGTTTTTAGCAAATTAGAGACAAAGAATAGGGACATAAACAACTGATGAGCGTATATGTTCCTAACTAGATGTCGCGAACATAGGTTTCGCCGTGGTCGAGCTGGTAGAGTCGCCGCTCGGTGTGCAGGAGGTTGCAGGTTCGCATCCCAGTGTGTTCGCTACAATAAATTCCATTTTTAAATACCCAACGACATTTATTAATAATTAGAATAACAAAATTCAATTATTTTTATTCTGTCTTTACAAAAAAAAGAGATCAAAACAATATTTTTTTTTATTACTCGAAATTAGAAATTTAAAAACTAGGAACAATGGTTAACTCGAGACTGGGACTTGAACCCCCGATCTCATGCATAGCTAGCAGCAACTCTACCAGTACGGCCACCGCCATGTTTGCTGGCCCGCCGTCTAATAACGATCAGATACACTCATTAGCTGTTCATGTCCCTATTCTTTGTCTCTAATTTGCTAAAAACTGAAAAATTGAATTGTGCTAGCATCGACGTGTGGCCTTGAAAACTAAATTCTCAACACACACACTATGATGCGAGTGCATGCACATATTAGCACCCATACATGCAAACAGAACGAGAGCACAAGCGAAACAGATGGTGCTTATCGTTTGACTGTCTAAAACAGACTGATGTGTGACAAAATTGTCTGGCTTTCGCTGTTGTATTTTCGCTTTTGAGGCGAATTGAAACGCTTGGGTTCTGCTCTCGGCTGACTGGGAGTTATGAGTCTTGAAAAATGTGCAATCAAAAAATACTCGATTTGGACCATCTATGTATTGTATGGTTAGTGCTACTGTTTCATATCAGTATTTTTTTTTTTTGATTTCTTGCAGCACTTGCCACATTTTGTTGCCTTGTTTGTTTGTCCAGTCGAGAATCAGGACATTGTCGTCTTTGGAAGAGAGGGAGAGAAGGAGAGAAAGAGAGGGGCAGTCCTTTGTTTGTATTCGCAAATATTGAATTTGCGCTGTTTTTTGCCAGCTTTGTACTTATTTATTTACTCAGTTCCATGTCCACTCACACTTTACAATTTCCAATTCCAATTCGTTTCTTATGTTTCGTTTTCTCTCTTTTGTTACGTTCTTTAGTTGTTTGCTTAATTTCTACGATTTGCTTGACACAGATCGAAAGAGAACTTGCTACCGTCAAGACTGTACAAGACCCTGTATTAGGTATTAAATTGAAATATATAGAAAATAAGAAAGTTTCCTTATAAAAATTATTTTTTTCTCCACGAAAAACTTTATAGTTTTTCACAGTAAACATTAGTTAAGCATAGAATTAATCGACTGCTGCTTTCTTTTCCAAGTACAGGGTCTACAAATAGAGAACTTGGCTTTGTTGCTCATTTCATATTTTGATTGTAATTCAATTGGGTTTTCCACATGCTGTTGTTTTTTTTTTCTCTCTCATTTTTTTTGTTGTTTGCACAAGTCCTGCAGGACAACAAAGAAGCTGTTTGTGAAAAAAGGGGTGTGTCCTACGCCCCCAAACTCAATTTTTGTTTTTGAACTTGTCGTTTGCAATTTCTGCAGAGCAAAATTGAAATTCAAAGCATCAGATTCGCAAGCAATCACGCAGAAACTTAACATATGTCGGCCATATATGTAATTTGCCAACAGTCCATAGAGACATTATTTTTGCTGCTGCTGTTGCTGCTCAAGCGGAAAATGCTCTTCAATTGAACACAAATACTGCAAAAGCAAGCTATTTAGTAAATAGAAAAAGCAGAACAAATAGATTTATCAAGAGAAAAGTACTAGATTAGCTTAAAGTATGCTAAAGAAGCGGGCTTAAATTTTAAAATCCTTTTAAAACATAACAACATACAACACAACAGTCTGGCAACCCTGATCCTCACTGCACCTGCCCGTCGACAGCAACTGCTGCTTATTGCATGCAGTGAGCTTCATTTATAATACGTATGTGCACTCTCTTTTATTTTCTCTCTCATTGAAAAGAGCACAAAAGTAGGCTCGCGACGCCGCATGCAAATCCAACTGCACACACACTACGCACAGCAGCCGAAGCCGAAGCTCAAAAGCGTTCGTTTGTCCTAAGGAGCTTTCACTGCAACTGCAGTCAATCTAAGCTGTGCTTTGATCGTGTGTAACGCATGCAATTAGTCGCAAATTGTAAGTCAAGCGGGGGTTATGTCGCTTTGTGTGCTGCCAATTTTAACTTGGTTTTGATTAAAATTAATTGTTTAAAACATATATAAAGTGTAGCCCGTTGTGCTAATTGTGCAAAAAAGTGTTTAAATATAAGTTTTAAGCTGTTAGCAAGCGATATAATGCAATACGTTTGCCTGTGGGTGGCCGTTGCTTTTTTTTTCACGCGTGCAAAGTGAAAAAAAATTGAAGGAGGCAGCAAATCAGAGAAAGAGAGCGCTCCCGCCATAATTGTGTGAGTGAGAAGTGCAAGTGCTAATGTGAAGTTGAAGTGAGTGTGTGATATGTGTTAAAATTAATTGCTTAAAACATAGATAAACTGTTGCCTGTTATGCTAATTGTGCAATTAAGTGTTTAAATATAAGTTACCAATCGAAATAACGCAATACGTTTGCTTGTGTGTGGCCGTTTGCGTTTTTTTCTTTTTTTCACACGTGCAAAGTGAAAAAAAATTTGAGGAGGCAGCAAATCGGAGAAAGAGAGCGCCCCCATATGTGTGTGCGTGAAAAGTGCAAGTGCAAATGTGAAGTGAGTGTGAGAAATGTGAAGTGTATTTTGCTGCTGTGTGTCTAAAATTTGCTTCGATCGTGTGTGTCGTATAAAATTAGTTAAAATTAATAGTTTATAACATAATAAAAGTATGGCTCGTTATGGTAATTGTGCAAATAAGTGTTTAAATATAAGTTTTAAGCTGTTAGCAATACGTTTGCTTGTGTGTGGCCGTTTGCCTTTTTATTTTTTATTTTTTATGTGTGCAAAGTGAAAAGAATTCAAGGAGATAGCAAATCAGAGAAGAAGAGCGCCCAAATGTGCGAGAGTTAAAAGTGCAAGTGCAAATGTGAAGTTGAAGTGAGTGTGTGAAATGTGTTAAAATTAATTGGTTAAAACATAAATAAAGTGTAGCCCGTTATGCTAATTGTGCAAATAAGTGTTTAAATATAAGTTTTAATCTGTTAGCAAACGAAATAATGCAATACGATTGCCTGTGTGTGGCCGTTGCGTTTTTTTTTTTCTTTTTTTTTATGTGTGCAAAGTGAAAAGAATTTAAGGAGGTAGCAAATCAGAGAAGAAGAGCGCCTCCGCCATATTTGTGTGAGTGGGAAGTGTCTGTGCAAATGTGAAGTTGAAGTGAGTGTTGTGAAATGTGAAGTGTATTTTGCTGCTGTGTGTCTAAAATGTGCTTTGATCGTGTGTGTCGCATGTAATTAATTAAAAAATATTATTATAAAACATAAAAAAAAATGTGGCTCGTTATGCTAATTGTGCAATTAAGTGTTTAAATATAAGTTTTAATCTGTTAGCAAACGAAATAATGCAATACGTTTGCCTGTGTGTGGCCGTGGCGTTTTTTTTTTCACGCGTGCAAAGTGAAAAAAAATTTAAGGAGGCAGCAAATCAGAGAGGCAGCAAAGAGAGCGCCCCCATATGTGTGTGCGTGAAAAGTGCAAGTGCAAATGTGAAAAGAGTGTTGTGAAATGTGCTTTGATCGTTTGTGTCGCATGCCGTCAATTTTAACTCGGTTTTAGTTAAAATTAATTGCTTAAAACATAAATAAAGTTTAGCCCGTTATGCTAATTGTGCAATTAAGTGTTTAAATATAAGTTTTATGCTGTTAGCAATCGAAATAATGCAATACGTTTGCTGGTTGCCTTTTTTTTTCTTTTTTTTACGTGAGCAAAGTGAAAAGAATTTAAGGAGGCAGCAAATCAGAATAAAGGAGAGCACCCAAATGTGGGAGAGTGAAAAGTGCAAGTGCAAATGTGAAGTTGAAGTGAGTGTGTGAAATGTGTTAAAATTAATTGTTTAAAACATAAATAAAGTGTGGACTGTTATGCTAATTGTGCAAAAAAGTGTTTAAATATAAGTTTTAAGCTGTTAGCAATACGTGTGCTTGTTTGTGGCAGTTTAAGTTTTTTTTTTCTTTTTTTTTTACGTGTGCAAAGTGAAAAGAATTTAAGGAGGTAGCAAATCAGAGAAAAAGAGCGCCCCCGCCATAATTGTGTGAGTGAGAAGTGCAAATGCAAATGTGAAGTGAGTGTGTGAAATGTGAAGTGAAATGTGAAAAAAGTGAAAATGTGATTTTGTTTTAAATATGTTAGCATAATAAAACTGTAAAATTAATAAAGACGGTTTAATGGTCCATCTACTGCGGTAAGTAAACTATTTAAATAATTAACAAATATATACTTTTATTTAAAAAAATGTGACTGCTAAACACGTGTTAAAGCGGCAGTGCAGACTGCTAGAGACACAAGCACACACACGCACTTGCGCTAGATCGCTGCGCTCTCAAAAGCTCTGAACCTGAGAGCGTGAGCGAACTTATGCTCTCAATTTGCATAGTGTGTTGTGTGCTTATGCTTGCGTCTCGCTCTCGCTAGCTTAGAAGCACAAATGTGCTCGACAGGGACGTCCATATTTACACGCACTATATATTTTACTGTTTTAAACTAATCCTTTAACCATTTTATAACTATTTATTATTGCAATTTAATTGTTTTTAAATATTTTTTTTACTGAAATTTGTTAAACACAGCTGTTGATACGTGTGGAAAAACATTTTTTTGTATAAAAAAAATGAATGGAAAACAAAAGCATAAGACAAAACTTAATTTTCGTTAGCCCTGGCAGCTGGTGTGATTAATGATTTAGAAACACAGAGAGTTGTATATATTATGAAAACGCATTGTGAAATTTCATTAAATTGTTATAAATGAAGGCAGCGAGTGCTTTGTAGGGAAGGAAACATTTCTCAAAACGAAAATTTAATTTGCAAATGCAAGTGAAATCTATCAAAGAGCTTGAAATCAAATCTTTCACTGCCGATCTGCCCTCTTTCTACTCACCACCTCCACTTCCACCCCCACGCCCATCCATGTCCATGTCACATGCCCCCCACATGCCACATGCCGCATGCCACAAATAATAGCCTACAGCTTTCAAATCCTAATCCCAAGTTCAATCGCCTTCTGTTTGACCAGTTAAATGACCAGAGGGCGTGTGTGGCAAGTGGCATGCGGCATGTGGCAACTGGGGCAGGCAACTGGACATTTTGAATATGGGCTACAAAAAGAAAAAAAAAACGAAACTCAAAGTAATTTCGTTTTTTAGTTTGCTCCTTCTGCAACGGACTGATAACATTCATTCAAGTAGTAGCAGAAACTCTCTCTCGACTTTCCCAATTATATGTGAGTGCTACTTTCCCTCTTCCGCTGTCCTGGAGTGTACTGCTTTGGAGATATCCTTATGTGCACCATAGCTTCGAGGCTGTATTGAAATCCTTTTGATGTAGCAAGTACTTTTTGCGGGAAGAATAAGATTTTAAATTAATATATCTAATTTTAAATATAATTAAAAAGTTCAAAGTAAGAAAGATTTTTGAAAGTTATGAATATAATATATAATATATGAATTAATATTTTTACAGTATATTTTATTATAAAAGTTATAGTCTTCAATTTGACTATAAATACGCGGTAATACCAAAGATTTATAAATAAATTTCCCGAAAATATTCCAAGTTTTTTTTAAGTCCTTGTACATACTATAAAATTAAAGTTTAGCTTTATTTCAAGTATAGAGAATTAGACCAGATAACTTACAACTGCGACACAATGTAATAGGACCTAAAAAAACAGTAGAAAAACAACAACAACTACAAAACAACCATATGACATAACTATGTGTGAATTTATGGCATAAACCCTTTTTTGACCCATTCCATTTCGATTGTTAAACAAAAAAAAAGTTGAAACCATCCTAAACGAATCAGAGAACGTTGTCGTTTACCATCTAAAGTCGCTTACCCCCCTTTTTTTTTTTTTTTTGGTAAGGGTTAGCATTTAGGGTTGGGGTGATAGAGGAGTAAGGGAAAGGGAAAAGGAGAAGGGGTGGCAGTTGAAATGGATTTACACGCTTGCCTCAATATACAAATAAGGGTTTCATTCGGTTCGGCTCGGCTCGGTTCGGTAGGGTTCGTTCGTTGTAGTTCGTTCGCTTTGAGGCGGTTTCCGATGCCATATTAAGAGAAGATGAAGTGATTTCTTATCCAGCAAATCCACTTCTCCAGAATTCTCGACTGGGGGTGAGGGGTTGACGGGGTGCGGGTCACTCTCCTTTCAAATAGGAAGTTTATTAAAAAATTGTGTGTTTGCGCTTGGCGCGTGTCCTGTCCGGATGGGATTCAGTTTTGGGTTCTGGAAATCAGTTAACTAAATATGTGTACTTAAATATTTATTTAGGTAGCTTCTAATGAGATTCAAGTGGGTATGTGGGATATGGTACATTAAAGGGTCAGTTAACAGAGAATAAATTCAACTAATTGAATTATAAACCAAATCTTATAATAATAACAATTTAGAGTTTCGTTTAAAAAAAATTTTCTATATAAATAAATATATAAAACATAAATATGTTTGAATAATACAAAAAAGTTTCTGTTCTTAAAAAGGAATTATTTTTTGAAGGACCAAATTCTATTACTGTTAGTTGAATAAAAAACATGATTTTATATGTTAGTTTTTAATGATTTTTATTGTTTTTTTTGTTACGATCTAAGAGTTTTAAGATCAATTTACAATTGGACATCGTACAACAATATCGTTTTATAATAATATAGTATAGTAGTAGTAGTAGTAGTAGGTATAGTTAGAAATAGAGTTATAGGTATATTACATAGTTGTCTATTACTAGATATAGTTAATTATCTATATATATTATATACTGATAGATTGGCTTGCGTACGTTTCTGTACGACTAATACTATACACAAACAGATACAACACACACAACAGTTATCGATAGTATTTGATTTGTTTGTTTAATGGATTTTATTTTGGTTTTTGTGACTACATGGAAACTAGTGATGTAAATTCAGATGAACATTGATTTTAAAAATCGATTAATCGATATAGAAATAATCGTTTTAAAATAGGAAAAAATTAACAATTTATCGATGTGTTTTTTTAACATTACTAATGGAAACTCTAGGAACTTTAGGTATCTCCAAAGCAAAAATTGTTGCATCGATTAATCGAAAAATTTGTCAAGTAAATATCGATATTTCATGTAATGCATACTTTTTGTTTGAAAATAAATTATAAAAGAGTTTTCTGATAGTTTTTGGAGCATGACATTAAAATTCTTCGAATAATTGATAAATTTAACGATTTATCGATGTGCTTTTTAGGGAACTAGGAACTCTACATAATGCCTAGTACTACAGATATATATATGTATTTTCATTTGTAAATTCGTAATGGCTGCTGATACGACTCTCTATCACCTAATAGAGTTTTTATTATTATTAGTGTTTGGATATGCAGGAATGTGTGTGTTCTCTCTCTCTCACTATCTGTCCCTCTCTGTCTCTCTCTTCATTTACTCGCCACCTGAACTAACAGAGCTGCCACAAAGTGAGTTGGCTTCATGCAGCATATGATGATGATGATGATGATGATGACCATTGGACATATTGAGATTGAGAGCATGTTGTGGATTATAATTAAAGGCACCATGACTACTCAATGGTGTACCCGTTGGACTATCTAGATCCAGCGAAGGATTAATACGTTTCTCCTTTTGCCGACGATTGCAGAACCAAACGCGTACCACTTCCTTATCCATATGCAGACGTTCGGATAACTGATTAATTTCCTCTGAGGTGGGTTTACAATTCACAGCGAATGCTTGTTCGAGAGCACCCCGAATGGTCGTCTCTATGGAGGTGCGTTTCTTGCGCCTACGTCCCATTATGCTTTCCGGGGTGCTCGATAAATTCACCGTCATCGAGTTGATGTTGAAGACACCGCCACCGGATTTAGCAACACTGCTGTCCGCATCTTCTAACCATTTTTGCAGCAATGGCTTCAGTTTGCACATATTCTTGAAACTCAAATTTAATGCCTCAAATCGTGAGATGGTCGTTTGGGAAAAGTCATTTCCATACAATTTTCCCATGGCCAAACCGACATCACCTTGCGTAAAGCCGAGCTTAATGCGCCGCTGCTTAAAGGTTTTGGCAAATTGTTCCAATTCCTCTAGATCGGTGGTTTCCTCGGGTGATTGTTCCAGTTTGGTGGCCATAACGGCTGCCACGGTGGCGCCACTTGAACCCGGCTTTGGTGTGCTCTGCTGTTGTTGCATGTTGCTGGGTGTATTTGGTGTTAGCACTGCACTGCTCAAACCCAATGCTGTGGCAGCTAATGAATTTGGCGGTGTGCGTTGCTGCTGCTGCTGGTGATCGCTTGGGGCACGTGCCACCGGACTTAGCGATGGACTGCGTAGCGGTGATTTACTCAGCGGTGTGGAATAGTGACGTGTGGTGCTGGGCATTGAGAGTGATAATTCTCCCAGCACTGGTTGTTCTCGCTGCTGTTTCAGTTGCAGTTGCAACGCCTGAAATTGTGCCAGTGCTTGCAACGAATTCTGCAGCAGAAATTGTGTGGCAAGATTGGGATTTGGGAATGTTTCGGGCGCCAATTGACGCACCATTTCAATGTAGCTGTGCAGTTGCAATTGCAACGCCTGTTGCATATCCTCCGGGTTAAAGGCCAGCGGTGGCATAGTCATGGCAGTTGGTGTTGCTGGTGCTGTGGGTGTTGCAGCAGTTGCTGCTGCTGCCGTTGCTGTTGCTGCCGTTGCCGTGTCAAGTGCCACACGCTTTGACGCTGCTGCATCTTCTCTGGCCAAATTCAGTACTTCATCCTCACGCGTTGCATCCAATTCACGTGCGCTGCGTTTGCGGCTTAAATTCTGTGGCGCCTCGCCATACAGCTGCATCTTTTGCTCTCGCTCTTCCAGCTCCTCTTCATCCTGCTCCTCCTCGCATACTGCCTCCTCTTCCTCTTCCTGATAGCTTTTGCCGCAGTCTGTAAGTTAAGAAAAGTATGGAAATTGATTAGAAAATCTGTTTCTTTTTTACACTCATAAAATTGTTCTTAAATTAAAGGTTTTAAAAATTTTAATCTTTAAATTTAAAATATAAATAGTTTTAAAATAAAAAAAATTTACACTTAGTTTTTCAAGTTTTCAAATATTTTTTTGCTTTGTTTAACAACTTTTCGTACAATATTTTAACAGTGTACCAGTGTAAAAGTATGGTAATTGATTAGAAAATCTATTTTTTTACAGTCATAAAATTGTTTTTAAATTAAATGTTTAAAAAATTTTGATTTTTCAATTTTAAATATAAATATTTTTAAAATAAAAAAAAATTTACGCTTTTTTAAATTCTTAATATTTTTTTTGTTTTGTTTAAAACCTTTTCGTTTAATATTTTAACAGTGTACCAGTGTAAAAGTATGGAAATTGATTAGAAAATTTGTTTTTTGTTTTACACTCATAAAATTGTTTTTAAATTAAAGGTTTTAAAAATTTTAATTTTTAAATTTTAAATTTAAAATATAAATAGTTTTAAAGTAAAAAATTTTAGCTTAGTTTTTCAAGTTTTCAATATTTTTTACCTTTTTTTAAAACCTTTTTCGTATAATATTTTAACAGTGTACCATGTTCCACTATTTATAAATAAATTTTCCTCATTTTTTTTTCTTTTCAATTTTCCAACTCACTGAAGTTCAACTAGCCTGCGTCGCATAAATTGATCCCGCCCCCACCGAAATGCCGCCTTCTTTTTTTTTTTCTCCAACAAGTTTTCAATATTTTGTGTGTGTTTGGCTATTTTAAGGCAAATTTTATTCAATCTTCCAATTGAATAGTCTTCCCCATCGTCATCTCGAGTCTTGTTCTCGTGCGGTTAGCGATAGACGCTCAAGCGGAAGGGTTTCTGTCCAAAACTTTAGTCCCCTTCTCGTAACTCCTTTGCCCCCCAAAAATCTATATAAATTCGTGTATTGCCCAAAATTCAATCATGCATAATAATTGAAAAAAAAAAAATAAATAAAAATCGCCATACATTGACTGGCTGAAAGAAGCAGGAAACTTCTCTTTCTTTTCACTAGTCTGTTTTTCATTTTGAAAATCTACGTTGTGGCATCGAAGCAGCAGCTCAAATTTCATAATATGTCATAGGAAAATTTATTGATTTACAGCATAAAGAATAGCCGAAACTTAACAGGAACTTCCGGTGCGGTAAGATAATGCTGACGAAATATGTTTTAGGAGATTAATAAAAAAGCACTGCCTATACAGCTCTCTGTTTACCAGAAACAATTGAATTTAAGATATATAATTGGCTTCTAAAACTATGGAATAAGTTATAAGAAATATTATTATTATTATTATTATTATTATTATTATTATTATTATTATTATTATTATTATTATTATTATTATTATTATTTTTTTTTTATTTTTATTTTTATTTTTATTTTTATTATTATTATTATTATTATTATTATTATTATTATTATTATTATTATTATTATTATTTCTAGGCTTTTTTTTAACAATTTTAATATAATGATTTTGTTCATTTTATTTCAAAAATTTACTTTGCATAATAGCAAATATGTTGATCCTAAAAAAAATTCCATTTTAAAGTAGTTCATATTAAAATTAATTAAATTATTTAAGGTACTGTTGAAAATGCTTAAAAAGTAAGAAACAATGTTTTCACACATGCAACACACAGACGTGTGAGCTTTTAAAGCTTTCAGCGAACAGCCGTATTAATATCGTGATAGAAGCAAAAGCTCACTAATACCAAGGCAAGCAGAGCAAAAAAGCTTATAACATAAAACAAACAAAATAGAAGGCAGCTATTGAAACGTTAAAAAAATGTACAAAAAAATGCTATTATATATAAAATGTCCTAAAAATATATATTTTAAATCACTACTAAACTAACACGAAATAGTATTATTGTCTGTAGCTGTTCAGTGATTTCATTAAATGATAGTTTTAAGCGGCTTTTGGGCGTCAGTTTGTCAGTTCTCAAGCTGGTTAAGGGATTAAACAGTTAGGGGTTTTTTTATGCGGGTGCTGGGTCTAAAAAGTAAAGTTTAAAATACGCTTCGATGTACAAAATGTATATATCCATACATATCTTGTATGTGGGCAGCTGTTTTTATGACTTTAGCTTGTGAATCGGCGGAATGAATCGGCTAATATAATTAGCAGGCGACAAGGAAACAGAGTTAAAACTCAGTCAGAGTGCTAAAAATTTTGCCAAGCTATAAGGGTTACGCACTGTTCCAAAAACTATAGTCGTTGCTGTTGATTGTAAAATCAGAAATCAGTCAACCCCCTTTTGGAGGAGGGGGTTGCAACCCTCGCCGGCGGCGGCACACTGCAAAACAATTCGTTACAATTGCAAACTGATTTGAAATGCACGAGTTGAGGATTTAACATTTTACATTTTTTTTTTCCGATTTCTCTGATTTTTTGTGGAGGGAAATGTTTCAATGTTGAATGCAACTTGCGATTGGCAGAAAGGAAAAGTTCTGTAAAAAAAAGGGGTAGAGAAATTTGGTTTTCTTTGTTCGCTGCATTGTTGCAAGATGCCCAAAAGAGTCAAGAAGCTTTGGTGGCAACTTGGCTATTGTTGCAGTTGCAAGCAGTGCGCACATGCAGCGCACACAAGATTTTTGAAAAAAAAAAAAACAGAAAAAAAATACCTTGCATTCAAAAACCAGGTGAGATGCTGCGTTTTGTCTGTGTTTTGGGTTCAGCAGATGTGTTATGCTGCATGCCACACAATGGAAATGTGTGAATAAATGTGAGTGTGTGTGTTGCACTCACACACAAATGTACATGCATGTGGCACTCTTATTGCTCTTTAGGGGTTGCTGCCACGGGGCGTCCCTTTTAGAATGCATCAAATGTATGTAAAGTGCGTTTTGCGATTTATGGGAAAAGATACCGAATAGTTTCCAAAATACTGCATTTGCCCCATTGCTCACAGTGCTCGCACAGTTCAATCCAATTATACTAGTGTACATCTCGAATCTATCTAAAAGATCTATTCAGCTCTATGCTGCATAAATTAAACAAATCAATGAATGGGCTGACAAAATTTAAGCAAATTTTTTTTGGTAAGTGCACAAAAGAGATTTTGAAAAAGTCTATAGATAGAAAACGAAAATTCAAATAGTATTGATATGAAAAATTATTCATTTGGAAACTGTACTGAGTTTTATCACACAAAAGCTATGCTGACGTGTTATAAAAGATTAATAGTAAATTAATTCACATCAATTTATTAAAACTCTTTGAAACATATACTTGCTTTTAGCATATTTGTTTAAGATTAACTTGTGTTTTAGTTAAGTTAATTTGGAACTTAGATTGCAAAACAAAATTGCATTTACTAATATTAAATAGCTAGAAGAACGCATGTGCATTATTAGAAGTTTATTTATTATTATTACTAAATCATAAAAAGTAAATAAATTTTCAGTATATTTTTCAGTATATTTTTAAAGTAAAGTCTTTTGAAAAGTTAAAGAAAAACCAACTCTACTTCTCCACTGGCTATTTTAGGAAAGTGTTTAAGAAATAATTCTAATTTTTGTAAATATTAAAACTGCTATGTAATGGAGACTAAAAAACATTTTCTAAAAATCTTAAATTTTCAGAAACATTTTCTAAAAATTTTAAATACTGGTAATATTTTCTAATAAGCAATAACTCATCCAATCATGTTATAAATATAGTTTAGCTCAAATTTGCTCCTTTATTAAACTACAATTCAGTTATTGGGAAAATATTAATCAAACAAGAAAGAAAAGTAAGAATAGTAAAGCTATGTAATAGAAACAGAACTAATATATTTGAATGCCACTCTAAAAATGCAGATGTTTAAATATAAAAACTGCTTTTATAAAGAAAGTATAAACAACTTTTAGATACAGTATTACTTTCTAAACATCCAGCTAAAGTAAGTTAAACCCAAATTTGCTGCCCAACTTTATAACACCTTGATAATTGCCTGTTTTTCTGGTTCCTTAAAAGCAACCAATTCAACTCAATTTGGAATACAAAACGCCCTCGTAACGCCTTCCCCCTACCCCCCCAAAAAAAAGGTAAAGCACACTTCAAGTGGCCAATCAAAAAAAAAACAAAAATATTAATAACCGCTGATTATACAATATCATGAGCAAGAAATTACCCTATCGAAAAGTACAATTAGCTACACGCAATCTAATCCTTTGGCAAACCCTTGTTGCGGTTAACGGAAGAGGCGTTCAATTTGAATAAAAGTCAACAAGTGGGTAACCCGAAGGGTTACCGTTAGGGTAAGCACCAAAAAAAAAAAAAGGGTAACCCCTTGGCATTCTTTTTTTTGTTTTTTTTTTTTGGCACACGCTTTGCACCTCAACGCTATTCAAATGATATGGTAAACAGGAAAGGAAGCAACAGTTGATTGGTTGTTTAGCTAGTTTTTTAAATGGGGTAGCAACCCTTTTTTTTTGTAGATTTCAAGGGCTGCCTATTGTTGTGACATATTTAAATATATGCACCCCACAATAACAAGACATTGAGCTCTATCTAATTTGCGTGTAAGCCAATAAAAATGCAACTCTAATTGTCAGTCATTTGATATGGCAACCCTGTTAATTGGTGCGCTATTTAAATTTTGGAGGGTTGTCATTTAAATTGGAGGGAGGGTTGCCAATGCTTATGCATGTTTTTGCATAGATTATGCACAGTTTGTTATGCAAGAGCGAGAACGAAAGAGAGAGACAGAGAGTGAGAGAGGGAGAGACTGTGTGAGAGGGCAGCGGGTAAGGTCGTGCAATAGGGTCGCCACCACTCTTGCATAATTGTTGCAACAATCATTTAAATGCGCAATTTTTGTGCATAGACAAAGCACAATTTACATTCTGACAAATTGTTATTTTTGTTTATTTGCATCCGAGGGTCACGCGGGGGGTCAAAAGTGCGTCACTATGTGTGTGTGTGTGCATAACCTTTTGCATACTGATTTGAGTGAGGGTTGTTGTGCCGCCTCACGTAGTATTGGACAGTTGTTCTAGGGTTGCAACAGCCCTTTGTTGTGGGTGTCGGTTGATTATTGTGCTGTTGCAAAATTCATTGAATTCGATTCGGAGAAAAATTTTAAAATTATTTCTAGCTGAAAACTATTTTGTTATGGTCAGGAATTGAAGTTGCTAAATTTAGATAAGTTGGAGAAAAATGTACGAGATGTTTTAAGCTGATTTTTAAATAAGTAGAATTTATAAGGAAATGTTTTTAGAGAGTTTGTTAAAACCTAATAAATGAAGTAATGAAGTAAATCTTAATTATAAACTTAAAAGTTTTAAAGATTTACATAATATTGTATTCAAATATCTACCGTAAACATACTTAGCTACTTTCGTCACTAGCATGATCGATCGTTTAAAGTGTTTAAGCTTTATAAATGAGCTGTTTAGCAACGGGAAAAAAATCTTTTGCTTGGATTTTTGTATTCATTTAACTATATAAAGCAATTTTGCCGCTAAAAAAAAATACATTTATTTTTAAAAATTAAATACTTGTAAGTTTTTTAGAGCAAAACTATAAATTACTCTTTAATTTAATGAATAAAAATATATTCATAAATTAATTAAAATTTTACATATACTAAATTCTGCAAATTGTTAACAAAAAACCCGCTAAACTAGCTTATTTTCAATGGTTTTAACTTTAGAATTATGTGGTTAAGGAATACCCCATTTGACTTATATCTAGCTTTCGCTTTTCTGCTGATATTCCTTTCATTGAAGTGCCTAATTCGCCAACAAATGACAGTATTTAAGAACAAACTCAATAAAGCAAGCCAAAAAAAAAAAAAAAAGCAGGCTGCATTTTAGGGACACACTTCAGTCACGTGCGTTGTCAGAGTTGCAGTTGCAGAGTTGCAGGAACCTACAACTATGCAGTACTACTACCTAAGGCAAAAAGTATGCTTGCCACACACAAAACAGACGCGCGTCTCATCCTTGCCAATTTTGGGGTTGCATATAGCAGTAGTAGTAGTAAAAACTATAAAATTTCAGACCCCCGAGCTATATGGTATGACACGACACACACATCAATAAATGTGGCAATGTTGTCTTCGTTGGCTCGTGTGAGTAATCAATTTTGCCACAAAGTAGCCACGTTCCGAGACACGAGACCAATCCCAAAAAAAAAAAAAAACTCAAATTCTATTTCTATTTCGACCCTACTACCTTATTACTACATCATCTTTTTTCAGTGGTACATGTTCTGTGTATATTGGCAAAGGATTACGAGCATACCTGATAGAGATCGTAGAGGTGATGGCGGTGTCGGTGAATTGGACATGTGTCGCAAAACTGTAAAGAAAGTAAAAAAAGCAGTTGCTGTGGTTAGTATTTGTATAACGTGTTTTTTTAGAAGAGACTCTGTAAAGAAACTATGGCAAGTTTGTACAAGTTTGTGAAAAAATAAAGTTCATATGCAAATGCTTGATCAGCAGCGAAGGTTGTGCTCGCATGTACCACTATAGTATATACACTTGCAGCTAAGCCACATTTAAAGCTAAAGATATACTAACTGCATTAAAGCTACGTTTATGTTGCACGCAGATCAGGTAAAATTTTGACAATCGAAAAAAAAAATATTTTTAATACTCCAAAACAAGCGAAGTTTTATAAATTTCTCTATTAAATTTGCAAAATTTGTGCTTAACATCATTTATTATCTAATGAGATAGTTTTTCTTTATATGTATATTGTAGATATTTACAAGGGCAGCACGATAAGTACTTGGCCTATAAGAGAAAATATATAATTTTGGAAAAGTAATATTCTTGTAGCTTGGTGCCAAATGAAAAAGTTTTTGCATTTATAAATAGGAACTGAAAACTTTGATTTTTTCAGTTTTCGTATAACATTTTTAATATACTATATAACATCAAGTGCTGGGTCTTTTGCAGTTGCTGCAATCGTCTTTCCTACTAGTATCTTTTTTCCTAAAAAAACTCCCTTAACATTTCACAATTCAACAACTAACCGATCATCATTGAGTTGACTATCGATTAGCGTCTAAAAACATGCAAATGGCACGTACTTATGCCATTTTCAGCACTTTGGTCAAAGTACAGATGGAAGTACTCAGACAGTGGGGTGCATAAAGTGTATCTGACACAGACAGATGGACAGACAGACAAACGGACACCGAGAGACTCCCATGGTCAATGTCTGTTTGTCTCCATTTGGTCGAAGCTTGGCTCGTAAAATGTCCATTAGTATTTACGGTTCTTCATCTACTGCTGCTGTTTATAACGTGGCATGCAAAAATGCCATGTCCTTTTTTGGCCATTGAGTGTTGTTGTCCTGTCCGACGTTGTAAACTTTTTAAGGACCTTCACTTAATGTCCGACAAAATGGACACAGTACAAATACACACACCCTCTCCCAAAAGAACTGCGCCAAATATAACTATAAACTGAACTTTAAATTCAATAGCAAACATTTTTTTGCTACAGATTCTCATTAGTAAATGTGAAAAGAGCCTGAAACTCACTGAGAGAAAAAAGTTGCAATTGGAAATTGAATAAACTATTTTAAATACATTAAATTTAAATGTAATTTTAGTATGAAATGGGTAAAAAAATTATATATCACTACTTTTAATGTGTAAAAAAAAAAACTAAAGTCAAATTTGCTAAAAAAAAGCTATTAAAATAGAGTACAAAATTTTAGAAATTTTTTTTTTAAATTTTGTTTAAAATTGAAATGCTTTTAAAATAACAAGGTTTTGAGTTAATTATTACATAATGCTAATATATAAAAGTAAAATATTTTAAAAGAATTTTTTAAATAAATGAATATGCGAATTTGAAGCGAATGTGATTTTTGGAATTTCTTAATCTAAAAAGTTTAAAGAGATTTGCATGAAAATAATTAATGTGCAATACTTAATCAATATTTGTTGAACCTATAACGGATGTACCTAACGTATTTCCATAGCTAACTCCTTTAAGCATGCAAAATCCCGGATTTACACACACACACGTAAGCAAAGAGAGAAAGAGAGAGAGAGAGCGCATTATAGAGTGTCTGAGAGGCACTTGATGCTCTGTCCTGTCGTGTCCTGTTTTTGTCCACCCTATGGACTGGTTTTTTCCTCTTTTTTGTCGGTTTTTTGTTTTGCAAAGTAGATATTAAATTTATAGCTCCCCCGGGGCGTAAACAAAGTGTGTGTAGCGCATCCTTGACGACACATAGAGACACACGGACACAGGGACACACAGACAGTTGGCCAAAAAAAAGCAACATATTTTTACGACAATATATTGTAGATGAAATGTTTTGGAATCCTTGTGCATAATGTCCAAAGAGACGCATTATAAATATACAGATTACGCCATTGGACACCAGACTGTGTATGGTCGGTAATGGTTTTCTGGGTGTGTGTTTCGGACTTTAGCTCCTCTTTGGGGGGGAGGGGGGATTGGTGGTCATGAAAAGGAGTTTGCTTCAAGGCGATAGACTTATCTGCAATGTCCAGTGTACCCTAACCATCACACAGGGTGATTACAACTGACATTACTAGGGCTTTACCAACTGATCTGCATGTGAGAGACTGGGTTTTTCCAGCGTGGTCCTTTTTTTTGTTGTTTTTTATGATTCCTTCTTGTCATGCAATTAAAAAGGCAAATCCTTAAACACACACCTACGGCTTAAATGTAATTACACAAAATTTGGCTTTTGTGGCCAACAGAACAACATAAATGAGAAAGAAAATGGGAAAAATTAGTTAAAAATTGCACGCCTCAAGCAGAGGCATAAAAAAAGGCGCATTCTCTTTTTTTTTCCTTCCATTTTTTTTTTAAGGACACAAGCAAGCGGCAAAAAGGACAAAAAACAACAGGGCAACGAAATACCTGAGACAAAGTCCGGTTTCTGGAACAGGTAAGAAATGAAAAGATAGAAAATAAAGGAAAAAAAAAAAATACTGGACACGACCGTAGAATGCAAATGTAAACAATGCAAATGATCACACGCTCTGTGGGGAGGCATGAACCAAGATGCGGCATCAGCTGCAGCATCATCGTCAGCAGGAATCAAAACTATAACTAAAGCAAATGCCATGAAATTTTAGATCTACATATGTAGATAGGTAAACCTAGAGAAGAATAGTTACAAAGGACACTTTTCGGGCAATTCGTAATTTGAGGTAGGTGCGTGTGGCATTGTAATCATCAATGCTTTGTTGCAGGAACGAAAGTGAAAGCCACAGGTGTAGCAACTGTAGTAGCAAGAGAAGCGCGAAAAGCTTGCACTGGCTACACTGTGAAAAATTTAGGGTTTCTTTGGGAATAGTTTTAAAGCCAATTAAAAACTTTTAAAATTTAAATTTTCAAGTTTTACATGTAGAAGCCATTAGAATTCTCATGTGGTAGTGTTAGTAATGGTATTACTTAAAAATAATTTATGCAAACATCAGAGGTATTTACATTTTTATGAAAATTATGTTTGTTTCTTTGCAAAAAATTTAATAAGAGCTTGCTTTTATTTGCTGATAATTTTAAAGTCATAACAAATTTTAGAATAATCTTTTAAAATATAATTACGATTATTTAAAATTGTTTTTTTTTTTTTGTGAGTTCTAAGAGGCTTTAAAATTGAAAAAATAAAGAATAATTGTCAAATAAATGTAATTTAAATTAGTTTAAAAAAATCCAAAAGAATTTGAGACTAATTTTTAAAAAAATTAAATTTTTTGTGATAAATAAATGATATTTATATGATCTTTTAAAATTTTTTGATTTTTAAATCAAAGAGCTTTTTCTACTAAGTAGAAGAATTTGTTAAGATTTATAGCTGCCTTTTAAATCTAATAGTGTGTTCTACTTTTAAAGTGAAAAGGTAGTTAATGCGTTTAACAAACAAAATCTCAATTTTATAAACTTTAATTTTGTTCAGTGTAAGCTTTTAGCATAAGCCAAGCTTCGATCTAAAAGCTCAAGTCTGTATTAAAAGCTTCAACAGAGGGTGGCAACCCTGTTTCAAGAGCCTATCTAAAGTATGTTAATAAGTTTGTATATGTCAATTAATTTTGGTATCCTACATGTGGCATGTTGCTGCTCCTGGTGTGGCAAGAGTCGCACACTTGCTGCATCATCATTTTGCTCAGTGTGTTCCAGCTCCAATTTAATGTTGTTGTTGTTGTTGTTTGTCGTTTGTGTGTTTGTTGTTGTTGTTGTTGCGTCTGCAGTTGCTGTTGTTGTTGCTGCTGTATTGCCATCCCACAAACGACGTTGTTGTTGTTGCTGTAGCACCATCATTTTGCAAACGTTTTTTGATTTTAATTATTTTGGAATTATTCACTTGCACTTTTTTTTTGCTTTGCTGCTGCTTGAATTCTTTTCGTATGTAAATCGGAGAAATGTCAAAACGAGCTGTTTAATTTGCAAGTCACAGCGAGTAGAATGTTAGCACAGAGTTGACAAATGTCTTCCTCTTCTATCACTTGTACATTTCTATTACTTTTTTTTTTTTTTTTGAATAAAAAAGGCGTTAATTTTGTTGTAGCAGCTAGAATGTTAACTGTTAATGCGCCGAACCGACTTCGTCGACTTGCCGAATGCAACTGAAACGACAAATGACGGCGACAAAACGGTACCCAATGCAGCAGCAGCAACCGAAGCAGCAGCAGCAGCAGCAGTTGCCTTGTAGCTGCATACGCGTTTGAGTGTGACTGCTTTATGATTTGCAGCAGCAGCGTTGTTGTTGTTGTTGTTGTTGTTATTGCTTGTGTTCTCCTTCTTTGCCTAGTTTTCTTTGTTGCTGCTTTGCACTCACACTCACACTCGAACTCAAACTCATGCTCACTCTCTCTTTGCTTACCCCGCCGCGCACTCAAACTGCCACACTCAAAACGACGGCAGCAGCAATCAACCCTGCCTGCACCGTTAGACTGCGTGTGTGTGTCTGCGTTTGAGCTCAATTGTGGAACGTATTCGTTGTCACTACCGTTGCTTGCCATTGCATTCTGATTAGACTTTTGCAGTGTCCCCTGCACATTTCATGCATTAGCATAGAGTTTTTTTTTCTTTCGTTTTTTTGAGTGAAATGGGTGTGGCCAATGCCAATATATGTACATGTATTAGTATGTGAGTACACTCGTAATATGCACATGCAGTTTTAGCTGCGCAGTTGCTGCTGCTGCTGCTGCTGTTCTGCTTCTTTTGCATATTCTCTTTTCTCTTATTTGCACTCAAGTACATAGATCATAATTAAGAGCGCACACAGTGTAAAGGTGTTTGGGCTTATTGGGGGTTTTGTACATAGGCTACGTATGTGCATTCTTATGTATTATATGTATATTATATGTATTATACAAGTATGTATACATAGTTAGCCAGGGTTGGAGTAGAATGCATACATTCTAAGACCGTTATGCACACTGGAATGCAACTTATTAGATATGTATGTACATATTTCAATTAAAATATAAATGTTTTAATCAAGAGTACGTTAAATAATTTATAAAATATATTTCTCATCCTTGTATAAATGGTGAGATTTTGAAAAAGGCATATCTATTATGCTAGGGGGACTTTTCAAGGCTTTGTAAATTGCAAATTTGAAAGTTTGCAAAGCTCGGTTAAATGGTCAACTAGGCCTATGCAAAGTGCTGTATGTACAGTGAACATAAATATATATGTATGCACTGTTACATAAAAATATTCTCTAAATAGGATTTTATAAAAATTTTGTTAAAGCATTTCATTTTAGGACCTTAGAACATTAATCTTAATGTACTTACTTAAGTAATTTGGTCTTTAAAAGCTATACATTTAAGTGCACAGATTTTATAACGTGTTCGTTTTTATCAGTGTACTATATGTACTACATATGTATCCTAAAATAATTGCATTAGAAGTATTACTTATGTAACTTTATTAAAAGTGTGTTTACTTTAAATGCTTTCGATGCAGTTTCTAAAATATATAACTAGGAAAAATTTATTATATATTAAGTTAACACACACTAACAACAAGCAGTTTTTCCCTTAGTGTACCACTGTGACAAAATCAGTATTGAGCATGCCGTAACACACACACTCCGGGTTCTCCCATAAGGTTGAGCATTTCGATGTGATTATATAAACACAAAACCCATTCATATAAACATCAGTGCAGACATTGAGACTGAGAGTTGGGGAGTAATTACAACAAGTGTTGAACACCCAGACAGGGCAGCTGTGTACCACTGTGTGAGTGCGAGTGAGTAGAAGAGTGTCTGCGAGCAAAGTTTTTGCAGCAAATGCAAGAGGAAGTCGAAAGCAAACGTGCAAAAGAGCGACTAGAAGAGAGTTAGAGAAAGAGAGAGGAAGAAGTTTACAGTGGGTGGAAAAGAGAGGGTGCTGACAGGGACGAATAGGGGGGACTGCACAGTGGTTAGGGCCACGGTGACAGCGCATACATTTTATGATTATGAGTGGAGTTTCTCTAGCAGACCCTTTGTTTCAAGTGGAAATTTTAAGGGGTAGAGAATGGGAGAAAACAAAAAGAAAAGTCGGAAAAAGTCGGAAAAACACTGTGCACACACAGGACACAGTGCAACGTTGGGCGAAATGTTTTAATTAAAAGTGCAAAATTAATGTTTGGCCTGCTCGAATATGACTTGGCCAATGACCAATTGGTCCAAAAGAATGGTCCAATAATAGACGATGTCTAAAGCGTACATTAAAGTGCCAAAATGATTTAAGAGTCGACAATGGAAAATCGATAGCGGAAAATGCCGAACCCTCGACGAAAAAAAACCCTGACCAAAAGAACTGCCCAACTACTTCCAACTAATTTCAATAGTTATCCTTTTGACTTTGCCGTTGCACGTAGCCTGATTAAACTTGTCACTCGACAGGGGAAAATGCGAAACAAAAGATAAACAATCTTCAGTTGGTTCAGACCCTGTAGTGCTAACGAACACTAGGAGTGTTCACCAGGCAGCATATTTGAGAAAAAAACATTCTGAAAATAAATTTATATCAAGTGCAACTGTTCTTAAGAAAAGAAAGAAACATATTGAACCAATTAAAATATAAAGAAATTTAATTTAGGTAAAGAAAACAATCTTATAAGATTAAAATAGCATACTCTAATGGAATTACTAAAAACATGTGCATAAAATACTTTGCAACAAGAGCAAGTGTTCTTAAGTTAAGATAGAATAATATTTAATCTTTAGAAATTTCATTTAAATAGAGAAAAGAATTTCAGACTAAAGTAAATTCAGTAAATGTAAGTAAGAAAAATATAGTTTAAAATATTTTAAATTGAAAGAAGGTTCATAATAAAATATTTTTCCCACCATATTAAGAGTTACGGCAACAGTAATAATTTTCTCTATATTATTTTCAAGAGCAAACCAGGAGTCCTACATTTTTTTACAAATACAAAATACTATATTAGCTGATTATTATACAAATTTTAACTTAATTGATGTAGAACCTTAACAAATATATCACTTCATAGTTAAATATGTAGAAAATAGAATAATATTTTTATTTGACCTAACTACAGGGCCTCTGACAGTCGAATGCGCTCTCTGTAGAGTCTAGATTTGCGAATTTGTTGCTGGAACAGTTGCTGTCTGGGCAATTTGATTATTTGCCAAAAGCAGACAACGCAGTTGTCAGGCAAAACAGGGGGTTACACCCACACATAGACATACATATACACATGTGGCATGTGGCATGTAAATACCGCACAAAGGGGCAACAACAAAGTTTTCGGGCATTGAAATTAATCAAGAAAATAAACGCTTGGCAGCATCAAAAAAAAAAAAAAAAAAAAAAAAAGGGGACGGCACTTTGCATGAAGTGGACCAGGAACAGGAGCAGAAACAGAAACAGACACAGACCCTGAAGCAGGACTAGCCACAAGGACCAAGGACAATGCCAGAGGGGTTGAGAGCAACTAGCTGTCATCCTCCTGCTTCCTCTTGCTCTCTTTGCTCTTCTTCTGTTGTTGCAATGCATTAAAATGACATACCAATTTGCGTTAAGCAAATAAAACGAGACTAGTTTTAGTTTTTCCTTTTTTCTTTTTCCTGTTTTCTTTTGGTTGGGGTTGTCTCTCTCTCTCTCTCTCTCTTTAGAGTTTAATGTGCTTTCAGTTGGGGTTTGTCTTTAATTTTCTGCTTGATTTTCCATACAGTTTATGGGGGGTTGCCTTTAAGTTTGACATATTTAATTGCAAATTGCAAACCAAAAATTCGTCTTAGATAGAAAGCTATGAAATTAGCTAGCAACTGAATAAATTTGGTATTAAATGGTGTTTTAAATAAAATTATTAAATAAGAAGCATACACATGATTGATTCATATATAGCATATATGAAAAAGCGATTTAGTTTTGGATAATGTCAAGCAAAATTATATAAATGATAAAACAATGGTTCGAAATATTAAAACAAGAAAAATAAAAAATGAAACTTTTCGGGAAAGAAAATTGTTTTTTAATGCATATGTGTTAAAATATTGAAATATAAAATATTTAAGAAAGAAAGAAAAAAAATATAAGAGTTGTTTTTAAATAAATATATAAACTATATAAACTGTATTATATATTTAAAAAGTTTATGAAACTGTTAGAAAAAGCTCAAAACTAATTTATATATTTAAAATTTAAAAGTTTAGCTTTATAAAATAATTAAAATATGAAATAAGAAAAAGTTAATATGAGAGAAATTTGTGGAATAGTTTATAAATAATTATAAATTTTGGAATTACTAGAGAAACATAGGGAAAGTAATCAACTGCTTATTAAATAATTTGAAGTTACTCTAGAAGTACTTAAATACTTAAGCCAAACTTCAAATAGAGCATACTTTTCTAATCTTTCTAGAACCAAAATGGAAACCAAAAGTATGAAAAAAAAATCCTATGCACATTTTGATTTCGTTGTTGGCAAAAAAGCGCGCCAAAAAAAAATGGGACAAAAAAAATGTATTCGATAGGAAATCAAAGGCAAACCCCATCCAATTGTGCTAAGAAAAGGCCCGAGGATAAATGTCCCTTTTACTTCCGCATTTTAGCGCCGTCTAGCGTCTTACTCCATCCCCCTCGCTTCCTCTCACCCCACTGTAGTACATGCTGTCATTATTTATTAACGTTTATTGATTTCGACTTGCCTGCAAAAATCGGCCACAAAAAATCGCTGTCAACTGCTGCAACCCTTCGTCCCTAAAGAAACGTCCCAAAAAAGAAAAAAAGCGGAAGAAATTCACACAAAAAAATCAGATGCATTTTTTCTTGATTTCTTTGTTAAAATTTGCGCCGTTTTCAGAGTTTCTCAATTTTTTGTTTTTTTTTTTTGGGCAAAAGTAAAGGAAAACGAAACTCAAGGGTAAGAAATATTGAGAGGATCACTGTCGAGGATTACCGAGGATCTTCCACAGTTTAGCTGTAGCGCAAACACACACTTGTGTGTGACGCTCGCAGCGCTAGCAACCCTTAGCGCTAGCTCTTTGGGTGAATCTTTGCCAATAAATGCGTCATTTTTTTAAGGTAAAAAGAATAAGAAAAAAAATTGTAGTTTATTATATGAGAAAAATCTAGGTACAGACGTAATTTTTTTTGAGGTGGAACAATGCATATATTTCTGGGTGATTTTTTATACAGTTGGGTGCGAGGGTAAAGAAAAAAAAACAAGAAGAAGAAGAATAAAAGATATTTACGGTTCTTTGCTACCGTTTGATTAAGCATGACATTATTGCCTAACGGAATTTTGGCAAAATTTTCTCACAATTTTTTGGCAGAGATTTCACGGGAAATTTTCTAATCACAAGACGTCGCCATTTTGTTGTAGCCCTTGCCTAAGCTATGCAAATTTAACCCTTAACTTTTGTTTTTTTTTTAAAGCGCAACCATTTTTGAAAAAAAATAAATAAAAAACAAGCATAGGCAAATGGGATTTATGATGCGTTGCTTTATAGCTTGTAAAGCGATTTTATTGGATTTGTTTCCACCCCCAATGCTCATTTTTCAACCCCCCCCTGGTGAACTCAATTGGCCATAAGCTGCTCACAGCAACCTGGCACAGTTGGTATTGACACCAGTTTCACAGTGAGCTTTATTTTGCTGTTGTTGTTGTTGTTGTTGTTAAAGATGGGGTGCTTGTGTTCATTTTTTACCGTTACATGTCAAAGGTTAGCACACATGCAATTGTGGTTCTTGAAACGCCACAGGCGACCACAGTCGGCCACAGTGAACCACCCACTGAAAAGTGGTTTTAAATTCCATTAAATAAAGTTGTTTAAGTTCAACTTTTTTCTTGTCTCTCTTGTGCACTTTTCCCCCTTGACACTTTCACGCATATTTTGTTCGCACTTTTGTTAAATTTTATTAATATTTTAGTGATTTCAAATGGAGTTTAGATGTTGCTTGGGGTTACAGAGATTCCATTCCATTTCATACAACTCAAATGGGGGTGTTTATAGTGTTTAGAGAGAGAGGTTATAGTATTACTTAATATGGCATAGGTATTGTATGTATGGTATTAAGTGGAGTGCTAGTAATTGAGTTGAAGATTTTCAAGGGGATTGTAGAAGCTGGGCAGTTTAAAGTTCAAGTTGAACATTAGGAGGGTAGCTTATATGGTATATTTGTAGCATAGTTTTAGGTAAACTATAAAGACGACTTCTTTTATTAGAAACCTTCCTAAAAAATATTTAAGTTTTGCGTATAGAAATAAAATTTCAATTAAAATTATTGCTTTGAAATATTTGGAATACAAATTATCAAAGTTTTATCTTATATAACATCGTTGCCAAACTTCTGCAGCTGCACATGAATTTATAGATTTTACAATAGTGAACTATTATATATGAAATTTGCTTAAAAATTATAATATTCGATTTTTCTATGATAACTTTTCAATTTATAACTTTTTGCTCGCAACTTGAAAGTGAATTGAGCTAAAGTTTGCAAATTCGTAGATCTTATGGCTTAGTCACAGCGTTAATCAGTCTGTGGGTTAAATTCTCTTAAAATTTGTAATACAAAACATTTCTAGATTCAAACATTTTGGCTTAGTTTACATATCATAATGTTGATAATGAAACTCATACTTTTCTATTGTTAAGCAGTGTTGCCAAACTTCTGCAGTACGCACACATAACGGTTAGCTAGGGTTGTCTTTAAAGCTTTGAAGCAGCAATTAGTGTATAGTTGTAGTAAAGAAAAGTAGAAATAAGCGAAAGCAAAGAGCTAAACTTACCTTTGCCAGCAGTTGTTGGTGTTGTTGGTGTTGTTGGTGTTGCTGTTGTTCCTGGTATTGCTGATGTGGGGCTGCTGCTGCTGTCAGGGTTGCCATTTGGCTGCTGCTTGTCAGTTGACTCGTAAATATTTGACTCTTTATGGTGTGAAGAAGGAGTAGCAGCAGCAGTGGCAGTGGCAGTGGCTGTTAGTGGTGTGGCCAGCAGATTGCCGTAGTGCGTTGGAGTTGCTGCTGCTGTAGTTGTTGCTGTTGCTGTTGCTGCTGTTGTTGCTGTTGCTGCTGTCATGGCATTGCCATTGCCATCATAGACGATGCCATGCCAATGATTGTTATGTGCTGGTTGGGAAGTTAGCTCAGCAGCTTGTTGCTGTTGTTGTTGCTCCTTGTTGTTGTTCACATCCTGTTGCTGCTGTTGCTGTTGTTGCTGTTGTTGCTGTTGTTGCTGCTGTTGCTGTTGCTGTTGCTCCTGTTCCTTTTCCTGTTCGTCACGCAGTCGCTGCTGTTGCAATTGATGTTCGCGTATGAGACGATCGCGTTCATGAAAATGACGCACAAACAAATGTTCGCCATTGTTGTGTTGTGGTCGTGTGGCAGTTGTTGTTGTTGCTGTTGCTGCTGCTGCGGTTGTTGCTGTTGTTGTTGTTGGTGGCACATTTAAAGCTGTCGGTTGTTGCTGCTGCTGTGGGGTTAATGACTTTGTAGCATACAAACTGGCATCGGCAAATGTTTCTCTCGGCAGACTATTAATTAATGTGCTCATTGTGCTTGCCACAACGCCTGCTCCACCCCCTGCTCCACCTCCTCCACCTCCTGTTGCCACTGGCTGCCTTTGTTGCTGCTGTTGCTGCTGATAATGATGTTGAAACATGATTTCATGCAACGGTATCAAAAAGTCCGGCAACGATTTGTTCGCCTTGCTGTTGTTGTTAACGGCTGCTGTTGACGGCATTTCCATGCCAAAATATGGCAGACATGTCTGTGATTCCAAACCCAAACCCACACCCACACATGGTGGCAAGTTGTGACCTGTAGCTGCCACATAGGAAAGCAATTCATTGCTGTCCTTATTGCCATGATAATTATGATATCCATTGACAGCATCAACTGGCCTCAAATACCAGGGATTGAGCAGTGTTTTCGTGCCTCGACAGCTTGCACCATTTGGCAGACACAGGGACGGTGTAACTATAAATCATATAAACAAAATATATATGTAGAAAAAGGGGTAAATTTTGGGCCTAAAAAAACAGTGTAAGCGATTGCATTTTTATAGACACAAAATGAAGTGAGAATTTCTGGCTTTTTACACCCAAAAAAAAGCAAGCAACATTGCTAAAGGGTTGCCAACATTATCATTATTAACAGCCGGTTCACTCCCTGACTACTCCAACCCTGGCTCTACGTTTGAATTCTGGGCAGAGAGAGAGAGTTATGTTATGTCACTATCAATTACTCATCATTATTGCTACGCCTTTTAAGGCCTTGTTTAACCCAACTCTCTCTCCCTTTCCCTCTCTCTCTCTCTTCTGTCTCTAACCCCCCTCAACAGGAATCACCCCCTTTAAGGGGGTTGCACGCCATTTTGTTGTACGTTTTTTTTAGCGTTTAATCAGCTCGAATCATCATTCGATGCGTTTATGACTTTGATTGATTATCAATTCGATTTCAAAGCATTTTACACAATTTCCTGTATAAAAAAAAATCAACACAAAAATCTGAACATTTGCGCAAAAGTGTGGGCGTTTGTAAGCGATAGGCGTGACAGCACACCCTCCTCTACCCTGCACCCCCTATCCTCTTGTGTTTTTTTTAGCTTAGTACCAGAAAGAAATGTGCATTTGGAAAGTGACGTTTTGTAACTCTATTATGATCGTAGCAGTAGAATTATAATGATTGCTAGCTTGGGTAGCATGATATTTCATATTTATTGTGGAGGGGGGCAAAATATGTCGCTTTTTAAAAACGGAAAAATATTTTAAAAAGAAGGGAAAGTGACGTAGAAAGGGGAAAGAGGGATACAAAATAAAATATATTTATTTATATAGTAGATAGGATAAAAAGTATAAAAAGAAAAGTACAATTTTTATATAGTTAAATCTAAAGGTTTGAAATATTAGAGAATATTTAGAATAGAGTTATAATTATGTAAAGAAAATTTATATGTTTAAAGTTATTAAAAGCTATCTAAATAATAATAAGAAACAAAATTGCTTAAAGCTTTAAAATGTTAAAAAAAAAAATTATGGGATGCATGAAAATATAATTTTAATGTATATTAAAGATATGTTAATAAGATTAATACAAAAAAATTATACAAATCTTTATCTATATTTTGGCATATCTTTTTTACATTTCTAAAAAAATTCTTAGTTTATATTTTAAATACTTAAAATTGAGCCTTACAAAGTGTTTAACTAAAACACCAAAGTATGAAAGTTTTTCGAATACATTTGCTTAAATATTATTAAAAATTAATTTCATAAAAGTTTCTTAAATCTGCTTACGTATAAAAATTATAAACTGAATACCATATTTAATAATAAAATTTCAAATGTGTGAGGTCCTCTTTAAGATATAATAATAAAAAAAGAAAGAAAAATAAATGGCAAGGATCATAAAAAAAAGCAAAGAGAATATAAAAAAAGGAAGATGTTTCGTAAAAGTCTATTAAATGCGAAAGGAATAATTGAAAATCGTTAAAAATAGGGATCTTTAAGCAACGCAATGCTGTCACTTTAAGGAGGGAATCTGCCCCCGCTGCCATCGAGTTGGTTTCAGCTCGGTTGCACGTCTAATGTGTTTGCCAGCCGGTGCATGCAACAAAGAGCACAAAGGGATAAAGGATAATGCCGCAATAGAAATCAAAGCGCATATAAGAAAGCAATAAAGGCAAAAAGAGGGGGGGGAATAGCAGCCAGGTAGCAGGGATGGATCGAAGGTTGTCGAAAGGATGCGTGTTAATCGCCATGTTGCAGGTAAAGTAATCGCAATGTAACAATGCCAAAAAAAAAAAAACGAAAGAAATCGATAGAAATAAACCCAAACAAGAAAACCGCCAAAAAACGCATAAAAGGTACCGAGTTGGGGAGAAAGGATATGGCGGGGGAGGGGAGAAGTCTTAAGTTGGCACAGCTTGCGTTAAGCAGCAGCAGCTAAAGGATGCAACAAATTGAGCCTGAAAAAAGGATTTAATTTAACGCAGTTTTTTAACAATTGCCAAAACTAAAGATTGTGTGGCTTGTGTGTGTGTGGCAGCTGCAGGATATGAAGTATATGTATGTACATATGTGGCAACTGTCTAAGCAATGGAATTGAAAGTAAATGCAGCCTGTCAGCATCAAACTTTCACCTTTTCAACTTCATTACTAAAATACATGTTATGTGGCCTTATGGCAAACAAACAATGCATTTCATTCAGAAATTCACCTTGACTGGCACATGGCATTCAGAGACTTTGACAGCAGCTCCTTTTCCCTATTATTTATCATAATTAGAAGTCAGCTTTACTTGCCAAAAACTAAATTAGAACTACACTGATAAAAAAAATAGGTCTTAAAATACAGAGAATTAATCTAACTTTTAAAAAACCTATAACCATAAATAAATGAAACGATTGCTCTTTTTAGGATTGTAAGCTTATAAAGTTTTAAAGGTTTACAGTAAGTTTGAACACAATACGATTAGACTTAGTTTTTTTTAAACTTTAGTTGAGTTTCTAGGACTGCTTCTTGGCACAATGTTCAAAGACATTTAGCTTAAAAATTAATGAATTTATAATGGAAAAATATTTAGTAAATGTACTTTATCTGCCTATTATTATAGGCAGTTTTTTATAAAAACTTTCTGCCGAATATGTTTACTTTTATAATGATATTCCTTAAGTGCTTCAGATATAGTACTATAATTTCTATCAGTGTAGCCACGCCTACAATTTCAATCACTTTCGCTGCGTTCACATTTCATTTTCATTATCATAATCCTTGCCACACTTCCTTGCAAAACAGCTGGTTCTGGCAAATTTCCTGTCAACCCTTTTATTTTTTGCATCTTTAAGATGCGTCGCGTGTCAAACACACGACCTGACGACCCCTCTGGAAAAATGAGTAAAAGGAAAGCCGTGCGGAGGAAGCGAAAAGGGTTAAATGTTAACTAATATTCTTCCTAAATTTGTTGATGTCGCGTGGCAACGTTTTATTTTCTGGGTCACTCGATGACTTCCTGCTTTTTTATTCACACATTTTACAAATACACAAACTACATTAACCGATCATAAATCAATGGCATACCATAACATACATATATCTTTTTTAACAGGTTTTCTAGCACAATATCTCTATATAGCGACTGTAGATCTACTCTAATTATTCAAGTTCTTTAGTAATTTTTTGTTTTTTTTTGACGCTTGCTCTAATGAACATTTTGTGGTCACTGAAATTTGAACGGAAATTCTCTATATGCATCATTAGCCTTAACACTGTTGTTTCCCCCATACCATTCCATTCATAGAGCGATTAGATTTGGTTGTAATCCCCCCAGTATTGAAATAAACTGATCTCACAAGAGAAAAACAGTAGCCTGATGACTTTACAAAATAACAAACTTTTGAATTAATGCGTTGTAGAAAGAGTGGTAATAAATTTAAATTAAATTTAAGATAATAATAATAGCAAATATTTTATTTCATTTTACTTAAAGCATATGTGAAATTTTGTAGTTTTCTATTAAATTAAAAAAAAAAAAAAAATTAGTTTGCTTTTAATATTTTTAAAGAGCTTAAACTATCTACACTGATCAGAAAGAGGTCTAGAATTTTAAAAGTCTTAGGACTCTGTTTGTTAGTATTTTAAAAAGTTCATTGGAGAACTTTTATATAATAAAATATATATAAAATAATAAAAATTACCTTTTAAATAATTAAATTACTTAAAAAACAAATGACCGCTTAAAGTATAATTCATAAATTAGTTAAATTGAATGAAACAATTTTCATTCAAGCTTTTCAAAGTCTACAATGTATTACAATATATTTGAAAATAAAATACCAAACATCAAAATATCGGCAGTTAAGCATTTAGAAACGTTTTGCGTTATAATTACGGCTATTATTTTGTTATGGGGTCATTAACATGTGACATTCATACTATACTACGATACCAAAACAAATTTAAAATCGCTTCCACCGGCAATAAGAGCAACAACAACAACAACAACAACAGAACTTTGATCTATAATTAGCGATAAAATAGGTTATAAAAAAAAGCAAAAACCGTATGATAAGTGAAAAGTGATAAGAGCGCCAGTTAAAGTGCTTAAAAATAAACACATACTAAAATTTCTTTCAAGCTTTGAGAGCTTTTGCTTTGCCCCAGAGATTTTCTCTAAAGATTTTGCTCAAATCTGATTTGAAATAACAATAAATTTGCTTTTGCGCCAACTAATTGTGGTTTTTGTGGTGAGTTTGAAGAATGATCTGGTATATGTATAAAAAAAAGGGCTAAAAAACAAATAACAAAATATATGCACGCGTCAACTGTGCCAAACAAAGCGTGGCTTAGAGATGAGAGCGTGTCGTGACACGAAATTTAGTTAATGTTGGAATAAATACGGGAATTGTAAAGGGAATTTAAGAAGCAAAAGTATATGAATAATTTTTTGGGTAACTTCATTAAGAAAATTCGTTCTTCTGAGTGGTTTTTCTTTGAAGAAATTTAAAGTATATCGTGACATGAAAATATATATAATAATAGTTCGATTTCTAAAACATGTACAGATTAAATTTGAATATAAAACCCAACAAAATATTCAGTGTGTCCATAAAACTTGTTTACATATGCACAAAATTCGGGCACACTGGAAATTTTCTATGGTTTATATACAAACATAATCTAAAACTAATCTGTATTTGTAATAAATATATAAAAGTTTTTGCAAAGACGCAAATATATCGAATTGAAGGCAAGAATAAAAATATTTCAATAAATTTTGCTTTATTAATATCGTGTCACGCGCCTATCGCTAACCGATTAAAGTTACCAAAAATTTGATTTTGTTGAGTTTCAAGCGTTCAATGTGCGTATAAATTGGCGCTGTAAGTTGATTTTAAAGTTTAGAACATTTGTGGCATTTGCTCGGTGCTCAGTCTGTGTGTTGGCCATGGCTTATACATTGTTGTCCACGTTATTATTAGTCGTATCGGTGGCTTTGTCAATCTACGGTTTGCCACAAACCAAAACTGTGGATATATTTGGACTGCCCGCGGAATATAAACACAGTGAGGATCTGTTGGAACAATATGGTGACTTTATGCTATCCACCATGAATCGTAGTGTGGATCCTTGTGAGAATTTCTATGATTACGCCTGTGGCAACTGGAAGGAGTCCAAGTTGTTGAGTGCAACAGATAGAAATACGAGTTTTCTTCAGGCCATACAATATCGCATCAATGATCGAGTGCTAAGTTTTCTACAAAATGCCACACAGGAGCAATTGTGGGCGAAGAATCTGTCGGCGAGTGCAGAATTAAAAGCTAAGCAATTCTTCTCAAGTTGCCTGCAAATGAAAGCAAATCTTTCCCAAGGCTATGAGAGATTTATGGAGCACCCAGATGATCGCTATAGTGTGGAGGGTAAACAACATCATCAGAATGCCAGTCAGGATTGGATTTATGTGAATTTCATGTCCAACTATAATATACATCCACTGCTACCACTAAAAGTACACTACAATACCGTATATAGGAAATTTAATATACTGCTCTCACCACCCACTAAACTACTCTCCAATGCCAATGCAGAACAGTTGCTAAATATGACACGTGATTTTCACATCAATGATGAAAAGAAACGTCAACAGTGGCTTTCCCACATGAAAAATCTCACCGACTTTGAGGAGAAACTCACGAGCTTGGTTAAAACTCGCAATCAAACGGAAAAAGCCACCCTAGGGGAATTTCTAAAACTTCATAAAGAGGATCGTTTAAATTGGACACATTTCATTGATGTGGCCTTCAATGGCACACAAAAATCCAGCTGGACGGTGCTCAATCAATTGGAGAATGTCGGAGAACTTGTACATTTTCTAGAGCAAACCGATGTGGAACTTTTACGTTCCTATGTAAAGCATTGTACTCTATTTAAATTCTATGTGATTTGGAAGACTGAGACTCAAAATGGTACCGTGGAGAGCGAGTGTCGTGTTGTGACCGAGAGCTATTTCACATCGGCTATGTTACCTTGGTTTATAGGACAGGTTAGTAATGGATATATAACTCTAAAACTACACAGAGAGAAACGGAGAGCTTTGCTAGTTCATAAATTAAGTGTTTTAAAAAGATATACTACGGAGTAGATAAAGAAAGTGTCCAGTTTTGCGTTTTAGACAATAGTTAAATGTATGTTGATCAATATCTAAGAAAATTATCATTACAAATTTAATTTTTGTGTTAGATAAACTATATTTTTTGCCAGACTAAACCAATCTAATACAAAAAGAATTTGTTAGTATGCTTAGGAAATAAAAAAAAATTTATAAACGCAGAAATGATCGAGAAAAAATTAATTTTTTGAATATAAATCGTGTTTGTTCCTTTTGTTTACTTTCATTTGAGCGGGTTAATAAACTTACTAGATATTGACGTAACTTTTTTTTGTCTTAAGATAACTTAACTATTCTTTTAGATTCTATACTTTATAATGTTCTATAAATATTTTAAAAATTTCGTTAAAATCTGTAGATTACACATATTATTTAGCTGCTATAGAAACGATCGTTTGTTGTTCTGAAATGTTTAACGTGCTCGTGATACTCCTCACAACTAATATTATTTACCTTAACACTCCTAAAGAAATCTAGCAGGCTAACTAGTTTTCTTGTTCCTAAAATTTCTAAAAAAAAATCTGTCGATATTCTATGCTAAAAATTAAACAGGTCTTTGACAAGGAGCGACGTGCGGATGTGTTGGGTGTGGCCAAGGATATAAGGGATACATTCTATGAGCTGCTGGAGCATTACACTTGGCTGGATGATGAGACACGTTCGCAGGCCAAGACCAAGTTGGCTTCGATGGATATACTAGTGGGCTATGGAGATGAAGAGCGACATCCAGAGGTTTTGAATGCAATTTACAAAGATGTCAATGTGTCCAGCAATTGGTTTGAGAATTTAGAGAACATTGAAAGAGTTCGAGCGCTAAAAAGACTTCAAGCGGTGGACAAAGCATTGATACCACTATTAATGCCAACACGATCGGTTAATGCATATTATTCGGACTTTCTCAATCAGGTCTTTATCACAATTGGCATGTCACAGTGGCCACTCTATCACGTGGATTTTCCGGCGGTCTTAAAGTATGCTGGCATTGGCAATATTGTGGGTCATGAAATGGCGCATGGTTTTGACTCGTATTGCTATCAATTCAATTATGATGGCAAAAAGGTCAATTGGTGGTCAACGGCCTCGTTGCGTAACTTTAGGGAGCGTTATCGGTGTCTGGAGTCACAGTATAACAAGTACATACTTCTGGGTATATCCACCAATGGCACCTTGACCTCTGAGGATAATATTGCTGATAATGTGGGAGCACGTATCGCTTATTACGCCTACAAGCGACACATGGGCAACAAGGCGTGGCAGGAGAAACCTCTACGCGGCATTGATTTCAATAATAAACAATTGTTCTTTCTGAAATTCGCACAGAGTTGGTGTACTGGTAAAGATAATGCCTATAAACTGAAGAAGATCAAAAGCGATGTTCATGCCTACGAAGAGTTTCGAGTTGTCGGCACTCTCAGCAATATGCCCGAGTTTAGTGAGGCCTTTAACTGTAAACTGGGCACAGATATGAATCCCCTAAAGAAGTGTGTTGTCTGGTAGTTTAATAAAGTTAAAATTGATACAATGGTAAAATAGTGTTGGTGTTTTTTAAATGGGTTTTAGAGGGGAGAATATTGAAAAGTGGGAAAAGAAGACGCTTGATTGGGTATTACTTTTATGATAACTTTTTTTTAAAGCTCGAATTAGATGGTTTCACTATTTTTATTATTTAACTACATTTAAGAACATAATATTACAATGTCTTTAAGCTTTTTTATGCTATTCTGCAATTAATTGGACTTGAATTGATCAGTGAAGATCTAAAATATCTCAATGAAAGATCACTAACATGATTGATCTTCTGCACTTATATGAAATCTACATTAAAATCAGCTTTTTTATTTATTGATCTTCTAATTAGCTAACATAAATTCACACTAAGTTCAATAAACGATCGCTAGACAGTCTTTCTTAACTTAAAACTCGATCTTGTTTGCAAAAAACTCAACTAACGATCAATGAACTTTGCAATGCATTAAAGTTTTAAAGCAAAGATCATTATGTAAGATTAGCAAAAAGATAGAAAGAAAGTCTCATTTCTTAGTGAAACTAAACTAAATTTATAGACTGTATATTATAGACTACACTCAGCTGAGATCACACTGATCTGCTGATCCTGATCTTCTCAAAAGATCCAAAAAAACACAAAGTCAAACTTGCAATTGATAAAGACAATCGGCAATTTGTAGACACTTCAAACAACGCCCACGTAAATTGAAAAAAAGAATTTAAGACAATTGTCTAGAATTTAGTACAGCTGATGATCGTTTCTTACAATAGAATGCGAACTAATTGATTTTAAGCAGAACCTGCAGCCTGCAAAATGCACTGCAAACTGTTGGGTGAGTCTGTTAATATTTTAGTCTTTGACTCTCTGTCTCTCTAAACCTGGTGACACCTTTCTCATTACAAATTAATGGTATTTGAACTAGAGAGAACAATAGACAAGACAATGGTAGATTAGTAATGAAAAGAATGGCAAGAAAGTCAACAGAGAAAACACTACCGAAACAAATGAAAAGGTGTAGAAAGTGAGGTTGATGTTTCAGGTTCTACTTCAGGTGAGAGAAAATGCAACACAATGTGTTTAGTTGAAAAACCTTAAAATATATATGTACATATATCAAAGTGAAAGAAAAACAGTTTTACTATCATTAGTCGCAGAAAGGACTAAAGTCAAAAAAACAAAAAATATATAGAAATGTAGATCGTACTGAGAAAAGACAAAAGTCAGCAAGATGCCAGTTGCATACGAAATGATGTTTGTTTAAGGCACGAAAAGTGCATTTTGTGTGTTTATCTTTATGTTTGTCTGTTGGCCTAACGGATTTTCATGCATTTGTTATGGATTTTCGGCGCCAGGTCTCTTATTAGCCCACACATAACAGGTAGCAAAGGATGCAAAGATATCATTGCCAGCCAGCCAGCAGGACTTCGCAACAGGGACAGAAGAGAACTGCGTGACTTGGCTAACTTGTCTCTAACTCTATAACACGGGCTCTGACTTTGGCTTTGGCTTTGGCTCATAATCTGCAGGTCATAAAATAAAAAAATAGCTCATTAATTTTACAGTTCTCAGTTCTCTACCTAAACTGAACTTCTAGGTGGTCTATTCTCTCTCTCTCTCTCTCCACATCAAATTGCAAATCTTCAATTATTTTTTGAAAGGAAATTCAAGTGCACTTTCCCACTTTTATCTCATAATTGCATTCGCACAGAGCACTGAGCACACAGCACAGCACAAAATGCCCAGTCAAATTAGCCCAGATGAGCGACCATTTGTAATCTTCTAGTCCCCAATAGCAACATGAAACCCAAAAGTTGTAGTAGTAGTCGTCTACCGTCTCTGACTTTAGCATCTCGCTTGAGGATCAGAGTGAAGAGTTTCTAGCCAAGTCTGTGCATTGAGAGCGCATTAATTTCATTTATGTAAACCATTGGGAAACACAGGACTTGGGCTTGTCTTTTAATATGAAAGGCGTAGACCGCGTAATAAAAAATCAACTTGCTGTACGAAGCCTCAACTCAACTCAACTCGACTCAACTCAACTCGGCTGTTGCTGAGTGGGAGCCGCTTTGCAGCAATCAGGTCGAAGAAACAACAAAACAGGGTTGCCAAGTAGCAGTTAGTTTTGAAACCTAACCACTCTTTATATTCAATGAAATACTTTTAAGATAAGCTAATTGCTGTTTAAGTAAGACTGGAATAATATATATAGAATACCTAAAATTTTTTTTGCCACATAGGCTTATTAAAAGTTACTAAATTTAAAGCATTAACATAAGAATAAAGCCCTGAAAGTCAGTCTATTAAAATTAACAGTGTGACGCTAACAGTGACATATGCCGTTAATAGAGCAGCTGTTAATAGAGCAGCATGTGTCACTGTTACCTCCACTCTGTTAACTTTAATAGACAGACTTTCAGGGCTTTATTCCTATTCATTTATTATAATAGACAGAGAGACATATTTAAAGTTATTAAATTTTAAACGAAATTCCAGAAATGCAACGAAATAAGTTGATAAAATAGGCATACAAAATAAGAAAAAGCTGATATAAATTTTATTAACAGTAAGTTTTACTGTTATCAAACTGTTAAAGTCACATTAACATTTGCTACAAATTATTTAATTTTAAATAATGCCACTTATTCCATAAACTAAGAGTATATCACTGCCAAACTCGACAACTCTGGCTGGGCGACTATTGTATAAACAGCTTGCCAAAACCATGTTACCATAATTACATGCAGAAAGCCTTTTAAGACTCGGCTGGCTTCCGCCGCCGCCGTTGACGTTGCAGTCGCCGTTGCCGTTTGCCGCTTAAACAAAGTCTGAGAAATCAGCGCTCCCACTTCCTGACACCCCCAACAAAAACAATGCAAAAGGCGGCTCATCATTATCATCCACAGCACAGCACAGCACAGCGGAGAAGCTGCAGCAGAAATTGAACAAATGGGCGTCACGGCAGCTCCAGAGAGAGAGAGAGAGAGAGAATGAGAGAAGTAAAGGAGAAGCAAGGTAGATGAAAGTACCAGAACTACCAAAACGGTTGCAACCGCCAACCACCGCCGCCGCGGTGATGGTGCTGGTGCTGGTGTTCATGGTGAATTATGAAAATCGTTGCGAAATTAAGTTAAGAACGGCAGCCACGAAATCAACTGCAGAAGGTTGAGGGCTTTGCCTTTATTAAATGGAGATGATCAATTTAAATATTTCGCTGTTGTTGTTGTTGGAGATTGTTGTTGGTAGACCCGGTAGTTGAATTATTTAAGGGGTGTACTAATATGGGAAAATGTGTTAGAAGTAAAAAGTGAATTTTGATAAGATAAATTAACCCGGAATATCATAATGAGAGTCTTTAATCTAAGAGACTATAGAAGCTAGAGAGAACAAATGCTACATTAGGCAGTTTATTTTTATTTTTTTAAGTTTTAAGAGCACAATGGGTTACAAAAGTATATAATTGTTCTTAATAAATCAAATAATATATACTTTAAGTTTAGATCTGTTCTCAAAATTTCATTACAATCGGTTAAGACAGTCGAAAGTTATTCAAACAGATATTTTGAGCAGAATGAGGTATAAAGAATCACACTTCTATATAGAGAGTATATTACTTTAGGTACAAGAAAGTCGAAACTTTGTTAGTGAATTTTTTTTTCTTAAAATTTTCAACACCATACTATTTATATTTCACAACGATCAAGCCAGTGAGACAATAAATATGTTTAGTTATACACAAAACGCTTTGATTCCTTTCTGAAAACATTTCGTTCCCCTGTAAAGTGCTGAGTACACGGTCTAGTAAAGTCATGAAAGCCCATCCCCCAGCTTTTACAGTGCGTGTGCTGCTGAACCGCGAGTCTGAGATGGAAACAAAGTCGGGAACAGAGTTGGGAATAGAAGTCGGGGTAAGACTTGTCTGCATTCTGATCTTGATGCAACCTGCTGCTGCTGCTGCTGCTGCTACACCTACTCCACCGTTTGCAGCACTCACAACTCCCCTACCGCCTCCTCAACTTGCTGCTGCCTCTGCCTCTGCCATTTGTATAAAAAATGTGCTTCATTTTATTTGGTTGCTCTGCCGTCCGCCTTCAATTCAGTAAACGCCCCACAAAAAAAAAAGGAGGAAAAAATATGATCGCGCCGAAAATGCGGCAAACAAATCGCATATGGATCGTTAAATCTCTCTGGAAGACTGAAGACTCCAGAGACTCTTGGGCTGGACTTGAACTTGGCTTCTGCATTTGTTAGTTAGCTGCCCAACCTCATTTTAGCTACACATATTTTTTTTTGTAGTATTTTTTATTTTTGCAAACGATTATCTAAATTGCATACGAAATTATTTTAATTAAAAATCTAATTTTATTTCTCGAGCATGGCTTTGACTTTGTGTTGTACGCCTACTTATAGAACTTGTTATTTAACATATATATACATATATATATATATTGCATATCGATGGGAAAGTTCTTCTTTGTGTTATTACTCAAATTTTCCATTTTCTTGTATAGCAGTTGCATTTTGTGCATTTTGTACCCTTAATTTGACGCGATTAAAATGATATTAGTGCGGCTTTTATATGGTAGTCACATATGTTGCAGACGAGTTTATTGGTACTATGGCGTAGAGTTTGTTGTTGCATGCCTCATTGAAAAAGGTTTGCTTCCTTGAAGGTGTGAAGTTGCATTGGCGTCAGCTGTGTTGTGCTCCTTGACGTGACCATTTCTACGCTCTTTATTGATTAATGATCCATTATTTGGTTATATGTTCTGACCATGCTATTAGTTTGCTTCGACTCTCTTTCTTTCTCTCTCTCTCTCTTTCTATCACTCTCTGTGTCTTTCTTACTTTGTACTTGTATAATTAACCGCTTTCCGGTTATTTCTTGTGAATTTCGTTAGGAAATGCAACTAGTCTTAGACTTGAGTTATCATTAAGTAGAGGAAGCAACAGACTTTGACTTTGTTACTATTATGCTTAACAAATTTTGGTTAATGAGTAAAAGTAATGATGTGAAAAATGCTAGAAGTTAAGATACCATTTTATTTTATACATTTATCCAATGAATTTCAAGTTTCTTTGTTTTTAAATCATCTTCAAGTTCACCTTTAAAATTACTCATAAAATAGGTTTAGCTATATTTTCATTTTACTTCCTGAAAATAGTTGAGTTAGCTCGATTATTAGATACCCAAAGTAGTTATATGTAAATAAGATTCCTTACTTACCTTACAACTTTTCCTACTACCATAATGATATCCATAGAACTAAAGTCCTACATAAAATGTTATTCCTAAAGACTTCAAACTAACATAACTATGTTAAAAGCTAATGAACTTCCAACTTTAGACACTTAACATTGTACTAAAGATTCCATAATTTCAGCTAAAACTGTAAACTACTCAAACTTTGAAATCGAAATCGATTTACAGACCGTCTTAGGGTTCAAACTAAAGCTCAAACTCTGTTATAAACTAAGCCAAACTAGTTTCTACGTCTGCTTCCTAAACTTTTATGTATTACAACTTTATTCAAGCCCAAACAATTACCAATGGTAACAAGTATTTGCTTAGACTTTAACCTTTTTAATTGATTTTCAGCCAACACAATAAGTAGTTACTCACTCAGTATGAGTATGCCCAGATTATCGATCGAAAATGATTAATTAATTGATGCAAGTGCAATTTAATTAGCCACCAACCGATGCATAAAATTTAAATAAATGTTTGATTTGAATTTAATTGCCAGCTGCAGTTAGAAGTGGAAAAGGGGAAAGCAAGAAGAAGTAGCTGTAGAACCTGTCTTGATCTCTGATTGAATATAAATCAAAGTGAGCTGAACACATCATCAGCTACAACAACAACAACTACAACAACGAGAACAAAAACAGCAACAATTGAAGATGATCAAAGAGACGCGCTAATCACACGCTGCGCCAAATAGGATCTAATTTCCACACGAAACTCATTTCATATCATTTTTTTTTTATTTATCATATTATATTAATATTGCATATATATAGAGAGATCAGAGAGTTGTGTGGCACAGTTGCACAGTTTTCCAGAGTTGCAACCGACCAACCGACGGATGTCGGCGTTGCATTCAAATTTTGCGCACCACACGAAGATAAATGATGATTGAGGCAGGAAGGGGCAAGGAACAGGTAGGAAAATAGAAAAACCGAAGCACAACACAGTGGGACTTGGTTTCAAGTGCTGTATAGTCTTTCATGTACTACGATTATGTCGATTAAATACGATCAACTACATATTCATCTGTGAATTTAATGCAGCAAAGTCAGCCAGAAGGTAACCGCCCGAAATTGTGGCTGATTTAGCTGCATATATTTACATAACACATGCAAAAGACGTTTAAGTCTTAAGATTTTAATTGCTATAATATTTAATTGGTAATAAACTTTTAACTATGAATTAAGTATGTGTATTTCCTGCAGGAAAGTCAACTACAATTTCAGCGGTTACACACTAGCTGACTTTGCTGCATGTTTTTACATAAGGCAGTAATCATTAAAAGTGGTAAATCACATTCCTTATAGACCTTCAGTTACGTATTTCTGAGTAAACTTCAGGGACTAACAACGAACTGACTTTGCTGCATGTTTTTACACAGCAGTACATAAAATTGACTAAATTTAGAATAGTATAAGGCATAAAAAGTTGCCAACAGAATGTTTAATGCGAAAACTGCATAGTTTGGCTTGGCAACAAGTCCCATTGGGTAGTTTACTAGCTAGAGGGGTTACTACAATGTAAAAAAAACCCAGTGGCAGGTTACAGGTTGCACGTTGCAGGTACTTTTCAGTTGGTTTCGATTTGAATTTCAACAATAATTAAGCGCAACAATGGATTTATTGAGTTTTCTCCGACAAGGTAAATCTTTATTTGAGTTTATTTGATCTGCGGTTCGAATAGAGCCTACAATTAGTTGTGCCCCCTCCACCTCTACATGCCCCTTCATCTAAGCATGCTCATCATCATCATCAGCCACAACATGATGAGCATCAACAGCAGCAGCAGTTGCAATTATCATAATTATTTTCATTCATGCAGCGATCTTTGAGGTTTTCAGTCTTTTTATTTGTCAGATGCATTTGAAGCGATAAGTCTCTCCATCTGTATCTGTATTCTCCGTATCTCCGTATCTATTATTTTGTAGTCTGTCGAATGATTTGAATGAAATGTTGTTGGTTTTTTCATTTACAACTGACGTTTCTGACATTTTGCTTAACGCCATTTCCTTTTGTCTTTCATCGCGTTCCCCAATTTGGCTCAGGATGTGCATCTGCATTCAAATTCTATATCTCTACTCTATTCTACTGCGGTTTCCGGTTGGGTTCTACTTGGCTGTGTTTTCAAAAAGGGTTTACAGCACTTGTTGTGCAGTTTGCAAATCAAAGAGTTCTATTACCTACTTATAGTAATTTCAATGCTATTAAAATATTAATATAAATATTAAATTTCATTTGTTTTGGAAGCTAACATTTGAAAGAAAATTATAACATAAATTTTCAAAAATATATTAATATTTTTTTTTAATAATTTAAAAAAAAAAATTGTATAAAAAAAACCCTGTTAAAAAACATATTTTTTTTTAATATATAAACAAATTTTTCTTCTCTGTTGTAGTTTCATATATCCGGAAATACTTCTAAACCTATTAATTATTTAAAAACTATGTAGTGATTAATTTGTAGTCTATTATCTTTTCCAGTTTGGCTTCCATGTTGATCAGTTAGGCAAAAAGGGACAAATTCTTTGACTTTTCATAATCTGTCTATTACATTTGTTGACTATTATCTCATCTTTTGTTTGGGTTACACGCTGATCAGTTTGTTGGCGATTCAGTGAGCGTTAGAGGTTGTATATGAAGAGTTACTATTTTTGTAAATTTTGTTTAACAAAAACTCGTACGAACAAAATCGTTGAAACTGCATCAAAGACCAAAAAGTCTTATTTTTAATCCTAAATTTTTAGGAATAATTATAATTTTTTTTTTAAATATATTAACACATTGCTACTAAATACTTTAGTATAGATCCATATATTATATTAAATTTTGAAACCTTAAAAAACGTTGAACAATAAATATATAAATTTTATAATATAAAATAAGCAAGTTTAATGTGGCAAAATATATATTTAAATGTAAGTAAATATATTTTTTTTAAATAAAAATTAAACATAATTTTAATAAATTCTCATTTAGAAATTTGTTTACGTTTTATTTAAATTTATCTAATAGTATTTAAATTATTTTCAATGTAACTAAAAGCAATCTAACTAACTAAACTTTGGCAAAAAACTCTGATACCATTTTTACTGCAACATTTAAAATGTTGTCGATTGATTGAATATAAACTAAAGACATTCCCAGGTTAATAAGTGCCTGTAAAACGTTGCTGTTGTTGTTGTTGTTTTTCGCCCCAATGATGTAGCTGCTAATATTTGCGGCAGTTATTGTAGTTATTGTTGTAATACTTTAATTGACAATTAAGAAAATTATGTTATCATATTGTGTATCGCATTGGGTTTAATTCGTTTGCTTGTTGCACTTTCGACAAACCATTTACGCCTTTAGGTAATTGTTTTTCTCTCACTCTCTCTCTCTCTCTCTCTCGTATGTCTGTCTCTATCTTTTGTCAGTATTTTTTGTTTCCCTCTTTTGGTTCCCAGCGAGTGCAAGTATCTTGTATCTTGTATCTGCAACTGCAACTGCAACTGTTGGCGCCGCTTCGCTGTTGCAGCTTCGTGCTGGTTTCCCATGGTTAAAACAAAAAAAAAAAACTTAACCAACTAGCGGCCAACTATCATAATGCACAAGATTATTATTGACGAGGACGTCATATTGTGCGCCATTTGTACATGAAAATCGACTGCACATTTAAGGCAAATTATGATGGCTTATGAGCCAAGTTAGCAGCATTCAAGCAAAACAATAAAAAAAAACGTAGTAGTAAAAGAAAAACGTAAACGATAAACGAAACGAAAATCTAACATTTGCTTAAATTACCCACAATTTCCGGTCGCGTGTCTTTTTTTTCTATGAATCACTTTTTTCACTATTTATATTTTCTGCTTTTGTTTTGTTTTGTATTTTTTTTTTCGTTTTATATTAAATTTGTTTTGGTTAATTGCTATACGTTAAAGTTGTTGTTATTTTGCATGTTAGCAACGCATTTCCTGCCACTAGGAAATCGACAACGATTTGAATATGAAGATGAATGGAGCAGCAGTTTTTTCCAAGCACTTTAATTAGGCTTATTCAAATAACAATTTTCGGGCGTTTTAAACACAATTGAGGTCATGTGAGAGATGGAGAGTTAGAGAGAGGAAGAGTGAGAGAGAGAGTGAGAGAGAGAGTGAGAGAGAGAGGGAGAATGTGTGTGTGTATTGTCCCTTGAGTGAGATCATAAAAAATGCCATTGCCATTTCAATAATCGAAAGAAAACAAGATGTTTCCTTGCCCCTTCCTTCAAATGCCAAATTTGCACCCTTCTTTTCGCTTTGCTTTTGCGAAGCGGCAACCCTTTTTTTGGGGTCGCGGTTAAGATGGATGAAGTGTTTGACAACCCTTTCAATCTTCATAAATGTTTGGCACTCGTGGCCAGGCGTCGATTGTGCAAATGTCTGTCCTGTTGCGTCCTCTTTTCTCTCCTGTAACTCCCCTCAAAACTCTCTCTGTCTCTGGCTCCCTAACTATCTGTCTGTCTGCCGATTGCGAGTCCTTAAGCAATATTAGCCAGCTTGTAGAACTACTTCTCCCTTGTGTCACATCTATTCTTTTTTTTATTTTACTTTTTCTGACTCTATCAAGATGACGTTCTCGACCTTTTCTTTAGTTTTGAAGGGGTCGCTGGGCAATACAGAAAAGAAAAAAAATAAGAAATCTGTTTAAACGCATAAAAAATTGAAAATCTCATAAGCATGCGTATGGCACGAGTTTGCCGTTTGGGTATATTTTTTTTTTTTTTATTTTGTCAAGGGGTTAAAGGCCATGAAAAATGGCAATGTTGTTGTTAACACATTGTAAATACCTCGTTTTTCACTTAACGGGTTTTTAAGTACATATGTATTTGATTTCAAGGCAGGTCTCACAACTAGCATGAGACTATTAGAGTGATGGGGAGTGAAGGTGAGTGCAGGGGAGTGAAGGAGAGTGGAGTGTGTGGAGACACTTTGTTTATCATGTGGAACTTTAATTTTGCGTTTTATAAACACTTTTGGGAGCTAATAAACACTTTTTATAGAAATATGAGAGCTTTTCGGAATAATAATATTGTTAATTTTTGAAAAGGAAAAGTTAAAAAATATTTTAATACAAATTGTGCTAAATGAGATGCTAAAAAGAGTCAGTTCTTTTATAAAAACATATTTTAAATTGTGGCTAAATATTTAAGCTTTTGAATGCTCGAAAGATAGACAAATTTTATAATATATTTTATATATATTTTATAATAATTATATTATATAATGGTATACATGCTAATACCATTTATTTGATTATTTTTCACAAATCTTTGGAATGATAGAAAATTTGTTAAATGTTTTACAAATTTTTATATATTTTTTTTGAAGTTTTACCTCATCAATATAATTTTCTTTTTAATTAAAATAAGTTTTTAATATCAACTTTAATTGAATGTAATTTTTTTTTGTTTTAAAAAAATATTTAATATATTTTAAAATAAAAATTTAATGTATCCACAAGTTTTTCTTTGGTTATAAATGCATAAAATGTGGAGCATTTATTACACTACAACAAATTTACATAAGTATTTCCAAAAAAATTGTAAAAATTATTTAAAGTAGAATAGAATCTTAACATATTCGTAGCACCTAAACTTTATGTTGCCAAACTTGAGAATCGGAAGCTGTGCTTGTTTTGACTCTATAAGTTTTTCAAGTCGTATATCAAGAGAAAAATATCATAACTTTAGCTGCATAAAACTTAGTTTTGTTTTAATTAAATTTTTATACTACATTTTTAGTATTTAAAATATTTAATAAGTACCAAAATCTACAAATATTTATTATTTAAAATTTTTTATTTATATCTTTCTCATTTAATATTTAAAATTTAATTTTAATTCAATGCTTAAAATGAATATGAAATATTTAAATTGAGTATTTCGTGTAATAAATATTTATTATTTTTAGTTTTAAGTATTTTTTAAATATTTTAAATGTACATATATAATTTTGGAACTCACCTGAGGCTTTGTGCTTGCTGTGGTTGTAGCTGTTATTGATGCAGTTGCTGTTGTTGCTGCTGTTGTTGTTGTTGTGCTCCATTAGCTCCATAAACTCCTGCTTAACCTGAATCTGTGGCTGTCGCAGCAAGCTCTCAAAGCTATTGTTGTTGCTGTTGTTGTTGCTGTTGTTATGTCTAGTGGGTGTAAGTGGTGGACTGTGAAGTTTTATGTTGCTGCTGTTGTTGCTGTTGCTGTTGGGGTTAAAGCCATTCAAATGGGCGACGTAAGCGGCATAATTAACAGATGCGGCAAATGTTGGCAGTTGATCATTGGCCGTAGAAGAAGTCTCAGTACGTAGTCTTTCAACAACGCCTTTGCCAGTAATTTGAACATTAACACCTGCTCGACTTGCAGTTGCTGTTGTTGTTGTTGTTGTTGTTGTTGTTACTGCTGCTGCTGTCGTTGGCTTTGCTGCCGTGTCCAGCAACAACATTGCTGCTGGCTCCAAGTGTTGACGCTGGGAATTGTGATGTTGCTGCTGTTGTTGTTGTAGTTGCTGTAGTTGTTGTTGTAGCTGTTGTTGTGCTTGTGGCTGCATCTGTTGCTGCCCCAGTGTTGCCAGCAATAATGGCATTGCTGCTGTTATTGTTGTTGTTGCTGTTGCTGTTGCCGTTTCGCAGCAGTTCGTCAGCAGCAAATTGCGTCGCTTTGATTTATGACGCCAAGTTGCTGCCTCTTGCTGTCTGCCACAACTTGTTGCTGCCACAGATTATGATATTGACCCATGCACCAGCGGCAATATTTTTTTCACTCACTGTTGCTGTTGTTGCTGCTGCTGTAGTTGTTGCCTGCAAATGGTTGATAATTAAAAATGTCTTCGTTTTTTTGTTGTCAGTTGCTGCTGTTGCTGTTGCTGCTGAAAGCTTAATTTGCTGTTAAGTGCTTTTTAAAATGTTGTTATTAAAAACCGTTGCAACCTACACACCCCCCTCGAACACCCGCTTTACCCCGCTTAACCCTTTGTTGCCTACTCTATCATTTTAGTGTTAGCGATTCTAGATTCACGATAACACGGAAGTAATTGATTTGCTGTCTAAGCAATTGCCACACCTATACCCTCAAGCAGCTCGCTAATTCCCCCCTCCCTACTTACCCTCCCCCTCCACCCTTTGTCCAGCCGTCTATTGATAACTATAGCGTGTAACTGACCACCCTTCAAAATTTTTTAAACCTGCGCAAAATACTTCACGTGACCAATTTCTGTGTAATTCTTTGAAATCGTTTGCAAAATGCTTTCAGATTGTTCATTTATAGCGGAAGTTTGATTATATAGTGCACAGTTAACAGTTAACAGTTACCCAGAAATATAATAATCATAAACTAAAAATATCGATATGAGTTAGGAAAAGTTTGAAGATTAGTTGAGCCGATAAGAATTACAAGAAACAGATGGTCATTAATATATATGGAAAGAGGGTAAACTTACATATGTTTTTGTTTAAGAAAAAGTTAATATATATTATATTATAGGTTTAGAATTAAGCTAGAAATAATCATTGTAGATCTAAAATCTTTTAAAAAAAAAAAGTAAGCTTATTTAATTCACTTACAGAGGACTGTAGAGTTAAAGAGCAATTTTTGTATACTAAGTATTTCCAATTGATTGTCCCTAGGGCAGCTGTATAATAAAGAGGACCTTTCTGAGTGAAATTTAGCTAGCGCATCGTAGTTTTTAAGTTGATTGCTAAAAAATATTATTAACAACAGATTGCTATAACAGCTATATGATATACTGATCGGAACTGGCCGATTTTAACATATGAACTGCGTGCATATAGAATACACTACCATAAAGCCTTAAAACAAAGAGACAAGTTTACATAAACGTAGATGGATAGACAGACGAAGGAACGGACAGACGGACATACATACGTACAGACAGACGAACAGAAAGACGAACATATCGAGACATATCGATCGTTTAAAAAATATGTTATACGTGTGTGAAGTGTGCTTAAAATGGATCCTATGGTTAGTGTTGTCATTTCTGGTATTTTTTCACGACATATCTATATCTTTAGATTTTCTATATCCGCACAAGATCTTCCAGGAAATCGGTGTTTAATTGAAAAAGTCTAAATGGAATCGTTTTAAACTATAAAAAAGAAAACAAGAATTTAATTTTAATATTAATATATAATATTAACTAGATTCAGATGCTGTTCTGCCTAAAATTTATAAACTATTTTAGTTAACTAACGTTAATTAATTAAATTTTATTTTAGCCATGTCTCTAGACCCAGAGAACGATTCCGTACAAAGTGTTAACTGCAACGAAACCCACTAAAACAGTGTAATAAATTTTACAATTGCGCATATCATAAATAATAAGGAACCCAAGTATATATGTATATATGTAGTACTTAGTAATAGGTTAGCTCTACTATTATTATGCAAACAGAGTAAAGTGACAAATGATATGATGTTTACAGATACTTAAAAATCGGAATACGTTGAAACGAAATTGTTGTAAATTGAAAACAAATTGAAGTCGATGCGATAAGGAAAAACTAAACTGAAAACGTGGTTGCTGTCGCATAGGAAAGCGATGAAATCAAAGGGAAATGGAAAATTAAACTACAATGTTGACGTAGCCGACGACGACGATCACGATACCAATTGCCCACCAACCTACCAACCCCCCTCCCCCCAACCACCAAACTAGCTTTATAGACAAACAATCGAGTGATAAGATAAGAAGAAAGTGCAACAGAGTCAGAGCTCTATATATATGGAAATGTGACGATGTCAAGGGGGGCGGCATTTACATACAACTGTCTGCAAAGGTGGGGAGGGGGTGAGTGGAAAGGGGGTACTATTATCAGAGGGGGGAGCACTGTGATCGTAACATTAATGGCACTTGTAAACAAATCAATCGACAGCGCAAATTGCAAAGTGCCAGGTCCATCACACAACATTGATTGTTATCAATCAGAGCAAAACAGCACAGAGAGGGAGGGGTGTGGGGTAGTTAATGAGGCACATATTAAAGGGGGAATAAGGAGGGGGGGGGGGGGGACTATACCACATTATGTACTTTGCATGTCAGCAAGTAATTTCCAAAGACTGCGAGACTCACAACACAGAGACGCCGCTTTGCACTTCAAAGCAGTCCGACTTGTTGCAGTCTCTTTCTCTTTCTCTCTCCTCCTCTCTTTCGCTCACTCTCACACTCTCTCTCTCTCTCTACCTTCACTCGCAGCTATTTTTAATAATTGCTTATAAAAAAAATTGCTTATGGCACTGTGTTTATGTTAAATGTTTCAATTGTTTTTAAACCATTTCTGATAACTAGCGTTATTTTCTGTTATTTTTGGAGCCATTTTTTTGCGGCATATTTTTTTTATCTTGTTTTAAAATTAAACTCAATTTGTTGTTGCTGTTGCTGTTGTCACACGTCGCCCTTTTTAACGGTTAACATATACACACACAAACTTATAGTGTTTTTTGATTGTTAATTTCTTAGCACTGTTTTCATAATTTAGCAGTTAGTAAAGATAATTTTTGTGATGTGATTTAAGTATGCGATTGCAAACGTGTTTGCTGGTTAAATCAACTCAAATGTTATCATTTTCAATACAATTTGGTAGGTTTCTTAAAGGAAATTATTTAAGTTGAAGCTATAAATAGTGCTAGTATACTGAAATTTTTTTAAAAATTTTAAAAAGAAGCTTTATGAAGTTTATAGTTGAAATTATTCTGGTTTGAAATAATATTTGTATGTTCTTGGGCTTTTGCTTTCGTCACTAGCGTAGACTGCCGTCGCATTACATTTAGTATAAAACTAAAATCAATAAGAATTTTGCAAAATATACTAAAAGCTAGTATTTTTTTTATACTACTCAAAGCTTTAGATGGTATTTTATTTTGAAACGAAAGTTTTATGCTTACAAAAAATAATAAATCTTTAAAAATCACAGCTTTAAAGTCTTTTTAATCAGTGCATTATTATAAAATATACTAAAAACTAATATATTTTGTATAGTATTTAAAGCTAAGCTAAGTTCAGTGAAGTTCTTTACGGAAGCTTGGAGTAATTTTAACGATAGCAAGTTAAATCATTAATATTTTAGATATAATAATATAATATTTTAGATATAATAATATAATATTTTAGATATAATAATATAATTATAATTATAAAATATTTTTTCAAAACCTTTTCAGTCAGTTGATTATTTAGAAAACTCATAGTTAGTATTTTTCTAAGTTATGTAAAGCTTGGGCCATTTATTTCAATTCTTAGTGGTAAACGCTAAGCAACAGTAAAACTTTTAACTAATATCTTTAATATCTTAAAATAATGATATCTCAATACATTTGTATAAGTTCTAATTGCTGAATCTCAATATAAGTATTTTTCTTTGGTATTTAAAAGTTAAGAGTAATTGATTTAAGTTCTTAATGAAAGCTTAACGAAAGCGTAATGACAGCTTATAAATAGAAAGAAAGCACTTGTTGTAACGCCCACACACACACACATACACACACACACTAACTTACCGAGCTCATTAACAGTAAAAATGTGGAAAACAAGTTTTGGAAAATGTCAACATGACACTATCGAAACGGTTGCATCTATTGATAGATCGTGTGGCTCTTGAGCCTTGCAAGTTGCAACAAAGTCGAAGGCGTTAACAAGAAGCTCCTTAACACACACACACACACACACACACACACATGAGCTTAAAAGCGAGTTAAGATCGTTTTTTTATTGGTTTTTTTTTTTTTTTTGCCGCACCTTTTTTTTTGTATGTGTAGAGAACGCCACAATTGAATTCCAACTTCAATTCGATTTCGAATTCGGAATTTAATTTAATTGTTTGTTTTTCGGTATAAATTTAATTGCAAAAATGGCGTCGCTGTCGCTGCTTTATTCACGCCCTGCACTGTCTACAATGTCTGTCTGGCAACGCTGGCTGCTGGTCTGGCAACTCGCTGGAGAGCGCTGTGTGAGCGAGACACGCTTTTTGATTGACTTCCGACAAACGACTGACTTAAAAAACGCCAGAAGATATGAGCAAAAAAAAAAAAGGCAAAAAAAAAAAATAAAACAGTTAAAATGAAAAAAAAAGCGCACACACACACACACACACGCACTGCCGACATACAGAAAATGTCAAGCGCTATGTTGCGGGCAGCGCAGTAGCTATGCTGCTCCCAGCCAGCAGGTGGCGCTGTGGGGGGAGAGGGCGATGCCAACGACTGCGAATTGAACTTGGGAGTTGGGCGCATTTTATGAGCGCTTTTGTTGTTGCTCTCTCTCTCTCTCTTGCTCTTTCTCCTTCTCTTTTTTTTTTGCACGTTTCTTGGCACGAGGTTTTAAAAACTCAAAAGCGTGTATTGTGTGGGTGGTCAACGTGTCTGTGTGTGTGTGGGAGTGAGAGAGGGAGAGAGTGTATGGCTTGGCTCGGCTTATTTCTTATCAGCATGTGTATGTATTGAAAGATGCTGATTGGAGCAGAGAGGCTGCTGAGTGTAAGAAGTGCAGGGGGCGGGACATGTTTATGAGTATTAAATTTTATATTAATTCCATTTAAATATATTAAAAAAAATTAAATTGATTTAATTAAAAAAAATTTAAAATAGTTGTGTAAAATTTAATTTGAATTAAAATTTAAGTAAATAGTTTAAAATTATAAAATGAATTTCAAAACAATTAAAAAATATTTAAATTAATTTAATAGTTTAAAATTATAAAATGAATTTCAAAGCAATTAATAATTAATTAAATTAATCGTTTAAAATTATATAATGAATTTCAAAGCAATTAATAATTAAATTATTCGTTTAAAATTAAAAAATGAATTTCAAAGCAATTAATAATTAATTAAATTAATCGTTTAAAATTATAAAATGAATTTCAAAGCAATTAATAATTGATTAATTTAAATTAATAGTTTAAAATTATAATATATGAATTTCAAATTTCAATTCATAAAATAAATGTAATAATAAGTTTTGCAATTTATTTAAATTAAATTTAATTTCAACATATTTGATTTATAGAAAGCCAAAAAACAAATTTAACAATTTTAATACAGTAAATAAAAATAAAAAAAATCTAAAATTTATTTATTTCAAAGTTATTTAATTAGCATTTTTTTTTTTAATTTTTTCCAAATGTAATAAATGTGTTTGCTTCACTGTGCAGCAGTTGTAAGGCATTTATGCTTTTATGCCAACTGCCATACACGCTCTTGCTGGGCAACAAAAACAAAGTCCAACTCCAAAAGCTCAAGACGAACTGTAAAAACAAAAACAACAACAAAAAACTGACATGGCGATGCAGAACCGCGAATTATTCGCTGCCTGTCAAAACTGTGAAACGCGAATGCGAATGTCAACGGGGACATGTTCAGAGGCAGAGAGACTGAAAACAAAAATGAAGAAGCTGCAGCGACAGCGACAGCGACAGCAGCAGCAGCAGCAGAAGCCAATGACAGCGACAGCGGCAAGCGTAAAAAGCGATAAACGCATAAATTAAAATAATTACAGAGCGACACACACATACACGAACACGAGAGAGAGAGGGAGAGCGACGCTTAGCAATAAAGCGCGCGTTGCGTCTCTGCTGCTGCTCAGTTGCAACTGAGCAAATGCAGCGCACAGCAGCCGCAAGGAAGCCAAAAGTCTCTCGCCCAAGCTTTGCACTTGCGTTCCACACATGCATACGGTGCACTGCAGTCTGCAGCAGCATTGTTGTTGTTGTTGCTCTTGATTTTATTCAAAATGGTTTGTTTATGCTCCAAACAGCAGCAGCAGTGGCAGCAGTCGCAGTCGCAGTCGCAGTCGCAGCAGTCGCAGCAGCAAGTGGGGAAATGCGCGCTCTCCCCATGTACTCACACACTAACACACACACTCAGTCCAACGGACCAATGGCATTGGCGCTTGGCGCTCAGCGCGCGCATGTGCGTGGCGCTCTCTCTCACTCTCTCTGTGTTGCTCGCTCGTTCGCTTCACTGCCGAATTCGCCGCGAAATTCGCCGCCACTTTTGCAGCATCTTCTTGGCTTTGCTTTACCTTTTGCCTTTTTGCTAATTTCCGTTCATTAAAGTTGCCAGCGACGGCGACGGCGGCGTCTCGTGAACTATTTCACTTTAGTATTGTAGCATTTGCCGCTCTCTGCTGTAGCCTCCCTTCCATCCCCCTCTCTCTCACTCACTCACTCACTCGCTCACTCTTTCATTCGCTCTTTGGTTAGTTTTGCTCTTAAAGCTTTGGCTTTGGTGTAATTTCTTTTGGCGTGCTTTAATTTCATTGATTAGCAAAAATCGTCGAGCCAGTTGCTCTGCTTCTTCTGCTTCTTCTCCTTCTTGTTGTTGTATAGTTTTGTGTTATTTTGTTTTTGTTGTGTCATTGTCTGCTTTGCGTGTTTGTCTCTGTGTGTCTGTTTGTGTGTTTTGCTTTATTTTTGGTTCAGCTGCCAAAAATGTAACTGTTTTTGTATCTTTCTTTGCTTAAGAGATACTTCAACGTTTAAGTAACTTTTGTTTTTTTTTTTGTTTTTTTTTTGTTCCATTTTATTAAATCGATAGAAATTGTAGTTGATATATCGAATTTGCAACAGTTGCTTAACGCTTAAAATGTACTAATTTAGTGCTTTTGAAAATCCACATGAATGCTCATGTACTTGGGCACGGGAAATGCTTTAAATTGCTTGCTAATTGCGAAAAGTACAAAAAATCAAAGAATTATCATCTTGATAAACTAATTTGGGAACTTTTTTAGCTCAAAAATTGTTATAATAATATAAAATGTATAGTAAATTTGGAATAGTAAATTTAAATATAAATAAAACTATATTTAAGCAACATTATAAAATATTTTGCTAATATTTAAAGCTTTGAAATGCAACTAGATATATAAAATAAAATAGTATATGTTTATAAAATTAAGTAATATATTTTGTAATATCAATTTTGTTAAATTTTTCTTCAGAAAAGTATTTCAAAAACCAGTTTTTAATTTTCCTTTATATATAAATAAATATATGAATACCATAAGCTATGTAAAGCTTTTCCATCATCATTTACCATTTGTTAGCACCATTTTATATCCATTTAAATACAAATACTATAATAAAAGCACCTTTTGTTCATTTTATTCGAAATTTATTGCCAAATTTCTATATGTTTTTCCAAGTAATACAAAATTTGCTGTCAATCCAAAACATAAATGGATTTATATCCATAGCCAAACAACACTTTATAATCTCTTGCTGAATATGCATTTCCAAAAACACATTCCCATAACAATTATCCATTCATGGCAATATTTTCTTTCCAATTTCTTGATAGCTTTCATTGTGTGTGTACCATTCAAGAGTATGTATGTTTTCTATGCTTCTAAACTCTCCTCACCCCCGCCCCCATACACTTTACATTTCTTTGTACCACACCCCATTTAAAAATAAAAATGAAAAAAAGTAAAAAAAAATAATGTGAAAAACCTCCCTAAAAACTTTTTACTGCCAAACAGATTTGAAGCCATAAAAAAGCATAAAGTATAGCAGCTACACACGAGTGTAAGGGAGATGGCATGCTTTGTGTTTAAAATTTTTTTTTTAGAATTCTTTCATTTGACTATATGCAGAGTTTTAGCTCTCTGTCTAACTCACGTCTCTTACACATGTATATTACACATACGCCGCATTGTGCCCACAGGAAAATAGGACCCTCATTTTTCTTATGCTTCGGCTTTGCTCTGCATTACAACCCCCCCCCCCCTTCCCCTCCACTGACCCCCGCTAAACGCTCTAAACTTTTTTTTTTAGCTTATTTTTTTACTTTCTTTTTAGCTATATTTTCATACATATTGCAAACATTTCCTGTCTCTTTTTATTTACATTACGCTCGGGAAAAGCGACATAAAAAGTAGGAGCTGTATGTGTGTGTGTGTGTGTGGGTGAATACAATAGCAGGAAATGCTCCATATAAGGCAGCCGCACTGCGAGGTACAGAATTTTCCCAAGTTTTTCTCCTTACTTTAGTTTTATTTTTCCATTTTTTTTTCTTTTGCTCAGTTGTGACTTTTCATTTTTCATATGTTGACTGCCACACACACACACACACACTCATGTACGTATGTTTTTCTTTTGCTTTTCTCCTACATTTTCTTAGCTTTCATCTTTCTCTTTCGCTCTGCTTTTCCTGTCGCTAGTAAATGGCTTTTGCATTGTAAAATGTTGCATACATTTTCCTCTATTTTGCGTAGGTGTATGTGTATGAGAGTATATATATGTGCTGCCCAAATCTGTATATAACTTTGCCACATAATAGACAGAGAGAGAGAGAGAGAGAGAGAGACAGCCAGGCAGCGAGTAAAAGCGAGATGGAAAGCTAACAGCAGCGAATTCCTTTGCTGCTGTCGGAAAAACTCGACATTCGCTTCGTACGGTATATTTTAAAATTTATGAAAAATAATATTTTCCATCTCACAGCACACTCACACGCATACATACATACATACATATAGAGTTTAGACCGTAAGGCGCACAATCAGAATACAATGGCGTTTGCCTTTGGGCTTAGAAACTTAACGGGAGGTTGGGCAGCGGTTGGGCAACGGTTGAGTAGATGGAGGAGCGCTCAGAACTGTAGGTGGGGAGGGGCTCACATTTACGTACACACACACGCAAACGGTTATACAAAGTTGCAGTCAGTGATGCTTGAGATGTTTTAGGGTTGTCGCGTATACTATACGTAGAAAATTATTAAAAAAATGTTAGAAAGTATTTATTTTTTAACTTTTTTTAATATTAAATATTATTACAAATCTGTATAACCAAATATATATTTGTAAATGCTTAAAAGTTTTTACGCAACTTAAAGTTTTATAGCTGAAGCTTAGATGGACGGACGGACAGATGGACGGACGAACGAACGGACGAATGAATGAGCTGACGAACAGACGGACAAATGCACAGACGGTCAGGCGGACGCACCTATGATTGTGCTAACGAACAGATGGACGGACAGACGGACGGACAGACGGACGGACGGACGAATGAATGAGTTGACGAACAGTCGGATGAATGGACAGACGGACGGGCGGACGGATCTAAAATTCAGCTAACAAACAGATGGACGGACGGACAGACGAACAGACGGACAAAGGAATGAGCTGACGAACGGATGTATCGAATGAGCTTCTTGAACTGATCAAGAATATATATCTATAACGTGTACTTTATGGAGTCTGTAAACAAAGTTTTCATACCCACTGAAGGATGAATTGCTTTTGCTAAAAGTATGTATCAGGCAGACCCCATGTCTGGCTGTACGTACGTCTGTCCGCCTGTCTTTAAAAATGTTTTTAGCCTTAAATCCATTTCAATATTTCCTCTAAAATGTATGCTAAATTTGTCCTAAATGCAACTGTACTTCTCGTCATATATCAAAAGTTATCGTTGTTTTATGTTAATGGCACTTTTTGATGGTATGCGACAACTCTGGCACTCAAGTCAAAAGCATTTCCATTATGATAATGTAAGTGCACAATTTCCCAACTTGAATGTGCAACGAACACACACACACACACATGCATTTGAGTATACATAAGGATGCAGAAAAGCAGCAGTAAGAAGCAAAGAGAGAGCGAGAGACAGAGAGAGTACGAGAGTGCAAGTGAGAGAGAAATATGCGCTTTGGAAAATTTTCATATCCTGCACATGCACATGAACATGAAAAACTGCACAAATGGCAGAAAATGTTGCAAAACGACGTTGGAAGTGCAACAACAACAGTAGTGTGTGTGTGTGTGTGTGCGTGTCTGAGTGTGTGTGTGTGTGTATGGTATAGAAACAGGACAGCATAGGACAGCAGGGACAGACGGACGTACATATCCGGAGAAGCACATAAAATACGATAACTGTGAAGCAAAAAGTGCTACATATGAAAGGTACTTGCGCTGCAGCAGCTCCCTTTACATACTGTTATACGTTCGAGCCAGCTAAACTACACTGCAAAAAAATGGGAGGCTAATTGTTATTGAATTAAAAAACATTTAAAGCTTAAAATGTGACTGATTTCAATTAATATTAACGGAAATTATTTGTTTATTATACGGGCAGATTACACGGGTAGTTCTGCTAGGTTAGGTTAGCTTCAAATACCGTTTTCGCGCTTTTTTAAAACTTTGAGTTGCGATATCTTTGCTAAAAATTGAGCGATGATCAAGCAATATACCATTTTACACAGTATTTTAACGCAAAATTATTTCTGCGTTCCAGATGAAAATTTTTCCAGAGTTTGATTTGTTTTCGAAATTGAAATTTAAAAAAAAAACAGAAAATTTTTTTTTTTAAGAATTTATACAATTGATTTTAAAACTTTAAATTGTGATATCTTTGCTTAAAAATTAAGCGATGATTAAGCGATTTACCATTTTACACAGTATTTTAACGCAAAATTATTTCTGCATCCAAAATAAAATTTTTTCCAGAATTTGATTTGTTTTCAAAATTGAAATTTTTTCAAAAAAAACAGAAATTTTTTTTTTTTTTTCCAAAAATTCATCTAATTAATTAAAAATTTAGAGTAGCTTACGAATATATATATACTTTATGGGGTCGATTTTTAAGATTTTATCGAATTTTCTAGTTTGTAAGAGTACAATATAAAATGTAGCTCATTATTTTTGCACAGTGTACATATACATATATGCAAGTGTGTGGTTTTTAGAATATAAAAGCATTGGGTTCCTTGCTCCCTAGCTCCCCACCTACAACAGAATGTATGGCTGTATGTAATTACAGCTGCTGCTGCTGCTGCTGTTTGCACCTTGACTACACACACACACACACATAGCTATATATATTTATATACATATACAAATGAAATATGATGGCATCTTATATAAGCTAGTGCTCCGTCTCACTTGCACTTGCTGTAGCTATCTCGCTCAGACGCCACATGCTTATATAAAACTTTGGCATTTATGCCATAAAATTAAGTATGAAATTGAAAAATGACTGGCGAGCCAAAAGTTGCTGCTGCTTCTTCTTCTTGCAACCAAAGAAACAAAAAATAAAAAAAATGGATAACAAAAAAAAATAAGTAGAAAATAAAGAAAATTGTTTGCCAGAGCATATTGTGAAATTAATTTTTAAATATTTATGAGCCACTGTTTCGAGGGCAGTTCCAATACATACAATATTTGTTTATGGATAGGTCAGCTTAGAGCTCTACTCTCTCTCTCGCTCTCTCTCCCTCTCTCTCTGTGTGTTTCACTCTGCCATCAGCATTTCCCATTTTCAATTTGCCCAATTTTTATTGAATTTTCAATACATGTTATAGCCTTGTATGTTAGTATGTGTGTGTGTTCTTTTATTTCGTTTTTAGTTTTTTACATGAAATATGAGAATTCGATTGAATGAAAATTTGAGCTCAACACGCGCCACTGGGCGTATGAGTAATGCGCTTTTTGTGTTTCAATAGCCAACAAACTGAACAAAAAATTAGAAAATAAATAATTTGATAAGTGTGCAGCTCTATTGGCATAATAGAAGCAACTTTAGCTACACACTACTATTTATAATGTGTTAAAAGGAATTTGTGTTCATGATAATATTTCAGTAAGAGGAACTAAAATTTGGTATTTTAGACATGTAGTTTTAGGGAAATGGCAGTGGGAGTTGTAAAAATTAGAATGTTAACTGTGAAAATAGTAGCAGAAAATGTAATATTTATACTAGAAATTATTGAAAATGTAATAGAATTAACAAAATATAGGTAGTCGTTACAGAAAAGTAAAAGAAAATATAGAAAAAGTAAAAAAAGTTAGAGAAATGTAAAAGAGTGTATGAAAATAGTACAAGAATTAAGGGAAATAGTAAAAGAAGTTATAGAAAAGTAAAATAAAGTGTGGAAATAGTATATAAATTAAGGGAAATAGTAAAAAAAGTTATAGAAAAATGAAAAAAATATAATATGGAATAAAAATTTTACAAAAATATTTTAATATGTTCTTCAAATGACTGTAAGGAGTACTTAAAGCAAAATGTATAAAAATTAAAAGAAAATAGTTGAACAATTAAGGAAAGTATTGTAGTTAATAGTTAGAAAAAATTAGTTGAAAATATTTAAGCAGCAGAATTACAGAATAGAGAATCGAATAATGTAATATGAAATATAATTAGTAATCAAAATTAATGACACATAATATTAAAATAAAATATTAGAAAAAATTAAATTAGTTTTGATAAAAAACTTAAAAAAATGAAATAGTTTCACAACACTCAGAAATATTAGTTAAAAAGTTATAAAAGTTCGAGATATTGAAAAAATTATAACAGATGTTTTAGAAATAAAAGCAGAACTTAAAGAAAATATGTGTAAACTATTGTAGATGTTCCAAAAATATTAGTGACATCTTCACAAAGTAGCAGAATATTTGAAAAAGTTATTAGTCGTTAAAAGAAAATTTATAGAATTTATAAAAATATTTCCAGAAATGTAAAAAATAATTAAAGTACAAAAAAACTATCCCATCCAAGTCTTTGAGACTCGTCAATTATTATTATCATTAGTTATGACCTTTAGTTTTCCTACCTTTATTTAGCCATAATCAGAGCTGCGATCTTAGCAGCTTGGTGCGTGCTTTACGCACTGATAAGAGAGTCTCATTTCTGCTTTACTGCTACCAACTACTGCTCTTTATACTCCTTTTTCCCCTCTCCACTTGACTCCACTGATTGTGATAATAATGCGTGTCGCTGTTTAAGCACTGAAATTGCTACCTTGGCCAGAAGCGCGCTTTATTTGCCTAATAAGCTCAAAAAAAAAAACTTGGCTTAAAGGCGAGCAGACAATGAGCCACATTGTAGTTGTTGTTGTTGTTGGTGGCACAAGTGCTTAACAAGCTGTTTTGCATGGCATACAACCAAGTGGCCAAGACCAGTAGCCTCACACAAGAGGCCTCTAGCTGTTTTTGGCCAACAACAATGCAGTTAATGTGGGAAAAAACGTCAAGAATGCGCGTTGAAAATGTTGCACGCTTTGTCGAGTTTTTAGCTCCAGTTTTTTTTAGTTTTCAGTTTTCAGACTTCCCCAGCAACGTATGCAAAAACCGCTAAAGGCTTCCCAAGCAGCAGATCAGCAGTTGCAGCTGCCTCTTGGACTTGGACTCGACGTACAATGTTCCATGCCACAAATTGTGGCTGCTACCTGCAACTTGGCTTTTATCTGGCAACTGCTGTTGGCTCTGGGCACGAAACAATTCACACTTGGCCACAAGACAAAGGGGTAGCAAAGGAGTAAGGAGTGGTGGGGCGGTAAGGGGAAAAATGTTGCGTGTTGGCGGCTGTTCATTGGATTCCTGATCATTTGCTTAAATAGCCCAAAGGGGACACCGAGAACAGTGAGACAGACAAACGGACACAAGGACATACGGACAGGGGGACAGAGGGACAGAGAGACAGTCAGACATACAGACACCATTTGGGTGGCTGTAGAAATCTCGGCCAGCAGATGAGCAATACAAAGGTGTCGACTGGCCTAAAGATTTTGCGTGTTTATCGCGATGATTTTGGCCAACTGAAAAAAAAAGGAAGTTATTAGCCACTTAATGGTAGAGCAACTACTTCAGACAGACTGTTACCAATTGCGTGAGCTTAAAATGTATATATATAAAATATACATTATAAGAATGTGTTTTGCAATATAATATATGGATAAACAAATTAGTTATTAAAATATATAGAATATTTTTGGTAGAGTATTACAGAAAAAAGATTTGAATTAGTAGTAAAACGATTACAAATGAAAGATAAATATTATAAAATATTAAAAGAGTTAATGAAATTATGAACAAAATTTTGAATTATGTAGAAATGGTACTCACAATTATGGAAATAGTTTAAAATGTACAAAATTTTAGTACAAATTAACCAAGTAGAAAAATTACAGATATGTGTACTACATAAATGTAGGTAATAATCTGCTGAAATTTAAATATTATGAACCAGTAAAAGAATGAAAACAGATATTCAAAAATAGTTAAGAATATTTAAAAATATATTTTCGATTCCAATAATATATTAAAACAATGAAGAAACAGTAGAAAAATTTTAAAATAAATATTGTGTTATATTGAAACCCATTCAAAATCTCTGTAAAATCTGTAATTATTTGCCAACATTTTTTTCCCGATAGTTAAAATACCAAAAAAAGAACTGAAAATAAACAACTGATATCGCATTGAAGATAATGCTGAGCTACCGATCATCATAATGGGCCAGCCAAATTATTATTATGAATGCTTGATAGCACTGAGCCACCAGCCGGAAGAGAAACCACTGAGGCACCACTGAGGCAGCACTGAGGCAGCACTGAGCCACCACAGTGGTTTGTTGGTTGAACCCACACACATATTGAGGCAACTGTGGCAACTGTTGGTGGCCACGTTTGCAGAGCAGGCTAATAGACATTTTGCCTATTTTAATAAGTGGCTAAAGGCGTGAAATACTCTTGTTGGTGTTGCCTCTATCGCTGTGGCAACTATCAATGGTTGCTCGGTTGTTGCAAGTTGTCAGTTGTAGCATTGCCGCGTTGCAGTTGCCAGTTGCCAGTTGCAGCGTTGTTGCTGCCTGTAAATATGATTTTTGCAGCTGTTTGTTGTCTTTCCCTTTTGCACAGTACACAGTACACAGTACCTTGCCTTCTCTTTCCTTCCCTTACCACTACCCCCCTTTTTACACCCTGCCACCATGTCCATTGCCCGCCTGCAACGCCAATTTGAGGCAGGCAGCCACCACAAGGTGAGAAATGAGATTTTAATCGGACGTGTCTGATTTCAAATGAGCTTTAATGGGGAACCCATTTAGCAGCACTTACCCAGAGTTCGAATCGCAGACTCTAGCAGACTCCCAGTCTACCAGTCTCCCAATCTCCCAGTCTTCCAGTTTCCCAACTTAGTTTATTTATTTTATTTATACTTATTTATATATATATATATATACTTTTTTTGTTTTGCTCTTTTTTTTTGTGTGTTGAAAAAGGTTTTCCTCTTGTTATCGTTGCATTGCTGTTGTGGTCTTGCCACCGTTGGCTGCAACACTACAGCAACAACTACATTTTTATTACATTGCTGTGCAACATGAACTTCTTGTTGTTGTTTGTGACCCATAAGCTTTGAATTGCATTCGAATTATTGCATATACTTTTTATTTAGTTTTTTTTTTTTAATTTTTATTGCTTCAGAATTTATAACATAAATTGCTTTTAATTTAATTTATGCATTTTAAAAATAATAAAAACTTTTAATTTATTTCTAAACAAATTTTTCATTTAAATTTATATAATATATTATTATATTAATTTTTATGCTTAACATATTTTAAATATATTATTCAAATCAAAAATATATTTTAAAATATTCTAAATAATTTTATTATTGAATATTTTTTAAGTACTAAGCTAAATTAAATTTATGGAAAGGTATACTTTTTGATTATGAGCCAAAGAGTATAAAATTGTATACTTGTATAATATTTATACTATAATATAATAATATATTATACATGGACAACTTGATAATTTTTTTTATCATACTAAAATATCATTGAGAAACATAATCATAATCATAAATATAAGACAAATAAGGAAGCATATGGAATATATTTTCTAGGTTGTGAAGCTGCCTAAATTTCATTAAACTAAAACATGTTCTTCTTATATTTCCGAAGCTTTTGAAAATCCTTAGAGTAATCATAATATAACAACATTTGCTCTTACATACCTAAAAACGAATACAAATTATATAACTATTGTGCTCTATTGCCGCTTGAAACTATTTTAAATCTACATAAACAAAATCTAGGAACAATTAGTTAAGGTTTTGCTAATAAGAGACAGTTTCTATAAAAAACTTTTCCTACATTCACAATACCCAAAACGCCTACTTGTACTACATAATTCATATGCTTTCTAGAAAAAACGATTGACTGATCTTGACCTAATCCAAGCATAACTCGATTAACTACAAAACGTTATCTAGAGTTCTTATATCTCAGCAAAAAGATACTATAAACGATATTTGTAATGTGACCGCACCCACTTGCCCAATTGACTGACCGTTTTTTAATTAACTCCCCCGCACTTTGGTTGGCTTGGAAGTACATTGGGGGAACGCAGAGGGAACGTAGAGGGAACGTAGAGGTTCTTCTAATCAAAACTTATTAGGTGCGTGTTCAGAGGAGCTGCAAGGCACGCTATATGGGATAACTCTCGATCCATGAAGCAAGAGGAAGCAAGCATGAATGAATGAGTATGAATAAAGGCGAGAAGAAGAAGCTGAAGTTGAAGCTGAAGCAGAAGCAGAGGAAGGTAACGCACACACGCGAGTGCAGCCTGAAGGCAAGTGATGTGTAAGCAGTGCGAGCGAGAGCGCAACAGAGTTAAGTTGGGTTCGTCTGTGAGGCGACGGTCGCGCGCATGACTCGTAAATAAAATTGTAGCCACGAGCAGTTGTTGTTGTTGTTGTTGTTGTTTTTAGCCATTTGGAGGCTAAGCGGAAGCTGCGACCAGTCTTTGGTGCCTCTTGGCCAAGATCACAGACCGCACAGCAGCTGGCCAAAATGGATTGTGTAAGGTTATGGAACGTAGCAAACGTTGTGAGCTTCGAAGTGCAGTAAGCCACAATATTTTTTTTTTTTTCGGTTTTGTTTTTAGGCTGTAAATTGCTGTTGGTGGTGGTGGTGCTGCTGCTTTCTGTTATCAGTGCTGCCAGATCGCAAAAACGAAACAACAACAGACTGGCAATGCTGGCAAGTGCCGCTCCACTTTGTCTCTCTCTTTCACTCGCTCGCTCTCTCTCTCTCTCTCTTGCTCTGTGCGTGTTCCCATAATATTTAAAAATCACAAAAATTGCCCAAGTTAATTGCAATTCGTTCCTTTATTTTATTTTTTTTTTGAACTGCTTCCCATTGCGTGCTGGATGTGTGAACTGATAAGCAAGTTGGCCAAAAAGCAGCAAGGAAATTGCTTAAAAATATTGTATATATAATGTACAAGTGTGTATTAATAGCAGCTGTTGATAATATAGTTTTTAGGAGCTGTTTTCAGTTCGTTTTGTTAGTATATATCAGTATAGAAAATATATTTAAAAAGTAGAAAATTAAAAAAAAAAATATATTATATGTTCAAAATTCTATACTCTTTGGCTCATAATTTATAGTTTAGTTAATATATATAGCTTGAATTTATATATCCAAATAGGTATTCTATCTTATAAGATTTCAAACTCCTCGCTAAAAGCCACAATAGCATTGCCGTCGGCAACTGTTGAGAAGACTTCAAATTCTAGCTGAAGAACTTGCGTAATGCTCCAAGCACCTAAAGTGGTATTGAATGACCTTCGAAACGCACAAGCACAGTGGTGTGTGTGGAGTTGATTGTTTCACTTTCGCCAGAAAGTTGATTATATTTTTCGCGCAATTTTCGCGTTGAACTTTTTGGCGCTACCATTGACCTCTTGCAATGAACTGCGAACTGCGATCTGCGAATTGCGAACAAATCCAACAGCCTCAAAGTCCAGACTGTTTGGGGGTCATTTGGGAGTAAAAGGGGTAAAAGGGGGGAAAGGGGGGTGCTGTGCTGGCAATTGCAGTTGTGTTGAGGATTTGCGGCATGTCCTTGACTCTGTGGCCATTGTATCGTGTTTCCTTCTCGACGCTTTCAGTTTTCACTTTTCGCTTTGGCTCATAAAACTGCAAGTATTTAACAGACTCGCGCAATGTATCTATGTATCTGACAGAGCGTATATCTATCTATATAACCAAGTATCTAATGCTACTACTACTACTACTATGTGCGTGAGTTCATTGGCTGTTTTGGCCAGAAATGTGTGTGTTATGTAAACCGTCTGTCTGTCTAAACACTTTGGTTACATTTTCACACAACTTATTGGGTCAAGCTTATAGCTAATTTCTCTTAGCTTCTAGTCATCTATCTAGTTCGGAGATGCTACCTCTAAGAGTTGACATGATTTGACCCTGTGCTGTGGCTGTTGTAATCGCTTGAAATTGATGCCTTTACATGTTACTAGGACTCAATATCTGCCTAGAATGCAATGAACTCTATAATTTCAGGTGTTTATGAAATGAATGCTTATATAAACTTATAAACTTGAGGTACATTTTGTTACAGAGATTTGGGAATTAGACTTGAAATGATTTTAGGCTCTCCACTGATCAGCGTGCAGCAAAAACAGAAAGAAGTTCGTTGCTGAAACTTTTCAAACAACAAAAGTCTTTTAAACTCTACTACTACTACTACTAATACTACTACTACTACTACTACTACTATTACTACTACTACTACTACTACAACTGCTATTATTACTACTACTAAAGCTACTACTATTACTTTCTACTTCTACTACTACTACTACTACTACTACTACTACTACTACTACTACTACTACTACTACTACTACTACTACTACTACTACTATTTCTACTACTACTACTACTACTACTACTACTACTACTACTACTACTACTACTATTACCAATGCTAACCTTACTAAGACTACAACTACTTTTACTACTACTACTATTTCCACTTCTACTACTACTACTACTGCTACTACTGCTACTACTGCTATTACTACTTATATTACTACAACTACTCCCACTGCTACTCCTACTTCTATTCCTACTACTATGTCTACTACTATTCCTACTTCTTCTTCAGTCCTTTAATCGTTTTAGTTCTTCTATACCGCATTAAACTCCCTATTTACTATTCTCTCTCACCCCATTGCTCTTCTTTCCCTTTTGACTTATACTCACTGTTGATTGGTGACAAAAGCCGCCAAGTCGAAAATATTTTGTGCACTCCATATATACTGCGAAAGAACAAGGCTTAAAGGCTGCTTACGTAAATGCCCCAAAGGCGTTACCCAAAATGTGAAGACACAACTCCACAGAGATATAAGACGATATACGATACGAAACTGGAGACTGTCGATTCGTCTGTAGATTCTTCGACTGTTCTTTCATTGTTTTGCCGACTGCTGTCTACTTTGATATGCATCCAATCACTGCTCGCCATTTGCTTCATGTCACAATCTGGTAGAGCTTTAACTCAGTTGTTATTGTTGCTCTTAGGGATCGTATAGTAGTAGTAGTATAGGAGTATTTTGTAGTTTATGCCACCATAACAATTGTACTTTTTCACATACTCGGGCGTTCTCGGACCAGATTCCACCATTTTAGCCGTCAGTTGTCAGCTTGTTTATTTTGCCCAACTCTCCTCCACTTTACTCCACGTCACTTCCCTTCTCTTCTCTCTTCTTTCCACTTATTTTTTTTTTTGTCGTACATTTTTATTGCATTTTTCAAGCAATTACTTTGAATATCACCAGGAGCAAGGTCTGCTCTGGTCTGCTCTGCTCTGGTCTGGTCCTCTCTGTCTGTCTTTCGTAGTCGCAGTGCTCCTGTCTCACTGTCTGTCTGTCAAACGCACTGTCAACGTGCGCCTGTCAAGGTTTTCAGCCAATCTCCAATCTGCAGCAAAAGAGTCGCATTTTGTGCTGATTTAAATCTGCTCTCTGCACTTCTCTGCCACCTCGCCAATGTACTTTTCCTCACTTCTCTTTTCCTCTCCTGCTTCCCTCTGTGAAATTGCAACTCATGGTAATTGCCCTGCAGCCTGAGAAGCTCAGCAGCAGTTGGAGCTCTTTGCATTATGGCTGCCGCCTTTTGACTTGAAAGTCAACTGCCGCCCTTGTGGTTGTTGTTAGACTCTGCAGTACAAATTGTTTAAAGGGTCTAACAAGTTTATCATAGAAAAAAAAAATAATGCGTAACATGAAAACGTTAGCTAGAGAGACCCAAGTTAATAAGTATGTAATTCCTTAAGAACTACTTTCAATATGGTCAACTAAATCGAAAAAGTTTTAAGAGCTAGATGCACCAGTTTATGTCTTGGGTTCCCGTACATAGATCGTTTAGAACGTTGTCTAAAAAATTTCTTAATTTAAGAATTCTGAGTTTACACTTAAAAAATGCAACTTAAAAGTACTATAAAAAAAATTTAAACTAAAATTTGTAGAAAATATACACAGTCTTTTAGAGTTGTGTTCACTCGACTGTACACTTTTGGTACAACTTGCTGTTGTTGTTGTCAGTTGCTACTGGCGTCAGTTGGCGACCAGTTGATGCGACTTGTCCCTGTTCCTAACCCTGCTGTCTGCTGCCGCCTGTCCTGTCTTCTTCTGTTCTCTCTCTCTACTCGCTTCAGTCCTGTGTCGTTCTGTCTCACTGTCCTTATGTCCTTTTGTCGTCGTTTTACAAACGTTCTGCAATGGCTTTCGGGCAATTAATGGATGAATACTTTAAGTGAGTGATGGAATGACACTTTTGTGTACTTGTAAAGCATTTTTATACCCGTCTACTACTCTCTCACTCACACTCTCTACTTGTCTCATATTCTCTTGCTATCTTTCTGTTTGCGTAAGAAAAATCCGAAATGTTTAGCTTGCATTAATTGGCGCATAGAGTAGAGCGCCAATTAGAAGATGTCCATTGGTTTTCAACTTGGAATGGATAGATGGATGTATAAATGGATGTGTAGATGGATGTGTAGATGGATGTATAGATGGATGGATGGATGGATACTATACTAGAATTTATGAAAATTATCTGAATATGTGGCAAATCGTTTCATAATGAAGCTCTGCGGATAATGACAACTTGTAGGCATTAGCAGAAGCGACTTCTTATTGGAAAGCACAGTCTATGAGAAAATGTTACGTGCGTTGATTAGGAATCAGTATTTATAATGTCAAAGTTTTAAAATTAATATTAAATTTATATTTTACAAAAATTTAAAAGCTATTAAAACGTTGACCTTTTACTTAATAAACAGTATTTGTTTTTGGCTACAGAAAGTCCACACTTTGGTCACATTCCTTGCACCAGTTTTTGCACCCAGCTGAAAGTATTTTACAACTGCTTAGTAGACTCTTAGTTGGTAGTACTAAACTAAACCAAAACCCATCCCAAGTCAGCGTCATAATCATAATGAGAGTGCACGAGAGAGAAAAAAGCGCCAACATTCAATTTGACAGGTCGTGCACGCGTTTCGTAGCGAATCGATAGCGATCGCAATCTGAAAAGTAGTAGTAGTAGTAGAAGTGGGAGTAGGAGTGGGAGTGGGAACTGAAAATAGTAGTAGTAGTAAAAGGAGTAGTAAATGGAGTGGGAGTGAGGCAACTGAAGCGGCTGCTCTGCATAGTGAGCCAAGTGCTGCTGCTGTTCAGTTTTGAGTGCTTACCATATCGAGGCTGACAATCTCGCTGGGAGTCTTGCACAGCAAGAAAATGTTAGGTATTAACTACTACTTAACTTTTAGATAAGTATATAATTGTTAAAGCTTAGTATTAAGTGTGTTAAAAAGGAAATTAAGAGAATTTATCATGTTAGAAAAGTTTCATTTCAAGATCAGAAGTTCAAGTTAATATTTATTTTCGATATAGCTTTGTCTGTCTGTCCGCAAGAAAAAAAATATCTCAAAAATGTCAAAATTCTTTTCTTTTTGTGATGCCACGCTCTATTTAAGCATCGCAGGCCAGGTCGATCTAGCCATGTCCGTTTGTCTGTCCGTCTGTCTGTCCGTATGAAGGAATTCGAGATCTCAGAGATGGTCAGAGCTACTGGCTACCATTTGAGTTCGTGTAATTAGAAATGAGAGGCAGCGGGTATTATGGTATTAAAAACCATGCTTATTTTTTCTCTCAGTGTATTGCCACAGCTTGTTCTCACTCCTCTGACCAACTGCAGCTGCTGCTCCTTGTCTAGCTGGCTGCTATCTGTGCACATCTGTGGCCTCATTACAGGCTAAAAGTCTGCTGCCTGCTGCTTCTTCTTCAACGCTTTTGGCCCTGTTAATGGCCAACTTTGGTGCAGATGTCGCGATAAATATGCGCTGATCACGTATCTGAAGCGATATTCCAACTACCTCTTGTGTTTTTTTTTTCGTTTTAAACTGTTTTTTTTTTTTTTTTTGGGTCTGTTGCGTGTGCCACAACACCTCTGTTTATCCCCCACCTCCCCCCTTTACAGTATTCTACCCCTTTACAGTACTTTACCCCTTTCAAATTAAGTATAAAACTGTCAACTGATTCACATGATTCACATACCAAACACATTTATCATTGCGCAACAAAAACAAAAAAAAAAACAAAAAACAGAATTATTAAATTCAGAAAAAAATCCAAGGGGCAAAGAAATAACTTTGAAGCTGATAAGCCATAAGAATTTTCTCTTACTCCAATGCGTTATCAGCGTTAAATGTTATTAATAAATTTATGTTCAACACAGCTGCTTGAGAGAGAGTGAGAGAGGGACAGAGAGAGGGAGAGCGGAGAAGCGGAGGGGAACAGAAATCTGATTTTTCGTTTATTGGTACATTTTAACAATTCTAATTTCCACATACTCAAATCCAAACACACACTTGTTCCACGTAATTTAATTAAAAGCAAATAATTATATATGTTATCTGGCAGAGGAATACCCCTACTACCCCGTCTATACACTTGAGTGACATCTTTTTCATTTGCTCGACATTGATAATATCATATCATAACATCGTCTATATGGAGCATTTTGGGATTTTTAATACGTGTTTTAGTTATTGTAAATTTAATGAGTTTAGCTACAGCTACAGCTATAGATACTTTCTGTGTGAATGTGTGTGTTTCTAGATACAGATACAAAATGTCGTTTGCTGTTATTAATTTTTTTTTTTTTTTTTTGAGTTGTTTTTGTGTCATGTTGTGTGGCCGTGTTACGGTTTTTGCCTCATTGCCACTTATAGACCTGTTTTTATTATTGTTGTTGTTGTTGTCATTGGTGACACATTTGTCTTGATCGTAAATACATTAGTAATACTCTCTAGCTTATATATATATAGTATAGTTAGTTACATATATACATATTTAATCGCATTGTTGGACACTGAAACACTAAAATTAATAAACATTTACGATTACGAGTGCTCATTTTGCAGGCACTGTGTAGACCTCCATTGTCAGTTGTTCGCACTCTTAATTAATTTATGCGCACTGTTTTCTCATTAAAATTATCATAAATGTGTGTTTTAGTTGTCGTATCATTACAATGTGACATGAGGTGCAAAGTGTATTACAAGTAACTGAAATGACAATCACAAGGTTTTAAAGCACTATAAACATCCTTAAAGTGACCATGGAGGACGGTGAAAAATTTATTCTACAAATAAACGAAGCTTACACAAAATATTATGCAAAATAAACAGCAGGAAAAAGCAGGAAAATTATAAAAAATAAATTCTAGAAAATTTATTTATGCCAACATACCCAAAATTTTAATATTTGTATTTATACGATTCTTTAAAAACTTTTAAAAATATTTTATGGTGTATATAATAAGACTAGAAACTAATGAATACAGAATTCAATAAGTATTTACAAAAAAGTGCAAAATTTAAGCTTGTTAATTTAAGAAATAAAATAAGCTATTCAAGATCTGTATTCTATATAGGCAATTATAGTCGCTTTCTTAGTTTCAAGATTTCTAGAAGCCAACAAGCCCATTTTAAAGCCTTTTTTCAGCTTGTACTGCAAATTAAATTACAAGTATAACTCGAAGTAATGCAATTTTTAATTTTAAATGACTTTAGTTTACTTTTACAATTGAATTTCCGTTGTTTGCTTTAATCAAATTTAAATTTGCAGCCTTTCAAGTAGGCGGCAAGTTCTTTCAGAGTGAAAAGCGCCAAGCAGTGGCACTATTAAAGTAGATTTCAAAGGGGGATTGGTCTATATTAAATTTATAAAAAGTAAGTTAAAGCTTAAACCAGTTGTTAATGTATATCTAACTACATCTAAAAGCATAGATTTAAATTAAAAAATTATTTAAAATTCAATGTAAAATACTTTTGTGCATAGTATCAATAAAATTCAACATTTTTAGTGTAGTTTAGTTTTTAATTGCATAAAAAAAGTATATTATAACTGTTTAATCAATTTATTTATAATTTAAAATGTTATGTAAAGCTTTTAATTCAGTTTATTTATAGTAAAATAACTTAAAAATGTAAAATTTGCTTAGCAAAATTAAATTTTAGGATTTTAATCCCACAAAATAATTGTATTAGAGTTTTGTAAAAATTTTAAATTATGATTTAAATAAGTACATAATTTTTTTAACTATTTAAAGTTCATTTCTTCCCCCCTTAGTCTACGCTCCTGTTCAGTCGCATTAAAACTATCCCCTCTGAGTGCGTTTGGTATCAACAATTAAGCATTAAATGAATTTGTTTGACTTTCGTGGGAGCGTTGCCAAGTTGCCACAAGTCCAGTCCTCTTGCCTCCGCTTGTGGCAAGTTGTTGCTGTCATTTCAGTTGCTGCGATCTTTCAATTCGATTATATTGAAATAAATTAAACGTTCTTCAATTGAATAATTAGCTAAACCAACTCGAGTCTCGCAACCATATCGATTTCGAGTCAGCTACGCACAGTTCCAACTGTTGCCCCCCTCCCTCCCCACCTATAACTACACCCTCTCTCCTCTCCGCTGGAAGTGTCGCCCGTTTGTCGCCGCTTGTTGTTTGGACCTTTTGCGCACATCTGGGCGTCAGTTACAATTATCCATTTCGATTGCATAAAAAAAGGCGAAAAAAAATTGTGGGAAATATTTGAGGGAACAGCAGAGGGTATCACCTCTTTTTCTGCTACTCCCCCCCTCTATCTGCTCCCACTCCCCCTCTTATTCTCTCTATTGCCTATTGATTTGCTTTGACAAATTTGTTCAACTCGCCGACATAAATTCTAATTGCATTTCATTTACTATGTTAAAAAGCAGCTCGTTTTCTGGAGGGGTGCGCGGTGTGTGTGGGTGTTTGGATATTTAATTAATTAATTGGCTACGAAAAAAAAACTCAGATCTGCGGTTATTTATACGGTTTATTGAAGCCTTACTGCATTGGCTGCCAATTGAGCGCATAATTGGTATGAGGGTCATTTGAATATTTCCACAAAAGGTCAGGCCATATAGCTAAAAGGGACGCTTTAAATGCTATAAAACTACCTACACTTATGTCAAGGGTTATGCTTTAAAAATTTCATAGACTTTCAGTAATTATTTTATAACTTTTGGGGATAAAATAAATTATACGAAATTTTAAAAAGAAAATTAACAACTTTTCTAAAATGCCTATGTTTTTTAACTATTAAGAAATCAAATAAAATGGTTCAAGTATTTATAAAATGTATAGAAATGTGCTTACATAAATTTTGAATAAAAAACTAAATGTTAAAACCCTTAATTAACGCTTTTTAAAACTGCAATATTATTGAAGAGTTGCAAGAAATCTTTTCAATTCAAATTTCTCTTATATGCCCGGCAGTGTTTTCAAATTTGATTATGTAACTGTAATATTTTCGTTTTGTTATAATGTAAAAAATTAAAAAAAAAATTTTAAAAATCTTGTCAAGTTTTAAGAGGTTCAAATTTTATTGAAAACTTTAATTTTAATTGTCTTAGCAATCTTTACAAAATTCTATGATATTTCTTTTTGAACACTATTTCGAAATTTAATTGAAATCATAACGTTTGTAGTTCTGGAGGCACTCCATTAGAATCTTTAGAAAATCTTGTATCATCTTTAACTAGAACTAAAAAATTTTCAGTTAAAGTAAACTTTAAATTAAATTCTTAGTTAAATTCGCTAACAGGACTTTTTCTACTGTACAAAAGTTTCTACATCTACATTTTAACGTAGGTAAATAACTTAGTTCCAAGCAACAGGTGGCGCCTTGAGACCAGCATTCATACATCCTTCTCGCAGTTAACCAATAAATAATTAATGCTAAAAGAGTTGAGAATAGCTAAAAAAAAGGCAGAAGATGTTGAGAAACGCATTAATTGATGTTTTAATGTTGTCAATGTTTGCTCTTATCGTGGGATAATTTTGCATTTTAAATGTGATTTATGTAATTATGTTTGCTTACATTGAGCATAATAAATATTACAAGATAAACAGCATACCAGCCACAAGCAAGAGAGAGAGAAAGACAGAGAGAGACAGAGAGAGAGAGAGGGCGAGATAAGTTGAGGCTGCAGCTGGGGAATCGGACATGAACGGACTGAAGACTTGTCATTAGAAAAACAACAACAAAATTGCATATCGCATAAATTAAGAAAATGTCAGTTTACAGACTGTGTGGCAAGCAAAAAGTGGCAACTACAGAATGCAGATACAGATACAACAGACAGATCCCGCCAGATCGAAACGGAATTGTATGGCATGAACATCTCGGACATCGTCTTGTCCAACAGTTGCCCCGTGTGGCGTACAGTTTGTCAACGCTTTTGCTGTTGCATGCCACGTTTGGCTGCCATCTTACACCTGCACCAAATGCGAGTCCTTTAAATATATCATTTAGTTTGTCTTACTTGAACATAAGCTCATTGAACATTGTGTCAAGCTTCAAAGTCTCTAGATTTTTGATGAGACTCTAGACTTCTAACCAAATAACTGAAAATTTTAACTTTGTGACAAGCTTGTTGGGTTCTGCAGCTTCTAAAGTTTCTCTCTATATAGTAGTCTATATGTGGTTCGACGAATTTGCATTTAACTGCTCGTTTCGGACATTTTTAATTTTGGTTTGATTTTAATTATTTTGGCTATTTGATTTAAATTTGAGATGGTCAAAAAATACAATTTTTAAGGCTTAGTTTTATATTTATTATCTTTGCAATTATATATACAAACTCTTTATATTTCATAAATATTTTAGAATAGTTTAAATCAAATTTCAATGAATATACATTAAAAAGATATAGTTCTTGACGCAACAGATTCCAATTTAAATAGTTAGAAACGTAAAGTTTGTTTTGAAATTGTTTTAAATGGAAATTTTTCTAGAATGACTTTATTATAAGTGATAAAATAGAAAATGGAAACGAACGTTTAATCAAAAAAGTGTACTTATGTAATGTATTGATAGCCTAGAATAATTGCATTGAACAACAATTTATATATAACAATTTATAGTATAAAAGTAAGTGAATGAAAACTTCGTTTAAGTAAAAGTTCTTATAGCGATCACGTTGTCTTTTGCACCTTGCAATGTAAATTTGTGAGAGTGTGTGCCTTGGATGTCCAGTTTTTATAGCGTATCTTATATTTTATATAGTTTTTTCTTGTTGTTGTTGTCTTGGGTTGGGGCCTTGCATATTTATGTGGCAAAGGATGCCTCCATCTTGTCGGCGCATGCAAAAGCCCCATGCGTTGGTGAGAGCACAAAAAAACTTGATTGATTGGCCTGCCAAGAGTTAAAGAGCCAAAGGGTCCCTGTGGCTGACAAGCAAGCAAACAAACCGAGAAAGAGAGAGAGAGAGAGAGAAGGAGAGATAGAGCGGGGTTAAATGAAGAGACGTTGTAGAATGCAAAAATCTCAGAGATAAATACAAAATGGCCGCAACGAATGCTGTTAAACTTTAAACTCAACTCAAATGTATTTGGTATTTCCGTTGTGCTGCGGCGACGACAACAGGTTATGAATGCACTCATTGAATAAAAAAAAGGGTTAGATAATCATTATTGAGTTTATGTCTTATGCATTCGTAATTTTCTATAAATCGTTCATACTATATACATATATTGGGGCGCTGCATTTCCTAGAAATTCAATATTTACCATTTATATCAGTTGAGGGGGAAAAGATAAAGACTCGGCGACAGCGACATCGACATCGACCGCGTCGTCACCTTGTGAAAGGTGTCAGCGTAAACAGCAATAAATAAATAAATAGCTAAATAAATTTGTTTATGCATTGATAACAATTACAACTGCTGCACTCTCCCGCTCCCACACACACACTCTCTCTCTCTCTTTCTCTCCCTCTCTCTTACCTGTCTCTTTCTTGTAGCGGAAATTTATTAATTGCTTGTATTCCCCCAAGACGAAAAGACATTTGAATTGAATTACGCGTCTGATTATTACTATAACTTATTATCAGTGAGACATTTCTTCTATTTATTTAGGGCCTTTTTTAAATTTTTACATTTTCTCAGTTCACTTTTACCTTTTCCTTCAGTTTGGGTGCACTTTTTTAATGAAGTCGTGTTCTTTTTTCATATCAATATTTCACTTTTCCCTCACATACAATCGGTCACTTTATATCAGTCATAGAAATTATGGTAAATTTGTCGTAGTAGATAAGCAGACTTTGAATGATGACGACTTTATAAATGATTTCTAAATTTGAAATAATGATTGGGTTGGGTTTCTGTTATCGAATTCGTTATTTTGCATTGATAGCAGACAGACTGCTTATTGATTGCTAATTTGTGCATTAAATTTTTAACTCACCAAATTCTATGATGAATGAAAGGTTTTTGCTGGTCTTAAAAGTGAATAAAAAAAGATTTGAGAAATTTAAAAATATTTTTGAACTTTTTATAGAATTCATTACAACATAAATTTGATGATTTTTATATTTAATTTGGCTTTTTTTCATGGAAAATTTTTAATAAATTCTGTTTGGATCAAGAAAAGTATTTTATTTTACTAAAAATTTAAAGAGTTAGGAAAAAAATATTCCAACAGTTTTTAAAATATTTTCAAAAAATTTAGATAAAAAGTACAGCTAAATTTTACATCATTGTGGAATATATTTATACAATTTTGTGTATTGAAGTATTCGAAAAGCTGTATAACAAGTTATATACCTTTCGTAAGGGGTCACTCCAACGTGTCTACATTCTACCCTGAACTCAGATACTTATGGGGTCAGTTAATAGACGAAACACACCTTGATTTCGATATGACAGAGCTGTCTTGAACCAAGTGTTATACAACCTATGCAACATTGACTATTTACTTAGCAAATTAACTAAAAAGCAAATGGAATTAAGAGTGTGGGAGAGACAAAGCAATTTGAAATTGAAATTCAATACGCAAGTCGAGCAAATATATACTATTTTATGTATCTGTAGCATATACAACGGGGGTGTGACTATGACAAAATAGAAGGCAATTCGAATACAAATAAATTGACGGCGATAAACGTAGCAATCAAAGGTAGAATCGAAAAATTAAATGAAATGAAATGAAATGAAATGAGGACGCACCAATAAGGAATCGAGTTGAGTCCTGGGCACACGCTATGTGATACTTTGTGACAATTAATACGCTAAACGATGAACGAACGACTGAAATGGACAACAACTAGTTGGACAGAGACACAAGGACATTGCATTCTCACGCGCGTACAAACAGACAAATGGACGGATGGACGGACAAACGGACGGGGGCGACAACAAAGCTGGTAAAAAACCAAAAAGCAACCGCAGTGGAAACAGGCTGAAAATTGCCGCAGGACACGCGTCGCGCTCGTTTGCGCAACTAAACTGAAATTAGTTGGAAATTATATACACTCTCACCACCCCAACCCGTACTACCACTACCAGTAAAGCGCTAAAGCGCCACGATGATAAAAAGATAAAGATACATATATATTTATATATATATATAGAGCTTAGCCGACTGCAGTATGCGCTGTGTTGCATTTGCTTTTAAGCAATCTAACTCTTAATTATAATTAATTATAACTCTTAAGGCTAACTTGTTGGTTTATGGAGCGATCTTGTTGAAATTTGTTGTATTATTTCTATAAATTATATAACAGCTTCTAAATATCAAGAGTACATGTTTAGAAATGCGGGTTTGAATGAGTTTTTAAATATACATATATTAATACTTATACATGCACCGATCCTTCGGAAACTTACCGAATCGTAGCTAAACACAGATAATTCTTAAATTTCAAGAGTTTAATTTTAGAAATGTCAGCTTAATTAAGTTTGCAAATAATTTACATACCTACTATTAATGTTCGAAAGATGTAAGATATCAAAATCTTAAAGGAAACTTCTGTTGGAGGTACATATAAGGCGTGTGCATGCCAAATATCGTACATCTAGGTCTTCCTAGCTCATAGATCCGTTCGTATAGATAAACAATCAATAAAGCAAATACTTTGCACTCTGGCAAATAACCACTACCTATATTTCACACATCTAGTACACCCTCGCCACAGGGTATACTAAAAAAAAATTGGAATGAAATTGAACGCAACCACAGAACCCGCGTGGTCGGCCCTCGATAATGACTGTAATAAGGATTCAATGATTGTCGTGGATTTCTCTCCTACTCAGACCTATGCTCAATGTCCACCGATGTGCCACCCCTTTCGTCATCACGTTTTGATAGGGCGCCTGCTCCGCCCCCTGACAAACGATCTAAGCGCTGCCACTGCTACCGTTTTTTTTTCCCTTTGGGGTGGTTTCAATTCTCGCCTCGTTAGCTGGTACGTCCTGCAGTGTCCTGTTGAGTCCTGATGCGTGAACCGGCGACATCATTGGACAGCGGGCGGTTTTTTTATCTCCGGTTTCATTTTTTTATGATGATATTTATGCGCGTTTTGCATGCAGTTTCGTTTGATGATGATTCTGTTCAGCATTTCCCATTTCCCAATTTCCAATACATTTTCTTTTCGTCTTTTTTTGTCGAACAATTTGTCTGTCAGAATGCGTGAAACTCTCCCGGGAATTATCTATAGTTTGTCTATCAAAAATGCAAATCATTTGGTCAGCAGATTATGTGCCATTTAATGGTCAATTTTACAGATGATTGATGTTATTGATATGAGTGTTATTATCATGGGAACTGGAGCTATTTAAATCCTAAGTGAAATTCTAGATATATACATATATTACTATTAGACTTATAAATTCTATAAATAAAATACATAATATTTTCAAAACAAATATTAAGAAAACTTCTTTATACACTACATTTATCTTCTCAATTGCTTTATATTTCTCCAGAATATATTTCTTAAAAGAAAAATTCAAAAAGGATTTTACACTTATTGAAATCTTGTAATATATTCTTTACAACTGCCCTTGCTATTCCTAAAGATTTATTTTCTAAATTATACAAAATAAATATATGATTTTCTTTTAGAATGCTGTGCAAAACATTCTGTTTTGTTTCGTGTCTAAGCCTTGGGGGAATTTCCATACTGCCTGCAGTGGAAAATGCAAATCATGTGTGTGTGTGATTCTCATTTTTGTGTATAGTCATACTTAGATTTATATGCCATTTAATGCCCAATTGCATTTCGAATGCCATGTAAATGCTGAATATATTTTAGAAATTTTTGATTAATTGTGGCACATCAAAGTAAAAACATTTGGCAAGTCATTGGACAATCGTTGAAGATATCCAATTTCAGTAATATTTTGACAATATCCAAATAGCTGCTTTAGCACGCTCAACCGACTGTGACCAATAAACTACGTTTTTCTGCTTTCTTCCAGTTGTTTGCTTAATTTGAATACGCACTAATTTTGTTAATTTAATTAACGACGGCTTCTCATTAACGCAATTTGAATATGCGCATAATGAACTCTCTGGCAACTCTGGTCAGTTGGGGTGTATGCGGCCGGAAAGGTGTCGAAAACCAACAACCATGAAGTCGTCATTAGAACTGAATGCCGTCGGTACTTGCAAGATACTTGATAGTTGGTCGTTATAGAAAAGTTCCATTTTAACTAATTTGTTGTATTATTTGTTTGGTCCTTTTGCTCTGAGGAGATTGTATGCTATATACATAGTCAATAGCAAGTTTCGAGTCGCTTTAATCAAGTAACTTATGCATTTCTATTAGCATCTTTACATAAATCAAATACATCTAATACTATATATTTTTTAAAATATTTTTTTTTAATATTTTTTTAATTATTTTTTTAATAATACCAATACAGAATTCTATTTTTTCGATAAAGGCGAAGAACTTAGGTCGTCTAGAGTAGAGTATTCTGATTGAATTTTAAAAATTTAATAAAAATTCTTAAAAAAAAAAAAAAAAAAAAAAAACTATAGCCATTACTGAACTGGTGACAATATAGTGAGTTTAAAAAGGCAAAACGCTCAGCTGTAGCTACATGCTAAATATGCTAAATGAGTCATCATGCTGAAACTCAAATTGTCTTATTATGTAGCAAGTCACAAATTTCAAAACAATTCAAAAATTCTGCGGTAGCAACTGGAATTTGAACCGCGGGGTCCACCATGTCTAGGCTTCAAGAAGCCACAACTTTACCTCGACGCCAATGATCCAAGCTCAGAACTAAAAGCTTAAATACTGCCACAAATGAGCACAAGGAATTTATCAGTTGGCTGTTGCTATTTTTAGCATAATAAATGAGTCATACAGTGATACATGTATACACATGTTATTCAAATGGATATTTTGATAAGGGTCCCAGCCACGGATCACAGTGGTTGACAGCTTTAAGTTGTCGTATCACAGCCCAAGCAAATAAAAGAATCCAAGTTCAAATTTATATCGAGTTCAACTTCATAAGTGAAATAAAAGTGCAATTAAAGACTCAATTTTTTCAGTAAACTACAAGTAGGTAATTCATTATGTTAAATCCTAGATTTGCAATAATCACATATCATTGGCGACTTCTTGCCAATGATGGAAAACTAACAAAATATTTCTATAAATTAATGCAAAAATATATAAACAATCGTCTATTATTGCCAGAAGCAATACTATTCAATCTATGCAAATGGACAAAAACATTGCCCCTACATCTATATATCTGCATTGCGTACAATAACAAGCGTAGCAGAACATTGCGATTCTATGGAGTCGCTGATGGAAATGCTATAGCCACCGACGGCTCATTGATCGGTCGAAATAATACATATACTTTACGATCATATTCGGCCTGTACTCCCGGTAGTTGGCGAATAAATATAATCGGTTCATCCATAATGAATTGGCAATCATCGGGTATCAGTTTGAAAGATATTAACATGGCTGCGAAGCGTCTCCAACTACATGAAAAAGACATTCAGTTGGTGTATGAAACGGTTTCAAATCTACTATATAATCCGAATAATTCAGTAATATCCCATTCAGATATTATTGTTACCACTGAATCGCAACTCAATGCCATTGATAAGCAACTGAAGCGTTGCCAGCATAAATTTCATTACAAACTAGTTGGCAACAATTGTCAGAATATCGCGCATGATATTGTCCATATGCTAAAACAACCAAACTTTAAACCACATTGGCTTTGTTGAGCCAATTTTAATAATCAAAAGTTGTGTACAATCTGTGACTTCCTTTTCGCAAAGTTTTTTCTTGTGGATTTTCAGTTTATGATTTTTAATTGTTTACCTTAAAACTGTGATATATATATGTGATATTCAATAGATGTTAGAAATACTTAAGGTTTAACAAGGCGAGTGGATATAGCCATGTCCGTCTGTCTGTCCATCTGATTGTGTGTCCGTCTGTCCATCTATCCGCGTGTCTGACCATCTGATTGTCTGTCTTTCCGTCCAACCGACTATCCGTCCGCTTGTCCATTCGTCCGTCTGTCCATCCGTACGTCTGTCCACCCGTCCGCATGCTGGTCCGTTCGTCCGTCCGTCCACCTGACCGTCCGTTCATCTGTCTTTTCGTTTGAACTTATTTTTCATTTTTTCTTTAAAAATATTTTTTTATTATATATTTTTTTTTTTAATCAGAAAACGCTAGTGACGAAAGCACATGCAATCTAAATATTAAACCTATTTTTCAATTTCCAGGTAAAATATTTAACTGTTTGCGTGTCTTTTGGTAACAAATATGAGAGCTAAAACAAACGAGTACCCATAACACTCATTGCCGTAGTTGCAGGATACAAAAAATTCCCATTACAAGGTACAGCTGTCAGTTGATTCAATGGAACAATATGAATAATTGGCATAACCAATATAAAAGTTACTACTAAACACCCTAAAATGATTGACAGTTCAAGTGTTGTTAGTTGTTGTAGTTGTTTGTGTTGTTGTTGTTGTTAGTGTTGTCATTTCGAATGTCAACACGTCATAATAATGAACAGCAGGTTATAAAAGTTTCGGAGTGGAGGGAAACAACAATTTATATGTACAATTTTTACCTCTTGGCGTTTGAAATTAATTTTCCTTCACGTTGAAATATATATAGTTTGTCTATATGAATTATTTGTCAATTGTTATTGGTATAGTAGTGGTAGTTGGTCAATGAGCGTAGACACCTGATCGATTATATTTATTCTGTTGAAAAACTATAAGTATATTATGACATATTGCATGTTTGTACGATAATTTTGCGGTTTGTGTCGACATGAAAATTATTATTAATATTTCCGTTTGCGGGCAAAATATGTTAGGATCGAGGACCAGCAGCAATATGATATGTGATATGTGACTGCAAGTGGTACACTGAGAAAAAAGAGCCGAAACTTTTTAAATTTTAGCAATGCTTAAGTCAAAAATTGAAACTTAATTTAAATAGTACTTATAGCTAGACTACTTTCCATAGGGAACTCTTGTTGGACAAATTAACTCAATACTGATATTTTGTGCACGCAGATCAAGGTTTAAGATTACGGTATTGATTTCCAACTTCATTTATTTCAGGAGCTTAACTCAGTCTGTCCATCTTGTAGACCAAAGATTTATATAAATAGAATTATTTCTTAAATAAAATATAAATAATGTATGTAAAGACTTTTATTTCTGCGTTTTATAGGCAACGCAGATCAAGGTTTTCCATTTAAAATACACTACTTAATACAATTTAAAAATTTGTAGTAATTACACTTAAAATTTAAAGCATTCAAAATATAAAATTTGAGCTTTATCAAATACTTACTTCTTTTCTTTCAGTGTAGTGGAGTGTGGGGTGAATATATCACTTGAAATTCAATAACCAGTTGGGGCGCCACTTTGCCCAATTGAAATGCCAAAGCTCTGCTGGCGGTCACGCCCCACTTTGGGGCATGCAACCAGAGTGCAACAGAGTCTCCACAAAAAGACTCGACGGGCAAGACAGTCTTTTGGTGGATTGTGCTGCTTTCAATACTTATAAATTAATTCTTTGCATATTGTATAAATTAAATTTGCTTACCATGTGGCACGCCCCTTGCATGTTGTTTAGCATATAATACGCCCCATGCTCCATCGCTCTCTCTCTCGCTCCCGCTTCCGCTCTTTCTCTCTGTCTTAGCCAAGTCGCATCCTTTTTAGCCGCTTAATTATAGCTTATCACATTTCCATAGCCCAGCATCGCCAACGAGCTCGTTTTTCATCTTTGTCATTTCCCCACAGTTTCAATAATTGTGGGTTTTGTGCACTCCACACACACGCACATAAATCAATAAAAATCAGTTGGAGAATTATACGATATATATATATACGGCCAAGTTAACTTACTGCTATTACCACTACAGCTACCACTTTCAGTTCAATTCAGTTTGGTTAGTTAGTTTTGCAGTCTTTTCCAGCTCTTTTTGACCTTGACATTCATTTGAACTTGCTAACGGAGGCGCTTACCGTCTTGCAGGCTTTAGCTTTACCGTTAACTCTCTTGACTGTCGCATAACTTGAACTTGAAAGTTACCTAATTGCAGCCAGCTAACCGCACATTCCACAGTTTCCAGTTCGCAATACGACACAAAAAATGTCGCAGACATAAGGGAATGCAGCGGTATCTTATAGTCCCTCCCCCTCTCTCCATCTCTCTCCATCTATCTCTGTCTCTCTATCCTTCTCTTTTTTTTGTGATCTTGCTGCTTTGCTATTTAAATTTTGATGGCATTGTGCACACCGCCAATCGCCGGCTGTTTTCATCAGTTTCAAAGCATTTGCCGATCTTCGAATGGATTCTTTCAGTGAGAAGAAAGCGAAGAGGTGAGTGGAGTAGGTGGAAGTGAAGTTGGAAGAATCTGGCGCGGAATACAGTAGCCAAGATTTGCTGTTTTGGGGGAAGACTTGGCTGACTGCACATTAGCATCGATCCATTTGATGGGATGCGAATTTGGCATTTCATCAACATCATCAAGGCAAAGCACAGAAGAATCGGCGGTTTTTTGGCGGCATAGGGTTGTCAAGTTTAAGCAAAATGCTTTAACTTCATTTTGTGTATGTTCTCAAACGTATAGAGCTAGTTATGGGCGGTGGAAAGCAGTTAAAATACCGATATAACCATTTCTTAAACTTCAAACTACTATAACTTGGCCAAAAATTATCCGATTTTGAAGTGGTATAGCATTTTGAGCAATATTTTACCCCATTTAGAACTCTGTAACTTTTTCTAAAATTTAAAAAAAAAAATTTTTTTCTTAGAAATTTTCCATACTTACCCCTTGATACTTTTTTCGAAAATTATTTTTTTAATTTTTCTTCCAAAATCCATACTAAAAGATTCGTTAATTTGTGTAGGTTCAGAATATATACACTTTATGGGGTCGAAAATGAGTTTTTAGCTTGTTATAGTCGGTGGAAAGCAATTAAAATCCTGTTATGACGGCTTCTAAGACGGCTTCACTACGACCGCATTATAAAAATTGCAAAGATTTCACTTAGCTCAACTATTTAAAGTTAAATCTAGCAAAAATCTGTATTGATAGTATCCAAATTCGTAGGTCTTATGGTTTCTGTCGTGCGCTTGACAACCCTAGACTGGCATTTGCGCCTAGCGATTTAAATTTTAGCCAAGACAGTCGGCAAAACTCTGGCAACAATCAGCAGAGAGAGAGAGTCTACAACAAAAAAACACTGCAACGAATCAAAGACAATCGCAACAATCAACAAGCAATTCAAGCCAAAATCTATGGGCCCAAAGATATAAACAGCTAAAAAGGCCAAGAAAGAAATATTTATGCATTTTGATGCGGCAAAATGAATGATTTGACTTTGACGAAAAGATGTCAATGCCAAGAACAAACTGAAAACGGCACACAAGAAAGAGAAAAACCAAATCAAAGAAAAATTAAAAGAGATGACAAAAAAACAAAAACGTGGAATGGAATGCCTTGGGGATGGGGAGGGGGGGAGAGCAACAGAGAGCAGACATTTTGGTGGATATTAGCGCAAAACGCTCAGATCCATGCCGACAATTTAAATGCGCAAAGCCCCCAAAGTCGGTGTATCTCTGTGTCTCTGTGTCCGCGTGTCCGTGTGTCCGTGTGTCCGTATGTCCCCAGTTCACTTCAATCCCAATTCTGAATCCCAGTCGAGTCTAGAGTGACCAGTGTGTTGCAAACAATAATCAGAGAACAACCTGGCTTGCCCCAATGTTGCAAGTTGGCCATTGTGGCAAAATGTCGTCGTCGTCGTTGTTGTCGGTAGGCACAAAACGTACGCTTGATGAAAGCGTCAGAAATTGATGGATGTGTATGCTGCTGCCACTACAGGAATTGCCACTGTAGTGTGTGTGTGTTGGCCTCTTTGGCTTTGTGCCGCAACGCAAATCTTTTGGGCTACTGGTATATCGGTATATGGGAAGCTGCTGCAAACTGATGACGGCCCTTTTGAAGTGATTGGCGGTAGCAATTTGTGCTTTAATTTTTGTTTAAAAACTATGCACAACTTTGCAGTTCCATTGTTGCCCCCTCAATACAGTCACCTCAACTCCTTTCTATATATTGCCCTTTCTGCTCTCTCCCTCTCTCTCTCTTAACAATGCGCAGTTTTGTGCCTTTGATTGCTGTTATTTTCATATCAGTTATTAGTATTGTCAGTGCTCAAAGCGCTTAAGCCATGAGAGCGAAAAAGGTGAATGAGCACTGTTGATCAAAAATTTAGAAGAGCCTATAAAAGATACCCTGTAAAAGATATGAAATTGGCTTACTAGAATTAATATAAAATTATCGAAAAAAAATCCGCTTTATAAACGTTTTTCTGAAGCAGTTTTTTGCATAGTAATTTTAGTTGAATTTAAATAAACGAAATTTATAATAAACTTTTATCAAACTGTACAGTTTTTTTTCTTTATAATCGTAGCTTCAAAATCTTTCTCCAATCCATGAATGGTGTATGCACGTTAGATCTAAACTAGATGTGGTCTAAATATTTAAAATACCTAGTAAATAATATTTTTCAAAATTTCTAGAAATATGCTAGGCTATCAATCAACCATTTCTTACAATTACACATTCAAAAGGTATGAGAACCACGAATTTAAATAAAGTAAACCATTATAGGAAAACTATCTACCGCAAAACTCCATCTAGCATGCCCCAGTCTAACACTCTGCCATATCTCTGCCAGTTTTAACATACCCCTGCTTCTCACACTGCCCCACTTTTACAGGGTATGCGCATAAGAAATTGTGTGTGTAGCAAGTGAAGTTGTCGTTCTACAAGTTGTCGTTCTTTATATGAAGCTGCCTCATAGCAAACACTCAACGCCCACTTCAACGCCCCATTTATCAATATTCATTTAGTGTCGTCGTCGTTGTATCAGTTGTAGTTGTTTCAGTTGTTGTTGTTTTAGTTGTTGTTCTACGTTGTGGTTGTTGATGATCATCATTAAAGCTGAAGCAGCAAAACGGCAAAACGGCAAAACAACAGCATCGTCTAAATTAATTGACGGCTCATAATGACAGTTTATCTGGAAAAAATTGTTCGCCTCGAGTGTTGAGTTTTAATTAAAAATTATTGGATTACGACTTTTGCTGCGAAAAGTCACGCATTTGCCATCGGCAGCCCAAAAACTCCAACTTTGTGCAGCTCCCAAGAAGTTTTCACCATTTTAGTTATGCCTAAGCATAAGCCAAAGCATTTAATCATTTTAATGGCAATAATAGTATACTCACTACCAACTTACTACAATTGTCAGGCAACTCATGACGCACGGAAAACTACTACACAAAAGGAAGTTGGGAAAAATAATTAAATTGCAATAGTTAAATATACTAACAGAAGGTTGATTAATTGCAAACTTTGTAAAAGTTTTAGTTTTAACGGTTATTTATTTGGGAAATTATAGGAATATTTTATAATATTTTTAATATAAATCTATTTTTGTTTAAGTTTTTACAATATAGAAAACAAATATTATATTTGTAGGTTTATTAAATTTATACTTTAAAGAAATATCTGAAAATGCAGCCTTAAATTTTTACAATATAGAAAACAAATATTACTTTTGTAGGTTTATTAAAATTTTACTTTAAAGAAATATCTGAAAATGCAACATATATTTTTGCAAAAGTTTCGTTTTTAACACAATTTAAGCTTTTTATGAGCGAAATTTTAGTTTTCATAAGTTTTTATTTAGGAAATTATAAGAATATTTGTTAGTATTTTTCATATAAGTCTATTTTTGGTTAGATTTTCACACAATGAAAATCTTACCCTTACTGGAACGTTTAATTATTTGCAAGTTTTAATACTTTATAGCATTTTACATAAACTGTCTAAAAATATCAATCTAGCTTCTTTATAAATTTGCTCAGCATGAAAAATAATCATTATTAATTTTATAAAATTATTTTAGATATACACATGTCTAAAGACATCAAAAAAGTGTCTTTAAAAATTGCATCAGCATTAAGATTATTAAGTAAAAATTGAAAAAAATTAATTTAAATATATTCAAGTTACAGAAAAGTTTTCAAAAGCTTAGAAATCAAAGTATTCATTACTTTTGTACTTTTAATATTTTTTTAAAATTTGGTATGCTTCATAAACTGAAGATAAGTTTTACAATAAGTTTTCTTAGCTTCTCGCATGGACTCTGCGCCTTATAGAGTATGTGGAAAAACTCATAATTAATATGGAGTTCGCCCATCTTTGACACTGCCTACCAAATTGGCTGCTGCTAAGCTGCCAGTTTTGTTCTGTTCTGTTCAGTTCAGTTCGGTACGGTTTGGTTCCACTTATCCGGTTCCAGTTTTCAGTTGCAGTTTGCTGTGTTGACAACCTCATCATGATGGCTTCTGGCTTCTGGTTGCTTCTTGCTTAACTTGGCCCGAATGGCTGGGATTTTGCTTGACTGTTTCTCTTTTTTTTTTTCAAGAGTCTTACCTTGACTTTGAGGTTGAGGTTGAGGGACTGCCAAGCAACTGTCGGCTGACTGATTTTGATCATGGAACCTCTACAAGTTTTTCATCTTGTTGTTGCTGTTGTTGTTGTTATTGTAGTCGGCTGGCTTTAAGGAAGCCATTACACGCATATATAACATCAACGATACGACAACAATTCACATTCACAATCGCATTCGAATTCACATTCACAAACGCATTCAGTTGTTCAGTTTTGCTGCTGGTTATGAACTGCAATCATTTTTGTTGGCCAACGTCTTTTTGGCCAGGCTAAAAAAGCCTTTTGTTCTGCTGCTGCGGCCAATTGTGGTTACGCTTTTGTTGTTGTTATTGTTGTTTTTTGCTGCACTCGCAATTTATTACAACAAATTTAAATGCTTCGCTTTGTGTTTGGCAGTTTTATGGCGATTTTTCTTTGTCGCACAACATGCAGATGCACTGAAGATGATGTTAAGAATATGAATTATAAGGAAAAAGACAGAGATAGAATTAGACAATGAGGAAGAGGAAGAGAGAAAGAGAAAATATAAGAAACAAAAAAAATCCAAGGGGGTACTTAGTCGCTGTTAGCTAATCTTAAAATAAGTTTAATGATATGATTGTTATTTTGCCATAAATCATACAATAAATTATATAAAAAAAATAAATAGCAATATCTAAATATATATTTTTTGAAAGAGGTATATGAAACAAATTTTCAACTAAAAACTCATATAAATTGCAGTTTTTGCTCGATTAAATGCTATTTTCTAATTAGTTATGTTGTAATCGAATACTTCCTAAAATTGGACAGTTACTAAAAATGAGAAATAATTTTACAACAATATTTGTGTTTTTTAGACCTTTGTAGACATTATCCACAATACTTCACTATTATATTATTATATATTATTATTTTGAATATTCTAAACTTATTGTATTAAATATTCTAAACTTTTTTACATTTCTTTTTTATTTTCAGTAAATTTAAGCAACTTTATGAAGGTTTTTAAAAACTAAAACAACCCAAGTAAGTACCTTTTATAAATTTAACAGTCTATAGTATATATAATTGATAATAAACAATATAATAGACAAATATAAGATTGAAGAATTATCAGTCTAAAGATAAACTCTTGCAAACTACATACTTGATATAAAAATCGTTTAATAAAGTGAAGTAACTTTTTAAAATTACTTCAAAACCTTTTTAATTTTCAAGTATTATTTTACGGCTCTAGCTCTCATACTGCTTTCAAGCCCTTAAATATTTCGTAGGTCCCACCTTTTGTTGATCACACCAAATCTGTACAGTAGTTCGGGGCATAACCCCATTATTAAATACCACATGTTGTAACATACTCCAAAACTAAGCCCAACCCACACACAGTTATATACATAGTTACTTAGACAGACACCGCTTATTAAAACCTTTCAACACGCGCCAAATGTCATAATAAATTTCATTGAGTATAAAGAGAAAATTTCAGCGGGAAGGGGGGGAGAACAGCGGGAAGACCCTAGGAACACCTCGCAACATTTAGTTAAAGCGGATCCGAGTTCCCGAAGAATGACAAAGCACTTTTCATATAAAATTACACAATAACAACAATAAAGGGCGATCGCGATAAGGAACAATATCAATAGAGGGAGAGGCAGTTGAATTGATAGAAAGAGATAGCCAAAGGCGGACACACTTTAAGGACACGCCACTCCAAAAATTAAGAGATGCCTTAAACGCAGCGTTTAGCGGACAAGGGCATGTGGTGGTAGGGGGTGGAAATTTGGAGTAGGGATAGTTTGAAAACAGAGTCATGGTAGGGTAGGAGTAAGAGCAGTGGTGGGAGTAGGTGTTGAGGCGGGGTTGCTCGACAAACACCCGCGCCAAGATCGGTAACACAAAGAGCGATTACCTCTATGGGGTTATGGTTATGGTTAGGCATAGACAGAAAAACGTATAGGGGTCAAGCGGGGACAGAAAAGAAAGAGTAGTGATAGGAGAGGACCCAGTGGGACTTGATGACATGTGCAGCAATTAAATTTAAGTGTGAAAATGCTGCACAGTAAATGCACTTATAGAAATAGACGTTCTATGTGCTCTGCTGTGAATTTAATGCAGCAAACTTAGTGATATTTCAGGTGTACTCCAATTTAAAATTTTAAGTGAACTGCTTAATAGTTTTTCCACGTTTCTAAATCAAAATTAATGAAATCTTGAGCAGAAATGGGTTTTAAGGAACAACTAACTGAATTTGCTGCATGTTTTTGCATAACAACATTGCAAAACAAATTTCCAATGCTTGTGCAAATACATGTAAAACTTTTCAGCTGTCTAACTATGCATTCCAACTAAGCACTCCACAAATCTATGTAGTATACCTTAGTTAAAGTCCCACTGGGTAGCATTTTAAAGCAGGAAGCGTGCCAAAAGTGCGTTGGTCAAACAGAAACCATTGTGCATTGTGTGGGGGTTGATCGAAATAATACTGCTGTTGATGAAGATGACCACAGGCCACCACTGCCAATGATAATGATGATGATAATAATAATGATGATGATGATGATGCTGCAGTAAAATACTTGGAAAGGTGTGGGCCAAAAACATCGAGTGGCATTTAGACGCCTACACACAATGCACATTTTTCCCGAGCAGTTGCCAATGGCGAGGGTATCTGCACTCCACACATAGATATATATAGAGTTTTGTATAGTTTTTCCGGGGACTATCATAAATCACATGTCGCCGAATAGAGCACAAAAACGCACAAAATAATTCTTTAGTTTTTGCACCTGGAAACGTTTGTGGGCGACCAGGTCAATTGCAGTTGCAGTTGAACAGTTCAATAGTTCAACAGTTCGCAGTTTGCAGTGCTCTGTTTTCAGTTTCCAGTTTGAACATCAACTTTAACTAAATTACTCAACAACATCTGTTGCTGTTTGCCTCTGTCTGTCTGTGCTCTGTAGCACTCTGCTCTCTGCCTCTTTCAATCTGCCACTGCGCGTTGCACGCACCATTTGACAATGCACTCGACAGAGAATGAAACAATTTCGGCAAAAATTGTAAATAGACTTGATGACTTTATATATTTAATTTTTATTGCATTCTCCAAAGCAGTTTTGGCTGTCCTTTGCTGCCTTTGTTCAGCTCTTTTTCCGTTGTCCCATTGTCTGCACAATTTGGCACACACTCGACACACACACACACCAATTTTGGCCATTGTACAAAAATGGTTAAACAATTTCCTACCAACTCCAAATCAAATCGTTCTAACGCCTGCAAATTTGCCAAAAAGGCCAACAAATATCAGATGGCGCTCAAAATCGGGAACAGCTTGATTTTTATCTTTGAGTTGCTAGATTTCACAACACAATTTGGTATGGAAATTAGTCTAGTTATTTAAATTTAATTAGAGCATTTTAATATGCGCTCTTTTGATTAAAGAATTTACTTAAAATGTGGGCAAAAATTTATGTTAAATAGGAATAAACGAACAGAAAATATATAGTACGTGTTTTTAGAGTAAAAGTTTGAATGCATTATAGAGTTTTCTAAGAAATATTAGACTTAATTGTTGGATATAGAAACATCTCTCTTGTAAATAGGAATAAATAACATAATCTATATAAAGTAAATGTCTTTAGAGTAAAAGTTTGAATGCTTAATAGAGTTTTCTAAAAGACTTTACCCATAAATGTTAAATATAGAAACATCTCTTGGTTGTTTCCTTTAAATGACAATTCACACGGAACACAGGAAGTAAACTGATCACGTTGTATGTTATATGTACTTACAGTCTGTTGTAATGAATACACTCAACTCAACTCAAAACTGACACTCATATTCATATGCAACAGTGTGTCGGCACAATGCCGGTCACAATGGGCAATTAAAAACGCAAATTTTGCCATTGTCTTAATTTAAATAAATTAAATTTTATGACACTTGCAGTTGATGCAGTTCGATGTGTCTTGTCGCTGTTGTTCTTGTCTCGAAAGCGCCTTTAATTGGCTTCATCTGCACCGACCAGAAACAGTAATCATACACACACATAGTTGAGTTATGTTCAGTCCATTAAACGGCACTTTCAAGTGTGGGAAGAAGCTATGAGATTTTGACCCAAACACGAGATTAATAAATAAATACAAAAGAAAAAAAAAAACTAATAAAACTTTGCTGTTTAGTTTAATATATATATTTATACAATTAATATGCATCTTTATTCGTATCTTTTCTTTTCAAACTTTGTTTGCGTGTCAGTTTTATGTCTCTGCGTTCGTTTCTAAACCAAATTGCAAAATGTTATTCACTAATTAGTAAAGTACATTATAATATACAGATATATATATTTTTTATTTTTATTACCGAATCCGCATAATCACAGCAGTAGTAATCACTGACCATAACCAATGCTGAACAATAATCATAACTACGCCCAGTTCGCACTTGGCTTAAAGCATGTAGATGTTTGGCTAGAAGGGTATTACCCCTTCCCCGCCCCCACTAGATTATTGCAATCATAAAATGTATATTTGTATTCGCATTGATGATGATGAAGCTTTCTATTAACACGATTTGGCTGCAGAGATCCCAAACAGATAGGGAACTTTATCTTAGCCTGGCTTTAACACTGACTCTCTTAACAAGACATGATCGTTGCTGGCATAGTGCACCGCCCCCCTCTCCGCCGGCAGTATCTGGCTAAAGAATTTTGAGTGTCAGTTTAAGACTTGCATAGCGCACAGTGGTGCAAAGTTTGTGGAAAAGAGAATAAAGTTTACTATGTTTTGGCTTGCTTCGTTCATACGGACAAGCAGACGTAAAGACGAATAATAGACTCTGCTGCTGATGCTGATGAGGAATATATATGCCACTCCTCCTGCCTGTTACATACTTTAAACAAAACCAATGTACCCCTCAGAGGGTAATTAAAGGCCATCCCTTTTTTTGACTATAACTCGCCCCACTGTGCGGCCAAATGCATATGACTAAATTACAATAGGCAATGGCATAATGTAGCATTAGCTGGGAAGCCATAATGAAGTAGGTGTTGCTTTTGAGCTGCCTCAACATTAACATTCCAACTTGCAACAAGTTGTGGCAAGTACAGAGTACCTATGCGAATAGATATAGTATTCATATCTTCATGTTTCCGTTGTGGCAATCGCAAAGAGTCAGAGACACACACACGATGAGGCATAATGAGAAAGGCATAGAACAGAGCTGTAAATTAAATTCACAAATAATATGCACTAAGAAGGCGTTTGCCGACACGCCCACAAACTCCACCTTGCCAGTTGGCGATTGTTGCATGTGGCAAAGTGACTGCTGCTGCGGCAGCGGCTACTGTGGCTGTTGCAAGTGGCAGGCTCACATGCAAAGTGGTTGGAGCGCCACTTTTGCGCTTCGTCAGTCACCAGACACTTCGTTATAAAACAATTAAATTTGCAACGAGAATAAAATCTACAAAAAAAAAAAAAAAAACCGAATTAAAACAGCAAAGAGCAAACAGCAAATGCAATGCAGAGGCAAGCAAAATATTTACAAAACTAATTTATAATTAGTGTAGCAGTGTGGCCAAGGCAAACGAGCTAACCACTTGCCACTTACCATTCTTTGCCTTTTTAGCCAGGAAACGGGAAGTTGCAACTTGCAACAGAGTTGGGTCTGTGTGTGTGAGTGTGTCTGTGTTTGTGTTTGCATGCTCGACCTTTTTGGTATAATTTACAAATTGGCTCGGACCTCAGAGCGTGTCCAGAAACGACAGACCTCGATGGCAATGCAATGAAAATGCTAATTGGTTCGACGGTTAAAGCAGATACCCTGTACAAAAGAAACGTAGCAGAGGGGGTATATTTAAGAAACATAAGTTATTGTGAATTTTCAAATAACTAGGAGTAAAACTAATGGCTAGCACAAATATTTATTATTTTTACAGGGTATCTACTACCATATCACAACACAAATAAAACAAATGAGTATATTTAAACTATTAAAATAAATAGCTATAACACTATGTTGTTCTCCAGAGCTTTTTATACGCAACATATGATAAACTACAGGGTATCTACACGCATATCATAACAAAAATAATGAATCAGGGTATATACAATTTTTTTAAATAAATTGCCATAAAAGTATATTATTTTTCAGAGATATTTATACACAAAGTATTATCAACTACAGGGTATCTACTAGGATATCACATGACAAAAAAGTCAAAGTGAAAGAAATTAAAATTTTTGAATCTAAAACTGAAACACTTGGTATTTTCCATGGCATTTTATGTCAAATTAATATAGTTAAAGGGTATCTACTAGTTCATCACATTAGAAATTGAAATGTTGAGCATACTTAAGCATTCAAAATACTTAGCTAAAATAGTTGGAAATATTTTAAAAAATTTTTTTACATTTTTAACTTTAAATTTCAAGTATTAACAGCACTGCCTATTTACAGAGTAACTTCTCGCCTATCATTTCATGATGTATGTCTTGACCACCTTGAAGGGCCACATGAATATTGCATAATATTGATTCGAGTGTAGCTCTAATGCTCATTGTTAATATGAAACACCTGCATTTATTGACTTTCAAACGAAACATTGTCGAATATCTCATTTAATTTTATATTTTCCTGACGTTTTTGTGGTTTTTATTTTGTACCTTTTTTCGAGTACTCGAAGTTGCATTCATTAAGAACACGCAAATGCATTATAATGCACTCATGACTAGTTCATATAATTTAAGGTCAGCATATGTATGTAAGTATGTCTGTCCATCGATTGGGCAATTCTAATACGATTATTATGTTAATAACATAAAGTATTGCATACGCTGTTTAAAGGTTCCACCAGATGACTCATTGGGTTAATATTTTACGAAATATTTTTGAAATGTTTGACATGCCAATGTAATTCAGAAAAGTATTTTAAAATATTGTTTATTCTATACTGTTTTCTATTTAAAGTTTTTTTTAAACAGAAATACATGTTTTTAAATTCTTTTCTTTCTTTTTAGTATATTTGTACATATAAGTTTTTTTGAGACTTTTATATGTCTCCTAGGTGATTTTGTTCCTTAACTATTTTATAATTTTTTCTAACTAATATTTGGTTATTTATTTGATTCGAAAAATTCTTAACTTTTTTTATTAAGTTATTTTCTATACATAAAATTGCTTAGAATTTTTATATAAATTATTTGATATTTTAATACAAAATTTTGTTAAAATTTGCAGAGTTTTCTGATATTTTGAAAAAAATTTAGTTACAATAATGATTCTAAATAAATAATATTTGATTGCATTAAACAATTTTATGTAAAATAAATTTAATAAATTAAATATTCTTATTTGACTTAATGCGCTAATTTGCTTAAATTAAAATGTTAAGTATTCTGATTACAAGTCAGCAAATGGAGTTGCGATAAGATGCTGATTTTAAAGCCGCTGAGAGTTTCACGGGATGATGAATGACACTAGTTGGAAAGTAATTAAAAAACAGTAGCTTGTTGAAATAAATATTTAGTTTAGATATGCAGCTTTGCGACTCGATAATACAATTTATGTATAGGAATGCAGTTAAAGTTGAAGTTCGAGTTGGCAGTTGGTTGTTGGCAGTTGGCAGTTGTGGTATCCATTCGGATACAGGAATGGTATAAGTATGAAATGCATGCATGCATATTCATGTCGTTGAGTTGAGATGCCAACTGTGTGCTGAACTGATAAATTAAGCAATTCTCTAAATTACAATTGCAATGCATTGCAAATTTGTGGCTAGAAAACGCGACTAGAAAGTTCGCTAGCAAATGGAAAAAGGAAAACGGAAAATGGAAAATGTAGCTAGCAGCAGTTCAAATTTATGCCTCGTTACTCGTTAGTTTTGATGTCTTTGATGCCACCTGTAAACAGACAGCAAGATTTAAATGTGAAAATGTTACAATTGGCCCACGACCCGTCACCTTAAAGCTATAATTCTCTTAATGTAGTACTACATACTTATACTTTTTGTTGTAATGAAATGCAATTCGCTTTGATAACTCTATGAATATTCACAGTTCTTGGCTAGAAATTTCAGACTGCGAGCCTTGGGAATACCCAATTGGGGGTCGTGATGTGAAAGCATCCGAGTGTAAGTAGCTCCTGAGAATTAGCTGCATTTTCTCTATGTACTTTAAACCTTATTGTCGTATGCAAATTATGCCAAAAGCGTCGTAAAATTGCAGCGAAATTCTTGTGAAATCTTCGTAACGTACATAGTAACATATATTGTTGGTAATTAAGGGGGCAATTTTCCATGAATTTATTATGTAAAAGAGCCGCAAAACGCCAAAAGCTGCTTAAGTGCCCTTTTACAGCTGATCTCTGAGCGAGAAGAGAGACTCATGACTTTGACTTTGACTCGCAGCACAAACAAACAGACCATAAATAGTATAAATTTCCACATGACACGCGATGATTATGCACATTTAATGCAAACAAGTGAAGTCCGGGAAATGATAATGGAAATGGGAATAGGGGCACTAGAAATGTTATAAGGGGTATGGGGTATGGAGTGTGTGTGGAGTGGGATATATATTCACTTCACTTGCATCTTTCAACATCATTTGCGTATGCGATTGACGATCGTGTTGTTGTGTCTTGAGGCAAAGTTGCCAACAACTTGCCACACAGCTGGCAAAACTTTTAATTGCTCAAAGCTTAAGCGACAATGAGGCAAAAGGCCAGCGGAACAGCCCCTTACACTGCCTCAGTGCTCAGTTCTCAGTTCTCAGCTAGAGAGACTCGACGAATCCATTCACATTCTCATTTTAATTCCCTATTCCAGTCGCAGTCAGAGATACAGTCTTTAAAAGATAGGCCAAATCGCAGTGCCTTCATTTGGCGAGTCGTTGTCGTCGGCTTTTCATTGATAGTAAACTGTGGGTCATACACTGTGCCAAAGAAATGACTAGCTTATAAAATTCTAAAACAAAAAAAAAACCAACAAAAGCAAAAACTATAGTTTTAAAATCGAAAATATTTATCACACTAAAGACCAAATTTGAGCCATGATATATTAATTTATTGTCTGTTTATAGCTAATTTAACTATAGTTATAGAAAATATTACCTTATACAATACATTTATATATTTTAAATTTTATATAATTATAAATTTCATAAGAATATCTTGAATACTTCTTGAGTGAAGCAAGTATATGCAATAAACTTGATCTACTTGCAGCATAGACGAACGTACTATATGCCAAATTTGGTATCTCTAGCTCTTGTAGAGGTCTCATTACTCTTTGAAATCTTTAAAAAATGCAGCAAAAAGCCCTATGAACTGATATTCAACCAAACCTACTACGAGTACACGTAGCTGTAACGCTTATCTAAGGAAAGGTTATCTTAGGAAGTTTTGTGCAATTAAAGACCTTTTATTTGCTATTTAAGGAAGGTCTATAAATAACACAAATTTTATATCATAGACTAAAATTTCTAAACTGGAACGTAAGATGCATTTTGTAAATTTTATATTTTATCTGTGGATGCTTAAATCCAAATGTGCTTTTTAACTTTTGTAAGAAAATCTTTATTTTTTTTTTAAATTTTTTCAGTGTAAGCTCCACACGCTCGTGTTTTCTTGTGCATTTCGTGTCATGCTCGAAGCTCATCTGCATGCTCGTATCTTCGTCATCTTTGGCCACAATGCCTTCAGTTGTCCCCTACATACTCTTGGCATTTGCCGGGTGTCTGTTTCTTATTAGCTCGCATTTGCGCTTTGCACGCGCGCGCGCTCACTCCAAGTAGTGCCCATTTTACTTGCCAAGGAAGGCAAGTAGTCAGGGGGGGTATGGTTGTGTGTGTGGTTACTGGGCAATCAGTAGGCAAAAATTCCATGAATTAATTTCAGTTTTGCATGTTGTTATTTATTAAAATTGTATTTTGCGTTTCTCTTTTATAGCTGCCGCTTTTCATGCCCCTCATTCAGTACACTTTGCATGTGTTTGTCTGTGTCTCTAGTTATTTTTCATAATTTTTTTTTCGTGATTCTTATCGGTTGCTTGTCAGTGTATGTATGTTCTTTGTGAATGGATTGCCAAGACGTACATATATATTTCATACACATCGAATCTGTGCTAAAATTCATCATCTTGGCAAGCTGAAAAACTTTCCTACAAAAATTAATAAAAACTCTTGTGTTTTTTTGGTTTGATATTTATTTAAAATTTTTTTTATTGATTTTTCTTAATTTTGTCATGTTGTTTTAATACATTTTAAAATTCTATTAGTTTTTGTTTTTTTTTTTTTTTGTATGTTTTTTTTCATGATTTTTATTTTATAATTTACAATTACAAATGTGTTTGCTGATAAATTCAAAGTATTTTTTTTATTAAGTTAGTTTAGCTTTAAATTAAAATGTAAAATTTAAGTTTTAGTTTTAAATTTTTGTGTTTTAGTTTTGTTTACTTGCCCATACAACATCTAAAGTACTGCTATGTTGTAATTAGTTTGTGGTTTTAAATTAAAATTAAAAATCATTCAATTGATTATCACAGTATTCACGAAGAAATAAATATGCTTAAAAGTTGATAATATGCAAATTTAAAATTAAGTTTATTTTTTTACTTTTTATTATTCTGTTTATTCGCTAGAAATGTTTTTTAGTAGACTTTAAAAGAAACGCAGCACCCTGTACTGTGCCGAGCACAGGGTGACAGACGTCTTGCTTTAGACTATGCTTAAACATTAATCATACGCCATGTAGCACATGCGACATTTAAATTCATATTAAAATCATTTGTCTAGTGTCCTTATGATTTGTTTTTTTTTTTTTGGGCACACAAGACCAATGTTTTAATTTATACACTGCCAAAAATATGGGTGTTCAAGTGATAAAGCAAATTATTCACTTGAGCAGCTATTTTTAGCGTGTTTTTTGTTTTATGTTTTTATATACGCTCCTTATAATTAAATACAATAAATACCAATAATAGTTAACATAAACAAACCACATAGTTGTGTGTGTGTGTGTTTGTAGTGTGTGTGTGCGTGTGTGTGTGTGTGTGTGTGAGTGTGTATCTCTGTGTTTGATTGGCTGTTGAAACCGAATCATAGTAAAGAATTAAGCTACTATTTGATGTGTTTGCGACTTTGAACCTGCAATGAAAGAGAAAAGTGAAAAGAAATAGTTAGAAAATTGTTTATTTGGTATTTTAAAAAATTCGTTAAATTTTAGAAAGTTTAAAAAAATTAATTTCTTTTTTTAAATTTAATATATTTAGCAGATATTTTACATTAATATTTTAGTATAATTTTTTAAGACTCTATTTATTTTTCAAGTGTAATTTCAAGTTTAGAATATTTTATTTATTTCTTCTAAAATACAGCAAAATTTTTCTGAACTATTTTGTTTTTAATAATTAAAAATCTATATATATTAAACTCATTCCTCCCATTGTTTAACTGATCTGCGTGCAGCTCAAACGTTAAGAACTACAAAGCGAAACTTTTTCTAAAAAAAAAAATGTTTGTCGGCTACTAACTTCTTCTGTGTTTCAACTAACTAAATAGACTTTTTACTGATCAGCGTGCAGCCTAAACAGTAAGAGTTGCAATGATGACATTTTTACACAAAACTGTGTTAATAAAATAGTTTATATAAGTATATAAATATTTTGTAAACCTGTAAAATATATCTATACAGTCATTCTTTCTACTAACTAACCTACTCATCACTGATCATTGTGTAGCCTACACAGTAAGAGCTATAATGCTAATGTTTTAATTTTAATATACGAAACTACTTTTAATAAAAAATAATATACTATATATAAGATACAAAATTATACACACCTGTTTTTTAGTTAGTTAAAAATTTGGCGCTTTCGTAGCATACGGCGCCCATTGCACTGTCTATGTCCCAAAAAAAAAAAAACCAAGACTCCCCATAGAATCTCTTAAGCAACAGCTTCCCAAAACAGTCTAGTGCAACATGTAGGATGATTCATCATCATCGGCACCCGTCGGACTGTCCAGCGAGGGATTGATGCGTTTCTCCTTTTGCCGGCGATTGCAGAACCAAACTCTCACCACTTCCTTCTCCATGCCCAGACGATCGGCCAGTTGACTGATTTCCTCTGAGGTGGGCTTCTGATTGGCCATAAATGCCTTCTCGAGAGCACCACGAATCGTTGTCTCAATGGAGGTGCGCTTCTTGCGACGTCGGCCAATAATTTCCGGAGTACTCACGGTAGCCTGCAATGCGGCCGGATCGAAAACTCCGCCGGTGGCTTGAATGGTGCGATCGGCATCATCTAACCACTTTTGCAGCAATGGCTTCAGTTTGCACATGTTCTTGAAACTCAAATTTAAAGCCTCAAATCGGGAGATGGTCGTTTGGGAAAAGTCATTTCCATAGAGTTTTCCCATGGCCAGACCGACATCACCTTGCGTGAAGCCGAGTTTAATGCGTCGCTGTTTGAAGGTTTTGGCAAATTGTTCCAATTCCTCCAGATCGGTGGTTTCCTCGGGTGATGGTTCACCGGCCGCACGTGCAGCTGCCGCACTTGCCACAGTCTTGGGCTGTGGTGTCGATAGATGCGTGCCACTTGTGGGCGTGCTGGGCGTTAGCATGCCACTTAGCTTTAAACTTGCCGCCGAATTGGGTGGCGTGATTTGCAACGGATGATGCAAGTGCTGCTGTTGATGTTGCAACTGTTGCTGCTGCTGCTGTTGCTGCTGCTGCTGTTGTTGCAACTGCGGTGAACTGGCCGGACTGCGTACAGGGCTACGAGCATGTGGCGTCGAGCTGCGTGGCTGCAACAGCGGTGATTTGCACAGTGTGAGTGTCTCCTGTTGCTTCTGCAACGCTTGCAACTGCTGTGTGGCCTGGGCGAGTGCTTGCAACTGACTCTGCATGAGGAACTGTGCGGCTGCCACCTGTGTGGCCAGTGCCGGATCATCTTGGGGCAAACCCAACGATCCACTGCGCAACAATTCCATATAACTATTAAATTGCTGTTGCAGTGCCACCTGCCGTTGTTGCAACAACTGTTGAAACTGAGCGAAATCTTGCGGCGAAATTGAGTTAGCTAAAAGGGGATTATTCAGTCCCATGCCGGCAGCTGCGGCGAAATGGGCTTGCGGCGAAGAGAGACCCGGCATGGCCATCAGCGGTTGCATGCCACTTGCCACCGTGGTGGCAACTGCAGCGGCGGCGGCCGCGGCAGCAGCAGCTGCTGCCATTGTGGTGGGCGTTGGTGTCGTTGGTGTGCTCACACTAGGTGGCAACACTGGCGATATCATGGGCGGTGGCACCACCACCGACGCCGACGCTGGTGGTGATGGCACATGCAACACACACGGCGGTGTTGTTGCCGTTGACTTGATCGAATTCGCCGGAGATTGTGTGCTGTGTCTAGAGTTGTCGCTGGTCAAATTCAATGCTCCACCATTGGCATCATCGTAATCCTCATCGTTTTGCTCCAATTTATACACCTGATGATGGCTGTGATGATTGTTGCGACTGTGATGATTATGCTGCTGATGATGATGATGATGTGCCGGATGCGGTTGCATTGCCAGCAATTGTCTTTTCGCCTGTTGCTGTGTCAACAGCAATGCAGGACTCAATGGGGAACGACAACGATCATCGCTGGAGGTGCCAACACTCGAGTTGTTGTCATCACAATCTGAAGCTGTAAATAATGGAGAAAGAAATGGGAAGAACATGTTGAATAATTGTTGAAATGGGCAAATTGATTTTAGGAAGAAGCAGGGGAGAACTAAAAAGAGTTGTCAGTAGAACAGTAGTAGTAGATGGCTTTAGAATTAGCTTCGGGAGAATAGGAGTAGGAAATTTGGAAAACTTCTAGGCAGAATTACTAAAAAATTTTTAGGAAAATAGCAGAGAGTGCCATAGAAACAAAAACAGAAGAAACTTTAAGAAAAAGTTCTTTGACAATTCTGGAAGAAATTTAAGAAGAAACGAGAAAAAAGTTTAGAAATGATGTCAGCGAAGAACTTGAGATAATACCCGACAAGGAACTTGATATAAAACTTGGAAAATCCTCTAGAAAAACTGAAAGAGAATCTTAAAAAGAAATTTGGAAAAATGCAACGCCGAATTTAGACTAAATTTCAGGAGAAAAACCTGGAAAAACTTTAGGAAAAAAGAAAAAGTTATTTGATAATTCGGGCAGAAATTTAAGAAGAAACGAGAAAATATCTAGAAAGCGAAGAACTTGAGATAATACTCGAGGAGGAACTTGATATGAAACTTGGTAAATCGTCTAGAAAAAAGCGGGAGAGAATCTTAAAAAAAAATTTGGAAAAATGCTATGAAGACTTCAGACTAAATTTGAGGAGAAAATTTCAGGAAAAACTTCAGGGAGTACTAACTAACTTATTATGTGTATATCTAAACCAAAATAATCATAGTTTTTTGTATAATTATTATAAAATAAAAATCCCTCTACCAAGTGTAAGTTCTTTAGCTATAAATGATTCCAAAACGCAAAGAAGCCCACCAACTAATGCTAGATTAAGCAGGCAGTAACATAGTGCAATACATTCAGTCTTAACTTATCATACGATGTCCTTTGCATAACTTTAGCATATACCGAAGGGGAATACGTTTGCATAATTTTGTTTCAATTTCATAGCTGGTTGAGTTTTTGGGTGAAAGGCTTTACACGTGGACCACACAACCAAAGAAAGGCAGGGAGAACGTGAAAAAGGGGGAAGGGAGGCGAGAGAGAGAGAGGGAGAGCTACTCGTTTAGTTGATATTATGCCAAAAAATGTAGCCTTTGCCAAACTGTTAGTTTACATAGTTAGTTTCAGCTTTTTGGACCAGGGATGGATAGACGTCTAAATATCAACTGCTATTGCTATACATCAAATGGATTTCTCGTGTTTTCTTTTCATTTTGGCTGCTTTTAAGTGCCATTTTAGCATTTCAAATGCTTTTTGGCCAACGATTTGTATAAATTTGCTATTTGTATGCATTTTATTTATACACAAAGAAACACAAAGAGTGTTCAGGTGGTTTGGGAAAGTTGGTGATGAGGGTGGGGAGGGGAGGGTAAACTTTTCTCTCTCAATTGATTTGCAATAATATTTAAATGCGTCGCAGTTCATTTCGGAACCCCCTTTTGGATGGAAAGGAAAAACTGGCAATCAAAAGTTAGGCTAGCATATTACCCTTTTCAAATTCAGTTGCTTGCCCCCTTTGAAGTGTTTCCCTCTTGAAATCTCAATTGTGACCATTTCCCACACACACACCCACACACACACACACATTAAACTCGTTTGGTCAGCTGTGTCCGCTTGGCAGACATCCACATGTACATACGAATGATTTTTGCATATGTTTGCTATAGCTACTTTATGAGGTTCAGGTTCGCTTCTTGGTGGTTGAATGCTATACGTGAATTTGATGACTTATTCGCCCAAGTGGGTGACCAGCCACATGGTCCACGGTCCATGGTCATCCACAGCCACAACCATAGTCATCATGCTGTGGACTCAAATTTTGTTTTCTCATACTATATGCGCTGGGGACTACGTGCGGCCATTTGGTATTCAGATGATGTGCAAATTCGATTTGTATGTGTTGTGTGAAGACCACAAACCAGTGGCGTAGTCAAATATTTCTTGTAAATTGCTGGAGCACTAAATGGTGCAAATTTCATATGCCTAGGATGTGAAGAAGCTGAGTTACTATAGTCTGGATACAAGTATGGATAGCACTTTTTCATTGAAAACGTAATCTAAGACACTGCTCTTGACTTTAGCGTTAAGCTTTTATACGCAACTTGCGCAGTTGCCTAGTTACTATAGTTAGTTGACTTTTAAGAAAGATTAACTAAGAGAAACAAATATAATATAGTTTATTTTGTGAGAATACTTAAAAAAATGTTAATAATTTTGCTGTAGCTCAAGCGAAAGTCGAGTTACTTAAGTTAGTTTGCTTACAGAGATGGTTAACTGAAGGCAAGTAATATTATATGAACTTTAGAATAACATAATTCAGCTAACAGTTTGGTATTGCGTACTAGCTACTACAGCAACTAAGTTACTATAGTTAGTTGGTTTATAAGCAAGGATTTTTATACTGGAGTTCATATATAAAAGCCAATTTAGTTATAATAGTTTACAAGCTAAAAACCTTTTTGCTATAAGTAGCATACAAGCTGAGTTCCTTGAGGTTAGCAAGCTAAAAATCCCCTTTTTTGGCACGCCACTGCGTATTTGGGCAACCAATAAAAAAGCCAAATGGTCAGTTTGACTTCGCATTTGTGTATCCTTCAACTCTGTGTGTGTGTTTCGGTATATTTGCTCCCACACTCGTGCATAACGGCATAATTTTTGCATAAAATATATGTAAATATGTGTTCAAGGGAGAATTGAGCTCATATGTGAAAGAAATCACAGCAGCACACAGACATATATACACTCTATGCATATAAGAATTCAAATCAAGCGAAATGCTGTCAATAATATAAAAGTGGGAAGCAAAAAAAAAAAAATAGAAAAAGCAAAAAACGGGGGAGTAAAAAAGGTTCTATTTTGGGGAAAGGAAACCCATAGAATCGGGCCGTGACTAACGAAGTTCTTGGCACGTGAAACGTGGGCGTAACCATTGGACATTTGGACTATATATATATAGACTTGATTATGATGTTGTAAAATGTGTAAATTGCAAATTTTTTTTGACGCAGTTCCCCAAAAAATAACGAGTTATGAATAATAATGAGTTAAAGTTACATATACAATGCTATAATGCACTACTATTAGAGTATTATCCATAGGTCTGTGCAATTAAAACGCCCCGTGGAATTTGACTTTTGCACCCAGAGAAAAAACCTCAATTAGTAACGCCCCTCAATGACACGACAATTGTCACCTAATGCAGTCAAGCGAAAACTACTTAAGAAGCTGTTAAGTCACACACACAAACACACGCACAACCATTTAATAAGACATCAAAATCAACTTAAAGAAATACCCGATTTTCTAGCTACTCTTCCCAATTCCCATTCCCATTCCATTTTCCCTTTTCCCCCTTTTGGTTTAAATCACCGAGAAGCGACGTTGCGACAAAAGTTTTGACAGCCATTGTTAAGATACTACTACTCTATAGCTCAACCCCTACTCTAGTTTTTCAACTCCAACCCCCGCTCCTCTCCCTATTTGGTTTCGTTTCGAGCCTAACATATCCCTATTTCAATGCCTAACCCTAAACCTAACCCTAAAAACCATTTCATAGCGCGTGGCCAGCGAGTGCGAGTTTTGGTTTGAGTTTTGTAAGGGTTGCTCTCTCTCTCTCTCTCTCTTTCTCTCTTTCGAACTCTTCTCTATTTCGCTCACTTCTCTATTCACTGTGAAACTGATGCCACGACAGATGTTTTGTGATCCCAAAAATATATATATATATATATACCAAAAACAGATATACAGTTTTCAAAAGTGGACAAATCGTAAATCTTGGCAAGGGTTTCTCAATTTCTGTTTTTGTTTCGGACAACAGCTGATGCTCTAATGGACTTTGGTTTAGTGGTTGGGGGTGTTACGAGTCGAAAATAGTATCAATGGAGCACTTACCGTTCGATTGCAGTGGCGATGGTGAGCGAGACAGGCGACTGATATCTGCAAAGCGAGTAAAAGAGAGAGAGATAGTGTGTTAGAAATGCATGTCAATTAAGAAAGAAATATAAAAGTTATATAATTAATAGTAAACAATTTAGATTTGAATTTTTAAATATTTTATATAGAGAAAGTGAAGTTTAAAAAATTCTTAAAATAAGAAAAAGTGTAATATATTTTTAAATATTTTTTCTTAAAAGATAAACTTAACTAAATTTTAAATTACGCCGAACTTTAACTAATTTCATTATAAAGTTTTGCATTTTTCGAGTGTTTCATAATATTTTACTCAATTCAATTGCTTGTTAATGCACTTAAAGCAAGCAGCAGTTTGTGCAACTGCCACAAATGTCATGCCACAGGGGGCAGTTGCAACGCGACAACACGTAGACGGCATAAAATGTACAAATTTTGGAGTTTTCCAAAAAAAAAAAAAGAAATGAAATGAGAAAATAAGAAAATTCCAAGAACTATACAAATGCTAAACTGAAGGATTTTGAAGACAGCGGCGTAGGTGAGAGTGTGTTGCATGTTGCATGCCCCCCGTTAAATCGATATCGATACATTTCAGCTAACTGACCAAATGGCGGCAGACAGGATAGGACACGCTGCTGCATAAAAGGATATTTTTATGGCATACGCTTTGGGGCCAAAACACCTGGTACTTACGCCATCTCTCGCTCCCTCTCACCCTCTCTCTATCTATCTCTCTTCAGCTCTGTACTTTTGCTGCTACTTTCAATTTGAATTTGAAATTTTTACGTCGCACACATTTGTTGGCCACATTTTATGAGCCGATATCAGGGCGCGTCTTCAGTTTTAACTTGTATCGAGTTTTGCAGTTTGTGGCGACTTTGGCTAATTTATGAGCTTTTTTTGTGGCAACAACTTGGCTAACGAAAGCATAGTTTGTGGCATGCAACAATAACGATGCACTATGCTTACAATGTCTGACTAAGTGGAGAATTTTAAACAGCGCGTTTAATAGTTCGATTGGTTAGAAAAAAAAGATAGTTAGTTGAAGGGATGGCGAGTAAGATAACTGGATATATACTTATATATATAAAGTAAGGCAGATAATGAGACATATGAAATGAAATAGTTACATAGCTAAATATATAGTTGGAATATATTTTAATTTTATTTACTTTTGGTACTTCTTAGAAAAAATTTAGAAAAACATTTTAATAAATCTATTTTTATGAAATATGAGGGATAATAATATTAAAACATTAAAATAATATAAATACAGTAAATAAATCATAACAATATTTCAATATTTCGAAAAATTCAGTACCATTAATTTTTTTAAATAATTATATCATACTTTTTAGCTAACACGCTAAATTTTCTAGCTTATTATAAACATCTTTCTTCAGCATATTAAATATATACAAAATATTTAAAATAAATTTGGAAAATTTCTAATAATTTTCCTTATACATGCACTACTTTTAACATTTTTAATACCAATTTAATCTATGATTAATCTAGTTTTTCTTTGGTAGAAGGAGCACATAAATTAAAGCCGATTGAGAATGAATCCATGGGGAATACCCATGATTGGCTGCCATAAAGATTAATAAATTTGCAATTCTTACATAATCTAATACATATACAAAGCTAAACTTTATGCTGACTCATAATCTATAACATCCCACTATCTATAACTCTGATTAAAATATATATATTTCTAGGGATCATAAATTTAACACTACTTGAGCTACACTTAAAAAAAGAGTGTGTGTATAGAACTTATGGCACACTTTTCGCGCTCGCTTGTCTAATTAAGCAACAAAATGGGGCAAGAACAACTGTTGTTGCTGCTGCTGCTGCCACACGACAGAAACACACTCAAGTGGCAACGAAAAAGATCTCAGAACTCTGCCGACGCTGCAACTGCTAACTGCAACATGATGTGGCATATGTGCCGTAGCCTTCAACAATTTCGTCCCTTACCCCGTGCCACACGTAACCCAATCATGTGGCAGCACTTAAGGCGTCGGCGAGCCAAACTAATTTTCAAAAACTGCGCGTTAAAATGTCGGCATAAATTATGCAGCACTAAAGTGCACAGTGAGAAAAGGGAAGGCGATAAAAAATTTATACAAAATTATTTACAATTTTATAAGGTTTTAATTAAAAATGGCAGACGATGTATAAGTTGCTATTAACTAGAAATTCTTAAGTTTTTAGTGTAATATAAAGTTGCTAAAGTTTGTTTTGTCTTTGTTGAATTCTCTATATTTTTTCGCTCTGTGTAGCTGTGGCAAAGTCACCCCCGCTTGTGGCAGTGGCAGCAGCAGCAGCGTGTGTCCAGCACGCGCTTCAAAAGCGCAACATTTGTCCAATGCGTTTTTCTTTGACAATTTTGGGAAAATTTCTAATCAAAACGAAAATTTTACAATTGCTGGCGAAATGCAAAAACCACAAACACCCTCTATACCCGCTATTGTATGTTACGTATGTGAGTATTGTGCTGAGGGGACACTCAGCGGGTGGCAAAGGAAAGAGAATTTGAGACTTGAGAGAGAGAGATGTAGAGAGGGAGGAAGACACAGAGAGAGAGAGAGAGAGGGAGAGAGGCAGATGCATGAAAGAAGAGTTTAAGATTAGTGAAATTGAAGTGCTGCCATTTTAGCTAATTTCTAGTTGAATTTGAGCTAAATATTGGATTAAATTGAGCTACAGTTTAAGACTAAAAAGTTAGTTAAATGTGCTGTTGAAATTAAATATTGTAAAAACAATTTTCAAAAACATTTACAGCTTTGTAAACTAGCAAAAATGTTTAAGAAATTGTCAGAGTAATGCAAATCATAAAATTGAAATGAACTAATTTGCTTTTAATTTATATTATCTTTGATATAGTGATATAGAATAGAACAATAATTATACAAAAAATCTTCTTCTTTTAGAGAAAATTTGCAATTTAGTTTCATTTAAACACTTTCTTAATCAATAGTTTCTTAATAAACACAGATTATTTTATTTAGCAGACTAAAAACAGGACCTTTGCTGAAAGTTTCATTACAATTGGGTTTATAAAACACACAAGTTTTAAGTAGTTATAGTTGCTTAAAGGCCATAAATCGGTATTTAGTTAAGTTGATTAAAAAACTGGGCACTAACAGTAGAGCAGCTCAAGTGTGACTCTCTTATTTTTAGCTTTTTAAAGTCATGTTAAGCTAGCAACACTGGCTGCAAACTGTATGCGGCGTTTGCGGCGTATTCATAAGATACTTTTGCACAATTAGTCAATGACCTCGACAGTAGTGAGTGTGAGTGTGAGTGTGTGTACACTGTATAGGGAGGCACTGTGGTGTGTGCTTGTAGCAACATCACGTGCGCAGACAGCGAGTATCGATTGAGTCGTCGTCGTCGTCGTTGCCGGCGTCGGAAGCTGCGTGTCTTGAACTCTTGACCCCCCAAAAAAATAATGTGTGTATGAGAGTAACAGTATGTGTGTGTATGTGTGTGTGTAGCATGTTGTGCCTTTTGTTTCATATGAATTTTCGTAGCAAAACAAAGCGCAGACAGACAGAGAGACAGAGAGAGAGGGAGAGAGACAAAAGGCCAAGTCTGCTTTTAGGCGCTAAAAACGGAAGTTGTCGATTTCCGCGTCAACTTACTCGCTGTTGTTGTTGTTGTTGTTGTTATGAGAATTTAACGGCTTTTATGGGGCATTTCTAGGAATTGTGGTTTATATAGTATATAGTATATATATAGTAGGTACGTTCAAGCACACACACACCCCTCTTTCTTGACCACACTTTACACTTTTTGGACGCTTATCAAATTGTTGGGGGGTTTTTTGATAACGCCAGCCTTCTTTTCTGGCGTATCTTTGTATGTATTTGATTTGTTATCAAATAGGCGTAATGAGCTCATTGCAAAGTTACGGACTAAAAATAATCCATTTATGTGTGTATTTTATTTGTCGTCAATCGAATCGAATCGGTATATTAATTTAAAAGTTATTGTCGTGTTTGGTTAAAAAGTCAAGCGAAGCAATCGATTAATTTATTATAATCTCAACTCAACTAACCAAAAACTATGACGAAATTTGTTTACTCGGAATTTGTTGTAGTTGCTGTTGCTGTTGTTGCTGTTGTTGTTGTGATTCTTGCAGGTGTCCCAGCTGATAAGAAGTATCAAGTATCAAGATGTTGATAAGCCTACTACTAACTATATGGAAATCATGAGACATATATCATACATATACATATATACATTGGACTGACCTATTATATAAAAGTAAAAAAAAAAAGAGTATAAAGAAATCAACTCAAGAGTCTTTAAAGCCATTAGCTGTAGAGAGCTCTTCAGAACTAAAGAACTCTATCGAAAGTACAGCTCATTAAGGCAATAAATTATCGGTTATACAAGACAACCATTATATGGCCATAATACGCATATGTATATATAGTACACCTGTACCAACGTTAGACAACACTCTGTTTTTTTTACAACCAAAATGATAAGCGAGTTTGGAAAACAAAATTGAATACATGGTCATTTCTTGAGTTGGGCAAGAATAATGCGTCTTCAATAAATAGTTGATTTCAATATTTCAAAAACACATAACTAGTACCTTTTATACCCTGTGAGGGGTATACTGGGTTTGTGAAAAGTATGTAACAGGCAGAAGAAGGCGTGGCAGACCCCATAAAGTATATATATTCTCTGTCCGACTGTCTGTCTGTCCGTATGAACAAAAGGATCTCAGAGATGGTAAGAGCTACAAGTTTAAACTTGTTCAGTATCGAACACATATTTAGTCAGTCAATACAAGTTAGTTTCCCTTTATTTGAAGCCACGCCCCATTTGAGGGTATTATACGGTTGGCATGTCCGACTTAAATTTTCTTTCTTCTTATAGACTGCACATTTGTAATTTATCGTCGAAAAGCGTTTAGTTCTAGGCGTACAAGTGTTTAACTAATTGGGTCGAAACTGTTAACTTGATAACTTTATTTTCTGATAGCTTCAAATAATTATCAAAACTCTCTCCAATTAATGCAAGGGGATTTTTTTGTTATGCTTCGCAAGTATTTACTGGATGAGTCAAAGTCATGTTAATTTAGGTTAATGATGAAATTGTTTCTAGGTTTTTAGATTAGCACAAATATTTCCGATTTTTACAGCGGAAATGCAGACTATATATCAAATATTAGTTGAGTCATTGAGCGCTAAATACTCGGAAGTATTTTTGCATTAAATTCCTGTTAAGACGCCAAATGTAGATAACAATATATAGATAGAGTCTATTAAATATATAACATTTTATCAAACGTAATTATAGTTTTAAGATGTATCAGTTTCTAGTTGTAATTGTGTACTATATTATAGAGTATATTTTTCCAAATATTGAAAAGAAAATTAGAAATGTCATATTACAATCAACATTCAGCAAATGTGCATTAGAAATATAATATAATACATTTCTAAACTATTTAGATCTGAATTATATTCAAACAAAATATTGTAAAGCAGATGTAAATAGGAGATATATATCGATAAAAGACTGATTGAACCAATAAATCTCATATTTCGATACTGATATACAATTATTTATATATCTTCAATACAGAAAAAAACAATTAAATATTTACGATAATTTCATGATAAATATATCATAATTATATGGGAAATTATTCAATAAGAATATGAAAATTAAAATTATTGTATAGTAAATAGTATATATAAATCGAATTAGAAACTATGCAACTAATAAGAATTTATAATTAGGAAAATACTTAAGATTTCTTTGAGAATTGTAAGATAATAAATTGTATTCGAATCAGAAATGTGTGTAAAGTACTTGGAATTGATTTCAGAACCAAAGCCAAAACTTATTAAAAAGATTTCGAAATCTCAGTTAAACTGTAAAATCCTCAAAATTATATAGCTTTAGCACATTTATTTTACAACTGTAAGACTATATTAAATTTAAATTCCAATCCGAACTGGGACTGTAAATATTTTCAGAGCTTATCGAGAAAAAAATTTATATCTAAGCTATAATTTCAAATGAGAGCTTAAAAAGTAACGATATATAAAGTTTTTATACTTTTTATAGAAATTTGGCAATAAATATACGAATTTATTTAGTCAAGTAACGTCTTATTTAGGATGATTTCAAAGCTTTCTAGATCACATAGTTGTGTTTCCTATATATAGAGATTTATTTGGTATATATTTATAACTTACATCGATTCTGCATGATGTGGACGGCAGCGTCTCGGGCGCTATTTGGGTTTGTCTTTAGCAGATCATGCTTTAAGGAATTGTTATTATCCTCGGGACTAGCGGTGTGCCAACGTAGCTCCGACATAACCATTTTCACAGAATGCTACTACTATTATTTATATATGGTAGTTGTTGTTTATATAGTAGTATATATAATTTTCAGATATGTTTTTTTGCTCAATGTTTTTTGTTTTTTTTGCACTTGATTTTGTTTAAAAATGTTTGTTAAAAAATCACTTGTTTTGCAACACTTTTTTACGAAAATTGGCGATAGTTTTTCTTATTATAACTGTGTTTACATAGATTTGCTATTTGGGATTTGCTGATGTTTGGATTTTTTATGTAGCGCCGGCTTGCGTCCAAACGCGTTCGTGTTTCGTATGAAACTGACAAACGTTAAAGCGATCCAATGTGTCAGGACAACTTCGCTGCTCTGCTTTGGGATAATCGTCTAGGCCTTTTGGACGTTCGTTGAAAATAATGATGATGTGTGCAATAATAACTGTGATGCCAATGTTGATGATGATGATGATGCCCTGCCGATACAACGGTTATTCTACACGTTGTCTTTGTCTGCCGTACGTTCGACGCTCACTCTCTCGCTCTTTGCGCTCTTCTCAGTTCCTTTTTGAATGCCTTCCACACTCTTTGTGCCTTGCCGGCATTGACTTCTTGCTGCTTTGTTTGTTTTTGTTTGAGTGAGTTTTGAGTTGAAATTTTACTTTTAAAAATAAAGCAGGGGAAGGTTTTTTCGCTTGCAGAGCCACCCCAAAAATGCCGGGTAAGGGTTGATTTTGGTACTCGCACTCGTTTTTAGGGGGGCGTGTGTGGTAAAAAAAGCTTTGATAAAAAACACACACGAGAGCTGCACGATGTGCTTCAGAAGAGTCAACGCGTTTAACTGGTTTGACGTCGGCGCGGCAACTGCACTTGGCTCCCAAAAACCGCCAACTGGCTGAGCAGTCCCCCAACGAAGCCCACAGAGCCGAAGGCACACGAACAGCGCGCATTGGTCTTGCTCTCTCTCTCTCTCTGCGCTGCCTACATACGTGTGTGTGGTTGAGTTAGAGCGCACACTCGGTTATTTACCGTTGGCTGTTAGACAACGCGTTCCACAATTCAATCTCATTCGCTGTTTTGCAGGAGAAGTTGAGCGAGAGAGAGAGCGCGCAAGCCATTTGGAGTGTATTGGTGCGTTGAGTGAGTGAGACTGAGTGTGTTTTTTGCATTTGAGTGAGCGAATGCCGCTGTTGCTCCAACATTTTATACGTTTTAAAATTTTACTACAATGTCTTGTCTCAGTTCGTTGTGGAGGGGTGGAGGGGGGCAACATCGTACGTTTAGCTTCGGCTCGCGCTGCTGTTCGTTGAGCAGTATGCGTGCGCTTGTTTGGGGTGTGGCTTAAAATTTAAATTTAGCTTTCAAATGGCGTTGGCGTCGACTGCGAGTGTGTAAGCTTGTATATATATGTGTATGCATATTATTTTATGATTGGCGCACACGCCTCAAACTGTCTGTGTGTGTGTGTAAGGGAGCTATGTAAAAATATTTTAAAGCTGCGTCGACGTTGACTGCAGCGCGGTCACCTCACTGCACCTCACTCCACTCTCAGTGCCATTGTGTCGTCTGCTTTGTGCTTTGTTCTGCTGCTGCTGTTGCTCTGCCACTGTGTATTTTTGCTGTTGTTGTTGTTCTTCTTCTTCTGCTGCTGCTCTCGCAATTTATTTGCCATTCATTTATGCACACATGTGCTGTATGCAGACGTACGTACTCCTCATCCACCCCCCTCCAAGCACCGTCTACCCTACCAGCTTCCACTTGCGTTCCACACACACACTTCTTACACTGAACTGCGCTCTCTTTTGTCTCTTGCTTTATTATTACGATTTGTTTTGGATTTTATTTTATGATACACATAAAATCAACTTTTTTTCCCCTTTTTCCAATGTGTCAAGTGCATTAATTATAATTTTTATATAAAATTCAGTGATAATCATAGTACAATTTTCAACTATAAAATTTGCTCTTTATCAATTAAACAAGTCATAAATTCATTTTATGCGTTTCATTTTACAACTTTTCGTATGTTTTCTTTTGACTTTTCAACTTGAAAATCATAAAAAACAATGTCGAATTTTCAATAGATATTCTAGGAACACTGTTTAAGCCAGAAAAACTTCAAGCATATTATAACGAAAAGTCAAAAATTCAAGGTGACCAAAAAACACTAATAAATATATAAGAAAAAAATAGATATATACAATCTCTTCATACATACATCTGTGCATAAAAAACATGCCTGCTGGCAGGTAAAAAATCATAAAAAATCGTTACAAAGTCATAAAAAAAAAAAAAAAAAAAAGTCGGTAGTTGTCAGTGTTTACAGTTTACTAGGTAAACGTCTAGAAGATCGTATGCTACAAATTCATTTGTCCTGGACAGAGCGTTTAACGCCCAAAAGGCGCAACATTTCCGTTAGCGATAGCCACCTATAGTGCCAGACCCAAGTTGTGATGCTACTTGAACTCAATATGTGAGTGTTCATATACCCTGTAAGTGTGGTTAAGCAGTGTGAGGAAGTTTTAATGAAAAATTTAACAGAATTTTAGAATAATTTTAGATTTTAAAAGTCTATACCTATTGCTATGCTTGAGATATAGTTCTGAAATTAGGTATATATGGGTTTAAGATCTTTAGCTACATATTCTGCTACATATCAGCTCAATCGACTACTAAAATAATATATAAAGAGCAATTTTTAAAACGAGCTCATACAATAAGAAGAATTCGAAGCAAAATTTTATATATTTATTATTTTTAAATTATGAAAAACTATTGATATACTTAAGCTGTTTTACTGATATTAGTTATATGGGTGTCTCAGATCTTTAACTACATATTCTGTTAATTTCAGCTAAATCGCTTGATTGCTTATGCGTAATTTTAGCATTTTTAAGAGCATGCGCTTGTTAAAGTGGTATATTCAATATATTTTGGCGAATTATTACAGGGTATGTATTAGTCGACTTATAGCTTTATGATTGTATACTTCTTTTTTTGCGTTTTTTTATGATGCTCACACGAAATGGTCAAAAAGCCGCGCTATCGGCCTCCCTCTGCTGCGCTTCTCTCTCCTTCTCGCTGCTTGTAAATTGCGTCGATTTCCACGTAAATCATAAAAAATGTAGATACCCTGGAAGCATCCTGTTGCTGGCTGCTACATGTTAATTAGGCCTGACCGTTCAAGTATTTGGCTATTTGACGGGTTTTCTGCTACTGGTTCTTAACCATCTACCCAGCAGCTCCCACGTTCACAAGGACTTGCTAAAAAGGCTAAAGGCTTCACGGGTTTTTTCCCATTTTTTTTTTTTTGACTTACTGACTGAAAACCGTTTGACTTCTTTGAGCCCTTTTTGGGTTCTTGCCATATGGCCATAAAAAATGAAATAGTTTAGGTTTCTTTTTAAGGCAACGTCCTTGGAGCATCGTAAACATTTCACTCATTGCCGAGAATTACTTAAGTCAATGTAGGCAAAAGATCATAAAAACTAGCGACTAGAAGAGTTCACGATTTATTTTATTGGGGCGGCCGGAAAATATGAAAAAAACAGAAAACTGAAATGAAAACTAAGGTACAAAAATTTGTTGGAAAAAAAGTGAAATGCGTAATGAAAGTCATAAAGTGAATTAGACCTTGGTAGTAGTAACATAGTAGTACATGCAGGTATTTCGAAAACTATTTTCCGGGCAGATTTTGTGGTGTTTTCTTTTATAATTTTGTGGCTTTTCATTTCATTTTAGTGGCCATAAATGTGTGGAAAATATTTGGAAAATGAAAACAGAATACTCAAGTGATTGCTTATCAGCAAACGGATGTGACGAAACTAAATTTAAAAGAGAACTGCATGTAAAATTTTCCACTAATCCTACGTCTAATCAAGCTATGGTTTAAAGCAAATATTTTTTACCCTAAAACTCGTGGGAAAATAGCAAAACTCTAGAAAATCTGAGGGAAAAAATTTGCCCATTAAATTTTCAAGAACTGCAAAACTAAATCAAAAACCGTTGGAAAATGCTAAAGACGCAATTATCAAAAAAAAAAAAGAAAAACGAATCCCGAAGAAAAGAAATTAAAAGAAAGTTGCCCAAAAAATCAAAACCACCCCAAAAAAATAAATGTTATATAAAAAAGGTGGCACGAAATTTTCATGCTAAAAATTGAAAAATTGCATAAAAAAGCGGAAGAAAAACTACAGCAGAATCGGGGGGGTAGTTTGGGAAATGGAACTTGCAACGCTAGACGTACGTACGTACGTTCGTATGCATATGCGTTAAGGTCGACTACCTGAGAATGTCCTGTCGTCGTCGTCGTCCTCATCTGGGGTGTCAAATGCATAAAAACTACCGTAAACCGTAACGTGTTTTCTACGATTTCTACCAAAAATTCCTATTTTTTGTTTTTGTGTGGCTCGTTACCTTTCTTTGTTTGCTTTTAAAGAACATTTCCTTATCGATAGACAACGCAATTGATTTGAGTCGTTTTTTACCCAAAAAAAAAACTTCAAAGAAATCAAAGGAAAGGACATAAATAAAAACGGTCGATTGTCATTGGGATACTTCATCATGTTACGCAGCACAAAGCCGAATCAAAATTGTCATTGGAGATACATATGCAGGCAATCTTCAGATTCCAATTCAAGTACGGCCTAAAAAAAGAAGAAAACCCAACTCTATCGAGTTTCGTATCATGCATAATTTGCCTGAAATACTCGCGCCAAATTCGTAATGAAAATAAAGAAAATATATTTTGCTAGACAAGCTGCAACAGCTTTGGAATCAGGAGCCTTAGGAACCACCCTGTTGTTTGTGGACTCAATCAACCCAAACTACCCAACTAATAAAATGTAACTTGAGTTTAACAAATTTTTCTGCGAGTTTTTCAGCTAAATTGTGACCGGGTTTAAGATGCTTAACTGACGATTAGAATGACGGACAAATTTAATTAATACCCAGACACGTACATATATAGTACATATACATATGTATATCTGTATAGTTGAGTTGAGGGTTTTGAGTTTCGCACAATAGCGTATAAAAGGGGTGCTTAACACCCCCTTGGCAAATATTTTTGTAACAAAAATGTGATTTTTATCGCTAAAATTGATTTTCAACATAATATGCAGCGCGCACTGAGGGTTTAACATTGAATGCATTTGAATGTAAAATCAAAAAATCGAGCTAGTGACGAAAGTACATTAATAAATTTATGCAAAATACGAAATTTTTGAATACTTTTATAAGCTGAAGATTTTAAGTAGTATTTATTAAAGTTATGAATCACTTTCTTAATAATATTTTACTTAAATTCGCTTGTGACAAAAGTAAATAAATTGAAAATGTTTTGAAATTCATTTATATCTTATGTTTTTAATTTGAGCTTACAACACTTTATTGCCTAAAGGTATCTGATGAAAAAATAAGTATACTAGGCACGCTAGGTACGAAAGTAAAAAATTATATAGCTTAAGTATTGTATTGCTAACAAATTATTATGGTACCATTTAGTACATTATATAATAAAATATGTGTTTTAATAAAAATATTACCTATACGCTAGTGCCGAAAGTGTAATGAATGCATATTTTATTTATTTAATATACATATTTTCATAATTGGCTCCATTACCTACTCTTTCTCTCTCTCCCTCTCTCTTTTCCACTTTTTTCGATTAAGCAACAGGCCTATTAAGTACACTAGTGACGAAAGTATAATTATATTAATAGTTTATTTACTAATACTATATTTGGTTTTTTTAACTACTATTTTACTACCCACTCTTATAAAGACATTTTTAAATTACACTTGTTTTTGTCGCCAAATTTTGCATATTAAAAACGCTAGTGACGAAAGTAAATGCTTGCAAGTTCTTTATGATTTCGCGACTCTTTTGAAGTTCAAATTGTGCTTACCATTTTGTTGTTGTAGCTTTAAACAGACATCCTTGGCACTGGCATTGCTAAAGTGTTTATAGAGTGCCAGATCCTGTTGTTGTTGTTGTTGTTGTTGTTGCTGCTGCTCCTTTAGCTCCTGTTTCTGCTGCTGCTGCTGCTGCTCCTGTTGAGTTTCATGCTGCTGCTGCTGCTGTTCTCGCTGCAATTCGGGTTCAGTTTTCAAGTTGAAAGGCGACAACACCAAGTTGGCATCAAGTTGTTCTAGTTCATCACTTGACTGCCGCAGCAGTAGTAGGGGTGGGGTAGAGGAATTGCCATTATCCTTGTGCTCCGAATCATTGTTGTCCTGTTGGATAGCAGCAGTAGCGGTGTCTGTGTGATTTGCGCTGACATCGCGCATATTTGTGTCAACATCTTCTTTGTGATTCTCACAGCTCGTTAGCGACTCGCTTTTGGCCACGTTCTGTTGACTCTTCAATTGGCCAGCAAACGACTCGAATTTAAAGTTGCCAACTGCAAAGAGTAGAAGGGGAGGAACAATGAGTAGTTGTTCACCATTTTGTGAGTGAGCTTCAGTTATTTGAATAGATTACGCAATGCACCAATCAGCGATAAGAAAGGGTTGCCACACACACACACATTAACATAAGCCCCACGTTAGTCAAATCACAGCAACCCTTTTTTTTAGGGCTTCTTTGCTGTCCGCCATTTGAATAAGCTGCTGCTCATCACATAAAAAAACGCCTCCCTTGTGTGCCGTTAACCCAAATATAAAAGGGGTTGATTTACATAATAAAAAAAAAATGAACGCACTTTTTTTTTTATGTCACGGATTTCATTTTAATATTTCCCCCGGGGTTGAACAAACCCAACTCTTCTATATGCGCAAACTCCAGCTTGGAAAATTGTTGAGGAAACTCTTCAGCACTCCAAAACAGGTCAAGGAATCATTTCATTGGCTCAAGTGCCTCAAAAAGTGGCACGGCATGTGTCCTGAAAACTCTACTATGTATTTTGAGGCCAAAGCGTTGAAGCTTGAAATAAACGGCAGGACATGACCTTTTGAGAGTGGCACAAAAAAAAGTGCTTGAGCAACAATTCATATGGAAATTCGTTAGCAATATGTTCGATTTTAGAGTGCGAAAAGTGTGTGAAAGAAGAGGAAAAGTTGGGAAAGTCGGGAGGAAAGTAATATAAAGAAAGTGTAAGGAATGAATTAAAATGAAAAAGAAATTAAAAAAAACGGAAAGTTTGAAAGAGGGTTTTGGGTTTATCACGATAGCTTTAAGACTAAGAGACTATGGGCAGATGGACATAGCTATATCTACTCGGTTTCTGCTGCTGATGAAGAATATGTATACTTTATGGGGTCTGCCACGCCTACTTCAATGCGTTATGGGAGCTATGTTATATAGTGTTTCTATCTGGTCAATATAAATAGTATTTATCTGTACCAAATTTCATCAAGCTAGCTTTAAAACTGAGACGTTAGTTAGCATAGAAACATACGAACAAACGGACGAACAATCGGACGGACAAACGGACGGACGGAAAGACGAACATATCTGTGTATAATGACTCGTCTATGTCTCCAACACATAGAAACAGACAGACGGTCAGGCGCACGAATAGCCAGACGGACAGATGAACATAGCTATAACTAATAATAATATTGGGTTTAGTATTTTTATGCCTTAAATATAACTTAGCTTAGCTTAGCTATAACTAATAATAATATTGGGTTTAGTATTTAAGGCATAAAAATACTAAAATACTAAACCCAATACTATTATTAGTTATAGCAAACCTGATATCTTAAAAGTATGATCAACCTGTATTCTAAACTCTATTGTTTGCCAACTATTTGCACATTTGCTACCACAATATCTATCTAAAACTAAACTTGCGGTATTTTAGATCAATTTCTCGCATCGTTGCAACTGAAATCCCAAAAAAGAGAGAAACCCTACATATACAGCCTGTTGCGCAATCTGAAACCGAGTGACTTCTAAGAATACGCCGACAAGGATAATGGAACATGGCATTATCCTTGGCATTTGGCACTAAGCCACTAAGATTGAAAACATAGAGACACAGTACACAGTACACTGCACTGAAGAAGAAAAAAAACTGCAAACGAATTGCATTGTAATAAGGACGATAAAAATTATTAGACAGCGGACGGGGGAGTCGCTGCAGAAGAATAGAGTTTTTCACGAAACTAAAAAAAGTGCCAACAATTACGAGGAAGTGCCACCCAAAAAAAAAAAAGAAAAAAAAAGATTGCGTTCATAAATCTAATGTCAGTTTTGGGTTTTAATTAAGTATCCTAGAAGAAGAAGACGACAAGAGAAGCATACACACACAGATCAAAAGATCAACCTGCAGTGGAGATGAAGCAGTGGAAAAAATGTGTCCACTGTGCGCATGGGCCAGGTGTAAAGGCCATAGAAATCAGTGAATTGTGCCATTGTGTCTTAGCCGCTCTCGCTCTTTTGCTCTCTCTCGGTAGCAGCGTGGGAACAGCAGCTTGCGCAAAAGGACACCAAGTGCAATTTTCTGGCATTGTCTCTTTCAGTCAGTCAGTCAGTGAGTCAGTCAGTCTGTCTGTCTATCACTATTAACTGCACCCGCTGCGTAACGGGCTCAAAGTGTGTAACTGTAACATTGTATAAAGAGAGCGAGAGAGACTTGATTTGTTGGCTACGCAACAAAAAGTGATTATTATTGTTGTTGCTCTTAAGCTATTGTGCAAAAAAGTAAAATTTATTGCATGCACATTGATCTTCTGCTTCTGCTTCTTCTTCTCTTACAACTGCACTCTTTTGTCACACATATACATATACACTCGCTTAGACCGCCCAATGCATGTTGAAGTCGTTAGGCCAAGCATAACACAAGTGTATACGCAGCCAGCGCAGAGAGCTTAAAGCTTTTTGCGTCTGCGCTCATTTAAATAGCAGCCAGCAGCAGCAGCCAGCAGCAGCCGCCTCTGTCGTCGCCCGCGCTCTCTTTGCTCTGTTTAATGTGCTCTTAACACGCAAATGCGTTTGCATACCCACGACACCACCGCCGTCGTCGCCGCCGCCGACGTTGCAGTCGCCGTCAAAGCTCTGTTGCTTACTCGTACAATTAGCGCATTTAATTTGCGATGCGTTGGCGGTTGGCGTCAGTTTGCTCGCTGCTGCTGAGCATGGCAACGGTGCTGGCAGGGGGGGTGCGCGCATTACACGCCTTTCTACACTTCGCTGCTCGTTTGCATAAATTTCGTGCCAGGCAAACGCAGTCTGTCTCGCTTGCACGTTTTGCATGCGCAGGTGCAGCAGCTCGTGACGTATGTATGTATGTTGTTGTTGTTGTTTTTTTTTGTGTGTTTGCTTTTGTGTTTTCGTTTCGTGCGTTTTGTAATTGCAGTTATTTGGCTCAAAACAGAGGAAAAAAAATGGGAGAAGCAGCAGCCGCAAAAGAAATAATTGCGTAAATTTAAGCATTTGAAATACATATATTTAATTTAATTTATATTTCTATTTAAATTCGCGTTTTTTTGTTTTTTTTTTATTTTGATTGCAAATTAAGTGAAAATGTGTTGGAGTTTATCGACAGCCATAATTATGTGTAGTGTATGGCAGCAGGTAAGTCAAAGGCGTTTACCCCATTATAATGTTTATGTGGAAAAATAAAAAGAGGAATATATTAAAATCAGATTATACTTATGTATATAATTAGTTTTAACTACCGTTTAATCGCATAATACGTAGCGCATTAAATTTTGTTATTGCTTTGCAGAAGAATGGGGAGAGAGAAAGAGAGAGAGAGAGAGAGAGAGTGCGAGCTTTTGCACTGCGAGCGCTGAAGAGAGCCTATGAGCGCCATTGTGGATTGTGGAACTTAACGGTAGTTCGCTGTTTTGATTCAGCTTAAAAGTAGTTGACTAGCTTATGCCCTGTAGATAACTTAAATAAAATAAAAATTAACGAGTTTTAAACGTATTAAACTGTTTTTATACCCTCTGAGGGGTATAATGGGTTTGTCAGAAGTATGTAACAGGCAGAAGGTGGCGTGGCAGACCCCATAAAGTATATATATTCTTGATCAGCATCAACAGCCGAGTCGATATAGCCATGTCCGTCTGTCCGTCCGTCTGTCTGTCTGTCTGTCTGTCTGTCTGTCTGTCCGTATGAACAAACAGATCTCAGAGATGGTAAGAGCTACAATATCCGTTTTAGTCAGTATCGATCACATATTTAGTCAGTCAATACAAGTTTGTTTCCTTTTTTTGATGCCACGCCCCATTCGCCCACAATAAGCGAAAAACCAGACATACCTCGGAAAAAATACATGTTTTTGGCAAATATCTCGGTAACTATAACACCTAGGGACACCAATTTTGGCATGCAGGTTGCTATTTACAATATAAATATAATGCCATCAAAATTTATTGGATGCCACGCCCCCTTCGCCCACAATTGCGTTGAAACTTTGAATGTCTCTGGCTCACTTATTTCTTAACGTATAGTTTTATAACTTGGTGTATAATTAGAGACAAATAATATTAAGAAATACTGAAAATTGCATCAAAATCGGACTATAATTAAAAAAGTTTTTAGTACAAACTTAAATTTTTATCGCAATAGCAGTGCACTGCTTTTGTTTACGCTGCAGTGTTTACAAGCAGTGCACAAGCAGTGCATGTGTATCTAAAACTTACTCAGTGCACTGCTTGTGTGTATAAAATTTACTCAGTGCACTGCTTGTAAGCAGTCCAAAATGAATTCATATAATTGGAAACGAAGCTCAGAGGGTATTACACGGTCGGCATGCCCGACTGACATTTTCTTTCTTGTTTTTTTTATGTATTATTATAAACAAAATTAGTTTTGTTCAAATACTTTCTATAAAACACATTAATACAACTAAATCTAGTTTTCTTCTCACTACCCGCAACATTTTAATGACTTTTAACGACTTTTTGCAATTTTCCAGCATTTGCCAAAAACAATTTAAAATCCATTTTTTTTTTGTTCCCAAGAATAAACTCGTTTTTATGCAGGCAACAATAAATTTTGCTGCGTTCAAAAATAAAATACGTTACAAGAAGAAAACACACACAAAAAGAAATGTGAAAAAAATCACATCAAGAGGTTAAATGTCACTTAAGCGGATTTTCGTACATTTTTTCAATCAATTAGTTTTTCTCTCATTTTGCACATTTTTTAAGTAAAATTGCGCGCAAAATAACAAAAAACACAAAAAAAATTGGACGAAATTTTTGATTGCAGCTGCCTGAGAAACATTTTGACACAAAAAAAAGGGGTTGAAAGCAAAAATATATAAAAAAGGGGATTCATTAAAAATGTGGGCATGGCCAACGTATAAAATTTTCAACCCTGTTTTGCATTTATCAAAATTCTTTTTCCAAAATGATAAGCAATAAAAAGCAGCGAATATCTAACGAGAATTGTGGCAAACGTCTAGTAGCATAAAATGGCAACGTGTTCAGGGGAAAGGGGTGCGGTTAGACAAAGTATATGTATATAGTGGCACAGTGTATATAGTTAACGATTTTCAACTTGTAGTGCTACTACTATATCATTGTGTGCGCATCACGCAGTTAAAAAATGCTGACAGCGGGGCGAAACGCTTAAAAAACAAAAGCTGAAACTCAAATTGTATAAAATTGGAGTAACAATGAGCTAAGTGAGTGTGCAAAACTACAAGATACGCTGTGTTTAAAAAGTTGAGCTAAAAAAGTGCATAGAAAACGCAATTGGATTAAAGATTTATGTAAAATACTGAATTTTAAGTGAAATTATATTCAGTTTATTATGAAATTTTCAGGATAAGTTATGATTAACAAACTAAATAAGACCGCCAAAGCAACTAAGCTGTTAATGTTGATTGGGGCGAAAAAAATGGGGTGTTTCTAACTCAAAAACTTAAATTTTCATTCTTCATTTCTTACTGAACTCATTCAATTTGATGCTTATTTAAACAACTAAGCAAAAATATAAAAATGTACCTATTAAGATTAAGTATTTTTTAAGCAAATTAGTTATTTAAGACTTGTATATGCACAGCATTAATATACCCCATTGCTGCCTATATTCCCCAGGGTACATAGTGGGTATAATTCGGCTATTCAAACTGAGCGCGTGCGCACCGCACCTTTGACATGTTTACCCGTGTAGCGAATATAACCCACGGCTGCCGAAAGGATACCAAAAGGATGCGTCAAGCGTGCTGCGCATGCGCCCTGCGCTCTCTGCTCACACCATTGTTGTTCTTGTTGTTGTGTAACCCAATCGGCGTGCTAGTCTCACTTTCTCGCTCTCTATCTCTATCTCACCCTCTCACTCTCTTACACAGAACATTTTAAAGTGAGGCGTCGAGATTTTGAAAACATTTTGTCGCTAAATGTGGCGGAACTTGAGCGACGCATTTATCATCATTAAAGGCAAAAACCAGCGTCAGATGCACGCTGTATTCTCCTTTCACTTTTCACTCTCCTACACCCCTCTCTCGCTCACTCACTCTCTCATTTATTACCTATCTCTTTCTGTAACTCCTCAAAAAAGGCTTGTGGCTGCGGGTTAGACAGCTGCCTCTATTTGTATAGAAATTTAATTTGACATGCAAACATACACATAGAGAAACACGGGGGCAGTCATTGAATGGATAGCATATGTTATATATACATTGGTATATTGGGGAAGGTGAAAGGATTCTGTCAACAACAAAACAAACGCGACTTCCGACTGACTGTAATTCGAGACGAGTGAAAGTAATTTGCGACAAATTTCCATTTCCATTTCGAAATTTCTCATATCTAATTTCTCAGTTTTTTCCAGTTTTCCGAAAAGTGAAAGCCATGCAAATGATTTTCAGCTGTTTGTGGCATTTCATTAAAATTTTTTTGCAAAAAAAAAAAACAAAAAGGAAAATAGAAAACATTTTTTCAACGTGCGAAATTAATGAGCCCAGAAACATTATAAATTATTATTCACATGGAGCGATTTGAGCCAGTTGTTTGCATTATATTTTTTATGCATATTTTTTTTATGTAGATGCTTAGTTTAAGATATGTGTTAAGTGCATAATTATGTGCTTTAAAAGAGAGACGTTAAGTTTAGTTTATTTTTAAAGCATAATATGGGAATTTTTTGCAGTTTTTCCTTTAAAATTGCAACATAGTAATGTCAGCTATATTTTATACCCAACATATTTTAAATTATTAGTTTCGCTTCATAAATTTTGACCCAAAATGACTCAACCTGTCGGCATGAAATTGCACTTTGCTGCTCAACAAATTCGCTACTAAAAACCCAAAAGATCCTTTTCAATTGAATGCAGCGCAAAACACTTTCCCATGCAAATTTCTCAATGATTTTGCATAAGATTGTTCCAAATGGTTGCTAAGAATGCTGGGAAAGTGAAGAGAACAATATATGTTTAAAGGCAATCACCTGCAATCTGGAAGAGAACAAGAAAAGTAAAAGACATTTTTGCAATACGCAGGTAGATGAAAGACTTTTACTTTCGTCACAGGAACACTATGTGCACTATGTGTGTGCATTACTTACTTACACTCGACTGGAGAGCAAGAAGGACGAAGGAACCTGAACTGAAAACTCATTTCGCATTATCCCATTGATGAGCACTCATTATTATTATTATTTTTATTATTTAAATACGCACCTTGCTCTCTACCCAAAAATAAGGGACGTGGGAATGTAAACAAGTCGCTTGTCTTGCCATTTTTCTTCTCTTTACTTCCCTTGCTATTTTCCTCATTTTCCTATTTTATTTTGCTTAAAGATTTTTGCCTTTCTTCCCCAAAAAAAAAATGTTAAACAACGCTTGGAATTTAAACGAAATTTAATTGTATTTTGTCTAAAAGGCAGGCAATAAGAATGAACCAGGAAACTATGGAACCTCCTTCAGCAAGAAAAAAACCTTCTCAGTTGTTGTTTTGGTCTTCTGGCAAACGGATATTGAGCCAATAATTTGATTGTTTGACTCAGTTGGGCAGTTTTGTAATTGGAAAATTCGTTAAAAAACTGTAGAAAAAAAAAGGTTCAGCCAAATGAAGCATCAATAGACAGCTGCAAATTGTTTTCAAGTTGAAGAGAATTTTATTAAAAGAGTATAAAGAGTATATAATAAAATTAAGAATTAAATATGCTATTTTGCTAGAATTTTTATAGTTTTTATACAGATTTTAGTATATTTTATAATGAGCTAAATATTTGGCAACAACAGGCAAAATAAAGTATCGGAAATTTTGCTAAAGCTTCAGAGCTTTTGTTATTCAGAGCTTAACACTAAGATATGCAAATTTGAATAAAAATTTTGCATAAATTAACTAACAATTTGCACAAACTAACAATTTTGTAATGAAAAATACAAAATTCTATTATTCTATTTTTACTTAGAAATCTTGCTGTTGTTGCAATTAACATTGCTGTTGTTCTTGTTGTTTGTATTGCTGTAGTCTTAGCATATTTCGTATTATTCATAGCATTTTGCCCCACATTAGTCATGGTAATTACAGCAAATAATAATTGCAATAACAATTAGCACAATTATTGTAATTTACGTTTTGCAGTTTGCTACTCTTCTTCTTCTTCTGCTGCTTGTTGTAATTTCAATTTGCAAATGTGCCTCATTATTATTTTTTGTATTGCAAACAGAAAAAGGTTAGAAAAAGAATTGATAAATATATAAAAGAAAACAGAAACAGCTGTAAAATTAAGCAGCTAACTGTTTATTATTTAAATTACATGTTTCACTGCTTAACCCTTGATTAACCGCCTTAACCCTGCGTTGCCAGCGCAAATTTTGTAATTGCAATTTTTCAATTTCGCTTGTAAACTTGCTACAGTTTTTCGCACTTGTTTTTTGTTGCCACAGCGTCGCTATGCATACAACATGCAACAGGTGAGTCATAAATTAATTGCGGCAATCCACTACGGTTACCCCCCTCGCTAGCCCCTCTCGCTGTGCAGCCTTAAACACCCGCTGTGCTGGGTGTATTTTTTGCATATATTTGCGTATGCAGCAAAGCGCGCGCCTCAATTCGTTGCACTTCATAAATTTTTACTAGGCGCTGCGCTGCAACATGTGGCAATGTTGCCAAAGGGGTGGGCCCTGCCAAGGGGTTTGGCCTGCATTTTTGTTGCAGTTGTTGTTGTAGTTGTTGTTATTGTATTTGTTGCTTGCAACTTTATGCAGCAGCAGCTTTAATTAGGTTTACTGTTTGCTGCGTGCAGCTGAAAAAAATTGAAATGCTTTCAACTTTGCCGCATCGTGTGGCAGCTAAAGATCAAAGTCAAGGATCAACACAAAAATACAGATCGACAGAGCGAGAGAGATGCTTGTTATGATGATTTCTGTTAGCTCTCTCTCTCTCTTTCGCTCACTCTATCTCCCTCTCACTGTCTGTCTGCGTTGCCATTCATAATAATGCGAAGCAATCGGCCACAAAAGTTGCACAAATCAAAGCGGCAACAAGACACAAATGTCAAAACGAAAACCCCAAAAGCCAAAAAGGCAGCAGCAGCAACAACAACAACAAAAGCAGCAGCAACAACAACAACAAAAGCAGCAACAGCAGCAACAACAATAAAAGCCGCTCAACAACTTGGCTGACAGCCAAGACCATTATTCCCACTCTTTCTACACTGCCTCTCCCTGTCTCGCTCTTCCTTGCTTCTCCAAACTCACATCTCTCTCTCTTCCTCTCTCTCCCTTTTCTGCTTCGCTTTGAGCTTCTTCTTCTTCTTCCTTGGCCATCATCATCACATTGTTTTCGGCCTGGTTTATGCTCTCGGCAAACAAAGCAAATTGACACTGAAAATTGTTAACATTGATAGAAATGTCACGCTGTCCGCGTTGCATCGTTTTCGTTATCGTTATCGACACGCAATCTACAGCTGCAACATGCAAATTGCTATACAATTGACATGACCTTCACTGTGCATTATATATATCTACTTTATTAACATAACTTTAGATTTTATGGCTTTATTTTAGCTTTAAGCAACTGTAACATAACCTCAAATAAAGACAAATAAATGTGCTTTAGTAAAAAACTATAATTGAAGTTATTTGAAGCCTTAACTTTTAATTAAATACATTTTATTTTATTTATTTAATGGAAGGTTTGTTGTGAATTAATTTCAGGCTCATTACTCTTTACGTTTGGGCTGAGCGTTGATCAGTGAATTTGTCTGTTAGACGCTAGGGAGTTAGAGATTCATACATTAATTAATTTTTCAGCTAAAATTTGCTATGAAAAATTTTGCATGTTATTTTGCAGATTATAATTTTGAAATTGCCTAGAGAAAATAATTTTTTAATTAAAATAATAAATATAAATATAATGTATTTGTAATTTTTAAAACTATCATACAAATTTTATAAGAATGCATTTATGTAACTTTTAATACTAAAGATATTCATAACATCAAATATATATGACTTTTGATATTACTTACGATGATTAGCAAAGTTTCCTAGTATTCTTAATTAAACGCTTGATTTCCACTTGTAAATCAATAACTCCCTATTTTCTCTCTCTCAACATTTCAATTAAAAGCTTAATAATATATTAGCTCTCAACATATTGGAAATTGTAGCTTATTACAACGTTTTCGAATTTCATGTGTAATTTGAGAGTTTCAACAATTGATTTTTTTTGGCCTGCAATTTTAATTGTTTTAAACAATTTTTAAAGTTGTTGCCATTGTGCATATTATAATTACAACAGAAACATTGCAAAAAAAAAAACAAAAACGATTCGATATTAGTAGTAATTAGACGCATTGAAATAATAAAAGTTAACAAAGCAAACTGCTGCATGTAAATTGTTGCAAGGAGTAGCGGAGTAGCAGTAACAACAACAACAGCAACAGCAACAACAACAACAGCAGCAGTAACAACAACAACAGCAGCAGTACCAACTACAACAACTACAGCAATTGCCAAACACGAAATGTACGCAAATAAGTTAAAGCCAAAGCAAAAGTTGTAATTTTTCAATTGAATGCACAGCACAGTTTGTTGTTATTGTTGTTGTTGCACGCATATTTGTAGTCAGGGTTACAACAACAACAACTACAAAGACTACTACTACACAGAATACAGGCGACGGGAATAATTAGCATGCACTGCGATTAACATATAATTAATTGTTGAAAAAAAAGCTAAAAAATTATATTACGCTATGCCATCCACAATTCAAAATTGCTACAACAACAACAGCAGCAACAACAGCAGCAAACATCATTTTTTATCAGCATTCGCATCGCCATCGCATGCAAAACACATTCTCTGGCACAAAAAAGCGGAGACAGTTAAACAACGAATACAACAATACACTATCAACATAAAAGAAAAGAGAGCTTTACTATTTACTCTAGAGTTTCAAGGAAAACTAGATAAGAAAGAAAAGTACAGACGAGCACGCCAAACCATGTAATACCCACTGTCATTTATTTACAATTATATGCATTGAAATTGGGTGAAATCTTCAAATTCGAACCCATAAAGTATATATATTCTGAGCCTACACAAAATTTCCAATCGATTGGAATAGGTTTTGAAAAAAAAGGTGAACATTTTTTTTTGTATGTTTTTCTGAAAAAACGTCAAGGGGTAGGTATGCAAAAATTTTTTAAAAAAAGAAATTTTTAAAAATTTTGAAAAGAAATTATAGATATGTTAAGGGGGTCAAATGCTGCTTAAAATGCCATTACGATCAAAAATCGCAGCAGCTTTGACAAAGTTATCATAGTTTAAAGTATAAAAAATTATCATAGCGTGGCTTCAACTGCCCATAACAAGGCTTAAAATATATTTCCGACCCCAAAAAGCATATGTTTTTATAACCAACATAAGCTGATTGATATATTAGCATTATTTTTAGAAAAGAATAAAAGTCGAATCTTTAGTTTAAACTTACTTTTAACTAAATCAAACTCTCTCATTAGCTAAATGACAAGCTGCCTTTATAGGAGGTATGTGCCGTTCGTTTGTAGAGTATTTGAATAACAATAAACAGGTGCAGTGTGCACTAATTAGTTGCACAACAGACCGAAAAAACAACAAAAGATACGCAAATATTTTTGCCATTTGTGCCGTCGCGTCGCTGCTTTCATAACTTACAACAACAACAACTACAACAAAAACTAGCAGCAGCAGCAGCGTGTGGCAGTAATTGAAACAACGGCGACTGCGCAGTTGGCAGCGCTTTGGCTCTGAAGTTTTGTCTCGCAAAGTTCAATTAACGCATTTTCCTAGCAAATAACTTGTAATGCTGCCAACGCCGCCGCTGGCGTCTCCACTTAAGCGCTCAAACAGGCCAGAACGTCTGTCTGTGCAGCGCGAAAAACGAAAGACTCAGGCAACGAACTTGCCGCATCGCAAGCAAATCGATAATGCGGCTAAAGCGGCACAGCAAGAGCTTTTTTGTGGCATTGGCAATTGGAATTGGTAAAACGATATTGCGGCTATATATATATACAATATAAATAATGTAATGCCATGTTGCATATGCAAATTTTGCTATAAATCAGTTGAAATCTATGACTTGCAACACTTGCAGCACACCCCTGCTGTGCCAGCGAAATGAAGTTCTCAACAGTTGGTCGCTCAATTAGCGGCAAGTTCTTGTTGCGGTTGTGCTTGTGGTTGCAAGTTGTCATTGCCAGGGTTGCCACTGCAACTGCCAGTTTGGAGGTGGCAATTTATGTGGCAGCTAGGCGCACATTACGTCCGTTGTGTTATTAGCAAATGTTTAATTATAGTGCACAATATCGCCTCCTTTTTTACTCTTCTACCACTCCTTTTTGGGGCTGCTCTTTTGGCTTAACTAATTGCTCAAGTTGCAACTTGTTGCTTGCCACTGACTGACACAATTGCCTGTCAATTGTAATTAGTTGTGCTTTTTGCACAGCCAGGCAAAGGGGAAACCCCCTTTTTTCGTAGCGGTTTCTAGTTCTTACAGCGCACAGCGTCACAGGGCTAGTTAATAATTTTTATTTTCTTCTTTTTGCTTTTATTCAACGTAAGCTTAGAGTTACAGTTAGTCAGTTAATAGCTGAGGGTTATATATGGCAAATTATTTAGTTGGAAATTTTTATTATAGATCTGTTAGATTTTGTTGGGCGCCATCTAGCGTTGCGTAGCAGTAGCAGTAGCTGTTTTCAGGGTAAGTTTTCTTATAAGCAGATCAATATGTTATAGTTTGGTAACAGCAGCAACTTAGTTTTGCATTCCAATTAGAAGTTTTAGGGGTGGAAAAACGTAGATGAAGAGAATGAAAATAAGAAATGTAATAGTTGGAAAATGTTTAATGGTAACTGATATTCAGCTGCTGAATCTGATTTGTATTTTAAAACCAAATCTTCAAAAAGAAAGGGTTTTATATTAAAAAATTTAAAAAATTCAAAATTCAAATGTTCGAGAAATATGTTATGCATTGCAAAAGTCCTTTATAATATAATATGTATATATTTAATGTTTCTATATATGATCGTAGATTACACATACATACTACTCTTCAACATGGTTTCGCCCCTAGTTTATATTTTATATTAAAATTCATAAATTTCATTTATTAAATTTTTTTCGATATATTTAAATGTTCATGTAATGCATTAGCAAATTCCTTTTATAATATTATATATACCTAATGTTTTCTATATATGATCGTAGATTACGCATACATACAAATCTTCAATAAGGTTTCGTACCTAGCACACAAAGTAATATTTCAGATTCAAATTACAGATTCAAATTACAGCAGCTGAATAAAAATTATGATATGATCAAGAAATTTCGAATGAAAGTATTTAATTTTCGTCTCTAGCGTGGACAGCCTTTCACTCTGCACACTTTTAATAAATTTTATTTAAATAATGTTTTCCATACGTGTATTTAAATAATTCAAAATTTCAGCCACTTTAACGGCTTGTTACAATATGATTATATGTTTTTAAGTTTAAGTAACTCGTCTATAGAGTCGAGTTGGCTAACAAGTCGGCAGCTTAATAGCAAAAATTGTCTGGCCATTTGTCTGCAATGCCATTCAGGTGCAAAAATCAGTTAATAACTCTTTATAACGCAGACAAATAACAGCAGCAGCAGCAACAACAACAACAGCAGCAGCAGACACAACAGCAACAATAGCAACAACAACTCTCTGCAAACACATGATTCATCAGATACAGCAGCAGCAGCAACAACATGAGATCTCGTGACAGCAATTGCCGGCAGCAGCAAACAGCAGCAATTGACAGCAGCCGAGTAGCGACATCTAGCGGCAACGGCGGGCAGCTTTAATGACAACTCGAATTGAGTGTTAAATAACAATTACAACTTTATGAAGTTATTTGTTCGTGTTTATTATCAGCAACAACAAACTAAGAGACTGAAGAGAGAGAAGAGTGTTTGAAGAGAGAGAAGAGAGTCTAAAGAGAGAGAAGAGAGTCTGAGCAGAGAGAAGAGACTATATAGCTTATGCGGAAAGAATTGCAGCAGATTTTAGAGCCACTCTTTTGGCTAATTAGTGCAAGCTGAGGAGCAAAGATCGCTGCCTGCCACACAAAAAAGGTTGCCAAAACTAATTTCAGATATGCATCTGTTGCTGTTGTTGTTGGAGTGGCTGTTGTTGTTTTCGATGGGTAAAAAGCACGCCCTTTTGGCCAAGACAGAGGTCGCCCGTGTACGTACGTTAATGCGGTCCAGGCTTCTGGTTAGTCTACACACAGACTCGAGCTGAATTAAAACCAATCACAGCAACATGCAAAAGAATCTACAGCAACAGCAACAACAACAACAGCAGCATGTTGCTGCCGTGAGTGCTTGCTTGCTGTTGTTGCTAGTTGCTGGGTTTTGCTTTGGTGCTACACCGATTTTTCTTTGGCAGCGTAAAAGTTATATACAAAAGTAATATTCGTCATAATCATAATGATAGGCTTTCAAAGCGTAAAGCAACAGCAACAACTCTGCGGCAACAGCAACAGCAGCAGCAGCAACAACATCACTGCAGCAACAGCAACAGCAGCCGCCATGCCAGTTGATTATGATGATGACTCGCGATCGTCCACTGTCCTGCGTGCAACAGCAGGAGTGGGGGGTGTGGCAGCAATGGGGGCAGCATTGGGGGCACGGCTGTGAAGCTCTCCTCTCTCTTTGGCCAAGCCAAGCGAAGCAATTCAAAGTCGTCAGTCTCAACGTACGACGCGACGTCCGCACGATCCATGCAAATTAAATGAAACGTACAAATTTAAAGCTACAACAAAAAAGTTCCCATGACTTGTAGCAGCAGCAACAGCAGTTGGTTTTTGTTGTTGTTGCAACAACTGCTGCTGATGCTGCGGCAGAGTCAGGCACAGGTTTAACGTGCGGCCACCTCTTGTACCTAGTTATTGTTGTTGTTGCTGTTGGTGTTGCTGCTTTTGATACCCTAACAGTGGGTATAACAAATTTTGAGATCAGCAAATGTGTTAAGCATTTAAAAAGTCCTTCAAACAAGTTATATGTTATCTTGTGTAGGAAAACAAACTGTGTAGAGTTAGTTATTTTGGACTCTAGTGATAAGTCACCAAATACTAAAGATATTCTTATATGATTGATAACTATTTCATTCTATTTCATAGAAGCCTTCACTCAGAAGTAAAATAACTATTTTATAACTTAAGATAACTCTAAAAAACTCACAAATATCGTATATATGGCGAGTTTTTTGCTGTTTGAAAAATTTTTATTAATATCGTTCCACTAAGCCATATACATATATTGAAACTTTTGCTTATATACCTAACAATAGCATTAATAACTTCTTGTTTCTTCAAATGAAAACTATCTTTATAACTCACGATACATTAAAACACTGACTGACAAATAAGGTAATTAATATAATATACCAACAAAGTATGATTAAAGTCGGCTGGCTATAATATATATTGAGCTATTACAAAAAAAACTCACATATTATGTTTTCTAGTGCAGTCTACTTCAACTTAACGTGATTGTTAATTCATCAGCTAGTATCACAAACTTTGTTGTTTCCTAATAAATTATTAATTAATTAATTAATATATAACACTATATATTGCTATCCTATCAAGAATTGTTAATAACTAAAGTAAGAGTATCAAATTGTTGTTATGCCAAACAAAATCTTAACTTTTTTCTCTGTTTGGTTATTTTTTGTGGTTGTTGCGCCTCATTTTCCCATTCATGCATTCAATTCGCTTTCAATGTTTTTGTTGTTGCTGTTGTTGCTGCCCGCGTTCAAGTGTCATAAATCCTTTGGCTTAATAATATGCACCTTACCTAGCCACATGACTGTGCCGCTTGCTCTTTCTCTGCACATTTACTTCTTTTTTTTTTTGGTTTTCTGAAGTTCAACTTGTGTGTTGCATATGTTTCCATATGCTTTTGACTCTGCCACATCGTCAATTATGTGTTGTTGTTGGCTGTGGCTGTGTTTATGTGGGCCAATTGTGGCACAAATTTATTTACACGTTGTTTAGTTTAAGCCACAAAATGCGGCTAATAAAACACAAATTGGACACGTCAAACACACACAGTTAGACAAAAGCTCACAGAAAGGGCAGCCAACTGAACTGAGCGAAAACAGTTTAGCACAACTGTCTGCAGTTCCAAGAACAGTGACGTCAGACGCTAGCGCTGTATGCAAAATTGAAGATCATTGGGTAAATTTTATATATTTTTGAAGCAAGATTCAAAGCCAAAACTTGTAGCCAGAAAATGTTTTGAGCTCCGAACCGAAGTGTTTATAAAGTTTTTAATATAATGAATTATCTAAAAATATTTTTAAGTATTTTTAAAAATTTTAAATTTTTAATTTGTTTATTCGCAAAAAAAAAAAGTAAATCCGCCCATTTGCTAATGAAATGCTGCAACTTGATGATGCGATGCGATATTAAAATGCATTTGCAATGCCAATGTTAATGCCAATGAACAATGAACAACTCAACTGGCCAAGAGCAACGCATCGTCACGTTTGGGCAGTTAAATTTGTTGGCCAATGGCTGTTCGTAGTTGCCCGTTGCTGTTGCGTTCTGTTTGCAGGTTGCAGCTACAGTGTTTACCATAAAAAATGGTAAATCTGTGCTACGTTTTGTTCTTAATACGAATTAAGGATTTGTGGCCCAAGACAACAACAACAACAACAACAACAGACTCTCGACTCATGGCGCTTATGACTTGATGGTGGTCTTGTGGTGCCTCAGTTAAGTTGCTTTCCAGTTAACTGCAACACATAACTCATACGCGGCATGGTCCAACCTCAATTTGTGCTGTGAAAGAGAGAGAGACTTAAGACTGGAGACTGAAGACTGAAAACTCTGACTCCAATTAGCAATAATAAAGCTGAGACGTGATATTTCATTTCCACAAAATTTGCCTACGTCCCATAAAACAAAAAAAAAACACAAAAACGTTCGGCAATTTCCACAGAAAAAGGGCAGCTGGTCAAATTATATGCATAAATAATAATTTTGAAGGAGTCGAAGAATCTTCTTCTTCTACAGAGACACCAAGACTCAGAACTATAAATTTGTTTGTGTGAGCCAGGATGAAAGGATATGTTTTATTATATATTTTTCGGGGATTGCTTAACCCTATCATTAGCATTTCCGCTTTTTATTATTATGCTGCGCTCGCATATAATACCATATTGTATGGTGCCAAGCTGCGCCAGATGATCATACTTAATCATAATTTAAGCTGCAAGAGGGTGAGAGCAACGGACAGTGAGGGAGGGAGCTGGAGGAGTGCAGCTACATGTTCTTGCTTGTCATATGAAAATTGCAGCGCCATTATCCTGAACTCATCCAGTGTTATTTTCTAAAGCGACAGCGGATATGTTGTCTGAAAATTTGCTGAAATTATCAGCATGTTTTTATACCCACTGTCAAGGGTATATTAGGTTTGTTAAAAAGTGCATGCAACAGGCAGAAGCAGGCGTAAAAGGGCACATATATCACGTGCAGAGTCGATGTAGCTATGTGAATCTTTTCGTGCGTTTATCTGCATTGCCTTCCGTCTATCTGACCGTTTGAACTTGCAGATCTCAGAGTTGGTAAGAGCTACAGTCACTAAATTTGGTATTATGGTTCCATATTTAGTCAGTTAGTATGATATTATTTAATTTCTTGGCTACCACGCCCCATTCGCCCACAATTAGCGATAAGCTAAACATACCTTGGAAAAAATCTCAGTAACTAAGAACCCTGGAGACACTAATTTTGGCATGTACTTTTCCAGATAAGTACACTATGTCTATGCTCAAATATATAGTTTTATAACTTCCAAATCATTTTATCGGCTCTCAGAGGGTATTCTATGATCGAGTGTACTCCACTATGCTTTTCCTTCTTGTTATTTTTGGCAATTTCAACAAAAATTAATTGACTTTATGGCCAAAAGCTTTAGCCGCATAGGCAAATTAGCCAAGGTATAGCTATGGGTTTCCTGGGAACACAATTAACTCAAAAGGCGTTAGAGCAGTTGCTCCTCTTTTACAGTTATCACGGAAATTGAGTTTCTAACTCTACCTGAAAACAATTTGCCCAGACAGGAGATGAATGAAAAAAAAAAACTAAAGAACAACAACAAAGATTAATGGATTCCACCGATTTGAATGCCTTTAGCTTTTTGTTTTAGTTCTGACCTCCTTTTTTTTTTTTGGACTACACAAAATTCAGTGGCGATTGCTTGGACAGTTCTTGGTATTAATTTCAAATTCATTTCATTTCGGGAGCCAGCCAAAAAGCTATTTCGCCGCTGTCGGCAAAAAGGCTTTTGAAAAAAAAGTAAAATAATAATAAAATACAAAAAAAAAAGGGAACTCTCAAAAATGTATGTTCCTGACGGCATTTAGTTGCGCCCGATTGACCTTCAAGGCGTTGGAAGGAAGGCGCCCTCCCAAAAGCCAAAGGGAACTTACTCTTACCAAAACCTTTGAGTAACCCTCGTGGAACCCTTTGTGAAACCACATGACGCCGTCATCAAAACGTCTGTCTGTCTGTCTGTTTTTAAAGACTGAAACCTGGCTCCCCTTAAGTCTGTGTTAAAGTCGCTTTTGTGGTTATAAAAATTGTGCCAACAATTTTATTACTTTTCAACACATTTCCAAAAGACGTTTTGCGTTTTAACCCTAGCACTTGTTGTTGTTGTTGTTGTTGTTGTTGTTGTTGTTGTTGTTGTTGTTGTGGGGCGCCAGTTTATTGACTTTATTGCCTGCTGCGTGGCTAATTTTAAGCCAAATGATTAATCAGTCAGTTTTGCTTGCATACAGCAGGTGATAATCCAGGCAGCACAGTGTTAACTGACTATGGAAAAAACTGCATTTAAATACACTGCAGAAAATTATGTTTTAAAAACTTAAAACTATAATTTAATTAAATTTAAATTAAAATAAATTTAATTGCCAAAAGTGCGTTTCACAAATTTAAAACTATAATTTAATTAAATCTAACTTGAAATATATTTAATTGCCAAAAGTGTGTTTCACAAATTTAAAGCTATAATTTAATTAAATCTAACTTGAAATATATTTAATTGCCAAAAGTATGTTTAACAAATTTAAAGCTATAATTTAATTAAATCTAAATTAAAATATATTTAATTGCCAAAAGTATGTTTCACAAATTTAAAACTATAATTTGACTAAAACAAACTTGAAATATATTTAATTGCCAAAAGTATGTTTCACAAATTTAAAACTATAATTTAATTAAATCTAAATTTAAATATATTTAATTGCCAGTCTTTAGCATAGATCAGAATTTTATGTTACCGCTTTACAGTAGAGCAATTCGATTAGAAACTTGCCAAAAAAAAATACAATAATAATAATCATCAAGTGGCCATTATGCAGTCGCCCAAGCTGGCAGTCATTAGGCCAAAACTATTACCAGCCTAAAAGCCTGGTTGAGGGCATTTGGTTTGGAACGTTAGTGGCAAGTTGCTGGTTGCAAGTTTCCGGCTCAAAACCATAGCACACACATACACATACACACGTTGTGCAGTTCATCAACGGCAGCCATTAAGCAGGGCAAGCAGTGATGTGGCAAGGTGGTAGGTAGGTGGTTGGGGTAGAGTGTGTGGTAAAGGATCTCAACTACTTAACTCAAAACCCAGCGAGTCTTGTTGCAGCCTGACAACTGTCAGAATTTAATGGCGGCTTCAATTTTTATAACCAAAGCACGACTACCGTCAGTCAGCAGTCATGTGGCTGCCACAGAGCCAGAGCCACAGCAACGTGCATCAAGTGCAACACAGACAAGTTCAAGTTGCTCAACTGGCGCAGAGATTACAGACAACAACAGCAGCTACAGACCAATCTGAAGGCAGAAGAGAGAAATGCAAACGAGTTGCAACATTGGGGCCAAAATGCAGATTTCAGCGGCACGATATGGCAGGGCGGAGTGTCTGATAGATAGAGAGAGAAAGAGAGAGAGAAGAGTTGTATGTGTGCTGCATGCAACATGAGTTTCCCACAGTCTACAGTTTTTTGCGGTTGCTCTTTGGCAACGCCTTCAACAACAACAACAACAACAACAAAAACCGATGACGTTGTAAGGCACAGCTTCAATTTTCAACTTTAACTTTAACTTCAAACTCCGTCTACAACCAAAACTGTAGAGCTCATATGCATGCCAAAGCTGCTGCTGCTTGGCCATAACCCATCAGCTAAATCTCTACTCTGCTCTCCACTACACTCCCCTCTCTCCTCTCCCCTTTATTTTCTCTGCGTCTTGGCCACATCGCTTATCTGGCAAAATTTGATCAACGTTTTCGCAATTCGGGAGCTCCGCCCCGAAGGTATTTCCATAAATATTCTCCCTCTTCTTTTCGCTGGCTTTTAGCCAACTTCTTCTTCTTTCGTTTTGGCCTTTTTTACTTTTTACTTTTATATATATTAGTAGTTGTTCTTGCTGTTGTTGCTGTTATGCTACAAATAAATTAAAATTATGCATGCTTAGGCATTTGGGCCTGGGAACTTTTTTAGCTTCTCTCTTTTGCTTCTTCTTTTCTCCTTTTTATTTTTTTTGTTTTTTGTCTCATGGGAAAAACTCGCTTTTTGGCCAGCCACTTAAAACATATTTAAGTTAAAGTTGGTTTTTATTTTTGTTGTGTGTGGGAGTTTCACTTAACTGTCTATTAACTTAAGTACGTTAAGTACTTAAACATAGTTAAATGACAATAAATAATTATGGGGGGTTTTCGAGCTCGTTAAGTTTTATAGATTTGTCTGCAAACAAACTCAACTTATTTTGAACATTTTATATAATATATTTAAAATTGTTAACCAGTAATTTGCCTAGTGACGAAAGCGTTTAACATTTTTAAATATTTGTTGAAAACTTGTTAACTAAAAATATGTCAAAATAAGTTATTGATGAGCTTGAAAGATGTTTTAAATCAATTATGTCAGTCTAGAGACTAAAGCTTGAATATTAAAAATTTAGCTTTAATTTTAATTTATTTAAGAAAATTTTTTTAACTCATTTGAAATATGTATTGTAGACTTTTAGTAGAATTATGTATGCAGGTATCACTCTAGTGACGAAAGTGTAGACCAAAAGCAAGCACAAGATATATTTTTGTGTAAAACGAACTCTATTACAAAAGTAGTTGATATAAGCTTAAAGCTCGGCTTGAAATTTTGCATTAAACGCTTTTCTTTAAAGCTTTAGCGAGTTGTCTATCTAGTGATGAAAATGCATAATTTACTTAAACATGTTTTGTAAATATTTCTAAAATATTTGTTAGGAAGGATTTAAGGAATTCTGTTTCAATCTTTTTGAGTGTTACATATTTTGTACCTGAATTTTGGTAAATATATAAACAGTTTCCAAAATAGAGAATCTCGCAGTTAGACTTTTATTAAATAAAACTCTAGTTTATTGATTCCAAACAAAATATATTACTTCTTATGATTAAGGTTAACTTTATAAATTATTTTAATATTTCTGCCTTCACTTCAAAGCACTTAACAATGCTTTACATATTCCGCTAATTACATTTTTTCCTCAATATCCGTTACAATGTGATTCAGTTTCAGGTAGCTACGAAACCTATCAGTCAGACCTCAAGCTCTGATGATGCCAAATTGCTACTGCACTCTCGAGACGTTTGGCTCATCTTCATTTATCATTTTTAATAATAATCAAATCATAAAAGCCAAAAGGCGTCAGCCTCAGACTGTCAGTCAGGCGAGAGACAAACAGACAATAGCTGTTGAATGGAGATGGAAGACTGAGAAGATTGAGAAGACTGTAGACTCTTCACTCGAACCTCAGACTGCAATCAGCGTCAAAAGAGTAACAAAAGCTTAAAAGATAGAGAGAAACAAGAAGAGTAGTGAAGAGAGAGCAGAGTTGAGACTTCAAAAACAACTTTGGTTAGATGATTCTTTTTTTTTTTTTTAAAGTGCGCCTCGGTTATTAAAAAAGAATTTGCATAAGAGACGATGGCACGAGTTCTCAACTCGAAAACCACAAGGATTAAGCAATAAATAATAACAAAGCGAGCCAGGGAAGCACTAATATTCTATGAAATTATATTCAAATTAGTTTGAAGTTTTGCCGTCAAAGTTACAGAGAGAGGGAGAGAGATAGAGAGGGGTGTACAAAATACAAATGGCTATAATTATGGTATAGAGTCAAATACAAAAGCACTCGAGCACTTGAACACTTGAAATTATGCTAAATGCCAATGGTAGAGGTGTGTTTTTTCTTTTCCAAGCTGGAAGCTGTGTTAGCTGCCACACAATGTTGCAGTGGCTGCCACAACGGCCCTCATCAATTATCCACGTGCTTACAGCTTCAAACAATTTGTTAGATGTCTATGTTATAGAGTTTGGGGAAATGCGAAGCGGTGTAACATCGTGAAGGGGCATGAAATGGAGCCTACTTTTGACATCTCACAACGCTTTTGCATGCCTCTGAGAAAGACTCGAGACTTCAATCTTGAGACTCGCGAGTCGAGACTCGCGACTCGAGACTCGCAACTCAAGACTCTTGAGCCAACACCTTTGACGTGATTATAACAGTTTTATGGTTAGTTATTAATGATTTGCCTTTTCAATTCGGAATGTTACAAAGCGATTTCATCTTCCAACTCAACGAACTGCATAATTAGCTTGACTGTTCAGATTGGGCATATTTTTGCAGTCTTTTAAAGAGACAAATTGAAATTAAAAAAGTACTTTTAAATATAGAAAATCTTCGGAAGTTAGAAAGTTTAGGTAACTCAGTTAAAAACTGTCCACGCTAAGGACGCAACCAGCAGCTTAAAACACTCTTTATTTATATTATTTATTTATTTTTGACTATCGTACTCATTTTTTAAATTCACTGATCAGCGTGCAAGCCAAACGAAAAGAGCAACAATGCTGAAATTTTAATAGATTAATAATTGTAACAAATGAAACTATTTTCTTTAAAGTTAAGTTATCATAGTGGGAGAAGGCAGTGATCAGCGTGCAACCCAAGCGGAAGCAACTACTGTGTTCATATTTTCATTTAATTTTAAATGTAAAATATAAAATATCTTTGTGAAACCTTCATTATTCTTAACTATACAAAGGTTTTTTTTAAAGCTCTTTTGGATTTGAAAGATTTCTAGTTCATATTTATAAATGTTCTACCTATTTTAACAAATATTTCTTAAAGTTTCCACAAAAGTCGCTAATGATATCGTTGCTCAAGAGCAAACAGAAAAACTCATTTCTTATATGACTTCGTAAACTGTATAAAAAGTGAATAAATTTTAATTGATTGAATGCTCATAAAATGGCACGAATTGCAAATTTGGAGCGGCTCGAAGGCAAACGAATAAATCTACATAACGGCGCGATGCGATGCGATGCGATACGATTGTTATCGCTCTATATATATATATGGGGTATATAACATGCGATATTTATTTAAATGATATCATTTCCTGAGCTCGTTTCCGAAACACCTCGCGGCATGTTATGCTATGTAAATTTCCAAAGTCACTGTGAGTATTTGTGTGTATGCGGTGGTGTGTTTATGCGGTTGTGGTGTCCGTCAACAATCAAGTCATTTATCAGACCAACAAATATTCAAAACGTGGCCATAGAATGCTTATATCATATGCATGACGATTTCATGTCAGTTGATTTTTACTCCGCTAGCGCCCAAAACCAACAAAATATTGCGTGCAGACACAAGTAATAATTTGGTCAAGAAGAAGAAGACGAAGAAGAAGCAGAAGCAGAAGGGAAGAAAAGGAAAAGGAAAAAAAGGTATAAAGTAAATCAGAGATCAGAGAGGAAACAGAAGTCGAGCAAATGACGATTGGTTGATGAGAGGTCTTGGCCATATCGCGTTGGCGTTCATGAATGATAATAATGATGTTTCAGCCGTGAATCGAGAGTTAAGATTCGAGTTCAGGACGGAAGTGCAACAACTTGACTCAGACAACAACAACAGCCAGCAGAGATGTGGCTAATGATAAGCATGAAAATGAGTTCAACTCACAAATGACACGAATAAGCATGCTTGAATAGGTTTTTTTTTCAGTCGCTGTTATAGACAGGTTAAGGCGGCTCAGTAGTAGTTTAAATAATTTCGATTTATGAATGAAGCATAAAAGATTGCATAATAAATCAAAAGACACACACGTTGTCAGTGTGACCAGACAGGAAATGAAAAACCGAGTGCAATTTGCAGTGAAATTCAAAATAAAATCGAAATGCAAAGCGGTATGTTTTAGAGCTTTCCTCAAAGTGAGTTTTAAATAAGATGAAAGAAAAGTTCAGTAGAGTACGTAATACACTCTGCCTTTTATTTTGATTATATGATTTGAAATCGGGTGAAATATTAAAATGCGACCCCATAAAGTAAATATATTCCGAATCTACACAAAATTTTCAATCGATTATAATAAGTTTTGGGAAAAAAATAAAAAAATATTTTTGTTATATTTTTAAAAAAAAAAATTTCAAGGGGTAGGTATGGAAAATTTTGAAGAAAAAGGAAATTTTCAAAAATTTTGAAATTAAGTTGTAGAATTTTAAATTGTTGACTTAAACTGCCTATAACAACAAGGTTAAACACATTTTCGACTCCATAAAGTCGATCGTGCTATACTTCTACTGTAATATAACTTAAGTTACTAAAAAATTATGCTTATAATAAAATTCTAGCAAAATAAATTCAATAAAATGGTTAAGAGTTGTATATAAATACATCTGAAAAGTACATACACAAACACCTTAAACACCCCTCGTTAGGCCCAAACTGACAGCAATATATTTATGAAATTAGTATGTGTTTGTGTTTATGTAAAAAGTTAACTTCAAAACTTACCGCCAGCATTTTGCATGTTGTTGTCATCATCATTGGCAACGCTTGTTGCCATTGCCGTTGCTGGCGCCGGCAATGTTGCTGCCGTTGTTGGCGATGTTGCTGCTGTCGCCTGGGGCGCTGCATCATTTTGTTGTAATGCGACTAATGAGGCGGCAAAATTGACGTGTTGCTGTGGCGTGAAGCTGAACACAGATGCATCATCGTCATCATCAACAGCATCAACATCATCTGCAGTTTTGCGAGCTGCTGCTGTTGTTGTTGTAACCGCTACTCCTGTTGTTGTTGGCGTTGGACTTGGGCATGGCGATGGGGCTGGCGATTGAGTTGTTGGCTCGTTTTTAATTGTTGCCAATGTAGATGTTGCTGGCGTGCAACGTTGCTGCTGCTGCTGTTGCTGTTGCCAATACTCGGCGGTTATCAAATGTTGCAAACTGTGTGTAGGCAAATGTTGCCCAAACAGATTGCTCAGATGTTGCAATGGGGAGTTGTTGGCCACATGTTGCTGAAAGAGCTGCTGTTGCAATAACAGCTGTTGTTGCTGCAGTTGTTGTTGTTGTTGCTGCTGCTGCTGTTGATGCTGCTGTTGTTGTTGCTGCAATTGCTGCTGTTGCTGCTGCTGATGATGTTGCAGATGCGGATGATGATGATGATGATGGTGATGATGATGATAGAGCAATGTTGTTGCTGCTGCATTGTCTGTGGCATCGCTATTGATTTTATATTTGCTTGTTGTTGTTGGCGTTGACATTGTTAGTGCTTCCGCTTTAGCAAGCTGCTGTCGTCGTCGATTGCTGCTGCTGCTGTGACCGTTGCTGCTGCTGCGACTGCTGCTGCTGCTGCTTTTGCTGCGGCTGTTGTTGTTGCTACTTTGATTTGTGTTGCAAGCGTTTTTGTATTCAAGTAACATGCCGTTAATGCTGGCTGTAGCCCTAGCAACCTGCTGTCGCTGCTGTTGCTGTTGCTGATAGTAGTTTGCTAGCAACAATGGCATAATCAATGTTTACAACAAACCGTAACAGCAACAGCATACACCACACTCACATTCATAGACAGCAACAGCAGCTATCACATTTAGCAATCCACAAATCAGTTGCTTCGATTTATTGTAGAACACAAGTTATAAAGAAAAAGTTGGCTGCAATAAATAATAAATAAAATTATATTAATTGTATTTAATATATTTTAAAATTTGTATACCAAAAGTTTAAAATTAATTAAATATATTGATAATTCTAAATTGATTGTATTTAAATATTTCTAAAAAAAAATGTTAAGTCCCCCGCAATAAGTTAGTTATAAATACAAAAATTTTAAGCTCATAATCACATTTTCAGATTTAAATTGCTCACAACTAATTAAACTTTTGTATACAAAATACACAAATTTTTAAAAAAATTTATTTAGATGCTTACAGAATCATAAATACCCTATTTTTCTATATATGTATATAGTTAAATATAATTTTTTTTATTTTTTTTTTACGAATATAAATATCACCTTTATAGCATTTGCCACTCCTTAAATTTCTACGCACAAATCTTAGATTACAAGGTATATACACAATACCTTTTGCATTTAATGCAAACTCATTGTTCGCGCCAAGTTTTGATGGACATGTGAAGTTGGCCAATAGCTTCAGTTAATCATCTCAGACGACTTTTTTGTCATTTTAATTAGTTCAATTTCAGCTTTGTGTGTGTGTGTTTTGATTTCGGCCTATAAGTCGCACCATAACATTTCATATTTTCACCTGACAAAACAACAATAACAACAACAGCAACAACAACAACAATGACAACAACGGTAACAACAGCAGCAATAACAAAACTACAACAACAAACGTCATGACTTGTCGTTAAATTATAATCAGAAAATGCCTAATCATTGCCAACTTTTGTTTGGCTTATCGGAGCAATTGAAGGGAGCTTGATGGTAGTAGGGTAAGCAGATGGGAGAGGAAGAAGTGTGGGGAGAAGAGGAAGCTAAATTTTGAGGCTGTTGTCAAACGATTTTAAGGTAGCAGTCAAGTCAGGCAATTGAACTGAATATTCATAATCGTCATGTAGAGCAGCAGAGAAGCAGCTACATGAATTTGTCTAAAGTACACTGCGAGAAATAGTCCAGGTAGTGGTATGTCAGTTATGAGGAGAAAATGTTAAAATTTTTTCCTATTTACGGCTTTGAAAATGTTTTTTTTTAAGAGACAAAATATGGTTAGAAATATTAACAAACTGTTGATAGAAATTTTCACCAGGTAACTTTCTAGTGACGAAAGCATATATATAGCTCACAAAATCTATATTTACAGCAGACTTTTCTAATATTAACGCTCATTGAATTCTCTCAGTGTATTAATTCTAATCTTTACTGATTTACATAATTATCTATAAGTTCTCTCAGTGTAATAGTTCTGATGTTAACTGATTTACTTAATTAATTTCACGCAATTTCTTTACAAAACAAAAAAAGTTATTTTAAATATTTTCAAAAATTTTAATTGACTCTTACTCAAGATACTCTTTAATTTCTGCAAGTGTATCAATTGATATGGCAACTACATCTACAAAACATGGTAGCATTAAATTCCTCAGCTCAACACGCGGTATAAAGTCGGCACATTTAGAGAGAAAGACAGAGATATAAAGAGAGATACAGACAGAGAAAGAGAGAGAGAAGTATTATAATTACAAGTCATCTATCTGATGTTTTTGACCATTTAAGCTACAAAACACGAACAAAAAGCCGTCAAACAGTAGCAAATCGAGAGTCGAGAAGTGAAGTGTGGGGTGAAAAAAGGGAAGCTGGCAGCCGCCAGACTGTAATCATATAAAAATAAATAATAATCACACAATAAATACACAACGAATGGGACCCGACCCCAAAGATACTTACTACTAGCAACAAATTTCCATTCTTGTATCGACATTAGGCCGCATAATTGTTAATACCATTTAAATGTGCGTAAAACGCAGTCCCAAGTCATGTTCTATTATTGCTTGAAATTCAGGAAGGAAAGTACTGCTGGGGTAAGAGGAAGAGAGTAGTGCTCTCACAAGTGCAGCGGAAATCTTTAACAATGACATGGTCCATTTCTATTTTTTTAGATCTATTATTTTTACTCTTTTTTTGGTTACTCCCATATGTATCTCAACTTAACTAGTTTAACTCTGTAATGCGCTTAAATGAGACTTGGAAATTTCATTCCAAATGGGAACGAACTGTTGACTATTTACAGTTTAAGCAGCGGAAATATTTCAACAAAATCTAATTAATGAACTTAAATTTCGAAAATTCATACATATATTGTTAGTCTATTTTTGACTAATGATTCAGCTCTTCAATTGAACTTATGAATGAATTCTGAGAATTTAGAATTTTTTACGGGAAACTTTTTTAGTGCAAAATGTAAGTCAACTATAATTTAGTTTATTTATTTGAGGTTAGAAGTTATAAGGAATTTTTTACTTTGTTTTTAGCCATTAACAGTAACAGCGCCACTTTAACATACATAGGGAGATAAGCACTAACAGCTGGTGTTAGAGAACTTTAATTGTTATTTAAAGGAACTTCAACAACTTCACTTTAACATAAATTTTAAAACATTTATACCTTTAACATTTTCTTAAACTGTTATGAACCTATCATGTTACAGACAGCAGTCTAATTAACGTTAACAGCGTCACACTAGCATTTTCTGTAAGTGAATACAGTTGTTCTTATATAAAGTATGTCAAGTTTAATAAAATTGTAATGAAATATTTATGTATAACTTTAATGAGAATTTCCAATAAATTTTGAATAAATATAATTTGGAATTTCAAGTTGGCATTTAGCAATAATATCGATTTCATAAGCCCAAGTATAACGCTGTCTAATGTCTACTATAATTTAGCGAAAACCCAATTACTACAAATACCAATTACCAATTACTAATGATAATTTACAGGCCTTGTTAGCTATTGACTACTGTATGACTGACTGTATGACTTGCATTTGCCTTGACGATTTACCATAAATTTATAGCGAAAATTGTATAACACACCACTCGGAATCAAGTTGTCCATAGTTGTATGTAAATATTGATAAGATGCATGGACAGCTAAAGATTGTAAAGAGGTGTGAAGACCTTCCTATGGCAAACGAGGTCTAACAAACGAGAGTTCAGGGTAAATATATGTATATACTCTATAAATATATATATATTATATATATATATTTATATATATATATATATTTATATATATATATATATATATAAAATTTATTTATGTTCACGGTGATACATTTTAGTTGGACTTAAGTCTAAGTCTTAGTCTGGGGTATGTTTTGTTTAACAATGACAATAAATAGAAATACTTGCTATTTACTTTGATATTTTTAGCATAAAGCTTAAAATGCTAATTGAAGTTTTAGTATAAAAATATTAATTATTAATTATTTATTTTAATGCATAACCAAATAACATTTTCTAGACATTCCTCGTTCCACAGTTAGCGCCAATCGATATATGTCAATTTGTTATTCCAAAATCTCCACCCACTTCTTTCATGAATAATGGGCATGGGAATGGGTTATATGTATGTACACTTTGGCGCCCCATTTGTTAAGTGCCAGAGCTTGGGGATTCCATTGGCTTATGGAGGACTTAACATGCAATGGAGCATTGAACAATTTTGACTTAGTAACTAAGACAAATTAACCCATTTACAGTTCATCAGCTTTAAAAAATAATGCCAAACAAATTACTGATTGCCATTTGTCATTTCTGCAGATTTAGACACAACAAAAACAAAAAACACACAAACGATATATGCATAATTAATTATAAATTGATTTTTATACTGCATAATAAATACAAATAATTAGCGAGCAGTTTTTGGAGTACTTTTCTATTCTAGAAAAATCTAAATCTAGAAAAATCTTAACATAATCTAATCAATCTATCATATCAATCTCTAACATCCTATCATCCTATCTATCTTTAAACTATTGCACCTCCTCAATAAACCAAGAGTTTCCTGTTTGCGTTTCGGGGACTTTCCCATTTAGCGCCCAAACACCTGCAACTTTCCGCGTCATCACTGCTTAGATCATTATCATGAATAGTGAACATGATCATCAGCGATGTTTGACTCATTTCCATGCGATATCTCGCCATGTTCCGGCGTCATGATAACAGACCCACTTAAATGAGTTATATTATCATGTCCAAGTCTGGTCTGGTCAAATTTTACTGCAATTGGCTAATGAATGGCGCTCGTTGTTTTTTCCTGTTCTGATACTTATTACGTTTTCTTTAATGCAAGTTGTGTGACAGTCTCTCTAATTATTATGATTACTATTTATTGTATATTTATTGTACGATCATTTTCCAAGAAAACCACTTTGGGCCAATAAACGTAAATCACATGGTTGGTACCATGTTCTTCACTTATCAAAACACGAACGCCACACATTTTCAAGTGCGAAATATCATGAATGAGCGACCAAAAAGGGGAAACTACATACTAAATACTAAATACAAAATAACAAAAATATATAACGATCTAAAACAATTATTTATAGAGTTTAAAGTTCAAAATATGGCGAAATAGTGCTGAGATTAAAGCAAAATAATTACATATGAGTGAAAAATGCTACAAAATCATGTCATGGCGCTAAAGTTCAATCTGAAGATTAAGAAAATTAATTGCCAAGAGTTTGGCACGTTGCTAAATGTTAAATTTTGTTGAAGGATAAGTTGTAAGCTAAAACTACTAGTATTTAAAAATTTATAATCACTGCTTTGACTAATTAGAAATATAATTTAAAAAAGGAAGAATAGTGTATTACTACTAGTTATAGCATAAGCAGTTGGAGTTAAGCCTTTAAAAGTGAGTCTTCTAGGCACAAAGCTGCCTGATTGTGAATATCAACCAAGCATTCAACTATATATCAGAAAATTAGCAAGTAAATGTAGTGATATTCTGCTCAAACTTGGCATAAGCCTTTAAAATATTAGTATTAAACAATCCTGAAAATTTCATGATGATCGGTTAAAGCAGATAGAAGACACTCACAAAAGAATAATGATACCTTTACCCCCATATTATGCTAAAAGTTTACGCTCTTTGAAATCGAAATGTTACCTACTTTGCCAGCTATGCAAAACTCTTCTATTAAGAGCTTAAAGATTTCCACACATAAGTTTATGTACACTCAAAAAGTCTTTAGATTGTATAATCATAGTTTCACTTGAATTGTGATCCTAACCTTGCCCAAAACAATTCAAAGACCCAAGTGTAAACGTGCTCAGGCACCAGCCCCCTCAAAATATAATCAAAGTAATCAAACCAAAAAAAAGACCAAAAAAAAGAACCCAAAAAAAATAAAGACGGTTGTACTTTGATCGGACTAGCATCAGCATCAGACCATATAAGTTTGTTTACCCCAACAAAAGAGTGAGTAAAAATTCCAGGAAATTTATTAAAAGTGTTGAGAGGCCAATAAATGAAATCAGGTGAAATTCATAAATTGTAATCAAAAGTTTTAAATTTGTTAAAAATGCACAAAATATATATACATATATATATTCGAGTATATTGTTCAAAGAACATTATCTGCTGTCGATTGTGAATAGATTGAAATATATGTTAAAAGTGATTTATTAAGTGCTAGTTACTTACTAAGTTGTGTATCTTTTATTTCATAGAACAAAATCAAGCGAGGTGCGTTAGTATAATTTACTTATCTTAAGCCAGAAATCAATGAGTACCTTTAACAGCACTTTATTCATGTTCGGACACGTGTTTCTTATCACAGGTTGTCGTTGTCAAGCTGCCCAAATTGAATGACGACATTTCCAATGACAAATCCAGCCAGCAATGATTATAATGCACGCTATGTGAATAATGTGAATCATATTCAAATTACATACCAAATACCAGTGATAAGATACGATATGAGTGCGTCTAAAGTTTAACCATGAAATCATCACAAAAGTTGACACTATTCTATTTATTTCAATAAATGATTTAATTATGCATAAAAAAAAAAGCTGTTGAGGAGATAAGATATTACTTGAAAGACTGCAAAAAACAGTATACAATAGAACAAAATGAAAAGATAATGCGGTTTTTCAATAATTGGAAACTATATTAAGTAATTGTGTCATTGAAATCTGTTTTAACTTATGAACTTACTGCTTAAGGAGCATCATAAACTAGAATATTCGAAGAAATAGTTTAAAAGTTTTAGCTATTTTGAGAATATTTAAATTTTAAAAAATATATTCTTCAAATTTAAGCAATCTTTGTTTGATAAAAATCTAATGAAAAAAGAACATATTTTTCCAAAATTAAGAATAAGTTGAAGTTGGATTTATTTACTAATTTTTTGGAGCACTATAATAGAACAAAATACTAAAATATATAATTCAAAAAGTTTCCGCCAAATATTGTTAAGATTTCAAAGTTGATTCCCTATTTTTCTATCAGATATTTTCCAAGGTTTTCTTAGAGTAGATTAAGAATAATTTTCTCAAAACAAACAGCAAAAACATGTTCTTTTCATAATGAATCTAGGCAAAGGTAAAGCAAGTTTTCTCAGAAAATTTTCAGAATTTTATAATAAATAATACAGCAAAACTTCTGAAGGATTAAAATAAGACCGAAATGTTTTATTTATTAAATTTTTGTTAAAACAAATTACTATCAAATTTTAAAAAACTTAATTTCTTTAAAGTTTGAGCTGCTGTAAAATTTTGCAAAATTATTTAGAGGGTATATCTGCATCAGCATCAGCCCAAAAGTTATAAACTCAATTTGTGTTGTCAGTCAATTGATTATTTTGTTTTTCAAGTGTCAATTGGATTTTTTTTTTTATATATGTTTTGTGTTTTTCTTTGTTATGAACAAAAAGGGGAATGATATGCAAAGTGTTTGTTAACGCAATTGTTGTTCTAAAGGCTCCAGTTGTGTTTGTTGTTGTTGTTGTTGCATTGGATCGGTAGAGGTAGAGGCCATTATCTGGTACTCAGCTACGATCGATACTATGTATGCTATGGTGTCTTGGTGTCGTCTTATCAGCTCTCTGCCAGGCAAACAAATTGAACTCATTTCTTTAAACAGCTTCGACGTAATTGTCAGCTAGAGTAACAGCTATAGATACAGCTATAGAGCAACTAGTACAGCTACAGCTACAGCTACAGATACAGATACATATAGAAAATATTCCAATAAGTCTTAAGTTGTCGTTTTGCTTTTGTCGTCAGCGGCTAATCAGTTCATGTAGTTCATGCAGATACCGAATATGGTAAAATGGTAAGACAGACAGAGGCGTGCAACGTGCCGCAAGCATAGCATTGGCATGCATACGTATGTGGCATACATATAAAGCACTCCATTTTTATCTAATTAGGCTAAGCAGGCATACGAGCAGGCAGCTAACAAATATGTATTTATTATTGTACAAACAAACAAACAAACAACAAGTACAGTAAAATAATCAATCACTTGATCGTTACAGCAAAATGGACTGGTATCTGTAGCTGTATCTGTATCTTTAAATGTGTAGTATCTCTATCTATATGGTGGCAGATAACGGCATTTGAATAAGGTAAGGAAATGCAGTTCTCCTGCAACTTGTCGCTACAAGATACACAAATACACTCCATGACTATCTGTATCTGTAAATGTATCTGTATCTTTTGAGGCGACGCACAAGTGTTATGCTAATAAAACAAATCGAAGTCAACTTATCAGTAAGCCATATATACATATATATGCCATATTTACATTAACCAAGACGACGACAACGACATCGATAATATTTTAAGTGTAAATCGATCGATTTTTTATGATTTTTTTTTTTTTGCTTTTTTGCTTATTTCTGTTTATTGTATTTATTTCAATTTCAATATTATTTATTATGGTGCTGATTGGTGCCACATGCACGTTGGTTGGTGCCACATTGCGAAAGTCACTTCAACATTTTTGTGTAAACTTTGCTGCAGGTACTGCTTACACATACTTTTGGCTCACACTGTTTACCCTAGACTTATTGCTGCACACACACCATATTTACATTCTGCTGTTTACTGCAGTTTCCCCCCTTTCTACCCAACTGCTTCTTATCACTCTACTTTAACATTATTTTCATGTATTAATTTCACAGTATTTAAATTTGTCAAATTTGTTTTGATTTGTTTTATAAACAATTTGGCAGCTTTTTATTGGAATTTATTTGGGAAACTAATCTATGTAATGCATACTTGAGTTAACTATAGTTTGCAGTCATCAATACATAAACAATCTATAAACTTTTGTTGTTTATTCAAAGTTCAGAGCTGTTTTGAAGTTAATAAACTTTAAATAAAGTTTGATTATATAGTAATAGTTATAAAAACAAACATTTAAAAGGGATTCTATAGGGACAAAATATATATTTTTACATTAATTTTGTTGGTTTTCATTAGGGGGAAAATATTCAGGGGAAAATAGTCAGGGGAAAATATTAAATAAGGTTTCTATAAAAAAGAAACAGAAGATTGTAAATTTTTCTTTAAATCAAATAAATCAATAAGCAATTACTGCAATAGGATAATTAAAAACTATGATATTATAAAACTATTTCAGGCACTTTTTCTGTAAATTGTATAATAACCTTTAATCTTAAAGCAAGACCATATTTAAGAATTCTAAATAAAAATTTCTGTTTAAAAATAAAATAGTTTTATTCATTTAATTGATCAATTCAAAATGAAATTTATATAGTCATGATAATATACATATACATATATATTAATAAATAAGCCTTTTTGTTTTCAAAGTATAAACAATATATTTTTATATTCATATTTAAAACTGACTTGAGTTTCTATAACTAAAAATTAACTGAGCCGCTTTAAAATACTATAATCATGCTAATTCCTTGAGTTAATTATTTATTAAATTCGGGTTTAAAATACTTATTAATAACTAATAACTTTAAATACTTGGTAAATTACCTTAAAAATTGTTTAATTCCTTTTTTAAATAATTGAGTCAATTATTTATTTGTTTTTATTTAGTTCACAATATGCTGCACATTAGCAATTTTTAACAAAACAAACTTTTAGCGCACTTTTTCATAATTGTTGGACAATTACAAGTTGTTGTTGTTGTTGTTAGAGCCGCTTAACCAAGCAAACAAAAAGCGATTTACAATAAACACAATCGACAATCGAACGCAAGACGCGAAAATGCCGTCGCAAAACTGAAGCGAAAACTGTAACCGCAAAATTTTTAGACGTGTTTTGTTGCCTGAAATCGCAAACGTAAACTTAAACGCAACCGTAGACGAGTTGGAGTTTTAGGCGTAGTTATCAAATATATATATATTTATATTTATATAGTATGTGTAGCAGATATAAGTATGTTGTATAGTACTATATCTAAAAGGAACGTAAAGCGCGCGCGCACTTGAGTTACAAAACACTGAAGCTCAACTGAACTGGAGTGGAGTGAAGTATCTTAAAGATGCGCAGATCAAAAAGCGCAGCACGAACGAACGAACGCGCCTCGTCTGGTCGAAAACTAAAAAAAAAGCGGCAACAAGTTTTGCGATACACTAAAGCAAATAAACAAACGGCGGCCAAATGCAGCGGGCGACACAACAACAACAACAACAGCAACAGTATCTGTATCTGTATCTGTATCTACACACATACACATGCACAGCAAATGCGCAATGCGTTGAAGCATGCAACACGCGAGCGCAAAAAACAATTGCAACCTGTCTCAACACTGAGAGCAAGAGAGCAGCCGAGTATTATGTCTGTGTGATAAGAAACTTTACTTACGCTCTCTCTCTCGCATGCCAAAGACTGCTCTCTCTCTTTGCAAATTTCGTTTCGTTGCGGCTCTCACGTGCGATCGCTTTTCGCTCTCTTAGGTTCCACAAAAGCTGCACTAGTGTGTGCGCGCGCGCGTGAGACAGAGACAGCACTAGTTGAACGCCCGCGCCGCAGCTCACTTTGATTTACGTTCCAACTCTCACACAGACTAGCGCATTATTCAAATCAGGCATATGCTTGTCTCGCTCACACTTGCTGTTGCTTATGCTTTGCTTTGCCTTTGTTTCGCTTTATTTAAATTTATGATTATCGCTCGTGTGAATGTGTGCGTGTGTGTTTGAGTGTGTTTGAGTGTGTTTAATCCAATTGGAGGTGGAGCAGTCGCTTAGCATGCTGCTGTGCTCTTCTAGCGCATGGTAAACATGCCACTACTCATACTCATACTCATAGATACTTTATCTACGCCTGCACATAAGCCGCAAACACACTCTGTGCCACTCTGCAACTATTTGTCGTTTCATCCAATTGGATTTGTGTTAACTGTAAACGGGTTTCCAACTTGGCTACCATTGGCACAGTTAGCCAGATGTGTTAACAATTTTGTTATAATTAGAATGAGTTTATATTGTTCATAGCTTCAGGTACTTTGCAAGATTTATTTGAACTTTAGAACAATTAAATTAATTAAGTAGTTTTTACTTTAATTTATAAGTAGCTAAATTTTAATAAATAAAATATGTTAAATTTAGTTTGATAAATTGTAAATATTTCTGAGTTATTGTGTATTTTAAATAATATTAATTTTACGTTAAAAAAAATTTACGTTAAAAATATTGATAAATTTAATTAAATAAATGTTTACATTAAATTTAATACTGTTTAAAGTCATTTAGTATATTAATTAAAAACTTTATATATGACACGTTAGTAATGTTTATATTACAAAAAAATATTTAAAACATTGCATTTAAAAGTCAAAACATCTGCAATTTTATTATAAAGTTTCCCAATAATTGATACTTAATGCTGGTACTAAATATATATATAAACATTATTATTAATTATAAGTTAAAAACTTTACTTTAACTAAACAATTGCTGTTCTTATGTCAGGTATATATCAAACAGTTATTTTTGACCTTAAAATTTTTATTTGATTATTACAAAAATAAAATAAAAACATTGAAAACAAATACCCTTTGATTTTTATTCCCTAAACATTTATCTTTCATATAAATATTTAATAAATAATATAATATACATTTTTACCAATTATATTTTTTAGTTAACTTATATTATAGACCATTTGAAATTAATTTTTGTTATTTTTTAAACAATTTCCAAAGGAATTTTGCTTTGCAAAGTATTTGCAATATTGTAGCTTAAAGTATTGTCATTCTTTTCCATACAAATCTTTACCTTTTATGGGGCTTTAGATAGACTCCACACTGTGAAACTGTATCTGCAGTTTAACTTAAGACAAACTCAACTCAAAACTGATGTTCTCACGCTGTTCAGCTAAAAAACACACACAAAACAAAATTAATCAACAATTAATCGACAGAAATTTCAACAAATCTTTAAACTGTATTGTATTTCAGCTCAGCATTTTGACTTGTGCCAGTTTGAGTCGTGGTTAGTAGTACAATATATACATCGGAAAGACAATGCCTTTGTATCTGAATCTTTGAGGCACGATCTGTGTGGATTTTTAGCTTTTGATTTTATCCGCAACTGACACAATTCCAGCCAGCAATTAAGTGAGCTTCGAATATCCACTTGGTCAGTGACTGTTTTGCAGCCGTAAGGAAGCTGTCAACTCTCTGGCTCTCTGTAGCTCTCTGTGTATCTCTGTGTCTCTGACTCTGTGCATAATAATGTGGCCAACAATTGTTTACCATATGCAGCAAACGGTGGCATACCAAACTGTCCAATTGGTCTTATTAGCCTGTCTCTTTTGCATTTTGCGGTATTTAAGCTTGCTCTCTAGCTCTTTGTGCCACCGACAAAACCGATCAACGATCACTGACCACTGACCACCTGAGTGGAAAGAAGCTGAAGCAGTAGAAGCAGCAGCAGCAGCAGAGGAGCGGGGGAGAAATGTTCAATTTGAATGCGTTGGCCAAATTCCATACATTGCTAACTTGGTCATTCAAATGTTTTCTTTACCTTTTTGTAGCTCTTCTCTCTCTTAACTCTTGACTTCCTCATTTGGCATTGAATTGCACTTTGAGTATTCTCTGCATATTTGTGTTTAATTAAGTTGCGAATTAATTTGTTTCGCTTTAAACTGTTTTTTATCGATTGTTTAATTATGATGTGTGTAGTTTGTTGGATTTATTCTTTAAGGGATTATTCGTTATATTCTTGCTACCAAAAACATGTATTTTTTGCGGGATATGTCTGGTTTTACGCTTATTGTGGGCGAATGGGGCGTGGCATCAAAAAAAGGAAACTAGTTTGTATAGACTGACTAAATATGTGATCGATACGGGTCATCTTTGAACTTGTAGTTCTTACCGTCTCATACGGACAGACGGACACTATTATCATAGCTTTGGTAATTCTGCATTTTTGCACATTGCTCGAGGCTCGTTTGACGCTCGTGCAGCATAAAATTGCCAACACACATTATTGACACATCATTATCAATCAGTGGTAAATAGTAAATAGAAAAGCCCCTCTGTCTGTTATGGAAAGTTGGGGGAAAATGCTTCCGCAAGACTAGCAGAAGTACCGCTTGTCTTGTCTTGTGGACCTTTTTGCGAATTCTACGCTTCTTATATATTTAATGGCCATGATTTATGGCAGAATTCTTCATAGGCGGCCGTTCTGGTTGGCCAAGTGCCGCTTGAAGCATGAAGTAGCTGCCACAGTAGCCGTAGCGAAAGAAAGAGAGAGAAAAAGAGTGCGAGAGAGAGACCTGCAGTCCAAAAGCGAAGCTACCGCAATGCCAAAGATACAGACAGATAGACAGACAGACAGACAGACTGAGTTGCAGACACGCAGCAATAGCAAAAGATACTTGCAATCGCACTCTTAGATACAGATGCAGATACAGATACAGCTATAGCTATAGCTATAGCTACAGTTAACAGATAGAGATAGCTACAGTTGGCCAACTTATGCTTTATGGCTAATATCCAATGCTAGTTTTGTTTAACATAAACTGACTGATTTGATGATGGCCATTTACATGCCATAGAAAATTCTTAAGAATTTCATTTCTTATTTTTATTTAAGCACTTAACGCACGCATTTTAATTTTTTGCAATTGTTTGCAGAATTTTATGGCTTTTCTTTATAATAATAATTGTTTAACTAAGAAATGCTCTTAACTTTAACTTGTTAACGCAATTAAATATTATAATGGAATGTACAATTGTAATATAAAAATTTTTATAGTATATGCAGCTATGATTAATTGTTTATATTTACATTTTTGAATTAACAATGGAATTACTTTCAACAGCAAGTTTTTATAACACATAAGTTTTTAGTAATTACAACACATACTATATAAGAAAGCAACGACTTTAAACTAATTTTAAACATTTTTTAATAATTTTTTAATGGAATTTTTGTATAAAAACATTATATATTTGCTTAAGAGATTAGGGATTGAACCAAATTTGATTTAATAAATTTTCAAAGAATTTATTTTCTAATTTTTACCTACAGCTACTCTAAAATAAGCTCCAAATCTTTGCTTTGGTAACAGTCTACATATTATCTTCATAACTTATTCTATATTTAAAGTTATCATAACAATTTGTGATTGTAAAATTCACACACAAAACTCTTTGCCTAACAAATATTGCAGTTCACACTTTCAACACGCAATCGGCATTGCAATTAAAGTGCATTAATCTTTTACGCACTTTAGCTTTAAAGTCAGCGACTAAGAAAGTCAGCGACTAAGCTAGATTTTAGCATTTTATAATTGAAATTCAAATGAGCACATTAAGAGGTATTTGAAAGGGGCTGTCAGTTGTTGTCTGTAGCCGTGAGGTGACTGTTGTCAAATTGCCAGATTATGCAAAATGCCAAAGAGAAAAACACAAAACTTTAACCAACTTTAATTGTCGCATTGCAAACTACAGCTGCAAAGCGGCAGAAAGAAAAAGTGCAGACAAGAAAAAGGGGGTATAGAAGGGGGAAAGGGGAGCGGATGGGTCTTGGTAATTAGCCTTTTGGGTTGGCAAACTTAACCAAGTTGAGCATTACAAATGAGTCGTTGGCGTGCGCCTTTCTACAGACTAGACTTTTGCCTGATTGTTATGATTATGTTTATGGCTAGTATTATAATGATAATTTCAATTAGATTGCAGTTCGCATTTTAATTGTTTTTTAAGCAAACATTTACAGTCATGTAAGACATTAATCAAAGCAGTACAACGGATCAGGATACAACAACTGGGTGTGAGAGTAAGCAGTCGCTAGTTATAAACTGCTTTACACCCTGTAAATTTCTCGTTTCAATGTGGAAATACTTGATAAACATAAACGAATTTAATTGGCATTGAAGCTCTTAACTCAAATCTTGACTTCGCCCCAAAAACACACACTTGTAATCAATCTAAAAACGCATCCAATTTGATTTTCTAACTGCAACATAAGTACAAATTTTCCAACTAGCCACAAGTTATCGATCGTTTCATTGAGATTTGGATGAGTCCTAACAATTTACTCAAGATGATTGAGCAGTATTTAAACGACTCACAAACTTCAGCTCTCAATGAGTCTAATTACACTCAAAGATTTTCAAAATTACTTGGCGCCAGCTTAATTTTCCATATATTTCTATCGAAACATCAGCAAATTATAAAAGAAAATCTTTTGATAACCTATAAATTTTATATAGTTAGCAGCAAATGCACTTAATAAGTTTGCTTTTGTTTGCACTTAATACAATAATTGTTAGGGCATTTCAACAGTTTAGTCTAAATTTCGAAGTGGGGAAATAATTTAGCTACAGCGGTTGTAATTACTACTACAACACATTTGATCAATTGCTGTTTTGTATTTAGAGATATCGATAGATATATGTAGACATACAGTTATTAACAGAATCTTGTATAAACAATTTTACAAGGTGAAAATATAATTGAGAAACTGTTGTAATGAGGCTTAAAGTTCATTATTCAATCAGTTGGGAGTTGAAAAAAAATTTATATGTAATTGGTTTGTTAGTTTATTTAGAGAGATCTTAAAATATAAGTTGGAAACTAAGGCACAAATGAGCTCACAATAATTACAAAATTTATTTAAAATTTTAAATAAATAAATATTTAAAGCTGGTGTTATATTTTCTACTGAATAAACTTAACTTTTATATGGAAAATTAGTTTTTATATTTTCAAAACTATGCTTAACATATAGATCAATAATTTATAATCCATAGTTATTAATGCTTTGTAAATTTATTTAGAGAGATCTTGAAATATAAGTTGGAAACTAAGGCACAAATGTGCTTAAAATAATTATACAATTTATTTAAAATTTGATATAAATGAGTATTTATTTTTTACTCGAAAAACTCTCTTTTATATGAAAAATTAATGCATATCGTTTGTTTTTATATTTTTAAAAATATGCTAAATATTTAAAACCATAATGACTTAAATATTTACTGAATAAAGTCAACTTTTTATGGAAAATTAATGCATATCAGTTGTTTTTATATTGTCAAAAAAATGCTAAATATCTAAAATCATAATTTACTTAGTTATTTATTGAATAAACTCAACTTTTATGCGAAAAATTAATGCATATCAGTTGCTTTTATATTTTCAAAAATTTGCTAAACATATAAATCCATAATTTACTTAATTATTTACTATAATTAGAGGAACAATATTATTAGTTTATGTACAAAAATTTGGTATTTTTAATTAGCACTCGTAAAATTTAAAGTATTTTTGAGTTTTCCTTATCAAAATTTCTTTGTACAACTTGATAAATCTTAACAATTGTAGATGGTGTGTAAGTTTAACTCATAAGGCTGATAGTTGCAACTAAATGTGGCAACTGAATTGAACAACTCTATTACCACACAAAAAGCTTACTTAAGATTATATAAGTAGTGTAACTGCGTTTGGCTTTGATGATGATACAACTTTAACATAGCTCGGTTGATAGGTAAAAATAATCTATGCATTTTGTGTCGGCAAAAGTCTTTTGAATGGAAAAATGGCCAAAAATGCGTGTGTGTGTGTGTGTGTTTGGACTGCTGCAAAAATGTTGTACGACAAGCGCCAAGTTGGCAACAAAATCAAAGACGTTGCCGTTAAAGTTGCCATTGCAATGGCTGGATGTGTTGCCACTGTATTGCTTGGTTCGTACCACTTGGACATATATGGCGAAATTAGTGGGATGCTTGGCAGCGACAAAACGTTAAGAAGCGAATGAAAGAGGTTGTAGTAGAGCTACCAAAAAGTGTTGCCGCCAGCTTGAAGGTGTCGTCGTCGTCGTCGTTGTTGTCATTAGCACAATTTCAGTTAACTGCAAAATAACTTAACTATGAAAATTTTCACATCATTTAAACAATCAATGTTTATGAAATTTTATGCACTCACCTCGTTGCATGTTGCCTCTATGATGTGGCACAAACCATTTCAACACGCCAATAAACGCACAATTATAATAAAAATAATCAGCTAGCCGAGCGTTTGTGCTGTTAACTGCATTTGGTCATAACCAGTCAGTCAGAGCCAGCATAGAACCGTTGTCCGACTTCCACATTGGCGATAGTCGTCCTCTGGATTATCGCCTTTTCTAAACATCAACTCGGGTGGCAAGTTTTTCTCCCCTCTGTTGCTTTTTTGCTTTTTTTTGCGCTTTCCTCACTCAATTGGCGAGTAATTGCTGCTGCATAATAATTTAACATCGCACAAGGCGACAACTCTGCGCTCACATTTCAAGTTTTTTGCTTAAGTCTTTCGTTTTGCTCCTTGCAGGCGACGCACGTTAATCCATTTAATCCATTTTTGGCTGCAGTTAGACGACTTTGAAAAGGTGAAAAAATAAAAAATTAAATATCATTATTATGAGAGTTGTTTATCAGCTAAGTTTTTTATAAGAATTCTATGCTTAAAAAATTAATTAAAACAATAAACATTAAATTAACACGTTTGAGCAAAAGTTTAACAAAAAACGCAATTAATATTAAATAAATTCCAGTACAAGGCGAAATGCAACTTTTGGCTTTATAAGGCGTTTCATAAGCTCAAAATATTGCGAAATAGTTAACTATTACATAAAACATAATGTGCTAATATGCATTACAGTATTTCAACATTAAAACTAGCAAAATATTTTTTCAATTTTAATCACAGTTTCACAATAGCAATTAAGCGCTGGAAATTTCTAAAACTGTTAGCTTATAAAATAAGTTTTAATTCAAACTTTTATATAATACTAACAACCATTTTTATATTGATATTGATTGCTGTCAAAATGTCATTTCACTGTTTTTTAAAAATCCATAATAAGCAAATATTATTCTTAAAATATTCTGCAAATTTCCTTACAATCGCATAATAGATAACCAAGTTATTTAACAAATTGTGGCTTACGGTTTTGCTGGGACAGCTGGCGCCATCTAGCGCACGTGGTTGCTGAGTTGCTAAACGCCAAGTTAAAATACAAACAAATTGCAAATGGTGTGTTTAATATCTCTATCTATCTCCAACAAACTTTTATAAATTTACTCATAAACTTTGCTCGTTATTTAAATTTTTAATCGTAATAATTTTCATGATCAGTTTGAAACCAATATTCAATAGTTCGCAGTACCAAAATGGCAACAATCTGTCAAATGCTTTTCATGAAAAACAAACAACAAGAAAACAACTTGACTAAATGCTACACACACACACACACACAAAATTTATTATTATAAAATTGGCAAAAATAAATAAAGAAAAAATCACAAAAAATACAACAAAAAAGTGAACAAAGTCGAAAATTGCTTTATGAACACGTTTCAATTGCCAGTTTGCACAGTTGGCACTTTGTTGGCATGTTCGATGTTCGATGTCATGTATTATAGACCCGATTCGAGTTATCGAACCGCTCTGCTGATGCCGGCGATCAACGGCAACTGCATACAACTCTCCCAAATCGCAGAGCAATGAAATCGATCATTTTCCCACGATCAGTGTGTGTTGGCTGTCAACTCTGCTGGGTTACCCCTGCACACACTCACCTTCCCCCTTCTTTCTTCTATGTATCTCCTTTCACACTCCTCAGCACTCTTCGCATTGTCTAGTTGCGCTAGCCAATGTCCAGTCTTGGCCAACTCTGACTAACTCTGTGGCAGGAAAAAAACTTGTAGAAGAGGCTACAGTGATTTGTAACTGACTGTAGAAGACTTTGTACTTTTGCTGAACATATTGCAAACTTAGGTATTTAGTTCTTTATTTATCTGACTCTGCGCAAGAATCATTTCATACATAACTTTTACGTTTATTGTCAGATTGTGATGAAATTTTTAGGATAGTTGCCTAAGGCTGTACCTCTGCTTTGTATACTAAGCTCAATTAACTTTCTGCTCAACAAACTTAAAGTACTCTTGCTACTTTTCAAGTACAGGGTCTGTCAAATGGCTATAAAACAGCACAAGTCAGCCAATAGGCAGGCATTGCTTAGTTTGTATGTGCTGCTATGTAAATGCTATAAAAGGATTTTGATTACCAACCCAGACCAAGACGAACAGACAGACAGACAGACAGTGAGACAGCGAGACACAGAGACAGCGAGACAGACCGACAGACGTCTGGCGACGAGGTGTTTGAATTCTATTGGGGCCACAACCTGAAACGGAAGCCAAGACGCACCTTTTCAGTCACCTTTCACAATCGATCGATCGCTTTGGGGTCCCGAGTCTCAAATCTCCCTTGGCCTGGGGTCTTTGGGTCTTTTGGGTTTTCAGCCTCGGGTCTTGAAACTTGAACATGACTCGACCAATTCCATTGTGATTGCGATCAATATCGCAAAGCTGTGAAATTAAACGAATTTAAATGTTTTTATTATTATTTCTTCTGCTTCTTCTTCTTCTTTTGTAGCTGTTACCACTGTAATTGTTAATTGCGTTTAAGCCATGAGCATACACTTTTCATTCACTTGTACAGCTTTCAACACACTGTGCTACAAAACACGCCGGCTTTATTCTAATTAGCGTTGTGCCCCGGGGGCACGAACCTCTGGTCTTACGCAGCCAACATGACGTGGCATAGTTGTGTGTCATGTCAGGCTGACAGCTATACCGCGCAATAGACGAGCATCTAGTGGGGTATATGGGTGTTACGCATCATAAAGTATCGATATAGCTGACAGAGAGATATTCCAACGCCTTTTAACAAGAAAAAGCACAAATTTCTAAAAGCATTTCATCATTTAGCTCTTTCATTTATATTTACTACCAACTACAGGGTATTTTGCTAGTCTATGTGTTGTACTCACTCACTCAACTGCAAGCTGATCTCAGTTTTGTTGCGGCTGCTGTCAAGCGGCTTAATTGAGCATGCAGCTCAGTTCTTGGACATGTTTTCTATTTGTCTAATTTGTCAAGTTTTTCAAGACTCGGGATTTGGTATTGAAACTGGAATTCCAATTGGGATTGGTATAAAAACGGAAATGATATGCCAAAATATAAAGAAAAAATAGTTCAATCATAATAATGCCAATTGCTGAGCTTTCAAATCAGTCAAAAGCGTGGCCAAGACGGCTAACAAAATATTTAAATTAAACTCTTGAGCGCGTGTTCAAACAATGAACACTTATTTATCCACAGCATTTTGGGATTTGGATACGTGTCGGATGAAGTATGCGTTTTGTTATTGTTTTTGTGGCACAGATTCGTGGCAAAATATACAAAGATTTGGGTTTGCCGAAGCTAATTTTAACAATTTTAAGGGGGAAAGTTTAAAGAAAGGAATTAATAGTGGAAAATTTGAAGTAATAAAGCTTTTAAGGCACTGTATTCCCTATATAAAAGGATATTTCTAAACACTTTTTCGCACTTTTTAAAAAAGAATATACTTAACTGAAAATTAATTAAAATATTATATGTAAAATATTTACCAAAGTCTTTTTGATCGACAATATCCTGTTAAAAGGTTTTTAATAGACAACACCCTAAAACAAATACTTTGATTAGTAAAAGCAATGATTATATCTTAATAGATTCTTCTCTATTTTACGTTTCCATCCAATCTGCTTTCCACAGCTACCTTTTACTCCTCTTTATATTTCCAAATATTATTATAATCTTTGAAAATCTCCTTGCTGCCGTACTTTATGCTGCCACCAACAAAAACTGACTGAAAGGTAGTGTTGAAAAAAAATACATATTCGTACCCCTTTTTTTAGCAACCCTTCTAAAAAAACGGCGCACATTGCAACCCTTTCGCTTCCAATCAGCTTATATTTTGCATAAATGGAAGCGTTCCCAGTTTTTCAGAACACTTCCAACCCCACTGCATGAAGAAATTTCTCAAACCGTACACCAGATGGCGTTTGTGTGCATTGCCTCTTTCACAGCAAAAAGTGCATTTCTAGGATTTTGTTAGCAGCGTTTTTCACATCAATTAAGCGCAAAAACTTTTGAATAATTTATATAATTAATACCCCGCTACGTTTAGCACAAATCACAGCTGGCATGCAGTAAATAGTTGGAGAAACAGTGAAAGAGAGTGAGAGAGAGAGAGAGAGAAGTTTATAATAAAATATTTTAAATAATTCCGTAATCTAAATGCAGTCATCGTCAGCAGCAAAGTGAACAACGATGGCGTTGGTTTCCATCTCCGCTGTGACAAACAGGATGCGTACAAAGAAATTCTAAATACCAAAGAGTCGGTCGAGCCAGGCACAAATCACAAATTGTCACATTAATAGTTGCATCACCCCTCACAGCAGCAGTTCTCCTCGGGCCAGGCACAGTGGAAGAAATGGCAACATTTTCAAATTATGCACTTTCCGTATAGCGTAATAAATTGAGAGCGATGTATAAGAATTTATAAAAATGTTTAACTAAAGTTAAATTGTAGAAATAGTTGTGTTATGCTGACAAAAACTTTTTTTTTTAAAAGCCAATATTAGTAAAAAATTTTACAATAAAAAATTTAAATTATTAGTACGTTTATGTTCACTATTATTTAATAGTTCAATCAAAAATATTATCTTAAAATTATTTTAATGTGCTTAAACTAATACAGAAATTATATGAAGCTATAACTCATCTAAACATAGGTATAAATGAGTCGATAGGTAATGTAAGCACAATCAGTAAGCATGTAAAACAGATCTAAGCAGTGTCAAACTGAGATAAATAATTCTTTTTCTGTCAGAAGTTGTATTATATTAAAAACAACTAAAGTATGTTTAAAACTATAGTACAAGATTGAAAAGAATTAACACACATGTTACTCAACTGCAGCTTTAAAATGTTCGGAAACTTTTAATACAATCTGCTTACAAATTTGCCACATATGCCATAAGCAATGTTAGCAGGTTTGCAGTTGTGAGAACAGTGACAGTGACGTCATAGCGGCTGGAATTTAAAGGCCTGCAGCCAAGGCATGCGGTAGTTCTATAGCTTAAAGTGTTAACGATTTGTTAAACTTTTTTAATTAAGCTACGCTAAATCAAAGAAATGCTCCACTGTGCATTGTGCTGTGGCTTGAAGCTCTGCTACCTTGTCGCATCCGTCTAAATGCAATGTAAATTTTTTGTTGTGCGCGCCATTGCATATGTCAAGACGGCAGCAACAGCAGCAAGAGAGGCAGGGAATGATGCCAGCAGGCAGAGTCAGTCGATGTGGCAAGCTCATGTTGCACTGTTGCAAGTCGTCTCAGCACGTTTCGCTGATAATTTATGAGACGCCTTATTAACATCAGTCAGTCAGTCAACATTGGCTTTTCTACTTGTTCTGCTTCTGCAACTTCTTCTTCTTCTTCTGCAGCGGTTACTGCTGCTTCTTCTTGGAAAGCCTTTGCGGATGCATCTCCGCTTTTTGCAACCGCATTTCAGGCTCATTTTCATGTAATTTCTGCTATTTAATTTGTAAATGATTTTAATGCTTATCATAATTTATCGTTTCGCTTGCCAAATACATGTCTCGTCTGCTGCATCCGTCAGATACATTTTCGTTTTGTTTTGGCCTTAAGTCTTATATAACCTTTGTGCAACTTTCGCAATGCAAATGTAGTAAGCCCATATATATATGTATATATATATCTTGTATACGCATTGCTCACTCTTGGTTTCATTCTATGCAAATCGTTCGAGCATTGCATGTGCCTCGTTTTTGTGGCGAGTTTTGGCATTTGCATAAGTATGTTGCCAATTCAATTAAATGCCAATCTGGTCAGTTGTTAAGGCATTCCAAATGTTAATTCTCAAGTGCATTTGACTATAATTCAAAACAAAACAACAGCAAAACAAAAGTTTTTAAAGCATTTCAACAATTTGACGAATTTTAAATGCACTTTGAAACTAGAAACGCTGTAAATTAAAGTGTTAAAAGGGTACAATTTATAATAAAGTAAGTTAATAATGAATAAAATAAAAATTTGTTAATATTGGCACTAAGAAAACATAAAAATATTTTTAATAAATTCTTAAAGTAGCAAATACAATAAGCAAATGAGTACAAAATAATCAAAAACAAATAGACAAAACCAAGGAATTAAATAAAAAAAAAAAACACATAAAAAAGTTAAAGAAATTATACAAATAGCTAAAAATATAATTATTGAAACAAAAGTTAAGTAAGACTTGAAAGAATATATATTATATATTCAAATAATAAAAGATAAATGCTTTATGGAAATGGCAAAATAATTTCTGAGTTCAGTTTTAATATCAAACAAGATTTAAAAACAAAATAATTGTAATGAAATAAAATATAAATAAATGTTAAAACAAATCTGAAAACAAAATATGCAAATAACTTAACAATTAAAAGCGATATTTGCTGCAAAATATTTTAAACAAAATATATATCATTTATATAAAAATGTATATAATAAATATATTTGAATATCGATCATTCTCTCTACTTCAAACAGTTGGCATAGCTAATATACCCGCTGTGTGATGCAGCAATTACAAACAACATTCACATTTAAGTACAAAGCGAAACAATCGGTTCAATGACAAGTTGCACAAATATGTAAGTTTTTTATATACACATACATATATATAAAATATATATACATATATATTGATTTGATTGGCTTTGTCATGTAGAACAAACTTAAACTCAGACAGACAGTTGCGAATTGTTTGCATAAATTTGCTCGTAGCCCATAATTGTGCATAAACAATTAACAATTGTGTTTGTTATTAAGGAGAATCAACAGAGTTGTAATTATAATTGGCTAAAGTGGACTGAATCGGAATAAAGTAAAGTGAAGTGGAGTGAAGTGGAGTGAAGAGCTTTGGCTTAAAAGGATTTCTCGACAATTAGTGGCATGAGTTTTCATAATTCTCGAAATCAAATTAGCCGCATGACGCCACATGACGCATCCCTGATAAATTAGCAGTCTACGCGGTGAGCTTCTTTCATGCCAAAAATTACTGTATTTAAAAAAAAAAACAATCTTTAATAAGCGCAAAATATGCCATAGTCCCACTTTAGATGCACTATCCATCGAAAGGGGGGGCGTGGTCGGGCGTTGATGTGATGTGCGTTGCAAAGGCGCCGCCAACAGCAGCAGCAGGAGCTACATCAAGGCAACAGCGCACGTTGCAACACGGTAGCAACTATAACATATTTAAATGATGAGACCTCTTTGGGATTTTCCCCTTTTTTTTTGCAGTTTATTGACAGCTTCGCCAATTAATGTCTGACTAAAAGCAATTGGCATTCACATTCACATTAGCATCGGGTCAGCGAATGCTGCTCGTAATTGCTTACAGCTGGAAAACTGTTTAGCTTTAGTTTTTGTGTTTTGGTTTTTCTATTTAATTTCTCATATGAACAATGCATATTTTATTGGGCTCTGTATTCATTCAGTTAACATTAACTAACTAACTGTTAACTTCTTAGATAATACACATTTAAGTAGCATTCACAATTTTTAGCTTCAGTAAGTTGTATAAAATTTTATATAGATATCAATTTACACGATTAAGAAATAGGCTCAAAATAAGAATTTATAGTCTAGCTTAAGCAGAACATTGCTCTAAAAAGGTTTTTGTTGAACTAAATCTAAAAGCTTAAGATTCTTTTATAAATAAAATTTAATAGAACATTTTTCTTGTTAGACAAATTCATGACAAAACTTTTATTGACATAAATTTGATCCAAAATAAGTAAAGAAAATTGTTTAAAAAAAACTTTAGAAAACTTTTGAAACAATATAACAATAAGTCTCAACAAATTTGTTGCACAACAAAATTTATATATAATTTTTCTTTATCAACAAATAATTTTCTGTTCATTAGCTAAAAAGTATACAACTTAAAAATCATACATTTCCTACATATAATTTTCTAGAAATTAATTACATTCTTTAAGCAACTTAAAAATTCTTAAAAAATACTAAATAACAACTTCAAATCTTAAACTTTATTTACAGAGTATTGCTGACACCTCCAAATGTGAACTTTACGCTTTTCAAATTACAATTGGAATTGTATAATTAATGCCACCATGGTCGATCAGCTATAAACAAAAAAACACAAAATAAAGTGAGTAACAATAACCTTGTGATTTCTAAATAATTATGCAGATTTCGATGGCAATTATTACAACGACGACAACACAGTAAAAACTTGGCAAATTATTCAAACGAAAAATTGTTTAGATGAATTACAGCTGCACTCGAAATGACACACAGTAAGCAGTTGGCAGTAAGAAGCCAACAGCTAAAAGCTTGGGCACATGGCAACAATCGACTCTCGATTGTTGCAGCAACGCTGCGTCCTCGGTGCAGGCAAAAAGAGAGAGGGAGAGGGAGAGGGACGGTAGGCAGCTGTCAGTCATTCAGTCAGTTGGATGTTTTTGACCAAATCGTGTTAAAACCGTTGAAACAACAGCAAACAACACGACACGTCGCCAAGTTGCAGCAACTGATGTCGCAGTTGCAAGTGCCACATTTTGGGATGTGATGCTATATGTTGTTATCGATATTGTATCGATACTTCATATGCCAATCATCCTCTGATTCCAATATTAATCAATGTAATCGACTTGCAGCATGTCTACCAATTAGCTCCAATTATATCGGTACAATATGTCATTCCTAGCTAATTAAATCCAATTAATCGTTGTTATCGATATGCTCGATACTTCTCAATATAGATATTTTACGCCTTCTTTGGAAAATAAAATTTAATTAATCATTGACATCGATACAATCGACATTAATTACAGCTCACCTACAGTTAAACCGAAATTAATCGATTTTATCGATAGTTAATTTTGCCATCCCTAGCAGCTACCCGTCCTCGCTACTGTCACACAACATTTCGAAGCTATTTCTGTGTTTTTGTCACCAAGCTGAAGGCAGATTTTGTTGTTGTTGTCGTTGTTTGCAATCCGATTAATTGTGGGCATTGCGAAGCGTCTGTTGAGTTTTTCAGTGGAAAATGTAAATTTCGAAAATGCGCAATGCATTTTTCCATAGGCTTGGCGTAACTCTGTTTTTTTTTTTTAATGAGGCAACAGGTAACAGTTAACAGGTAAGAGAGGTACCAGGCAGCAAGGCAGCCAGTTAACATTTGCATTTTGATTGACAGCACGGGAGATTGTTAAAATTGGACAAGCAAATGCAATACTTGTACGCGTATTTGGCAAATGTGTTAATGATTGCAAACAGCAATCAAATCCGAAAAATAAATACAAATGACAAATAAGAGAACGGCCGATAGATATCCTTTAAATGAGTGCCAGATATTGGCTTTGTTTGATTACAAATAATAACCAAAGTCTGGCAACTCTTTCATACGAATCTTAGCTCCTTTATAAGCTGGAAAATAATTGGATCGTTAGCTTTAACTATCTAAAACTGTCTGGCAAGTATTATGTTATACATTTGCTATCTATATTTATACATTACCAAGGTTTTCTTAATAATATTTTTAAATTCTCTACATTTTAACGTCTTGCTTACGAAGTGGCAACGCTAAAACGTTTGTTTCGTTAGGTGGCAACACCTTGAACTAAAATTTATGCTTTCCACCGCGTTGGAAACCATCGAAAGGGGTAACATTTGCAGTCTGCTGAACAGTCGGGGTAACAAGGGGTTAATTCTATGTCAGCAACTCTTTTTTAACACATTTTTTTAGACCGGTCTTTAAAGGGTTGTTCAGCAGCATTTTTTATCGCTATTGCTGTACTTTAACCATCCCTAAAAAACGCATTCAGCTTCCAGTTGAGCTCTGAGCTGACATTTGTGCGCATATTCAAATTTTATGTTTAAATTGGAAACAATTCCAAGGGACTGAGAAATCATATAAAAGCGGAAGAGCACTGCGACATTTGCCTCAAACGGTACTCGACAGTCTACAGCAGCAGTTAGCCGGATACGGATTTACTCTCACTTGGATTACCTATTGGATATACATTTTAAATTATTTACATTTTTTGTTGAATACAAAACATTTGTGGAAATACTAATTTTTCATATATTTTTTTTTGGTACTAAGAAAGAAAAAAAAAAGGCTTTTTTTTAACTAATACACCTTTATTTAAACCATTTTTTGGGTAAAAAAAAAAAACAACCCACTCTTCAAAAATGCTTTTTAAATGTGTTGAAAGTACAAAACTTGGAATATAAAAAGAACACTTAATTTAATTTAATAATGTACTACACAAAATTTATCTAATTGCAACCAATTGATTTATTTATATTTGCATATTTTTCAATCACAACAATTTTTATTTATAAACTTAAATTTTGACTAAAGTTTGTGTGTTAAAAAAAACTCACAAGTTTCAGTTATCAATTACATGTAAAATATATGTTTTAAAAATTTTCCTTTTTTATATTTCACAGTTTATAAAATTTATTTTTTTGTTTAATTGTTTTTGTACTTGGTACTAGACCGAGTCTGCAGGTGGTAAAACAGATCTATGTAGACCTACAGCTGGGCAGTCTGCAGTTCAAGAAGGGATGGTTATATGGGATATAAGATTGGTTATAAATGTTATCTTATATTTTCAACAATAACTAGTTAAAGTTAATTATATAAATTTTATAAAATACAATATAGTTTTGCAAATGTTTGGCAACAAACCAAAAGCATTTCTTAAACAAAGAGCGAAAATTATGGGTACAAGTAAAAGCCGTATATACATGTGCATATATTTTAGTTGCATAGTCTAGTATTTGATATAGTATTTGTTGATGTTTATCTGCTGTTATTAGTGGTAATTTGTGCTACAGCAAAATTTAATAACCCGCAGCAGCAATAAAATGCAAACGCAGCACAGTTTCTGCCTCGTTTGGCGGCTTTAAGCAAATAACAAAGAGCGGCAGTGTAGGTGTAAATTTAATAAGAAAACAACAACTACTACAACAAAACTAAAACCAAAAAAAAAAAAACTGTGTATATGAAATATAAACTCAACGATTTGCGTGTCAATTTGCCAACAGAGGCGCAACAAGCTAAGCTGCAACTGCAACTGCAAACTGCAACCTGCAACTGCAACTGTTTATGCATTTTGTGCAGGCGAGTGCAACAAATTTAATTGTAGTGATAGCTGCCTGCAAAACCGACATGCATTGGCAGTAATAAAAAAAAAAAAAAAAAACTATAACTAAAAACTGAAAACTTAACAAAATAATAATAATAATTTTAGAGACTAAGCCTTAAGTGGCAATAAAAATGCACAACACCGAAAATGCAGTTCAGCGAAGCCATGCAATGATATCATTTGCTGAATGCTTTTGGGGCCAATTCAGCTGCGTGTTGTTAATTAAGCTCATTAACTTACCTCACTGTCGTTTGTGAGCTAGCAGCCACAACAATAATAATAAGTCACATTCACATTCATAATTAGTTCTTTAAGCAACAAGGAAATAAAGTCGTTAACTGCCTTTGAAAAATACATACAAAGAAAAATGCAACTATTTGATACGCAAACTGCACTCCAGTTCGCTTATTATAATTCCTTATTTATTTAACTTTTTTTACTTGCCTTAATTTCATATTTATTTAACGCTTTTGTTGCTGCTCTTTCTTTTAGTTCAAACCAATTTGTTGCTTTTCCACATAACTCAACATTTGCAGCTGTAAATGCATTGCAAAAAAAACTTAAATTACACTTAAAAGCTACCAAAATTGAGCTAAGCAGCATGAAACTTATTTAAAAATACCCTATATTTCTATAGAAGTTATTTAAAAATTTCTTTAAACTATGCATTCAATTTAGAAACAATTTTTGGCTGACAAAACTTTTCAAAAATATTTAAAATTGTATATAGTCTTATAATAAACCCTCTTGTAGCATAACTACAGGGTATACATATGCTCATTTGCTGCAACATTGTTTTTGGATTTTTTTTTTGGCGCGTTTGTTTCTTAAGTCTTTTGTTGTGCCACATGCAGTAAGCGGCGGCGCATAGAAAACATTTTCTGCTGATTTATTTGCAACAGTCATATAATTTTGCCATTCATAATCCGTTTGCAGCTCATTAAAATGCACAACAACAAAAACAACAACAAGAGCACAGAAATTTTCATTGCTACAAAAAAAATTTGCAATTATGATACAAAATTACAGATAAATAAAACCAAACACACATCTTGGAAAGTGCAATGACTATTTGTGTTTAGCTCCAGAGATATTTAGAGGTGCTTTGCTTGAATCTATTTTGAGTAGAAAGTTTACAAGTTCAGATATTTTGCACTTTCAGAATGAAATTCCATAATAAACTATTATACTTTTATAAATTTATAAGAATAATAAAATATTCTGTAAACTTAAAAAACAAATTTTAGAATTTGATTAAAAATCTGCAATACAAAACTTGTTATATAAAAAGTAGTTTCGTATAAAAATCCAAAAATATTTCACTTTTATCATTAATTTATCTGCTATCAGTGAAAAATGTTCGTTCAACGGAAACTATCAGATCACATCGGTAAAAACTGCATATAAGATATAAATTACATGATTACAGTGCTGCTCAGAAAAGCACACCCACAGCAAATTGTAAACTGGGCAAATGAGTGTTGAACATGCGGTCGATTGTTTACAAAATACAACAGCAGAAAAAAAATGTATTTACCATGCAACTTGCCACATATTTAAGGCCAATTCGATGCATAGCTAAATTGCGGCACAAGTTACAGCAAAAGAAAACAGCAAAAAATAGCTGCGAAACAATGGAATTAGTGCAAGAAAAAACAATGCCAAACAACATGACATTAGACCGCCCAAGATGCCTATCTATGGCAAGTACTTTATATAATATAGACTAACTAATACTAGGCGTAGTTGACATGATAGACAGACATTAAATTATGTAAACCATCAGAGAAAAATTGACAGACTGTTTCCATAGAAAGGTCACAATTTCAGAATTAACTATAATTCTGATTAATGCAAATTTTTGTACAACACGCGACTTGAGATCAAGTGTACACATACATATTATTTATATGTAAAATCGAGGCATGTTTCAAATTTACACCACGCCCCAAAAACAGACTTAAGCTAGATGCTAATTTGAATACTTAAGAGTCATTGGTTAGCTCTTTATGGGCCATAAACATGCAGAATTTTCACATGTTAATCTTAGCCTATAGCTCTAGCTACCTTTTGGCTAATAAACACATTAAAACTCAATTTGTTTTTAACCAAATGCATAAGCAATAGTTGTAGAGAGTGGAGCGGGCAGTCTTTAAAAATTGCATCTTTGTTGCACATGAAGTTTTCGCAATTTGCTAGTTTTGCTATTAAACTAAAGCCAACATATTATTAGTCGGCTTAATAACAGCTTGGCGGCATAATTTAATACATAAATATATATCTACTCACTCTACTCTACTCTAGTTAAGAGTGATTACATCTCCACCCCCTTTGGCACCCCCTTTAGAACTTCGCTTCGCCTGACATCACACAATTCATGTGCTTTTTCAGTTGTGATGCCCAAGTGCAATATGTACGCGTATTAGCAATTGTTGGATAATCATTAACTACAATTTAGTTGTGACTGGGCGTGGCAAAATTCAGCTAATCACAGAGCAGTACTATTTATAGCAGTATTTTTCCAAACTTTGAGGAAAAAGTAGAACAATTTGGTTTGGTTTTTAGCTAAGCAGATTTTCTGCTGATTAGTGTAGGTTATAAGTAATGAAAATCTTTTACTTAGCTATGATAATATTGCAATATTTTATGAAACAATATTGTACTTTGTAGCTTTGACATAGTTATCGTTGATAAAGGCTCTAGAAAAGGCGAACCTCTGATTTCAAATGTCCCTAACTAGCTTAAAATTCATTTCCGACCCTATAAAGTATATATATGCTAAGCCTACACAAACTAACTAATCGGTTGAAATAGTTTTTGAAAGAAAATTAAAAAAAAAATTTTGTTTAAAAAAATGTTAAGGGGAAAATTTGAAAAAAAAATTAATTTTCCAAAAATTTTAACTAAACATGTAGAATTGCTTAATGGGCTGAATACATTATAAAATGCCATTCTAAACCAAAATCGGAGCAGTTTTGGCAAAGTTATGGCAGTTTAAAAGTTTAGATAAGGTGATACCGAGCACTAAACTACCCATAACTGGCTTTAAACTCATTTTCAACCCCATAAAGTGTATATATTCTTAAACCACACAAGCTAACTAATCGATTAGGTTAATAAACAAATGAAAACAACACTTAAAACTTTTAAAAATATGGATTATTAAAGAGTTATAGCAATTATTGCAATATACTATATACAATTTATATCGAAACACACTCATTACGCACTCATATATTGTGGAATCAGCATAAACAATGTTTGCTGTTCAACAAATTCTATTATGTGCTTTATGTTTATGTGCTTTCGATAAATCTACAATGCAAATCGCTTGTCTGACTAGATGCCATTAACATGCGTTCGTTGCATAAATTTGTAACACTAATCTCGATACTGTACCTTATATATATATATAGCCAACGAAATGCAATTAAAAGATAACTCAGATCCTGAACAGAGTCTTGAGACGATATATATGTATGTTTATGTATGTATATAGACTCGAAATGCATTCGTGTGGCGCTGATCATGCAAATTTACTAAAGTGTGAAATATTGCAAATGCATGCAGTTTGCAATTCATTCTGTTTTGAGTGTTGCAAGTGTTGCAAGTTGCGCTGCATGTGGCCCACCACCGTTGTAGCGTCGCGACGTCCCGCGTCGATCCAGACCAATAAATTAACACTCCATTTTCATACAAACATATGTACATATATACACTAATATATGTAGCTTGTGGCTTCTGGCCTCGTATGCAAACGCTTTTCAATTGCTTTTTCCCCTTTTTTTGCTTCATACAATTAGCTATGCATAAATATTTCATATTTGTTACAATTTCCACTTTAACATCGGGCACGCCATTGGCCATGGACTTGAGCTGTTGCTATAAGAAAATTATAAACCTATAAAAGAAAATTAAGTAACATAAATCGATGGACTGTAGGTGCTAAATGTTTAGCTGCTTTTCATACTCCAAAACGCACTTTAAACCCAAAATTTATAAGTATTATTTTAAAAATCAAACAAGCTTAATCCGATAAACCTATAGGTCTACTTTTTCTCACTGTGTAGCTTGAGTAACTAAGCACAATAGAATTTTATGCATTGATCTTAGAAAAAAAACTTAAAGAAATGGATTAAAAACACCAACTGGAATACAATGTTTGTTTGTCATAGCATAAAGAATAGATGTCATAAGCTGCTGCTAAAGAAAAAATAAAAATACATATATACAGTTGCAGTTTGGGGGGGAAATTAGGAAAATGAAAGCTTATCGGATGCCAGCAGCAACGACAGATTGAGTGAAACTTCCGCAACTCTACGACATTTCGTCTGGCTTGATACAATAAGCAAAAGTATATCGAAGTAGCGTTGACAATGCACAGACACGCGGACACACGGACAGACAGACAATGGGCATTAGCATTAGACATATGTCTGTAGCTCAGGATATACATACATACGTATTGTATATATGTCTGAGGAGATTTCAATCCAAATGCCAATCCCCTCTCGTACTCACACAGTTCTAACGTAAATAATAAAAGAAATCGTCTTAGGCACGCATTTCAGACGACTGATGGACACAGGATACAACAGGACATCACTTTGAATATAAAGCAAGCGTATAAAACACACACACACTCTTACACAACATCAATGCTTGAACGTGTGGCATAAAAAACACTTGAGGGAGTTGAAGGAGCAGTGTGGGGAAAATGGGAGTAAGAGGCAAATAAAAAAGAATTTCTTATTACACTTATTTTGCTTATCTGCAGCAAAACATTCGTTCACACTTCCCACACAAACAGACAAAGATAGCAAGAGAGAGAAAGAGAGAAAGAGAGAGACAGCGTGTGTGTGTGTGTGAGGGAGATAGAAGAAGACACAAATCCGCTTTTATATTTTCAACTGTCAATCGTCGTCGCAATTTTCGTGCCGTTCTCAGTTCACTTTTTTCTAGGTGTTGGAATTATAATCAAAGTCCAAGAGCCACCCTCGCTGCTGTTTGACCAAAACCCTGCTACCTCTCCTCCCCCTCCTCTCTCCTCTCCATACACTTAGCTTAGTCACCCCCCAACTCAACACATTTTATTATATTTCTGCACAAATAAACATTCTTCTTTGCTCGCAATTCGCTTTCGCACAAATTCTAAAGTGAAAATTCCATTGGCAGCAGCAGTGGCAGCAGCAGCAACAAAAACTGCCTCTTAATGCCCTTTTTTCACTTGACTGACAAGCAAGAAAGAGACAGGCATAGAAAGAGAGGGGGAGAAAGAGAAAGTGAGTGAAAAGTCTTGCTAAAGAATGGGTATGTTCATTCGTTCTAAACTTGTCTATTATTTGTAGCTTTTTGATGTTGCCACAAATCCGAGTTACTTTCTACAATTTGTTGCATACTTTGCTGCGTTTCATTTTCCAAATTAGTTTTTCGTCTCTGAATTCTCCAAATCAAGATTCAACTGGCACTTGAAGTCTATAAATAAAACCAATTAATATATAGCTATACTAGTGGTGGATGTAATAACATCAAAAGAATATCACATCGTTGCTTTCATTACAATTCTCATTTGTTGCGCTGCATTGCTGTGATAAGTAATGAAATAAAAAACTTCAAAATGTTGAGACAAATGTTTAATATTTATGGGGTTGTTTGTATTTTAAGTTATAGTATTGGAATACTTAGCCTTGGCTAAACTGATTATCTATCTTAATAAGCATTAATATATATTTATGAGTATTACATTATTCTTTAATTTAAAATAAAATCATTACCAAAATCATTACATATTTGATTGGCTCAAATAATAAGCAGAAAAACGTACTCAAACATGTAGAAAAGTAGATACTTATGTCCAAAAATGAAATTAAATACAGTACTATTAAATATTAATAAAAGCTAAATTCATTACAATTCTCATTACATATTTCATTAGACAAATAATAAGTTGCAAAGCTTACACAAACTTATAAACAAGCAAATAACTCGAAAATTAATAAACTTATTATTACAATATTATATTTTTTATTAATCGAAGCTTTGTTTATTACAAAAATCATTGCATATTTCATTAGATCAAATATTATGCTGATATACGTGCACAGACCTGTAGAATAGACAATTCTTGAATATGAAATTGTATTCAACTTATTATTACAATATTATATTTTGCATTAATTAAAGATATCATTGCAAATTTCATTAGCACACATATAAAGCTGCAAAGCTTACACAACCTTGTATAAAAGAAAATAAGTCAAAAGTTGTAATCAACTTTTTATCACAATATTATATATTGCATTAAATAGAGATTTATTCATTACCAAAATCATTGCTTATTTCATTATAGCAAATATTAAGCTGCAAAACATACACAAACTTGTGGGGACTTGTAGAAACTTCAGCAAACATTCTCTGTATACACTTTTTTGATTAAATGAAATCACATAGCACTCCTCCTCCCTCTCTCTCACACACACACACACACACACATGAAGTTATGCAAATTATGGCATATTTGGTTTTATGACAACGCAGCACATAAATCTAACAATAAGCGTAAATCCCAAAAACGAACTGAAAGTAAAAACACAAGACTAAGGGTTGTTTCATGCTAATGAGCAAGAGAGGGGGACGGTGTGGGGGGTGGGGTGGGGTGTGCTGTGTGGGGTTTTACCTTGGCTAAAGCTTTTGGCCAACCGCAACAATGAATCATAAGCAACAAACCCCACCGCCCGCTGTGCTACAAACCTGCTTAAACATTATTATTATTACTGCCAACTTTGCAGAAAATGCCACGGGTTTTTGGTGTTCTAGCTTTATTCTAGCTGCTGCTGCATGCATAATAATAACAATCGTAATAAAAATAGCGCAAAATTTCGCCAACGAATTATGCATACAATCATCAGCATAATTTTGAGTTGGGCAACAACAACTTTTATGAATTTATGACTGTTCAACATTGTATATAATTTTTACTACTCTACTAGCTTGAGATTTATGTGCGCTGATTTGCGGCGCAGTGTTGCCACCCTTATGTAAATCTAGCTGCCACCCTTAATTTAAATGCAAATGAAGTGAGAGTGAGAGGAGAGGGGTGAGGCTTATGTTTGTATTTATATACAGCCTTCCCCAAGGGTGGTTGCCCTAACTACGTACCATTTTTTTTGAGCCAACCAAAATTCTAAAAATTAAAAGTCAACTTTACATTTATGTTGCTGTCTCTGTCGAGCAACCGAAGACAGTAACTGCGCATAAAAAACGGGCAAGAGCAATATGGCTTTTTATTTTTTATTGGTCGGCTGCTTTTAAAATGTAGGCGTGTTTTACAGTATCAAGTTATATACGTGTGTCTGTATGTGTATTGGCTCATAATTGTGATGGCCTATGCAAGACTGAGGCAGCTCCTAAAGCAACTTCGAACACAACTTTCAGATTGGCAGTGCAGTCTTTGCTGTGTGTGTAAAGAAAATCGATTTTGTGTCACTGCCAATGCTGCTGCGTAGGTTATATGTATGTATATATATACATATATGCAATATAAGCACAAAGGAAAATTTCCTCTGAATTTTCTCACACATTTTTCACACACACTTTTGCTCCCCCTTTGATCTGAGGTAAAAGTTTTGCACGCAGCAAAAAGTGTTGCCTGCTTTTGTGCGCTGCTTCGCTCCTTCCCACTCGCTTGCTCTTTCTTACTAGCTTCCTGTCTCTTTTCAGTAGCAAACTTTGCATGTGAGTGCTCTGTGCTTTTGCAGCAGCACCAAAACAGACTGTGCGTGTGCGATAAGAAATAGTGTAAGAGGACAGTCTAAAAATAGTCGTTTTTCCTTTTTTTTTTGCTTTTTTTGGGGTTGAGTTTAGTTTGTGTTGCATCTGCAGAGAATAGGTGTGTGTGTGTGTCTCGCTTGGGTTCCTGTATGTGTTTGATGTCTGCTCTCTGTTGCAGCAGGATATCCGGTTTCCAATGTAGACAGACTTAGGTAGACGGGGAGAAGTGCTACTACTAGCAAAGGCCAAGCAAAGTTAGAAAAGCTATAGAATGCGTCTAGTTATGAGGAAAACTATTTACTTTTTCGCTGCTTGCCATTTAAATTAAACATAATTTACTATAAACTAAAGTTGAGAATAAGTTGACTTTCTTTGTAAATCAAAAAATGCGGTGAAATTATTTTAAAGAGCTAACTTAGTAAAGCAAAAATTTTAGAAATATTTGGCAAACACATGGAAATTTTTTAAAAAAAAAATATTCGAAATGGAAATTTTTTAAAAAAAAAATATTCGAGCTTACCTGACCAATTTATTCTATGTTTTTCAACCAATTTGTACGAAATTTTCAGTTTTGTTTAATAATAATATTATTATTAAGATTTTTCCTAAGTCGGAACATAACTAAATTATCTTAGACAAATTCTTACTAAAAGTTGAATGCGAAATTCTATAGAATTCAAATTAAATTATTGTATTTGCCATTAAATCGGTGACATTTTTTTGAGTTTGCTAAAATTTGCATAACATAAAATTTATGAGCAAAAGTAAATTGAATTCTCACACATTACTATAGACAAACTATATACAATTAATAACTAAGAGCAAGCCAAAAAGGCAATTCGCGAGTTTCTTTGTAAACAAAAACATTAGCGAAGCGAATAAAAATAATTTATGTTGCAGCCTTTTAGGCACAAGAACAAAAACTACAGGCCAAGGAAAATGGACAACAATTGAATTTTATGCACGATGGTTACATAAAAATTACACCAAATTACACAAAATTACGGACTGATGACAAGCTTTTAGTGCTAATGTTTGAGATGGTCAACGTGTAACGGTAAATTCTGCTGACCACTAGCAAAAAAGCAACCGAAAAGAAAAAGAGGAAAAGCAAAAGCGAGCCATAAAAATCTACGGATGCATAAAAACCTCTTTCAATTAACATAAAATTAGCATTTCAATTCAATTTATTTTTATATATAGCCTAAGGGAAGTCATGGGGGGGTGGTGAGTAGCTGGGGGAGTGGGTTGAAGCTGGAAAAACAAGCCACAGCAAATACATTTACATTTCCGACGGCCGCTAAAAAACTGCGCAAAAAAAACCGTCTACACAAACAAGTGCAAAAGGGTAGGAAGTCAGAGAGAGAGAGGGAGAGCTACGTAGTGGGGTTGCTAGAAGAGAGCGGTGTGAGTTGAGCGGGTGTCGGACAAGTTTGGAGCCAAAATTCATGTGTTTTTTGTGGGTGCCGGGAAATGTAAGTGGTCATAATAATAAAAATAATGATGCCCGCAATAAAGCTGATTCAAGTCCTCGCACTCAGCTTCTCTCTCTGCCTCTCTCTCTCTCTCTCTCACTCGTTGTCTCTGTTCCTTGGGTTATTGGCTCTAGTGCCATAGCATCGCTTGGCGATTTGCGTAAAAAATGGCAAAGTCCTTGTGCGGATAAAAAAAAAAATGGGAATCATAGCAAACAAACAAACAAACGAGGCAAGGGAAAAGTCTTTGTCTTGAATTTTCTTGCGAATCAGCGAATTTTTCATGCTGCAGCGATTATTCACCACGGGAATTAGGTCTAGCGCTGACTACACTGAACGAAATTGTTTAGCTAACTAGCGATTTTTTTAAAAACTAGCTAAAAACTGTCTTAAATAACAAAAATTTATCATGAGGATATGCGGATCCAGAATAAACATACATTATAGAATCTGCCATTAAAACTTCTTCTGCCTGTTTCACACAAAACGCCTCTGACAAACTTAATAGACTATTATGCACTGCTTTAAAGCGCGTAGTCTATAAATAAATTCATTAATTTCTTATAATGGTTTTAAAAAGTAGCTTAAAGTAAGTTATTCATCATCACATAGAATTTTTAAACTTTTACTATGAATAGCAGTTCACGCTAGTGACGAAAGTAGCTCAAATATAGCGCTATCAGATGCTGTAATCTGGTGAACATTTGTTCTCTATCCAATATAAGTTTATTAGTGTAATATTATGCAAACAAAAATTATATTCGTATATTTTGGCGCTTGAATATACACTTTCGTCTCTAGATAATTGACATACTAAGACATTTTAAGTGATATAAAATACTTGGGAATGTTTCTGCAGTAAAGTAAAACGATATATGATTTTATTCTTTCAGTTTTTGCTATAATTTCAAGAATATAAGAAAAAACATTAAAATTTTCTTTAATTTGTGAAGATAAGAACATTATATAGAAACTATAGACAACTTAAATGCCAATCTAAAGTTCCTCTGCATTTTATAGCAGTGTATTGGCGTTGTTGAGTTGAGTTCAACCACCCACTCACACAACATGCATATATCTCGACCAAGTGTCATAAATTCATAATAACGCAAATAAGCACCGGCAACGGGAACAACTATAACTAAAACTATGGGGAAACAAAAAACCATATCGCAGGCATTGCATCTAAATCGGCTGAAGTATAGCCAACGCAAAAGGACACTAGACCTAAGAGAAATTGCCAACGGCATGCTGCCAATTACAACATCGATGGCTGAATGCTACCAGCTACAATTCTGGTATTGGATGAGTATCTTGCCGAGTGTGTGTGGAGTAGCGGCAAATACGTTTTTTACGACTTTATGCTAAGCACTTTTTATGCATAAAAAAAGACGAGGAAGAAGCAAAAAAGCAGCACGAGGGCAGCACGAGGGCAGCAAAAGTGAAGCAACCACCGCAAAACAGGCAAAGGAAGGATGTGTGGGGGGATGATGTGAGGGGGTAAACCACCACACTGGACCACACTGCTCAGAGCCATTTGCTCAGAGTCAGAATATAGCATCCAGGATGCTTGAATGCCATATACGAACATATAGCCATAACCGTTATTTTGCTCTCCGACGTTGCCCGCTTATTTATGCGTTTTTTAGTATGGAAAGCAAATACTCAACACACACACACACACCCATACATACACACTGATATCCTTTGAGCCGAGTCCTGTCCAGTGCCATCATCGACGATTTTGTGTGCTATGTAAAAAAAGCAGAGAGAAAACGCGTTTTCCTTTTATGCTTTCGAGGTAATATATTGAAAATAGCTGTCGAGCGTAATAAAATGTGTACCAGTGTGCGTGTGTGTGTGTGTGTGTGTGTGTGAGTACGTGTGTGAGTACGTGTGTGTGTGTATGTGTGCTGTTTGTATGCATATCAATAAAAATGCCAAATGTGAAAAGCAGCAGCAAATGGAAACAACAAAACTCAATTTGTTTACTGCACCGTGGTGCAAGTGCAATGCAAAATAAACAGGCTAAAAATATATAAAAATTAAACTTGTATAAAAGTTGTTTAGAATATGCTATATAATAAAAGAATTGTAGTCTTAATTTTTATATATATTTTGAAACCCTTAAGATGAATATAAATCTATTTTTACTTAAATAACACAGATTATTACAAATATTATTAGCCCGATTTCTGAAACAAATACAAATTAGTTTTAAGATCAAATTAAATGTATTTTTACTTAAAGAACACATATTATTATTATTATTATATTAGTCCAATTCCTGAAACAAATACAAATCAGTTCTATTGTAAATTTGTTTGTGATTTCCAAACAAAATTTGAAGTGTATCCATTTGTTTCGGTTTTCGAATCAATTGCGAATCTAAAACTAAATCTGGCTATTGTAAATTTACTGTGCTTGAAATACTTTTACCATGATTTTAATAATTTTCTTAAAAAAAAAAATGCTACTAATTTATTTGAATGCTTTTCATTTAAATAAAACTAAACTCCTTCAATTATTTTAAGGCTCTCCTTATCAATCGTTATGGGCTTTTAAAGCTCATTGTAAATATTAAAAACTTAAAAGTAGGTAGACTTTTAGCTTTATTATTTAGTATTTATTATAAATTAAACTAAAATCTCCAATAATTCTTACATCTCACTAAGCAAATTTAAAATTACAAGCTAATGTTGATAATTTCATAACACTCGTGCCACTGTGCAGTAAGTGAAGAGTGCGCTGACCAGAGACACACAGACCCTCAGTCATTGTCATCATCGCAATGGTTCAACGTCTAGGGCAATGTTTTTGAATTGAACTCAATGAAATTGCATCGATGATTACTTATGTTGATGCTGCTGATGCTTCTTCTTCTTCTACGCTTCGCTCTTCAATTTCCAGCAGCAACATTTTTTATTTCATTTTCTTTTGCATTTTTTTGTTGTTCATAAATAAAAAATAGTCGAAATAGTAGTACTATAGTTTGGAAAAGCGCATGGAAATGCTGTGCTTTGAATAATTTATGGCTGATGGGACATCAGAAGCCAGAAAGTCGTATAGCCATATAGAACACAAAAGCAACTTGAGTTGATGCGTCATGAAATGCAATAAATTTTACTTTTGCTTTCTTCGTTTTGCTTTGAGTAAGTATCGATGAATAAAAAATGCTGAAATCAGCACAAATTCATAACAATGTAGAGTAAACTGAAGTACAACAGAAAAAATAGCTAGAAAAGCAGTGAAAGCCAAATAACTGGTAACAATAATCTTTGGAAAGCATTTCTAGTTAGACTTTGTTGTTGAAAATGGGGGAAAGGAATGAGCTGGACACCAAAATATACCCTTTACAGTTAAGGAATAAAAAGCAAACTTGGATGGAACTTCAGATTTATATACTAGTCTCTTTATAATTAAGTGCCACAAGGCTAGAATATTATAACTTTTGCCTTATATATCAAATAACTTTGATACTATAAGGGGGGAAATGAGTGAGCTGTACATCAAAACATGCCCTTTAAAGTTTAGGATAAAAAGGAACCACTTTAAATTTCAATTATGGACTGAATGGAACTTCAGATTTATACACTTATCTCTTTATATATGTATACATATTTTATGTTTATTTCATACTAAAAGAAGAAAGTGAATGAACTGGACTGGAACTAATGGAACCACAGATTTATATTGATTATTATATAGATTTATAAATAAATGGTTCAAAAAAAAAGAGAATCTCTCTTCTTTTGGTTTGTATGTATGTTATATTTAGTCTGACAAATCTATCCTGAAAATTTCATAATGATTTCGTAATAAATTCAAAAGTTATGCATAAAACAATTTCAAATTGTTATAACTTTTACACTGACTACTTGTTTACGATTCACACTTAAAATACTAAGCATTTATTCTAACAATAACAAATTTGTTGCATACAATTAAGTGTTTTTCCATTTTCCAAGCTACATAAATCCCTTTTCCTTACACATTACCACTACACATATGCTAGTCACACGCAACTAATACAAAATAGATTTAAATTCCATTTGCTGGCATTAGCACTCAGGTCACAACGGTTACAACTACCAAAACTCGACAATTCCCTTGAGTAAGTTGTTAAAAAACAAGGGGATAAAGAAAACAGAGAGAGAGAGGCAGCAAAATATGCAACAAGGGCGTTGAGAAATTTACTTTTAAAGTGTTTCTCTAATAAATGCATGAAAATTGCGAAAATAGTGTGTGTGTGACCTCACGCACATGTTTAAAAAAAAAATTAAAAAAAAAAAATACTTTTCCCCCTCAAAAAAAAGCCACAAAATACTTTATTTTCTCTAGCACAAAGAAAATAAATTTACAAATAAAATTCCGCACGGAGCTAAAAGATACAAATGTATATAGAAAATTTCCATTATGCTGCTGAGGGTGTCTGGCTGTAAATCCCATATGATAGATTACCACCAACCCAACCAAAAAAAAAAAACCCACCCAATCCACTTGATGCCAGACACACACACACACACTCGAGGGACAACAGGGGCGTACAAAAAAAATGAATAAAATGTAAAAAATAACCTCAAAAAATGTATAATTTTTTATATGCCTGGACCAAAGGGCGAATGTAACTGTGTTGTTGTTGTTTTCGTTACTTCCACCGATTTCCGACGACCCCGTGTCCGGAATTTGACATGTTATTATGCTGAAATAATTTTATAATTTATTTATTTTTCTCTCTCTTTCTCTTTCGTTATGCCTGCCATCAGTGGCTGAGACAGACATGTAAGCTTTGCCAAATGTTCTACAATGGTTTATGCTGGGTTTTTTGGGGGGAATCCCCCTCGTTTCTTTTGGTCAGCCCTTTTCAGCTCTAGCATTTCCTGACACTGATGTTGACATCAACTGACATTTTTTGGTATTTCCTGTTGGTTTTTATACATATTTGTTGTTGGTAGTAACAATATGAATGAGCTTAATAGAATATATATATTTTATATATAGTATAAATACATATCAGAATTTTTAAATGAGTAATAGAAATCCGTAAATTTGTTTTTAACAAAGCTGTTTGCTCTTGATCAGCATTAAAACCCGATTGAATATAGCAATGTTCGTGTGTCCGTCCGCCTCTCCGTATGAACAGAGACTATAAGAGCTGGAGCTACCAAATCTAGCATGTTTCCCCGTCTATTCTGCAAGCAATGCTAGTAAAGTTTATTGCCACGATCCCTAACGCTTTCCCAAATCTTATAATTCGAGAACTATTTAAGTTATTCCAGCCAAATTTATATAGTACATGTATGATACCATTTTATGTAGATGGATCAACTTTGATAAGAATCGAATAACTACAAAGCCAGCAGAGAATAAGTACCCGCAGCTGTATCCATTTTTTCTATAATGTATAATGTTTTCTAAATATTTTTCAGTCATATAATTTATGTATCTGTTGTGTTAAAAGAATAGTATAAATTTAGCCCACCAATACCGAGAATCTTATGTATAAAACTGACCCCAACTAAATATATACAGAGTCAAAGCCGGCAACCATAACTTTTCAAATCAAATTACAGGGACAGTTGCTATTGAGAATTTTGAAATGAAATCGAAATGAAAGGTAAACAATTTATACGCAACATTACGCAATTGAAATCGAATTGTGTGTTTCGGCCAAATTAGATTTTACAATTTTTTATAAGGCTCAATAAAAAAATTACGTTTATTGCGTAGAATTCAAAAGTGTACAAGTATCGTGCCCCAGAGCACAATAAAAATGTAACTTTATTTTCGTTGTGTTTGATTACGGATAGAAGAAAAGACAGTTAGTAAGAGAGCAAAGGAGACAGGGAGAGAGAAAGAGAGTGGCAGAAACTTTAAGTGGATGCCACAAATTTACATAAAGTCAATCAATCATGGCATCAACGCCATTTTGCATGTTGCCAGCTCATTGGGGGAGATTTCATTAATATCAAACTGTTGTTGTCTCGGGGTTGTGCCACCTTCTCACATACAGATGTATGTATTCTGCAGTCAGGATTAGCATTTCGTCGCTCATACGCCCCGTCTGACATTGTCTAGCTTTGATTGCGTCTCTGGGATCCCAAAGATGCCCTGGCATCCATGAGCTTGCATAATAAACGAGTCCGGGGCCAAGACTCGAAGGGTGTCATGATGAATGATGCGCTGCCAAGACAACTCTGGCTACTGTTCTACCCAACTACTCTGCTGTCCACTTCTCCACGTTGCTTCTCCATGCTTTTTTTTTGTGGAAAATTCGCATCATTTTTCATGCGTTTAAAAACGTGGTCGCTGGTCAAGTGTATGTACATACTATGCGTTCCCTTCTTGGCAGCTGCAAAACTGTTCAAATTTGATTTACTCACTTGATTACATTGCTTGCCACCACAGTGTGCCACACAATGGCACACACTGCCACACGGGCACTTGCCACTGATTTAGCTCTGGGCCAATTGTCGAACGACGTGTAATTTGCGTAAAAATGTCATATTCATATTCAAGTTGAGTTTGATTGATGAACAGCAAGTTCAAGTGCACATTACGCCTGAAAGAATGCTACAGAAAATTTTTGGCAAAAAGTCTGCAGAATAAATACAATACAAAAGGTACTTAAAGCTTGAAATTAGATTAGTTAAGTGGGAAATTATTTTATATATTTTCATTTATTGAAAAAAATATACGAATAGTGCGTATTTAATTCTATAATATACCAAAATTCTATGCTAAATTACTTGAAGTTTGTATTTACACATTGATATGAGAGTAAAAAGTAGTTTTAGTTATGTTATAACATGCATTCAAGAAGATTTTATATTAAAAGATATCTTAAAGTAGAAAACAAGGTATCCAAAAGTGGTCCTTCACGCCGTTTTTTCAACATTTAAGTTTAGTATTGTAGTTTTCTGTTCTGAAACTTTTCTTTATAAACATTATAAGATATGCCAGCAATGATTACCGATTTTATTCAATAATATTTAAAAATATTATACTAAGTTAATAGAAGTTTGTATTTAAACATTGATATGAGAATAAAAACTAGTTTTAGTTATTCTATAACATGCTTTCAGGAAGATTTTATACTAAAAGATATCTTAAAGTAGAAAACAAGGTATTAAAAAATTGTCCTTCTTACCGTTTTTTTAACGTTTCAGTTTAGTACAGTAGTTCTCTGTTCTAAAACTTTTCTTTATAAACATCATAAGATATGCCAGCAATGATTTCACTCAAATAAGCACCTTGCTAATACTCTATCGAGCAATCAATAAAAATAAAAAAAGGAAATCTTGCTAAAAAAAAAAAAAAAGACAACAATTCTGCTGAAAATGAAAGTTGTGCCCGGGGAATGAAATTGGCGTGAGCTGTGTGTGGGCGTGTCAGGGGCAGACAACTGGTCAAATAGTCGATCCGAAACGACGAAAGTCAATAGTGAAAGAAAAGAAAAATGCCAGAAATGAGAATGAAACGTAATTTAAAATTTAGAAAAGAACAAAAATGCGAAACTCGTAAATCCAAAAAGAAGCAAAGAAGCAAAAAGGACACAAAAGCCTGATTGGCACGCACAAGGCACACAGATACAACACACACACACACACACACACACACAGATACAACACACACATACATTACTCCCACAATCACATACACTCACTCTACACACACTCACACCTCCTACACACACACGCACAACACTCGCACACAACACAAAGTCAAATATTTGATGTTGGCGCATTTCAGTTTCAACTTTTTCACTTTTTATACCCTGTAAATTTGAGCGAAAGGGTATGTGATGTTGCCTTTCATACACTTTATACATTTCTTTAATTTTGAATTTAAGTTAAATTTTATTATTTAAATTTATAGCGATACTTCTTCTAAAAATAAATAAATAAATAAATAAACAAATAAATAAATAAATAAACAAACAAATAAATAAATAAATAAATAAATAAAAAAATAAACAAATAAATATATAAATAAATAAATCAACAAATAAATATATAAATAAATAAATCAACAAATAAATAAATAAATAAATAAACAAATAAATAAATAAATAAATAAATAAAAAAAAAATAAATAAATAAATAAATAAATAAATAAATGAATAAATAAATAAATAAATAAATAAATAAATAAATAAATAATAAATAAATAAATAAATAAATAAATAAATTAATAAATAAATAAATAAATAAATAAAAAAATAATAATTAAATAAATAAATAAATCCAGTCACATTTTAGTCGGCCGTTTTTAAGCCTTTTTAATAGGCTTATATAGAGCAAATAAATTCAAAAAAATTATATTTTCCACAGGGTAACTTCTAGTCTGCTACATTTAAAAAGCAACTTTTTGACTCGCTTTCTTTTTGGTTCATTTTAAAAAAAGGAAATCTACAGCCCCAAACTGAAAGTTGCCTGCAACAATGTAATAAAATTGACTGGTGTGTGAATGTGTGTGTATGAATGAGTGTGTATCTGTGTGTGTTTGAGTGAATGTGTGTGTGTGTGAGCTGTCTTATCTGCTAGCCAAAAACCATTCACATTCACATTCACATTCAGTTTCAGTTCCAGGCACTCGTGTGTGTATTCATGTCTGTGCTAATTTCTAAGCATTTTCCTTTTCCACAAACTGTTTTTCCCCCAACCCACTCCAAGAACTTTAGCCCCCCCACCCCCCACACAACTCTTGTCTGTTGCCGCATATTTGTGACTTTGTGATAAGCAGTCAAAGCTATTGAGTTTGAAGGAGTGCGGTGCGGTAGGTGGAGGGGTTGGAGGGAGCAATACGAAATCCGAAGTTGATTTCTAGCGCATTTAAAAGGCATTTTGATTAGTCGCTAAAGTGACGCATGGCATTTTGATTTAAAATTAAAATTTTCAAAACATATTTAATTTTCCGCTTAAATTGCTTAGAAAATTTTAAAGCGATTCTTAACTCTGGCAACTCTTTCTATACTGTAAAATTTTGTTAATTAGAGTGTTTCAAAGATTTTCTTAAATAATTTTTAGCGTATGCCCATCGTATCTACTTTTTATTCGTTAGTTTTTTTGTTTTCTCCCCAGCCTAAGGATCTTCTTTATACTGCTTCTTTAGCCGTCTCTCAAATTTCTTTTAAATAAACGTCTCATTATTAGCGCACAAGCTGGCAGTGCCACGCCCATTCACCCAGCGGCAGCGCCCATCCACACCCACACACGTGTCAGTTTAGTTTTTCTTATTTTTCCTTTCAATTTTTTTGTTTTCGGTTGACCATTTCGTGTACCTGTTTTCAGATATTTCAATGCCGACATGTGTCCAATCAGTGGCAACGTGCAGCCAACCATAGCATCTCCCTCCCTATCTGTAGTCCTCCCCTTACTGCACCTCTTTCCACTTCGAGTGTTATTCTGACATTGGTGATTTTTGCAAAATTTGTAACATTTTATTTACACTAGAGGGACAGAGAGACACACACATTCAATGAACTATTGCAGGGTATTTCTTGTTCTTTTTCTTGTTATTTGTCTTGTGTCAACACTGCCCCCTGCATATAAAGAAGCAACAACAACAACAACCAAAAACCAACAAAAAAAGTTCAATTTCAATGCTGATGAACATGTTGGCAACTTGTTATTTTTCTTTTCATGTTTATCTAGTGTTCAAAATTTATACAATTCCAAATGGGCTAGATAAATATTTGGTAAGTCTTGTGGACGGACGGGCAGGGCTACTAAACAAAAGTACAGTTGGACACAAAACATGGTAAACGTGTTGCTTAAATTGTGACATAAGTATAAGTATAAGTATAAGTATAAGTATAAGTATAAGTATAAGTATAAGTATAAGTATAAGTATAAGTATAAGTATAAGTATAAGTATAAGTATAAGTATAAGTATAAGTATAAGTATAAGTATAAGTATAAGTATAAGTATAAGTATAAGTATAAGTATAAGTATAAGTATAAGTATAAGTATAAGTATAAGTATAAGTATAAGTATAAGTATAAGTATAAGTGTAAGTATAAGTATAAGTATAAGTATAAGTATAAGTATAAGTATAAGTATAAGTATAAGTATAAGTATAAGTATAAGTATAAGTATAAGTATAAGTATAATTATAAGTATAAGTATAAGTATAAGTATAAGTATAAGTATAAGTATAAGTATAAGTATAAGTATAAGTATAAGTATAAGTATAAGTATAAGTATAAGTATAAGTATAAGTATAAGTATAAGTATAAGTATAAGTATAAGTATAAGTATAAGTATAAGTATAAGTATAAGTATAAGTATAAGTATAAGTATAAGTATAAGTATAAGTATAAGTATAAGTATAAGTATAAGTATAAGTATAAGTATAAGTATAAGTATAAGTATAAGTATAAGTATAAGTATAAGTATAAGTATAAGTATAAGTATAAGTATAAGTATAAGTATAAGTATAAGTATAAGTATAAGTATAAGTATAAGTATAAGTATAAGTATAAGTATAAGTATAAGTATAAGTATAAGTATAAGTATAAGTATAAGTATAAGTATAAGTATAAGTATAAGTATAAGTATAAGTATAAGTATAAGTATAAGTATAAGTATAAGTATAAGTATAAGTATAAGTATAAGTATAAGTATAAGTATAAGTATAAGTATAAGTATAAGTATAAGTATAAGTATAAGTATAAGTATAAGTATAAGTATAAGTATAAGTATAAGTATAAGTATAAGTATAAGTATAAGTATAAGTATAAGTATAAGTATAAGTATAAGTATAAGTATAAGTATAAGTATAAGTATAAGTATAAGTATAAGTATAAGTATAAGTATAAGTATAAGTATAAGTGTAAGTATAAGTATAAGTATAAGTATAAGTATAAGTATAAGTATAAGTATAAGTATAAGTATAAGTATAAGTATAAGTATAAGTATAAGTATAAGTATAAGTATAAGTATAATTATAAGTATAAGTATAAGTATAAGTATAAGTATAAGTATAAGTATAAGTATAAGTATAAGTATAAGTATAAGTATAAGTATAAGTATAAGTATAAGTATAAGTATAAGTATAAGTATAAGTATAAGTATAAGTATAAGTATAAGTATAAGTATAAGTATAAGTATAAGTATAAGTATAAGTATAAGTATAAGTATAAGTATAAGTATAAGTATAAGTATAAGTATAAGAATAAGTAAAGTCAACCAGTAAACCATATTTAATTTATCATATGCTTACATTTAAAAGTTCCTGAACTGTCAATTCATAATTTCATAGAAATTAATATGAAATCAATCACATTTTCATATTTGCCGCATCATGCGCGACATTCACAATTCGACTGGCAATGATGGGTTAATGTTAATGAAGAAGTTGCGACTCGGAAAAGGAAAACAAAAGGAAAAGCGCATTATGAATTTGTATGGGCATTTTTTTTTGGGTGTCATGCTCATCAGTAGAAGGAAAAGTTTTGCTTTGGTAATTTGAGCGCACACACAATGGCGCATTAACCCCTTATCGGCCAAGCAATGGTGCACCCCCAACTGGAAGGCACAACGCATTCATTAACTACGCACCGCGTAATTAATCCTTGGCAGGCGTCGTCTTCATCCTCATCTAGTACGTACATATGTATATGCTTTAGGGCAATCAACCCCTCTGGTCAGCGCAACTGCATGTTGTAAATTAGATTTTCGTCTGTCATGACAACCCTTGGGTAGAAATTTCTGGGCAGGGTTGCTTGCAGTCAACCTCGTTTGAATGCAAAACTGTTTTTGGTCATTAACCTGTCTCGAGCACTTTGGAAAAACTTCCATTTCTCTCTCATCTCGTATCGACAAACAGCGAAATGCTTTCAACAACAACAAAACCAAAACTTTTGCAACCCCATGAAACTGCCATAGAGTTGCCAGAGTTTTCACAATGTCATGACAGTGCGGCGGACGCCATGTTTGGTTTTGGAATTTTCTCCCTAGAAAACTTCTTAATGAACTTTAAGCAGTCCGAGTAAAAAGGGGTTGAAAAGGGATGGATGGAGAACTGAAACTCATTTGGAGGCCATAGTAGTAGTTTCAGTAGTAGTTTCAATTTACACAAAGGGGTTAAACAAGTGTTAAGCGACACAGAAAGCAATGAGTAGTAGTTCATCAATCATATTTTTGCCGAATAGCTAATGTCGAATCATTTCAATGATGCGAAGACTTCCAACTAATGGATTAATGAGATGAGAAGAGAGTTGAAGGCAAAGAAGAGAAGGAATTTAATATAATATATTTTATCATTAAAATACAATAAATATACTTTCGATTTAAGATAAAAATATATTTTAAAAAAAAATTTATAAAAGTATGAAAGTGCTTTCAAGCTACAAGCAAATCTCTTCCCCATCTTCGACTAAAGTAAATCCAACCTTAACTAATCCTTAACTCAATTGCTGCAGCTCTGCAAAGAACACGTCGCATTCCACATAGATAACAATAATAGGAATAAGAGTGACATTTCTACGTAGCATAAATAAATCCAATAAGAGTTATAATGCCTTGCAAATATCATAAATATCAATATGAACGACATTTCAGAACGTTTTGGCCCGTTTTGGTCCGTTTTTTATTTCAGCCAAACAAAGCGCATTAAATTTTATTGATATAAATTTTATTTTAATGGTCAAGCCTTGCTGCGGCAGGATAACATGAATGTCCTATTTAAAGGATTAACGCCTTGAATTATGAGGCAGCAGGCCGGAATTGGGCATTGCACATAAAATATCTTGTGAATTTGCTTTTAAGTTAATTTTATTTTATGTGACACTGTCGCGAAACGCGTTCAGTTTTTCTAATGGTGATTTATGCCGAGTATTTTGCTTTTTTATATACCCTGTAATAGTAATTTGAGTTCAGAAAGCAGTTAGAAAAATGGTTTTGACTGTCGGGTTAAAAGCTAAATTACATGTGTTACTTTAAAAAATAATAAGCTGATTTCAGGTATAATAACTCCTATAGATTTGAGCTTGATATTCTGAAAATTTTAGAACAATCCTATGAAACACAAGTCGGTTAACCAACTATAATTGAGTAGTATCTATTAGCCGTATATTTTTCACTGGCTTGCTTTTGTTTTTTGCGAGTCCTTCGTTTTTTATTGCCCTAAAATGACCATCAAAATTGACAAATGGCCTGGTTGATTGGAATGAGAACTGGTTGAAGCCATTAGCTAGAGTTGAATCGACTAACGTGTTACATATTAATTGCACATTATTTATCGCTGACATTACGTGTTTTTTGCTACGACAATTTAGGCCGCTATTGATACGGTTATCGTTTGGAGATTTTCGATTTTGTTGCCTTTTTCGATTTCAAACTAAATTAGACACACAACACGAGAATCAATTTCAAAGCTCATTAAATTTTTTTTGTCTGGACATTGGGCAATTTAGTTAATAAATAAAAATAGTTAAGTCCTAGGTCTGCCATGGCAATCTTTGCGTATCTCAATCTCAATAGTCAATCGACTCTTAGAGGTCTTCACGTTGGTCTGCACGGAGAAATCTCTTACCTCAATTGCAATCACATTGAAATGGATTTATAAGTATTGTACATATTGTATATGAGTCTAGTAACCACTGAATTTCTGGGGGTTAAGGTCAGGCCAACAATCGTAAGTATTACAATAGTTGTCGCTTTTATCAAACTGTCGCTGTCTGCTACTGCGCTACAAAAGTGAAGCATTTTGATTTGCAATGTCTGTATGTTTGCTGCGTGTTTTGTAGATACCAGAAAGTATATTTAAAAATTACAATTTTTGTATACGGACAGGCGGACAGATGGACTAACAGAAAATATATTAAAATTACAATTTCTGTATACGGACAGACGGACGAACGGACATTTAGACCGACGAACGTACATTCGAATGGACGAAGAGACGAGCAAAAGTACGGATGAACAAATGGACGGACGGGCAAAGTTACTAACGGACAGAAGGACGAACGGACAGATGGACGGACAGACGAAAGGACGGACGGATGGGCAGATAGACGAACGGACGGATAGGCAGGGAGATGAACGGACAGACGGTCAGACAGTCAAACAAATGGACGGACGGGTAGAGGTACTAACGGACAGACGGACGAACGGACAGAGAGACGAACGGACAGACGATCAGATGGTCAAACAAATGGCCGGACTCACATACAAGCATCAACTCTACTTTTGATGCTGATCAAGAAAATAGACAATATGGTATATATTGGGTTTATAGTATTCTTTTCAAAGGTTTATTTTAGCGTTCTGACAACTCTTCTCAAAAAGTTTATTTTTAAACTATTTCCTTACTTATTATTTTTTGAAATTTTACCAAATTTCAAACTTTCTCGAACCCCTCTCTATATTAATATTATATTTTAATTATGTGCTATTTCAATACAAAATATTTGAATTAATCCCATTTGATATACTCTGAAAGTAGCTCATATTGTGAGCGGCATAAACTTGAATGCTGCAAAAACTTTCGGTTGTGTCTTTGACAGCTCATTCATGCCTATGGAATGGATAGATGGAAATGGTTTTTATCTCACTCGTCAGACCGAAATCTATTAGACTCAGACGAAAGCCCTTGTAACATAGACTAGCTGCCCTGTCCACGTCACTGTAGCTGTAGCTGGACATGTTCTTGCACGTCGCCTGCATTTCTAAGTTTGCACATTTGTTTCCTTTTCTAGGTTTTCCTGCTTTTGCTTTTTGTGCTCTTTTCAGCTCTTCTACATATTTACAATTAATATTCAAGCAACCTTTCTGCGCAGTGTCGAAAGAAGATACTACCAAAAGGGGGTTCCCTTTATTTCATCTGCTGCTGCTTCTTCTTTCCAATTTATCCGGTATTCCCCTCTTTAGTCCGAGTTGAACTTTTGCTATGTGTTTGGCTTCACGCCCGTCATTTGATGGGGTGCGAATTGGGTTCAGGGTGCGATACTACTGTTGCTTATCCTCAATGTCCAGCAGTTGTGTCTTAGTCCTCAATTCTCATACCTCTAGTCCTTTGGCCCTCATGTCCTGTACTGGGGTTGGCTGTACTATGCGCTCTGTAGCCGCATTAAGTGTAGACATTATTCATTTTTGATGATGAATTTCCATGTCTCACATGTCTAGAGTTTTTCCTACTCTACTCACCAAAGAAGCATCATTTCAGTGTTACAGTGTATGTGTGTCCCTGTGTCCGTATGTACGTGTGTCCGTATGTGTCCAGTAATAAGTAATAAGTGCAGAGTTGAGCAAGAAAATCCAAATGCTTTTGGCATGAGTTGGGTAGAGTGTGGGGGGGGGAAGGAGAAAGAAAAGAGGCACATGAAAAAACTTTTAGTTCCGTTGCTGTTTGGCATACAAATGAGTTAAAGTTACAATGCGTATCTATGGCCCTTTTCTTCCAACACGGGTTTTTCCCAGTTTTCCCCAACTGAAGTGAAGTGAAAATGAATGGTTATGGCACGACTAGAGGGCATTATGTTAAAGTGTCATGGTTTTTAGTGCAGATTTCGGACAGGGCAGAGCTGACTGAAGAAATATGAAATAAAAGTCAAGAAAATTGAATTTAATATAAGCTTTTAAATTTAAAATAAAGGTAAGAATTTTTAAACATGAAAAAAAAATTCGGAATAAAATTTTTCTAAGTTTCTAAAAATTTACAACTCATAAAAAACTTTTGAGAATTTTTTCAAACAGTAAAAATTTAATTTATTTTAAGCTTTTTAATTTAAAATAAAGGTATGAGTTTTTAGCCTTAGAAAAAAATTGGAATAACATTTTTCTAAATTTCTAAAAATTTCCAACTCATAAAAAGCTTTTGAGAAATTTTTCAACATCACAAAAATTGAATTTAATTAAAGCTTTTAAATTTAAAACAAAGGTAAGAATTTTTAACCAAGAAAAAAAATTGGAATACAATTTGTTTTTATTTCTAAAAATTTTACACTAATAAAAAACTTTTGAGAATTTTTTCAACTCAGCAAAACCCAATTTTATAATTTATTATTTTATATATTAGCCCGATTTCTAAAGCGATTTTAAAATCGAATTAAAGAATGAAATAAAACAAATAATCTGAAAATAATTCTAAATTGTAACAAATCCTTGACATTTCTATATAAGTATATGTAGAACAACCAAAGTAAAAACCAAACTGAAACTAGACGAATCACAAATCCCAAGATGCCAATTGTATGCCACATTTGCTTTTTGGCCAAAAAAAAAAACTCAAAAGACGATTTCTGGCCTAAAGCAATGTGCTCGGGAAATGTAAGCATAAATCTTGTGGCTCAAATAGGAATTTGTAAATGCGAAATGTTTATTTTTATGCGTTACCAATGCCAAAGTGAAAGAAGAAGAAAGAATCGAAAGCAATTTCCATTTCGAGAGACACAGAGACAAATCCCCAACAGCGATTTGACCATTAAAATTATACCCACAGGACAAGGAGCATAAAAAATAGGCAGTAGGCAGAGGGGGTGAGGGGATGAGCAAGCAGGACACTCCTGTTGCTGCTGCTTGAATATGTAATCGTTGGGAAATGGCAAATGGGAAATGCGAAATTGGCATTGGAAAGTGCAAGATAATAACAACATGGAGAAAATAACTAACCAAAAAGAGTTTTTCGGTTTGTTTTTTTGTGGGCCACATTTGTGTGCTCGTTAAGGGGAAGGGGGTGAAAGGGAGGGGTGGAGGTAGAGGGTGTAGAAGATTGTGGCTAGGGGAAGTCCAAAAAAGAAAGACACTTTCTTACGTGTTGTCTGGTCATATTTTAGAAACTAATGTGACATTTCGATTATTCGATTGGATTTAATGTGTTTTATGAGTTTTACACGTTCCACACATTGCGTGTGTGCTCTAAGTGTATGTGTGTGTGTGTGTGTGTGGCAAGTGATGACAACAGTTACAGTTAACAAAAGGGGGATGAATAGGCCCAAAAGATACATTGCTACACTGTTAAATGCAAGGGGCGTGTTCTCTAAAGCTGAATACTTTTGAATTGGACAATCGAATCGAAAATTTATAGAAATGTTGGAAAATTTTAAGCTACAGCAAAAGAGCCAAATAGTATAGAGACATGCAAAACGTTTAAGATGATTGAAGTACCGTTAGCAACTTTTTTAAAACTTTAAACTACGATACCTTCGCTAAATATACAGCGATTTTCAAGCGAAATGCCATTTTAGACTGTACATTACCGCATATTTAATACTTCAAAATTTTTTCAAAATTTTCCAAAATTTTCATGCTAACCCCTTGACATTTTTCCAAAAAAAAATTGTTTTTCTTCTACCCTAAAAATGTTCTAATAGACTGGTTATAAAAGTATATACTTTATGGGGTCGAAAATGAGTTTTAAGCTTCTTATACGCAGTTTAAGTCCCGTTTTTGCCTCTTCAAAAATTTTGAACTACGATAACTTTGCCAAAACTGCTCCGATTTTCGAGCGGATTAGCATTTTGTACTGCATTTAAGCCCAATACGCATTTCGCAATTTCTTTTTAAAATTTTTGAAAATTTCATTTTTAACAAAATTATGCATACCTACCCCTTGACATTTTTTTAAAAACAAAAAAAAAATTTTTTTTTTTTTTGCACCCAAAAACTTTTCTAAACGATTAGAAATTTTGTGTAGATTAAGAATATATATACGTTATGGGGTCTAATTTTAAGATTTCCTTGATTTTAAATCATATAATCGAAAATAATAGAAGGCGGAGGATATTACACGATGGGGCATGCTCTCTCTTTTATTGTAGCTTAAGCGAATAAAATTTATTAACTTGCATTTACTACATATCCATTTCTAAAGAATATAGCGATCTTTACTAAATTTTGAAAATTTAAAAATACATTTTCGAGCCGTTTTAAAACTGTTGACGGCACTTCTGGACTCGCTCCATGTGCTGCAGAGCACAAATAATGCCACGTGTGCTTGGAGAATCAATAAAACACTTAATTTCCTGCATTTCCTCGCCCACTTGATCTCGCTGATCGATGCGATCGTAAACGAGACCCATAGTACCATAACGTTTAAATTTATCGCGAATCGTTTCCATATTACAATCCTCACCCCAGATGAGGACTTGCAGACGTAGTTCCCGAAAGAGACCCAAAATCAAGGGATGCTTGACCATGACATTGCTGTGAATACTCAAGCCAAATAGCTCCATGCTGTGGGAGAATTGTAAAGCATTATCGAGCACATTAACACGTACATCTAAGAACTGAATGGGTCTATCAATATCCATGATCTGCAGCATGACGGGAAAGTAATTCTGTTTGAAGCGCAGTAGCGTACAAATATCCGCATCGAAACTAGAAAAGATAATGCGACGTTTTCCCGCCAACTTAAAGACAACCTCCAGTATCGTATCCACATAGAAATTTCGATCGAAATGGGGCTTACAACTATGCTCCTCCCAGCGACGATTTGTTATCATTTGCGGCCACTTCACTTCGATTACAAAACCCAATTTCTCCGGTAAGTTGGCAAATAGTTCGCTGAGCAATAAAAACGGTCGTTGATCGGCCAAAAACTGATCACAGTCCAATTTGCAACCCTTCGAGCTGGCATAGCGTATAACACTCGCTTGTTTCAACTCCTCATAGCTCAAGGATTGTATGGGCATTATGAGATTATCGCCACGTTTAAAACCTCCCGTTGCCAACAATTTCAAACGATTAAAATGCTCGTGCGGAAAGATATAGACATCATTTGTAGTGCTCAATTTTTCCAGATTTACAGCCTGCAAATGTTGTGGAAATTTCAGCACAAAATCATGAAAAACTAAAACTTGTGCATCCCTGGTTAACATGACATCCAATTCAATCATATCGGCGCTATGTTCAAGAGCACGTTTATAGGAAAACATTGTATGTTCCCTATAGACATCATCCTTAAGTTTATACGTATTACCCGTGCCCCGATGTCCAATTTCCAGCACACGATGTCCCTGACGCCAGTAGCGTGTGTAGCTCAATTTTAAATCACAATTGAGCGAGGTCAAAGGTCTTACTAGTAAATATTTTAAATTCATTTCAATCAACGAACGATGTGTGGAGGCACAAGTGATTTTCAAACGCAACGAACCCTCCGAATTGATCAGTTGTTGGGGATATATAAAACCATAACCATAATGATACGGTGGTTCATCGTGTGCTGCCTTCTGCCCAAAGGTATATAGATCCAAACGATATATCGTACGCTCAGTATCGTATATAGTACAATGAAACAACTGCAAATCCTGTGCACCACAACGTGCACCACTTGCCGCCTGATAGTGCAACCCAACCGAATGTTGCAAGTTGGCCACTTCCGTAAAGGCCAATTGGGTATTTTGCACCGTATCCGTTACGGAGCGACGATTAAATATCGAAACGGTCGTGAGACGTACGTCCGTCTTGGAACTACGTACACAATCCGATGATTCCGACTCATACATGGGCTGTACGTGCACATAGAGTAGGCGTGGCTTTTGTTTTAGCCACACAAACGGTGCATTAAATATTCGAAACTGTACTATAGTCTCAGCCGTAATCCAACCCCGATCTACACGATATTCGGCATTATCCACATTTTGTTTGCCAAAGTTATCGCAATTCTTGAGCAAATTTTGACACGTACGTATTACTCTCGGCTCGCGATGTACTTCCCAGTATCGTATTATATTCACCTCCAATATGGGATCATTGGCCACAATGCAATAACGATATTCTATATCGATATTACGTGGTATACGTATAGTTCCCGTAAACTTGTAATACTTGTGTTCCGACTGACTACGTTCGAGTATTACAACATTTTGGGGATTCCATTTGCCCAACTCTTCACAATTGCCAGTTATGGCCACATGTTCATTGCCCTCCAACGATCGGCGCACAGTGACACAAAATGGCCAATCCGTATACGTTATTGCCTTTTCCTCCACTTGCTTTTGTTGCTCTAAATTAGCATGATCTTGGAGTTCCTCCAATTCGGTTTTGGGCACACATTCTTCCCGCTCATTGGCAAAGAACCAGCGATGCATTTGTAAAGTCTTTTAATTTATTAAACGATTTCTAACACTAAAATTTGTTTTATACAATTTTGTTAGGTCTCAGCAGAGTTGACTTTGTTTTTACAACTTGAAAAAGTTACTATAACTAGCTTTAATATATAGGAAAAAGTGTGTTAAGTTATCTGTATAAAAACGAAAAATTTTTGGTAAACTTTTTGTTTCTAAAATAAAGAAGTAACTTGTTATAAAGACATTTCTCAACACTTCCAATTGATATATAAATAATGAATTTAGCTGATTTGGCTCGGCTATAATTGAAATTGCGATATTTTCTAGCCTTTTACATCGAAGTTTGTGTTTTTTTTCGAAATTAAAGTTGTTGCTTGTTGGTTAAGGAGCTTTGAAAATCTATCCAAAGGTCCACAAAGATAGTTACTACATCAAATAGTGCGGCTGTAATTACAGATTTCAATCTTTTCTAGCGTTTTATCGCCAAGCTAGCGTTTCTATCTAAAAAGTAAGATGGAACTAGCGGTTTTTCATAAAGAAGTAGCAAAGCTTTTAAGGTTTCACATGTTACTATAACCCAGTATTTGTTTTCAATCGCAGATCAAGCAAAACCAAATATTTCTAGCATCAGCTAATATTATATAATATCCGATATCTCTGGATTGTACGAAGCGATTTGAACAAATGAGATAGCAATCGAGGCATTTCTGGGCATTGTAATAGACTAAATTTAAGAAATCGCCCACTTAGCTCGCACAAACTAACTTAGCTCAATTTTTGTGCCTTGACATAACCTCAAATTTCTCAAAAAAACACCAGAAGATGAGCTATTTCCTGTTGAACAAGTTATGACTCCAGGCTTATTCCCCATCACTACTCGATTTCGATTTACAGTTCATTACTTTTCATAATTTTGTGCCTTGTTTAGGCTTGTTATTTTATTTTTGCCAAATGTTCAAAAATCCCACGCGCCGCAAAAGAAAAAAAAAATTGGCAAATCGGGGAAGAAAGTGGACACGTTGACACATGTCCGTTTGGGGGGGGGGGGGGGGGGGTTATGTGACAAAATCAAATTGGACCCGTGTCGTTTTATGTTTGACATTTTGCCCTCTACAGCAAGCAAAAATTTCTATTTAAATTGTTGAAATCCGCTTAGGTCCTTTTTTGTAGCGACGCCATTTTGTATGGACCTTCAAACTCAAATTGGCTCTTAGGCCTATTTGGGCCACGTTTAGTGTCGAATTTCGTCTGAATTTTGGCTCAAAATCGTAAATCGAATTTAGTTTAGTTCCTAAGCTTAAAAGCTACTTAAAGTGTAGTATGGCTCGTAGTAGGTCATTTCTATAGCTCTAGCTCTCTAGCTCCCTATGTATAAACAGATAATTGGGTTGGCTTTTCAGTCACGTCAAGTTTTTCCCTATAAGATAATACCTACTTATGCTGTAGTCACATATCTAATGCGTTTTCCATAGAAATCGATAATATGCAAATACTTGTGGAAAGCACTGTGGAATGGGGAGTAGGAAAATCCTCAGTCACACGCACACACATACGCATAAAACAAACAGCAAAGCGTTGAGTTTCCCCCCTACACACACTTACACACACACTCTCTCACATAAACTAAATAACTAAATACGCATTAGCATCCTGTCGGATTTTCCTTTATTATTGCTGCTCCTGCTCCAGCGAACTGGAAGAAGAAGCACATACAGGCGCACAGTGGCACAAAGTTTATGGGCATTTACATATGTGAACCAATGAAAAATTTAACAAAATATTAGGTTTTTCTTAAATAATTTTAGTTTACTTTTTTTTAATTCTGTATATAGTTTTTAATTTTAGTTTTATTTTTTTTAACCATTAATTTTAATTACTATAAAGCTTTAAGTTTTTTCTTAAATAATTTTATTTTATTTGTCTATTTTATATATATATATTTTTTTTTATATTTTTATTTTTCTTTCCATTATTTTAAATATTATAAAGTTTTGTCTTAAACAATTTTATTTTACGTTTTTATTTTAGTTTTTTTTTATTTATATTTTTTTTAAATTTTTTTATATTTTTTCTATCCATTAAACTTGAATTATTATGAAGTTTTAGTTTTTTTTTTTAATAATTTTAATTTATTTATTTTTAACTTTTTATATATATTTTTTTAAATTTATTTTTATTTTTTCTTTCCATTAATTTTAATTATTATAAAGCTTTAAGTTTTTTCGTAAATATTTTTAGTTTATTTATTTATTTTTTTTTTGTATATTCTTTTTAATTTATTTTTTATTCTTTCCATTAAATTTTAATTATTTTATTTTTTTCATTAAATTTCCCATAAGCATTGCGCCACTGTGATCACTGCTGTGGTGGCGAAACTTTAGTGGGACCAGAGTTTTGGGGGAATGGCAACAACGAATTTCAACGAATGTATGCAGAGTGTGACCGAAAGCATTATTAATAGAGAATGTCGGCACAGTAACAAACACACACACATACACTCTTACTTAAGCCCTCTCTCCCTCTAACGCATGGCATATAAAAGCAATAAGAACATTCATCTTCATAATTACAGGCAAAAGGGGAGAGCAAGAGAGAGAGATGGAGAGGGAAAGAGAGAGAGAGAGAGAAAGTGAACGAAAGTTTTGCATACGTCTGTCGTATGTCGTTGAGTGCGTGTGAGTGTGAGGCTGCGTGGGCGGAGGAAATTTTATGGAAATGACAGTTAAGCTGGACGCTGGTCACCCTAATGAATGCTGCGTGTGTGTGTGTGTGTGCGAACCGGCGTCGAAATGCAATCAAATGGAAATTGTTAAAGAAAGCGAAAAAATGCGAAACGTGAAAAACGTGAAAAACGTTGAAAGAAATTCAAGGCAAATACTACGCATCACTGATCGCCTCACACCACTCTCCCCCCTCCCCACCACCTTTGCTTTCTCCCAGTGTTGTACAGGGTTGCGAGGGTGCAGCACACACACATACACACACACACACAGCTCCTTTTTTTGCACTAATTACGCAGAAAACATGTCCGGCACGACTAACGGTACTTTGCCAGCGGCCTTGGGCTGCTGCTGCTGCTGTTGTTGTTGTTGTTGTTTTACCCTCTGCAATTTAAATGCAGTCGCTTCAAAGGAATTGTTATTATATATCGGCTTAATTCTAAGCCAAAACACGTTTCAACGCGCACAACAACACACTAGAGTGGTCAGCTGTGGGGGAGGGGGGGATTTAGAGGGTGTCTGCTTAAGCATTAGCAGTTTACTATTCGTATTTGCATACAAGCAGCTGAGTGCTAAAATATTTTCACTTGGTTTCCTTATATACTTAAATTTTTAAACATAACCGCCAACTTTTAGCTAGCAGCTGTGCAACTGTTGAGCTTGCTGAATGCTTCTAAGCAAACACTCAACAGTTGAGCATGCTAAATACTTGCGAGCAGGACTCAACAGTTGAGCATGCTGAACGCATGTCAGCATTTGCGCACAAGTGAGCGCTGTCAAACAGTATTTTTATTTCCCACTATTTGCAGCGCTGCTGGTATTCTAAGTACCACTATTTGACTATTGGTATGTTTGTAAGATTTAAATAAAATGCCGCCAATTTTAAACACATATATTTAGCAGGCAAATGTATTTTTAAATTGAGCTTTATAATATGCGAGCTTTAAAAATATTACAAAAATAAAGCCTATTGCAGCTAGTGTGCATACACTTCCTAGAAAGTAAAATATTAAATATTGCATTTAAAAAAATAAAAAAAAAACGTATAACATAGCAAATGCCATAAGTAACTTAGCTTATTACTATTAAAAAAAAAGTAAAAAGTATTAATCTAATAACAAGTGCTCTAGCTGCCATTTCCAACTGCTCAAAATTATATTTTGAAATAAAATATAAATATTTTAAATACCAATTTCCCCGACAGTGCTGCAAAATGCCGCATACTGCGCTTATTTGCGCTACCAACAAACAATACTCTAGCACTCTGCTGCTTTCTGGCAATTCGACACTTCTGCGCCGTTGGTCACACTGCAACAGCGTTCAGTGTTGCATCCGAAACGAGTGTCAATCGCCCGACCGCCACAAATCTCGTCGACCGTTCGGAGCCTGCCGTAAAAATTTCAAGGTGAAAAGTTTGTAATTGACAAAATAGCAACAAATACCGCAAGCGCAAGCATAATACACAAAAAGTGCCAAGCAAAAAGTGTGAAGCGCAAAATGCAAAGCGACAAACCAACAAATTGCACACAGCGCCGATAAAACAAGTCACAAAATACAAAAAAAAAAAAAACTAAAAAAAAAAATGTGTAAAGTGAGTGTGCATGAGTGTGCGTGTCTCTCTACTTTTTAGCCTGTGTGTGTGTGTGTGTGTGTGTGTGCGTGCAAATTGAATAAGAAACGAGCACGAAAAAAAAGCAAAAGCAAGAAAGAAAGAAAGAAAAAAATAGGCAAAGCAAATGCAACGCTGAAAATGTCATCAATAATTTAAAAGAAGTGCATAAAAAAAACAAAACTGTTAACAATTTGCTAATAATTAAGCACAAATATATCGCTCTCTCTCTCTCTGTCGCTCTATGAGCGAGTGTGTGTGTGTGTGGACGCCGACGACAGTGTGCGTATATATATATAAAATATATATATTTTATATATTTCTTTTTTGGAAATCGTCGTCGCAAATTGTTTAATACCCTTTTATTGTTGTTGTTGTTGTTGTCCATGTTTAAAGTGGCTTTGGCCTTTTCTTCTTCGCTCTTCTCTTCTCCACTGCTGCTCTTCACTTGTCTGCTCTCTCGCTCCCTCTCGCACACACACACGTCTCTAGGTTTTTAGTTTTTTTGTGCAAAAAAGTTTTTTTTTCGTTTTTTTTTTTTTCGCAAATCTGTTTTGCACGAGCTTCGTTTACTTAACAACGCGCTCTCGCTCGCTCTCACACGCGCGCGCTGCCACAACTGCTGCTGTCGTGTGTTTGTGTGTGTGAGAGCGCGCGTGAGAGAGCCACACGCTCTCTTTGTGTGGCCCACCGCTCTCGCGTTGTCGTTTTGCGCTCTCTCACACAAAAATTTTTGTTCCTTTTGTCCGACTTTTTTTTTTGTTGTTGTATTTTATTTTATTCAACATATTTTTTTGCTTTTTGCGTGGCGTTCAGTTTTCATTATAATTTCATTGAATTTAAATGCATTAAAAAAAACAAGCAGAAAACAATTTAAACAAAATAAATAAACTAAATGTGTAAGTTGGTAAAAAAAAAACAAAAGCAGTGCACAGTGCAACAAATCGATGTGAAAAGTAACGAGAATTAAAAAAAAAATACCACAAAACAACAAAGCTTCTGTGTGTATGAGTGTGTGTAAATTGTAATCATTTTATTAATAACAAATTAATCAAGTGTCGTAAATTTATAGTAAACAAAAATAATCAAAATACATTTCAAGTTTTCATAGTGCAAGTGAGTGTTTTAGCTGCGTCGACGTCTGCGTTGACGTCGATATCCGCCCATCCTTGCAGCTGTTGTTGTTGTTGCTGTTGTCGCTGCAGTCGCAAAACAGAATTAAATGCGTTGTTGTTGTTGCTGTTGTTACAAATTTTCGTTCACTTTCGCTTCATTTTCGTCGCAATATTTGCACTTTGTACCTTTTTTTTTACTTGTTGTTTCTGCGTATAGATTTTTTTCAACATTCTGATTGGATTTGCTATTGGTATTGGCTTGTAGATTGTCGTAGTTGTTGTTGTTGTTGTTGCAGCAAACAGCTGTCAAAGCGATTTAGTCATTTTGTTTATAACTAAATCAGCTGTTTCTCACATTTTTGTTTACACTCGAACAACAACTCGATTCACTTCACTGTGTTAACTAACTCCATTGTTTAATCATGTCAAGAATTTTCCACATGATTACAATTCCCACTAAAAGGTAATACGATATTTGTCCACTTGGAAATAAAAGCAATTCCGGCATATTATTTATATATACCCATAATCGGTATGAATACAATAAGGCGGAAATTTGTTGCTATTAATAATTGTAAAGCATATAAAAATATCGAGAAACAATTAGTAAGCAAAAAATCTATATATATTATAGATTATTAATTTATCAGTTGGTATGCGCAAAATTTCCAATTAATCGATATACATAGTGACTAATTGTATTCAAAAAAAATAAAATCAATTGTTTATACTGCTATTTTGCATTTAGTTTTTTGCCTAAAACTTTGCGAAATATATAAAATTGAGCTAATTAATCGATAACATAAATTGTTAAATATATATTGATTTATTATTAATTGCTAAAAATATTTTTAAATTCAAACTAATTTTGAAATAAATTAAAATTTACTAATTATTCTGCTTTTGGTAATAATTTTCTTACTTGATTTTCGCTTACAAAATGATCAAATGTATCGATAAATAAGTTTCTTTCTTTACTTATACGACGATTTTGTTTTGCTTTAGAGTTTAACTGAACTGTTCTGTAGCTAATTGGAATATTGTGTCCATTTCAATGTCGTTCATTGTCTTATAGCGCAGAGAAACAGAGTTGCTTGCAATCCTACCAAACTTCAGTCTTCTATGATTAACCTTGAACTCTTGTTTTGAAATACAATAACAAGCTATCCTTCGTCTCTCTCTCTCTCTGTCTTTCTCAGTCGCTCGCAGAGCTCATATTTCTTTAATATAGAATTTTTTGCAATCCTGATTCAATGTTGAGCAGAATTTCATGTGCTAAAATAGCTAGATTTAGAGGTAAATGAAAATAGTTAAGCAATATAACTTCAGAACTAGTGATACGATTTATTCAAGTCGAAAACTGTACATTGATTTTTAAAATATGTTTGTGATACATTTTCAGTTCTTTGAATTTATAGAAATGGCTAAATCTAGCTAAATTCATACTACTCTGCAGATTGCCTACATGGAACTTTAAAAAAATGCAATGTCATCATCATTGTTATCGTTGTCTCGTTTTGATTTCTGTTTAGATATTTGATATGTATCGATAACAGTTTTTAAACAGATTTGATTTCTGCAAGATGGCAACTCTATGCAACTATAACTGTCAATGCTGTTGTTGTTGTTATTATTCTTCTTCTTCGAAAGAGCAGTGAGAAGGAGGCGGCGAAGGGGGGTAAGCACAATGTGCGCAGCGTCACGTCTGCAGCTACAAAATTGTTGACAAACCCAAATAAAAAAATAAATAAAAATTGTAAATAGAAATTAGTTTTTGTTTGGTTTGTTTTTTGATAAATTTATTATCAATTGCTTTCATAATTGAAGTAAGTTTCATAGCGGTATTTGTAGCTATTGGATATATCTATTCGATATGCATTAATATGCCACTATCTAGTTGTCTTAGCATTCTATTTTCTCCCGATATTTAAATCATTTTTTATTTAAATTAAAAGCAATTGAATTAAAAATTTCTTTGACGAGTTTTGATTTTTTGCATTTTGCATTTCCCTTTTGACCTTTTCCCTTTTGCTCTTTATCTTCGTTGTTGTCGTTGTCGTTGTAGTTGTAGCTGCTGCTGCCTGCTATCATCAATATTGATTACCGGCAGCTGTCTTCTTCGTCTTCGTCTTCTTTAGTGCCAAAGAGATAGAGAGCCACAGAGAGAGAGCTAGAGAGAGCGCGCGCTTTGCCGACAAATTTGTTGCTCTCTGCATTTTGCACTTTGTGCTCTCTCTCTCTCTCTTTTGTGTTCGCTCTATCTGTCGTTTGGCTCGTTTTGCCAATTTGCACTGTGTGTGTGTTTGTTTGTCCCCACTGCAGCCCTTTTCGCCGCCCACTTGTAGGCGCCCACGTTGCACAGTGGAACATAGAGAGAGAACAACAATAAAAAATGTTTAAGGCAAATATTGTATAGGCAAATTAATAAAAAAAAAAAAACTATAAAATAAATAAATAATAAATATTTAATATAAATAATTTAGTACATAATAATATCATATATAAAATCATAATATAGTAGTCTGTTATGTTTTATTTGTTTATTAAATTTTAAAAAATATTTTCTAAATTTTTAAAAATGTTTTCTAAATTTTTAAAAATATTTTCTAATATTTTAAGAAATATTTTCTAAATTTTTAAAAAATATTTTCTAAATTTTTATAAATATTTTCAAAATTTTTCCCTAAAAGTTTCGCTGTTATATTACCACTAGAAGTATTTTTGCTTGCGTTTTCTCTCAAGCAGAACCACTGTGCCTGCTGCCTGCGTTACGCGTGTCTCAGCCTCTGTCACAGTGTGAATGTGTACGAGTGTGTGTGTGTAGGCAGGAGGCCAACAGGCTGCCTCGCTCTCGCTCTCACTCCCTCTTACGCTACTCTGCTTTCGTTGCTCTTGTTCTGCTCTGCTCTATGGCATAAAAATTGTTGCAATTTGTTTAACGCGCATTCGCTCGCTCTCTCTCACTCTCTCTCTCAATCTGTAACTTTTGCACTCTCTCTCTTCTTTCTCTCGGCGTTGCTGTTGTTGTTTTAGTCGCAGTTGTAGTTGTTGTTATTGTGTTCTTCATTATATTTTTTTGCTTCATCGATTTTATGCTTTGGTCTCGTTACAATTAGTTCTTTTGCTGTTGCCATTTCTTCTTTGTGCTTTGTTCTTGCTGCAGCTGCAAGTTGCAATTGTTCTCGTTGTTGTTGTTGAGGCAGGCAGCGCGGCACCTTTGCTGGAAAATTGTATCTACTGGATTCGTAGATGGATAGATTGAGATATACCTATTACCCGTATATACATACATATCTATCTATATGTTCATTTGTATGCAAAGTGTAATTGTAGCACCTAACCAGATGCATTGATTATGGGGGCCACTTGGTGTGGCATGTCATTGTGGCAAGCACACGATATAAATTATATCAGTTATCAGCGATAACAAGGCTATTTGCATCTAAAACGTTCGAGGCTTTGATTACCTGTACTTAAGTTGCACCAATAATATATGTAATAGTTTATGGATAAACTATTGATTAGCTGCCGATTAATGGTGTAGCTATAAATAACATTCTTTTTTTCAAAAAGCTAAGCGCGTTGTGAGCTTATTAGTGTTTATCGATAAATCGTCGATTAATCGGAACTTGATTTTTAATTAGTTTTACTCTCAATGTAATCCCAATTTTCGAGATTTTAACTTAAACTTCAATTTTAAAAAAGCTAAGCTCGTTGTGAGCTTAATAGCGTTTATCGATAAATCGTCGATTAATCGGAACTTGATTTTTAATTAGTTTTATCTTCAATTTAATCCCAATTTTCAATTTGAACTTTAACTTCAATTACTTAATATCTAAATGGTATCATGAATGAAAGCTTGTGAGCTTATTAGCGCTTATCGATAAATCGTCGATTAATCGGAACTTGATTTTTAATTAGTTTTATCTTTAATTTAATCCCAATTATCGATTTCAACTTTAACTTCAATTACTTAATAACTATCTTTAATGAAATCTGAGGGCATTATATTGTTCAAATTAACTAGATCTTGACTTTAACTTGACATAATTTTAGTTTAATGAACTCACAATCTTTGATATTAAATCAAATGGATAACTTTTGAGTTGATGTATCTTTAAAACTGCAATATATTTTATTAATTTCAACAGTTAACTAAAACCTGCAATCTAGAAATTTGTTTGTTTTTTTTTTGCGAACGAGAAGCCAATATTTAATGGCTTTTTGCGAAATGATCGCAGTTTCTCTAATTCTCTAAGCTCTTAACCTCCCATGATCCATTCTCATAGCACACTGTGCTTGTTAACTCTGTTGCAAGAACAAGGCCAATAGACTCTCGACATCACCTGCTGCTGCTGCGAGTGCTCTGACCAGTGTTGACCTATAACTGATTTGTTGTTATACCCCTATATATATATATTATTTTTTTTGTTTTTTGCCAAAAGTTGATTCAAGGTCTTGACTTTGCCTTCGGGCTGGCAGCACACGCAAGAGTTCAAAATGACAAACACACGCACATAAAAAAGCTAAACTGTTTTGGGCTATTTATGAATGATCAGCAAAGCTTACGGCTATTAACAAAACAAACATACAAATAGCATTTAACGCTTTTTGTTTTTGCAAACTTTTTTTTTATATACAGCGGCTTTCTGTACCTTCCGAGTCCATACACTTTCTAAAAAAGTTTGCAACGCTTCCAAAAGTCGAGTAGACTTTATAAAAGATATGAATGTAATTAAGTGACATGATTTTCATCTATAGTTGAACTCTACAATTATTCGAAATTCACTAAAGAGTATTAAATAATTCGCATATTGAAATCTTTAGTAATTTCCTGAGTGTTTTTTTTTTTGGCAATCAATTGCTTGTTTATTTCCGTAAACGAATTCAATTAAATAATACAAATGAAAGCAAAAAAAAAAAATGGGGAAGAAATATGCCAAAAAGCAGCAAATATTGAAAATATTGAAACTGTTCCAAATAAATACAAAAAAAAAAATCAAAAGGAAAATCAAACAATGCTCAATAACAAAGAAAGAAAACAAAAAACAAATAATTTTTTTTTCGAAATGTAAGAAAACAAGAGAAAAGGAAGCCCGTCTAATGTGGCACTTAACTAATTCAACAAACTACGACGCACAACGGATATAATGAAATCAATAATAAAACATTTAAAGCCAAGAAAATTCAAAATCATTGACAAGATGATGATGATGATGATTATCAGCATCATCAGCTTTAAAATGCTTAATAGCGAGCAACAATGAACTACGCAGTTAATAAAAATCTAACCGTACTACGAGCTTAACATACACATAACAAGCTACAAATACAGATAAATTATACAAAGCATAGCGTAGAGATTCATAGTTAAAGCTTAATACGCATAGCATTTGTATAGGATTTGTTTAATTTTTACAAAGTTAAATATGTTGGAATTTATTTAAAAGTAACAAAGAAGAACATATTGAAGTTAGGACTAACTATGCATAATTTGTTTAGAATTTTTGCAGTCGTATCTAGTAATTAACTTCTCAAATGATCAGCAACAGAAATAACTTTGGGTCGCCATTAATTGATTATGCTTGAAATTGAACTAGCTTTTAATATCTAATTAGTTTATTTGTGAATATACTAATATTTATACAAAACGAACGCATTTTCGCGCACTTGTACCAAAATGGCGCCCAACGTGGGTCGCCATTAATTGATTATGCTTGAAATTGAACTAGCTTTTAATATCTAATTAGTTTATTTGTGAATATACTAATATTTATACAAAACGAACGCATTTTCGCGCACTTGTACCAAAATGGCGCCCAACGTGGGTCACTATTAATTGATTATGCTTGAAATTGACGTCGCTTTTAATATCGAATTAGTTTATTTGTGAATATACTAATATTTATACAAAACGAACGCATTTTCGCGCACTTGGGTAGCCATTAATTGATTATGCTTGAAATTGAAGTCGCTTTTAATATCGAATTTGTTTATTTGTGAATTCACTAATATTTATACATGTCTCAATTTTCTTTCTACTTTATTTATTTACAGGAATTAAATTTCTACAGCTTACTGCATTGCTAGTAAACCGGGCACAAAGAAATTGCGTAAAATAATTCCGCGAGACATAAAAACAAAAGCAGAAAATGAAAAATAAAAATAATAAGTAATATAAACAACAACAATGGGAATAATAATTATTGTATGTTTGTATATTTCTAGTGTAAAATACAAAAAAAAAAATAGTGCAACCAAGTTTTTAATTTCATGCTAAAAGTAAATTAAAATTTCTTAGTTCAATATTTAAAATAAACTTATTATATTAAATATTATAAATAACATAACATAATCAAATTAATAGAAATATTTGTGTTCAATTCAACAACAACAACAACAGCTGTGCTGTGCAAGTGTGTGTGTGTGCAAAAATTGAAACGCCCGCTAACCAAAGTCAAGCGCTAGATGGCGCTGCCGGCGGCTTATATAGTTATTGTTGTTGCTAATAAAACGCGGAAAGGCAAATTATAGCTTTGCAAAAAAAAAAGCAGAAGCAGAAGCTGAAGAAGCAACAAATAAATTTAAATTTATAACAAAATCAACACAATAATAGTACTAATAATAATAGCAACAATAAACCAGCAGCAACAGTCTCTCGTATTTCGGTTGTCGTCGCCGTCGTCGGTTGTCGGTTGTCGGTTGTCGTCGCGATTGTCGGTTGTCGGTTGGTCGTTCGTCGCAGTTCGTCAGTCGTCAGTTGGTTGCACCTGAAACGCAACGTTGATCGTTATTATGTATCGTCGTCGTCGTTGTCGTTGTCGTTTCATTTTCGAAGTGGGCAAATGGACAGCCCAGCAGCAACAACAGCAACAGCAACAGCAACATACCATCGACAACAGCAGCAATTAATTGCAGAGACTCAAAACAAATCAACTATATATATAAACTATTGACCATTTAACAATAAAACAACTAAACACTTTACATAAAAAAAAAAAGAAAAACTTGCCAGTTTTTTTTGAAAACCGCTTTTCCACTTTTGAAAATAATCCAAAAAAGTATTGTCAGCAATCTGGATTATTTGCTGAAAACTTTGCGCACGCTGAAATCCAATTCGATTATGGCCGAGAATCAAAGCGCTGCTAACGAAGATTCCGGTCAGCAACAGCAACAACATACACAACAGCAGCAGCAACAACAACAAGTAGCAAGCAGCGTTGCTACAGCAGCAGCAACAATTGCTCATAGCGGTCAAGCTAGCGGCAGCAATTCAGCCGCTTCATCGCCTGAAAATTCACAGGAATCCCACAGCATTGTAGCGAACAACAGCACAGCAACAACAGTTGGTGCAGCAACAGCAACCGTAACAACAACAACGGGCACACGCCGGCAACAGTCCACAACACAGCAGCAACAACGCGTTAGCAGCAGCAACAACATGTTTGATCGTCACGTTAATGCCAAATTGAAGCCAACGGGTGGCAGCACTGTGACAAATACAGCGTTGCCAGCTCGTCGCAATTCAATACAGACACCAGCACGCGGTGTTGTTGGTGTTGGCAACAATATGGTGAGCACCACCAGCATTAAGAAGCCACCGTTAACCAAAGTGAATTCATTGGGCGGCAGTGCACAACAACATCATCATCATCATCATCACCAGCAACATCAACATCATTATCACCATCAGCATAGCAACAGCAACAACACTAATAGCAACAACAGCAACAGCAACATTCAACGCACCACCAGCGAAAGTTTGCGTTTGAATGCATTGAGTCGTGGGGCAACAGCTGCTGCTGCTGCTGCTGCTGCCGTCGTCGATGTGGCAAGTTCGCAAGTGTCGCGTGCCAGCAGCAATTTAAATTTGAATAGCAGTGCATCAAGTGTTTCATTGGCGCCCAAGTCGTCGAGCAGCAGCAACAGCAGCAATAACTCAACGGCGGCAATCAATACCAACAGCAGCAGCAGCAACAACAGCAGCAGCAACAGCAAGGCCAGCTCACCCAACAACAATGGTGCAAGTGCAGCGCGTGGCAACAATCAACAGCAGCAGCAGCAAACAGCACAGCAGCAGCAATCAGCACAGCAGCAAACAGCACAGCAGCAACAACAGCAGCAGCAGCAATCATCGCTGCCAGCAACAGTTGCGCAGCCACAGCAACATCATCATCATGCGCATCATCATCATCATCACCAACATCACAGCCACAGTCAAGGACATGCGGCAACAACAGCAACAACAACAGCAGCAGCAGCAGCAATTGCTGCTGGCACTGCAGCAGCAACAACAACCGGCGGTGGTCAACGCAAACCAAAGACAACATCCTCATTTCAAATCACTTCGGTTACAGTGGGTCATGCCAAATTGAATGCTGCCGGCGATACAGGCGATGAATCCGCCGATGATTTGGATGAATCTCATACAGATGATAATAGTCGCATAACCGATTTAGAGAATGAAACGCCATCAATGTCGGAGGATACATATTCCAAGGAGGAAGTATTTTATGCCACCAATAATGCATTGAGCACCACAGCACCCGTTATACCCACCAGTTCACAATACGGTCTCGTTGTGGTTGAACACAACTCTGCCTCCGTTTCCAACTCCGCCTGCAACACAAACAATGTTCAAGTGAATGTAAGCGATAACATTATCAATGTGGTGAATGCAACAGTTGGCGGTGGTGGCGTCGGCGGTGGCGGCAACAATTCGTCAGCCAAAAAAAAGGACGAGCAACAACATCGCAGCGAACGTTTCAAGGTGGTTAAAATAGAGTCGACGGAGCCGTTTAAACGCGGTCGTTGGATGTGTATGGACTATTTGGATCACTCCAGTGTGGGTGGAGGTGGTGGTGGTGGGGGTGGCGGTGGTGCTGCTGGTGGTGGCGCCACCAATAACAATGAAAAGACTGCAAATTCAGAGGCAACAACGGGCATTGCTGATGAGGCAACAACAACAATGCCACCAAAGACAACACAGAGCATGATATTGCCACCGAGCATGTTGCATGAGAATCATTTGGAAGCTGCCTCAGCCGATGCCAATTGGAATTTTGCTGAGCAGCAGCAGTCGTCACAGCAGCAGCAGCAGCAACAGTCGTCACAGCAACAGCAACAGCAGCAGTTGCATTCAGCTGCTGGCAGTGTGCTAAATGCCACGCCCAGTGGCGTAATGACCGCCCCTGCTACCGTAGTGCATGGCATGCAGCAATTTGTGGCCGATGCACAACAGCAGCAACAACAACAGCAGCAACAACAGCAGCAACAGCAACAGCAACTCTATGATAGTGTAAATGCCAATGCTGCTGCTGCTGCTGCTGCGGCGGTGGCAACAAGCACACCAGACACAACGCCACATGGCCAGACATTGCCAATGGATTATGCAACAGCAGCAGCACAACAGCTGCAACAGTCGCTGCAGCAATTGAAGCAACAGGAGGAAGCTGCAGCAGCAGCAGCAATGCAGGATGTTGCTGGCAATGCAGTGACAGCAGCAGCAGCAGCTGGAGTAAGTGCAACAGTTGCTACTTATTTGCCCAGCAACAATTCTACAACACCAACAACAGCAACAACTAATAATAATAACAACAACAACAATGCAACTGTTGCTGTTGCTGTCAATGTGAGTGAACCGCAGCTTGCGGCCATGAGCAGCAGCTACGTGGAGCAGCAGCAGCAACAGCAGCAGCAACCATTGTCGCCGACCATGCCCTCATTTGCAGCTGTTGCTGCCGGGCAACAACAAGCGCCGCCCAACTTCCAGCTGGAACAGCATCAGCAACAACAGCAACAGCAGCAACAGCAGCAGCAACAGCAGCAGCAACAGCAACAATCAACCTCGCAAATTGATGGCGTTGCAGCAACAGCAACAACACAGACTTCAAACACTTCCACAAGCACACCAACAGCAGCAGCAGCAGCAGCAGCAGCAGCAGCAGCAGCAACAGTTGCCACCAGCTCAGCAGCAGCAGCAGCTGTTGGCGCAGCTGCAACAGCAGCAGCAGCTGCCACTGTGCAGTCGCAGGGACAAACATTGCCATTGCTGACGACTCAAATGAGCAACTATGAATCGACTGCTGCAACAGTTGCTACAGCTGCCGGCGGCATACCAACATTACAGCTGCAAAGTGCACCGGCAACAGTTGCTGATGTGCAGCAATTGCTGGATGAACAACAGCAATCAGCAGCAGCAACACAACAACAACAACAACAACAATTACCGCCAACAAATATCGCGAGTGTTAGTGCCAATAATAGTGTTAATTTAACGAATCCAACCACAACAACAACAGCAACAGCAACAACAGCAGCAACAGGAGCAGGAGCAACAGACGCAACGACAACATCGCTAGCATTAAGCGATGAACAGCAATCGACAACATCAACGGCAGCAGCAGCAGGAGGAACAACAACAACAGCTACAGCAGCATCGACAGCAACACAAATACAACAGCTACAGCCAAATGCAGAATCGGAGACTGAAAGGTAAGTGCTAATTAATTGGGATACCCTGTAAAAGTTTTAAGCTAGATGCAGGCAATAACCTGAAACCAAGAGTTGTAGGTACTACATAATGAAAACTTAGTCTCTGTCTCAAATATGAAAGGTTTTTTATTGGAATAATGCAATAATATATCTATGAATTTAAGCTTTATGTTTTTGTTAGGTTTGGAAGTCCCGAATCCTAGGATTTTCCTATTCGTTTTTAGGAATTTCCCTGTGAAAACTAAACACTTTTCTCAAATAGAAATTTGCTTTTCTTTTTTAGTATTTTTTCATAGGGAATACTTTTTCTTAAATCAGTTAGTTGTTTCTGTACAAAAACTTCCTTAAAATTAAAACTTTTGTATCATTCTCGACTTTTTCAGTCCGAGTCCCAGAATTTTCCTATTCGTTTTTAGGAATTTCCGTGTGAAAACTAAATACTTTTCTCAAATAGAAATTTGCTTTTCTTTTCTAGTCTTTTTTTCAATGGGAACACTTTTCTTAAATCAATTGGATGTTTCTGTACATAAAAATATCCTTAAAATTAAGGTTTTCGTATCATTCCCGACTTTTTCAGTCCAAATTCCAGAATTTTCCTCTTCGTTTTTACCTACTTAAGAGTTTCTCCATGAAAGTCAAATACTTTTCTCAAATAGAAATTTGCTTTACTTTTTTTTTAGTTTTTTTTTTGCAATGGAAATACCTTCTCTTAAATTAGTTGGATGTTTCTATACAAAAATTTGCTTAAAATTAAGGTTACCATATTATTCCCGACTTTGTCACAAGATATTAAGAAAGAGGCGCCAACAATATGAACTGAAATGCATCGGTTGTTGTATGTAGCTTCCAAGAAATCATAATGAAATCACAATCTTTAAATAAACTGTATGATAGATCGATATTTGCAAACATATTTTGCTTTATACATATGTGTGACTAACACAACATATGCGTAATGTGGAAATTGGCAAATAAAATAGCAATGAATTTGTAAATTAGCTAACAATAGTTTTTAAAGCCTAAAAACTAAAGAAAAGCTTAGAAATTTTAAATAGATACATTAAAAAATATTTAAAAAAGTATATAGCGCTGTACTCAAAGTAATTGAGTAGTTTGCTTAATTAATATAGTGTTCTTCTCCAGCTAATAAATGACGTCAGCAATTTTTGCAAAATTATGCAAAAATTTGCAATTAAATTTTTTATAATATTCTAATCAAAAAAATATTTTATTTGAGTTTTGTTGATAAACAACTTTCAACTAAGTAGAATATTTCTTCCACTTTCATTTCATTCACAAATCAACATTTCATTCATACTACAACTGACTTTGAACTTTGCCTTAGGCCAAGCGTTTCTATCCCCTCCCGTTCGTCTCTTTTACTTTCCCTCTCTCTCTCTCTTTTTCTATCTTTATTTTGTATTCCGGTCTTATCGCCGGATTATTTGAGCTGACCAAACATTTAACTTGACAATCGCCGCCTGCCTCTGTGCCTTGCTGTCTACTTTGTTCCTAATCAATTAGTTTTGGACCCAACTGAAACTATTTATAGAGTCGCCGCTTATGCACATAACTAAGTTGCGTCTATTAATAGAGAGAGAAAAAGAGACTTTAGAAACTAGTTAGTATATTGTTTGGACAAGTCAAATAACTTCAGCAAATCTCCGGAAGAATTGTAGACGCGGGGGGGTGCTACGTTAAAGTGCAAACACGCGCCACGTTTCTACAATTTCCATTATCGCCATTTCTTCCACTCGAAAAATATTTTGTGCCAAATTTTTTATTTTTTTTCGTTTTTTTTTTCGTTTTTTGTTTCTTCTTTTTTTTTTTTGCAAACGCGTTCGTTGACTTGCAACGGGCCTCTGGCCTCATCCAAAAACACAACAATGATCATCATGATGATCGTCATCATGATCTTTAGCGACAACGACATCAAATGTGCCTCTCATTATAATAATTTATTTAATAAAAATTCATCAATGGAAAAAATTAGCTGAGAATTTGTTGTTGTTTAACTGTGTGTGGGTGTAGAGCAGCTAGAGGAAAAAAAGGGTCGTCGAGAGGTAGAAATTCGTGGAACTACGACATAGACTGACACTAAAGGTCGCTTTAATTAAGCGCACTTTAAAAAAAAAAAAAAAAACATTTTTGCTCAATTACTTGATTTATACACTAGAAAAAAGTTCAAGTACATGCATTGCCTAATGGCTTTTGTGCCGCAAATAGTTTAACTTCCAGAGATATGAATAAGTTATTAGACATGATTAGATTAGAATGGTTTTTGGAATGTAGACTGTATGATACCAGCTGTAAATGAAACTTTTGCAAAGCCAAACTGGTTTAAAAAAAACTAATAAAATGTTTAAAGAAAATGTGTATTTAAAAGACAAGAAAGTGTGACCCCTGAATTTAAGCTACGTTCATTAAAAGAAGAAATTTAAAGAGCTAAAAGTACAGTCCAAAAAGAAGGGGGGATACGCAGCATAAATATACAGGGTATTAGGCTTATAGGGTATTTATATAAAAGTAATTTTAAATTTCTTGTCATTGGTTTTTCTTGTTTTTTTTTTTTTTGTTTTTTGCAAAGTTTGTTGGCGACAGTTTTGTGTCATGAATGCGATGCGATGACTAATAATTTGTTTGCGCCTTTTGTGGATAGAGAGTGTATTTAGTAGGCCGCATAGAATGAGTCACCTATTTGTGACTGTCTGTTTGTCCGTCTGTCCGTCTGTCTGTGTGGTAATAAATTGATTGATGAAACTACAAAATGTGGCAAAGGCCAAGATTAGTCGTAAAGCAATGGCAAAGTCAAGGCTTGTCATATAGATCCACTTACACATGTAGTACATAAGCACTTACAGAGCATACACTGCTAAAAAAATAAGGTGTTAAAATACAGAATACTTTTCTTAATAAAATGAAAAAGCAGTTGAATCACTATAATTAACAAGTTGTTGAGTTAATGGAAAAAAAGTAAAATAAAATCTTAATTGTAAACCATTTTGATCAGTGTAGATTATATACAGATTGCGTGTGATATGCTGCAGAGAAAAAAAGGGAAAAAGAAATCACTCGAGTGTAGAACTGAAGAGGAAGAAGCAGAAGCAATCGTGAGTCGCGTCAGTCTGCTGCTTCTTCTTCAACTTCATCTGCAGTTTCTACAACTTCAACCGTCAAAGCCATAAAGACAAATGCAACTGGAAAATGTAAAACGTAAAATATATAAAAAAAAAAGCGGCAGGCAAATTACAATGAATTATGTGGCTCTTGGTATTAAAAATAAACAGAAGAAGAAAACAAAAAAAAAATGTAAAGAAGTGAAGAAGTGGAAGCAAATGAAGTAGAAGCAGAAGCAGAAGCAAAAGCAGCAGCAGAGGGAAAAAGAAGGAGCAGCACAGAACTCTCTCTCTCTCTGCCTGGCAACAGGGCGTATGAGTAATGCGGCAAAATACTGTCTGTCCGTTTGAACGGCTTGAGGGACTTAGCAACAGCTTGCTGTGTGTAATGCATGTAAAACAACAGCAGAGTCGCTTAACGAAATGCAGTTAAACACCACAAAGATACCCTGTAATAGGTGTTTTTTATTTTTTTTTAAAGTTGTATAGAGTAGAAAAGTGTGAAAGGTAATACTAGTGTAACATATTTTCTTCTAGCTTGTACTACCCTCTTTGGTAGCCTACAGGGTATGCAAATGAACTGAGCCCCCCTGCACTTGACAGCTTTGCTGTGTTGTGTTATGTATTTTAGATATTTTCTTTGCAGCCTTTGCAGCCGGAAAAGTTGCTTCCAAAAGCCAAAACATGGACAGACAATTTGTCCAGTTTTCTGCCACTTTTATTGAAGCACTGCCGCCTGATTGATGCAATGTGGCAAGGGCAGTGTTGCAAGTGGACTTGCGTCACGACCAAAAGAGTTGAGCAGGCAAAGACAGAAAGAGAGAAAGAGAGGGAGAGTGGGAGTGGAGGCAAAACCACTTTAGTGACTGGTTTTCGTAGACTGTCTGCTGTCTCATAACTACTGCCCCCTCCCCCCCAAACCCCTTGAATTTGCTGCTGCTCTATCCGCTCTTCACTCAGCGCTTCTCTAATGAAAACGAAAGTCTTTCTCAATGACACTCGACATGGACATGGACTGAACCTTTGTGCAATGTTGTTATAGTCTTGTCCAAGTGCATTTATATAAGGAGACGAAGATCAGACACCAGATTGAGTTGAAGCTGTAGCTGGAGATGTTCGGATTATTCAAGCGGACAATTGGATAACCAATTGCCAACCAGCAAGAAAGAAAAGCGAATAAATTTACATCAAAAATTGCAAAAAAAATATATGTCTGCTTGATATTCTTGATTAAGCTTGATTAATTGAGGGCGCGAAAAGATGCGTTCAAGTGATTCCATTTGATATAAAAGACCCCGTACTTATTGTACAAAAGTTTAGTTTAGATTTCTAGGCAAATAACAAAGTTTAGCAACCCAATTGAGTGTGTTGTAGAGAGATTCTAGTAAGAGATTCTAAGCACATTTGGTCACAATATAGTAGATATACGAGCTGTGAGTTTGGTTAAGATTTTTCCAGTATTTTTTATGCTAAGCAGTTTTTAAAGAGTATTACAAAAAGGTAGACAGCGCTAGAGACACAAGCAGACAGAGGGACTTGGCTTTAGTTGCTTAATAAAAGCATTCTACTTTAAATCTCGTAAGCTTTACGCTTTTATACCCTCTGATGGGTATATTGGGTTTGTCAAAAGTATGTAACAGGCAGAAAGAGGCGTGGCAGACCCCATAAAGTATATATATTCTTGATCAGCTTCAACAGTCCAATATAGCCATGTCCGTCTGTCTGTCCGTATGAACAAACAGAACTCAGAGATTTTATCTCGGTAACTATAACACCTAGAGACACCAATTTTGGGCATGCAGGTTGCTTGATGCAAAATAAAGACAATGCCATCAACATATTTTGGATGGAACGCCTCCTTCGCCCACCAAAAACTTAATTGTAAACAAAGCTCAAAGGGTATTACACGGTCGGTTCTTCGGTTCGGTTCTTCTTCTTGTTTACGGATGATTCATGCTTTAGTTAAATACAATAAAATCTTCAGTTAATTTTGGCGTTTAATTAAATCTCTTAATGGTGACAATTAATGTATGTCTGTACATATGACAGAGTCCATTTAATTATCAACTAATTCGCAACTGGTTAAAGCAATTCAAGCTCTGGTCTCTAGTCTGTTGTCAACGCACTGTTGCTGAGCTCATTGCGTCTGTCTTTTGAATTAACCAAGCGAAATAAACAGACATATAGTATATTGTCCATCATTTAACAGCAAATACAAAAAGAAGCTGGAGTACGCACGACTCGTAGCTGCGCTGTAGAAGAACTTTAAATGAAACAATAAAAAAATAATTTATATAAATAAAAATATTAAAAAAAAATAATTTATATAAATAAAACTATTTTAAAAAAATAATTTATAATAAAAGTAACTATTATTTTTTTCTATTAGTACAGACATTAGCTTATTTGTAAAATTTTGTTATATTAAAAAATAATTTCTGGTCATTTATAAATTTAGCAAATGCTATGCCACCCTTTCTGTTGCAAAATAAACACAAAGTTTTATGACCAAAAGCTGCAGAAAATCATAATTTTTTGTTGTTGTTGTGAAATTGTCGCAGTTTTTAGTTGCCGCTGGGCAGACGCCGCGTATACGTAATCATTTGAATGTCTAACACGCGTCTTTAAATGGTCAACTCTCACTCACAGTTAGTAGCGCTGTCTCTTTTTCATTTATGAGCTCGTTGCGACCTTTTCCGCATTTTTAATTTAAAGCAAAAAAAAGAAACAAGAAAATGAAACAAATACACTCACACACTCACACTCACACTCATGAGTAATTATATTGAGCGTCAGTTTGAATGAGTGATATATGCATTATATATGTTACATGTATGCATATGAGGACTATCGACAGATTTACTGCACTGTGGTGGAAGGCGCGATCCCCAAAGTCCATTGACCTACACGATTCGATGCAATGCAATTTCCATCCAGAAAGGGAGCGCACGAAAGGGAAGAGTGAGAGAGAGAGAGAGAGCGATATGCGTCATAATATGTGTCGTTGATAACAACAACGATTGCAAAGCATTATTGCTAATCCCTTTGACATGGAAAATTGATTACCTCAACAAAAAAAAAAAAAAAAAAAACAAAAACAAAACTCGTGTTCAAGGCGAGGCCCTAAAACCGTAGTCATATGTCAAGTGGTGTTATACTTTTTTTTTTGGGGAAGAGCATTGAGCTTTGAATAACATTCTAGGCGCGTGGCATTGACCAACTTAGGGCTGGCATTATAATTGGATAATAACCACCTCCCATCATTATGACCCTGTCGGAATTGTAGACTGAGCCAGGAAATTAAAGACAATGAGTTCTAGACATTCGCGGAAAAACTTGAGTCTTTCATAAAGTTGTTATACATTTAAGATAGGATGCATTTGGTATGGAAGTAAAATAGTTAATGGCATCTCCAAAATCAAGAAATCTTTTAGCTTCATTTAAACCCATCGTTAGCAGTCATGGAATGTAGTAGTCCTATCCTATAGATTGTTTGGGAATAAGATTTTTAACTTAAATTGTGTACTACTTTCAATCACTATATGTTTCTGCCTTTTAAGATGACGCTACCACTTGCCACTAATCGCATAATGTTATACTATCCGCTATTGAATAATTTGACTTATGTGCAAATATATATCTCATATATAAAATATTTGTACTGTCAACCCCTTTTCGTATCCCCCTTTTAATGAATGAGCAGACACCCTGTCTTGTTTTCGTCAATTCATTTAGGCGCCATTACTATGCATAAACAGCACGCGCTGTCAACGAAAAAGTCGTAAAAAGCCACAAACCAAAACAGAGCAGCTGACAGACTAAGATGGCCATACAGAGCGAAAGAGAAAGAGATAGATAGAGCGAAAAAAAGAAAAGAATTATCAAGTTTGTTGAAATTCGCAACAATAGCGTCATTATGATATCTATGTCAAAGTCATATGGCTGTCAACAAGACAGAAGGGAAGACCTCCCTCCCATTCTCATTCTACACCGCCTCTCTCCCTCATTTCCCCCAAAGATCTTACTCCCTACGAAAACGACACAGAACCAAAAACCTGCGAAATTCTTGACACCTGTCCAGTCGTCGTCATCGTCATCGTCGTCTGCTCAAATTTCCAATGGCAATGCGATCATATCGAGTTTTCCAAGGTTTTTAATTTGCTTGAAACCCGTTTGAAATTCAAGATGAAGAAGAGATCTTAGAGAGTGGTCTTAGAATAAAAAACGTTTAAATTCTATTATAATGCGTATCAAAAGATGCTTTATCGAAGACAATATATAAAGATCGAAGATTCTAAATATTATCGTTAAATTTAACAGTTGCAAAAACTTTAAAAATTTAATAATAAACGTAGTAAAACTAACTTACATTCTAAAAATTTCTATAAAATCATTGGATTAAAAATGTTGAAAGTATAATATGTGTTTAATAAAGTTAGAGATCTTAAGTGTTACTAAAATTTCTAAGAATTATCATATAAACAAAAAGAAACTCTATACTAAAGTTTCTCTATACTAAAGCTTCTTTTTGTTTATATAATAATTCTTAGTATTTCAGGAACAGTTTGTATCTTTATAAAAGACATCTTATACTTCAACATCTAGGAATAACTCTTCTACTACAATTCCTATAAGAAGAAAATAAAATATATTCTGTCTTAAGAAAAAATTCTTTGCGAAATTCTTTTAGCAATCTGACGGATTTCCAATAAATCTTAAATATAGTTTTCATAAATTTTCGCCCATAAATTGTGGCGTATTTTGGTTAATACAGCTTAAACTTTTACAGATGCTGGCAAAATATTGAAAATATTATTTTGAATATTTTTAATAATAATTCTTTGTTTTTGTGGCAAGGTCGTAAACATTTCAGTGTGCCAAAATATGCCTTGACTTCCTTCTGGTTTCCGCAATGTTCTGCTCTGCCAATATGACGCCATTGACTTTAGTTTTGTTTTTGTTTTTTTTCTTAAATTTTGTTGATGGTTTTTTTTGGCATGGTTTTGACCTACTAAGAATTGTGTGTGCGACGATAATTAATATAACTAGTTTACTCCCGAAAATTCCATTAGTTTTGCCGAAAAACAAATGGAAGAAATGGAAAAACATAAACTTGGAAACTCGTACTTCCGTTTTGGCTTTGCCTAAAAGTTTCTTATCTAAAGACAGTATGTGTGTGTGTATTTGTGTTTGTGGAGAGTCCAAAACCACTTGTTTATCTAAATTATCTCGCAGTCACTATATACTATATATGTACATATGTGTATCGTATCTATTTGCTTGAACCAAATTGAACATGAAAATTTCACAAAAAACACAAATTGAAATCTGAATACAATTTAATAATTTTTCAGAATTCAGCTGTGACAATACACTGAATTTTGGGGCTGATCGAGAGCAAATGTTGTGCAAATTAACGTCATAGTAGATCTTTTTATACCATAAAGGAAACCTCGAAAAAAAAAACATGTGGTAAACGTATCTTAAATATATTAAAGTTTAGGGAGCGAAATTAACTTCTTGAATATACGTCAGACTTCAATTAAGAATTAATTCACTAGCTTTAAGAACTCCGATAGATTTAGGTAGATTTCAATATTAAGTTTATGATTTCTTTTTAAAATGTATATAAAAATCAACTAGTTCTATATATTGTTGAGTTTACTGAGGAACTAGTTGCTTAATAAGAATCAACAATTTGTATTACTCCATTGTAGTATCTTTATACTAGTATAAACTGGTTATAATTAACTTTCACTTGTATCATTCTGCTTCATATTCAGATTATTCTGCAATTCGTCAAGAATTCCGCTTGACTACATCAGTCTTCCATAAAAAAAGTATAAAAAAATTATCAGATAATGGAGCATTATTATTATCACGTTATCACATGTGGCGTTGGCTTTGTTTGGTAGAGTTGAAAAACGTCACGAACAGTTACATCAGCACTTTTTTTTTGTATTCTTTATTAAGATTACATGATGCGTGTGAAAGTGTTTGCACAGTGGTACGCAAGCGATTACAATTTGAATATATATATGATACTTGAAAAATCAATCAAGTTTCTTAACTAACTTAGCTTAGATAAATATGTTTTGAAAAGAAATGATTGCAATTTGTATAAACAAAAATATAAGAGGATGGAAAGTTTTTAGCAATAAACAAATTTGTATTTTAATAGAAACCTTCTTCAGTGTATTTTTTTGAAAAATATATAACTGAAATTGGAAATACAGGAATAGCTACATCTATATTCAAAAGAAAAACCTTGCGATTTATAACAAAAAATATGGAAACAAGGAAATTTTAACAAAACAACATTAATTTTTTAAGACAATACAGAGCATGGAAATTGATAATACAATACAACATATGTTTTTTTTTGAACCAGAAGTAATTCCCAATAGCTTATTTCCTTATGCGTAATATGCATTTCTAGATGAATTGTTTTTGTCTCCTTTTACACCGACTGAAATGTATTAAAATTGTATAAGAAAGAGAGAGAGAGAGATCACCCCCTTTTATACACACATTTACCGTTGTGTAAGAGTCAAGCTTTCCGCTAAAATGAGCTTTGCCTTATGCGCACTTGCATACTATATGATATATATATATATAATATGAGTATGTTCGTATGTTCGAATGTTGAGAAATTCAATGCAAAAACTACGTAGAAACCGAAATGTATGTACATATGTATGTAAAACGCAGCTTGACCTTCAATTGAAATTTGATGCTCGACATAAACCATAATAACGGTTCAGATTACCTGTTGTGGCAGGGTGGGTTGTTGTAAGGGGGTTGCTTAGCTAGGCGCCACACACACGACCAAAAAAAGCGCAAACAACTTTCTAATTGCCGATGACGTATGCATTAACTTACATATATGTATATGTTTTTGCACTAAACGAAAGCAAATTTCAAGTAAATTTAAGGGTTTAATGAGGCGTAATTTACAAAAAGACTAGGATATTTTTTTTAAACCATTATTAAATTTCTTAAAGGAACATATATTTTCATTGAAAGGTATAATTTCTTAACTAACGTTGCAATCGATTACATCAATATCAATAACGCAAGCAAATTTTAAGAAGCTTTAAGGGGTTAATAAGGGGTTAAGGGGTTAATAACCATTATTAAATTTCCTTAAAATATATATATTAAACACATTTTCATTGAAAAATCTAATTTCTTAACTATTGTTGCATTCGATTACTTCGATACTTATTCTATTCACAACACAAAATGCAATAGTCATGCTTTTCAAGAACTTTATTTAATTATTTAAAAATACTTAATACTTAAATACTTGCTACTCAATCATTGTGCAAATAAAGTATGAATAACTCTTCATAAAAGAGTATGCGCATAGTGTAGTATAACTTTTTTGCAAGAGCTTCGCTTTTGTGGGCTCTAGCTCACGCTCTCCCTCTAACTCCCTCTCGCGCTCGCTTTCTGTTGCGCTCTGCAAACGATAATGTTGATGTTGATGATAATGATGATAATGATGATGATTACAGCACACGCCTTTGACGTCGCTGCGTCTGCAAGGCGTCTCGTCACCAAGATATGTGAGAGCTTTTTGCATTTTGTGATTTGTTGTTGTCGTTTTCGTTGTCGTTGTTGTTGTTGTTGCTGCGTTGCTGCGATCGTTGAGCCGGCGCATTACAACAAATGTTTGCTGTGCTCTGCTTGCATTACGCTCACTTAACCAGTTGCTCTCTTTGTACACTGCTGCTAGGTGTGCTCGCTCGCTCGCTCTCGCTCTCTCGCTCTCGCTCTCTCGCTCTCGCTCTCTCGCTCTCGCGCTTTGTCATACACATACATATGGTCATGCGTTTGCCGTTCATTCGTTTCATTCGTATCTAAAAATAGACACACTCACACTGCTATATAAATTGTTATACGACGTTGCTTGTTGCTGCTGCTGCTGCCGACGTCGCTGTTGTAGTTGTTGTTGCTCTGCTCTGCTGCTATCAACCCATCGCCTGTCAATGTGCGACTATTTTGTTGTTGCTTTTATTATTATAATGCGCACAGTGTTATTGCTTTTTGTTGTTGTTGTTGTTGCTTCCAAATAAACTAAACTCTGCTGCGCGTGGCATAGCGCCACATGCTTGTCTCGCTCTTTCCTCTCTCTTTCTTTTGCTTATTAAAAATCAATGAAAAACTAAATTGTATTAAATTTTAATTCATGCTTTCGCCTCTCTCTCTCTCTGCTTTTGCTGCTTTTCACTTTGCAGCATTTTCAAAAAGACAACAACAAAAATATTTGCAAATTTCTCTGTGCAAAAAAAAAAGCTAAATATTTTGTTGTTGTTTTTTTTGTTTAATGGCGCTATTTTTTATTTCACACGCGCACAGTTTTAGCATCTTTTTTTTGTTGTTTGTATTTCCATTTAACGTTTTGCTGCTTCTACCGTCGTCTCTGCCGCTGTTCAGCTGAGGGGGCGTTGCATGTCTGCATTATGTTAGTTTCGCAGTCGCCGTCGTCGTCGCTGTTGCCGTTGACGCCAGTGCAACAATGTTGCCTTCTTCTAGCACAAATTATGAATGTAAGAGCAAGAAGCAGATAAAGATTAAGTAGCAAAGAGATATGCATAATTGAAGAGCTTTCAAGAGAGAGAGAGAGAGAACACAGAAACTAGAAAGCTTAAGAAGTTTCGCTTAAAGTTTTCTAGCCAACTTTATGCATAACTCTAGAAATTCTCTCACAGATTTTACAACTTATGCTTAACATAGTTCCACAGCTTATCAGAACCACATTTTCGGGGTGGAGGGAAATTTGTTCAAACAACTTGCAGAGAATAAGCTAAAACTTGACTCAAAACTAGCGACAGCAAATAAACGATATTTTTAAACGATAGTTTTTTATGTCTAGCTTTAGTCTAAAATGTTAGATCATCTAAAAATAAACTCAATTATGTTAAACCCACAACTTCGAGTAGTGGAAAGTTTTTAAGAACTTATAGAATATAATCTTAAACTTGATTTAAATCTAGTCTTAAATAATAGCCAATATTTTTAAACGATAGTTAGTTACATCTAGCTTAAGTCTAAAATATCAAATCATCTGATAATAAACTCAATTATATTAAAACCACAACTGCGAGTAGTGGAAATTTTTAGAGAACTTATAGAGCACTATCCTAAACTTGATTTAAATCTAGTCTTTAATAATAGCCGATAGTTTCAAACGATAGTTAGTTATGTCTAACTGTAGTCTAGCTTATAAGAGCATTTCATGATTACCCCAATTATGTTCTAGGAATTTGCAAATCTAATCAAATCAAATATTTTATTTGCTTTTTTTTTTATAAATGTTTTCAATTAAAAACTGATTCATATGTAGAAGAATTTCCATGAATTGTTGCCACGCAGACGTTTCTAATCTTTATCGCACTTGAACGCAAACACACACAACCTGCCCCACTGTAGCATTATAGGATTGCAAAATTATAAAAAGAAAACACTTGAATGTTAAACAGGTGTTTCCATGTGCAAAAAGCAAAATAAAAGGGAATACCTCAGATTACGTCTAAAAATTGACACCTATACGCTCACATGTCTGAACGTGTCTACCTTTGTCTTGCTCTTGTTGTTGTTGTTGTTTTATGGTGTAAAATTGTGACAGGCGCCAAACGGTGTTTATTTTGTTTTTGTTTCTTTTTTTTTTTTATTGATTTATGAGCAAATTGAAATGATTGATTGATGATTGGCTTTGACTTACGGCTCTTTGATATTTGCAAGTCAAATTCAAGCCAAAAATCAAAGCAAAGAGAGTAATCTCTCTCTCTCACTCTCTCTCACACACACAGGCACAACAAATAGAGAGAGTGAGAGAGAGAGAGGGAGAATTGCAAAAAAAAAATAATACAAAAAAATTATTGATAGACGTCAGTTGTTGGCTGGCGTTTCTATATAGAGCACTCACACACACCCAACTGAACAATTTGGGGGCGATTCCGGGGTAAATTTAGGGGAACCGAGGACAGTTGAACGGAACCCCGACGAGACGAGAGCACATGATTTAAATAAATAAAAATCGTATAACAAAAGAATCCCAACAAAAAGGAAAATACGAAATCGCAACACACAGGGATACAATTCTACAATTATATACATATATATATATATATATTTACTAATTTATTTATGTGTATATATGTATGTATATGTTTGCACACAATTTTTGAAGCAGTCGTGGCAAAAGATCTACTAAAATGAATTTATTTCCCCCTCTTTAAACCCTCTTTCTACTCTCTTTGCTTTCGTTCAATTATATCTAATGTCATCGACAGTGTGTCCACATTCAATTGTTATCAAAGCGAAACTATTTTGGTTACACAGTCGATATATCACAATTATATATTTGGTAGTTTTTTTTATCGATATGTGCTAAAATTAGACAACTTACAACAAGATATTTAAGAACTAAAGTTTTCTAAGTGAAATGTCTTTCATTTTCTTACCTCTAGAGTTCCAAAGTGCTTTAAAGCTAGTGTAATAGCACTATTTTTAATTTGTTTGCTTTAAATTTAAATTTGATCCTTCAAAAACAATATTTTACCATAATCAATTTTGTTTCAATACTGTGTCAATATTTTATTGTGGGTCCCACAATTGTGGTCTTAGGTTTTGAATGTTTTAATAAATTTAAGAATTGAAAGTTTTCTAAATGATATGTTTTTAATTTTCTTATCTCTAGAGTTCTAAAGTGGTGTAAAGCTAGTAGTAGCTAATAGCACTATTTTAAATTTGTTTGCTTTAAATTTGAATTTGGTCCTTCATAAACCATATTTTACCATAATCAATTTCTGTTAATACTGTTTCAATATTTTATTGTGAGTCGCATAATTGTGATCTTAGGTTTTGATTGTTTTAAGAACTGAAGTTTTCTAAATAAAATGTTTTTCATTTTCTTACCTCTAGAGTTCTTCTTCTTTAAATTTGTTTGCTTTAAATTTGAATTTGGTCCTTCAAAAACAATATTTTACCATAATCAATTTCTGTTAATACAGTTTTCTTTTATTATTCTGCATTTATTTCCTTGTTTCTTAAACCGTATTATTGTTCTTGTGTTCTTTCGTGTTGTTTTCTTCCTGCCTTTCGTAACTTCTTTGCCATTTTTCCTCTTTGGTGGGTGGTATTTCCGTTAGTCGTCGAGTTGTTGGTGGTTTAGTCATTTCCTGGCTTCTGGCTTATAGTCTATAACACTTGAACGTGCATACGTTGTGAGGCTATTGAGGGAAAGTGCGCTGCAAGGGAAAAAGTCAGATAAAATGGCTTTTACGCTTGGGTACTATAGTATGCGCTTGTTGTCCACCAATTGACCAAAAACCTTGATATGGTTATTGTTGTTTTTGTTTTGGTATGAAAATTGAATGCGGCAAAATTGGCATTTTCATTTTCTTGGCAACATCTTTATGGCTAAACATTAATTAGACATACTATATTCCATGGAAAAAGAGTGCATTAAAAGCAGATTATCTAAATATAGCATTTTATTTGTCTAACATATTATCCAGAAAGGATTATTTAAACATAAGTTTGTATTTGTTCCATTTAATTTAATCATGTTGACACGTGGCATTGCAATTATTTTTGCGAAAAACTGTTTTTCCCTCATTCATGTTGAACTTAATTTGTTATTTATTTAGACAGGAAAACAAAAGGAAAAATCCCCCCCGGTTTATGATATATATATACATATATACATAGTTAGTCAGTTGAGGTTGGTAAACAAAACGCCAGAAATCGAACCAACAAACGAAACAACTTGTAGCATGGACGGTAGGGGGGTAATGCAAATGAAAGGAGAGAGTTCTTTCGCTTACTGACAACCGTGCTAATATATCTTGTTTGTCCTTGAGTTGGAGACGTCTTTGTTTATTAGGGAATACTACTAAATGATTTCTCTATGAAAATACAAAAGTTTAGAACATTTTTGTGTTAGTTTTGAAATGATTATAAAAAGACTGCTTAAAGTATATCATTCAATTTGCTTCAGGATTATTTTTGTATATAATTTTTCTTCGGGATAAATTTTCTTTTTTTATCTGTGTGTAAATTTCATATTCATAACTCTTTAAGTTTGGGCTGCACGATGATCAGCTCGTCAGTTAATGACTTTTCTTACACTTTTTTAACAATTTCTGATTTAAAATTGTAAATGTCAAGTGTCAGTTTAGAGTGAAGCGTTGCTTTACCTCATACCCTTTCTGGGGTGGGTTCCGTATATTACCTGAAGACGACGACGGCGGAACGACCTTGACAGCGAAAAAAAAAAACAACTTATTATCGGCTAAAAAACAAACAATAACAGAAAGTTGATTATAGATTTGCATTTTGGGGCAGAGCCACGCCAAAACGTATGAAGTATTTTCAACTTGGAGTCGTTAGGAAAGTTACAAAAAAAAGAGTAAAATTAAAATCAATAAAAAACAAAACCAAAGACATGGCGAAATGGGAATGAAAATGAAAATGCGGGTGAGGCGGAGAGCGTAGAGAAGAAAGACAGTGCGAGTGTGTGTGAGAGAGCGAGAGAGAGGGAAAATGTCAAATGGCGCTAAACTGAGTGAAAAGCAATGCAAACTGAACGTGAAAGTTGTTATACAAACGATTGCAGTTAAAAAACAAAACTAAAAAATAATAAAAGTTAACACCGCTTTTGGCCATGTTTGCGAATGTTGGCTAGTAACGCCTTTCATTAGCGTCAGTTTTAGCTCTGAGGCCTTTGGTTTATTGTCTGTGTGGGGGCGTCGTCTCTTAAACAAATCTTTGTCACTTTTCGCTTTTCACATAAACAAACAAATTTGCCAAAAAAAAAATGAGGGAAAAAGAAAAGTGCCTAGAAATAAACAGCGGTTAAGTATTGCAGCTGCTGTTAATAATGAAATATAAAATAATACTGCAAAAGTTTTCAAAATAAATTAAGTAATAATTGTGCTTTAAATAGTTTAAGTTGAAGTTAAAGTGCTTTTAAGTCCAAACGCCAAGTTGAACCGTTCCAATTTCTGAACCAAGTTTCGCAACACTGAAACGAAGCTTTGAAAATTTGGGAAAACAAGACTGCGCTTTTTAGAACATTATCAATTTAGCTAAAAGGCAAATTGCTTCAAAGTATGTTGATTATTTCCTGTTTCCTGCTTCCTGTGCAGTGAAACTAGAGTGTTATCTTTAGAAAATAGAAAAATGTTTAGAATGTATTGATATGTCAAACATGTTTAGTGCATACCAGACTAAACAGTTAATGATACTATAGCTTAAGGGGCACATCATAATGACGGCTTTACTCAATCACATTAACGTCACTTTGTGAACCACACAAATCTGGAAACCACTTGCTTATTGTTTTCTCTTTCGCACTCTTTGACGTCTCGAATCCACAAGTGTGCGAAAAGTTAATAAGCGTGTCGGCGACATTATGACGGCTCTGTGACGTATACAGGTGCTATAGGGTTTATATAGTACATATATATATATATAAGCATTTCTGTGATATCGGATTCTGATTGCGCAATTTGTGCTAGGCATATAATAATGTGCGTGACAAAATGCACTTCTCTTATCACAACGACGACGCGTCCGCTTTGCATGGCCTAAATTTGGTTTGCAGGGGAAATAGAAAGAATTCTTTTTCATTTTTTCATTTTCCATTATATTTTCGCACCTAATTACGCACACCCAAAACTAAGGAGAGGACAGTTTTACTGTTTGTCAATTCATTAAGCATATTTATTTACCCAAGCAGCAGAGGAGATGGCATTATAATAACCGCCGTGTGTCATCGGATAAGGCAATGGCGTTTATAAGAATTAAATGGGGAACTCATGTGTGTGCAGTGGGCTTGACTATGTTACTATTGATTGTCTCAAACCATAAAGAATTCGACATTTCCTTCTACACATTAACTGACTCACAATTTGTATATTGTATTGGCAAATGCTGCAGGCATTTCCGTTTCAATGTCGTGCCTCAATTTGTAAAGTAAAACGAAATGAATTATATGAAAAAAAATGGAATTGATTTCAATTATTTGCATATAAAAGTGTGATATTACATTTCGGAGAATTGCTTATATGTCTTTATATAGTTATATGCCAAAGTTCTCTATTTCACTTTGTAAGCAATCTATTAGAATTTATTAACATTTATAATAAAGTTAAGGTTGTGAAAAACTTTAGAGATTTATTTAAATGGTATAGAATTCTGTCGATCAGGACTTTTCTTTAAAAATGTCAAAGGACCTAGACATACTTGTTGCCGACCTAATGGAAAAAGAACCTGGTTAATTTTCAACCTTAAAGAACTGAAAGTCACGATAGAGCTTCATAATTTCTGTGACTTTCAATTTATCTTAAAAATGTGAATCCTTATGCTGGGTTCACACTGTGTCACATTCTAAGTTCACAGTTCCAGAAAAGTATATCATCTCAGCGCTTCGAAGTCCAATAGATCTCAATCTGACTCGTAAAATTATGCAAATCTATCATGTTCTAAAGCTTCAGATACAGCGTAGACTCAGATTGAAAGCTTTTGGTGAATTTCAGTGTGAACATACCATAAATTCTAAAAAACTATAAGTTCTACCTTTATATTAATATTAAAAATTCTTTAAAAATAAACTAAATATTTTCTAGTAATTTATTTATATTTAGAACTAAAAACTTTATTGTAAAATTACTACACAACTTTTGCTCGTGCCAATTTACAACTCGTTTTTTTATCTTTCGGAAAATATACTTTTTTTGATTGTATCAAATGGTTAATGGGCAATGAACTCACTCAATCAACTCTCTCTCTCTCTCTCTTGAAAAGCGATGACATAATGTCTCGTATTTTAATTAATATTAATAGTATTGTAAAGTTAGACGTAGTGTACTATCATCTGGTATAATTTTGCAAACCATAAAATTAATTGAACTAGATGAACAGGAAAAAGAAACGATAAAAATCTCGCACATCAAAAGGACCACACTATATACCGCAAAGAGCATACCGAAAAATCTTACGATATCAGACAATCGATATCTAACCGACAATGTCGATAAGGTTCAAACGGAGTGGGAGTACAGGATGGAATCGGTTCCTAACAGACTATATAAAAGCCAGAGACATTTGGCAAACACAACTCAGTGAATACTTTGAAACAGTAACACACAGCAATCGGAATACCAAGTAACAAGGAACTATAAAAATTCAGGATGAAAACGCAATTTGGTATATATATTTTGATAGAATCCGAGACATATTGGGAGACAACATCCTTAATTTGTTTTGAACATTTTTCTAGTACTTTTGCCATTGGTGGCTCTTTTGGTTGTCAGTGTGGAAGGTGCCAACATTAGGTCCTCTGTTAAAGGCGTCAACAACAAGCTTTACCGTCGCTATGTCTGTGCCAAAAAGGTCGATGGATTCCGTAGCCTGAAACCCGGTAGTTGCTCCCAGTTCTACGAATGTCAGGGTGGTGTTGCCATTCCCAAGACGTGTCTGCATTTCTTCGATTCGAAGGCCCAAAAGTGTGTTAACTATAATACTGGATGTATTGAGGTTAAACAGACCACCTATAACAATCGAGACACCGAATCGGTAACACCACCGTGTGAGACAACAACACCTTGTGCACCAACAACAACCACATGTTCAACAACACCCTGCTCATCAACAACAACCACATGTGAAACCCCTAATGAGACAACAACAACAACTTGCGCACCAACAACAACAACCACTTGTGAACCTACAACAACGACAACAACAACCACTTGCGCACCAACAACAACTACAACGACAACTACTTGTGCACCAACAACAACGACAACAACAACCACCTGTGCACCAACAACTACAACGACAACAACTACTTGTGAACCAACAACTACAACGACAACAACCCCAAAGGCACCAACAACAACGACAACAACAACCACCTGTGCACCAACAACTACAACGACAACAACTACTTGTGAACCAACAACTACAACGACAACAACCACTTGCGCACCAACAACAACGACAACAACAACCACCTGTGCACCAACAACAACCACGACAACAACCCCAAAGGCGCCAACAACAACGACAACAACAACCACTTGCGCACCAACAACTACAACGACAACAACCCCAAAGGCGCCAACAACAACGACAACAACAACCACTTGCGCACCAACAACAACGACAACAACAACCACCTGTGCACCAACAACTACAACGACAACAACCCCAAAGGCGCCAACAACAACGACAACAACAACCACCTGTGCACCAACAACTACAACGACAACAACCCCAAAGGCGCCAACAACAACGACAACAACAACCACTTGCGCACCAACAACAACGACAACAACAACCACCTGTGCACCAACAACTACAACGACAACAACCCCAAAGGCGCCAACAACAACGACAACAACAACCACCTGTGCACCAACAACTACAACGACAACAACCCCAAAGGCGCCAACAACAACGACAACAACAACCACCTGTGCACCAACAACTACAACGACAACAACCACCTGTGCACCAACAACTACAACGACAACAACCCCTACGGCGCCCACAACCACGACAACAACAACCACTTGCGCACCAACAACTACAACGACAACAACCACCTGTGCACCAACAACTACAACGACAACAACCCCTAAGGCACCAACAACAACGACAACAACAACCACTTGCGCACCAACAACTACAACGACAACAACCACCTGTGCACCAACAACTACAACGACAACAACCCCAAAGGCGCCAACAACAACGACAACAACAACCACTTGCGCTCCAACAACTACAACAACAACAACTACTTGTGAACCTACAACTACAACGACAACAACCCCTAAGGCGCCAGCAACAACGACAACAACAACCACCTGTGAACCTGCGACAACGACAACAACAACAACTACCTGCAATCCATCACCGGCAACAACGACAACCGCCTGCAATCTATCGCCTACAACAACCACCTGCACGACAACAACCGCGTGTCCAACACCGGCAACAACCACCTGCACCACAGACGCCAAAGTATTAGGAGTAACACAATCCTCTTGGTGGAGATTGTGGTAGAATGAAATACTTTGGATACCGATGAAAATTCTATAACTCTGGCACGATTAGAGATCATATGATGTCACTATAACATATAACATAGACAATTTCTGTATTAATCCTTTGATTTTCCTGCACCGCTTTTAAAATTCTATCTGATAAATAATTAAAACATCTTTTTTCAAATACTGAGCATATGGAATCGTAATTTGTTATTTGTATTTGAAATTCTCGATCTTATCGCATTAATTAATTTGCATAAAATTAAACACACGCGATTCTGGTTCTTACGCCAATCTTAATTTGCATATGTTTAATGTGATCCAATTAACAAATATTTCGAAGAAGAAGAAGAAGCAAAAAACATTGTAGATTCCTTTTTTTTTTGTGGGAGAACAACATTTAATTGGTTTAAGAAAACATTAAACAAAAAGACTAAAAATAGTTGAAAAAAAAAGAAAGAAAAAATCAACGTCATAAATATTTAATAACTTTTAGTTCGTCGGCCAAAATTAGAATTGGGAATTCACGGTGGAGGCGTTTATTGGATGCCTGGGTGAATATTACGCCCACGTTGTCATCCCACTAGACAGTCAGACAGAGAGCTTGTGTCTGCCTGCAAATTACCGAAAATATCTGATAATGGCAATTGCAGAAAAAACAATCTGTAAAAGTGATATACTAACTGCTAATTTGATGGAAATTTATCTTACCAATTTCTTTTGGCGACATTTCCGAAAGTTGTCTTCCAATGTTTTTCATTATTTTTGGCAAGTAAATGGAAATTTCTTGTCACAAAGTCTGGGAAGCATTGAATATTTTAATTAAAAATGCGAAAAAGTCAAAATATTGCATAAGTTTATATATTTATGCTTATTTAGGGACCGTAAATAATGATTTTATAGTCCCTTTAGGATGTCAACAAGATTTAAAGATACATACTTCAGTTTTATCAATTCTGTCAGAAAATAATTATTAATTTTACTACAACTCATATATACTTATATATATTTTATTAAACTACTATTTTTTTTATTTAATTATTTTTTTTTATTTAATGTGTTTTTTATTATTTTTTTTCTTTATTTTTTTAACAAACTAATTCCATTACTATTATATTTTATTTCGAATTTTTCTTTTTTTGTTCTGTATATTTTAAATAACTATTTTATTTTATTACAACTTTTTCTATTTATTAACTTATTTTTTATTTAATTACTATTTATTTATTTATTTTTTCTTATTTAAATCTTTTTTTTTTATTTTTTGTTCTATATTTTTTTACAAACTAATTCTATTATTGTTATATATTTTATTTCGAACTTTAATTTCTTTTTGTTCTGTGCATTTTTAATAACTATTTTAATTTATTTATTTATTTATTTTTTTTAATATTATTATTTTTTCTATTTTTTTTTAACAAAAGTAATTCTATTACTATTATATTTTTTTATTTTGAATTTGACTTTCTTTTTGTTCTGTGTATTTTTATGCAGCGCCTCTCCAAGCGCTTCTCATTTCGCTAGCTCTACTCCTGCGCTCGTTAAGTTTTGTTTTTGTTTTTCTCTTTCGCTTTGCTAGCGATCTTCTTGTATCTGTGTCGGTGTGTGTGTGTAGTTTTAAGCCGGTTTTTTCTTTGTCTGCAGCTTGTTGCCGTTTTTAGCTATTTTTGCCGGTTTTATGGCTGTTGTTGTTGTTGCCCCTTTTTTATTAGTCATCATTTAATACACTCATACAGAAATACAGCAAACCCACTACTCACTCCCTCTTAACCCCAACCCTCTGTTGCCTGCCATCTCAACCACCCACTCTTTGTCTCTCTCTCTCTCTTCACTCTTCATACTGCACTCGTTGACCACCCAAAAAAAAAAGCCAACAGGCAGCCATTTACAAAACTCCATTAAAGTTGCGCTCTCTCACATTGGTTCTCTCTCTTTGGTCTTTGTTTGGCAGCATTGAGAGAGAGTGAGCTTTTCTGGTATGTGTGTCGACTCAACGAAGCGCTCAGCTGACGCTAACAAAGCCACGCAGCTGTGCGAACTTAACTGCAAACAGCTGTTTGTTGTTGCTGTTGTTAATGCTGCCGGCGTTGGTCGACAACGCCCACATGACATCCACAGTCACATAGCAGTCAGCTTTTTGTCATCACACACGTTTATATATATTGCAATTCTTTGTATGCATTACCGTAACTAATTAATAAATTTACTAATTGAATTTGAAACACTTTTGTTGTTGCGGCGCCTTGACGCTCCATTAATTTCGCATTAATTTTCTTCACACGCCAAAAAAAAAAAAACGTACAATTAATTTATTTACTTTGCCTAACGATTATTATTATTGCGCCAAATTGATATAGACACTTGCGTTTGTCAGGCTCACACAGCACTCACACATGCTGAAAAGACAAGAACAAATTGCTTAAAATGCAAAACGAATTCAAATCAAATAAATACAGCAAAAAAAAATACAAATTCGAATTTTTTGAACGTCAAGCGCCGCGGAAAATTTAAGAGACGCAAGTAAAAAGAACAAAGAAGAGGAAAAAGCAGAAAGGCAGCAACAACATCGCAAATTAAAAGCAAAATTTTTAATTTAGCAAAAAAAATTTATATAGAAAATAAATTTATATTTTAGCCTAAATTCTATGGAGGAAATCATAAGCAGCTTCTTTCATTATCGATAACAGGTACTATCGATATCGATAACTATAAATAAAAGTGATGTTTGGGTTTTTGGGCATGTGCAATTCTCTTCAAATTATCCCATATTAATCGACATCGATAACATTGTAATCAATGTACCGATAATAATTACAATCGATAACAGTTACTATCGATAACTGAAAGTTGCATAAGTTATAGACCTATAGCTCATGATTACAATCTTTCTTGGCTCTAAAATCTCAAAGAATCTGAAATTCTACACTCGATTTCCAATGAACTATCGATAAAAGTGACTAAAACATTTAGCTAACTAATTTATTTGAACAAATTCATCACAAACAGTTCAAATAATATGCTGTATGGCATTTTAAAATGTTATTGCTGAAACTATCATGCGCTTGATCTATCGATAAATAATCGATATCGTATAAAACTGTACACAGCTTGTTTTATTGAGTTGTTTTCCACATTTCACACATTTCTCATTGCCAAAAACGAACGATGTGCATGGCCAACGCCAGGGGGCGCTGCAGTGTGTCAGCAGCGGCGTCGAAGGCGTCGCGATTTCCGCACAGTGTGGTGGGTGCAGTGTTCAGATTATTATGTACATATATCTAAGCTGAAAAGCTATAATAAATCAAATCAGCAACTACACAAAATGTAAAAAAATAAAATATTGCAATATTTTCAAAAAGATTTTCTCTTTGCCTCTGAGGTTGACGCTCCGTTGATTTTCGAATTTATCTAGATTCTAAAACGATCATTAAGCTAAATTTGTAGGTGAATTTGTATTTTGTGAAAGACCAAAATGATTTATTTTCATAGTCCACCCATAGTTGTAGCGCTTAATTGTAATTGTGGTCGATCATTAAAGCAACATTTGCACATTTTTATTAATATATACTTTTTATGTTGTTGATCATTTGATAAATATGCTTCCCAGATAGACATTTATTTAATATTTCACATATGTGAAATAGAAAATTCTTAAACAGTTTTTCCATTTAATTGGCAAAAAAAATTTAATGATTCGTTTGAAATTACGACTAACGAAAAGTTTGTCATAGTTTATCAAATTTCTGGAATTCAGTTTAGACAGTAGAAAGTGGGCGGGAAAGTGGGGAATGGGTGGTGTTAGGGGTTGGGTTTTCTAATCAGTTTGATAACTGCAATCCCCATCGATTATGCGTGTCTTATGTCTATTGTACATTTTTATATTTCTAGACTTGTACTTGAATTTTGAAGGCTTTGCAATTGTGCACTTGATAACATAACTTGAAATGTTGCACTTAAGCTTAAATGCTCGACTAGCTATTACCCTGCAAATATGTTTAAAAAATTTATAATACTTTTAACATGAGAATGGGTTAATATTATTATAGAAATATACATAGCTGGAGAACTATCGATACGCCACTATCGATAGTACTTTGAGACGTCGATAGTTCATGTTAATACTATCGATAAGCACTTTAATAGTTTTTCCTAATTAAGCTTTACTGTTTACTCAAATAATATACAAATATGTTTGTATATTCTTTATAATAAAGTAGATTCCGGTTATAACGACACCGCTTATAGCGTCTGTTCGTTTATTGCGACGAAAATTCGATGATTATACAAACTTTTATGCGAAATAAAACCACGTTTTGGATATAACGTCAGTTCCTTGAGTGTCAGAATATCAGCAGTGTGCGTAGACTATCTTTGCAGACTGTAGATTTCGACAAGCTGTTGTCTACAATAATTACATAGCGAAAGGTAGTTTTAATGCCACTATCGTAGACTATCGATTGAGTCGACTATCGATAGTACTGCAACGCTACTCATTGTATATATACAATATACCCCTTTTGAATAGACAAAGTGGGTATATGCAGTGTTGTTTTATCAGTTGGCGCCACGGCGCTTAAATTGCCATGACCACATCGATGTGGATCGTGTTCAAGTGTGTGTGGATCGTATGTGTGTGCATAACATAACTCGGCTATTAACTTGCGTTCCACACTTGAAATTTTGTCACTTTGTTTCGTTTTTTCTGCATTTTTTTGAAAGTGTCGCGTGTATTTGTTGTTATTGTTGTTGTTATCTGTTAATTTGTTTAATTGATTGACAGCAACAACTATAGAAACAACAAATTGAAACAAGGCGACGGTCATGATGCCAAAAAAAAAAAGAAAACACAAAAGATACACGCAAAGAGAGAGAGAGAAGAAAACGAAGGAAAAATAAATATATATAAAGCGTTGACAATTTTCAAAACATTTAAAAATAGTGCGCAAATTGCTATTTTTATTATATAGTAGCAAAAAACAACAACAAAAACAATAACAAATGCAAAAAACAATAACAATAACAATGATAACTCTCAATGCGCTCTCTTCGTTGCTGAGCAACAACGACAACAACAGTTATGTCGCTCTCTTTATCGCTCTTATCACAATGCGCATTACAACGCTTTACACATGTGCATGTCTCTCGCTCTCTCTCTGGCTTGCTCTCTTGCTTCTTCTCTCTCTCTCCCACTCTTCTGTTTATCTGTGTGTTTTGCTTTTGTCTAATTGCATTCTTTCAAGAGTTTTGTTATTGTTATTTTGCTTTATGCCTCGCCTGCTTTGCGCTCTTCCTCTTCCACTTCCACTTTGCACTGCCATTCGCCTTGTTGTTGTTTCTGTTGTTGTTGTTTATTGATCACATTATCGCCATTTTTGTATTTGTTGCCATTTTTCGTCGTTGCGCTAAAAAAGGCGAAAAATGTGAAAATCGAAACAAAACAAAAACGGGGCAAAAAAACAACAACAACAAAACGCTGATGAAATAGAAAAAAACAACACACGCTTTTTTATTGCGTTGCGGTTTTTTTAAACGTTTATTTTTTTGTCTAACTGCTCTTCAAAACAGTAAAAATTGGAAACATTGGCAGAAAAGGCAGTTAAATAAAAACACAATATTTTTAATAGACTAATACTACAGCAGCAGTTTTAGGTTTATCTAGGTTGTACTTTTTTCAGTGTGTTTTTTTGTATATATATATTTTTTAAAAAAATTATTTCATAACTTTTACTTGCATTGTTTTAAAGTTAGATACATTTTTTATTTTGGTATTTTTGGTTGCAGTCTTAGCTCTAATATCGGTCGGTGAAACTTAAGAGCAACTGTGCAAAACTAAATGTACAAAAATGTAAAGTGTACCCATTTTAATTTCACTGAACTCTAAGGCAATTTGCAAATTACCCCAGTAGTATTAGTACCTATCACATTTACCCCAGCAAATTACCCACAATAACTTGTATGCGTAATGTACCCTTCGCTGGGTGGCAGTCTTTACTTAGTGCAGTTGCCAGTACCCGTTTACCCATTTAAATTTCACTTAGCTCTAAGGCAATTTGCAAATTACCCCTGTAGCTTTAATACCTAGCAAATTACCCCCAATATATTGTATGCTTAATGTACCCTTCTCTAGGTGGCAGTCTTAACTGCGTGCAGTTGCCAGTACCCATTTACCCATTTAAATTTCACTGAACTCTCAGACAATTTGCAAATTACCCCAGTAGTCTTAGTACTTAGCAAATTTACCCCAGCAAATTACCCACAATAACTTGTATGCAGAATGTACCCTTTGCTGGGTGGCAGTCTTTACTGAGTGCAGTTGACAGTGCTTAAATTCCCTTTTGGTAATTGTGTCTCGACTTAATCTGCGCAACGTTTTGAGGGCAACTGTTGCGCTACTAAAGTTTTAGTAAAGACACGCACCCCATATAAAGCAGTGCGCACACAAAGCAGTGTCAAGTTAAGCAGTGCAGTTGTGCACGTTACTTTTTGAAATATTTTGTATAATTAACTAACAAATACTTTGTTCTTTTCATTACAGGTAAGCTTCTATGCAATACTAAAAACACTTTTAATTAACAAACGAGTGAGTATACAAATAACTATACACTACTTAATTTCCCTAAAAAAATACAAGCAAAAATATTTGAAATTTCTTCAAAAACTCTTCAAAATCCTTTTCACATTTCGCATCAAACAAAAAAAAAATAAAAATAAATCATGCACAATTTTCGATATACAATTTGCAAAGATTTTGCTCATTTTATGTTTGTCTCTGTTGTTATCGTTATCGTTTGTTTGCTATCGATGTCTTTTTCTGTAGTCGCTTGCTTTATGTAACTTTAACTATACTTCTTTCTGCCTATCTTTCGCTCTGTCCCTCTCTTTCTCTCTCTTTAACATGTTTGCTGTCTCTTTTGGCTAATTGTGCTGTCAATTTAAACTAAATTTAAGATATAATAAAAATAAATAGCTAAACATTACGTAAAATTAATGAATAAAATAAAAAAAAGAAATGCAACAAAAATGCACATGTTTTTGAGTTGCAAAAAAATTGCAACGAATTTTAAATACTCTTTTTATTAAATAAAAAGAAAGAAAAGTTTTAAAAATTTAAAATTTTATTTTATTTCAAAACTTATTTTAGAAATAAATATTAAAATTAATAAATATATTTGTTGCTCCAGTCGTTGCAACCATTTTGTAGCAGTGTATATCGTATGTGGTAGTTTTTCGTGTAGCGATGAAAATGTTGCGATAAATTTTCCAACTTGAAGTTTATTTTATTTCGCTTTTTCATGGTTAATCTGAGATTAAACTTTGCCGTCTCCAGTTGTTGAGTTGATTTTCGCTTTTCCACAACTGCATTTTCTCGCATTTTCCTTTCTCAGCACACACACCAATACCAATACACACACACACTTTGCAGTTCCATTCACCTAATTTTCCTCTTGTTTTGGTAGCGAAAATGCGAAAATACGACAAGAAAAATCCACTTTTATTTCCTTGTTTTGTTTTTTCACCAGCGACACACTGAACAATAACAACAACAACAACAACAATAATAATAACAACAACAACAATAATAATAGCAACAACAACAAATGTTGTGCATAATTTTGCATTGTTTTGGGAAAGTCGTGGAAAAGTGTGAGACAGAAGGAGAGAGAGGGAAGAGGAGAGTGGAAAACATGTGGAAAATTCGCATGTAATTTGTGCATTTTACCAGCAACAACAACAATTACACATTTGGTCATTGTTAGCGTACATTATTGTTGTTGTTGTTGTTATGCAACAGTTGATAGAAAAAACAGCAACAACAAATGGAATTTTGTTTGCATTTTGTTGCCAAATTTAATGTGAATAATAAACATTATTTAGCTTTAAATTAAGTAAAAGCTACTAGAAAGAATTTGACAGAGACAGAGACTAGCATCTGGTAGTCGAGCAGACTTAAGCATAGCACTCATTTAAGATCCTTAGCTAATCCTTATCGATATAATCGATAACAATGCTGTCTAAATGTTAATGATTATTCAGTTTGGTTTTTAAACTGCTGAAGCTAACTCTTTAACTTAAACAAGATAAAAAACTTGAGTCGAGCACGCCCGACCAGGTAATACCCTATGTGCTTTATTTTCGATTATATGAATTGAAAATCGACCCCATAAGGTATATATATTCTGAAACTACAGAAAATTTCTAATCGTTTAAAATTTCTATCAATACAGACACTATAATAAGTTTGCATTTGCTTAACGATTATTATGATTATCGATAATATTGTCAACGATATTTTATCGCTAACACAGTAATGTATTGTTTTAGCTAGTAAAAAGTATGCTAGCATGTTTTAAGCTCCAGCTGTTCTAGCTCTATTAACCATAACTATTTTCTTGATAATCGTTTCAAAAATATGGATTTTTTTACCGATTATTTGTATAAAATCGATAGATAGTGTACGTCCATACTGTTTATTGTAGTTAAGAAACCCGACGACAAATGCATTCGATAATTAAGTGAAAAGCGCGCCAAATGTAGACTTGTTGTTGTTGTTGCTGTTGTTGTATGCTGCTGCTGTTGCATGTTGCTGCTGTATGTTGTTGTTGTAATTGCTGCATTTATATCCCGGATGTTGACTGAGTGCTACTAACTGCAACAGTTGCTGTTGTTTTCGTTGTTGTTGCTCCTTTTTGCCGCAGCTGCAAAACTGAAAATGGGGGAAAAGTGTGTGGTTTTTTTTTAGTTGGTTGCTGTTGTCGCAGTCAATGTTGCTGTTGTTGTTGTTACTGTTGCTGTTGTTGCTGCTGTCACAAAATCTTTCAGCCTGGTTGCATTTTATTTATCGCTTTGCGCTTTGTGTTTAGATATAAGTTTTGAGTTTTCTGTTTTTTTTTTTCTGGCCAAGAAAAACCACTGGAAAATGTGTCGCCAACGAGTCGAGTTGTTGTTGTTGTTGGAGAAAATGAAGATGATGTTTTTATTAGGTTGCTTGCTGTGCGCGTCGTCAGTGTTGATGGAAAACTTCAAAAGGCGCCAGCGAAAAATTAAATGAAAAGGGCGGAAGTGAGTTTTCTGTGAATTAATTGACTGCACTTTTTGTTTTTCTATTTTGCCACTGTTGCCTGTTGCTTGTTGCATGCAACAAACGCATTTGACAATTTTCATTTCGCTTTTGGTTCATTTGAATTGTTTCTAATTTCCATTTTCAGTCAGTTTTCAATCGCATAATTTGCATTTTCATCAACAATCATCATCAAAACACAGCTGCTGTTGCTATTGTTGCTGTTGTTGTTGTCACTCTTTATGTTGAGAATTGGAGCGCAACGTAATGTTGCCACAAAATGTTGCATCATTATTTGCTGAATGTCACGTCACGGAATGCACTTTTGATTAGTCTAAACTAACTAGAAACGGCTTGTTAGTAGAGGTGGAGAACTATCGATGGGTCGAGTTTATCGATAGTCGTTTCACACATCGATTGTGCATGCGTGGTACTATCGATAGTGACATCGATAGTTTGGCCTATGCATCATAATAAGTTTCCTAGTTAAGGGAGTGACAAATAAGTATTAAATAATTACAATGCGCTGCAAAAATGCTGCTAGCGCTAAATTTAAACAACGATAACATTATCGATTATTGTTTAATAGCCGAAAATTTGTATTTAAATTAATATATACCTAATATTTACTTAATATGCTGATGTTATGAATAATTGGTTTAATATCCGAGCTGTTTAAATAAACAATAATGATTCGATAGTTCGATTAATATGCTAGAAATGCTTAAAAAAGTTTTATAGTAAATGTTCTAAAATAAAACTATAAAAACCATAAATAAGAAGTATTGCTTGAATAAAATTATTTGCAATTGTTCGATAACAGTTTTAATTAATCGATAAATCAATTAATAAACATACAGTGGCGAGCAAAAGTGAGTGAATGTTTACAACTTTGACTTTGGCCGCCCAGCAAACGCGAACCATGCAAGCAATTTCCAAAAATGTTTTTGTTTTATATTTATTATTTCATTTATAACAAATAAGAATAAAGAAACAAAGTATATTAGGTAAAAACAAAGAGTATGAGAAAAAAATCGAAAATAATCCACATTAATTCATTTTTGCACGTTTCGAAAAAAATAATATTTTCAAAGAAATTTTAATATTTTGTCCATAAACCTTTACATGAAATAACTTGATTAATACGGTTTGGCATGCTCTCTACCAAGTTATTTATAATTTCTTTCGGAACTCTATTCTATTCCGTATTAACCCGCTCCCAGAGGTCACCCATGTTTGTTGGGGCGGCGTGGTACTGCGCGAGCCGTCTCTTCACAATTGACCAGAGATTCTCATTTGGATTGAGGTCGGGACTTTGTGCTGGCCACTCCATCAACTGAAAATGTTGTTTCCCAATCCATTCCTTTACAATTTTTGCTGTGTGCTTGGGATCCCCGTCTTGTTGGAAAACAATTTCCTCCTCGGGATAAGCACATACGTCCACAAAATTGGGAAGATGGTTTTTCAAAATTTCCAAATAGTCCTCTTTTCGCATGATGCCTTCTACTAAGTGGAGAGGACCAATATTCCACCATGTAAAGCAACCCCAAACCATTATATTTCCACCGCCGTGTTTGACGGTTTGCTTCACATGGTGTTTTTGAAGACGTTCACCAGGTCTACGCCAGCAGTACTGCTTTCCATCCGACTGGAAGCGGTTGAATTTGGACTCATCCGACCAGATAACGCGTTTCCAATCCTCAACGGTCCAATTTTTGTGTTCCCTTGCAAATTTTAAACGCGCTTTTACGTTTTTATCGGACAATGCAGGTTTGACCTTTTTGACCGATGAGGTGTATCCTATGTCGTGAAGCGCTCGTCTAGCAGTCCATTCACTAACATTTTTGTTAACCGCCAAGGAAGCACTCTTTGGTGTCAGCAGCTTCTTTTTTCTCATTTCTGCTACCCATCACCCAATTTTGTGGACGTATGTGCTTATCCCGAGGAGGAAATTGTTTTCCAACAAGACGGGGATCCCAAGCACACAGCAAAAATTGTAAAGGAATGGATTGGGAAACAACATTTTCAGTTGATGGAGTGGCCAGCACAAAGTCCCGACCTCAATCCAAATGAGAATCTCTGGTCAATTGTGAAGAGACGGCTCGCGCAGTACCACGCCGCCCCAACAAACATGGGTGACCTCTGGGAGCGGGTTAATACGGAATAGAATAGAGTTCCGAAAGAAATTATAAATAACTTGGTAGAGAGCATGCCAAACCGTATTAATCAAGTTATTTCATGTAAAGGTTTATGGACAAAATATTAAAATTTCTTTGAAAATATTATTTTTTTCGAAACGTGCAAAAATGAATTAATGTGGATTATTTTCGATTTTTTTCTCATACTCTTTGTTTTTACCTAATATACTTTGTTTCTTTATTCTTATTTGTTATAAATGAAATAATAAATATAAAACAAAAACATTTTTGGAAATTGCTTGCATGGTTCGCGTTTGCTGGGCGGCCAAAGTCAAAGTTGTAAACATTCACTCACTTTTGCTCGCCACTGTATATTTTTATAAGTTTATGTGCATACTATTAATTTTTAAGCGCTTCACTTTATTTAGCACAGCGTAGAGCTTGTCACTACTTATCGATAGTTTCTGCAGTTATCGAAACCTATCGATAGTAGTCTAAGTGTCACAGTTTATTTGATATTGAAGCTTACAAAGAGTATTTAACCATTAAAGACACACCTATTTGGTTATTTATGAATTTCGTTTATAATTCCCAACTGGTTAAAGCACTTCAATCGTTCAAGTCTCAAGGTTTTTGCTATTTTGTTAGTTCATTTCATTTGCCTGCCCACAAAAATACCAAAGAACGAATTTTGGGCCATCGTGACACATTTGCTCATATTTTCACGTCACTTTCCTACCTACCTACCACCGTTTCCCAACACTATTCCCAAAATATTGGCAAAACAAAATTTATATGAATTGAATTTTTGATTTTATATTTGGACTCGTATTTCTCGTATGAAATATAAAACATGTATAAAAAAATCTATCTGCTTTTTTTCCTCCCTTTTTCTCTCTTTCTCTTTTATTTTTTTTTGTATTATTATTTGGCATTACCTTTGCGCGCTTTGCAACACTTGAAATTTACAAAAAAAAATTTAAACACTACAAAAGCTTTTATCGTGCCACGCCCAGCAATAATCGCAAGCGCGCCTTTAGCAATCCGCACATTGCTTCCGACGGCGCACGCTTGGGACGATTGCAGCCGCATCTCTATTACTACGATAAGACCCGATCGGGTCGCAGCTCCTTTTGTGTGGACGAATCGCTGTGGCCGCAAAGCAACAGTGCTGGCAATTTATTTGCCCCCCAGCTAGCCGATGAGGATTTCGAGGAGGCAATCGATCAATTCTCACCCACACTGTACAATCGTTTATCGGGCCAGGCGATAAGTCGTGCCATTCCCATACCCAATTGTAGCAGCAGTGCGGGCAACAGTCCCCAACATTATCCCCAGTCACAGCACCAGCATCAGCAGCAACAGCAGCAGCAACGTTCTCTGAGCACTGGCAATGCGGCACCAGCAAATGTTGCTGCCAGTGCTGCAGCGGCAGCAAGTGTTGCTGCTGCCGTCGGTTATATGTCATTTAGTGCCAGTCCAACGGGATTTCTTCATGCCTATTCACCGTTCTATGGCAGCACACCGGACACTCTATGCTCGCCGGTTTCCTTTAGCTATGATGCGGGCGTACATCGATTGCAGGTGCCGCACAACAACAGCAGCAGCAGCAACAACATGCACAGCAGCAACATCCACAATAACTACAACAACAGACATTCGAGATCTTCGCTGGATTGTGCTACCATTATGAGTGTTAACAACAGGTCGGTGTTGAGTTGTCTTCATTTCTTTGTTGAGGTTATGCGGTTTCCTCTTCTTCTTGTCTTTTTCACGTTTTTCTCTCTGTCTCTCTGTCTCTCTGTCTCTATCTCTATTTCTGTTTCTCTCTGTGTGTCACTTTCTATGTGTTTTGTTACTAAAAAAAAATACAGAAATATCACTTGTTGCTGTTGCACGTTTAATGTTTTACATTATTTATGGGTGTTTGATTCGCATTCAACTATAATATAAGAACATATATAAATAATATAAATTACATGTAAATAGTAATTTTAAGGTTATGTTCGATTTTTTTTAAAGAATCGGCAGGTATTATTTCAGCTCATTACTGGTGTGGCATGTCATTTCAGCAATGTTTTCATGTGACATAAAATTTAACGATTTCTAATTCAAAAAATCATTTAAATATGTACATTCATTATTGACACTCTTATAAAATTCTACTATTATATTTTAAGAATTTATGTATGTTCATAAATGATTAATAATTAACTACTTTATGAATCAATGGTTCATTTCATTATCATTGAAAGAAGTAATTTTAATGCAAGTTTTGTTTCATTAGCACTAGCATTGAAAAATGTAATGAAAAATATTGTTTCATTAGAACTAGCATTGAAAAATCTAATTCTAATAAACAATTCTTTTCACAAGCAGTCATTCTAATGAAAATGTTTGTATTATCTTTAGCATTAGCATTAAAATACGTAATATTAATGAGATTTTTTTTATTGGCGTTAGCATTGAAAAGTAGTTCTAATGAAATGCTTTTTCATTAACACTATCATAGGAAAAAGTGTTAATGAAAATGCTAATGAAAACATGAATAATTCTAATGAACAATTAAAAAACTAAATCAAATTTGTTTCATTAACATTACTTTTTTCAAACTTAATGCTAGTAAACTGACAATTTCGTTACAATTACTTTTTAATTAAAAAGTAATGTTAATGGTATATTTATACACATCTGGTACAAAGTATGCTTGTTATTCACAGCGATAAAAAGTATCAAAAATCACTTCCAATTCGGTCTTAAAACTAAACTCAAAAAATCTTCATAAAATGCAACTCAATTTTGCACATTTAAACATTCAACTTCCACTCATCTTCTTAGCATGTTTTGTGTGCAATTTTCTTGGTCAATAGAGTTGCGAAAATTGCTTTCCTATGCTGTCATCGCCGTTTAAAAAAAATAAACTACAAATTTCCGGTCTTGAAACGAAAACTGATGATGCAACCATTCGTCATACATGATTCATTTGCGAATCGCGCAGCGAATCCTTTTGGCGATTCCAAGACGAAACGCAATTTATTTTTGCACGAAAGCCACAAGGAAACCTTTTTGCGTTGCGCTTTAATTATGAAAGATTGAGAATGGAGTAGAGGAGCAGCAGCAAGAAGAAGAAGAAGAGGAGCAGCAGTGTGGATCGGAAGGGAACTCTTTGCTCAAACGAGAAACTATTGAAAGCGAATTTACGCATTTATAAACTCTTGTCATGTTCAAGGCAGTCAGACAGTATTTTGTTTGGCAGTCGAGTGTGCAGGACTTAAATATACCCAGGAAATAAAAAGCTCAGAATTTTGCCAAGAAATGATTTGAAATACATGTATGGATTGGGTATTATAGACTACATTTTATTTGTAGTTGCTTTTTGAGGGAAGTTGTATTTAAGGTTTAGTGGGCTTAATAGTTTGCTAGCTAAAGCTGAAGTAGAATTTTTATGTTTTATAGAAACACTTTGTTACAAATACTGCCACAAACTAATAATACTCATTTAAACTTCAATATTTCATATAGGATCTTTGAGTTGTTGGCCTCAGGTCTGTCCACAAATGACTCTGTGTATTTGTTTGTGTGTTTTCTTTGGTGTGTTTTGCGTTTCCCTTTTAAAACATGGTTCGACCTGCCTGAATTTTGCCAAATGATGTCATTTCTAACTTGGGGGTTTTGTTGTTGTTGTTGTAGTTGTAATACCCACTACGTCAGCGAAATTCTTTGGAGTTTCACGCATTACGAATTTCGCATTTCTCATATTTTCTCGCCTGTTTTTTTTGTGTTGTTCAGATTATACATGCTATAACTTAGCTAACTTCAATGATGATGATGATTCGCAATAAAAAACCAATTTCGTATATGAACTGCGACGCACTTTTTGTGCTCTCACTCCTCCCAGAGGACACAACAAACATATTACGCATTAGTTGTCAAGCCGGAAATGTGTCCCTAAGGCGCAATAGGAAGCCCCACAACAGGCATTTCAGACTCTTGCCCAACAAAAATAAACCAGGGAATTTAACAACATTTTGTGAGTTGTCTGATAAACACCACAAAATTGAAAGCAAAACCAACATTTAAAAAGAGATACACTACGTTGCTCTCACTCTTACTCTCTCTTACTACTACCCTCTCTCTCTCTCTCTCTCTACCGCCTCTTCTAATTTTTATTGGCAATTTAGTTTCGCTTGGTCCATCCTAATGGAGAGCTTTTAGTAAGGGGGTTTCTTTATATATATTTATTTTTTGGAATGCGCAACAAATTAGAAAATAAGTCGCAATTGCATGCTTTGAGGCGTGTTCTTAATGTGTTTTATGTGCTGGAAAAGTGAAAAATTCTAATTGAAAACAGCAAAAATAAATGTACACTTTAAAAGACAATTGTTTTTTTTTTTTTTTATAAAAACAACATTATTTCTTTGAAATCAATTCTAAAGGCTATAATTAATAAACATAAAACAATTTAATAGAATAAGTAATTATTCAACATTTGAAATTGACAGAGCTTACAAAATAATTTTTTAATATTGAAAATTTGTGATATAAACAGTAGCTTCATTTGCTTAGCATAAACTTAACTTAAAACTTTATAACATTATATTAATTTTTAAATTTTTTGAACGAAAAAACTTCAAAAAATAGTTTTTAATCATTCTTTAACTTATTTTCAATAATATTGAAATTATGTTGCCATTAGAAAGTTAACATCAACGTAAAATTTTGTTGCAACGTCATTTCTGAGCAAATTTAATTTACAATTTAAAAAAACACATTTCAATTAATTAAGTGGCAACATTAAATTTATCAAAATAAGTTCCATTTTCAGTAAAATATTTTTAACTAAACTAAATTCTTTGTATTCCGCACCATTTAACTGCAAGTATTTACTGTACTTCTTTCAAGCAAATATTTCTCAAAAATTCCCCCCCACTCTACATTCTTATATTCCATTACAAATACAAGTATTTCTTGAATTTTTGATAATCCAAACCATTCCAATCCATTAATCATACAGTACAGTCTTCATAAAAAATGCTTAATCGACTGAAAAAAAAGGCGAATGCACCCGAGAAAAAAAATTAAATCCACTTAAGAACTGCAGTAAATTGTAAGCTGAATTTATCTGCAAACAAAAAATATATATTCAGGCGATAAGTTTTTGCAGTTCCCCAACAACAAGTGAAAAACTCACTCAAGTTCAAGGTTAAAAAACCTCAAAATTGCATTTTACGAAAAGACCAAAAAAAACCAAAATAAAATGTTTTTTTTTTGTCGTTTTTTCGAGTTTTAATTATGCAGCGCAACGAATTCTTGGCGTCGCTCGAAACTTGTGTAGCAAGTTATTGAAAGCGTAAAGAAAGTAAGGGTTAGAGCGGGTATTTAGAGGGTATTGTGGGGGGGCGGGGGATTAATCGCAGCACACACACACAAATACACACAATACACATAATGTTTGTTTCGTTTCGTATCAAGAGGTTCAAAAAAAAATAAAATAAAATACAAGTGAGCTGCGTTTCATTGTCGACATTTGGCGTTGTTGGTAGACGCTTCATTGCTTCGGCGATGATGTCAGCCTTTATTTTTGGCCAAAGCGCACAACAAACACTCACACACACAAACACTCACACACACACACTCACCATACTCAATAGCCAAGTCAAAAAAAAAGCCGCAAGCCTTAAAAAAAGCATGCCAAAAATAATATTCAATGAGAGCGCAACAAAAAAAATACAAAAAAAAAAAAACACTGAGAAAAAACTCAAGTATAACAAACAACAATTACGAGCGACTCTGCCACAAGACATGGTCTGTGTGTGTGTATTTTTTGTGACCACCTTTGGAACCCCATAACTTGGCCCATGGGTCTTGAACTTGTTTGGCGTTCGTTCTTGCCAAAAAAAAAAAAAATACAAGAACACAAAAACCAAAGACGAACCGAATGGACAAGCAAAAAAGCAGAGCTAAAAGTCTGTAAACTGTATACAGATGGTATGGAATGGTATGGTATGAAATATAGAGGAAGCATCAATTACCCTAAAGTGCACCTCTTACACGCTGCTCGAGTGCATGTCAAAGTTAACATGCACTTCAGAACGTTTAACGAACATTTTAAAGTATGATAAATGTGCTTAGTGCTGCCAATTAACCAAATAGACATTGTATTTTTGTAGGGCAACATTTAAAGCTGCTTAAAGGCCGAATTCAAGTAAATTATAAGCTTGAGCTAACTTTAGAAGTTAATTATAAAAGCTGCTATTGTGCAAGCTTTACTAGATTTTGCTGTGAAGCAAGCTCAACAAGTGTTTAATAAGCTTTTTACACATATTAAGCTAAAAGCTTTTATGCTGATAAGCTTTAGAAAGAACGTTTAAAATGGCCACAGTTCAGGCTTGTATAATTAACAGCTTAAAAGCTTTTAAGGAGCTTTTGCTGTCTCTTACGCTTAAGAGAGATCACAAAGTGTTTAATTAGATTATACACAAATATAAACTTAAAGCTTTCTTGATTGTACATTTAAGGAAGAACTTATTGAATTGACAGTTATAAAGTAATTTATAGCTTTAAAGTTTGACAGGAGCTTTTGGACTTTTTTACTCTTGAGAAAGCAAAACAAGTGTTTGAAAAGCTTGTATAAAATATCAACTTCAAAGCATTAATGTATATAAAGTTTAGGGACAACATTTTAAATATCTAGAAGTTAAGGCCAAATTCTTTACTAGACCTGTTACTCACTTTTATGCATAACAGAGCTTAACAAGTGATTAATCAGCTTTTAAGTTAATATTAAACTGAAAGCTTTAATGCACATTAGTTTAATGCCAGCTTAGCAGTAACTTTCGCTCTCTTCTTTTCAATTTTCGTGTTTGTCTTCGTATAAAGCTTTATAGCTCTCAGTTTAGCTTTTGAGCTCCCAAAGCAACAATTAATTTACCAAGTTAACCTTGTGTCTATATTCTCAAAAGTTTAATAAATTTAGAGCCACTTTTAGTTGAACAAATATGAGCAACAATTACATGGAACCTGTTGCCTCTATTGACTCTGCTCGTCATGCCAATTACAACCAAGTTTGTTAGAAAAGCTTAAAGCCCACAAAAGCAAGGGTACACAAAATAAGTAACAAAAACCACACAAGCAAAAAAAAATTTGTTTACCTTGGCCACGCAATTTATCTGCCGTCTGTAAACTGAAAACAGACTTCGACTTGGACTCGGTCTTCAAAGTGGGGCTGAAACGGAGCAGGAGAGGTATACGGCGATGGACTCTTTTGGTCTCTGAGGGCTTTGTGGCCCATTCGCTTTACTTATTATCTTGAGGTTATTTTTGGCATGCTGAGAGCAGCTTTCCATTGTTTACCAGACTCTTATAGGCCGGCAAAAACAACTTGAAGAATTTGCTACACTTTTTTGTTGTCTTTATGTTTTGTTTATTTTTTGTTATATATTATTATTTCTCTGTGCTCTTTTTTCAAGCGTTTTTTGTGCTACGCCCACTTAACGTGTACCAAATTATTTTCAGCTGTTCTCTATGTGTGATCTAGACAAGTATTTCTTATTTGTGTGTCTTTGCTTATTTGTTTTGGGTCTAGTCATCGCACTTGAGACTTTCTAGTGGTCATGACAAAAATAATAAATTGCCTATCGATAATTCATAACATTTTAACATTTATTTTTATTTTTGAATCTCATTCAGCATGGATTTGTTTGAGTTTTAAAAGACTTGTAAATTGCACTACATTTATATGTTGTAATTTATACATGTTATGGAATTTTAATACTATATGCATTTTATAACGTTTGAATACTTTTTACTAATGTATTTAATTTTATTTCATTGCAGGTATGTATAACATTATCCGCTGGGGGGTTTTCCAAATGTGCGAATTGTGTTTGGTAAGCTTTAAAATAGTGTAAATTAAATAAACAAAATTTTTAAAAAGAATTCAATGTGAAGATATAAATTCGGTAGAGTTAAATACATGAAAATATCTTGAATTATTGTTCTAAGCTTTTAAAAAGCTCCACCAAAGCTTAAAAACGCATTAAAGCCTAGCGTAGATTAGAGCTAGCTTTATAGCTCAAGACTTAGCCTTAAACTTAATCATAGTAAATGCAAGCTGAAAGCTTCGTTGAAACTACTTTCTGAAAGCTTTTAAGCTTCTCAAAAAAATAAAGTCATGATAAATGATTTTTTTAAAGCCTATTTAATTAAATATAGCTTTCAGCTTGACTACTAATAAACCTTTCGGCACATTATTTGCATTTGCTTAATTAAAAGATAATTAAATTTCTGAAAATAATCTACTCAAAAGTAAGTTTAGTCTTTTTAATAGCAATTGCCTTGAAAAAACTTAACTTTAATTACAATTTGCCTATCAAAATGATATAAAAACTGGACAGCAAACAAACCGAAAAAAAATTGCAAAACATTTTGAAGCCGCCTCGTCATTTGGCAGTTGAAAATGTCAAAGATTTGTCAAATGATATGTAGTTTTATTTTGATTTGATTTTCTCGCGTATGGCCAGAAACTCTACTATTAGTATAATCATATGGACATCAATCAAAGTCAAAACCTACCGATTTCACAAGTTTTATGACTTGACTCAAAAGCAAGCTGGTAAATCAACTTTTATATACATGTTTCTGTCTGTGAAACGAATCAAGAGTTGCTGAATAGTGGTTGGCTACTAAAATACAACCGCTAATAGAAAACTAATAGACAGATAAGCAAACTAAGCTAGGAAGTCAGTAAAAGACGACAGAGTAGAACTAACTAACTAACTTGTGTCATTACGCATAAATCGATGTGATTAAATTAGCATTAAGCGGAAGAATCGACAAATGAAATGACTACGAATACTAGAGGCGACAAAAGTAGAGACAAAGTACGACACAAACGACGCCACAATGTCTGGAACGTACAGTGTTCCATTGGTTAATAGTTAATTTCCACACTAAAACAATTTACACAAGCTTACAAATCAACAAACAGTAGTGTATACTATAGTTAAAAATTTATACTTTTAACAAGCAGTTTCCTAGGCTTAAACAATTCACATTCGTTTTTACATCTTAATAGAATCTTTATAAAATATCTTATATAACAGACTCTTCTAATAATGAACTGGAATTGTTTTTCGCTGTGTACTTTTTGCATTTACAATGCACAGCAAATTATAGTTAAATGGGTTGCCACTTAACTGCCAATAAGTGGAGGCAACTCTGACTGCACAATTGCCTCATAACGTTTTTTGACGATGGCAGCCGAGGAGTAAGGGTAAGGGTAAGGGTATCAATTTTCACTAACTTAATGACACGTGTACATTATTTTATTTGACTCACTGTGCGGTAATTTAATGGCTGCGCATTCAGCGAGTGTCGACTTAAAGTTTGTAGTGAAAAATGTTGTACTTTTTGCGAAGTGCAGAAGAAAGATCTTTGCTTTCCTAAACGCTTTGCTAGCAAAAGCTCTGGCTTGAAGGATAAATTTAAGTTTTTTAATTTAAAGCTTTGTTGTTGCTTAGTTTATAGATTAAAGCTCCTTAACTTGTTTCTTCAGAAGATTTTTGCCCAGTTATAAGCTTGCTCTTTTGAGAGTTTCAACGAAAGCTCTTTGCTTATACTTTTCTGCTGAAAGCCTTACAGTGAAAGCTCTCTGCATCCTGTGCAAGTTTCTTTAAAAGTTTTTACTGTTTAAAGTTTCTTAAAAAGTTCGCTATATTGAACAATAGGTTTAAAAAGCTATCGCTTTAACCTAAGCTTTCACTTTCTCACTTAAGCGTTCACAGTTTTTTAGCTTATCAACTATTTTTCTAGCTAAATGTAGTGGCTACTTTTATTGAATTTGTAATAGTTTTCTAGCCCCCCTCGTTAAGCTATGTCATCTGTGGGCGTGTCGCTTTTCTCTGTTATGGAAAATCTTTAACGTTTTGTGCTTCCTCAAGTCCATAACTTTTATTAATTGCTTATAATATCTATTATTGTTATTTTTATGCCTCTATTGCATAACAAAGTAGTAGATGCAATAGTAATAAATAGTTTTTTATTAAAATTACAACACAATGACGATGAGGTAAGGCTAGTACGCTGATTCCAGCTTGTTTTAATTTCGTGTTGAACTTTGTAACTGACATTGACGGTTGGAATCGCATCAATTTGCAATTTATTAATGTCAGCTACGGAAAAATATCCCCGCTAATTGTAGGTTTTAAAGGTCAGACTTGACTTTCAATTGACAGCTTAAATATTTGATATAAATGAGTGGAATAAAACAAGTTTAGTATACCCTAAAAGCAGCTTAAATGAAAGGTGTAATTGATTAATAGAGACTTGCAACTTTTAGCATAAAAATTCAAGTGACTAAGTGTATAAATATGCTTTTAAATGATATGATCGATCGCTCGATATGAATCATGGTGGGAAAGAATTTTTTATAGACACTTTTAGCATATAAAAAATGGTTACAACTTATTTCTATTCCATTGCAAAAGTGCAAGATTTTATGCATAACTTTTGTAGCCAAAATTGGTAACTTTCTTTTACATAAATATCAATTTAAGCTTTAGACAAGACTTAACACTTAATCACAGTTGTTTAGCTCCATACTAAAACCTTATGCCCCTCTGCATATTAATTATAATTATAAGAATACAAAAAGGTTTGCAGCTTTATGAAACTGTTGATATTTAAGCAGAATATAAATGAAAATTTCTTGCTGTCAAGCGACCAAAACTCTTTTGTTGACCCTGTTGTTGTGTTGTGCTGTGTTGTTTATACTTTGGCTAGAAAAAAGGAAAAACAAAAAGCTAACATTTAATTACTCGGACAAGCAGCCACGTGGCCAATGTTTATGCATAAACATGGCTGTGCAGAGACGATAGCTTATTTAAAGCTAGAAATGGCAGCAAAGAAGAAAGCAAATATTTCTTCTAAACTAAAGCCACACAATATAGTAAAATAATTGAAAAAATTTTAAAATCAAAATATTTAAAAAGTCTCTAAAGAGGTTCTAAATATAAATGTTTTTTAACTAATATTTTCTGTATATAATTTAGCTTTTTTCAATAAGTTTTTCCATTCAGTTTTGCTGCTTAATAGCTTATAAGCACTTCATTTGTATCTATGTAATTTAGCTTTTTCCAGCTAGTTTTTTTTATAGAATGCTTGACAACACTGTTTAGCATAAACACACCAAGTCACATGTCTGGCAAAAACCAATTTTAGCCATTTTTTCGTTGCGTTTATTTGGCCAAGCTAATGAGCTGGCTGGCGGCTAAGCAGTGGTGCTTTCAAAAGTGAGGGCGTGGGTTCTTTAACCTACCCTGCTGCACACCACCACTCCCCCCTTGAAGGCATTAAAAATAAACCAAAGCTGTTGGCACATGGTGCGCTTCATTAGTTGTTCACAAACAAAAGCTAAATCAGCTAAAAAAAAAAAAGATGTGAGGGGAAACAACAAATATTGAAACGCAAGTACAACATTTCTAGAATACGTAAGTTCATTACGGTTTCGTGTTTCACTATATTTCTCTATGTGTGTGTTGCTTATGACCAGTTTAAACACACACACACAACCAGCGACGACTTGGCTAATATGACAAATGACGGCAGACTGCTTGGCGACATGGCTAACAACAGGAAAAAAAAGCCAACTGGGAAAAGCAGCAGCAAAGAAATATTTGTTGCTCTTTCGTTTTTTTTTTTTTTGTGTGCATTATTTGCTAGTTTTTCTTTCTGCTGTCACTTTTTGCTTTCTTTTTGCATAATGCACAACGCCTCTATTGCAGTGAATGAGTGGGCGTGGCAAGTCATGCAACTCTACGAAAATAATTGCAGAAAATTAAGCGTAATTTATAACAATTATTGTGCAAAGCAAAGATTTTAAAAGACGACAAGTAAATGCACTTCAAAGAAAAAAATTAAATAGATTTATAGAGTCTATAATAAGGCATACGAGAAATTTAAGTATAAACTATACAACTTCAAAAAAGTCTGGCAAATCTTTCTTAAGTAATAATACACAAATTTTGTAGTTTCATAGCCTTTTCCATACCATTACACGTTGATCAGTGAGTGATTGAGCTATCTTTTCTGTAAAAATAAAGAGTTTATTATATATACAGCTATAATTTTAAATCATTTTATAATCCTGTAGTAAATTTTACCTTTTAAACACATCTGGCAACGCTTACAATTAACCCAAAACAAGCCCGAGAACTTGTCCAACATGCTTTAATAAAAGTTACAAATAGTAGTGGAGGGAAAGGGGTTAAAGTTTTACCACCCATTTTAGCCATAATAACAGACAGACAGAATTAAGCCGGAGCTTGCCACCAATAGACACTCAACTTGCAACGAAAAGGGGCAAACACTAAAAGTTATTAGTTGCAATTTGATTTGAGAGACGCTCGTTCTTACCACAGTTGAATTGAATTATATGCGAATTAATAAATGATTGCCGCCAAGCAGAAAAAAAAACCAAGCGAATTGAATGTGAAGAGAGCAATAGACAAACAGGGCGTGTTTTGACGTTGCCACATGTGGCAAGCATACAGCTAGAACTATGTAAGCGGTCTAGAATTAGAGTAGAACGTTTGGAGTAGATAGATAGATAGATATATAATAGATAGATAGTTAAATAGATAAATAGATGGATAGTTAGATAGATTCGTTTGGAGTAAAATATAATTTATTATACTCTTTGAGGTTTATACTTATTGGGTTTGTTAAATGTATATAATAAACTATTCATAACATTGATTTTAATTTTAACTCAAAAACCCCATACAGTTTAGTTTAAGATTTCGTTTATACAAAAAATCAAGTGTAACCATAACATTTTTTTTAAATTCAAATCGTGATGCTATGGTCACACTGGAAATTTTGTATTAATGAAATCAAAAACAAAGTCAAAACTAACCTTTATTCGTTATATTAATTTTAAAAGGAAATTTACTTATAATGTCTTTAAACTATAAACTGAGCAACAATTAACATCAAACAATTATGAACAAAGTTGCCCAAAAGTATGCAATATTAATATTAAAAGCTCTTTAATTAAAATTAATATTTGGCGAATAAAAGTATTTTGAAAAAAACGTTTTTAATGGCATGATATGCTAGTTAGTAAAACGCACTGCAAAACTGATTATCGAGCAGCTAAAACGACAAGAACTACGATGCTGAAATCGTGCTAAATTTAAAAATTGTTTGTATTTTACTAGTCGTGTATTGGCAACTTGCACTAGCTTTTGTTATGACTGTATTCTCGTAAGTCTTCTGCATATTATTTTTTATTTTTGGCCAAAAACTAGAGCAATGAACTGCAGTTAGTGGATAGCCCAAGACTGCTATGACTACTTGCCTCCACTGCTTTCAAAGTATCTTTTAGTAATTGTTGGTGTATTTGGCATTTGCATTTGGACATTTACTGTTTGTTGCTTTGTTGTTCGTATTCGACCGGAACTATGAGTTCATAGTGCCCATTTACGTTTGAGGTCTGAAAAGGAAATGTAAACATTTTGAAATTTATAACAATAACAATGCAGTGAATCCTGCTAACCCACAAAATTGCAGGTGATTGCACTTTTGTTAAGCATAGGATTACCTAGTATTGCCAACCCTTAGCCACCCCACCCCCCCTAACTCCTCTCAAATAGCAAATGTTAAAGTTTTCGTAACACGCGATGGTAGTGCGGAAACTTTGTATAAAATTTTCCTGGAATTCTAGAGCCCTTCTCTTTGCATTTGTGTTGCGTGTCAACAAACTGCATTTTTAATGAAATGCATTTCAAGTTTCAGTTTTGTAGGTCTTAATGTTCAAGTAAAATATATATGTATATATATATGGAGAGTGAATTGTAAGTTAGTTTACTGCGGCGTGTCTACAAACTGAAACTTGTTGTATTGAATTAACCCAGTTTCAATAACCCCAAAAGTTTACTTTACGTATTTCTCTGCATCATCTTTCATCTCTCATCTGCATGTTGACCAAACCAATAACAAAAGAAGCTGCAAAGTGCAAATAATAATCTGTGTAGACTCAACTGACTCATTGTTCAGACAACAATTCGGACAGTTTGTAATGTAAACAGTAAACACAGAGAAAAACAGAAAAACAAAAAGTGTTCAAGACAAGAAAAATCTTCATAATATTTGCCCATTTGGGTTAAAAACAAAAGCGTCTGCTACAATGCTGGGCAAATGAATAGCTGCAGTCGGGCAGATGAAATTAAACACTACGTTTTGAAGCAACAAATTTGTTACTTTTATAAATGTTGTTTTTGTTTATTGAATTAAATGTAGGTTAAGATGGCTTGACAGTCTTTTTAGCTAAGATTTGGATTAATTATTGTTTTTTTCGTTTTCAATTAAACATTATTGTAAAAGCTTTGACACTTTTGCATAGAAACTTATTAAATTTTTGTTAATTTAATATACGTTTAACAGCTTAAAACTTTGGAAAGATAATAGCACGTTTCCTAAAACGAATTTTGATTAGTTTTAGCTTACTTTTTGATTTATTTCATACAAAATTTTCAGTATGACCATAGCATTTGGGTTTATTTTGCTCGAATTTGAAAAAATTTAAAGCTCGCACTTAATTTTTTGAATGAACAAAATCTGAAACTAATCTAATATTGAATTAATGTCATTGCAGTCGTAATTAAGCATCTTTAGAAGAACTTTTACATTAAAATTATTGAATTTAATAAATGTTTAGTTTCTTTCTATAAAAAATATTTCCAAATTTTTGTTCTTTCAAACTTAAACTACACATTTATTAGCAGAGCTTTTACACCCACAGGACACACAGACAGCAAGCACTCAGAGGCTTTCTAGCATTCCTCCTGCAGCTTGTAAAAGCTCACTAATACAACTACATGCAGCATGTTAAGCTTTTTCTTTAGCTGCTAAGCGAAAGTTAATTTGAAATAAATTAAAGTTTCTAAAGTTTCTACCTTTTTTTTGCTGCTCTGCACTGTTTCATATGCTAAAAATTTGCTGTCATTGACACCTGGAAAAGGAAACATCAACAAAAGTTTGCCAAAGAGGTGCGGAGGAAAACGGCTTTTATTGTTTCTGCTGCTCCACCTCAAAAAAATAAAAAAAAATCAACAAATTTGGCTTTGTTTGACTTCAATATTGTTCAATTAATGCATTTTTTGCTTGACTTACAGCAACAAAATAAAAGCCGAGAGTTAATTTTTTTTGTGTACATTTTGAGGTTTTGATTTAACGTGTTTAATTAATTTATTGACTGAATTTTTGCGGTAGCTTCTCTGTGTTGTTTTTTTTTTGGCCATGTGTTAATTTAAATAACTCGTTTGTATTCGTCTGGTTTTACATAATTTAATTCAATTTTGTTTAACTTTGTCATTGACACAAAACGAGGCTCGAAACGGGCCCCAAACTACTACTACCACTACTAACTTAGTACGTACGTACGTACATACTCCGGCGTCCGAATATACATTTCTGTAATAATAATTGTTGTCCAAAATATAAACTTTCACTTTCGTCAGCGTGAAGTGCGAGTAATTATGGCTTGTTCGTACATGTTTGTTTAAACAATCTCTCAAGTGTCGACGGGCGGCGCCCAAAATGCAAAATGTTTTAAATAAATGTGACACACAATGTATTTAATTCTTTTTTTTCACTCTGCTCTCCTACAGATTTATAATTAATTTTTAATTTGCGTCAAGGGGCCTACAAATGTCCAGGCAAAAGCCATATATTTTATACCCTAAGTCTGTAGAAAATGGGATGAAAAGAATAATCCAATCTATATTAGCTTTTCGATAACCTAATCTTAAACTCTTACGATAAGATTTTCAATACCAAAATGTTCTAAAAAATTCATAAAGTTTGCTTTAAAAGCTTTCAGTTAAATGTAAAACAAATTTCGCTTGTTTGCCGTTGCAAGCGCTAGGAGCAGTGACGTCATCGCAGGCGTTTGCTTGCAGTTTCTTTGATATTCTGCCTGTAAAAGTTAAAGACCTAAACGCAGAGTATCTTTTAGTCGAGTTAATACTCTTATTAATAATATCATAAACAAATTATGTGGGTGTTATGTGGATATATGCTGACAGCCGTGTATTTTCAGATTTATGAAAAATGAAATGAATAAAAATTTATTATTTTTGTGCTCGTAAATTCTGGCAAATATCATCAACGAAAGCAAAAAAGCAAGAGCTTTTGGCTCTTTTAATATCTAAAGTTTTTTACACATTTGTAGTACTATTTCTGTAACATTTGTAGTGATAGTTAGTCTTATCACTTGGGCAGACATGGCAGATAGTAAAAGTTGTAGATAAGTTTTAGTTTGTTACCAACATTTTTGGGTTTGGAGCTTTTTCGATTACATTTATGGCATAGCTTGTGGAAAAATATTTGTAGAACTTTGTACCCTAGTAATCGCACTTTTGTAACCATAATTATCAACATTTAATAAAATTTTTTCCTCATTTTAGCTTTGTTTGTTGTATTGATTTGATTTGAGCGATAAGTATGTCAAATTGCAATACAGTAGGCATTATATTTAAGAGATATAGATAGCTAACTATGATGACATCAGTTAGTTAGATTATGGCATGAATCATTTCTCTTTGTGTTGATCTGAGTAACTGACAGTTTCGTTTATTAGCGAAATAATAGATAAATATACTGGTTAAAATATACCCAATTGAAAAGTACTAAAAAGCTTAGGTGGCTTCCATCAACACTTGTTGATTTGTTGAGTCTATAGATAATGTATTCGAAATATGGCAACTCTGCTAAAAGAAACCCATTCTTACCTTTTAAGAAATTGTCTCAATGATATAAAATTTATATAATTTTATTTATTAGCACTTGCTTATAGTATAAAACTTAACGTAGTAGGAATATAATAGTACATGCTATGTTTATATATTTAATATAATATTTAAATCACAATTTCAACAGAGCTGGCAAAGCTACAGCAACAACAACAAAGAAATAATAAGTGTTTTTTTTTTGCTGATTTGTGTTGTGTTGGTTTTTCAGGTTTCTTTTGTTGAATTCAAAGCACATTTTGAATGGTAGGAATATATTGCATTATCAAAGTAAAAACGGGCACACTGCCAAAAAAAAAAAAACCACAACAGTGTTGCAATCTGTATTTCGTATTTGTTTTGGCTAGTGTGCCCTAATTTTGTAGCTGCTGCACTCCCACACACACACACAGCAGGCTGGTCCTCCACTATAGAACGGCCATGGCGATGAACATGAGCAAGACGAGTATAAGCCAAGGGCAAATGAACATCAGGCAGGCAACCTCAAACATTTTGGGCGTTAAACGGGGTGGCAACGCTGCGGCCTCTGCTTGCTGATGATAGATCTCAGGTGTTTTCGCCACCGACAACTGTTGCTGTTTTTTTGCTGCTTCTGTGCACAGTTTTTGTCACACTGTTTTCACGCTGTTTTCACGCAGTCTTTTGTTGTTGGTGTTTTTCTTCTTTAGTTTTTTTTTTTCTTGAGCTTTTGTTGTTTGTGTTTGCAGCTGCCCATAACACACAACACCAAATACAAAATACAAAACACAACGTACGACGTTCACTGTCACACTGAGTTGGAAGTGAGGCGAACAAACCGTTTGAGTGTCGACTGCTTTAGTGCTTTGCTGCTTCACTGTTATTTTCTTCTTGTTGTTGTCGCGTCGCCGGTTTGTTTGCCGTTGTTACGTGTTTGTGTGTAGCAGTCAGTCAATCAGCGGTGCTCTCTCGCTTGCGCTCTCTCTGTGCCTCTTCTTGTGCTCACCTTTGTGTTTTGTGCTTTTGCGCTCCGATCGTTGTAGCGTGCGCTCTCTAGCCGCCATTTGTTTACGCGCTCTCTCACGCTCTCTGCTTTCTGCGGCGCTCTCTGCTTTGTGTGTCAGCAATAAGTTTGCGTGCTTTTATGGTCAGCAATTTTTTGTTTTGAATCTAGCCGCAATTGCGTTTTATTTCATTGACCCCGTGTTAAAAGGTGCAGCTCTCTCCCTCTCTACCACCACTCACCACCCACTTGCATCTGGCTGTAGCTGTCTGCCTTATCGTCAAACTTTAGGCTCAGCAGTGCAATTATCACTGATGGCCTCGGTCAGGTGAGCTTTGACTTTCCTTTGTTTGTTGTGTGCACTTAGAGTACAGTTCTTGAAAAAGCTCTTAGAGGTTAGGTTGAAATCACCTTTTCTATAATTTGAAACTACCATAACTTTGTTAAAAATGCATAAATTTTTAAGCGTGATACCATTTTGCACTCTACTTCACCGCACAATTAATTCTGCATCTAAAATTCAAGCTTTTCCAGAATTTGATTTTTTTCCAAAAATTTCCTAATTTTCCATACCTACCCCTTGACATTTTTGCAGAAAAATTTTCAACAATTTTTTTTTTTAAAAACTATGTAAATCGATCAGAAATTTTAAACTGGTTATGAAAATATATGCTTTATGGGGTCGGAAATGAGTTTTAAGCTTGTTAGGGGCAGTTGAAGTCCCATTATCACCTCTTTTAAAACTTTGCACAACGATAACTTTGTCAAAATTGCTACGATTTTAGAGCGGACTAGCAATTTAAGTGTTGAAGAAATATTACTTTATAAACCAACACTCTTCTAATAAAATTCAATATGCATTAATAACTTTGCGCCCCAAGAAAATATTCTACAAACTATCCATGTTCTCTGCCTACTCAAAGTAAACCAATCAAAAATGTATCTTATCTTATTTTACAAAAACTTTTCCACTCCCAATGCTAATGAATCGAATGTTATGTTCAAATTCTGTCGATCCAATCGACCTTTTACAGAACTGGTCCCTCGGTATAAAGTGCAACCAATGCCATATGGAAAATTACGGCAGACAAACAAGTTTCTCTTGAGTTTGAAGTTTTTTCCATTGTAGTATATCGCAGATATGGATGTATGTATAGAGCTCATAAATAGGTTTCAATATGCTGCCATTAATGAAAAAAAATAAAAACAAATGTCTACAGCAGTTGGTGTTTTAATCTTATCAAAGCTGTTTACCTACATATAGGCTCTATATACTTACAATGACTTCTACATATAGCCATATATGTGCTTCAAAGCAGCTTTGATTGAGCTACTTGAAATTGTTAAATTGTGCTAAAAATATAAATGAGCTATAACAATAATAATCATAATAATAATATAATTAGATATGAGCACAATTTGACTTTAATATTGTAGCTCAATGGGGATTTTAACAATGATAATAATAAATTGATTGTGCTAATTTAAGTTTTTAAGCACTTGAGTTGCATTTTAAAGTTATTTTTGATTAAAATTTGCTTTTCCTTTCGTTTCTTTGCAGGTATGTTGTGAATCATTTTCAATAGCAGACATTTTGTCACCAGGTTAAATAGCTAGTTTATATTTATAATGTTGTGTAAGTATGATAGTAAACTGCTATTATCGATCAGGAAAGAATTTTGAAGAGATTTTTATGTCAATTACTCAGTTGATACCATTTGAATTTATATAAAATGCTTCAAACTTGTTGAAATCAACTTTGTTGAAATCACATAAATCATAAGATATACTAAGAACTCTCTTAGTAGCTATTCAGTCTTAATCTAAGCACAATAATCAAGCAGTAAAACTTACATGTCAACTTTGTTATTTTATGAACCCTTAACTTGCAAATTTCCATAACCAAACTTTTTTAAAACCACAACTACACTGGTCAAAAATTAAGAATAGTTTACCAAGTGAAGTAAAGACAGCTTAAAAATTGAGTGCTTAACTTTGCACACTAGTTCAAATGGCAGTAATTTCGGGATAATTGGGGGTGTAATTATAAATTTTTCCACTTTCTTTTCAAATAGGACATAAGCTTATATTGGGCGGTAAAGAAGGACTAACTATCTATCAAGCTTAAACTTTCTCAGACTTTATATGTGCAATGACCATAAGGTTTACAAAGTTTCCTGTCGGTTTCTCTGTTTTTCACAAACTTTCCATAAAAATTTCACTTTATACTTGTTTTCAAAAGAATCCTTTTAAAGATTATAGTAAAATATAAACAATAACTTAAGCAAACGGGTTCTACAACTTATGATCTTTAAAATATCACTATCTTAGAGTTTAATTAAAAAAAATTTAGTTTAATTAATAAGTTTTTAATTCTTTCTCTGTATTCAGTTCATATTGATTTTTTTTCAGTGTAGAAATACACAATCTATCAAGGAAATGTGCTGAAATTTAGTATACGTGCTTGTTAATCAATACAATTGGTTGGTTGGTTGGTCAGCTCAACTTTCAAGCCAATTGTGTCCAACTTTCTAAGCAGTTTATAGTTTATGTCTTTGTGTATCATACTAGATAATATGTACTCATAAGTATGTACGTACCTATGTCCGTATGTACATATTAGTATGTAGGTCATGCTCTAGTTAAGCTAGCCGAGAAGCGAAAAATAAAGGAGGAAAAGGGAAATGGAAATGTAAATGTAAATGTAAATGGAAACCACAAGCAATTGACATAGTTCTTGTGTTCATCTTGGCACAAAGATGTCTACTGCTGCTCTACTACTACTGATGATTACAAAGATGAAACCGAGTGTGGTGTGTGTGTCCTTAACATGTTCTGTCCTGTGCTGTCACGTCTTGTCATGTCTTTTGAGCTGCTTTCGACTGAATCTAATTGATTTGTTATGTCAATTTGTTTAAGGACTTTCACGATGTTGTTGTTGCTGTTGTTGTGTATATATTTAAATATTTACATGCCGTCTGTGTTGAGGTCCTTGCACAAGGATCAGAAAATTGTGCGCCTCGTTGATTATTTATAAATTGGCGTAATTAGTTAGACAGTAAAAATTAGGACAGCAGCAGCAGCACCAGCAGCAAAGAGAGTGAGTGAGTGAACTCTCTCTCTCTCACACTCTCTCTCTATTGTTTGCAGCTTGTGCAGCGTACGTTTCTGCACAGCAGAGGTAGCAGCTGCTGCTATTCGCCTCTCTTTTTGCTATTGTTGTGACTATCTTCTCCTCGCCCTGTTCCACTTTTGTTTTTGTGGGACAGCAGGCAGTGCTGCCAACGATTTGGCTCATAAAAAAGCTAAACTAGCCTAGAAATAGCCAATTTTACTTGATAGCTTATAAAAGCGCTAGAGAAGTGAAACGATATTTGTATGGGCTTAATTCAAAATTTCCAAAATCTTCTTAAGTTCATCGAACATATCGTCTTTAGCTTTAATTCCCGCTAGACTTTTTTTTCAATTTCTACCGCATATTTCTCTTCAAACTTACTAAAACTAGTGTAAAAATAGCTAAATGGCCAGCACTGTCAGCACGTTTACGTTAGTATGTGTTATTTATGCTAAACAAATGCGCAGGCGCCTCACATAACCCCCAATTTTGCGCTCTCTGCAACACACTCACTCTCTCTCTCTCTCTCTCTCTCTCTCTTTGGGTATATTTATGTATGTATCTGCGAGAGAGCGAGCGCACGCTAAGCATGGGCTAATTAGCATGTGGTGGGAGCAAAAAAGGAAGCAAAAGTCTGCTGCTTAGCAGCGTCGTTATTTTCAGTCAGCCAACCACCCACAGTCAATGCTTTGCCCACTTAATAGCAATTGCAACATAAAAATTCTCTCTCACTCTCTCTTTATTTCTGCAACGTGCGCTCACGTGTTCGCAGCAAAACTTGCAGTGCGCTCTCTCGCTGCATAGCTAACTAGCAAAAGAGAGCGTGAGTGCGTGTGTGTGTGGGAGAGAGTGTGCTTTTGCGCTCATCTGCATGTTTCGCTTGGGCCGATGAACGCGCCAAACGGTAACAAAAAAAAAAAAGCTACCCTCAGAGTGCTGCGAGGCTGTCAATCTACACTTTGGCTTCTTTCTAACCAAACAATCAACACACACACAACAGCAAATAACAAAAAAAAAAAACAGAAAAAGCACACACTGCATTTAACAAAAATTAAATAAATAATCTATATAAAGTTCAAGTTAAATGTTATAAAGTTTAGCTAAAAAAAAAAGGAAGAAAATAACGTTCTTATCGCGCGCCACTGCAGAGTTTTGGCGTTTTTTTGTGTTGGTTTTGTGTTGGTTTTCTCGTGGTGTTTGTGGCAAATGCGGAAGTTGTCGTCGTCAGTCTTCGTCGGACGTCGCTAGTGTGCAACGCAAATTTGTTGAAATCACAAATTCATACCAAAAATCAAATGCTAAAAAGTGCACAGTAAAAATCTATATAAAATAGAAGCAAGAAAAAGTGTTATATAAAGAAGATAGAAAAGAAAATACTTAAAAGTATACAAAAGTTAATTATTTAATTGTTTATAAAGCAAAAGAGCGTGTAAAAGAGAGCGAAATAAGTGAGAGTTTGAGGCAGTGTGAGCTAAACAACCAAAATTCATTAGCAAACGCCTCAGTCAGAGCTCCATAAAAAAAAAAATATATTCCGTATACTCCAACGGTTTATCCTCTCACGCTCTCCGTGTGTGTGAGTGAGTGAGTGCGTGCTAGTGCGTACGTCTGTCTCTCTGTCTCTGTGTGTGTGCTCCACACACACACACACAATCCACAGTTAGTTTTCGAGTTGAGTTTCGCGCCTATTTCTCGGATTCCTCGATTTACCACCTCATTTTTGTCTCTGTCTCCTGTCTGTCGGTTTCGTCACAACATTTCATTCATGGAAAACAAAAACAATTTAGAAATTGCTTTTAATAACGGAAATATATTTATTAAAAGGTAATGTGGCCCTTAAAAATTTATAATTACTCTTAATTTTATTGTGTTGTTGTATCTTATGTTTCTTTCAAACTGAAATTTAAACAAAAATTCAATAATTTAAGTTTGGTTTGGTTTCTCATGCAAAAACAAATTTCTATCTATAATTCAACATATTATATCTTAACTGCCGTTCACTACATCAACTACAACTAGATAAGCATCTTTTTGGTTGGAGGGCAACATTTATATTTATTTTTTTAAGGATATTTGTTGTAATTCAAGGCTACGCATGCGCTTTAACGATGAGTCCTTGCAATGTCGGTTATTATGTCATATTGTATAGTGTATTAAGCCTTCAATTGACATTAGTTAAACGCTGGACTGGCTACAAAATGTACTTAAATTTTTATAAAGTCGGATTTAAGTATAATGAAAATTTTATTTTGTATATAAAATTGGAACAAAACTAAAAAATTAACTTATAATATTTATTTAAAATGATCTATAATTTGTCTTTCTCAGAAGAAATTTTCTTTTGTAGAGAATTTTGAAATTTTAAAACATTTTAAATGTTTATTTAACAAAAATTTCAATTGTTTTCAAGTATTTTACACTATTTTATAATTTTAATTTATTTAGAAAAGTTGCTTTAAATTTAAAGAGAATTTTATACGCATTTTTCGCTAAATAGTTAATGTGATTTTTTAGCTCTTATCAGCATACACAAAGCCAAACTTAAATGGCATACATTTGGGGTATTCCATGAACTAGTTCAACACTCATTATCATGTACCCAGAAAATACCCACGCTTTACCCCTCCTCCCCCACCTCCCAAAAAAACAACTCTTGCTCAAAGTGCTTCAATGTTTATCCAAAGAAAATGTACAATAAATTATTGTTCTTGCTGCGAAATGTACAAAATAAGCTAAAGGCAAACATTATTCGACTCAATGTCATGAGTAGTGTCCTTAACATACGTATGTGTAGTACTACGAAAATGGCACTCATGTTGCTATACCCCCTCGCATTCTCTCTCTCTCTCTCTCTCTCTTTGTCTCTTGTTTACTCTTTCACACACTCTCTCTCTCGCGTGGGCAATTCGAATAGCCTTTGCATACTTCTAGGCTCAGGGTCTGATAAATATTGCGATAGTAAATTGCTTTTCCAATAATTTCAGCTTGAACTTGAGGGCAATGTGAACCAAAAAAAGGTTCAATTCTGTTGGATTTGTTGTTGTTGTTTTTCTTACCTGTTCATTGATTTTTTCTCAATTTTATTGATTGGCATTGTCTTTTTAATTCATTGTTTATTGGGTTTTCCGTGAGACAAAGCTTAAGAAACGCAATGTATTGAGTTAACTGTGAGAGCCCAGTGAGCCTGGCGAGCCACTAACTACTTAATTAAGCACAAATTGTAGAGAGACCAAAAATGGGATAAAAGGGACTCTCGAATAAGCAATGTTTCTAGCTACTTTTTCATCAAATTTAACTATTCGCTTTAGGAATTTTAATGATTACAGGGTATTAAATTTAACTACATTGCCGTCAAAGTCCATCTATTGCCGTCTACCGTGTTGTTGTCGTCATCATCTTTGATGGCTTCGTTTCGATTACGCAATGCTCACTTGAAACTTGCTTGTTTTTTTTTTTGTTTTCTTTCTGTATTTTTCTTTTGTCTGCTCAATTTCCCATTGTATGTTGCCAGCAACAGCAACAACAACAACAAACATCCACAAAATACACACAGTAACAACCCCTTGAATTTTGTTGGGTTTCCGTTGCTTTGACAGCCGCATTGGCGTCGCCAAATACGTTGCGTATACGCAATATATTTTTGGTAAAAACGCCATCTACGTTTGCTTCTTCGACTGCTGTGGGCAGGGTGTGACCTCAACCTAAGTCAACACACCCCGAAAACTGAGCCACAAACAGCAAAAAAGTCAAGCAATCATTAGTTTTTCCTTTTCTTTTTGCCTTTTTTCACGATCATCAGCATCAGCAGATTTATGCAAAAAGCAATAATTTGCTAATTTTCTATATATTTAATTTATTGTTATTTTTATTTTTTTTTATTGCTATTCGCTTGAATGCAGCTTTGTAGCCGGTTTTGGCATTTTGGAAAATTAATTTAAGATTTTGCCAAGCTGATAATTTCGGGCGGCATTTATTATAGACATTTCTATACGATAGAAACCACTTTGATGATGGGTTTTTTAAAGCCAAAGCTTAATAGCTAGAGATAGCTATAGTTTTGGGTGTATGTAGCTAAAAAGCGAGAGGTTAATTTGCCTAATACCCAATGGGGGCCCATTAGGAAGACACGACTTTTCTGCTTATTGTTAATCTGACGTCAGTTTGTGTTTGGTTTCTCTTATTATTTTTTCCATATTACTCAACTGCGGCAATGTTGTTTGAGAAAATCCATCAATTTATATTTATTGACTTGAAGATTTCATCAATTTGCTGGCAGAAGCGACCGATAAAGTTTTCTCGGAAATTTTACAAAGAGTTTTGCCGATTTATTGGAATTCAGAGAATTTCGAATTTTCTTAAATTGTCAAACGTATTAAATTAAATGAAAAATTAATAAATTTATGTTTAAAATGAAAAGGGTTTTCTTTGTTTGTTAATTATATTTAAGTTAAATTAAATAATTTTTCAAGAAACAATAAATAAAATTTTTAAAAAATTGTTAGCTACTGAAAAGAGCGCTAAGAAATATTTAAATTTATTAATCAGTTTAAAACCATGCAGTTTAAAAACCATTTAACTTTTAAATAACAGAAGTACTTAGGTTTTAAATTTGCTAAAATACCTAAAAGAACTATATAGACTTTAAATAAAAGTCTTAATTAAAATCTTTCAAAAATTCAGTGAATAAAAAGGTGTTGACAAATTGTAACACGAAACAAATTTTTAAAAATTTGAAACTTTTGAACAATTAAAACGTCTAAAATCAATCGAAACTAAAAATTTCCAACTCAAATTTGACTGCATTGACAACTTGTGTTGCATATCAAACTGTCTGCATTATAAATATACTTTTATAAAGTTATTTATTGCGCATACGCAATGTGTGGTGCACACAAGAGTTTGGCCATGAAACATTTCGATGCGAAATTGAAACACAAACAAAAAGTAGAGAAATAAGTTAAAGTACGTAGCTCTCTAGTTGTCTAACATTGCTTTACTTATAGCCTGTTTCAATGTACTTTATCTCTTACTAACTTCTCTAACTTATACACACATATTTCTTGCAACTAAAACTCAAATCAACAGAACATGTTTCCTCAATTTTCCCAATGCGCGCATCTCAAAATCAAATCATAAAGAAAATGGGAGAGAAAAAAAAGAACGTTTTTCGCCCACTTTTGCATTCTGTGCACTTGTGTGTGCCACATGGTGTGGCAACATTGTGTTTCCAGGTCAAGGTTGTGCTTGACTGACTGACTGACTGACTGACTGACTGACTGACTGCCTCACTGACTCTGTGTGGCAAAGTGAATTCTTTTCAGCATTTTTTTGCAGTTTCCCCCCGATTTACTGTTTTTCGTTTTTGTTTTTATTATGTTTTGTGTTCTCTTTTGTTTGGCGCTTCTTGTTGCACTATAAAAATGCGCTTTTAGAAAGTTGACGAGTCCTTTGGCTTCGTCCTTGCTGTGCAATGACGCGTATTCAACGCACACACACACACGCAGCAAATACTTTGCATAATTTCGTTATTTATGTTTAATCCGCTGCTCAAAACGCGTCTTTTCCTTCACGCTGCTGTTTCATCTTCTTCTACCATCTGTTCTGGCATTGTGTTCTGTCGTCCTTTTCGTCCTTTATGACGTGCATAAATTTGCCGCTTCAATGCGTTTATTGCTCATATTTATTCTATGAGTACGCGTTTGCCTTGTGGCTTATGTGCAAATTATGCCGGGGGTATATAATAGTATTGAAGCTTCAAGTTTAAGAAATAGATATTGAAGAGATAAACTTGTGAATTTTTCTGTTGGATATATAATTATACATATACAATCTAGTTCTAGTTTAATATCACCGTCTAATTGGATTGATTTCCCTAGTTTAGTCTGATTTGTATGCAGACAGACTATAAATTCAGCGGCAAACTCCGCTGTGATTTTTTTAGAACAATCTCAGAATTATCTGAACAAATTCTGAAGAAATAATTTTAGAAATTTGTATACTGAAATCATAACTAAAATTGTTCTATATCGTGAAATGAAAGTTTATCTTAAATGTTAAGCATTTATTAAAAGAGCAGCTAAAATACCTAAAATTGTTCTATATAGTAAAATTAAACTTTATTTAAATGTAAAGCATTTATCAAATTAGCAGCTAGTTATTCAAACTTATTATTTCATTCAGTGTATACAAAACTTTCTCATTCCATTGAGTTTCTTTTATATAAACTCGTATTCCTAAATCTAGTCCTTCACTGCTGTCACCCACAATTTTTATTAAATTCAACTATACGTATACGTAATATTTCATATTTCAGTTCAGTTTGTTATGAGTCTAAGAATTTTGCATATAATTTTCATATTTTATATGAATTTCGGTTGAATAGAGCAACGAGCATTGTTTGTTTCATGTCATGAATACATTTTCGAGTGTGTAAGACATTTGCTTGTCTATATATATATATATATATATATATATATATATGTTTGTGTGTAATACGCTTCTGTTGCCCAAGGTCTTTCTAAACAACTCCTGCACTCGAAAAACACACACTTGAAAATCTTACAGCCCTACACCTACACCCACTTGTATATATACACTATATATACACATTACAAGTCAAGTCATCCAAAATGCTATAAGGTCGGTCCTCTCTCAAGTGGCGCTCTCAGAACGTGACTTGTTTTGGACTTAACTGGGCGCAAAAGTCAAAGTCAGGGTCGTCATCAAGAGCATAAAGGGCCTCAATAAAAAAAACATATATGTACATATATATCTAAATATAATAGGTCTTTCCCTAGCAAACAACAAATCGTGACAACAACCACCTGAATAAGCATATCAAGTGGGTTTTTTTTTTTTAAATCAACCTTCAGTTTCCTCTTCCTTTAAACACAAGTGGTTTCTTTTTTATATATAAATTTGGTTTAGGCCTCACTTTTTTATGCATCTAAAGCACGTGTGCTGCTTGTGTCTTGTTTTAATTAAATATTATAATTAATATGGTTTGTAGTTGTGTGTGTGCGGGGTGTGGGTGTGTGTATAACTCGTGTACACACATTTTTTTATGTTTTCATTCAACATTCTGCGGTCATGTTGTCGCCTTATCATTTAGCGGGCATCTTTGAAATACCACGTGATTGAAAAGTGTATAATAATGGGTATGATGTAGTTGCAAGCTAACTTAAAAGACTATAATTTGGTTCTTAGATATCATTATTTTCAACAATAACAGACTTATTATAATGCTACTGAAATATTTATTTAAATTATAATATTTTCATTATAATATTCTAAAAGTTTTAAGAGAATTGTTAAATAAACTCGTTAGATTTGAGTCTTTAGGATGCATTTTATTTACAAAATTATAAACTGACTTCCACAATTTCATAGTAATCGTTTGTTAGTATATGCTTCAGATTTTATTTAAACTACTTACATATAGTAATTATTTTATACTGAAATTTAATTTTATAATTTCAACATTTCTTTAGTTTTTTACATTGGTTAAATTTTATTTGAATTCCTTGAATATCTTCATAGTTTTACAAAGACTTTTAGCGAAATATCTAAAGAGTATTTTTCTAATAAACCTCTTAGTTTAAATACATTGAAAGCTGTGATTGGTATTGAAACTAATTTCAACAATGAAATATCTTAATTCAATGTTCTGAAAGTTTCATAAGCAACAGCAGCTAACTAGATGCATTTTTAGACTACCTTTCTACAGGGTATTGCCAAATCGTACATTTCTTTTGCATTAAATCTTAAGCTCATTTAGCAAGTTGTTACTGCTGTTATGTTGTACAGTTGTAAAATGTCGCTTGTTAACAAACAACACACACATCCACACACGTACACCCACAGACAGAGATGCAAAGAGAGAGAGAGAGAGATAGAGAAGGGAAGAGGGAGAGAGGAGAGAGGAGAGAGGAGAAAGGAGATGTGCACTCTAGCTGAAGCTGTCATAATTCTAGCAACTGTCAACTAACTGTCAACAGGCGACATTCGTTTGCTGTTGTTGTCCAACTGCCACAGTGCCTGACTAACAGATTTATGCTTTGCTGTAGGCATCAGAATAAACATATACATATATATATATATATATATATATATATATATATTTCTGTATATATTATAAATAGTTTACTGCTTGACATTCACGTTTATTGTGGTCTATGTATCATTAGAGTGACTCAAAACATATGTAAGCGAGCATTATTTAACAGGCGAAAGTACTACAATAAAACTTGCCTTGATTTAAAAACGCTTATATGTTAAGGGAATACATTCCTGGTATGTTTTATTAAAAAAACTATAGGTAATTTAGTGCCTCTAGCTCTTATAGACTCACAGATCAAGAATCAGTTGTACGTATAGCTCTACAACGTTCTTAAACTATAGAAAAAGGTTTCAAATATAAAATACTTTCATTTTCAAACAGTTGAATGTGTGTGTGCTTCTATAATGAACAGTTTAAAGCTTTAAAAGCTTAGCATCTGTGTGATGAATGCGTGTGAAAAGCTTTAAAAATACACTGCTTAAAACAAGAATTCAAATACACAATTAAAGACAAGTACAAACTAACAGAACTTCTGAAAGCTTTTCGAAATGATTTCAAGCCGGAAATTCGAATTTTGTACTACAGACTTGCCTCTCTCTCTCATACACTGACCTGACCCTCTCTTGCTATCTCCATTTCTTGCTATCTGACTCTGTCTAACATCGCTTGCAATTATCTTCCACATTTTTGGCACCTGCTATTTGATGAGATTCTAATTGCCAGTGGCAAATCAACGTCAACTAACCGGAATGTTAATTAAATGCTTTGCGCTCATGTGAAAATGTCGTTTTCAACCCACAACAACAGCACACACACACACACACATACACACACACACACACATATATATTAAAATTGGCAAAATTTTTGGGTAATTTACCGAATGTGGCAATTGATTTTGTTTTTTTTGTATATTATATGTGTAATTAAGTTTTGTTGCTAAAAGATTTTGTACTTTGTTTTATATTTTTTTTGTATTTAATTCGAAAAAAATGTAATTTGTATTCGGCAAACAGTTTTGCAATGAAATAAAGAAAAAAAAACATTAAGAAATAACAGTAACAACAAAAACAACAACTGCTAAAACGACAAAAGAAACAACAACAACAACAAAAACAACAGCAACAAATTGCATGTGAGAGTTTTTGGGTTTGTTTCTTTGTGTTTGCCAGCATGGCGGCAAAATGGCTGCTTTAGTTAACAAAATGGCTGCCAATATGGCAACCGGCAGCAGTACAAGCAGCGCCGCAGCGCTGCAGCAGCACCAACATCAACTGCAACAACAGCAACAGCAGCAACAACAGCAGCAACACCAACAACAATCACAACAGATCAACGGCCTGATGGCCGCTACAGTTATACAACCCGACTATTTACTGAATAATGATCGCGGTTTATTTAAGGTTTATTGTTTTATCAAAGATTTTATTGGGTAAGTAACAAACAACAGTGCAAACATTGCAACAACAACAACAACAATAACAATAGCTTCTGATAGTTCAGTTATGGCTTAGTATAAGGCCTAATGTACATATTTACCATACTTACAGTGGGGCAAAACAAACAATCGATTTGAAATCATTAAATAGCTTGAGAAATGAAATTACAAATTTATTTTGTTATGCTTATTTATTTATATCAACTATATAATATATATATTTATATTATATATATATATATTATTATATTATATATATATGTATATATATATATATTGAAGACAATTAAAGAATTTAATTATTTATGCCTTTCAACAAAAAAACATTCAACGCTCGTATTTCTTATTGTGAAGTTGTGTAACTCCACATGCGTTTGGAGACAAACAATATCAAACGGTCCTAAAAATTTCGTTAAGATCGTATTATAATCAAGAGAGTTATCATAAAGCGAAAAACGTGAATTAAGAGCAGGAACGCAGCAGCCACTGTGTACAGCACTGAGCTCTGCTGCAGCGCTGCAATCACACGTGCAGCGTAAGCGCTTCGGTTGTTAAAGTTTTGAGCTTTTTGTCTGTTGTTCTAGCAGCGCAAACTCCGAATTGAATGCGTATAATCGGGAATGAGCCTCAAACGGTATCGCATTTAGAGTTTTGAATTTTAAATAAAAGCTTAAAAAATTGTCTGCTAAAAACTTTTGCTCTCAGAGCTTCAATTACTTCTCACTTCAGCGCAAGCTCAAACAACTGTTAACGAAAGTGATCAGAGACACCCTGTATAAAAATTTAGTATATTTATATGTACATGTTGTATATGTACATATATAAATTTGTTTGCCTTCCCATTTACTGGCGCTTATCATTTTTCACTCTTGCGCTCGCTTCACTTCAATTGTGTGTGTGTGCCTTTATTTGTCTGTATAATTCATATTTAATCAACTGATAACTGCAAAAAAAAAATGTATGTACAATCTATGTATACACATTTTGAATGTTGAAAGATTATCAACCAAGTTGTGCGCTGCTTCAGTTTTCTGTTCTCCTGATATTCCCACTGCCATTATCACCTGCCATTCCATAGCCAGAAACACTATGGGATTGTGGCACTGAGTTTTCATTTCATTACACATTTTTTTTATATCAACAGAGTTCAGAGACACTTGATATCATTACGTGGTGCGACTTGTTATCAGACAGTAAATATTTGTAGAATTCGAGGTGCGCAGCTGTCAACTGTCGAGCCCCAAAAGAAATGTACGTAGAGCTGAACAACTAAGAGATATCCATTAAATGCAGCTCGCAACAACTTCAAGGGTTATGTAAAGGATTTTGTTCCCTATGTTTCTTTACTTTATAATATATTTTGCGTGTTTCCTTTTTTTTATACCCTCTGAGGGTTATATTGGGTTTGTTAAAAGTATGTTACAGTCAGAGGGAGGCGTGACAAACCCCATAAAGTATATATATTTTTGATCAGCATCAACAACCGAGTCGACATAGCCATGTCCGTCCGCCTGTCCGTATGAACGAAGAGAATTCAGAGACGGTAAAAGCTACAATATCCGTTTTAGTCAGTATCCCAGTCAGTATCTCAGTAACTACTACAATATAAAGACAATGCCATCAAAATTCTTTGGATGCCACGCCCCCTACGCCCAAATAAGCACAAAAACCTTGGAATTTCGCATTCCCGTCCTACATTTTCTTTCTTGTTTATGATTTTTCCATAGAAAATAGTACAACAAATTGAGAGCATTACAAATTTGAAGCAGGAATCGTGAACTACGTGAAGGGACGCTCCCTCAATCTGGCAACTCCACTCATTGCCACTTCTCAACACTACGTACACGCGTAGATGCCACTCACAGCATGCATCAATTAATATTTCCCAACGATAACATATCCAAAGCAGGCCTTGCACCCACAAATTTTGACGTGCTGCAAATTTTCAACAAATTTTATTATTTGTGAAAAAGTCTAGTTGCACACAACTTTGCTAGCTCTTTGTGAAAATACTAATTTAAAACCAAAAAAAAAAAAAAAAAATGCAAGAAATTAATAATTTCAGTTGGATTTTGGCATTTGTGTGGATTGTCGTGGGCTTGATGTATTTTTTCTGTAGCCAAAAAGTGCGCAATACTGTTAGTAAACCGCAGGAGGCGCATAAAAATGATAAGTTAGAGCTGCCACGCTTGCGGTCGATATTGACTAAAGAAGAACTAGCAGAATATAATGGAACACGCGAAGATGGACGCATATTGATTCTCTTCAATAGTTATGTCTATGATGTGTCTGCTGGTGTGCAGGAATTTGGACCGAATGGCGCTTTAAGTTGTGTTGCCGGCAAGAGTCTTACAGAGTATCTACATAACAATCTTCAATCGGCAGAAACCAAATTGAGTTTCATTAAACGCTGGGAAACTCTATTGGAGCAGAACTATTATAAAGTTGGCATACTTATCGATGATGATGGCAATAGAATATATGAGAATTACAATAATCTACAGGAGGAGAAAGATGCTGACAGTTTTGGAAATTTAACGGATGATTTGAACTTGTGTGATTCGTGCGACGAGGCTATAGTCAATGAAACCGTTATGGAGGCGGTCAGTTTGATGAATGATCACATAACCAATGAAATGCTGGAAAATGAATTGCCGCCAGTATCATTGGCTGACGAATCGTTGAAAATTTAATCGAAAAAAATATATATACTAATAAAGAAAAAAAAATAGTTCTTTGTAACGCCCACTTGTACCTACTTGTAATCCCTTTTGACATTTAGGAATTTTCAATTATAAACAAGAAAATTCATCAAAAAATTGTAAAGCTCTCGAGCGGAAAATGCCTTGACTCATCCACAGATGTGATGAAATATTGTTGTCAAGATTTTCAAGGGGAAATTAGTTGTAGATTCGGTAGTCTAGCATCAGCAGCTGCCATATGTGGAAATGCACTTTTCCCCAAAGCTGAAAAACTAATTCGGCAACGGATTTGGTCGCTAGTTTTCCTTTACCAAACCGTTTTCATTGACAACACTTTTCTTTTGCATTCGATTTGGTTGTATTTTGTTTTTTTTTTTTTGGCTTTTGCTTTTGGCTTGTTGCCCTCAATGACGTCTTTTGGCACAGCAGAATATGTGATATGGTGTGTTTGTGTGTAATTTGATGTTATTTATAATTTTATTGAGGGTTTCATTTAGCCTGCTTTGGTTTCGATTCAATTAATTACAGCTATATGTATTTGCATATGCATACAGGGTATACTTTAAGTATTTATGCATATCATGAGGTGTGGTTTTTGGCGTCTGAAATTTTAATTGATAATCTGTTAATTTGTTTTCTTCCTTTAAGAATTAAATTTTCTATTTACATACGCAAAATTGATTCGATTTAAATGCCATTTATTAATTACTATTTACTTTTGCATTTATTTGCAGGTAAGCGATAACATTTCACACCGACTGTCAAACTGTCTTAGGCACGTTTATTGACTTGTAAGGACAGTAAGTAGAAAAGGCAGCGATAAAAATTTATTTTTTATAGGATTTTTGCATGCTTAATTATGTTAGGCGCAGTGAAAGTGTTTTAAAGGGTATTGAAATTGTGAAGAAAGAGCTTACAAAGTATATCGACTATCTAAAAGACGTAAATTTAAAGAGTTAATAGACTTTTGTGTCATTTTCTATACGAATCAAATACTTTTCAGTTTGGTGTGCTGCATATTGGCAGATTCTATAAAGGACACACCATAAAAACTTATTAAAAGTGTTCTAAAGGGTATTAAAATTGTGAAAAACGGGTTTAAAAAGTATATCCACTCTCAAAGAGACGTAAATTTAAAGTGTTAATAGACTTTTTGACTAGATTTTCTATATGAATCAAATAATTTTCAGTTTGGTGTGCTCCGTATTGGCGAATGCTATAAAATACACACCATAAAAACTTTAGTAATATTTATTGTTTATTCTTTATCAAATTGAAGTTGACTGCGCTTTTCTAATCGTCTGCTACGAACAGTGTTGAGCAACAGATATGTGACAGGGTTGCCGCATCAGTCTGTTGATGGCGCCATCTTGCGCTCGTAGCTTCAAGATCATGTGCAAGAGTTGGGTTCAACTTGCTCACAAAACTCCAACAGTCGTGAAATCACTATGTACGGCAGTGTTTAGGTACAAAAGCAGTTTTTAGTCCGAACTAAGCTTTAATCAAAAGTTAAACTATTATTTTCCTGTCTCTTCTCATAATAAATCTTTCTACATATCCTTTGTTGTTTGTTTAGTCTAAGCTACATTTACTAAACCGCTTACAAATTCGCTTCATAGCTCAAATACCATTGAGATGCTATCAACAGCTTGATATGATTTTGATACAGTGTGTACTCGATACACGAAATCTGTACATACATATTGGCTGTTAATTAAAACAAGCGTACGTTATGAGGTGCTAAGCAAATATTGATATTTGATCAGTGTTGCAAGTGCTGCTGCCAAAACAACAAAACACGGAACACCTGTTCTTGGCCAGAAAGAAACAGTTATAGAGGAAGCGGCAGAAAGAGAGAGAGACAAGTAGAAGTTTAAACAAAAGTCCAAGTCACAAAAATGAGTCACACTTTTTCAGCTTATCAAAATTCGTTGATAAACTCGGTGTAAAATGAAAACTACACATTTCCTGTTCACACTCACACAATTAAATGCCAATTAGACAAGCTAGCAAAAGAGAGTGAGAGAGAGAGAGAGAACATAAGAGTGAAAGAGAGCGGTGTATGTGTAATTTGTTGTGCTTACGTGCATACAACATTTTGTGCAACTTCTCTAATGAGCCAATGAATTTGGATTACGTATACGCGCAGGTGGCCCGCTGCTATAATTTGCTTAAATCAAAAGCACAATTTCTGTTGCATTTCTTTAGCTTATTAAGCATCTTGGCTATTTTCACGCCAACTCAACACATTAACGCTGCATGCAATTAGTTGCAATTTTCATTTCCTCTCTCACTCTCTACCTCTCTCTCTCTCTCTGTACCCCTTACACTTTAAATGTATCTTGCTGTATATATTTTCTTTTTGGCACATAATAAATGTCAGTGCTGCTTTCATCAACAGGTTTATAAATGTATATATACACTCTATCGATAATAATCTGTCGTATAATGCACTTTAAATCAGTTATATATATTTAATCTATATATATTCTTGATGACGTCTTTGTGAGTTGGTTGTTAAGTGACATTTCAGTAATCAGACACACGCTTTACTTGTCAGGCGATTCTTAGTAATTGAAAATAACTAAACAATCTTGTCACTTAATGGCTATTAAGCACTTTAATAATATAAACTAATAAACTGAGTAGTTAAATTCTTAAATGCAGTTTGATAATGATTGGTTAGGGATAGTTTTGACTTTATGAGATTAATGTTATTATTATAGATCTGAATGAAATGGCATAGTTAGTGTTTGGCTTAGTATAACTCAATTTTTAATTATTAAAAACAAAGAATTAATTATTCAAAATATAAAACACTTTCTAAATCGTTAAAAATTTAATAAAAATGCATATAAATATGGTGTTTCAGGATGCTTGATTTCTCTAGATACACTTTGTATCTAGATATTTTTTTAAAATTAAATAAACAATAAAAATATAATAACTTTTTTGTGAAGAAATTTGTCATAATTCACACGAAATAAATACAGCAAATTTTACACATAACACAAGAGAAAAGTAAATAAATTTTGCCATCGTTTATTTATTGTTGATGCGCAAAATTAACCAAAAATATACATATTTAAATACTCGTAATACCTTTAAGTCGCTCAAAATGATAAGATATCAAATGTTGTGTAGACTTTAACGGCAGCTGTATAAATTAAACGGTCAAATAAGTGTGTGCAGTGTTGACATTTTTGTTGGGAAATGGTTTCGTTCACTGCACTGATTGACAAAAAGACCATTGTGGTTTTTAAGCAACATTTTATTATATTTGAGTTTAGAATTTTGAGTTTAGAAGAATATGAAGCTTTAAGAATTGTAGCACATAAAGAAAGACAAGCCTTAGAGCGTCTAAAAATAATTTTATACCGATTATTGGAATTTTGCAGTAGTTCAAGCGAAGTTATATTGTATACAGTATACACTATATATTTATTTTTATATTTAAAAAAAATTTGTTTAAAATCAGATAACTATATTGTATAGCAGTTATAGCCAGGAGATGTCGAAATTCGCTTTTGTTCTAAAAACTTTCATTGACTCTTTTAATACTTACTCAATATCTATATGTGATTCTATCAGAATATGAAAAAGGTCCTTCACAGATGAGTACTTTAAACTTCTAGTTTTTGAACAGTGTAGGGTATTTGTGAAGCGCATAGAAGAGCTGAGTGTCATTGCTGTTATTGAAGATGATTCCACAATTTGATTTCGCTTGATAAGTTTAAACACTTTGATAATTGATGATGATTGCTTTTCAATCAGCCACGTTTCTTTGCATAGTCAAAAGTCTGCTTAGAACTGAAAGTACACCCAATACACACACACCCAGTACACTCGTATTGCGTACATTATCCACATAAAAATGGTAATTATCATATAGCGATTAGATGGCAGTTGTGATAAGGTTTTGCTGCTTGTTTATGGCCAAGACCACGCCCCGTGCCACCCACTGACGCCCATCGCAATTGCTAATGCTAATCGTAGTAACGACTATGCGCAAGGCTTGTTATCGTTCGTCGACGTCGCGCTGCCAGCGTCGGCGTTGGCGTCTGCGTCGCAGTTTCTGCTGGTGCTTATCGATAATTTTGCTCTTAACATGGCTCTTTTTTTGGCTATTTACCGCCGCCGCCGCCTGCCTTAACTAAAAGCCAAGTAGAGAAAATGTTGTTGTAGATTTTTTGAAAAGACGTGAAAAAAAATACAATTTTTTTTTATTGCTCACAAAACGCAGTTGCTGGCAGCGCAGTCGCCGTTGACGTCGTCGTCAGACATAGCAGACGTATATAATTTTGTATTTTTTTTTTGGATTTTGTGCGCCGCATTTTGTAAAAATCAGTTTTTGGTTCGAATTCAGTAAACAAAAACTTGTCGCCGGCGTGAGACGCGAGAAATAAAAGTGGAAGAAAAAAAGCTAAAAAATTAAACAAAGCTAAAAGTGTTGAAAAGTAAAAAACATAAGAAATAATCGTAATAAAGTTGTTATTGTGTGTGGTGCTGGGCTATTTGTTTAAACAATTTATAATAATTTAAGTTGAATGTACGCCGCAGATATAGATAAATGAGAGAGCTAGAGCTAAGAGATACAGATACAGATTGAGCTATAGATATACAGATACAGCTACAGATACAGATACAGTAGATACAGTAGCTGAAGTGTGTTGTTTGTAGCTCTCAAATCCATGGTGTGTATGTGTTTTTTTGTATCTTTCGAGTGGCCGTCGAACGATGACGTGTGTTAATTGTTGTTGTTCCTGTTGTTGTTGTACGACGCCCTGACCTTGTTACTGTCGTCTGTCTGTACTCGGTGTACTCGATGTATCTGTGTATCTGTGAGATTGAGTTCTTAGTTTCGATTTGTGCGCCACGTTGCGCGTTTTGCTACAAAAAAAAAAACTAACCAACTACAGATACAACGACAACAAATTGTAGATACATAATCGCTAGCTGTATCTTTACTCGTGTGTAGTTGTATCTATCTATCTGTGTATCTATCTATCTATGTATCTTTGTATCTGGACACAAAACGTAACGGAAAGCGCACACACACGACGTACAACAAAATATTTAAATATATGGGCTAAAAATAGCGCAAAAAATACAAAATCAACAAACTCACGCACACACACACAGATACACTGAAACGAACACTGAAACAAATCGACAAAACACAACAAATTGTGGTTGAAAATTTTTAAGTTTTGCCTCGATTTGTTGTTTTTTTTTTCCTTTTATCGCTGTGAAGCTTCCACAATTTGTTTTACATTCAGCGAAGCAACAACATTTGTTTTTCATTGAATTGTGCCAAAAGAAAACAGTGTTGGAAAATCTGCAAAAATCGCTAAAAGTATTGTTAAAAGCTGTAAACATTTTTGAAGAAGTTTAGTGAGCAATTTTTTTTTAGAAGTTTAAACAACTGAGCAATCAGCAATTTTCAGCCAAAATTTGGCTTTTTAACTGTTTATAAAGCATATAAGCGCGCTGCAAAAAGAGCTGTTTTTTAGCTAAACTTTTTACTAACATAACTCGAGAAGTTTTAAAGCTTTTGAACTGAAATTTTGTATGCCAACAGATTCTTAAAAACTAATTTAAGCTGCATAAGGAACAGCGTTTAAATGTACTACACATTGTTTTAAAAAGATTCTTAAATATTCCCAATTTGTTTATAACTAACATAACTCCAGAAGTTGTACAGCTTTTGAGCTGAAATTTGATGTGTGAGCAGTTCTATATAGGAATTAAAAGTTTATAAACAAATTTAATAATTTTTTTATTTTTTAAAAATTATTTAGGTTTCCTTAATTTCTCCTAACATGATTATAACTATCATAACTCAACAAATACTCAAGTTAAGCAGCTAAAATTTGGTATGTGAGCAACATTGCTGCGCCACAAACATTACAGCTAAAATGCAGTGCAAAATCAAGCAATAAAAGTAGCTAAAAAATAGCTACTACCTTTGCTAAATTACAAACATTTAGCGAAGAAGGAGTTAAAAAAAATGCGTTCAAATCAACAAGTAAACAGTTTTGTATCTCTCAGTGCGCGGTTGCTGTGTGTATCTTTTGTATCTTGAATTAATTTGTTAATATTTATTTTTAGTCAACGTGTTTAGCGCTTGATTAATTGCAAATAGACGTGCGCTCTCTGTCTTTTACTCTCTCTCTCTCTCTATCTGTTGTGTCGTGGATAATAATTTCTATAAAAATAATGCTAAATATATGAAAATATTAGTTGTTGCCATTTGGCACGACGCTTAACAACTTCCAGTTGTGTGTCGCTCTGTTATTTGTTTGTTTTTTTTTTTGTAATATTTGTGCAATACATTTATTTATTTATAAAAATAAAAAAGCAAAACCAATAGCAATATATATATGCATATATGTGTTTATATATATATTTAAATTGAGAAAATACACTTAGCAATTGCCGATTGCTGAATAGCACGATTTGTGTTGTCGTTCGATTCGTTTCAAGTGCATGTTTCGCATTTCGTTTTGGACATTTGCTCAGATATTCAGATACATTTTGTGTAGTCGCTACATTTCGCTACGTTTGTTATTTTGTTTTTTTCGAGTGCTGATTGAATAATAATTAAACATTGTTATTGTTTTTGTTTATATGTTTTATATAACACAGTTAAGTAGGGCGTGGCAAACAGCAACAAAGAAAGAAAAGATATAAAGAAATAAAAGAAGCAAAACAAATTACAATAAGCCATCATTTTTGGCAGTGAATTTGCACAAAATCAAAATAATACAAAGAAAATAAATATAAAAAACTTCACAACCCAGACAAAATAAAAACAAATTATAAAGCAAAAATCGTCTTAGACACAACAAATATCGTAATTGTGCCAAAAATAACTACAAAACAAATACAGAAAATAAAATAAAATCCAAAAAATATAAAACGAGTTCAGACAAAAGTTTTGTTTAACACACAGCTGTGCATTGAGTTGTTATTGTTGTTAACAACAACATAAAAAAATATAACAAAAGTTTGTAAATATGCTCAAATATCCGCGCACCTCTTCATCCACCTCATCGGGCTATTTCGATGACGACGAAGCGCTAATGAATCCCTATCAAACTCCACCAGCCTCACCCCAAAGTGTGCCACAGTATTTACAACGTCACATGGTGCGAATGTTTAGTACCGAAGAGTAAGTATCACTGGGCGATAGAAAACAACTATACCATGTGATTATAGCAGAAATATATGCCTGCTTAACCTTGTTTTCCATATAGAATCATCAAAACCTACACAATGCTTTATTAATAACATGCAAAGGTATTCTGAAAGTCTCATTACAAACGTTTAATAAATACTGCAGTTTTATAGAGTTTTTAGTTTTTCTGGATATTTCATTGATTATATATGGTGATAAATGTTAAAGACTCGACTGCAGCGTTACCTTAAGTATTTTTGAGGAGTTAATAAACTGTGAAAGACATCTATCCTTGTAACTCTGTCATTACTGCAAACTGATCATCGCTCAAGCGAAACTATAACAACTGTTATGTTAAATTTTTCACACAGTATATATAAAGCATGGGTAATAATCTAGAAATCTAATTTGAAAAATATAAATCAAATCTTAATATGATTTTAAAAGTTAAGTTATCTAAAGAATTCCTTTCACTTTTCTACAACAAATTTGTATAGGTGCTGATTGTACCAATCATAAATATTTCTCTTTAAGCAATCTTTAAATTACTTTTCAAGCTTAAGTCACAGATCAAACCTTGATATTGATTATATGCAAATTTTAGCATATTGTCGCTATAAATTTACTACCATTTACCAATTTCATAACGACTGAATAATTAACTGGCGAGTTTTTCAAGTGCAGTCGGTGGGTGTTCGTTTGCGGCTTGAGGTATTTCAGCTATAAGCGTCAAAGTCTAATTAGTTTGCTGATATATTTTCAAGCTCACAAAATGCTAACACTATGTAAATCTATGATTATATAGTGTTGTGGGCATTTCAATGTCTAGTTGAATGGCAGTTAAATATGAAATTTTAGCGTCTACTTGACAGAACTATGACCATTATTCAAAATCGCTGTTAACCAAACCAAAACTCAGGCTAAGGTGACCCCAATTGCAAAGAAAAAATAAGATGAAACCTGTTGCTCAAAACATGCAAAATTATTTATTACGCAAAAAAAAAAAACAAAACATTTTCCAAGCGAAATTTGCATAATTAATGCGTATATTATACAAGAACAGAAAATATAAAATGCAAAAAAAAATTAAAATTAATTGCAAACGCGACTCGTTTTATTGAAATGTGTAAAATATGCAAATCTTAAAGACTACTGAAGTCGGGGGGGGTGGAAAGTCAACAGAACGAAATGTTGTCAAGAAAAGTCGCTGAAAAATCAATTAATAAACTGAGCTAGCAGTTGAGTGTAGACGGCAGCTTAAAACCCAGTAGCTAAGAGGAGGAAACCGATTAAAATAAACTGGGTTTTTCTATAAGTGACGAATTTATGAACCGATTATTATGAAATTTTCAGGATACATTTAAAATAAATTGTTATATTATTATGTGTACTCAGATTTTAGATGCTAGCTATAAAATAGCTACTTTTTTGGGCTTAGCTTGATTTTAGTAGACTGCAAACATGTTTTCTTTGGGTTTGCTATCACTCTGTTTAACAAATTTGTTATTTATAGCACACAATACTTTAATTTTCTAAGCTTATATACCCTGTGTACTTACCCAATTACCGGGTTTACTTAAAATCTATAGAAATAAAAATTCATTTAGCATTTTTATAGTGGAACTGTAATCAATAGTCGCACCCCCTATCGGTCTGTTTATCTGTCTGTCTGTTTGCCTTGTGGTTCATGTGGGTGGCTTTTGTTTGTTTTAGAGCCACGCGTGCATATGTGCTTTCCCCTCCCCCCACCCTTAACCCCACCAACAAGCGGGGTGTAATTGTTGGGTCATTTAGTTTATCGCCTCTGAGTTTCCTCTCTCTCCGCACTGCATTGAAATTGCACATTTGCTAAAATGCACTAACAAAACTATATTCGCAATTGCATGCGAGAGTTTTGTTGTTATTGGATATTATAAATTTTGTATAGCCATAGGCGTTGTAATTCTCATTTGGATAACGTCATTATAAACCCAATGAATGTAGAATTGTATGCAAAAAATAGTTTTGTCAACGTATAACTGTTTTTAGCTATATATTATACACTGTAATTATATGTATATGAGCTGAATTTTAAAGATACAAATTTAACTATAAAAGTAAATCTATGCCCAATACCAAAAGTTTATTCAATTAATTTTTCATTGTCTGTAATTTAAGTGCACGTGGCTTTCATGCCATGAATTCCCCCACCGCTAACAGTCTGGCAACGCCATTAACATCATCATTATCTGTAGACTTTTCAGACTCATTCAACTCGAAATTATGCACGCAACTTGAAATTGAACTGAGAAGTTTAGCTTAGTTTTGCTTCTAAACCACTTTACACGCCAGAAAAGTAATAACAATAGCGGGTAATTAGGCAACCCTGGTTCGCGCACAGGCGTTGCCAGCTAGTCTGTATGTTTATCAATGAACTGCCTTGAACTAACTTCAACCGAAGCCTCTTTTCACGCTGATTACCTTTTCAGCCAATCTAAGACAGAAGTTTACTACTAAAGCAACTACAAAGGCACTGGACATTTGTTGTTGTTTTTGTCGTGAGTCAACGTCTCGTTTTGAGACCAAAAGGTAAATGCACGACGTTGGAAAACACTATGAACTTTGACCTTTATATGCTGTCGCCGCCGCCGTCGTAGTCTAGATATACATACACATAGATTTTTTTCTCTATTCACTCGTTTTGAACTCTGTGTTCTGTGCGCCTACAAAAAAAAACCCATTCAACGGTTGAGTAGTGTGCGTTCATACGGAAAAGTACCGTGAAAACGTAAACACATGTTTCATGTGTGTGTGGAAAACAACGAATGAAGAAGAAGCAGAAGCAGCAGCAACCAGAGGATTATTAATATGCAATCGATTAGTTTTATTTTTAAACAAAAAGAAGAACAAATTACAGCTAGAGTCAGGTGTGGATTTTCAGTTATCAGATGAGACGCTTCTATTCGACCTTGAATATTGGGGTTCAAGTGTGGAGGGGTTCTCAATCTGTAAATTTCGTACTTCCTCGCTTACTTATCAGCATTGTTAGTATCTCGCTGAACTTGTCAACAACTAGATTAGATATCAACTTTTTGTGTATTGTCTATCTCGTATAGTAATCTGCTTTTGTTCTCCCTTGATATAAGTATTATTATATCTGTATTGTAGCAAAAATGTTTAATTCATTTCTAATTATAGGCATCGAACAATATAAAACTCATTAACTCTCTTGCTAGTGACGAAAGCGGTTAAGTTTTACTGTTTTCGATATTGTATATTTGATATTACACATTTTGCAAGTATTATGTACGCTTTCGTACCTAGTTGACTACCTCGTTAAGGGGCTTAGAGCATATAAAGTATTTGGATTTGGCAACTGAATGTGAATTCCCAACTCTAAATCAAACAAAAACATAAAAATTATATACTCTTCTATTTTTAATAATTCTTCAACAACTGCTTAAACTTCTTCACTTCAAACTCTTTTCAAAAGCTAAACGAGGTCATTTATGAAACTGAAATGTTTCTCTGATAATTTTAATTTATTTAGAACACTATTAAGCCAAAAGTTTTGCATATATTTTGGCCATATATCATCCGGTAAAGCTCTTAGCAAATAGATAAACATTTAAGATTAAGTGAATTTAAATTTCAAACTGCTAACTATTTATTATAATGTGTTAATATACACATGCTACTACATATATTCGTTTAGAGTGAAAAACAAAAACTGTTTATAAACACGCATAGACATGTTTTTGTTTTAGCACACCTGAAATCAACACACACACACACACCTGAAACTGGCAAAAAACATTTTTCATGGTCAATTCAATTTGCATGTGTGTGTGTGTGTGTACTAGTTAAACATAGTATATATAGATCTATGTATTCATAGCTATATAAAGATCACAGATGTTTGTGTTTTCCATAGGCCTGCTAAATGTTTTAAGTTATTTTTTTTGTTTTTTGTGTACGTTTTTTTATTTTGTTATTTATTGTTTTTTAGCAAATGCTTTAAGCAAACAAATTTTTGGAAAAAACGTAACATTTGTCGGAATAACAAAAAAAATATTTAAACTAGAAAGAAAGAAAATGTCAGTCGTGCATGAAGACCGTGTAATACCCTCTGAGTTTTATTTCCAATTATATTATATACGGATATTGTAGCTCTTACCATCTCTGAGATCCTATCGTTCATACGGACAGACGGCCAGACGGACAGACGGACATGGCTATATCGACTCGGCTCTTGATGCTGATATATATACTTTATGGGGTCTGCCACGCCTCCTTCTGCCTGTTACATACTTCTGTCAAACCCAATATACTTTTTAGAGGGTATAAAAATGATTAAAAGTCTTGTTTTCCATGGTAAAACGCCAATGTTTTTATTTTCTTTATTTAAAAGTTAAATAAAGTTTCAAGTAACAAACGTGATGCAGTACATCTTTTTTATTAGAGGGAATCCTTTAAATCTTTTATCGTTTCTCGTTCCTCATTCACCTATTGACCTTCTTAATGTCTAACCAACATATTCTCATATTCCCACATGTGCAATTCACATTAATCGAACACATGGCCTCCAGGGATGGGCAGCTGAAATCAAATAATAATTATAGGCATAATTACGATAATTACAACAACGAACAACTGGCGCCACATTTACCATATTTTGCTGGCATTAAAGCAAAAGCCAAATTTTGTTTGTATACGTAATTATTATTGTTGTGTTCGGGATGTATGATTTATGGGATCTACCTTCTGGTTTTCTTGATTTGCAACGTGTGTGTGTGTGTGCCTTGTTATTGTTTATTTCTTGCCAAAAGCCAAAAAAAATTAACAAAAAACAATCATTGTTTATATTAAGCGCGAATTTATTGATTTCGTTCATTTAAAAACTGTTTATAACTGCGCATAAAGTTAAAAGCGAGGGAGGAGTACATTTTTTTATATAGAGCCTGTAAAACAAGTAAATGTTAAATTTTATAACTAAAGCAGACAGTTACAAATTGATGCAAATTAATTAAAGAGTAATTGTGCTTATAGCAAACAAAACTTAGGGTAGTGTGCCTGTTTATTAGGTTAGGTTGAAACCCTGTTTATTAGGTTAGGTTGAAACCCCGTTAAATTCAAAATTTGAAAGTACGATATCTGTTAAAAATGCAGCGATTTTCGAGCGAAATACCATTTTGCACAGAATTTTATTTTATTATTAATTCTGCATTTAAAATTCAGAACAGAATTTGATATTTTCTCCAACATTTTTTAAATTTTTTTTAAAGGTTAAGCATTTGTATACCTTACAGGGTCTAGCTTTAAGATTTCATAGATTTCAATTCATATAAACGGAAATAAAAGCCAGAGGGTATTACACAGTCGGAAGAACTTTTCTAAATATAATTTAACAAATGCTTAGCATTTAAATCGGATCCACTGGATATCTTCTAGTCGTACATATGCTGGACTTTTAATAATATATTTTTTTGCTTTTGCTTCTGCATTGGTATTTTTTCGTCTTTTTGGTTAATTTATCACAGTTTGACATTGAACAAATGTCAAGGTTAATGCACAAAACATGGACACAGCGCAGCGACAGCGAAACAAACAACAAATTGTTGCTGTTGCTGTTGTTGTTGTTGTTGTTGTTGTTGTTGTTGTTGTTGTTGTTGTTGTTGTTGTTGTTGTTGTTGTTGTTGTTGTTGTTGTCACCCACCCGAGTCGTACAAAAAGATGTGGTTTTTCTGCTGTTGTTGTTGTTCAAGTCGAAAATGTATCTTAACAATAATTAAAATCCTTTGTTAACAGTACGACACGTGGCAAATGACAGCCATTGTTTCTTTGCCCCCCAGTTGCAGTATTTAAAAATACCGCAGTTTGAATTGCTAAAATATAAATAAATATGTGTTGAGTTTGTTTATAACTCAGTTTTTAATTAGAGAAAATAAATATAGTATTAATTAAGTTTTGATTCCTCATTCCATTTGCGATCTTCTAAATTTGTCTGTACAACGTATAATAATTAATAAAAGGATGAAATCATATATAAATTTAGTTCATCATCATTAATAAACAAGCTTATCGGGTTGGTGCCAACGCCAAGTAACATATTATGTAATTAAAAAGTTGTGAAGTGCAATTAATTATTTACACAAAAAACAAAGCAAAACAAAACAAATGTGTCGGTAGTCAGTCATACGCATACATTATTTAGTTCGGGTAATTCCTGCTATATAACACTCTATGTACAGATAATATGTAATGCATATTATGAAATTTGAGCTAATAAATGTTAATAGAAAGTTGAATAAGTATTAACAACTTAAGTAATCAACTTTTGTTTGCGATTTTGAGTTGATTATAGAACTTTCTAATGTTAAACTTTTTACGGAAATATTTTTTTATATTTAAAACTAAAGTCTCTGGGCTTACTATATATTATTTTGAGTCTAGTGGGAAGATATCCTGAAAATTTCAACAGAATTTGTTGATGAATACTAAAGTTATTTAAGAGAGAAAAAATCTTTTGGAAATACCTGTTCTATACAGAAGAAATAGACTACAAGTTCAATTTTTAGCGAATTTTCTATAGTTTAATTAAACTATGTCCAGTCCAAGTGCATAGTTATCCACTCTATAGAACCGTAGATCACAACAGCTGAACCCTTCGAATGCAAAAATACTCATATGCACTCACATATGTACATATATTCATATTCACATTCATATTCAGTGTTGTGCTCAGCTGTAAAGCATTAGGATAGAGACGAATAAATTGAATTTTCATAGAGAAACACGTTTCGACATTTGCATATTGCACATGATGAGTTTGCTGGGGGCGTGGCAGTATTAAGGCGCGCTGCATGAACACGTGAAAGGCGGCTGTTAAGAATGAAACGAAGGAGGTAGGAGGCAGGCGGGGAGGAATGGGTGTAGCTGGGTCAATACGTGACTTGACCAATAACGATTTGCGGTCAAACTTACGGCGCAGATGGCAAAATTTATACAGCTAGACACAAGCGATTTAATATTGCTAAAACGTTTCACAATCGCTGATGATAACGATTGATAGTACATAGTACTGCTATTATTCAACTGCTGCTTCTTCTTCTTCTTCCGCTAGCGGTTGACTACTGTTTTGAGACGCCAGACTGTCTCACAGTCTTTGTATAGTTTTCTGTTTTATTTTTATTATTTTAGTTATGATGTCATATGGCTCATTGTGTTGAAAGTAAGTCGCACCATTATAATTACTCATAATGACACTGAAAACTGAGTCAATTTTATGGCGATGGAAGGGAAGATGGAGGGTACGGGAAGGGGAGATGTCAGCAACTTGAAAGAGTGGGAGAGAATAGCATTGACTCATTGCTCGTTTTAGGTCTGACATTGAATATGGCGCTGGGTTTTTCTTCATACACTCTATCAGCTGGTCATAAACGACTAGGTAACTGGATATGTGAGGAACATTTGAGTAAGCTGTGGATTTAATAAAGAATATGTTAAAAAAATTTAAAAATATTTTATATACAATAATAGATTCGAAAAGATCAGATCAAGCGAGGTTGTTAAATCAGTAATATTGTAATACAGCAGTGCACGCTAGGTACGAAAGCAGTTTGTCATCTTATTTTTATGTATTCAATAACAGAATATGTAAAGATTATGTGTCAAAATCTTTCAGCAGAAAAAAAAAACAAACAAAATTTGTTTAATACGCACTTTCGTCACTAGAATGACATGTTTTACAATTTTTTTTAAATGAGATAGTTTTTTTCGTATAAAATATTGCTATATGGGTAAAGCTTTTGTTATAAAATAGCTGAATTTAAGCTTTCGTCACTAGTATGATTTACTAGTAGAATAAAAGCTTTCGTCACTAGTATGATACACTTATATGGAATCTTTTGCACATGAGGAGTTCAACATTTTGTCTACTAAAATGTCATGAAACTGGAAATTTAATATATTTAGATTAAATATTGATAGTTTATTAACGCCTCAGCAGATCGCCATATAAAAATGAGGTATTATAATACTATTAATCATAAGAGCTAAGATCTAATATACTATAACTTGAGAAGAAATTAGTTATAGTGTTTTTAAAGTTAGAGTAGTAGACTTTGCTGGTCTTAATAAACAGTTTTACCAAGTTTCCTTGGTTTTATTTTCGTAGTTGAACTTTATTTAAGTTTTGCTTTTATTTGATGCAAAGAGTCGGTAAAATGATATGCTGTGCATATGTTTTTCTTTACTTGTTTTCCTCTTCTTTTTTTTTGTGAGCAAACATTTTGCTTTTATCTTGCACTCCATTCCGTCGTTGCCTCTTTTTATGACTCAATTAAAAAACAAATAGGCGGCAAGTAAACTAAATATTTAGTTTTTTATTTTTCGGTTATACCCTTTTGCATTTACGGAATCTGCCGAATTTCCGAGTGACGTCAGTCACAAGTCAATGAATGATTTATGTTTACTAAGATGAAACGAGAAGTGCTAGTTTGTTTTGGATTTAATATTTATGAGTCCACATCGTCTATATAGTTTAAAGTCAACTTTGGTAATGCTTCTATATGCAGCTCACAGACTGATAACATTGTTTTCTTCATTAATGATAAACAATGATGCACATATTTATTTAGTTTATTAAAAGGCAGTTTAGTAAAAATGCTAAAGACCGTATTCAGGGTTATTTACATTGCTTCTTAAAGTATCTTTTGCATCCCTCAAGCAGTTCAATGCATCGTTGTTGTTTTTTTTTATTAAATACACATTTTTATTACATTAATTTTCACATTGTTTTGAGGTAAATCTCTGGGAAGTTTAACTTTTATTTCTTGATTTGATTTGAACTTGACGTGCTTTTGGCTGCCTTTCGCTTTTCAGCATGGCAGAGGTCAGCCACGCCCACACTTCCACCCTTTCTCCCTCTTTTTCTCTCTGTATCTTTCTTTCTCTAATGGGGCCACAACAAATGGCAGCATTGTTTTTGGCATCAAATTGCAAGCAACTTTGTGGCCGAATGCATTTAATAGAAGTGAAAAACCAAAAACAAAAAAAAAGGAAAATGAAAAAGAAAAACGAAAGTAAAAAAGAAAAATATATATGTATATGTATATGTATAATGCAATGCTGCCTCACGATTTCGGTTAGAGATTGCCAGCGGCTACAACAACAACGGATAATTTGCTGTTTTCAAAGATGTGGTTGTTGTTGCTGTTGCGGTTGTTGCAGTTGCTGTTGCTGTTGCTGTTGCGGTGGCTAATGTTTCATAACAACAACGAAACAATGCCTGGAAAAGGCTGTCAGCGTAAACAACAACAAGAAATCAGCAATCAACAACTTTTTTTTTTCGTCTCAGCTGCTGTTTTTATGTTGCACAATATGCATTTGTAGACCCTGTACTTTGCGGACAGTGCAAAGGATTGTTAAAGTTGCACCAAAGTGTGGCAAATGGCATACAAACTCTGTTGCAATCTTCTAGTTAAGAGCTAGAGCTATGAAACAAGACTCATGAGTGCAGGGTCTTTAACAGTTGTGTTTGCTTGTTATAAAAGCTAAAGAAAAGCTGTTTGCATGTGGCTGTGTGGGCGTCTGCTAATTGATGGGGCGTGTCCCATCAAAATGTTGTTTTGTGCGAAATATCACAAAAAAAAAAAAAAAAATCAACACTTGTCGCCTCTTAACGGCCAATAAAAAAGGCAATATCAACATTCTCATTAGCAGCTACAGAAATAACATTAAAAGAAAATGAACTTAACCAAGGGCTTGCCCCAAGCATCAACAACAAACAACAACACCTGATACACAAACGCATTGTCAACAAACAAACTTTAGATACTAGATACAATTGTATCTGGATCCGTATCTGTATCTATAGTGCTTGTAACTGATACAAGTCGTTTAAATATATGCCCAAGTAATTTAACAATTGTTCAATTGTGCTCAACTTGTGAATTGTAACATCAACACAATAACAATTTGTTATTGCCTTGACCAGCAACTAGATATATTTTAAGAGTTTTATATGCCAAACTTATTAGTTTTAGTTATTAGAGTTGGAAAAGATATAAATTTACAATCTAATGTTAGTTACTGTAAGCAAAACAACAGCAGCAAAGCAGTAAGTTATATAGATATTCTATAAAAATGCTTACTATAAATTTTATTTCAATTGTTTAATATGTAAATTTGCAAAAATTGAGCAACAAACTGTCGAGTACCTTATCTTTAGCTTCTCCTACTAATTTAATATAGCAATAAGTAGTCATGGCACGATTAATCATATGATACATAATAATCGATTATTTTGTTTCAATATGAAATTTAATTGTATCGTAAAATTGGTTTCGATGAATTGCTAAAATAATTGCATCACTAAGAGCATCATTTGAGCACAAAACGTTTACGGCAATTTTTAAAATTAAAAAAAATCATTTGATTAATCGATAATTTTAATTTTTTGCCGATTAATCGCAAGCGATTATTTTCTTGTTTCAATTAATCATATGATTCAATTATCGATTAATAGATTTTTTGCCATCACTAGCAACAAGCCAACTTTTTATATGCCTCAAGTCTTTAAACTCAACATAATCCATTACACCCCCATATGTAGCAACTTTTGTGGTACCCATCTGTATAGTTATCTCTCTATATAGTATTTATATAAGTTTTGGTTGCTTTTCTTTTGCCTTTGGATTGTTGCAAGCGTTACGCACATTTTCTCTGTTAAGTATTTTATGGCGTGCGTGTCCGGCAACAATTTACTTTATTTAATGGGGATTTCGAAATTGTTGTTAGCGTTGCCAAAGTCGTAAAAAACAAAAAAAAAGTTCAAAAACTATGAAAATTGTAGAGCTTTTGCGGAAGCTACTAATAAATTATATCTAAGACTTTGCCTTCAAGTGTTGCCAAATGTTGATATGTTTATTAAATGCCAAATTTCTTTTCTTTTCTTTGCAGGTGAGTTACACAAATGAAAATTCAAAACTAAAGAAAATTTAATATGTATGGTAAGGTAAGCGCTGGATAGCAAGAGAGAGAGAGAGAGAGAGTGAGTGAGGGAGTGTGAAAAAGCTTTTTGTAGCACAACAAATAAAGCAAATGTTGGAAACTTCTAAGCAAATCAGCTGATTTCAACTGCATGCTACTCACTCTATACTACTCTCTCTCTCTCTCTTCACCCCCAAACACCAACCACACTCACTCTACGCTGTCTGCCTGGACTTGCAGTGGGTGGGTTTTGGGTTGGGTTTGGGTTTTGACTGTTGGCACTGAGGTTATTGAGCCGGCTATGCCACTTTATTTTCATAATTTCAACAACGTGGCAGGTTGTCAGCCCAAGAGAGAGACAGGGAGAGAGCGTTGAGTGGAGTGGAGTGGAGTGTCAAATGTCATTGTTTGAGTTGAGTTGATGCTGCGACGCTTCACTGAATTTCAAAAGTTCTTTTGCCCGTTAAACGTTTGCTCTGCCACTCACTTACTCTCTCACTCCCGCTCTCGCTCTCTCTTGTGCGCGCGCTCTCTCTGTGCTTTGTGCTGACAAATTTGAAGTTTTCTCTTTAGCTTGCATTATTCAGCTGAAAAGCTTTTAAAGCAGCCATGTTGCTTTTTTGTGTGCTGGTGTGTATTGAGAGAGAGAGAGAGCTGTTCTTGTCAGAAGTTTTGGTTTTCTATAATTTACCTGGCTGCAGTCCAAAAAGTTTATATGTACATATACTTATCATTTGGGTACTTTTGTTGTTGTTGTTATTTGTTGTTTGTTTGTTTGTTTGTTTACATGCGTTTTGTTTGTTTTGAGCACGAGTCACAAACGTGGCTGCCATGTGCACGCAACACACATGCATACACACTAGAGATGAGGCAATATCGATAGTTTGCAGTTCGATATTTTCGAGAGTTTTTGATAGTTGAAACTGAAAAAAGTTTTCTTTATGAACTTTATATGTAACTTTGCTTGAGAATGCGAAAACTAAATACTACATCAAATATAAAATTTTTTTAAATCTAGTGCATAAAATTTAATATACATACATATATTAACTAAACAACATTTGATAAAACAAAACAAATATATCTTGAAAGACAAAAAGTATTATTATAATAATTTTACTTAATTCAAAATAACTTAATTCAAAAACGATAGTGCATCGTTCCGCTTTCGATACTTCCATCGCTTGTTATGCCATCTCTAAATACATAAATGCATGCATTTTACATTGTACGCCATGTGTGTGTGTCTGTGTATTCGTGTGCTGATTAGCTTTCGTTCAGTTTTATGCTGTAGCTTAAAACTCTAAGCTTTGCTTGCGCTGTCGTCGCTGCTGTTGTTGCGCTGCCAGCGCTGCGCTGCGCTCTGCGCTGCCTCCACAACGAACAAAACTACAAAACTTTCAACGCCAACTTCATAAAGCAACCACCAAAAGCTGCTGCTGTCGCGCTGCTGCTATACGTTTGCTTGCTGCGCTGCTTCAGCTGCTGTTGTAACCTGGTCGGTCGTCTGTGCATTGTTGTTGCTGGGCAAGTCAGTCAGTTCAGGCGGCAGCGCGCTCTCTCACGGCAGCAAGCAGCAAACGGAGCTGAAAGCGAACAAAATTCAGTTATGCTGAAGAGCTCTGGCGCAGCAAACACGAAAAAAGAAAAACTTCACACAGAAAAACCGAGATAAATAATTTAAGTTGCTTTTCCAGCACTGTTTTTTTGTTGCTTCGCGTTTCAAATATCTAAATATTTGTGTAATTTGTTTGTTCTTTGTGTTGTTTGTTTGTGCGCAACGTTAAATTTTTTTTCAGTGTTTTTCATTAATTGTTTAATTTGTGCGTGTGAAAAAAAATACGAAAAGAAAAAGTGTAACGCAGCTGCAGCAAACGGGAATTTGTTTATAAAAAAAAGCGACAGTTGTTTATAAACAATAAGTGCACACACACGCATACATACATACAGCTTTAAAGTTATTAAAAGTTTTTAACAAAAGCGACGAAAAAAAAAAACGTCTCGCGCGCATTTTTTAATATTTTCACTTGAAACAAAGCAAAAGAGAGAACCAAAGAGAAGCAGAGTGTGTTCATACGCGCTGAATACGAATAACTGTTGGTGTGTGTGTAAGTGTGAGTCGCTCTCACTCTCACAAGATCTGCTGAATTGCAGCTGAGAGCGCAACGTTTGCCTACTCGCTCACACAAAATACTAGACTGCATTGTTGTTGTTACTTGAGAGAGAGAGGATAAAAAAAGCAATCGAAACAATTTCAAAAACAAAGTGCAAAACAGAATTTACAAAAGCTTTTTGAGGCTGAACAAAAGTTTAGAATTTTACAGAAGTGCAAAACAAAAAGTGAAACTTATTAAAATAAAGTATATGTATTGAAAAAAAAATTAAGAAGCCAGCTAAAACAACAAAATTGTAACAGCATTTATGCACATACAGCAAAACAGCAAATTACAAGAGAATACTCTAGAATAAATACATAAGTACTTACATACTTACAGCTGTGTAATTGTGCATATCATACAATTAACGGTTAAACATATTTAAAACGGTACAAAGCAAATAAACCGCATTATCCTAATACGATAATGAAAACTGAAGCCGATTCCAAAACAAATACAAATACAAATTCAAATAATAACAACAAAATGGATTTCGATATGTATCCCAGTATTTCGGGCAAACAACAGGATCCCGTTAGGGAAGTTGTTATGAAATACATTGATTACTTTCTACTAGAATCCGAGTGAGTATTACAATCAGGAATACAAATGATATAATGCAAAACGAACCACAAAGTTGTCTAATTATAGTAAAGGTGTGATAAAAAAAACATTACTCTCCCTGTCTCTCTCTCTTTGTCTTGTTAAGCGAAGCTTTTAAAGCTTTACTTACGCTACATAAACTTGACTTAGTTACAAGCTGTAAAATGTAAGATAAAGAGGGCTACTAAAAAGTAAAAAAAAAGTGCCTTAAAATAAGAAACTATGAATAAGAAGAGTAAGATACAAATGTTATGGGCACACTGTATATTTGGTATGGATGAAGTCTGAAACTAATCTGTAATCAGGAATTGAGTTTTTTTTTACAAACTTACAATATATAGTAAGTATAATATGTATTACTCTGGAGTTTTTGGGGATTACTTTAAGATCAATTCACGAAAAGCTTTTTTTTAAAGCCCGACAACTGATCTGCTCTGCTTTCGCCCCCGGTTTACCCTCGCTTTTCCCACTTTTGCTAATTAGTTTTGTAAATCTATTGTGGATATTATTATTGAGCTGTTGTTGCTATTTATAGCAGCTGTCAATTGTTTAAAATTTTACACAAATTTAGCTTGAGTAGTGCACAATTTTTGACTTGTTTAGATGGCGCTACGGTAATTGATGCAGGCGTCTAAAATTAGATAACCACAGACAATTAGTCTACACGCTATATAGGTTAGTTATCCAGAGAGCGAGAAACAACAGAGAGTGTAAGAAAGAGAGAGAGAGAGAGAGAGAGAGAGAGAGAGAGAGGTGAGAGACAGCTTAGTCTTGAGCTGTGTATCTTTTGGATACAGGTTATGCACGTTGTGTTTCCTGTGGCAAGTCGCTGATCAGCGATCAGTGATCAGTGATCGCCGTTCCGCATTACATCAGCAGCGCCTAACGCATCGTTAGTTGATCAATTTTGTATATAGTATGTATATATGTATGTACGTATATATTTATTTTTGTTTCTATTGGGTTGTTGTTGTGGGCTGACCCCATTGCTTTTGGCCCGTTACGCGTAATGTCCAGTTAAGCAACTGGTTGCAAGTTTGGCAGAGAGAGAGAGAGAGAAATGTGTGGCAAGTCTGTGTGGCTGGAAGCTGTGGCAGAAGCCCGCCAAGTTGGCGACATTTTCAGACACTTTAAGGCTTCCTACAACTTTTGCCGGAGTTGGCACAAACTGGTTTTCAACTTTTGTGGCTTTAACTGTAGTTTTACAGGGTCTACTCTGCCACACCATTGAGTGGTTGCCTTTGCCTTTGCTCTTGCCCTTTTTAACAGCTGTTGTTGTTGCTCATTTATGTTTTTTGTATCGTTTTCATATTGTTAAATGATTGACTTTTATTTTAATTGGGTCAGGGACATGCAACTGAATTGACAGTTTGCGTTGTGTGTGTGCTTTATGAGAAATTTAAGGCGCTCAAACATGGTGCAAACTATGCAATTTATTATTGAAAATCATTGCAGATATTTCAGCTTAGTTTTAAGATTTAAAATATAAAATCTGTGTTTAATCTGGGCTACAAAATGTGAAGTTGGCAAATAAGTTTTTTATTTGCTAAGAATTTTCTTAGAAAGAAATGTGTTTGATTTATTTAGTAATAGTCTTCAAATTTTAATTATGAATGCATTAATTGAAATTTCGAAAAGAGCAGCTTGCCAAACTTAAAATTAGATATCTTGTTTAAATTATTTCCTAGATTCACTTTTGTGATATTCCTTAAACTATTTAACTAAATTTCTAGGATTTTCATCACTACTATTCCAAACCACTTAAATTCTCTTTAATGTAGTACAAGATATTGTAGTTTCTAAAACTCTCTCAAGCATTTGAAGTTGATTGAATGCGAAACTCTCGCGCTCTTGATGCTAAAATTCCCAATCAGTCTTAGCATTTTAGTACTTTAAGTTTGTTAACTGCTCGTTAAATGATGGACGTTCTGAAATTAGGTCAGCATTGTCATAAGAAAAATTGTTTTTGGTTTTTAAGGCGCTTAAACAAAGTGCAAAATTTGCAATTTTTAAGCAAAATTGTTTTGTTTTTTCCACCAACATGCTCAAAGCAATTATTTCTTCCTACTTTTACAACTGTAAAGCTGAAAACGAACAACTGGGAAGAACTATGGAACTGAGTTTTTAACTTTGTATGCAAAGCAAGAACTTCCTCAATTTGTTATTTGTTTATTTACGCCCTGCAACAATCAAGAAATTTAATGATGTTGTTCACTTCCTGAAATCGTAAACAATGCAAATAAACACTTGAACAGAGTCCCCATCCCCCCCCCCCCTCCATCCCCCCTCCACTAATGCTCTATAAGTTTTCAATACCCACGTCAAATGTGCAGAAGAATATTTCAAGATAGAATCGATTTGTATGTATGTATGTTTTTGAGGTTTGTTTTTCATGCTGACATTAAACGGGGAATTGTGTTGCCATTTCAAAAATTATAATTCATTGTGTTTATGTTGCAACGTCAGCAGAAATGATTGAAAATGCTGGCAGTGGCAAAAAAAAAAACCCATGAAAATGGGAATTGAAAACTGACAGCAGCGAAACTTAAATTGGGAAATGGGAACTGGGAAACGGGAATGAAGAATGTAGAATTTGGAGTATAGAGTGGCGTGAGGGGAAGGAGAAGTTACAACTGCCAACATCCGCAAGTTTAACATATCGGAAATGGACAGAACTTTTGTTATTGTTTATCTTGTGATTTTGTGCAGAGCTACAAAAATAGCTACATAAAATGCCAAAGTGCAGCGACACCACAAACACGCAGTCTGGCCACACTGGCAGTGGGCCAAATACAACAGGCAGACAGAGTGAGTGAGTGAGAGAGAGAGAGAGAAAGAGAGTTTGTAAGTTTTTAAATTCAATTAATTTGCAACAATTGGCGTGTAATTTGACGTTGCAGCAACAGAATTGAAATTGGCACGTCAGCATATTTTGCATTGGCGCCACAAATCACAGCTAAACAATATATGTATATTACGTATTCGACGGGTTGAACGTTTTAAATAACCAGCTAAAGAAAGAAAAGGAGAAGAAGAAAGAGAAAGAGAGAGTGCACGAGCAAACAAGAATTGCAATTTTGTATTGAACAACAGTAAAATGATCAGTGATCAAAAACCAAAATAAAATAAGAGAAAAAATTCAAATCACACAGAGCAAAAATACTTGTGTATTTATAACTTTAAATAAAATCGTTAATGACAAAAATTAACAGAAATTTTCTGATAATTTTCAATATTTTGGATGATCTAGCATAAGTTTTAAAAGTCTGTAAATCTACTACAAATATAAAATATAATAAAAACATAATACAGATTACATCTTTGGGATATTAGTATTTTATATTTTCAATATTCCATTAGCATTAAGTGCATTTAAGCTAAATTATTTAACATTTAAAATCATATCATGATCTAATAGTTTTTAGTGATTTTAAGCTCTACTTTAAGCTAAGATTATCACATGATTTGCGCTTCAACAAACAAACAAATTGGAAACGTGCAACAAAAATCCAAAAATCAATGCAAACCGCAGAAACAACAAAAAAAATATAAAATACACAGCAGACAATAACAATGAAATGACATCATTGTTGTTTTTTGTGTCTTGTTGCCGTCATCGCATGAACTTTAATAAACTTTGCACATTTTTATTTTGTGTGTATTTTTTGTTGTTTGTTTGTTCGTTTCGTTGCGCACTCATTCATCACGCTGCGCTTTGCTGTTTCTATTTGATGCTCGCTTTCTACTGCTAACTGCTACTACTGCTACTGTTTCCCTGCTGTGTGACGTCAGAAGGCAGTCAGTGGAGGCAGTGTAGAGTCTGACAGCAGGTTTAATTATTCTGTTGATAACTCTCAGCGATAATGATAATGATACACCTAATGCTAATGATAATGCTAATGAGAAATCGACGCTAACGTTTCAAAATTGTTGTTCTGGGTGAGAGATCAATGAGATTGAAAATAAGATTTGTTCAGAGATTATTTGGGTGTTCTATTTAAAAGTAATTTATATAAAAAATGGTGCTAAAATAATTTTAGAATGTATTAAATAGGGAAAAAATGTGGAAAATTATATATATTAAATATTATCGTTTTTAAATACCCAAACACTTGTTTAATGCATTAAAGCTTTAACGCTTAAAATTCCCAAGCTTTTTAAGCGCTCAACTAGATTTATATGCACTGAAATACTTTTAATTGCTGACTGATCTTTAGAGCAACAAATCCATTTATCTAAAAGGCATGCTAAACGTATTTGCCTTTAGTTATTGAGCAACTTTACGTTTTCGCGACTTTTATTTGTTTTTTTTTCGAATTTTTTTTTTATCAAATGCGTTTTACAATGCCATTGACCGTTGTCCGCAATGACATTGGCAACACAGTACACTGTATATGGCAAATAAACATATACGAGAATTAAATACTCATACTATATAGTATTTATATACACGCAGACATATATATATTTTACATATATATATTTCACTTTTTTTATTGGCATTAACCAAAGAAAGAGAACAAAAGTCACGCCATGAGTCATTGCACTCGACACTCGACTGCCTATGGGGTCGTACAGGCTTCTAGACTTTTACTTTTACTTTTTTTTTGGGACACTAGGGAGTTATGGGCACACATGTCATATATGCCGCCGGTGTTGTGTCTACAAGGACAAAAAAAAAACTTTCGAGTTTCGTCCTCGTGTAACCCATTCATAAACTAGAAAGAAACTGTCAGTCGGGCATGCCGACCGTGTAATACCCTCTGAGCTTCGTTTCCAATTATATGAGTTCAAATTGGAGTAACTGCTGCAAGAACTTAACATGCACACATATTTGTATGTCTGTCTCGCTCGCACGTTTTTCGTTTTCGTTGCTTGTGTGCCCAGCTCAGTGCAATGCACGTGGTTATGCATTGCTTGTAAAGGATCGATTTTCGTTGTTTAAGAAACTTTTTTAATTATAGTCCGATTTTGATGAAATTTTCACAATCGTTTGATATTATTTTTCTCCAAGTATATGCTAAGTTACAAAACTTTACGTTAAGAAATAAGTGAGCCAGCGGCATGCAAAGTTACAAGGCAATTGTGGGCGAAGGGGGCGTGGCATCCAATAAATTTTGATGGCATTATATTTATATTGCAAACATCAACCTGCATGCCAAAATTGGTGTCTCTAGGTATTATAGTTACCGAGATATTCGCAAAAAACATGTATTTTTTCCGAGGTATGTCTGGTTTTTCGCTTATTGTGGGCGAATGGGGCGTGGCATCAAAAAAAAAAAAGATTCTTGTATTGCCTGACTAAATATGTGATCGATACTGACCAAGTTTGAACTTGTAGCTCTTACCATCTCTGAGATCTGTTTGTTCATACGGACAGACGGACAGACAGACAGACAGACAGACGGACAGACGGACAGACGGACATGGCTATATCGACTCGGCTGTTGATGCTGATCAAGAATATATATACTTTATGGGGTCGGAAACGCCTCCTTCTGCCTGTTACATACTTCTGACAAACCCAATATACCCCTCAGAGGGTATAAAAACGAAACGAATTATCTGATGAGCGGCATTTTTTTATAGTCGCTTTAATTATTTTGCAAGCTCACAAATCCAGGCATATAAATAAAGTTGCATTTCAGCCGCAATAATCTTGAAAAGTGAATTTTTTATGGTTTCGTTGGATGATATTTATTTAAGGGAATATCATAAATAATATACTCAAGTTATTTTTAAAGTTTATACACATTTTATCAGTCTGTTGAATGCATACATAGCTTAAGGCAAATTTAAAAACGAAAGCTACGGGAATTATGTCGACCTACAGTATTTTTCCTAAGAGTATTTTCTCTCTCCAAGAAATATATATTTAAAAATTCATAATTTTACTCCATTTCCGTTTCATTTCAATCATATATTGTGGTATTACGTTAGCAATAATTTCCATTCATATAGTATATTCTAGTTCTGATGACTCAACTTCCCCCACGCCACTCGCCACGAAATATTTATCAAGTTTGTGGCATGTTTTCTATTACCTTTGAAGCAAAATTGCAATGTTGCTATGAGAAAATTCCCAATAAATACCATATATGTACATATGTTATGATTGACTCATCAACTTCATTATAGACATAGTATATTCTATGACTCTCTCTATATCTTTGCCGATATCTATTAAAGCCATCTTTACAATGACACATGAAAAGTATAGAAGCCATTTCTATAATTGAAGATTGCGTGAGACACCTCAACACATTAATCGTTGCGCCTTTTCAATCTATAACTCGGCTCATATATATTATCGATTGATTACGCTATAGTGAGTGTGTGAGAGAGATAGAGAAAGACGGCGAATCTACGACGATTTATAATACACTTTTGACCATGATCTATAGCCCATAAAAATGTGCTTTGCTTGGTTCAATGTTCTCATTTTGCAGCCAAACGAAAAATATGCTAATCGTAGACTACACAGACTGTCAGTTTGTTTTGCCGCGTTTTAATCAAGAATATTGTGTGATTATTATTATCGCGTGTTTGGCAATTGTCAAAAGTCCTTGAAAGGTTTTTTGATTTTCAATTTAAGAAACTTAAATCAAAGTAAAAAAAAACCAGTTACCAGCAGTTGTGCCAAAGCAAATTTGCTCAAGGTGAACAAATCTGCAAAAAATGTGTGTTTGCCATTAAGAACTTTAAGCTTTTCATCTCTTAACTCGTGTGCTTGAAGTACTTTGGTGTCTGCTTTCGGCACTAGAGTCGTTAAAGTATTTTAGTTGATTTTTTAAAGACTTTGCAGTAATATCAGTAAACTTAGCGTCATATTTAATTGAGTGAATTAAGTGTATGATTTTAAAACTGTCATGTTTAAGGTTTCTAAATGCGATGCTCAGTACACGCTAGTGACGAAATGTGTGTAATCAGCGCATAGTTTTATTTGTAGTGTTGTATAGCTGCGTTTCAGTTTTTTTTTATAATTTTCGCCTATTGTTACATAATTATAAGTGCTACGAACAATGGTATAATATGCAATTTGTTTGCTCACTTGTAAATTAAGGAAATTGTACGTACAGATGAACGTACGTATGTACGTTTAGCTGCTCCACTGACATGTTGAAGCATTTGATTTGAAACTGACGGACCGTTATAGAGGGAATGGGGTTGATGAGAGAGACAGACAGACAGACAGACAGACCATTCAATCATTTTAATGAGCCAAACGAATTATCTATCAGACTCGTTGGAGTTTTTTTTTATTCATGTTGCAAACTTTTTGATTATCTCAATTTTGTGGTTTGTTATTTTGCTTTTATATCACAAATTTTTTGGCAATTTAATGCGAAAAGCTGACAATTTAATTGCGCATTTGACATTGCATTTAAATGGGGGCTCTTTTAATTTCCAATTGTGCCACACTGTGTGTGTGTGAGTGTAGGAAGTTTTACTATCAAAACACATTGACCTCAATGCGTACAAGGTCAATTCAAATAAACCGCATTTTTATAATAACTACCCCCTGGGATGCAAATCAAAGCATCCAAAACCATTTAATGTGTTTTTAATTATTGAAATTATTTGCAAATCAAATACAATTTATTTCAGATTTTTAAGGAGATTTTGAAATGTTTTATTTTATTAAATGTTTTCTCTTTTTGTATCTTTATAGTGCATCTGGAACAAGTGCAGTTGCGATTGATAACAAAATCGAACAGGCAATGGTAAGTTTTTTCATCATAAGCTATTTATAGACATGAAATCCTTGTCTTTTGCTACATATATAGCATGTCTCGCTGATAAGCGCACACAATATAATTTATACATATGTGCAATATATTTGTTATTAAAAAGCAAATATACATAACAAAAACTTCTTATCGCAATTATTGAGGCGAACTGTTGACCCTGAATACTCTGAAACAATGAGTAATAAAAATAAATTTGATAAATACGTTGCTTTAAAAGTACTTGAATAACTTTACAAACTTTATGACGATTTTAAGAAAATTTGTTAAAAATATCAATAAGATTATTAGTAAATTGGGTTCATAATTTAAGCAAAATATCTTAAGAATTGAGTTTGTTAAACGCTTTCCTATAAATGTTATATAAACTTAGCTTTGCTTACACTTGACTTGGACTGGTTAAAGACCTCCGTGTTGTTCAACACTGACTAATGCCCCTTTAAGTGCTCAGTCTTCTTCTTCTTGCTCTTCTTCTTCGCTTGAGTGTCCTTAGCAAAGTATAGAGTGCAAATTTAGTTCAATTGAATTGAATGTGCTCTGTGGCTGTGTTTGTATCAATGTACAAGTGCGCTGCTATTTTTAGAATCAATTAAAACAAAAAATGAAAACTGAAAGATGCCAATTGATTATTTGTTCCCCCTTCTCACTATTCTCTTTCTCTTCCTCTAGCACTCATGCTGTGTAGTGTTTATGATTTGCAAAGAGTGCGTTGAAAAACCCTCTTCAACAATTGTGGCTTCAATTGAATTGCGCTTCAGATCGTGGGCGGCTTTTTTGATTGACTCTGAACTTACTCCCCATTGAGATACATTTATATATAAACAAGATATTTATGCAGAGAGCCTTGATTGTTATTTTGCAGTCGTGCTATTCTTAGAGTGACAGAATTGTCACTTCAGACCTTTGTGTGTATTAAAAGCTTTTCAATTAAATAGATTATCTATCAACTGTTCGATAAAGATTAGATTTTTAGCCACACTATGAAAAAACTTACAATAACAGCGCATTAACAGCAACTGCAGCGTTAACAGTGTGACGTTAACAGCGTTTAGAACTTGAAGTACGCAAAGAAAACAGATAAACCCGCTAGTCAAATATAACTTATTAGTTAAAATCCTCAATCAATTTGTTAAATATTCATTCACAATTTCAATCACATGTCACAATTCTCTTATCTTGGTATTTTTTATGGTATTTATTTGAACTGAAAGACTCATAAATCAACTGCAAAATACAATTAACACAAATCAGCCATAAAACAAATGATTTTCAAGCTATATAGAAATTGCAGCTCTTAACTAATCTTTAGGCAATTGACAACACAAACACATATTTTTATGGGCTTTTTAATTAAAACGATCGGAGAACAGTGGTAAAAAGTGGTAAAAATGAAAAAGTGATTGCCACATTTGTGTGTACAATATTTATGGGGCTTTTGAGACCCCGTACGAGAAATGTTCAATGGGTCTACTAAGTTTGGGAGTAAGTTGTTGCTAAGAAACGAAGAGAAACAGTGGAAAAACTACTGGAATTGAACTATAGTTTCTTAAAAAGGTAATTTTAGTTAATCTGAGCTCGTGCCCCTTTCGATTTGGATTGGACGAAAATCAGTTACTGCTAAAAATTAATCACAATTGAACCCAAACCTTTAAAGTAATTAAAAAGTTTGTTTTGTACAAATTCAGGCCCATAGCCCTTATAGTTTGGGTTGAGCAACGATCAGTCTGTCTTTAAATTGTATCGCTAATGGAGGCTTTTCACATTTTCAATTTGATATGACTTAATATATTACGTTTTAAAGCATTTGAGAACTTTTGCTGAACAAACTGCAACTGAGTGTTCCCCAGTCGGTTTGACTCGACTCTTTTGCTTTTCACAGCTTGTTTTATGACGGATCTGGCGTTGGTTGACACATATTGGTTCTACTTGTTGCATGCAGTTTCAGCTGGTTGCATTTGTAGCTGCAGTTGTGTGTCGTTTAAGTCAATCAACTTTTCTCTTTCAAATCAAATGTATAACGCTCCAAGCAGACAGACTCTTTCCCTCTCTCTCTCTCTCTTTTTGTGTGTCTGCAACCATTATTGGTCATTTGGGTCAATTCAATTGCTCTGCACTTTCATCGGGCCAAAAAAATATCCAGCATCATCATATATCAAACAAAAAAAAAAACTAAAACTACAATTCTTTTTAGTTGCCTTTCTATTCCGTCTGAGAAGTTTTCTTGCTGTGAAAGTAATTTTACTTTTTCAGCCATTGTAACAGGATTTCTTATGGTTATCGTTGACCTTGCTGCAAAAACAACAAAAATATATATAAAAAAATATAACTAAAAAATCATCATAATCGGGCTGGGCCAAGTTTTTCTTATCAAGCGTTGTTGTTTACAAAATGGCAGACATTTTGCGAGGCTTATCGCTTCCCACTCGAAAAGTGCCATAAATTGTTAGCCAAAGCAAAAAATATGAAAATATAATAATAATAATAATACAATACACACACATACACATATGGTATAAATAATCACTTCAAGTACACAACGACGATATGGCGAAAACAATTTTTGTTTATTTTTTTTTTAAATAATTATTATTGTTAAACATTTTGTTCAAATGGCCAAAGTCAATTCAACTCTCTCCTAAAAAAGCCCAAAAACCCCTTTGGCTTCAAAGTGAAAGTCATCGACGAATTATGCATCATTATCTATTATATCGATATTATTGATATCCAATCTGTTTTTTGAGGGGTGTGTGTGAGTGAGTATGCCTAAAAATAGATCTTTTACAGGGAATGTGCTCAGAGACAAGTGTATAAAGTGAGTTAGACAGCAGTTCAAAGAGGCTTATCAAAATATCTGCCTATCTTTTGTATTCATTAACCGATTCATATGAAATTTTCAGAATATTAAGCTATAGACCTCCTTAGTAAAACGTTGCTATTTAAATTTTATATAGCTTTTAATTACTTCTGGAATAGCGAGTATAAAGAAAAGTTTATGCCGCTTAAGAAAGAATTCTCTTTGATGATTTACACACACGCTAAAATATCATTTGTTTTGCTCAAAAAAACAAATATAAATAAATTTCGCAATGATATATATTTTTGTAATACACTTTTCCTGTTTTACAAAGACAGGAACAAATGATGGGTAATAAATAAATAAATATAATAAATAAATACACGCCCTTCATGTGGGCGGAAGCTACAGACAGCTCCTTCCTTAAACGATGCTTTCTTTCTTGTTTATATACACAATAATACAATAAACAATATAATACAAATTGCTTGTATTTAAATAAAAAACAATTTGCTTATCAATCAAGGCAAAAATGACGTCACTCCGTCTTTTTTTGCGCATTAATAAAGATTGTTTTCTTTTTATAATCGCTTGCCCAAAGGCACACGACTCACAATTATGGGAGAGCAGAAGAGATGCGATAAGAAGAACTCAAAGTGTGTAGAATGAACTAAACATGGAGCAGGAGTGCAGCAGTTAATCAGCAATATATAGTAAATTTATTATAGTATTTTCTTATGCTAATCTCGTCGTACTACATACATATATTCTCTTGGACGATAGAATTTCCAACAAAACAAAACAAAGTCTAGGCGCCACTCTGACATTCGAATGATTTACTATATGATTCTTTCTGTTTTGATAACGTTTTTAGGTTAGATTAATATTTAATATATGATTTAAAGTAAAAAAAAACAGTTGCTAAATAACTATTAAACTATAAGATAGCAAATCAAGCAAACATTTGTGCTTAAAACTGTTTTTCGTTTAAAATTCCCAAGTGGTTTATACCCAAAAGTACTCCAAAGCCCTAAGAATTTGTCTAATTATCAAATTTCCTCAATTTGTGACAGCAAAAAAACAGATATTTAACTGTTAAGGAAACAATTTGAAAAACAACAAGATAAGCGATAACGCAACTTAATGACTTAATGACATTAATGGTGTTAATTTTTTACAGTGTACTTAAGAACACTGGAATCATAAAAGATACACGTTGATAAGATAAACAAAAAAGAAAAAAACAAAATGGAAAATAAAAGTAGCGGACTATAAAGAGACCCTGTATTAAAATTAAACTAAGTTGAGTATATGCTATGTTGAGTATAGCACCAAGAACCTATAGACTCTATGTGTGTGCGTGTTTCGATTACAGGGTATAGACAGCATTTTGACCAGTTTCAGTTGTCGCTCTATTTGTCCAAGTGCTTTTGAGACTACGAAAGTGAAAAACAAGAATTTAAAGCAGACTTTAAAAATGTTACCAAATATGGTGTGTAATACATTTGTTTTTGTTCTTTTTGTTTATGCTCTCTGCACAAAGATAATAAACAAGTAGCTTGCATAACAAATACTTTGTTATGACACAATTGGTCAACATATTTTGGGTTTTTATCAAAATTGTTAATGGAAATTACAACAGTTGGCAGAGAAGTTGCGCTCTAACGATGTGAAATCAAAGTTGACTTGCTGCCACAAACAATCCATTTAGTTGTCTATTATCTGTATCTGTATTTGTATCTATATCTAATATAAAGTATCTGTAGGTTTAGTTTTAATTGCACTTTGAACCAGTCGGACGCACTGACGTCAGTCGAACCAATGACGCTTTATGGCTAAGTCTATTTAGTGCTAATTAGTTGCGGCAGTGACAGTAACAGTTACTGTAACAGAGGCAACACAACAGAGGCAGCACAACAGTGACAGCAACAGACACACAGAAAGATATACAGACACTGCTGCGTGTTTATCGTTCGATCTGACAAAATAGAAAAAGTAGCAAAAAAAAAAAATGAAATAAAATCGCCAGCTAATAGCATATTGAGAAGCTCTTTGCTCAACGTTAGAGTTGGCAACGTGAGTTGTCGTGTCTAGCAGTGAAAATTAATGTAATCACAAGTAGATTTTAAGAAAAGATATTTAAAAGCAGCTTTTTAACTCTAATCTAAGTTAAGAAATAGCAGGCGAATTGATATACGATTGCGAATAAGCTAGAAATTAAATAAATCAATTTAAACATCTGATCTCGAAAAGAAAAATAAACTAGATATTTAAAAATAAGAAAAAAATTGCTGGTATCTTTGGGATTAAGCTACATGAAGCTAGAAATATTAAATATTTCAGTATAGAAAAAATATGGAAAATATTTACGCTGTTTTTAAAAGCAAAAATATAAAAAATTTTGATATTTTGAAAAGCGATTATTTAAAATTGGAGAATACTAGAATTTTTAAAATATTTACTATGTTTTGAGGACTAAATGTTCAAAATTTCGAAGATTTGAAATGTAATTATTGAAAATTTAAATATGAATTTTCATTTTTTCAAGTCAAAAGTCCAAAATTTCGATAAAAAACCATGCTTGTTTATAATTTTTAGCTACTTTATTATTTCTATTGTTTAAAAACCACAAATGTAATATAAATATCCATAGTATCTATATACTCTATGAACATAAGATATAAATTTATGAATCATTTTTCGAACGCAGAAGAGCAAAGATATCTAAGGAGATGCCTCTTTCTATTAAAGCTTCTGTCGTTTACGCTGCCAACACTATAATCTTCAGATCAATGTGCATACATACGTGCTGTATGACAATATGTATGTATCTATACAACAACAACAAATAATGCATAAACTTTGTGTCAACGCTGACGTCATTCGACTGCAGCTTCAAATTGCAAGACAATAGCGCGGAGGTGCCACAATTTATTTCCCATTGTGCAGTTTTTAGAATTGAAAACCAAACGAAAAACACAAAATTAACAATCTCTAGCATAAGTTACAAACATTTGTAGCATTTGACATTTGAAGCAGCTTATTGTTGTTGTTGCTGTTGTTGTTTTGGAGGTCGGCGACTTTCAATTCGTGTGAAAAGGAAAATTGTCAGCTAGAATTTCACAATAGGAAAAGTTGAGAGTGTTGAGAGTTTAGCTGAAAAAAAAAACCCCGTGACTCAGTCATGCCACACAATTCGCAGGAAAAGCTGCAATTAACTGCATAACAACAGCAACCACAACAACAACACGTACAAGTGGCAGCAAAAGTGGCAACATGCCACAAATTGTTTTGCCTTGAAAATGTGCATGTGAGATACTTTAGCTATTTAGTTAGTTGTTTCGTCTAGAATTTTCATTTCACATTCAAGGTCACAAGCGTGTCTTTTGTTGGCACCCCAATTTTACACCCACACACAAACACACACTACTTGTTTAGACATTGTGACGACATTGCAAATTATATGTATATATATATTTTTACTGGCCTAGACAGACAAACAGAGAGAGAGAGACACGTCTATCGATAGATAGCCTTAGATGCAGTTTTATAGTTTGCAGTTTGCCGTCAGCTTTACTTACTTGAAAGTGGGTCAGTTTTATCGCCCCAAACACGAGTATTCACAGTTTTTGCTTTGGCACTCAATATGCACACTCAAACAAGCGTCACTGCATTGCATTCACTTCGCATTCGATCGTCGGCGATCGTTGTTACTAAGCGGACTCAATTTTCATGTCAAGCGACAGACAACCAAGACACTGCGCTCGTTATGTGCCAAAGTGCGCTCCCGGCGACAGTCGACAAACTTCAGTCACTAAAACTACTCTCTCTTGCTTGGCATTGCAGTTTTAGCTATTTTGTAGCTAGTTTTAGAAGTTTGTAGTATGATAAAGCATAAATATGCCTAAATGAATAGTTTGAAAATAATTTAAAAATCAAATTAAATATAATTATATAAATCTTAGTGATAATACGACGATTATTATCCATTAAAACTCACTTTAGTTGTATTTTAAATGCTTCTACAACTGTTAAAATACAAACAACCTTGATTAGCTCGAAACAACGCCCAATAGCAAACACGCTTATCAACACTTATTTAGCAACACTCTTAATCCCTTGGGGTGGCAGACAAAGTGCTTTATTGTTTAGATTAGTTCAACACTCGAAATGTCTTTTAACTTTTGCATTGGTTAATGATAATGTTATGTTCAGAAATGTGTAACACATTAACAAAGAAATATAGTACATGGATTTTTGAGTAGAATTTTATATACTACACTCTTCTGTTACTAAGCAAATGTTTACTTTCAGTTTCTTAGCTATTTAAAATTTGATTTAAGACCATTCATTAAACGCCTGTGTATTGAAATCTTTTGAAATATAAACTTTTATTCATATTATCCTATATACATGACAGACTCTCAAGCAACAGCTGCTCTCGTTTTTACTTTTTCACACAAAAATAATTAGACAGTTTTAGCAAATGCCGAAGACAAGGCAAATTTTCAATTGTTTCTACAAATTATCTACAGATTTGCTTGAAGTTTCCTGTGTGCCTAAATTTTGAACAGACACGGAACTAGACATATGCCGTATATAAAATAAATCACACTTGATTTACTATTCGCCACAATTTGTGTCATTTTTTTAAATTATTTGCCTAAATTATCACAAAATAAAAATTCAAAAAAATACGAAAAAATGGCAAATTGATCGAAAAACGCGTAAACAAAAACCGGCTAAAACCCAAATGGCCCAACCACACAAAAGTATCTTTGTATCTATCTATCTTTGAATAGCAGCTTGTATATTTATAATTTATACGTTATAATTATTATTATTTGTTTATATCGCTTTTTTGCGGTGTCAACAACAATAAACAGATTTATGCAAATTATAATAAAAACGTAGCAAACAATTTTGTGATTTTTTTTTTGCTTAATGAATTTTCACCCAATTTGATGATGGCGCCTGAATACAAATTAATGTTAAACAGGTTCAAGAAAAAAGTTAAAGTTAAAACCAGACGAATAGCAGATGCGCTTTAAAGTGACAAGAAAATGAGAAATTAAATAATTAAATAAAACATTGCATGTTATTCAATGGAATTTATATAAATTCAAAAAACAATAAATCAGCCTTTTGAGGTCATGTATATCAGTTACTAGCTGTTCTAGGCATTTACCAACACTCTTTTAGCTATGCTGTATGATTAATGTGACTGTCTGGCTCATTTGCATGCGATGTTCAACTCTGAACTGTTAGCAACGTGCGTATGAATGATATATTGACACAATGACCTTTTGTGCTATATACAATAGACAAAGCTTTAACACTGATATATCTTCCGCCTAATAATAATAGTTAATTGCATTTGATTTGAGTTCTAAATCGACGGCAATTATAAACGCTTTGTACGAGGAAATGGAATTGGAAATAGAATTGAAAACAATCTTAACTTTTGTTAAATGATAATCATTATCAAGATATACAAATGACCTTTTAAAGTGTTTTCAACTTGTTTTTGATTTGTCATTGATAGTTTTATCCCCATAAAAGTGGGCGTCAAGTGTCAAGTGGGTGTGTCCGGCTACAGCAGCTGCTAAATATCAGAGTTGACAAAAAATTTCACTCTATCTGCGATTTACACGCAGTTTGTTGTTGTTGTGTGCCACTTAACAACAACTAGAAATGTCAATCAACTGCCAACTGTCAACCTGCACTTGATTTACCCCCCCCAAAAAAAAAACACTATAACAATAGCATTTACACTCACTCACAGCAGTTTTTACACACACTTTTTGACCAACAACATGCATAATATGGCTACTATATAACCATGTTTTGGTTGCCAAGCGCGCGCTTAACAACAATTATTGTTTAAAAAGCAATATGCATATACATATTGTACATATGTACATATAAATAATAATACTGAAAAATGACAAAAACAGTTGCTGACCTAATTAACTTTTTGGCATTCGACGCATGAAATGAAATGAAACGAAACGATACCAAATAAAAATCAGCTCAAAATAAATTGCTAAAAATAAAATGAGCAGCAACAAACAAAATTATCAACAAAATGTACAAAAGATTATTTATAATTTGTGAAAGAAATAGATATAAATATTATATACTATAGAAAACCATGTTGAATTCCTTGAGTAGGAAACTCACTTTTTCTATAATAATTTAAAAGCCTTCAAAATTGTGTTAACGGTACTTAAACTTCCCAAAACCAACTTAAAACTCATTTTCGACCCCACAAAGTATATATATTCCTAATCTACACAAAATTTCTAATCAATTAGGATATTTTTTGGGGAAAAATAAAAAAAAAATTTTTTTTGGAAAAAAATTCAAAGGGGTAGGTATGGAAAATGTTAGAAAAAAATGAAGTGCTAAACAATTTTAAACTAAAAATGTAGAATTCATATTGGAGCAAAATCCAACTCAAAATGCTATGCCGATGCACAATCGGTTCAGTTTTGGCAAAGATATGGCAGTTTGAAGGTTCAGTAAAGGATTATTTCGGTATTCAAGCCATCCAAAGCATACATATTCTTAATTGAGATAGTTTTTTTATCTACTTTTTATCTAAATCCTTAACAGATAAGCTAAGTTTGTAAATCCTGTTTAGTTAGTAGTTAAAGTAGCTTAGATTCTGTATATATTTTACTAAAAAAATAAATTTATAATGATTTACGAAGTTCTTGAAGCTCTACAACTGTTATGTGCAAACTGAAACTCCCCAATTGCTACTGGTTCTTTATAGAGCATATTTGCTTAGACTTTGTTTTGTGGCAATTTCTCCATAAAGTTTCATATAAGCTTAATTCAAGTGCGTTTTTGTTTTTCTGTTTTTTGCAAATGCTTCGTAGTAGTCTGTGTCGCCAGCAACTAATTTAAATGCGTTCGTTTATCGATTCAAGTTTTTATTGAGATTTGGCGACCAGTTCAACAAGTTGTGAGTCGTGAGTTGCTGTTGTTGTTGTTGTTGCCCCAACCGATAGCTGTGGCGTGTGCGTGGCGACGCGACTTTTTGGCCGAGACTCTTGATGAGAGACACACCTACCTGAGAGAGGTAACCTCGTCACAGTGTACATTCGGTTCGGGCCATATTATTCATATATATATGTATATATTGTGTGTATATTTGGCCATGATCGCAAGCAAAACCAACAACATATACACGAATTATAAGTATATGAAACGCGTTTCATGCCTTTTTTGCATATTGTTTTATTTGTTTGTGGGTAGGTAGGAGGAGATCAGTTGTTGTGTTGTTGAATGAACGCAATGCGTTCACATCCATCTCGAGATCTCGAGTTTTGTGGGTTTTGTGTGAGCCAAGCATTTTATATTTAGCTGCTTTTGCAATCTCTGTATGTGCGATGATTAATTATTTGCTTGGTATTTATCTGTCTCTTCTTTCATCACGTGTTTTGTGGTCTCTAGTAGTTTTCTTCTTCTCGTAGGCATTTCAAATTGGCACCAATATGTCATTCAACAGTATTTGGCAAATTAGGCTCACAAAATGCCGCAACATGTGCGCGACACAATGTGTGGGAAAGTTTAAGAAAATTATATATATTTTAAACTGAGTGAAATCGCAAAAATCATAGGTTTTTGTATATAAAGCGAAGGTGCACTTTAAATAGACCATCTTGGGGAAAAAATATGATATGAAATTTATATTTTTACGAACTGAAAAGTGAAGAAATGTAGGAAATTTATAGAATCTGTGTTTAATATTTATGTTTTATACATTTTTAAATGTCAGCGCTTGACAATAAAAAAGGTATGCTGTTATAAATTTTAGACTGAAACTTATTCCGCATTCTTAGATTGATATACAAATGTAGGAAGTTTTTCAAAAATGTCAGACTTGTAACTATATCGTTTGGTTTGCACGAGGATCAATGAGTGAGTCATACAGTTAGAACAAAGATATTTACCCACAAACATTCATAAATATCAAACTTTTTAATAGTCCAAATACATGCATTTATCATGTCTGCGAAACGTGCACGATTCTTCACATTCTACATATACACATATATGTATCTATAGCTCAATATAAACTCTATAAAGCAGATGATCGCTGGCTACAATATTACCCGAACACGACGCATTTCTCGTTCATTTGCTTCCGCATTAATAATTTAGCTAAGAAAAACTAAACGAGGGGAGAAAATAACAGTTTCAGTGCCACGTTCAATTTGCTTGATGGCAATTTTCATTTCATAATTAGTTCATCTTCAGAGGAAATTAATAAAATGTGAAATGTATAAAAAGTAAATATTTTTATATACGATCGGGTGCTCTTCTATATATCAACAGCTGTTGACAGTTTTATGTCTATATAACATACATATATATTCCACGAATTCTTTTTAGAAATTTTGTATAATTAACATTTTGTTTTGATTTACATTCTTTTTTGACACATTTTCCTCATTCTCTTCTCTTTGCAGGTAAGCAAAAAAAACAAAAACGAAAACATTATCAAAACAAACAGAATAACATGTGTATGTCTGTATATAGATATACACTGATTCTGATCTGCGTAAGTCAATTATTGTAGTTTTCCCATAAACAACGACAAATTGAACAATTTTTCCAGCCAATTGTCAATGAATTTCAATAAAAAATCGAGAAATATTCCATAGAAAAGCAATAAATTTAACAAGAACTACTACGATGATTACTTGAGCGGCTTGGGGGTGCTGCCCCTTAACAAGACATCTTTTGGGCATTGCCAAAAATAGATGGCAAAAAATAAAGCAAAACAAACAGCAGAACTGTTGAATGAGCTATGAAAGCATAACAAGCAAACTCGGAACTCAAAACAGAAAGCAGAAAACAGAAAACTTTGGCTAGCACAACAAAATAATTAAAATATTTCGCATTAACTATGCCGATGAGATGGGATCACAACAGCCGACCAGGCACAACAAGCATGATATGCGAGGGTAGTTTTTAAAGTACCGAATTAAACAATTCTTTTCGGGTTATGAAACTGATTTTATCGAATACATGCTTCCAAAGCTACAAAAGCTACAACTATTTTGCATTCTTAAACTTTTAAAGTAAAAAAACAATAATTTCTTTCAAAATTATTGAGCCATAAAAAATTCACTTTATGCCACATACTTTGCTTTGAATTGTGTTTAGCTTATTTAGGTATAAACTTTTGTGGCAAACCTCGCCAATATCATCATCATCCGATGCGAACAGCAGAACAACAGACTTCCATTCTGTAAATGGGGTCCGATACAGTATGAAATAATAGTGGTCTCTGTTAGTGTATTGTTTTGAATTTTGTTGTTGTGCCTTCATTACTTGCACTATTCGCCACAATTTGTGTCATTTTTTTAAATTATTTGCCTAAATTATCACAAAATAAAAATTCAAAAAAATACGAAAAAATGGCAAATTGATCGAAAAACGCGTAAACAAAAACCGGCTAAAACCCAAATGGCCCAACCACACAAAAGTATCTTTGTATCTATCTATCTTTGAATAGCAGCTTGTATATTTATAATTTATACGTTATAATTATTATTATTTGTTTATATCGCTTTTTTGCGGTGTCAACAACAATAAACAGATTTATGCAAATTATAATAAAAACGTAGCAAACAATTTTGTGATTTTTTTTTTGCTTAATGAATTTTCACCCAATTTGATGATGGCGCCTGAATACAAATTAATGTTAAACAGGTTCAAGAAAAAAGTTAAAGTTAAAACCAGACGAATAGCAGATGCGCTTTAAAGTGACAAGAAAATGAGAAATTAAATAATTAAATAAAACATTGCATGTTATTCAATGGAATTTATATAAATTCAAAAAACAATAAATCAGCCTTTTGAGGTCATGTATATCAGTTACTAGCTGTTCTAGGCATTTACCAACACTCTTTTAGCTATGCTGTATGATTAATGTGACTGTCTGGCTCATTTGCATGCGATGTTCAACTCTGAACTGTTAGCAACGTGCGTATGAATGATATATTGACACAATGACCTTTTGTGCTATATACAATAGACAAAGCTTTAACACTGATATATCTTCCGCCTAATAATAATAGTTAATTGCATTTGATTTGAGTTCTAAATCGACGGCAATTATAAACGCTTTGTACGAGGAAATGGAATTGGAAATAGAATTGAAAACAATCTTAACTTTTGTTAAATGATAATCATTATCAAGATATACAAATGACCTTTTAAAGTGTTTTCAACTTGTTTTTGATTTGTCATTGATAGTTTTATCCCCATAAAAGTGGGCGTCAAGTGTCAAGTGGGTGTGTCCGGCTACAGCAGCTGCTAAATATCAGAGTTGACAAAAAATTTCACTCTATCTGCGATTTACACGCAGTTTGTTGTTGTTGTGTGCCACTTAACAACAACTAGAAATGTCAATCAACTGCCAACTGTCAACCTGCACTTGATTTACCCCCCCCCAAAAAAAAAACACTATAACAATAGCATTTACACTCACTCACAGCAGTTTTTACACACACTTTTTGACCAACAACATGCATAATATGGCTACTATATAACCATGTTTTGGTTGCCAAGCGCGCGCTTAACAACAATTATTGTTTAAAAAGCAATATGCATATACATATTGTACATATGTACATATAAATAATAATACTGAAAAATGACAAAAACAGTTGCTGACCTAATTAACTTTTTGGCATTCGACGCATGAAATGAAATGAAACGAAACGATACCAAATAAAAATCAGCTCAAAATAAATTGCTAAAAATAAAATGAGCAGCAACAAACAAAATTATCAACAAAATGTACAAAAGATTATTTATAATTTGTGAAAGAAATAGATATAAATATTATATACTATAGAAAACCATGTTGAATTCCTTGAGTAGGAAACTCACTTTTTCTATAATAATTTAAAAGCCTTCAAAATTGTGTTAACGGTACTTAAACTTCCCAAAACCAACTTAAAACTCATTTTCGACCCCACAAAGTATATATATTCCTAATCTACACAAAATTTCTAATCAATTAGGATATTTTTTGGGGAAAAATAAAAAAAAAATTTTTTTTGGAAAAAAATTCAAAGGGGTAGGTATGGAAAATGTTAGAAAAAAATGAAGTGCTAAACAATTTTAAACTAAAAATGTAGAATTCATATTGGAGCAAAATCCAACTCAAAATGCTATGCCGATGCACAATCGGTTCAGTTTTGGCAAAGATATGGCAGTTTGAAGGTTCAGTAAAGGATTATTTCGGTATTCAAGCCATCCAAAGCATACATATTCTTAATTGAGATAGTTTTTTTATCTACTTTTTATCTAAATCCTTAACAGATAAGCTAAGTTTGTAAATCCTGTTTAGTTAGTAGTTAAAGTAGCTTAGATTCTGTATATATTTTACTAAAAAAATAAATTTATAATGATTTACGAAGTTCTTGAAGCTCTACAACTGTTATGTGCAAACTGAAACTCCCCAATTGCTACTGGTTCTTTATAGAGCATATTTGCTTAGACTTTGTTTTGTGGCAATTTCTCCATAAAGTTTCATATAAGCTTAATTCAAGTGCGTTTTTGTTTTTCTGTTTTTTGCAAATGCTTCGTAGTAGTCTGTGTCGCCAGCAACTAATTTAAATGCGTTCGTTTATCGATTCAAGTTTTTATTGAGATTTGGCGACCAGTTCAACAAGTTGTGAGTCGTGAGTTGCTGTTGTTGTTGTTGTTGCCCCAACCGATAGCTGTGGCGTGTGCGTGGCGACGCGACTTTTTGGCCGAGACTCTTGATGAGAGACACACCTACCTGAGAGAGGTAACCTCGTCACAGTGTACATTCGGTTCGGGCCATATTATTCATATATATATGTATATATTGTGTGTATATTTGGCCATGATCGCAAGCAAAACCAACAACATATACACGAATTATAAGTATATGAAACGCGTTTCATGCCTTTTTTGCATATTGTTTTATTTGTTTGTGGGTAGGTAGGAGGAGATCAGTTGTTGTGTTGTTGAATGAACGCAATGCGTTCACATCCATCTCGAGATCTCGAGTTTTGTGGGTTTTGTGTGAGCCAAGCATTTTATATTTAGCTGCTTTTGCAATCTCTGTATGTGCGATGATTAATTATTTGCTTGGTATTTATCTGTCTCTTCTTTCATCACGTGTTTTGTGGTCTCTAGTAGTTTTCTTCTTCTCGTAGGCATTTCAAATTGGCACCAATATGTCATTCAACAGTATTTGGCAAATTAGGCTCACAAAATGCCGCAACATGTGCGCGACACAATGTGTGGGAAAGTTTAAGAAAATTATATATATTTTAAACTGAGTGAAATCGCAAAAATCATAGGTTTTTGTATATAAAGCGAAGGTGCACTTTAAATAGACCATCTTGGGGAAAAAATATGATATGAAATTTATATTTTTACGAACTGAAAAGTGAAGAAATGTAGGAAATTTATAGAATCTGTGTTTAATATTTATGTTTTATACATTTTTAAATGTCAGCGCTTGACAATAAAAAAGGTATGCTGTTATAAATTTTAGACTGAAACTTATTCCGCATTCTTAGATTGATATACAAATGTAGGAAGTTTTTCAAAAATGTCAGACTTGTAACTATATCGTTTGGTTTGCACGAGGATCAATGAGTGAGTCATACAGTTAGAACAAAGATATTTACCCACAAACATTCATAAATATCAAACTTTTTAATAGTCCAAATACATGCATTTATCATGTCTGCGAAACGTGCACGATTCTTCACATTCTACATATACACATATATGTATCTATAGCTCAATATAAACTCTATAAAGCAGATGATCGCTGGCTACAATATTACCCGAACACGACGCATTTCTCGTTCATTTGCTTCCGCATTAATAATTTAGCTAAGAAAAACTAAACGAGGGGAGAAAATAACAGTTTCAGTGCCACGTTCAATTTGCTTGATGGCAATTTTCATTTCATAATTAGTTCATCTTCAGAGGAAATTAATAAAATGTGAAATGTATAAAAAGTAAATATTTTTATATACGATCGGGTGCTCTTCTATATATCAACAGCTGTTGACAGTTTTATGTCTATATAACATACATATATATTCCACGAATTCTTTTTAGAAATTTTGTATAATTAACATTTTGTTTTGATTTACATTCTTTTTTGACACATTTTCCTCATTCTCTTCTCTTTGCAGGTAAGCAAAAAAAACAAAAACGAAAACATTATCAAAACAAACAGAATAACATGTGTATGTCTGTATATAGATATACACTGATTCTGATCTGCGTAAGTCAATTATTGTAGTTTTCCCATAAACAACGACAAATTGAACAATTTTTCCAGCCAATTGTCAATGAATTTCAATAAAAAATCGAGAAATATTCCATAGAAAAGCAATAAATTTAACAAGAACTACTACGATGATTACTTGAGCGGCTTGGGGGTGCTGCCCCTTAACAAGACATCTTTTGGGCATTGCCAAAAATAGATGGCAAAAAATAAAGCAAAACAAACAGCAGAACTGTTGAATGAGCTATGAAAGCATAACAAGCAAACTCGGAACTCAAAACAGAAAGCAGAAAACAGAAAACTTTGGCTAGCACAACAAAATAATTAAAATATTTCGCATTAACTATGCCGATGAGATGGGATCACAACAGCCGACCAGGCACAACAAGCATGATATGCGAGGGTAGTTTTTAAAGTACCGAATTAAACAATTCTTTTCGGGTTATGAAACTGATTTTATCGAATACATGCTTCCAAAGCTACAAAAGCTACAACTATTTTGCATTCTTAAACTTTTAAAGTAAAAAAACAATAATTTCTTTCAAAATTATTGAGCCATAAAAAATTCACTTTATGCCACATACTTTGCTTTGAATTGTGTTTAGCTTATTTAGGTATAAACTTTTGTGGCAAACCTCGCCAATATCATCATCATCCGATGCGAACAGCAGAACAACAGACTTCCATTCTGTAAATGGGGTCCGATACAGTATGAAATAATAGTGGTCTCTGTTAGTGTATTGTTTTGAATTTTGTTGTTGTGCCTTCAATCATTGGCCTTGAATAATTCATGATAATTTTTGTTCCTTTTTTTGTTTTGCTTTATTTTTGTATAGTTTTGTAGCTCTGTTGAAATTTTCATTAATTTTTCTGCGTGTTCTTCTCTGCTTGTCGTTTTCATTCCTCTTTGCCAGCTTATTTGTTTACGAACTATTTGTGATAGAATGAATGAACAAAAGAGTGCCACACAAAAAGAAAGAGAGAGAGAGAAAGAAAGAGAGAGTTAACAATAGGTAGAGAGATACAAGCATTTGGGGAGTGCTGTAATGTGATAAGAGCAAAGCTCGTTTAGGGCTCATAAAAAAAGTGTCATACGGTAACAAACAAAATAAGAATCGTACGTATAATTAGATAGAAGCTTTTTCAATTGTTATATAAACTAGGCAAGTGTTGAAGTTTGGAACTACTAAGAGGTATAATTTAGCTAAAGAAATGAAGAAAATACGAACACTTCAGAAGCGTTTTGTGATCTAAGGGATTTAAACCCTTTTTTCTACCATTTTTAAGCTAGTTTATTCAAATTTTATTACTATAAACAATTCAAATTACACATTTTTAATTAACTTTTTCATAAAAATAAACTGTTACTATGGTATAGTTGGCTAAATCAAACGATAAACTAGTTCTTTACTACAATAATCCACGTGTAACTCAAACATATTTAGTTTTCCATTTCAAATTATGCGAAATACCTAGTTGTAAAGATTTCTTTGGAATTGCTTTGAGCTAAACAATATTTTTACAACTATTTACAGTCTGTCGCAAATGTTAACTCACACATCAACATGAGATCATAAACATAAATGATCATAAAACCATATAAATGTGCACTCAACAGTTTTTGAGTGCAAAGAGAAAAAAAAAGCGATCGGTCAAACAAATTGCATTGTACCAAAAATAAATTACTGCAAATGCAATTAACTCAACACGCCAGACACTTGAGATTGTCAGTCTCAGTCTGAGACTCTGTTTCTCTCTGTTCCAGTGGCAGTGGTAGTTGCAACACATGTTGCTGTTGTCTGACAGACACATAAAGCGTTTTACAACCAGATTGAGGATTAGCAAGTGGCACACAGGTAGAAGTTCTCTATTTAGCTAAATAGTCTCTGTGCCATACGGACAAACAGACAGACAGACAGACAGACAGGCAGACAGACAGTCAGTCAGCTCTAAAAGTCAGTGGCAGTCGGAGACTTTTGTTAATTGCATTCGAATGCGCAAATTAGCTGTAAAACTTGGCTAAAAGGCAAAAATTGGTTAAAGGCAACGCACGCGTCTTGGACAATTATCTGACAATTTAACTGTATTCAAGTCTTTTGTCCCCAAAAACGTGGAAAATTGCTGTCAATTACTTGAGGTTCCCTTTTGTTCGCACAGTCGAGGTCAGCTAGATAAATACACTCGAGTAAAGCAGAGGGAAGATGCAGAAATAAATAGAATGAGAGGGAACGAAAGAGGAAGAGTAAGAGATTATAAAAAAATCAATCCACAATATATTGATTTAGGTAGTAATTAAAATTGGATACAATCTTGTGTATTTGAAATTTCTCTTTATAATAAGAGTTCGCTTTTAAATATTATCAATCTGTAATAATCTGTTGAAGTTTAAAAGAGTTTTTTAAGGTTTTAAAAAGTATTAAATGTCTGATAAAGTTTTTATATAAAAAATATTACAAAAATTCTATAAAATTTAAATTGGAATGTGTAGCTATAAAAGTTAATATAATAAAAAAAAATTTGCAAAGGTTTCTTATATTAAGTAATAAGATTGAGGATAGTAATTATAGGTTCTTGGGAATATTTTCTTTTGGAGTTATACTCTTCTGAGTTTCTCTACTATAAATGATATAAGAGTTAGTTCTTCAAGTGCATTACACTTTTAACTTTTTAAAAAATTTATAATTATTAATTTAAGAAAAACTATAGATTCGACTGAGTTTTTTTCTTTGAAAATTTCGCACCCCTGTGCATTTTCCTATATTATAGTTTTATTACGAACTATAGTCAGTTCAACACAAACGACCTCAGTTCCTCTGTAACTCTCTCCCTCTCTCTATCTGTCTCTGTTTCGCTGTTTCTCTTTATTGGATACACGTGTCTGACTAATGACTATACACGTCCTTTCTACATGCTCAAAATCCAAAACAAAATTTAAATAAAATATATACAAATACATACTATGTATATATAATATAATATATATATCAGCGTATTATATTTGTTTTTGCGCGTGGCGACGAATCGGTTGAATAAACTTTTCCCATTGACCTGAATTTCTGCATTTTCAAAATGAAAATGAAAATATAAAATAAACGAAGAGAGCAACAAGAACTACAAATGTTCTTTAGTTGTATGATTGCAATTCGAACTTTTTATTGTATTTATTCAAGCTAACTTGCTAGATATCCTTGTAGCCATTTCAAAGAACGCTCACAAGTTTTGGGTTAAGGCTAAGAAAAGATGCAGACAATTGCTATATAGAACAACAAAATGCGAGTGTCGTGTATAATTAACAAAATGTTCCTTTGAATTTTAGCCGTTATCCAAAAAAAAGAAGAATCAAACAAAATTGTGTTGTGAGTAATATTTTTCTTATTTTCGGCAACGATCAACCTAATTTAGAACTGTCAAAGTCTTTGGCAAATATCTTTTTATCCCCACAATACATACGTAGGCTGAAGCTGTCAAAATTTCACGTCCCTCAATATATGAATACATCTAAATATATATATATATATATTATTTGTGTTTTCGATTAGTAGTGCTTCTTGGCACGCTTTTAGCAAAACCATTTTTTTCCTATATGAAAGGAAAAGTTTTCTCAGTTTTTATGATCACATCAAATGCGTCAGCTTTTGCTTCTGCTTCTGCTTTTCCCTAATTTCCCCGCTAAAATGTCGCGTGGGTGTAGTTTTCTAATGCATTTTAATTGCACACAAGTTGCAAAACACTTGCTTATATACTATATATGAAAGATTTCATACAAACTAATTGCCCAATTTCTTAGCTAGATTTGATAATTTGTATAAACATGTGTACAGTAATTAATCAAATTGCATTCAAATAACACTAATTGACATGTACAAGGAATCTAGTTTTCATTAAAAATAACAAGTGAAAGGTTGTCAGATTGAAATAGTTGTCTTAAATAGATTTAAAGATATCCCAAATTATATAATTTAAGTGGATTGGAATTGAGAGTCGCGTAGATAAAGTATTCTTCTACAAATCTGTAGTAGCAAATAGATAGATAGTCTATATAGACGTTTGTCTCAACTATTAGACCTGATCTTTGACTAGAAAGAACATAAAGTGAATCGCTAAACGGGCCTCTAATTAAGGCATTCATCATATGCATACTATATATGCATTTCTTTTTACCTTTTCATTGTTTTACATTGTATTTAATTTTTTATTGGGTTTTGATGCCAATATTTTGCTATTGAGCTCGTTTAGCATTTTATTGGTATTTCCTTTGATTGGTTGAGTCTACAGTCTGCTAGTTGTATGTAGATACAATTGGTTTATTGGACCAACACAGGCAGCAGACAGCAGACAGCTGTTTATAATATGTATATTGTATAGGAAAACTATCTATGATAAGACTGTGAAAACTAGATGCTTTTATTGTTGTTTTTGGTTACACGTGCCACACACAAAAACAACTAAACTAGATAAAGATAGATGTGTAGCTACTTATAGTTGGGCAGATACAAATTGCATAGTTGCTAATTTCAGTGCAAATATATATCAATTGGTAGCTCTATTTGCTATGCTCAAATAATTCAAGTGTATATTTTCGGCATGTCAAAACAACTCGCAAAATACAAATGCAAATAGATATATTTATGAGTTTGCTACCTGAGAGAGAGAGGGAAACGTAGAGATATATAAACATAAAATTAGCATACATTATATAGAACCCAGAGTATGCTTAGCATATGAATCTTATTCCCAACTCAAATCTGTTTACCTGTGTGTTGTGTGTTTATTGTTGTGCCATTTGTGTTTTTGTATGGCAGGTAAACAAATGTGCTAATAGTAGTTGATTATGATAACAAAACTTTAGACAACGTTGTTTTTCTGATCTATTTGCCTTTTGAGTTAAATCACGCAAACAGCGTGTGTGTGTTCGCACTGATAAGCGAGCCAGACAAACGGACTAGCTGATAAGCTAGCAAAATGATAATGTGCTGATAGTGTACAAAACTATAGACACAAATAGCAAAATAGAGATGCCAGTCTCTGCTTAAAGGTTTGACAAACAAAAAAGTGTGCAAAACAGAGGCAGTTAGTTGTACACGGCGAGAAAATAACGTGTATTTGTTACAATTTACGAACTGAATTACGCTCTTCAAATGCTAAAAACTTCAAACTTTAATTAAACCTTTATATTTTAACGCTTAACAATGTTTCAATAGTTAATTTTCAGTAATTTGATTTGATTTTAGGCAAGTTCTAACAACTTTTTTCGCTGAGTGTAGGAGCTAGAGCTTCTAAATTTGGCTTGCAGCTCCCATGTACCAGAGATATAAACATTGGCGTTTGGAAACGTTTCAAATTAGTGAAAAAGTCAAGAGCTAGATCTATGAGTTTTGGAATAAGTACAGAATCTCTCTGATATTCGTGTACGCTCATCTGTATGAGAACTTATGCAATTTAGAACATCTCTAAATGTAAAATTTTTTAAAATTTCATCTAAAAAATAAAACTAATTAAAATGTAAAAATTTTTTTAGTTCTCGTTTCCAAAAATAAGTTCCATAATATGTTGATCAACTGCTTTTTAGCGGTTGTGCTACTAAACTGCTGAATATACGCTATTTACTGCTGCCTTCTCGAATTTCTGAGCAATTTTGTTTTTTACTTGGACATTTGTTGTTTTTTTTATGGTTATTTGATTTGTTTTTAATGAATTTCAATTGTTGGCCATTTAGCAAAATACAGTCGGAACGATCGATCGATCGATAGATACGTCAGCAGTTCTTCACTTCTGTTCCCCCTTCAATAGCGAGCCAATTAAAAATGCGACCCGAAAATCAAAACAAATATACAAGCAGCTAGCTATCTCTTTCTCTCCATCTCTCTCTCTCCCTCTTGGGTCTCTTTCTGTGTGTGTTTGTATTTGGAAACAAGTTCTTGACTTTAAATTCTCAGCGATTATAAATTTTTCAAGCTGATGATAAGCAGTTTGCCGTTGTGTTGAGTTCCGTTTGCCTGATGATGTGCTCCACTGATAATGGAAAGCAAATGAAAGAAAAATCATCTCGGACAATAACGGTAAAACTAAAACATTTGCCAAAAAGTCCACAAGTTGTACAGCTGTCAATAACATCAAAGATTTTCTTGGCAAAACCAATTCTTGGTATGGGGGAAAAATGTCTAGAAAAGGAGGTTGACAGGTGTGGCGTGTTCTAGAACAAGAGACAGGATGTGAAAGAGACAGAGACAGAGGCAGAGCAGTGAAATGAGGGTAGCAAATGCACACAGTTATGGCATTCACTCTCCATGGTCACTTTAAAAGCGTTTCTAGCGCCTTGACTTACAAAACTCTAAGCAAACATTCGATTTTGTCAATGATTTTTACTTTTGTGTCTACACTGAGCAAATAAATCAAGTAATTTTCTAGTTTCGAAAGCTAAAGTCAAGTATTTTCAACTTTATTCGGGAGGTTATATAAATTTTATATATAAATCTACTGAAACTTGTAATAATCGCAAAGCACTTGCCCTTTTTCGCTCAGTGTATGCGCTATAGTAGCTTTATCAGACAAGTCCACCATGTACACTTGACGCTGCATTGTCTAACTCATTAGCTAAACCTCATTTTAGTTGTTTACACTTCTAAAACAATTAAAACTTGCATAACATTTTGAGTACCCCCCTTTTTCGCTCTCTGTAAAGTAACTAGACTAGACATGTCGGGGATAACCTTCACTAGAAGAAAGTCTACGGAGACTGCATGTCTACACAGAATTTGTTTTATAATCATTCACACATTTGTTTTTCATCATTTGTTTGCGTTTTTCTTTGTAATTTTGATGAAAAATTCATGATGTTTTCGATTGATAAGAGCTGGAAAAAAAATGCTGTTGCTCAATTATCTTATCGGTCGGTCGGTCGGTTGGTCGGTTGGCAGTGCAATTATATACAGAATATATTATGGACCAAAGTTCATTTTCCAGATGTTAGAATCCCTATTCAATTCGAACCCCCGTGCACACGCGCATTATAATGTGAATCAGATTCTGTATCGGATTCATCTGGTATATTTCTACGTTAATTGGTCAACACACTATATATACTGTATACTATATAGTGTATAGAAATTCTATAAGATTTTTTCCACTACTCTTCTTGCTGCTCGCTCGCCCCCCGCGTTTTACACGCTTTGACAGCGTGCCAAACAAATTCGTATGGGGGAACAAAAATGAAACAACAAAAATGAAACAAATCTAATAGAAATAATAGAAATTCTGCTGTAATTTTCCACACACACTCACACTCGCAGTGAATGCAGCGAGACTTTTATTGTTGCTAGTTTTTAGTTTGGTTTTTTGTTTGTAAACAAGAAATAAAATTGCCACACGCTTTTACAATAATTTATAATTGTTTTTGTTTAGTTTTTGTTGCACTATTTTTTGTTTTTTTAGGGGCTTGTGTGCATTTAATTGTCGTATTAAATTTTACAAAATTTAGAAGTTGTATACAAATTTAATGTAATAATATTTATTGCATTGAGTACAGACTATCTAAAGCATATTTGCAATTATTTTACTTGAAATTTCGATTGAGCTGTTGTGTAAAATTTAACATTAAACATTAAAAGTTGTATGTTAAAGTACCATTTTATAGATTGTTTGTATTTTGAACTATATATGAGATTTATTTACAATTTTTAGAGACTTAAACTCTCTATATATAATTTTGTATAAGCCAAAAACTATAAATTTATGCTGCAGCAAGCTTTTACCAACAGCAAGTCGGAATGTAAAGCTTAACAGTGCAAATGTAACTAAGCTGGCAAGCTGTTACTAACATTTCCATGTTATGTTTAGTATAACAACAGTTGTAAAATGTTGTGATGCACTAAAGAGTTAAGTAATGTTAACAAAACGAAGCATTGGCAAACTGTTGTTAACATAAAAACGCCACATTAAGCTTAACAGTGTCAGCTTAACATTGGATATGTTATTAATGGAATATTTAGCCAACTATCAGAGAAACTATGAGTGGTGACCATGCTGTAAGCCCACTTAATTCCCAAGAGAAGTTTGTTTTTGTTGTTATCTAAGAATTTGACGACGCTTTTGTTGTCTTCTTGTTGTTGGCTTATGTCATGCTGAAAAGTTTCCTACCTCTGAGAGAGAATTCTACGCAGTAGACGACGACATTATTTACAATCGACTTTCAATTTCTGGTCACAAATACACAAACACACAACACAAATTGTTCAGATGTGACAAGAGTTATGGACTTACAGTGTTATTTGTTGTTGTTTATACAAATGTGTGCAGTTAATTGTTTGTTTGTTTATTTGCTTGCATTTTATTTATTACACACACACACATATTTGTTTTGCTTTTATTTTATTTTTTTACCCCCATTTTTTTACAATTTTTACCGCATTAATGCGGATGTTTTTTTTGCATACAATTTAATGCCGGCTTTGTTTTGTTTTTAAAGGAAAATTTATAAATTATTATTTTGTATGCTATGCGTGTACGTGTGTTTGTGTGTGCTTTGCTGAGCTTTGATGAAGTTCGGAGGGCAAGAGGAAGCTTTTGCTCTGCTGCTGCTGCGGCTGCTGCTGCTGGTGCTTCTTCTTCAGCTACTGCGACGACATGCGCATAAAATCGATATGGTTCCCTATTCCACATGTGTTGGATTTTGAACACAGTGGTTGTTGTTGTTTGTTTTTGTACCTCATGTTGAATTTTGTGACACTTTGTTTTGCAAGCCCTTGAATTTTTGTACTTGTTCCCCGCTCTCTTTGCCTACATATAAACAAACTCTCATTTTGAATTTGTTGTGCTCTCAGCATAAACATAAAACGCAGAAGCCACCACCACCGCCAACAACAACAACAACAGCGATTCACACCGCATGTTCGCTCTACAAAAAAAAAAAGAAGCAAAGTATCTATAAGAACGCGTTGTGGAATTCGCTCACTCATACCATTTCATTTGTTGTTTGTCTTTTTTTATCATAAAATAAAAAAAAAAAGAAATAAAATGTCGTAAAGTTTTTGCGTCGTAGCGCAAAAGTGTCAAATAAACTGGGCAAAACAAAAGCAATGAAACGAAACGAAATGAACTGAAATGAAACAAGAAAAAAAAGACGAGAAACAAGCTGGAGACAAATTTTGTCAAGACATAAGCTACAATATATAAGAAGTAAATGCTTCAAAAATAACTCAAAGAGAGCCAGAAACTTATTTAATTAATTATTAATAATAGCATTCAAGTAAATATACCAAAAAAAGAAATGTGTAAATTATTAAGAAACGACTGGGTATACGGCGACGGCGACAGCGACGGCGACGGCGACAGCAAATCGCGTCAAAACAAACAGAGAGAGCAAAACAACAGAGTTTTGGTATTAAAGAAAATACTTGTAGATAAAGATACACACCCGTCTATGGCTGAATTTGTATTTGTCGCAACATGGCGTGCACTCTCAAAAAAAATCAGTAGATACACAGGCCGCACGCACTCTCTCTCTTCGATTGGTTCGCTCTGCTCGCCTGCTCGCTCAGTTGCTCTCTCGCCCCATGTTTGCGCTCTCGCCGCTCTTTGTGTGGCTGTGTCGTCGCTGCCTGCCATTTAATATAAAATCCGATGCTAATTGCAAGCAGACGTTCAGTCGCCAGTTTAACTCGCAACAAAACACACACACGGCAGAACAAAAAAAAAAAAATCCACACGCTACACAAAACAAAATTACTTTTACTACATTACAAATAATTAATGTTTAACTCTATTCAAATACAAGTATTTTGTGCAAGACTCTGATTTAAATTAAATCAAAAACAAATCAAATCATATCGAAGCAAAAGCAAACGTTTAACAAACAGAAAAAAAAAAGCGCAGAAGAAAAAAGCTCATTGTGTCGAATGCAAATGCAAAAAAAGCAAGCAAGCAAAAGCTCTGCGCCGGTCTCATAAATTAAATCAAAAGCTCTGCAGGCGAATTCAGTCATTGCTGAACTCTTGTCGCTAAAACACACAACTCTCAAATCGGAAAAACCGAAAATATCAAAAAACAATTCAACTGTGATATAATTTAAAACAAAAAAAAAGTAAAAGAGAAAAGTGTTAAAAAAAAACTACGCCCAAAGACTGAGTGAAAAAAACAAAAGAAAAGAACAAAACACGCTGAAATACCAAAAATTTAGTGTTTAAATAGTGTGTGAAAAGAACAACAGAAAGAAAATATCAAATATAATGATGGGCACAATGTCGCTACGTCAGCCAGAAAATTGGCTCTACGAAATTTGGCAAAAGGGCTACGACAGCCCATGCTACGTCATGGTGCCAAATGCAAAAGTAAGCAGAGAATAGCATAAAATAATATATAGAAAATGTATAATGTATATAAAAAATATATGTATATAATAGAACAGAGAGAGGGGAATGTGAGAAATTTCACCTTGCAATTTCTATCGATTTTTTTTTTGCGTACTGTCAAACTCAACGCAATCAATCTGTCAATTCGTAAAAGAAAAAAAAACTGTCAATTTCTATGTGTGTTTTTTGGCAAACCACAAAAATTCCTTTTATGCGCACAGCAATAGAACAACAGCAGAGAAAAAGACAAAGACAAAAACAACAAAAAAAAAAAAACTGAGCACATGGAACAAGTGAAGTGATGAGGCCGCCATGTTTTTGTGTAAAGTGCAAGACAAAAAAAAATAGGATGGAATGAAAGAAAGAAATAAAGAAAAAACCACAAAAAAACAACAGCAACTAGAAGAGCAGAAGCTGCATTCATTTTGTGTTGCTATCTCGCTTGCGCTGCATTAGACAGACAGACATGTAGACAGAAGTAAAAATCATGCGATTGTGTGTGTGTGTGTACTTGAACTACCTGAAATGCAAAATACCCAAAATTTCTGCCCATAGCAAAGAAAACTCCTAAGCATATATTTTAGTCCCAACAAAACTAATAACTGTTTCTTACTTTATAGCACCTCATTAAAATTGAATGTTTTAAGAAGAATGATAAAAATTTTAATTCTAATCTGTTTGCCGTACGATTTCAAAAAGAATTTGTGCTTTAGCTAATTTTTAATCTTTCTTTTATAATTTTTCTCTATATTCTTTGATTTATTTTTTTTTCGAAATATTATTGATTTTAATATAATATATAATGGAACTTACTTGCTTTGACACATTTCAAAAGTTTTAAAACCAAAGCAAATATACTGTGAAATGAAATTGTTTTAAAATAGCACATTTGACAGTTGGAAACATAAAATTGTTAAGTGCAAAAACATTTGCTGATTTCACGCACATTCGATGACTAAGAAACGCGTCGTAAACGCGCATGAAACGCGCGCGATTTGTCAGCGTGACTACAGAATAAAATGTGTTGCGATTTTTTGCTTTCAGAAGTTTTATAAAAATGTTTAAATATAAGTGAATTTACAAAGGCAGACGAATAAAGTGCAAAAGCTAAAAAGTCAGCTGATTGACAATTAGTGTTGCACGTGCCACTAAAATGCAGAAAGGGATGGGAATGAACGAAAGAAAGGGAGGGAGAGACGGGCAGTGGGTCTTTTTTCACTATTGCAAGTTTTTCTATTCAATGTCTTTTAATGGCTGCTACTAAATGTTGCATGACACATAGAGAGAGAAAGAGGCACGCGTGTGCTGACATTGACATTGGGGCACAACGAATTATAGTGCGCCCTCTCTCTCTCACACACCCACAGTCTGCGAAACACGCAAAACTCGCCAAGGGAACAACAGAGAGTTAAAAAATTTATGAATGAGTTGCACAGCTGGCAATAAAACAATAGCTAAAAAGTATTATTTATGGTGGGCAATTTGAAAATGGCGCACAATTATCGATCAATTTATAGCAGCGCAGTGTAAACGGTTAACACGAGCGCTAACAGCGCGCTGTACTACGATCACTGTTAGCCCACAGCTGCTCAACAGCTCACTGTTAGCTAACATGAGCTGCGTAGAGTGTGCTGTTAGCCAACACTCAGCGGTTAACATAGGTTTATTAGCTAACATAGCCAACGCTGTTAACTTGCCTAAAAACTTGCTGCTTACTAAACTGTTTCTTTTCTTTTTTTCCTTTTTTTTAGGATCTGGTTAAATCGCATCTCATGATTGCGGTGCGTGAGGAGGTGGAGGTATTAAAGGAGCGCATTTCGGAGCTAATGGATAAGATATCCAATCTGGAACTCGAGAATAACATACTCAAATCAAACATGTCGCCCGAGACTTTGCAACAGTTGCAAATGCAACTTCAAATCGCCGGCAGTCAGCAGCCAGCGGCAGTAGCAGCGCCGCCCGCAACGCCAGCCATACAAGCAGCGCCGCCAACGTCGTCCAACAGCACAACAACAGCAGCGGTAGCAACAGCGGCGACGCCAGCAGCGGCTACAAGTCCAGCGACAGCAGCAGCAGCGCCCATTATTACAAATGGCGGAGGCGCAGAGAATGGCAGCAGCAGCAGCGTCGCTGTTGACGCAACAGTGCTTGACAGCAGCAGCAGCAGTGTCGCAGCAGCGGCCAACGGTAGCATTGGCGTTAGCGTCACAGCAGCAGCAGCAGCGGCCGTTAGCAGCACAAATGGACCAATGTCCTAAGCAGCTGTTAACAAAACAAAAAATAACAACAACAACAACAAGTAAAATGCATTGAGCAATTGGAAAGTCGAAATATTGTCAATATATATATATATATATATACTGATTCACATATATATGTATATATATATTGTCAACTTAACTTTGTTGTAGTAAACAAACTAAAGAAACAAAAGCAAAAACAAAAAGAAAATGAAAATCAAGCTGCAAGAAATTATTGAGAAGGCAGCGCAGCTAACACCGCCCCGCCCCTCCCTTACCACTACTCCTCCCCTACACATCCTTGCAGAGCAGCAGCAGCGGCAGCAAAAACCTAAAGTATTGTACAAACAACAACAAAAGCTCTCAACACAAAGTGCAAGAGAGACAGAGAGAGAGAGAAGAAGAAGCATAACATGCTGCTGTTAAAGAAGCAGCTGCAGCGCTCTCTTTGTATTGCCGCCGCTGCTGCTGTTGCTGCTGCTGCTACTGTTACAGTAGCCAGAACTGCGCTGCAGCCGCCATTTTGTTAATTTCTCGATTGTGATATTTGTTTAACACATACCTTCACACACATACACATACACATACACACCAACACATGCACATATATACACACATAGACATATAGATTGCTAGACTGCGTCTTTAACAGCGCTTTTTTTTTGTTTTGTTCTTATATGTAAACAGAGACAGTGAGAGAGAGAGAGAGAGAGGGCGAGCAAGAGTTTTGTGATTAACAAAGAGAGAGAGAGAGAGAGGGAGTTGGAGCGCTGCTGCGCTACACTTTTAACATGCAGTTTAACATGCAACGATTCTGTTATTTTGTTAACATAATGCAAACTCAAAATACCAATCAATTTAAAAACTCAAAAACATACTTAAAATAATTAAAGTAGAATTTGAGACAAAAAACAAACAAAAAACAAATGATGAATAAATATCGTTGGATTGCAAAAGAATTATATAAAAAGAGAGAAATATGTGATAATTTGCATTGTGCATTGTAAATTGTAAAAAGAAAGTCAAACAAAATAACTAAAACAATAATGAAAAAAATGGAAAAACACATTTTGAGCAGAGTAGAAAGCAAATGCAGAGAAGGAAAAAGATATAGAAGAAGAGGAAGCAGCCAGCAGCAGCAGAAATAAACAATTTTTATGCACTTTTAATTCTTATAAATAAACAATAATCAAAACAAAAAAACAACAGAACAAAACACAAAAAAAAAACACTGATTATAAATGCATTAATAATAAAAACAAAATAAAACAAATAAGCAAGCTGCTAATTATTAAACAACTCTTAAAACATTTATGGAGATTATGCTATTTTCACACACATACAAACACAAACACACACACAAGCATGCATTATCAAATTAATTAAAATAAAAGATTTAACTACAAACATTGTAAATATATATATAAAATATGTGTATGTGTGAAATGTCAAAGCAAACTCGAAAAAAAACAAAAAACAAAACAAAATAAGAGAAAATAGCGTGCTAAAAACTTAAAAAGTATATGCAACACACAAATCCATAACCACGCCCCCTTTAAAGGCGTCAAACAACAAACAAAATGATGATGAAACTAAACTGAATGGTATAATTATCATTAAGCAAAGAAAAGTCGTCCTATATTATTTTACTATTATCATTGTTATTGCAAATATTTTAGTTTATAATTTAAACATATTTTGAATTTGTGTAGAATCGAAAGATTGAAAAAAAAATAACGGAAAATGTAAAGAGTAAATCTGTTGTAAGATTTCTGTTACTCTCTCTCTCTCTCTCTCTCTCTCTCTCTCTATCTATCAAGCTATCTCTTTCACTCACTCTCTCTGTGTGTAAAAGCCACAACTTCAATTACAACAACATTCATGTTAAAAATAGTAACAGAAATGTTAAAAGAGTGCAACAACAAAATGTTAAGAAACTAACAGAGAAAGTGTGTTGACCACCTGTCCTAACCCCTAACTTTATCCCCACTGCGCAGCGTAGTTGCCAGATAGTTTTGTTTTCACTTGCAAGCACAATTGCAAGCTACCACCTGCGGAGACTCCATTTGTCTAAGGTGATGATAATATAAAACTATAAAAAAGTTGCAAACTCTACACAAAAGAAAAAAAAAGAAAACAAAACCTTCTGGCAACTACATTGCGCTATCAATCAGGTGGCAACCCTGTCGTCGCAGCCATCCAAAACTCTTGAGTAATTGTTTTTAAAGAAAAGTATTCCATTTTTTGTTTTTTCACCCCCTCCCTATTATTTTATTATTATTATTTTTATATTTTTTTTTTATTAGTTTTTAATAATTTAAGGACATTTGTCATGCGTTTTCATAATTTTCATGTTTGATTATTGCTCCCAACATCATGATTGATTTTAGACGCGTTAAGTAAGTCTTTTTTAAGTCTAACTATTAATTTATTAATTAGTTTGTAAGCGATCAACAAAGGATTAAAACAAAACAAAAAAAAATAAATAAATCAAATGCAAAACATATATATATATATATTATTAAACTAAAGGAAACAATACAATTATAATAAACACCAAACAAAAATACAAATCAAGTCATTTTGTTTTATTTCTCAAGGATCCTTGAAGGATCCTTGAAACAAGAAATTTTCTACAGGATTTCATTCCACAGTACAATTTATAGGAAATTTTTTTTGTTTTTTAGCTGTAGCCAGGATACTAGCTGAAGGACACCCAAAGGACATAGCATTTTGAAATCACAGCAAGCAGGACTATCGAATGGCATTTTCAAAATTATGAAATTTTTCCAAAAATATCGAGCCAATTTTTTACAGGGGTAGGCATGGAAAAATGGCCAAAAATCACAAAAACCGCCGTAACTCGGCCGTTTCAAGTACTATCGGGATGTCCTTTGGCCCAGAAATAGTCCTTAACTAGCCGCTTCAGAATATGCAATCAAAAGGACGAAAGTCCTTACAGGAGCTGAGATAAAAGGACATTTTCGTTTAGAGAAAATTGGCTCTAACTCGGCCATATCCTTGCGTATCCTGGCAAGTCGCCAAACGATGCGTCTCAGTCAGGACTATCGACTGGCCAAAGGACATCCGAATCGTCCTGTTGGTTCTCGAGTTATCCTGGATTTTGTGTTTTTGGCCCGTTTTTCGAAGCCATTTGCCTGCAAAATTTTTAATGAAATTTTTAAGGGAAATTAAATTAACTTTAAATGGAAATCGATAGATATTTTTTTGGCTAGCTGAACGCAATGACTCCTGTCAGCATGTGCAAGGATATGGCCGAGTTAGAAGCAATTTAACTGAAATTTATATACTTGCAGAACTACAATATATAGAGAGAGGAAACCGTTTTTTTTTGTGTGTGTTTTATTTATTATAAATGTATAACTACTGGGTATCTGCTAGTCCAGCAAAGTGCCGTAGTGACATGAAAGGAATGCTACTAATACAGAATTTAAAAGGTATAATACAAAACGCTGAAATGTACAAACTAAAGTCTAAAGGAATTACAAAATATCCTTAGAAATCCGTTTCCGGACTTTGGGGTCGTAGATCCAGAACTTCCTGCTGACTTGCAGCAGTTGACAGTGGGGCAGCAACCAGGCTGACATTTCCCGGTAGATCCTGACCCTTTGCCGTCTCTTCTAACAGCGGCTTTGCAGGATTAAAGGACTTTAGAGTACCGAGCTGAGCACGCACATCCGATTCGGAGAGATGATGCAGTGGAACATTGGCAGGTACTGCCAATCGTTTTGGACTAGTGCTGCCATCGTCGGCCTTGCGTTTGTCGGGTGGAAAGACAACCTGAGCATAGGTAACTCCACTCTCACCATTTGGCTCCACAATGCTCTGGGCCCCCGAGGAGTCGGTCAAAGAGCTCGGCTGGCGAAATACAGCTGCCTCCGGACGCATTTCATGCGGAGCATCTCGGCGATGCATCGGTGATCCTGACGCTGCTGTTGTTGCCGTTTCCGGACTACCTCCTCGGGCCAGCATTACCGATGGAGCTGGAGCGGAAACTGAATCCTCATGCGGCACTGGAGCATATAGCGAGGGTGTGTAATCATTGTCCGTCACCTTACAATTGTAGAGATTGAGACCCTTGGCGTAGATAAAGACCAGTACGTCAAAGAAGACGGCAACGAGTATCAAGCTGGCTGTTAGTATGTCCAGAATATTACCGTGCTTCGGAGTCTCCCGCAGGAGACATCGCTCGTAGTTGGGCGCCCAATAGACACAGGTGGTACCTGTTGAGAAAAGAAAGGGAGATAAGTATCATCAAATTTAAAGCAATAATCTCTTGTATACATTTTCACAAACCCTATATACCCTTCAAAGGGTAATAAAAAAGAAAATTGATAGGATATTTGCTTTCAGAGCCAATTTGGTTTGAAACTTGGCTGCTTTAGCATATGCACAATATCATGAGCGATATTCTGACAATTGTTGCCAACTAGTTTGTAATGAAATTTAGGCTGGCAACGCTTCAGTTGCTTGTCTATGGCATTGAGTTGTGATTCAGTTGTAACGATTATATCACAATGGGATACAATTGAGTTATTCGGATTGTATAGTATATCTGAAACTGTTTCATACACCAACTGAGCATTAGTTTCTTCTTGTAGCTGCAAACGCTTTGCAGCCACGTTAATATCTTTTAAGCTTATGCCCGATGATTGCCAATTCATTGGAGTTGAACCGATTACATTTATTCGCCAACTACCGGGAGTACAGGCCGAGTATGATCGTAGGGATCGTAGTGTATTATTTCGACCGATCAATGAGCCGTCGGTGGCTATAGCATTTCCCTCAGAGACTCCATAGAATCTCAATGCTCTGCTACGCTTTTTATCGTATGCAATGCAGATATATAGATGTAGGGGTAATATTTTTGTCCATTTGCATAGGTTAAATAGTATTGCTTCAGGGTACAATAAACGATTATTTATATATTTTTGCATTAATTTATAGAAATATTTTGTTAATTTTCCATCATTGGCAAGAAGACGCCAATGGTATGTGATTATGGCATATATAGGAGGAGGATTCATTATAAAGAATATCCCTTAACTTACTTGTATAGTTTAATAACACCACTGATATAATTATTAATTATTGATTTCGCTTTTATTTTTTGCTATCGAAAGTGAACTCGCGCGCGTTTTTGCTTTGCTTATGCTGTGAGACGACAACTCAACGTTATCGACCACTGTGATCCGGGATTGAAGCCCAATCAAAATGCACATTTCAACTGCATATGTACTATGACTCATTCGTTGTGCTATATATAGCTACAACGGACTGATAAATCCCTTGTGCTCGCTTGTGCAAGCAAGCAAGCATCATTAGCGCTCGATTCTAAGCTTGGATCGTTGGCGTCGGGGTTGGGGTGTGGTTTTTGAAACCTGTTTTAAATAAATTATATTGTTTGCAAGTAAATGGCAGAAAACTGCGGTTCAAGCTCCAGCAGTGCCTTTAATTTACTTTTTTTTTTTTTAACGAGTTTTTACTTTCTAGACATGGTCATGGAAGCTGTTTAAGAAATTTTAACATCACTTTTAAAATATGTTATGTGCCAGCTGGAAAATTAAATAACTAACATTTTAAAATTTAATTGTAAATAAGCTTTTAAATGAAATTAATTTCAATATGCGTACATATACAAATATATATGTATATATGTATACATATGTCCATTTTTTATTACACTTAGAATCAAGTGCAAATAAGCTTCGTTATTCATATGTACATATTTCCGAAAAATTGACGCAAAAAAGAAAAATTATTTGCTACATCGAAATATAACTGATTGCATATTCAATACAATACAAACTGAATACATATACATATAAATACATTATTCCCTAAAGTATTACCCTCTCCATATAAATGTGTACACAACTAGTTTTTAAAAAGTGCGGGCGTATTAAAGTATTACAACTACAACATATTAATAAATAATTTCTTAACATATATGTACATAAGTAAAACAAGAAAGAAAATGTCAGTCGGGCATGCCGACCGTGTAATACCCTCTGAGCTTCGTTTCCAATTATATGAGTTCAAATTAGAGTAACTGCTGCAAGAACTTAACATGCACACATATTTGTGCATCTTTCTCGCTCGCACAGTGCAATGCACGTGGCTATGCCTTACTTGAAAGTAACGATTTTCGTTGTATGAAAAACTTTATTAAATATAGTCCGATTTTAATGAAATTTTAACAATCGTTTGATATTATTTGTCTCCAAGTATACGCCAAGTTACACAATTACACGTTAAGAAATAAGTGAGCCAGCGGCGTGCAAAGTTACAATAAAATTGTGCTTTTGCTGGGCAAAGGAGGCGTGGCATGCAAAAAATTTTAATGCCATTGTCTTTATATTGCAAAAAGCAACTTGCATGCCAAAATTGGTGTCCCTAGATATTATAGTTATCGAGGTATTCGCAAAAAACCTGTATTTTTTCCGAGGTATGTCTAGTTTTTCGCTTATTCTTGTATTGACTGACTAAATATGTGGTCGATACTGACTAAAACGGATATTGTAGCTCTTACCATCTCTGAGATCTGTTTCTTCATACGGACAGACGGACAGACAGACAGACAGACGGACATGGCTTTATCGACTCCGTTTGTGATGCTGATCAAGAATATATATACTTTATGGGGTCTGCCACGCCTCCTTCTGCCTGTTACATACTTTTCACAAGACCAATATACCCCTCAGAGTGTATTAAAATGTATGTAGGTTATGCCATAATCGACTCTTATTGGTTGAAGTCTAAAATATTACCTCAGTAATTCAATAAATTCGACTTTGCTCTGACGAGCACTATCGACTATAGCGATCTTCAATTGGTTTCTTAAAAATAATGAATCCAATCGTTTCCTCAGTACCAATCTTATAGTTAAATAGTGAAGAACAGTTTATTGCTCCAATAATAATACCGAAAATGCGATTAAAAATACTTCTAAGCCTTTACTCATATACTGCAATGGCAATGTTTCCAATAGGAGACTACATTGTTGGCATAAATTCGCCAATCAAGAAATCATGTAATATTACTAATATAGCAAATAATGGCAGTTTAAATTTTACATGCAAATCAAACGCAACAAATTATTTCCAAATAAAAGGATATATTTCCTTTGATAAAGATTGGCTTTACAGGATCAATTTTCTTAGAATTGAATATATGGACTTGAATGCAAATAAAACTACTAGGTTTTTAAGCGCAGTATTTAAGAATTTCACTAAGCGAGATGTAACTGAACTCATAGTAAGGAACGATGAGTATTTACCAAACTCTTATCTCGATTTCTTTTCATCGAACTATACCGACATTAGAGAAATATACTGGTATGAGAAAAAAGATTGTCAGGAATTTTTTCAATTTGTACAAAGCTTTAAATATCTCGAGAAGCTTAGTGTGAAATTCATAAACAGAAAACCATGTGGGGATCTACATTTTAATAATAAACATCAGATTAAGGAACTACAAATTGAGTTTGGGATCTACAATATTTCTTATCTTTTAAATAACACACTTCTAAGAGGTATGGACAACCTGGAAACACTTCAATTGAATTTTACCACGGGACCAGCTCAACTTTCAATTCCAAAGCAACTATTTCAAGGCCTAACAAAATTAGCGACATTGAGACTTATTAACGCCAACAATTTAATACTCACCCCGGAAAGTTTTCACTATATAGTTAACTTACAGTATTTTACTATAACATTTGAATTGGAAACTCTGTCAAAGTTTGACTTTGATTGTCTAAGGTAAGTTCATAAATAGCACTAGATAAATTTGAAAAAAATAAGTAAAAAATATAAAATTCTAGAAGCCCAACACTAAAAGAAAAATTATTGATTCTTGAAACAAATTATCCTAAATTTGTGCTTGGCTGGGACGAAAATATGAAAGCTTTTTTGTGCAAAACTGAAAATTATTGCATCTTCAATATGGATATTGAAGAAAAAAGATGCCCCAAAGGTTGTAATTGCCCCCTAAACCGAAAAGAGATGCGATTAATCGTACTTTGTAGAGATAATTTGATGGAAATCCCAGAGATTCCTGATCCAATAACTGGAAATACATGCCTATACTTCAGTAATATGAATTTAACTCAGTTGCCAAACTCTACTCTATACGGTTATTCAAAAGTTCGGGAACTTCATATCTCCGATAACAATCTGACTAAAATAAATGTTAATCAGTTACCAAGAAACTTGACATATCTGGACATCAGTAACAACAGAATCAAATATTTAGATTACGAAGTAATTAAATTTCTCTCAAAACGAGCAGACAAAATAAAAATGAAACTATCGGGAAATCCATGGCAATGTAATTGCAAGTATCGTGAAACGTTTGAATTCATCGCCAATTTGACTAATAATATCGAAGATCGGAAAGAAATTAAATATGATACAGAATACCTTAAAATTTGGATGTTTTTGATTAATATGGGATTTTGTAATCCCTACGTCTACAATTCTTTTGGATGTTTTCTTGGACTCGCTATCTTGATAGCCAAATACTTCTACACGAGGAAATCTATTATAATGTGGTTATACGAACGTGGTATTTTTCTAAACTGGATTTCGATAATGGAACCCAAAGCTGTAATTCCTCTTAAAATCGATGCATTTCTTGCATTTTCGCATGTGGACTTGGAACTGGTAGAGGAGTATGTGGAGAAACTGGAGAATGGACCTCGAGGATATCAACTGTGCTTCTATCAACGCGACTGGTTGATAGGTGAATCCATTCCAAAGTGCATATTAGACTCTATTGAAGGGTCTAAGCGGAGCATTATTCTGATGACAAAGAACTTTGTTGACTCTTCTTGGGGACTCTTTGAGCTGCGATCTGCTATTAGAGCCACTTCGATTGACAAAAGTAAGCGACTGATCATTGTACTATATCCCGAAGTAGATCTCGATAGTCTGGACAGTGAGCTGAAGGCGTATTTGAAATTCACCACATATCTGCGAAGAGACGATCCCTTGTTCTGGAGAAAACTCATGTATTCGATGCCCCATAAGCGAATTTATTGCAAACAATCTTCACTTGGAGAGAGAAGAGCCATTGAGGAGGCTCTAGCATAAAGATCTTCAATTGGTAAGTGCGATTGAATTTGATGATTGATTTTGAAATGATTTTAACTATGCAAATTTCTAATAATTTCAGAAACAACTTTTGCTGCTCAATAAATAAAATAACTATCGAAATGAATAAAAATCTTTAAACCTATTTCAACTATTTCTGCCTGGTAGTTTTTCAATAAAATGCTTAGATTGATGTTGGACTTACGTGTGACAAGGTCGTAGCTGAGGTGAGCGGGAACATATGCGAAGAGTCCCACGATCATCAGTTCAAAGGCAAGGGCCAGAGCTTTATCCTGTGGCAGGACGGCACGTAGGGTGATCAGAGTCTTGCCAATGGCACTCATGCCGACAAGGAAGGCGGCCGATACGCTGAGCACCTGGAAGATGATGATCTTGCTCTGACAGACGTCGGCACTGCAGGCACCAGGGGTGGCACGAGACGTGCCCTCAGTGTTTTGGGTCTGATCGCCCATGCAGCTGCAACCCTCGTACAGTTCAAAGCTATTGATGGCCGTCTTCTTGCTGCAACCGGCGTAGCAGGGTGAAAAGTACGTAACGCTGCTATTCTCCGGACAGACGGGCATGAAAGCAGTCGGAGTGCAGAGACACTGGCTGGCACAATACGGTTGGGTTAACTTGCCACCCACAACACCAGCAATGGCACCCACATCACAATTGATGAACACATAGCCCACATAGATGAGGACCAGCTTCAAACCCAAACTAATATTGATTCCTGTGATGGTGCGAGCCGAGAGCTGAGCCTTCGATATGACCAGACCAGCAACAAGCATGCCCACAGCCATAACCGGTGGCTTGAGGAAGAAGGAGACAAAGGCGGATCGCCATTCCTGTGTCAGACCGTCCTGTTCGTTGTAGGGCAGAAAGAAACGGCTCTGCAAATAGCCCTCCTCCTGCAGCGAAAAGTTGAGCACACCACTCTGCAGGAACATAATGCTCACAAGGTTCAGCATGAGCAGACGATTGCCAAAGAGACGCCTCAGCGATGGCCAGAAGGCCGTATCGTCCATGTACGTGGAGAACTGACTGCCAAATCCACGCAGATTCGTCTGCTCCATGATCCTCTGGGCTGCCTGGTGTATCACGGTTTTGGGCAAACGCTTGGGGAACAGTCCCAGCAGCACGGCACCCACAAAGATCAACGGAGCGAGTACAACCCAGCCAAGCCACCAGCCCACATTGGTTAATCCCACGCCGAGCACGAGAAACGATCCCACCTGTTGTCCCACTGCTCGTGCCGCCAAAATCACTCCAATCACAGCCGGACTATCCTGGGACAATGAGTTGTCATCGATATAACTCACTCCGAGCGTATAATAGGCCAAGGATCCCATGCCCAATGCCAGCTGCAGCACAAACAACATGGCCAAGGTCAAAGTGCTGCTCTGCTCATCCGTCAGTGTCAACTTTTGAAACTGTGCCAACGATGTGGAGCACAAATTCGCATCCACCAAGGCATTCTGCGACTTGACACCCTCCGCACTAAAGAGATAGAATAGTTATTAATAAAGTTGTATCTAAAAATTGTATATCTGCATTTACTTACAAATTCATTATCGAGGGTATTACGGCCACCACACAGGTCACCGCTTGCAGCATCAGTGTGCCCACTAGCCACTTTATCGGATGATACACATCCGCCCAGTAGGCAAAGGCCAAGGCGAATACAGCCTGGAAGAGTCCGCTGCTAACCAGCAGCCAATCTAGATAAATCAAAATAAATAATTATAGTAATTAGTTGCGATACCAGAATCTTAAGGAAACGACGTTATATCCGGAATATATAAATCAATAAATAATTATAGTAATTAGTGGCGATACCTGAATACGACTTTTAATTACTATACTGGTATAAAGAAACTCAAGGGAACGACGTTATATCCGGAATATGATTTTAATTTTCATAAAAAGTAACCGAAAAGGCGCTATGAGCAGAGTCGTTATAGTCTAATTTCACTGTACTTGTATTGTCAATCCTATCAAACACTTGTCACACCTGCGTCTTATGCAGAGAGCGAGAGAGAGAGGGAGAGAGCGAGAGACAGAAAGAGAGAGAGACAGAAAGAGAGAGAGTCCGCTGCTAACCAGCAGCCAATCTAGACAAATCAATAAATAATGATAGTATTGAGACTTTTAATTACTATACAGTTATAAAGAAACTCAAGGGAACGACGTTATATCCGGAATATATAAATCAATAAATAATTATAGTAATTAGTTGCGATACCTGAATACGACTTTTAATAACAATACAGTCATAAAGAAACTCAATGGAACGACGTTATATCCGGAATATGATTTTAATTTCCCTAAAAGTAACCGAAAGGGCGCTATAAACAGAGTCGTTATAACCAAATTTCACTGTACTTGTATTGTCAATCATTCAAACACTTGTCACACCTGCGTTTTAAGCAGAGAGCGAGAGAGAGAGAGCGAGATTGAGGGTGATATACATGGGTATACCTATGATAATTCTGAGTAATCGTAAGACTAAGCATTTCAGACAATTTTCATCAAAAATGTGCTGCAACTTGGGCCAATTGATTATTGTTATTGTTACACCTTATGAAATGCTATACATACATACACTACTATTATCTGATGACACACTCACTCACACACACACTTGAAATCATAAACAATATCGCAAAACTGATAAACTGTGGCTCTATCTGGAAAACCTCAGCCCCATTCGACCATTGAGGCCAACACAAAAAAATGACTATAGAGCGAATGTATTTTGTATTTTGTATTTGTTATACTACATTTTTTTTTTGCGATAAGTATAACTTTTTTTGGCTTACTCACCCACTAGGAGAGGATTGTAGCCGTATTGATAGGCTGCCTGTTTGGCCGAAACCCGGAAATACAGTTCACAAGCACCCTGTAGCAGGCCGGAGCAGAGCAGCACTATGATAAAGGTGCGGAGACGGGCATATTTCTGGCAGGCGGGACCACGGCACCAGCCCAATCCGATGATGCCACAATCGACACTGTCTGCGGGGGGAAAGTACACGGGAAATATCAGATTAAAACACATTCTAACACAAATCTTAATGCACTAACCGTCAGGTATATTATGAGCATTAACTGCAATCTGTGATAGATCGGAATCTCGCGTAGTTTGCGCCATTTTTCTATTGTTCGAATTCAATGTTTCGTTTCGTTTAATTAATTTTCCTTTGGTTTTGTTGTTGTTTTATTTAATCGTTATCATTTATTTAGTTTCATATTCGCGCGACTATTCGAACCGATTGTCGTTGGCAGACTGAGCACAGGTGTGAGCATACCGCGTTTTGATAAGCTTCAATTATCTTATCATAAATTTCATTCTTTTATTTTACAATTTTTATAGCGCACTTTACGCTCAGCAGTGCATGCATTTAAGCAGTGCAGACCCATTTTATAGCAACATGTTGCCACTCAATTGATTCTGCTACGCAAGCAGTGTAAAATAAGTGTAAAGCAGTTGATCTGTAGTTTGCAGCAACATGTACCCAAGCATGCCGAACTTACAGTTACTTTTTTCGCATGTTGCTTTTTTCTTCGCCGTCGTCGACGTGCACTACAATAACAACAAGCGGCAAAAGCTTTACATTTCGCAATGGCGGCTGCGCACATTTTTAGGCGTCTGAAAAAAAAACAAAAGCAATGTTTAATAATGCTTAAATTGTTAGCTATGTTATCAAGTTCTAATTGCAAGACAAATACACATTACACACTTTGTTTTTGGTAAAATATGTACGAGCGCACTTTGGCTTCTGTTAAAACACGAGCTCACGAGAAAACACTCCTCCCTGCACAAAATTTTTTCGCACACTAACCTTTCTGCAGCTTACTTCACTGAGGCGACTGCCGTATTTGATGCTGGCTGCGTAATGTAGCTAAGCAGTGCATTCAAATTGTATAGCAGCATGTTGCTTATTAATTGATGCTGCTACGCAAGCAGTGTAAAATAAGTATAAAGCAGTTGATCTGTAGTTTGCAGCAACATGTACCTAAGCATGCCGAACTTACAGTTACTTTTTCGCATGTTGCTTTTTTCTTCCTCGTCGTCGACATGCACTACAACAACAACAAGCGGCAAATGCTTTACGATTCGCGATGGCGGCTGCGCACATTTTTAGGCGTATGAAAATTACAAAAAGCAATGTTTAATAATGCTACAATTGTTAGTTGTGGGTTATCAAGTACTAATTGCAAGACAAATACACATTTTGTTTTCGGTAAAATACGAGCGCACTTTGGCTTCTGTTAAAACACGAGCTCACGAGAAACACTCCCGCCTGCACAAAACTTTTTTGCACACTAACCTTTTGGGCAGCTCACTTCACTGAGGCGACTGTCGACTGCTGGCAGCGTCATGTAGCTAAGCAGTTGAACTGCTTTACGTAGCAACAAGTGAACAGCAGTTTTAAAGGCATGGCTTGACAAAAAGCTGTTAGCTACAAGTTTTTGTATTATATTTGTAAAAAGAGTAAAGATTAATTAAACGAAATTTAAATGCCAAACAGTTGCAAATACAAAAACAAAGTATATTTCTCCATAAGCAAGCACTGCTATTAGTTTCAAACTACATGTCGAACGTATAACATTTAAGTTGCTTTCAAATCAGCATGAATGTAATTAAATTTTTATTAATTGTGGCAACTGGAGTTGTAGCGGATTTACCCATAACACCGCCAGCTATAATTTGGGGCGTAAAATTGTAAGTTTGTGCCTATCAAAACTAGCAGAATAACTACTAAGAGATATCTTTGCTATACACAGACCCAAATCACCGGGTATATTTGAATTTGTCAACACCAAAATGCTGATTGATATGCTCAAACCATTTCGCGAAAGTCATATGTTTGTTGGCTACTTTACTAGTGAGGTAAGAGACACTGTGCAAAAGCTTACAAGCATTATAGCACTGAGCTTTCGTTGCATTACAGCTGACTGCAAAGGACTTTTGTTGCTTGGAATCCGACTGCTTTCAATTTCTGCGACAGGTGAAGCGTTTTAATTATTATAGTCAGGTGCATCGACCTCTGACTGCTCTACAACACATATCCCCTGTTATCTGGGGAGAGAGGGATACTTTACTGCAATTGACATGCGAAAAGCATCAAGTACACGCCTACAATTTCACAGATCGTAATTTCAAGGAGCATGGTAGTAAAGCCAACTAACTAACTAAAAACTCTTTAAAGAATATTCTTCTCACCCTATAGACAACTTTATGCAGATGGTGTCGAATAATTTGACTACCTGTCCGCTGATACAAATCTATACGGCTCATTTTGAGGAGTTTTGGGCATTGAAGCGTCGTCACGATCGCTTCTATCGCCAAGGCAATCGACGTGAACTGGCCAGAAAAGCAACTCCATCCACAAAACCCGCTTCTAGTAGTGGAGTGGCCGTCTTACGACATCTTTTGGCAATAGTTGCCATTGATAAGATCGTCTTGGCCGAGGAGATCAAAAGGGGTCTACTTACCACCTATAAACGAAATGAAATCTCTATTAGCCAAAATAAACTACGATTGGAATTTGCGGATGGCAAGACCATTCACAATGGTTTTCAAGTGTTAATCGGCACTTCGATCGGTCCAATTAAATTAGCGGTAGTTCATGCGATCGGTAACTTTCGTATCTCTCGCATCGTTATTCACGACAATACCACATTTATACCCAGAGACATGTTCTTCTACAGCAAGAAGTTTAGTTTTTGCTGTGGCTGCTTCACTGCATACTCGGATCGTGGTGGGCGTATTAGTTTCTACTCGTTTCAAATGGATATTGTCCAGAATGGTAAGTGCTTAATCTTTTAAAAATCATTGAAATTTTCAACATTTTTGCACCTTAAGCTAGTTGATTTGTCACACTTATTCATTTATTGTTGTAGCAGTCATAGCTTTCTGCCTGCGCCGCCTTGTTAAGTTGGCCGCAACGCACTTTTCAGCATTGTTAAGTTGGCTGCGCCTTCAACTCATTTCGTCTAAGCTCTTGGTCTAACTAACTACTGAATAAAAAGTGGATAAAAATCAATAATTTATGATTTATAACTAATCAAATCGATTTTACTTTTCACAGATCATTATTCAGCACTGGATCCGGATTATGTACCAAAAAAATGTTGGCTGTGCGAATCGTTTTTAACACCTGGACTCACACAGGGAATATTTACAGTATTTTTACTGCTTTTCATATTATCACTGGGTGCATCGATGCTCTTTAGTATTGGACAACAGAAGAGATTCAGTTCGTCCACGACCCCAGAGTTGCATGTGAAAGGCTATGCAGAACGATAAACTTTAGAGGCAACTCTCGCACATATATGAACGATCAACTAATTCACTTGCTTACAAATCTAATCATGATGAACCAAAGGGGGGCAGCAAACTGGATAGAAGAGCGGAAGGAGGGGGGGAGGACTGCAAAGAAAGGGAGGTACATACATAGAAATATTAATAGTAATAGTGTCATTGTCGCATTTGTTATTGTTATGCTTATTTGTTGCTCTTTACATCGGCGAATAAAGCTCGCTTTTTGCGTTGAACCAAGTCGAATATGATTTGATTTGATTTCATTTGATATGATTTGATTTGATTTGCACGTGGAGCATCGTGAGTATCGGTTCGTATGAGTAACGCCGTATATTTACAGCGCGTATTTGCTGATAATGATAATAATAATAATGATAATAGCGTATTATCGAACCACAATTATCGCAAACCTCTTTCACCTGCCCAACAAAATTTGTACAAATTTTTGAAACGACAGTTTGTTATACGCCACGCGGCTGCACGGTTCTTCATTTCTCCGTACTCTGATCGTATCCGTAGAAAACGGTTTTCTAACTCTCCTTGCTTGCGGCTTGAAGTTCGTTAAACGTTTTTCGACCAATTAAAAATATAGTAAATAAAACTTAGCCGAGCCAAATTCAATTATACATAAAGTGCTTTCGAGTGCCGATAAGATTAATAATCATCCAGAATTTATTGCTCGTCTGGTGATAAAATGTAAATAATGTTCTTGAAAATGAAGGAAACATCAAAATAAATAGTTACAATTCATGTCGGAAGGATGTTTTTTTGCATTTAGTGAATTAAAAGCTGTGTCCTGAAAATTTCAAAGGAATTCAAAAGAGTTATCTTGTTTTACGTTACTTTAATAAATTTAGACAAATAATTTATTTAATTCATAAATACATTTACTAGATGTATACTATATTAATCTAATAGTAATTGTGATATTGCATTTAAACTGGAGCAAGCGCTATAAACTTTACAGACTAGAAGCTTGACCTGATTAAACATACGATTGGATTAACTGATTAAATAGTTTCATATATACTATATAAAAATCATTTTGAGGCACTACAAAACAATGTTGCCATATCAGTCTGTCAGCCAAATTTAAATTTTTTAAGTCCTTCAAATAAATATAAATAATAGAATTATATAGCAAATGATAGCAAATTAAACGTAGCACTGATATTAAAATAGTTGTCTAGAATAAAAGTTATGCTAGGTCGTTTTATAACAAAAATTTCACATACTTTATGCCAAGTTAAACAATGGTCACTTATAGCAAATTGATAACATTTTACGGCTCAAATTGTCAGGTTAATCTTTGTTATTGTTTGCAACCAATTTGCTGGTCATTTTCATTCCGAGAATTGATTATTTATTTTTTTTAGATCAGATGGGGTATACAAGTATTTATTCTTGCAACCTACTAAAAGTGTAGTAAATTTAAAATGTTTTATACACTTAAATAACAATTGAATGTAGGGTAAATGGTAGTCGAGTTCTTTATGATCAGCGCGGTAAACACGACTAAGGAAAACCTAGCGTAAAATTAGCGATAAGATAATGCCATTGTTGCCAGACACAGTCTCCCTCTCTATATGGAATACAAGTGGCAAATCGATCTGCGATCTACGATTTTCGATGGTTTTGCCCTTAAGAAGTAGCTATGGCAGTTACCTACCTATGTATATACAAATTACTCGATTTGTTTTAGATCGAACTCTCAGCATTAGTTGCCGATTTGCAGATCAGTTTATGGCTCTCAATAAATGGCCAATGCTAAAGACTTATCTAATCTGCGATTCTAAACAGCTGCCCAAACTAATCGGCAATTTATATATCGAACCATTTAAAAGTTTTTATATGCACTATTTGAACATAAGGACGAGTCATCGTTAACACACTTTTTGGAGAGTATCGCACGATATAATCGAATATGAATAGAAATTCAAATGGAAATACATGATGCAATCAGCAGTCGTATATAAGTGTAACATATTGTAATACCCTGTATTTCTTGCAGCCATAAATTCTAGACATTTTGTTATTGTTAATCTTATCTCGCGACATGCTCAAGTGCAGTCACTAACCAAAGACAAAAACCATTTGGACATTGAAAATACCTAGTACTACGTTTTGGCCATGGCTGAGTTGAGGCAGCGCCAGAATTCGCCACCGAGTCAATATCTATGTGGTTTGGCCAATTGGCATCCAGCTTGGCTACAGAAATATGCCACAACCAAGTCATTCATTGCCGTCTATGGCCTGTTGGGCACCATTCAGGCCATGTCCTACATGTACTTCATGGTCACCCTAACCACTTTGGAGAAACGCTTCAAGTTAACCAGCCAAACAACAGGTGAGTGTACCAAAAAGTGTTTGTGTGTGTGTTTAGGTTCAGGAAATGATTACAATTTGATTGATTTGATTGTGAAACTCATTAATCAAGTATTTTGTGTATTTCGAGTGTAAAAATCATACTCATTTCTTAATTAAAGTTTTCTACCCCTTTTTATGTTCAATTACTCGAGCAGTTTTTGTTTGAATAACACCAAGTTTTAGCCAAAAATTAATTCTTATAATTAAGTGAATAACCAGATGTTTATTGTGTAATATACAAACAATTTCTAGCTTTATACGGAATATAGATATTTTGGAATTGCCAAGATCTTGCAGTGATTTTCGCCGGTTGCGGGAAGGAGCGGCAGCGGGTATTACAGAGTCGGTCACGCACGACAGTTGGGCAATGTAGATAGCTTGGAGTTCCGTTCCCACCTTTTCCAACATTTCAAACTACAATATTTTTGCAAAAAATGCAGCGAAATACCATTTTACACTGTAAATTATTTAACATTTTCTATAATTCGATTTCTTTTCCAAATTTTCTATACCTACCCCTTGACAATTTTTAAAAAAATTTAAAAAGCTTCTTTTTCCAAAAACTCTTTTAATCGACTAGAAAATTTATGTAGGTAAGGAATATATACTTTATAAGGTCGGAAATGAGTTTTAAGCGTGATATGGGTAGTTTAGACTCGTTATTATCCCTTTCTATGCCCTCTGAGGGGTATATTGGGTTTGTCAAAAGTATGTAACAGGGTTGAGGCGTGGCAGACCTCACAGAGTATATATATTCTAGATCAGCTTCAACAGCCAAGTCGATTTAGACATGTCCGTCTGTCCGTCTATCCGTCTGTTTGTCCGTATGAACGAAGAGAACTCAGAGATGGTAAGAGGTAAGAGGTAAGAGGTGTTACACGGTCGGCATACCCGACTGAAAATTTCTTTCTTGTTAAACTTGGAATTACAATAATTCTGTCAAAACTGCAACTATTTACGGACGGATTATCATTTTAAACTATAATAAATTGTATATATATCTCTTATGTAACAGGCATTGTTCTTAGTGGCAATGAAATATCACAAATATTGCTCTCCCTAATCCTATCATATATCGGTGGGCAAAGGAATCGTCCACGCTGGATAGCCTGGGGCATTGCGATCTGTGGTGTCTCCTGTTTTATACTGGTATTACCACACTTTATCTATGGAGCTGGTGATGAAGTGCTGCAATTGACTCAAGAGTATCAGAGTAGTCTGTTCAATGTCTCTACGAATTTCAACACAACACTGGCTGTGAGTACGGGCAAAGTCAAAGGGTCTAACTAACCGATAAACTAATCGATAACTAATCAAATTATGTTATATACCCTATTAGAGTGCCAGCGCCTTGAGAAGTCAAGCCGGACAGTTGTGCGGTGTTGGCAATTTGGAGGAGAATTGCGATACTCTGTCCAATTATGTGCCATTGGTGCTCATCTTTTGCTCACAGTTTGTGTTGGGCATAGGAAATACCCTGTACTATTCGCTGGGTCAGACCTATTTGGATGACAATACCAAGAGAACAAACACACCGCTGATGTTATCGGTTGCCATGGCTTTGCGTATGATTGGACCCGTTTTTGGATTCATTGTTGGTAGGTTAACATATACGTAATAAATTTATATTATTAAGTTCCGCCGATTTTAACAAAATCTCTCTTTATACTTTTAGGTTATATATCGCTCAACACCTTCATCGATCCGAGCAAAACGCCGCTAATTGATGATAAGGATCCACGCTGGTTGGGCGCCTGGTGGCTCGGTTGGGTCATTCTAGGCAGCATGATGTGTCTGCTTTCGGGTCTGATAGCGCTCTTTCCCAAACAGTTGCCCAAACGGATTGATAACAACCGACATAATTCCCATTTGCCGCACGTACTGCGCGCCGAGGAACTGAAGCGTGAGGAGGGTCTTTCGCTGACCAGTCGATCGTCTTCCAATGCAGCTTTGGATCACATTGGTGCAGGTGCCGGCGGCAACTCAGAGTTGCCCAAATTCAAGGACTTTCCCAAAGCTCTGATGCGTCTGTTGCGCAACAAATTGCTGATGTTCAACATTATTGCTGGTGTCTTCTTTGTTTTGAGTGCTTCGGGTTTCATGACATTCCTTAGCAAATACATGGAGGTCATGTTCCACAAGTCGGCACACAAAGCCACCATTATCGTGGGTCCTGCATCCATTCTGGGCATGGTTGTGGGCGTCATAACATCTGGTTTGGTGCTTACCAAGAAGAAACCGTCGGTGAGCAAAGTTCTCATGTGGAATATCGTTGTGGGTTGTGTCTACATTACTGGTAAGCTTACAGTTTGCTTATTTTTATACCCTCTGAGGGGTATATGGGGTTTGTGAAAAGTGTGTAACGGACGGAAGGAGGCGTGGCAGACTCCATAAAGTATATATATTCTTGATTAGCATCAACAGCTTAGTCGATATAGCCATGTCCGTCTGTCTGTCTGAATGTCCGTCTGTCCGTATGAACGAAAAGAATCTCAGAGATGGTAAGAGCTACAAGTTTAAACTTGGTCAGTATCGACCACATATTTTGTCAGTCAATACAAGTTTCTTTCCTTTTTTTGATGCCACGCCCCATTCGCCCACAATAAGCGAAAAACCAGATATACCTCGGAAGAAATGCATGTTTTTGGCGAATATCTCAGTTAATATAACACCAAGAAACTCCAATTTTGGCCTGCAGATTGCTAGATGCAATATAAAGATAATGTCATCAAAATGTTTTGGATGCCAGGCCTCCTTTGCCCACCCAAAGCACAATTGCTTTGTAACATCACATGTCACTGGCTCACGTATTTCTTAACGTATAGTTTTTGAACTTAGCGTGTTCTTGTAGACAGATAATATCAAACGATTCTGAAAATTGCATTAAAATCGGACTATAATTAAAAAAGTTGGTCATACAACGAAAATCGTTACTTTCAAGCACGACATAGCCACGTGCATTGCGCTGTGCGAGCGAGACATACAAATATGTGTGCATTTTAAGTTCTTGCTGCAGCTACTCCAATTTGAATTCATATAATTGGAAACGAAGCTTAGAGGGTATTACACGGTCGGACGTGCCCGACTGAAATTTTCTTTCTTGTTAATATTTACTCATCTTAACTTTTCTTTCGTTCTTTTTTTTCATCTTTGTAGGTCAGATTACGTATGCCTTTTTATACTGTCCCGATTCCGTATCCATGGCGCATGTGGGCAAGTAAGTTTTATCCAAAAAAAGTAGCACAATGGTTTTTATAAAGCATATCCAGATATCAAGTATATCATTTATTGTCAGTCTATACGTTTCTATAGATGGTTATGAAAATTCTTTGTTTCTTCTTGACCAATAATCTACAGTAATCCTTTGTATTAATAAATCTATTTGAAACTTGTCTTAGATTTAACTTGACCACCAACTGCAATGCGAACTGTTCGTGTGAGGGAGTGAGTTACTCCCCGGTGTGCCACGAGGAGAGTGACACCACCTACTTCTCGGCCTGTCATGCCGGCTGTACCAGTTGGAATTCCGAGACAAAGGCCTATGACAATTGCTCCTGTGTAGCCGAAACTAATATGAATTTAGCCATCAAATCTGGCGCCTTTGAGCAATTGATTCAAGGATTTGAAACGACAATGCGAACATTAGTCAACACTGGTGGTTCGACTGGGGATGAACAGAAATTCAGTACAGATTTGCCGCTTGAAGGTATGCCCGATGAGGATCTAAATCTTAGTGGCGTACCGCTGCTGAATAATGACAATTCAGCTGAGATCGGTGAGGATTTTCTGGCGCGTAGCAAACGAGCCGTTTCAAAGTTGGTGCTAGAACCGGGCGTCTGTTTGAAGGGCTGCAATACGGCCTTCTGGGCATTCTCGATCACTTCGATGCTGATCAATTGGATCGGTTGCTCGGGTCGCATTGGTACAGTTTTGGTTAACTATCGGGCCGTTGCCACCGAGGACAAATCCTTTGCACAGGGCCTGGCCCTAATGATGCTCAGTTTGTTTGCCCTGATTCCGGGTCCAATTATCTTTGGTCGCATCATTGATTCCACCTGTCTGGTTTGGACCGAGACATGCAATGGAGTTGGCAACTGTCAGCTGCATGATCAAACGAAATTCCGTTTCTCCGTTAACTTTCTGTCCGGCCGTAAGTATATGGGTCTAACTCTCGCTCTCTCTCTCTTTAACCGTATCTCTTCTGCAGTTCTCACATTGTTTGGCATCTTCTTTGACTGGCTTGTCTGGTATTATGGTCGTGATTTGGATCTCTATGGCGATAAGGAGACCAAACGTCTCGAGGAGGCCCACAGAAGGGATCAGCCCATAACACCCTTATTGGCCAAGAAAGTCGAGTCCACGGATCGTAAATACTCAATTTCCTAGATTGATAAATTTCTCCATGCGCCTTAAAAATGTGTACAAACATCTCGCAGTTGTATGTAATACGGAAAAACACAAGGATTTGTCATACTATAAGTATATAGTATATATATGTATGTATATGCTAGGAACAAGCATACCATCAATTTTTGCATTTTGACTGTTTATCTAAAGTCTGGAATTAAGGCATCTTAAACTAGTTACATCATTGAACATGTATTAGTGATAAGCTAACATATATTAAAAGCGTTAATTACAGCATTGACGTATTTATAATAATTTCCTTTATATGTTTCCCACATTTTTTTAGTAATGTATGTACATATATATATACACACTAAGTTCTTTAATTTAACAAATAAACCAAATATAAAAAAAAATTGCAAACAATATGTAATTTAATTGATAATATTTTCGGCATTATTTACTGTCTTGCTTCCTCTCGCTTTTTGCAATGGTGCGCAGTTTAAAACTTAGATTTTGTTCTGAAATTGTCAGAAATTTCAAATTAGTTAGTAACGTTTCATTAACAAAGTTAAGATATACACTTACCAATTGTAGATCTTCATACTTGAGTATACTCAGTAGCGCTTTCTTCTCTAACAGAAAGCGTTTCGAACTGCAATTGTTTATGGGGCATCGAATACATGAGTTTTCTCCAGAACAAGGGATCGTCTCTACGCAGATATGTGGTGAATTTCAAATACGCCTTCAGCTCATCGTCCAGACTATCGAGATCTACTTCGGGATATAGTACGATAATCAGTCGCTTGCGCTTGTCAATCGAAGTGGCTCTAATAGCAGATCGCAGCTCAAAGAGTCCCCAGGAAGAATTGACATAGTTCTGTGTCATCAGAATGATGCTCCGCTTAGACCCTTCAATAGAGTCCAATATGCACTTGGGAATGGATTCACCTATCAACCAGTCGCGTTGATAGAAGCACAGTTGATATCCTCGAGGTCCATTCTCCAGTTTCTCCACATACTCCTCTACCAGTTCCAAGTCCACATGCGAAAATGCAAGAAATGCATCGATTTTAAGAGGAATTACAGCTTTGGGTTCCATAATCGAAATCCAGTTTAGACAAAGATCACGTTCGTATAGCCACATTATAATAGATTTTCTCGTGTAGAAGTATATGGCTATCAAGACAGCGATTACAAGAAGACATCCCACAGTATTATAAAAGTAAGGATTACAAAATCCCGTTAAAATCAAAAACGTCCAAAGTTCAGGATACTTGGTATTATATTTAATATCATCTCGATCTTCGATATTGTTAGAGAAATTGGCGATGAATTTAAACGTTTCACGGGTTAAGCAATCGCATTTCAATGGATTTCCCGATAGTTTCATGGTTATTTTACCTGCTCTCCGTAAGAGAAAATCGATAAATTGATAATTGAAATATTCGATATTGTTGTTTCTTAAGTCCAAATATGTCAAGTTCTCTGGTAACTGATCAACGGATATGGTTTTCAGTCTGTTATTGGCCAGATGAAGGTCTCGAACATTTGAATATCCATATAGAGTTGAGTTCGGCAACTGAGTTAAATTCATATTACTGTAGTAAAGTGATGTATATCCAGTTATTGGAATTGGTAACTCTGGAATTTCCATATAACTCTCTGATCTCGTACAACTTATAATGAATCTCATCTCAGGTCGAGCCAGATAGCAATTACAGCCTTGAGGACATCTCCTTTTATTCATGTCATTACTGAAGATACAAAAAGTTTCATTTGTGCATATTAAAGTTTTTATATCGAGTTCCCAGAAATTCTGATCAAGAGGATAGTTTGTTTCCAAAAACTCCAATTTATTTCTAATTGTTGGGTATCTGAAATTTTGGTGTAATGGATAAATAATTGCAACATTTTTGAACAAAATGACTTACTTGAAGATCTTGAACGGGAAAAGCGTAAAAGATTTTAAATTAAAGAACACTGTCAAGGACCGTAAGCTTATTAAGTCTTTGAAATGATCCTCAGTGAAACGGTCGATTTTACAGTTAATAAGTTTCAATGTCGTTAATTTTGTAAGTCCTTGGAACAGTTGCTTTGAAAGTAAATACGAGTGTGAATAATACGATGTAAAATTTAATTGTAGTACTTTCAAGTTTTCTAGGCCGGCAAATAGTATTCTATTTGAAAAGCTTGAAACAAAATTTATGCAAAATTCGATTCGCAGTTCTTCAATATCCTCGACATTAGCAAAATAGGAATTATTGCAGGACTTATCATGTTCGTTTCTATACGTCGAAGGTCTGTAGCAGACTTGAGATTGATGTGCAAGTTCATTTTTATCCCTGCATAGATGTTGCTCTCTCCAAAGTTCTTTATCAATGAATTGATGATTCACATCGTAGAAATTGTTATAATTTGTATCGAAATGATAATCGTAACCTACGATTAGAGCATATATGTTACTTTTAGTGCTATTCCCAAGCATGCTCCTTTGATAATGTTTTTCGGATATATCGCATGTTATATCAGGCGATTGATTATCTTTCCGTCTCTCAAAACAATGTAAATATTCTGTAGAATTTAAACCAGCATCGTAAACGATTTCACTATTCAACTGTACAGTATGAATATTTTCAAACAATGTTAACATTCTAAACGACATTTCCTTGTTAGTTCGATTGGAAATTGGGTCTATATATGCCGTTGAAATATTTAAATAAATCCAAAAAGGTAGATATTTAGAGCACATTTTATGCGTTGGAGAAATAAACTGTTCTTCACTGCTTTCCAACTGAATTCATACTGCCAATGCATTTTTATTACTTCTTCAAAGCAGCTAAGTACTTGAAATGGTAACTTGAAATTCAATTGAGTTCCTTATCCGATTAATAGCAAGTTCAAAGCCCAACGGACCTCAATCATGAAATGCAACAAATTCCACCCTACTCGATAAGAGTCAACTAAGCTTTAACTTATAATAAAATTTCAATTATTTTTAAATTTTTTTACTGTATACTCAAATACGACAACTATAATTTATTTCGTTGAATTACATTAATTTAATTTTGTGATTTTACAATCGAGCAATGGCAATGGCAATCTGAAAAAGTTAAAAATTTGCATAATTACTGACATTTCATAATCTAGGCTAGTAAATTTATTTTTACCTATCTGTAATTTTTATAATTCGATTTCATCAAAGGATCGACCCTCTGTCAGAGCAATGAATTTGTTTATGGGGCATCGAATACATGAGTTTCCTCCAGAACAAGGGATCGTCTCTACGCAGATATGTGGTGAATTTCAAATACGCCTTCAGCTCATCGTCCAGACTATCGAGATCTACTTCGGGATATAGTACGATAATCAGTCGCTTGCGCTTGTCAATCGAAGTGGCTCTTATGGCCGATCGCAGCTCAAAGAGTCCCCAGGAAGAATTGACATAGTTCTGTGTCATCAGAATAATGCTCCGCTTAGACCCTTCAATAGAGTCCAATATGCACTTTGGAATGGATTCACCTATCAACCAGTCGCGTTGATAGAAGCACAGTTGATATCCTCGAGGTCCATTCTCCAGTTTCTCCACATACTCCTCTACCAGTTCCAAGTCCACATGCGAAAATGCAAGAAATGCATCGAATTTAAGAGGAATTACAGCTTTGGGTTCCATTATCGAAATCCAGTTTAGACAAAGATCACGTTCGTATAGCCACATTATAATAGATTTTCTCGTGTAGAAGTATATGGCTATCAAGATAGCTATTACAAGAAGACATCCCACAGTATTATAAAAGTAAGGATTACAAAAGCCCGCTAAAATCAAAAACGTCCAAAGTTCGAGATACTCTGTATCGTATTTGATATCATCTCGATCTTCGATGTTATTTGTAAAATCGGAGATGAACTTAAATATCTCACGGTATTTGCAATTGCATTTGAATGGATTTCCTGATAGATTCATTATTATTTTGCCCGCTCTTACTGAAAGAAATTCGAGTACTTTTGAGTCCAGATATTTCAAACTATTGTTTCTTAAGTCCAAATATGTCAAGTTCTCTGGTAACTGATCAACGGATATGGTTTTCAGTCTGTTATTGGCCAAATGAAGATCTCGAACATTTGAGTATCCATATAGAGTTGAGTTTGGCAACTGAGTTAAATTCATATTACTATAGTACAGTGACGTATATCCAGTTATTGGAACTGGTAACTCTGGAATTTTCATACCAATCTCTGATTTTGTACAACTTATTATGAATCGCATATCAGGTCTGGTCAGATAACAATTACAACCTTGAGGACATCGGGCTTTATTCCTGTCCATACTGAAGATACAAAATGTTGAGTTTCGGCAAATAAAGGCCAGTATGCTGATGTTCTTCGGATTTTGTTCGAAGGGATAATTCGTTTCCAAGAACATTATTTGATTTTTTACAGTTGGAAGCCTGAAATTACATTTTTAGAGTTCATATTTACATTAGGTATCTTTATAGTAATATTTTTCATATTCACTTACGCAAACAAGTCGAAATTGAATGGGTTATTTGTACCGAATTTGTTTATAATAGTCAGATACCGTAAATTTGTCAAATATTTAAAATCTTCCTCTATAAAATTTTTGATCTTGCAGTTTATAAATCTTAATGAAAACAATTTTGTTAAGCCTTTAAACAGTTGAAATATCCAAATAATTTCAGTTGGTTTTTGAATACTGATCTCTAATATTTCCAAGTTCTCCATGCCGTTTAGAAATTTATTATTTAAAAAGAATGCAATTGTTTTATAATTAACTTCGATTCGCAGTTCTTTAATCTGTTCTAGATTAGTAAAATAAAATTGACTGAATGTAGGTCTTCTATATAGAATCACATCCAGCTTGGTTAGATATTTGAACTTTTGTGCAAAATGATTTAATCTCTGATTGTTTTTTGTCTCTTCATGCCAGATTAATGTATTGACATTGGTGAAATTCGATAAGAAGTAATCGAGCAGGGAGTTTTCTAAATTTGCAGAATGCCTAATAACGAGTTCATTAACATTTGTTTTAGTGCAGTTATTTAGTAATTGCTGATGATAATCCTTTTCACTTATACCACAATTTGTTATATTAAATTCGGAATATTTTAGTTTCTCAAAACAATGGAATATGTTAAGCGATTCTTGATTGGTATGAAAAGATCCATGAATTGCAAAACTTTCATCATTCTTGCATACAAATTTCACAGTTGCTCCGCTAAGGTTGAATTTACATTGTCTAATATACGAATTATGGAATTTTGGATCATCGAAAATTGTTTTTTTTATTATATCGTTATGTTCGATTATAATTTCCGTTGCAAAGTACGAGTTAAGACAAATTAATAGAGCTAATATTTTTGTTAGCATCTTAAACTACACGGTTCAACGCTTGTATTGCGACTGGGAAAGCAAAAGGATTACTAAATATATAAATAAGTCAAGTTAAATCGTTATAATCGAGAGCACTTTTCCTATCTTTCTCATTGCCTCTTTACATAACAGGGCTAAGAAATATATAATATATAGTGCTCTGACCGATAAGAGTCGGCTACTGCCATACTATTGCATATAAAAATCGTATTAGTTAGCACCAGTAAAAATAACAACAAGTTTAATGTGCATTCTACAATAATATGCATGAAAATATACAACTTTATCTTGATACCTATGCACAATGCACAGGACGGCACTCTGCTGCAGCGCGGCCGTCACACGCAGAGCGTAAACAATCGGGTGTTTTCGGCCACACTGTTTCCGTTCGTGTGAAGTAAGATGCGGGCGTTTTATAATTCTTAGAAGTAGATTGTCGCAGACCGATTTTTTATACCCACTGAGGAACATATTGGGTTTGTGAAAAGTATGTAACAGGCAAAAGGAGGCGTGGCAGACCCCATAAAGTATATATGTATATTATTGATCAGCAGCCGAATGGATATAGCCATGTCCGCCTGTCCGTATGAACAAACAGATCTCAGAGATGGTAAGAGCTACAAGTTCAAAGTTGGTCAGTATCGACCACATCTTTAGTCAGTCAATACAAGTTTTTTTGATGCCACGCCCCATTCGCCCACAATAAGCGATAAGGCAGACATATCTCGGAAAAAATACATGTTTTTGGTGAATATCTCAGTTAATATAACACCTAGAAACTCCAATTTTGGCATGCAGGTTGCTAGATGCTATACAATGATAATGTCATCAAAATGTTTTTGGATGTCACGCCTCCTTTGCCCAACAGAAGCACAATTGCTTTGTAACTTCACATGCCACTGGCTCACTTATTTCTAAACGTATAGTTTTGTAACTTGGCGTATACTTGGAGACAGATAATATCAAACGATGCTGAAAATTGCATCAAAATCGGACTATAATCAAGAAAGATAATATACCCTAAAGCTTTGCGATGCACAGCCATGTGCCTTACACTGAGCACTGCTACAGCGGCAACGTCAGACAAGTATGTAACAGACAGAGGGACGCCATCAAATATATATTAATGTGCTACACAATCCGAGAATCGTAAAATAAACGGCATATAAATTTTTGGTTCGTTTTCGTTATCATTTTTTTTTTATATATATTTTTTTCTTGCTTTTTATTGATAAAAAATGTTCAAATTTATACGGATTTCTTTTAGTTTGTTTTTGTTGTTGTTTTGTTTTGTCAATATGTATATATTTAATAATATACACTTAATGTTGTATAAATATTCCCGTATTCTCAATTTTGTTTTGTCTATATAATTTCTATTATTTCGTTTTGTATCTGTATTTTCATACAGTTTTTTTTTGTTTTTGTCTTTTATATTTATTTATCAGTTGCATAGTTCTTTTTTCGTATTATGAATGTATAATATAATATATATATATATATTCAATTTAGTAAGTGTCTTGAGAAACATTTAAATATCATCATTATTTAACTGTCAGAGAGTTTTTTAACAATTGTGTTTTTTATTCAATAATTCCTTTGCTCGCCCTGTTTGCTTTTTATGTTTATGTTTAAAGAGAATGCGCGAAAAGCGTTTAAAAAGCAGTTGTTTTTGTTTATGTTTTTATTTTAAGTTAAATACAGTGTTTGGTTTAAGTATGTTTGAAGTTAATTAAATTAACTCAAATATGGGCAACTCTGTTTTCGGCTTGGTGTTTCAAAAATCTCTTGAACACCTATATAATTGTATGTTATATACTGTGTAAAATGGTAACAACTTTTATAATATTCAAATGAAATGGAAATAACTATGTTAGCTGAAAATAAATAATAGATAAATCATAATACAACTGCAGATCGGATCGCTGATAATTTGTAGCTCATAACGTGAGAGTAGCTGAAACCGTCTTGGCATTTTGGTCCGGAACATATTGGAGCGAAGGCGGAAAACAAATTTTTTAAAATCATAAAAAATTATATTATTTACAGTCAGCACAACTTTAATGCGTACAGTAGTTTTGGTAAAGTACTTTTGGTGCTGACTGTAGTTGGCGAATTGTACAATCGAGCGTACCGACTGTAAAATACCGTGTACCTTATGGGGTGTAATCGCATATATCAAGTGCACAATGTGAGAGTTAATGAAATTTCATTTTTCCCTTTTAAAATTAATTTTCGCGCGATATATGCTATGGAAACTATAGCTTATAATGGTCTGATTCTATGCATATGTATATAACAATTATAACATACACATATTGTGTGAGTTTTGTTGAAATATTTTTAAAAAACAAAACAAGTTTTCAAAGTAAACATAAATGTACATCTGTTGCAAACTACGACAGCTATAGGATATAGTGATCCGATTCTAAGAAAATTTAGTATGTGCATATAAAATGATGGCGCAAACAAAATCCATGAGTTTAGTTAAAATAATTCAATAACTTTACTTGTTTTGCGATTTAGAAAACGATTATTCACAAATTCCGGGGAGCGGTAAGAGACGATTCCAAAAATTAATACCGACTATAACTACATGCAGCATAGACGCACATACAATCCAAATTTGTTGGCTCTAGCAGTCTCTGAGATCCAGTTGCTTTAGCACCTCTAACCGTACGGACAAACAGACATTTGAGCTAGTATTTTAAACCTAATTTAAAATAGATATTCAAACTGTTTCCCCTGACAAAAAAACAAAAGTATTTTGTATTTTTCATTAAGCACAATCCAAATTTGGTGGCTCTAGCTCCTTTAATCTCTGAGATCCATGTGCTTAAGCCGTGCGGACGAACGGACAATGAGGTAGTATTTTAAACCTGTTTCGCCCGACAAAAAATCAAAGTAATTTTTTTTATTTCATTAAGTACACGGTCTAAAAATCATATACAACATTTTGTGTGTTTCGTGTTCTTTGTTTTTATTTCTTTGCACAAAATAATTTGCATAAAAAAAAAAAATGTATTCTTTAATTCGGTATTTAGCTGAGTTTTTTGTTGCCGTCAATTAACTAAATAAATGTTTTTAAATATAAAAAAAACACTCAAACATAATTATGATTAATATTAAAAATAATAAGAAAAAAGAAAAAAAGTGTATAAAATTATTGTTGTGGATCCGTTTAATATTTTTTTATGTTTTCAGTAGTAGTTAGCAGTAGTTTCATCATTTTGAGCTTACAAATCAAATCAAATCGAATCGAAGTGAAAACGTTCTTCAAATTGCAGCTTAAACTTAATTTAAGCGTTTCTTTTCGTATTTTATTTTATGTTTCGTTTTTTGCTTTTTATGTAGTTGTTTTTGATAGCATATAATATTATATATAGACATTAGCATTGATATATCCATAACAAAAGAAATAAATGTATATAAATGAAAGGCAGAGAAGCAAATAATAACATAAAGAGGTGAGGAGGGGGCTACAGCGTAGAAAACAGAAAAAAATTGGCAACTATTTTGTTGTTTTGTTTAACTTGTTTTATGTTTGTTTGTTTGCTTTGTTGTATAAATATAAAAATTGTTAAGCTTGCAGCTTTAGTTTTAAAAAGTTTACGACTCGCTCTCTCTATATATAGTATATATATATATATGATGATGCCTAGGTTATATATAGATATATATATATATATATAAACCGATAGCTGCAGCTGCTCCAAATCATCTTGGCCACAAACAAAAACCAATTACCAATAATTATATATGTAAGTATGTTTGGTGCTCTCAATAATAAACTGACAATAACTCTCTCTCTTTCACTCTCTAGCTCTCTATCTCTCATTTGCTCTCATACATATATATATATAGAGTGTTTTATATATATAAAAAGTACATCTTTGTTATGCTCTTCACTTCTTTTTAGTTATACATAAGTTATATAGTTTATATAGCATATATATATAATGCATTTCTCTCTGTGCCAAAACTATTTCTCACTTTATGTTTCGATTCGTTTGCTATTTGTTTTTGCTTTTCTTTATCTTTATATACTCTTGCTATATAAAAAACCTTCTCTAATCAAATTGCTATTGTTGCTTGTTTGTTTTCTTTGCTTGCATACATAATAATAATAATAATATTTTGTGGTGAAAGTAAAGTAAAAGTGTGTGTTGTTGTTGTGTGTGTAGAAAGCGTAGCTGTTGTTGGCGTTTATCATTTCTCTGTCATCGGGTTTACTCGTGCTTACTGCTTTACTTATTGAATGAAAAAGCCGCAGTGAAAGAGACGCGGGGTTTTCGAATATATAGCTGGGCTCAATTTATTCGATCACCTTGAGTACCTTGCCAATGGCAATGGTTTTATCTACAAAAGAAATAGAACAATGAGTTAAATAATAAATTTAGTTTTAAAGATTTTTATTAAAAAAAAACTCACTTTCATCTCTCAGCGTAAAGCGTCCCATTTGTGGAAAGAGCTTAAATTGTTCAAGGCAAATCATTCCGTAGCATTCAATGCGCATTATAGCCACCTGATCTTGTTTAACGAATCTTGGACGTGTTTTTGATTTCTCACCAGTCTTTTTGTCGACCAAACAGATGAGGGCCTAACGAAAAAAATACATTTTAATCTATTAATAGTTACAGTTTATATATAACATACTATATGTTAGATAACATACCTTCACCGTTACTTCTTCAGCGGCACAATGTATGTGCATAACAGCCGAATAGCCCGCACAGATAATTGATTTGTGTTCTAAGATTACGACCTGAGCATCAAAGATTTTGCCCGTTTTAATGGGATTTGTGGCATCACAGAGCACAAAACCAGGTGAAACATCCTCCTCCTCAATGCCCTTAAAACACACAAACACAAAGTTATTATATAAGTTAGTTTAATCCACATGTTAGATATATCTGTAAATACATACTTTCAGCTTGATTTTGACATTCTCGCCGGGACCCACAGAGGTTACCTCGTAATCATCGGAAAACAGTTGATCCACTGCAACTTGCGTCTGAAAATATTGAAAAAAAAGTTGTTTGAAATTGGTAGCATAGGATTTCTATATTATTAGAATCAATCTTTAGAACATTTGCTGCAGCTTGTTGCTATAAAATAATTTTCCACTCGAAAATAGCTGCAATTTTGACAAAGTTTTTGTAGTTCAAAGTTTAAAAAGAGATGACTAGGGGACTTGACGTGGACTTGAACTGGCAACTGCAGTGTTAACAGCAGGCAACTTTACTTTCATATGCGCTGTTGTCAAATTTCAACAATATTGAAATGCGCTGTTAGAAGCAGCTGAAGCTTGAACTGTTATCGAAGTTACAATTTTTAAAATGGCTACTAAAGGCACTTAAACTACCCATAACTGCCCTAAAAACTCATTTGCGGTCCTATAAAGTATATATATTCTGAACCTATACAAATTTTCTAATCGATTAGATTAGTTATTGGGAAGAAAATTAAAAATTTTTTTTTTTCATTTTTCGAAAAATTGTTAGTATGCAAATTTTGCAAAATTTTGAAAAAAAATCAAAATCTAGAAAAGCTTAAATTTTTGATGCAGAATTTATTATTTGGTAAACTTGAGTGTAAAATTCGCTCGCCTATAGCTGCATTTTTGGCTAAGATATCGAAGTTTAAAGTTTTAAAAAATCGTGATAATGGAATTTAAAGCTAACTTAACTGTCTAAACTCTTGAGCAAGTTTGACAGTGTAATAGCCGCTGCCTCTCATTACGTTGATGTGATATTTAGGCTTATATTTAATTAAATTTAATAAATTACCAAATAAATGAAATGAATTACCAATAAATGAAAAGTTAAGTGAAATAATACACCTAACCTAATATATATGAAGTAAATCAAAAATAACATATATAATCTATTTGCTAAAACTAATTTCAATCTGTCAATTCATTACGTTTATATACTTGTTAATTGCTTAGCTAACATTTGCCTTTAACTTTTACGTTACACCCTATTCTATATAGACATTCCCTATACTTTTACATACCCGATTTGGCATAACGAGCAAATTTTGTCCTTTGCGCGCAGTTCCCGACTCCACTTTGCCCATGACAACGGTGCCCATGTCCTTGTATTTATCGACAATGGGCATTATGAATGGACCATCCTGATTGCGATTAAGGGAGGGCAGCTCATCGATGAATGGTATGAAGGCGGGACCACGATACCAGGGGCACAGTGTCTCGGGTATTTGATCCTTGAGACCATAGCCGCTGAGGCCCGAGCAAGGCATAAAGGTAAGATCCTTGGCTGGATTGAAGCCCAGCTTCTTGAGGTATGGTAGTATCTTGTCTTTGCATTCGTTGTAACGCCCCTGATCCCAATTAACGGTCGGATCATCCATCTTATTGACCAGCACAACCAAATGCTTAACACCAGCCGTTTTGGCCAACATCGCATGCTCACGCGTCTGTCCGCCACGATCGAAACCCGTCTCGAATTCACCCTTGCGTGCCGATATAACCAAAACAGCGAGATCTGCTTGCGCCGCACCACCAATCATATTCGGTACGAAACTCTTGTGTCCTGGCGCATCCAAAATGGTGAAATGTTTGCGATCTGTTTCAAAATAGGCACGTCCCACTTCTACGGTTTTGCCCTTGTCCCGCTCCTCCTGATTTGTGTCCAATGCCCATGAGAGATACCAACTCTCACGGGATTTCTCGCGTGCCTCTCGCTCATATTTCTCCAGCGTACGTTTGTCCACCATGCCAGTTAGTGACATGATTTGTCCACCAATTGTTGATTTACCAGCATCTTGGGGAGTTCAAAAGATTCATTAATTTTTATATTGTCTTTATATCCGTTTTAGCCAACTTACCAACATGTCCAATGAACACAACGTTCACATGCTCCCGCTTGCTTCTGTTTTCCTCCACTTTGACGACCTTCTTCTTTGAGATTTTCGGCGTTGCTTCGCCCTCCGCAAATTCATCGTTCTCCACCTCCTCATCCTCGGGTGTTATGATCGCATCGTCTTCCACATCCCAGCTATCAGCAGGATCGGTTTCTATAATACATACAAAAGTTGGGAGTTACTTAATCGTTTCAATTATAAAATAGACATCGATACATTCAGCATGTTTTCATTTTCGATTCGATTATATAATCGATTATTAGTTTGAACTGAAGACAATTTTTAGCAACAAATTTGAAAATTGTTAAACAAATCAAACCTAAAAATAGGCAGCTTTGCTAAGCACCATCTATCGACGACAAATTTATCGATGCATCGATTATTTTCTTAGTTTAAATTATTTTTGTAAAACAAATACAATTTTTAGCAATAACAATTTGAAAATTGTCAAACAAATCAGACCTATAAATAGGCAGCTTTGCTAAGCACCATCTATCGACGACAAATTTATCGATGCATCGATTGTGTTCTTAGTTTGAATTATTTTTGAAAAACAAATACAATTTTTAGCAACAACAATTTGAAAATTGTCATACAAATCAAACCTATAAATAGGCAGCTTTGCTAAGCACCACCTATCGATGCCAAATTTATCGATTGTATTCTTAGTTTGAATTATTTTTGTAAAACAAATACAATTTTAGCAACAACAATTTGAAAATTGTTAAACAAATCAAATCTATAAATAGGCAGCATTGCTAAGCACCACCTATCGATGCCAAATTTATCGATGCATCGATTGTATAACTATCAATGCCACTGTATTAAGTAATTGTTTTGACAATAGATTAAAAGTTTACACGCTTTGCTTTATAATATGTAAATTGCAAGTGTCACAACAATTATTTAATATACTTTACTCTCTCTCTCTCTCTCTCTCACACACACAGATAGCTAAATATGCTTGATATAGCGAGTGAGTGAGCGAGTGAGAGAGAGAGTATGTGTCCGACTGTATCCAATGGCAACGCAAGCAATTTTTAGCTCTCACAATCCACAGCTACAATTTCAACAGCAACTTTATTTGTCAGCTTGGAATTCATTTTGTGTTTCGCTTTTCTTTCTTTTCTCTATTTTTTTGTTTCTTTGTGTAACATTTTTGTAAACTGCACACAAATATGTATTCAATCTTATCTATTGTTCAAGCATTTTAAATTGATAAAGAAACGATAACAAATACATTGAAATCGATTGACAAATGGATCCTTGCCTATCGACGTGTGCTATTGTGCAAAGCGGCGAGTGTCCTGCACACGTATCGTTTTAGTTTGCTGCAGCCCTGGTTTTTTTTGCTTATCTTTGCTAGGTTATTTGCATTTGTATTGATATTGATATTGATATTGATATGAGAGAGTTGTCGTGCAGCGTGTGTGATGAGCAACGGTTGGCAATTAACGCCTCGTTGGCGCTTTTATGATGTGAATCATGAGTGCTTCTGCTTCAAAACGTGCATTCGATTTGTACTAGTTAAAATATCAGGGTTACACACTTGCCAGCCACTAGTGCCACGAGGCACACAGTTAATTAGAAGAGGACAGGTCACACTAAAGTAATACACAATAACAACAACAACAACAACACGCACTCGCTGCTTAACATACACTTGTACATTTCTATATAGTATTTGTAAGCCCACAACTTGCTGCTTGCAGTTAAAACTGGTCAAATCTGGTCACACATTATTTTGTAACTAAATATTGTATTTTCTCTGCGCGCGCAGTTTATTTAAGTTCACATTTAACCGTTACTAACTTTTGTTGATTCTTTTTGAATAAATGTAACGATTGCCGCCGCCGCCTTTTTTAAACATATTTTTTATATACACTAATTAACTAAAATAAAACAAATACTAAACACAAATTCTGTGAACCAACCGCAATCAGCGCGCGTTCAAAGCGGAAAACTGGCAAAAAAAATTGTACTCAACTCATTACTAGGCGCTACGTTTGCTGCTGTTTTTGCCGCTGCTGAATGGGGACGTCGCTGCTGCTGCTGCTGCAAGTAGACGACGACAACTAACATTCAAAATCAAGTTGAAAGCGGTTCAAACCGCAAGCGAGCTGCAAAAAACAAACACACATTTGGGCCAAATACACCACACAACAACAACAAAACGAAATATTGTAGCCAAGCGAGTGAGCGGGCGATAAAAACAACAACAACAGCAACAGCAACAACTGTGTGCTTGACAACGACAGCAACAGCGCGTAAGCAAATACAGCACGTTCACTGCGAGTAACGAGTGGCGACTAGCGAGTGTGCTTCAACTTCGGTAATCCAGCAAGAACCGCTTTGACGATCAAACGACGAACGAATCATCGTGGAAAGCAGCAGCAAACTGCAATAAAGACGAGTGGGGAAAACAGAAACGTGTCAAAACACAACAACGAGTCATAGAGATGAGAAATTGTGTATTAGCGATGAATGATGAATGAGACAACAGTTGTTGGTCAGTAGGCAAAGAAATCAGTTTAAGAAATTAAGTAAATGAATAAAACAAATTAAGTTCAATGAACATAATTAAATAAATTTAAGAAAAAAAAAAAATTAAAATAAATTATATTAAATTAAATTGGCGATAAATTTTATATTATATGTAATATATGTATGCAGTCTAATTTATAGCCAAATACACGAATAATATAAAAATAACGTGACATCTAAGATTTTCAATTTAATTCGATTCGCTTAAAAAAATACAGGAATTTTAATAATATTTAGAATAATATAATAATTATAATGTGTCAGCTAAGAATTTCAATTTAATTCGATATGCTAAAAAAAAATATACGAATTTTAATAATAATTAGAATTTATGTTTCTCTAATTTATAGACAAAATTCACGACTAATATAATAATTATAATGTGTCAGCTAAGAATTTTAATTTTAACCGATTCGCTAAATAAACATATACGAATTTTAATAATAATTAGAATTTATATTTATTCAATTTATAGACAAAATTCACGAATAATATAATAATTATAATGTGTCAGCTAAGAATTTTAATTTTAACTAATTCGCTAAAGAAATATGCATTTTTTAATAATAATTAAAATTTTTATTTCTCTATTTTGCTTGTGATTTATATTTATAGCATAACAGTTTCTTTTTAAAACAACAATACAATATTTGCTTTCACGCACGACAACTGCTTAAGCGATACACGCACTCATCTCATCTCTAACGACAAGTGAATGGCAAAAGAAAGAAGAATCAAAAATAAACCGTACGCAAAATGCAGCAGCACAAATGCAAACAGCTGCGTTGCAGGCATGCACGCAAAGGGGGCGGGGCGGGGCGACTGCAGTGTTGAGGAAGGCAGAAAAAAGAACAACAAAACGCACACACACATACATAGCGTACATGTGCCTATATAAATAGACAAACGCTGTGCAAACGCAACAAAAAACATTTTATAGGTTATGTTATGCGTTAAGCCGATAACCTAAACATATTTTTCGCCACTGCAGTTGGTTATCGAAAAAAAAAAACATAGAGAAGCAAAACAACAACAACAACAATAACAGGTAGCTGTTATAAGCTGCTTGTTGTATGCGTGACGTCACAAAGACGTCAACACAATAAAAGTTCAATGCGCCCAACAACACAATTTTCTAAACTACCCCCAGGGCGTAACCCCCACTCACTCTCCCCCCCACACTCACTCCTCCAGCCACCCACTACATGTGTGCGTCGTGTGTTTCTCTCTCGCTTCCACTTTCTTTCATTACATATAACTGTATATTTACCATTGTTAGCTGTAATTTTGTCCGTTACATTTATATTTTCAATGGGCAGCGCTGCTGCCGCCAGTGCTGCTGCCGCCGCTGCTGCTGAAGGCGTGGTAACTGGTGAACCTTGCGCTGGCGACGCTGAATTTGATGCTGCTGCCGATGACGGCGGCGCTCCAACGCTGCCGCCAACGCTAACGCCAGCAGCATTCAGTGCATTTGTTGAGCCAGCGCTGACCGTCGAATCCGGCGTTGTGGCAGGTGTGGCATTTTCAGATACCGGCACGGAACCTGAACCCGAACCAGTTCCAGTTCCACCTCCTGGCGCAACATTATTATCCACTGGCGCTGACTGCTGCTGCTGCTGCTGCGGAGGCGACTGTTGCTGTTGTTGTGACGCAGGCGGCGACGGCGCATTGACAACCGCTGCTTGTGCTGCGACTGCGGCGACAGCGGCTGCGTTGGCAGCGCTGCTGTAATTAAAGCTGGGCACAAATTCCACTGCATTCACATTGAGTGTGGAGAATTTTGTTGTAACTTCCGTATTTTCTTGCGCGGCCATTTCGTTTACTCTTTTATTTTATTTTTTTTCACAATCTGCTTTGTGGAAATTTTTCACTTTTTATTTTCGCTGCACTCACTCACGCACGCACGCACGCAACGACGTCGACGACGACGACACACTTTCTCGCTGCTTTACTCCCTTCTCTCTCTCTCTCTCTCGCGCACAAATACAAACACGCGGTTGACTTTCTTTCGTCTGCCAAGTGGAGAGGGTAACAGCGAGGGGGACGCGTTAGGTGTAGGGCACACGATTTGTAATAATTTGTTGTTGTTATTGTTTCAAAACGTCGCGTAGCCAACTTTGCTTCTCTGCTTCTGTTGTCTGGCAGCAGCAGCACACAACACACAAATCGTTCGTTCTTTTTTCTTTTGTGTTTGTGTGTGTGTGTTAGAGTAGAATACTTTTGTTCGCTTGACACCGCTTTAACAGTACAGTTTGGCACTTGACGCCGCCACGTTTCGTTTCATTTACGTTTGTTTGTTGACTGTCCAACAAAAACAGTTTGTTTGTGCGGTCGTAATTGGCGAATTGTTGCAAAATTCTAACATAAAATTTTACACGTTTCACCGCCACGCGTTGACAATGCCAGGGATGCAGAATATCGATAGGTTTTTTTTTTTTTGGTTCGTTATCGATGTGCATGCCTCCAAAATATATCGTTTGTTTTATCTTAATGTTGAAGAAACATCGAAAATTATCAGCTGATTTGTTGTTTTTGTATAGCATAAGTTACGAGTGTATTTTGTTGTAAAAGCAGTACATTTGTAATTTATGTGCAGGGCTGTCAACTGCATTCAAATGTTGTGTATCGATAGTTTGATATTTTTGGGTTATCAATGCACGAATAAAATATATCATTTATCATTTCGTAGCGCAAAATATATATAAAAAATAGTTTGTTGAACACTTGTTGCTATTTAACATAAATTTTTGGCGTATTATTGTTGTTATATGCTTTGTATATGGAATTCATGTTCCAGCGCTGCCAACTTAATTTAAATGCATATCGATAATCGACATTTAAGCGCAACGTAGAGTTACATAAGGTAAAACCTTTATGTTAGCTGTTTGCATATATTTTTTGATAACTAATTAACAGCTGTATTAAAAAGTACTCGATATGTTGTAAAAATGTGTAACTAAAAATAGTGGGATTCATTATTAGGGTGACCGTGCTCATAGTGGTATGTATCGATAGCTTGGTGCCACAAGTTGGCAGCCACACATATAGATGTTTATCGGTATATCCTCCCTGATTTTGATGCTGTCATATCAGCAGAGCAGGCGCAAGCAATAGAAAGTAAAGAAAAAAGCAAAAGGCAGAAAAACTTGCAAATTTTAATAATTGTTTTTATCAAGTGCGTGCTTAACTAAATTATGAGCACCGGTGGTAGTGGCGGTGGTGCCGGTGGTGGAGCTCGTCCGCCACCAAGAATCGATGGAATGGTTTCGCTAAAGGCAAGTACAAGACAAAGTACAGCAACGCTGCAGACAAAATGGCGGCCGGCGATTACTGCTTTATATTTCTTGGTTAGATAACCTTTCATTATAATTTAATGCGTGTATTTTTTTATTGTTAACATTACTGCAGGTGGACAATCTTACATATCGGACTACGCCCGAGGATTTACGTCGGGTCTTTGAGCGTTGCGGTGAAGTTGGCGATATTTATATACCGCGCGATCGCTACACACGTGAGAGTCGTGGCTTTGCTTTCGTACGGTAAGTCCAACACTCCCCTCCCCACCCCACCCACTACTAGTCTGCTGTAGACATTTTAATTTGCCACTTGTGGAAGTGTTTACATATATGCAAATGTGTGAGGTTAGGTTTCTGTGCATTGCTTTGCTACCAAAATGAATACGATAAAATCACGCACTTCTGTGTTCGTATTTCCCAGCAAAATGTGATGCTAGATTAAAATGTGTATTCCTTTGCAACTGTTGCCTACTCTAATTTCTACTAGCCAACATACTGTGAATACTACAAAAACAAAAGTACATATAGAAAATATGTATTAATAGTCCTTAGTTTGTTTTAATTAAATAATTTTATACGCACATCTAAAGTAAATATGTCTATCTGAAATTTTATTTATATGAATTTAATAGAAAAAAACCGAATATTGAAGTAACGTTAAATCTTTTTCACTTTTTTTTGTTTATCGATATCGATTATCGTTGAGTTTAAATACGTTCGTTAAATTCCGATACCATATATATCCATATCTTAGCTACGCTGTTTAATTTATATTTTTATATTTATGGTTTAAGTTTTATTTATGGAATTACTTTGCATTTTTGTACTACTCGAGTGTCTAGTCTATTATATGATTAATACTCCATACAAAGATGCCAGATAAATTTTGTGTTCCTTTGCAACTGTTGCCTACTCTAATTTCTACTAGCCAACATACTGTGAATACTACAAAAAAAATATTAAATTTAAAATTCGTTGATTAACTGGTTTATGAAAACTGCCTAAAAATTTAAATTGATCTACTTTTACACACCACTAGATGTAATTGGTTAAGCGCTATCTAAATGTTGTAACTGTAACTCTTCAATGGGCTGCTATTCCTTTCCTTCTTTTGCAGTTTCTATGACAAGCGCGATGCTGAGGATGCACTGGAAGCAATGGATGGTCGCATGCTGGATGGCAGGGAGTTGCGCGTACAAATGGCTCGTTATGGTCGTCCCTCGTCGCCGACACGACGCAATAGCAGCAGCAGTCGTCGTGGCGCTGGCTTAGGCGCCGGTGCTGGTGGCGGTGCGGGCGGGCGGCGACGATCGCGCTCACGTTCGCCGATGCGTCGTCGTTCACGAAGTCCGCGTCGTCGCTCGTCGTATTCACCACGCTCACGTTCGCGTTCGGCTGGCAGTCGTTCGCCCGCCGGCCGACGCAGCAAATTTTCTCGCAGTCCAGTGCGTGGCGATAGTCGCAATGGCGGCATTGCCAGTGGGTTGGGAGGCGGCGGCGGCGGCGGTTCACGCAGTCGCAGCCGTTCCTAAAGCGGAGAGCAGAGCCAAACTGGCTTCATACGTTCCATAAATTATACGTACGAAAAAGCAGAAAAGGTAAGCATACATTAACATAAACTGTTAGATTTGCTTTAATTTACATACTGTTATTAACAGCCCTTGTTGACTGGCTTGTTGTGGACAAACGGAAACTCTTCAAGCGGGCTGCAAAACATCAAATCTCTCATTGTGCTGTGTACCAGAACAGCAGGTATACAAAAACAAAAACATACACACAGTCTTACAACTACTATATACTATACTATATATATATATATACTTATAAACTAAACAAAAAAAAAAAATACTATTTTAAGTTGAAGAAAACAAACAAACAATTCAATTCAACAACAACAACAACAAAAGAGAGCAGAGTTTTTTAGATCAAGCTAATTTTTTCATCCCAACTTTGTTTTAAGTTTGTTTTTGCTTACTTTTTTTTTAAGCAGTGAGAAAGAGCAGAAAAACAGATAGAGAGGGGTACATAGGGATCTATTATATATATTATATATAGCATTTAATTTTTTTGGTCGCCATTAGCACTACAAAAAAAAAAAAAAATAAAATTGAAAACACTTGAATTATAATTAACATTGCATTGCAAATTTGTAAAGTACTGTTAGTAGTAACAGCAGCAGCATATAACTCTTATACTTTACTTTTTATTTTATTTTTGTGTTTTTTTGCCTCGTTTTCTGTTTTCGTTTCGTTTGCTCTTTTTTATCTGTATACAAATTGTACGATAAACATTATTAACAAGCTTTTCTCCAATCCATTTTACACATTTATATATATGCAGGCAAAAAGTGTGCGGCGGTTGTGTTGCAGTCTGCAGTCTGCTGTTGCTGTTTGCTGTTAATGTGTACATAAATGTTAATGTTCTATTATGGCTGCTGAGTGAGAGAGAAGCAAGCAGCGTGTGCTTCTATTTTCACACTTAAACAGAGAGCGAGAGAGCAAGAAAGAGAGTGTGGGAGAGCGGCGTGCCAGAAAAAAAAAGCAGACACATGAAGAGAGCGAAACAACGCGTCGCTGCTGCTGCTGTTGCTGTTGCTGCTCTTCTTACTGTTGCTGTTGCTGTGTAGCTGTGAACTGCAAACTTCGCTGCGCTGCTCCTGCTGCTGCTGCCGCTGTTGCTGCTGCTGCTGCTCCGATCTTCCCCCCCAACTACACACACATATATAAACGCGCACTTGCACAAGTTGTTGCTGTTTTCGAAGCTGTTTCTCGGCTGCTCTTCCTGCAAAGATGTTTCTGTCTCTCAGTGCCGTTGAGTGTGGGTGTGTGTGTGTGTATGCTGTTTTCGCTGTTTTGTGCTCTTCACTTGTTCGTTATCGCTGCGGCGTTGTTGGTGTTTCTGCTGTAACTGCTGTTTGCTGAGTAGCGAGAGGGATTATAAGAGAGAGATAAAGAGAGCGGTTGGGCGTACTTTTGACTTCTATAGCGAAATTTGTAGCTGATGACCGGACCAACAACGATGCTGCGCTCCTGAGCCGCGCTTACGTCCCTGGTCTGACTGTGTGGGTAACTTGCGCCTAAACAGGTAAGTTTTCTAATTAGGTTTTACAGCTAACATTATTTGAATTTAGTTGCAGCCAAAAAAAAAAACATAAAATAAATAAAGACAATTTAAAATATATATAAATATGTGTTTTTAATGGCTTTATCATATTAAGCTGTGGGAAAGTTTAAGCCGCGTGGTGAAATGCTAAAGACAAATGAGTTAGTGGTGAGTTTTCTAATGTACGCTCTTCAAACCCCAAAAGAGTTGGCAACGCGGGCAGCGAGGCTCAGCGGCGAATTCGCTAAACACAAATGAGTTAGTGGTGAGTTTTCTAATGTACGCTCTTCAAACCCCAAAAAGAGTTGGCAACACGGGCAGCGAGGCTCAACGGCGAATTTGCTAAACCTCAGTTTTTGTTAGGGCTTTTCTAACGGTCGTCATGCACACGAAAGCTTTCTGGCATTTAAAGCAAAGCTTTTTTTGGCCAGTTTAAAGGATTTATTGTTGACATAGAAAACAGTTTAGTTTATTGACAAAACTTTGTTGTGTTGGCAACACACACAACACTCATACACACACACTCACAATCAAGCTCTACAAATTTTTCACAATTTTCTTAGTTTTTTGTTGTTGTTTTTGTTAAATTTGCCAACATGACGTACATAAATCATGTGGCCAAAAATAAGTCCCACGAGCCGGATCTGCGCATGGAGGGCACCTACATCTGCCGCATGCCACAGCCGCCCAACCCTGGCGAGGGCTGGGCAACCAATTTGAAGCCCTACGAACGTCTCTTTTATCACCAGACAATGAGCTCTGTACGCTATAGCAAACGATTTCGTGGCAATGTGAATATACCAAAAGATTCGCTGGATTTTCAACTGCAATCCCGTTACGATCATGGACGTGAAACATTTCCGGAGAAGGTTGATCCGCTGCTGCAGCGTGATACGTGTCTGGCCGCAACCAGTTGGGCGGCTAAACATGGCCAACATGAGGTGGGTTCGGTGAAGCAACTAAATTTGTTTCGTGTTATGAGAAATACACGCGTTGTGCGTGTCAAAATGGAGGACGCCTTGGGGCATCCACTCACAATTGGTGAGTATTTTGCTATCGTGGTGAAATTACCAGAGCTGTTAACAAAAAAAGCATTCGAATATAAAATGGAAATAGTTTTAATGGTTTTAAAACCATTTCCATTTTATATTCAAATGCTTTTTTTAACAGCTCTGGAAATTACACATTTCGATAAATTTCCCTTTTTTTTCAATGATCGATAAATTTGCTCTAAAGCGCTGCTTATTGTTTTTAGGTGGCATTAAGGAAAAGATTCATCCATCGAGTGTCAAGTTGATCTGCAGTGGTGTCCACACGCAGCTGGTGAACAATGGCTTCTCTCGCCAGACTTCGGATGGCAATTTCTTCCGCTATTAATCAATAACCGTAGCAACCCCCCCACCCCCCTCTCAGTAGACAGTTTTTGAAATTGTTGAAACTTTTACATCATTATAATTGGGTATAAATTGCAATAAAAAATTATCAGAGCGATGTCGTCATAAGAGCGGAAAGGCTCTGCGGTCACGTAGAAGTCAATTTGGGTTTCTTCAGGGATTGCTCATCCTCCTCCGCCGTCAACAGCTCCTCCACTTGCTGCTCATCCGCCTCCAGCTCCTCCACTTGCTGCTCATCCGCCTCCAGCTCCTCGGCTGTGGAGTGTGCTGCTTTATGTTTTGATTTTTTGTTTTGATTACGATAACTTTTGGGCAGCTTGTTGTCACCAATCCTGTAAAGAAATCGACTATTAATAAAGTGTTGCTATAGCTTTAAGGGATGCCCCAGCGATAACCCGATTACCCTGGAGACCCTCGGGTTAAATCGATCTCTAGCTCCAACTTACATAATGGTGGCCCTGGTGCCGGGTCCCCAATGGGGTGTGGGATTCTGCTGGAAACGGGATAAGGTATTCTTGCGACTGCTAGGATTGGCGCTGGGATGCAGTTGATCAAACTCGTACTCTCGACTGCAATCCTTGGCCAGTATGGCTTGTAGTGGTGTGCCTGGTATTTTGCGATCCTCACGCACCGGATGCCTTTTGCTCCAGCAGCGTAAGAGATCCCAGAGCACACCAGGTGGAGCATCCGTTTTGAGGGAATTTTTGCTGGCATGGGAATAGGAGACACGATAGCCGGCATGCAATAAAGCGGAACGCATCTTTAACATTGGCACAATCTCCAGTTTGAGGACACAGCAGAGTTTGTCGGGTGTGTAGTACAGTGGGACATCTGGCAATTCCTCCTGCACCATGGACAGCACGCCAACAATGCGACGCTGTGTGCCCAGCTGCTTAAGTGCCTCCGATTGCACCGCCTCCAGTAGTTCTTGGACGAACTCCGGTTGATGTATGGCCGCTGACCAGATGGGACCACCCAAATGATGACGATGATTACAATGCTCACACTGCGCATTCACCGCCGGACCCGTGGGTATGCCAAATTTAACCAGTTGCGGTTGTTCAGCGGATTTTGCACGCACTGTGCCCAGCGGTTGCAGCGTGAAGGATTCACAACCCGTACACTGATAGATCCAGGATTGTTTGCTCATGCTGTACTTGCATTGGGCCTGACCCACATACACACGCACAAAGATGCGTATATAGAAATCGGCGGATATGCTCAGCAGTGGCTCTATATATTTGCCATGTCGATTCGCATGGGATTCAATGCAGTTGAGTAAGATGCGCAATGCCATCTCGTGGCAGCATTTCATGCGCAACGGCACCGAACCGTATTTCACATAGCATGCCTCCGGTGCATTGCCAGCCAATACGGCCATATCGGTGGCGGTGACCAGCAGTAGTCCACCATCCACAAGGCACTGCATGGCGCCGTCGAGAAATCGATTTGGACAGCCATATGGATCTAGATCCACGGCATCGAAGCGCTGCTCCGGCGCTGTCGAGGTGTACATAAGTGTCCTGCAAAAGTCCCAAAAGGATTATTTAATAGAGTCAGCGAGCCAGCGGCAGCGGAGTTGCCAACGACTTACATGGCATCCGCATGACTTGTCTCTATCAGATGCTCCACACCATTGTGCTGCACATTTGTTTGTATGGATGCCACCGCCTGTTTGGACAAATCATTGGCCACAATTTGTCGCACTCCGGCAATTTCCTGAGCGTAACGTATGCTACGCAAACCCGTAGCAGCGAGAGCCTCTAAAATACGTAAACCATCGTCGTATTTAGTGCCCGCTGCATAGCTAGTTGGCAACACTGGCCTCGCCTCTTCTTCTTCTCCATTTTCTTCGTTCACTTGTTGTTGCTGCTTTTTGCGCTGTTGCTGCTTGAGCGCCTTGGCGGCACGTTCTCTGGCCAAACGTTGAAAATATACATTTAGCACCGATATGCTCAGATCACGATTGAACTCTTGCACAGGATTGTAGAAAACATTGCCGCCAGAGATGATATTTGCATTACGTTCGGTAATAATGTGTGCATTAGGATTTGTCGGCACGGTTTCGGCAGCCTCCTGTTGCACTTCGTCCACTTCCATTATTTGTTTTGCAACTAAACAACACACACGTTTTTCAAGCGCTGCGTCGTTTTGTTCAGAACTAGCTCAAATGAACGAGCTACTAAAATGAAGTTGCCGAAATAAGTACAAAATTGTTTTAGCAAAATTATAGCTAAAATAGACTAACTAAATACGCGTAATTGTATATAAACAATTAAAGTAATTTTGTAGATAAAATTGGCAAAAGAAATGTACAAAATTTTTGAAACGATAAATTGTGGCGGCAGCTCGATAGCATAATTGCAGCAGTTGGCAACTCAGTGTCACTCAGCTGTTTTGTAGTTGTCGTAACAGGGCCGCTGCTACAAATTGCATTTAGTTTAAATTGCGTTAATAATGAATAAAATAACGTGTGCGTTTATTAGCGTGCTGCGGCAAAGCAACAAATCCTACAGCAGCGGCACTTTGCTGGGTCGCCAACTGTCCTACAAAAGCGATTTATCGCTAGACAAAATCTATCCCAATGCACGCCTGCAAATTTTTACGCCGCCGCCGCCTCCAGTGAGTTTCTATAGTAATTTTATTAATTAAAAGCTAATCAAATGTGTGCACTTTGGCAGCCAAGCACTGGCGACAAGTTCAATGGCTATATACCCATGAATAGACTGGACATAACCTACAGTCGCAGCTCTGGACCCGGTGGCCAACACGTGAATACCGTAAACACAAAAGTGGACATCAGATTCAAGCTGGCGGAAGCGGATTGGATACCCGAAAAGACGCGACAGAAGCTGGTCAAGGTGCTGTCGAACAAGCTCAACAAGGATGGCTATTATTTGATTAAAAGCGATCTAACACGCTCCCAGCAAATGAATCTAGCCGATGCGCTGGAAAAGCTACGCTCCACCATACGCGCCCAAGAGTTGGAAGCCACCGCACCCTGCGAGGAGACGTTGGAAAAACTGCGTCGTCGCCAGGAGAAGGCAGCTAGGATGCGTCTGCAGCTGAAACGCGATCGTTCCCAGACCAAAGCCAATCGTCAGTCACCAAGTGGCATTGATTTTTAAGCTTTGTTTGTTTTTTTAGTTTCTTATTTTGCAAAATGCATTACGGCACATTAAAGTTAACAGTTCAGTGGATAACAACCAGTTGTTCAGCCGTGGGCAGCAGCTCTTCAGCGGCGCGTGTAACCGTAAAACGTGGCACGGCCACTTGTAGGACAGTCTCCGGCAGTTGTAGATTCTGGCGCTTCCTAGGCGCTGCCGGCATGCTGGCAAAACGGGGACGCTAGAAAAGAGTTAAGAAACTTGGATTAGCATTGAAATTTAAAGGGAAAACAATGGGAACTGGGAGAGAAGTTAGCACAGAAACAGATGGACAGCTGGACATGAATCTATGTAGTTCCTCCGTGCTCTTACCGCTTCCTGACCATCGCCGGCACGTGTATGACGTCGGGCAATGCCGCCATTGGGACGCCTCGATTCGCCCGGATGCGTTAGCGTTTGGCTAAAAAGCTCCTCCAGGCGATGTATGGTGGATACATTGCAGGCTGCCGCCGGCAACTGTGAAGAGAAGCTATGACGTATGCTGCGTGGCGACCACGTATGCTGATACGCCGACTCATCCAGATGTCGGAGAAATGCCTCGTTGATCAACTGATTGTCTTGTTGCTTGCTTTTCAGATTGGCAAGCATTTCGTCAATGATGGCGGCATCACCGCGTGACACCTTCATGTCGTGCATCCAAAACTGTCGATTACTGCCACCAATTACGGGAGCAATCTGTTTAATCTTTAGCACCAGAATGCCCATCACATAGATGCACAATATGTTGGAGAGCGTCAAGCACATGCTAATGCCACCCATGATGGCCAATTCAGTGGCTTGATTCTTGGAATAGTTATGCGTCTTCACCACATCCGCATACAGTGATTTGTCGTGCTCGAAAATGTTGTATATCAATGCCAATGCCCAGAGTAATCCCGAGTTCACTGCCGGTGGTAGCAATGAGGCGGATATGGCCACGCCCACCAGTGATCCAATATTACCACCGAGTATGCCAATAGCAGCCGCAGCACCCGATGGTATTGCCGTAAAGATGCCCACCACCAGTGAATGCAGATCACAGCGTGACAACATCTCCGCCGTGAGTCCCTCACCAATGCCGTACTTCCGGTCCGTCGTACAGACAACTAGGCCAAATAGAAAACCTACCAATGTGGCCAAGAGTATGCCAATTAATTCATTACGCATGCCCAAATGACGCAACGAACGTTCCTTGATCACAGTGCCAAATATGGCGGCTATAATGGGACCCATTAAGGGCGATATCAGCATGCTGGAGGCCAGAAAGATGGTGCTATTCTCAACCAGTCCAAAGGAAGCCAGTATGCTGCAAGGATTTCCAAGAAGAATTAGTTTGTAATGTCAGAAGTAATGCCAAAATTTATATAGCAAGCAGAATTTAGCGAGGATTCTTTAAAAGAATAGGCGGGCTCGTTAGGTTAGGTTAGGTTGGACAGTTAGGTTAGGTTGAAGTCCCCTTAGCGCCTTTTTTAAAACTTTAAACTGCGTTAACTTGGCTAAAAATGCAGCTATTGTCGAGCAAAATACCACTTTTACACTCTAATTTCAAGCATAATTAATTCTGCATCAAAAATTTAAGCTTTTCTAGAATTTTATTTTTTTTTCAAAATTTTGCAAATTTTGCATACTTACCCCTTATTGATTTTTTAAAAAATGAAAATTTTTTTTTTTTTATTTTCTTCCCCAAAACTATTCAAATCGATTAGAAATTTTGTGTAGATTCTGAATATATATACTTTATAGTTTATAGTTTATATACTTTATAGTTTATAGTTTATAGTTTATTAGTTTTAAGCTTGTTTTGTGCAGTTTTAGTGGCGTTAGTTCCAAAAACTTAATTTATTTTTTCAAAATTTAGCAAATTTTGCATACTACCCCTTATCGATTTTCAAAAAATGTTATTTTATTTTTTTTATTTTCTTTCCCAAAACTATTTTAATCGATTATAAAATTTGTGTAGATTGTGAATATATATACTTTAAGGGCTTGAATATTTTTTTTTAAGCTTGTTATGGGCAGTTTTAGTGGCGTTAGTTCCAAAAATTTGATTTTTTTTTTCAAAATTTAGCAAATTTTGCATACTAGCCCTTATGGATTTTCAAAAAAATTTATTTTATTTTTTTTTATTTTCTACCCCAAAATTATTCAAATCGATTAGAAAATTTGTGTAGATTATGAATATATATACTTTATGGGGTTGAATATTTTTTTTTAAGCTTGTTTTGTGCAGTTTTAGTGGCGTTAGTACCCAATTTAAAGCTAGTAACTGCGATAGCGGATCAAGCTAAAGCTGCTTTTAATAGCGTTGAAATTTGGCAACAGCGCATATGCAAGTGAAGTTGCCTGCTGTTAGAGCTGCGCTTGCCTGTTCAAGTTCTCGTCGCATTAATCTCTTGAACCCTTTTAAAAACTTGGTAGTTTTTTTTGTAGTACCCTCTCTTTATGCAAAATTCCCGTTAAATTTCTTACTTACGCCGCTGAGATGAGCAGTATGCAAAAGTCAAAGGTTATGGCCGCATCCTGTCGCACATCGCGCACAATTTGAGCAACATTTAGACGTGAACGCACCGAGTTCATAAAGCGATTCCAGGTGCCCTGACTATTTTTGTTGTTTCTGTTATTATTATTATTATTATTTCCACTATGAAAGAAATGTTAATAATTTAAATAGTTCTATTTTGCTTTACAAATGCTTTGTGTGACTTACTCACTGTGCGGAACATTGGCGTTTCTCATTGGAACCTGTTGGCGATTGAACGACTTGGAGGCAAGACAGTTCATTACCGTGACTGTGGAACCCTCGCGATCGCCAATGCCAAAATGCTGCAGTGCCTCAAAGACGCTCTCATAGACTTCATTAAACTCGAGAGTAAAACTTATTTGATACGCATTGCCTTGCAAATTAGGCAGCCAAACTGCATTCTGTATTTGATATTTATGCAAAATTCGTTGAAGAACTTGTTCCATCACTGTATCCAGTGGCATATCTGTTAGTTCCGTTTCTGCTGCTGCTGCTGCGACTCCAACTGTCAGCTGTGTTGTTAGCGGCAGCGGCGCTGCTCTCTCTCCGCTCTCTCTTTGAACACCTGTTGCTGTTGTTGTTGTTGCTGTTCCATTCTCGCTCAGCTGTCGCATATAAGCTTCCTTCAGGCGCTTCTCCTCGCCAGGCGTTGGTATTGTTATTGTAAAGAGCACAGCGTGCGCGTCCAACATTGTATTCCTAGCCCTTTCGCACATATATAAATATTACATAAATTAACGCTCACACTATTTTATTTAAAGACACATGTACACGTTAAACGTCTTGCAACTGCACTAAACTTGTTCATACTGAAAAGTGCAATGCATTTGGCGCCTTGTTGTTGTCGTCTGATTTGACTGATAACGGTTCTTCGTTGTGCAGCTCTGTTAAGGAGCTCACACACGACAGATTCAGCTAAGCTGCTTATAACGCTCTACTGCTTTAGATTTTTTTTTTGTTGCTGAGCATTTCAGTAAATATAAACATATATTTTGAACATTATTTAAAATTACTTACATAGCTTCAATTAGAGCATATACGCTCTATTATAAGTTATTCTATAAACTATAAACTGTAAAGCATACTGTTAACTGTTTACAGCCTGCTGTTAACTTAGCAGTTTAGCAAGCTGGCAACGCTTATTTAGTACTTAAACGGCAGTTATAAATTTAAACGTTAAAATTTTATTTTCAAATGACATTTACTATACATTTTTACTATTAAGACACATTTTATATGTATATATACATATGTTAGTAAATTGAATTAACTATTATATATAGTAGTTTTAATGCATTTTCACTTTTTAAGCAAGTTTATGTACAATTATTTGACACCCTAATAGCGTAAATACTAAAATACAGGTTTATGTGGGTAGCCTAAGCCTCAAGACTGACATTCATTAGCTCCTTGGTAATGTCAGCACTGCTTTTAGTGGGTTTACTTTGGCCCAAGGAGTTTGTGTCCTGTGTTAACTCTGGCGGTGGCAATTTCAAACTTCTTGATTTATTTAGTGTCGGTGATTCCCCACTCTCCACTGTTGGCGTCTCAGTTGTGGCCATTTTGTAGAGCTGTTGCAACTGCTGCATGGCATCCACTGCCATTTGTGGCGCCTTCGTTGAGGTTTGCTTAATACGGGGTTTTCCCTTGCCTTGTTTACTCGGCGGTTTCATGCCATTCGACCAGTTTTCCAGCCAACTGGCCGCATTGCGTTCGGTGGAGGTCAACAGTTCCTGCTGCCTGAGATACTGCAGTTGTTCCTTGTTACTCACTTGCCGCTTGCTATACGATTCTTCCTTCTTGCCATCGCCTAGGGGACGCGTTTCCTTCTGGGGACCCAGTTCGACTAGCATTTGAAAATCTGCATGTTCTCCAAGCCGAAAGCCAAAACCAAAACGCGAATCGGTGCCTATATAAAGGAAGATATATGAATATATTAGGTAAGTAGGTATTACACGGTCGGGTGTGCTCTTCTATAATTTATTTCACCTTACCTTTCTTGATGGGGGGTATATTGGAGTAAACGACGGATAGTAGTGACTGTAGTTCCTGCGGCACAATGAAGGCATTCGAATTGTGTGCTGCAAAAAACGCGTGAATAATTTACATTAATCTTTTGTTTAAACAAAATACCAGACACTCAATTGTAGGCCCCTTTTTTCTCTTAGCTATTATACAACAAACGCTTTAATGGGCTCGTTTTTATGGCAGATTGTTAAGCGGATAAGCTCTGCTGTTATCCAACAATTAAACTTGGCTTAGAGACAGACAGACAGGCAGACAGACCGATAGACAGAGACAGAAGGTCACACCTTAAAAAACTACATGCTCATTTCATGACTAACCAAATATTTATTGCTACCCACAAGAAAAAACAAACATTAAATATATGATATGTGATTTTTAACACATCCTGTTTCAATTCAATAAATAGACTTAAAAACTAGTTTTAAAAATATATGTTTTTAAAGCCAAATTTAGGATATTTTTAGAGAACTGGCTTCTAAGGGCTTTGATTTCTTTGTATTTGTATTTCATAACTAAAACTAACTATTAACTGATAAATAGACTCAATCTAGACTTTACAATAGGTCTACAAACTGAAAAGTTTTCCTTATAAAAGCAGTTGATAATTTATAGCTATACATGGATACAAATTTAAATAATTGTTTTACTTAAAATCGGTGCTTCTTCCAATATAATTTTTTACAATTATAAACATTAACTAAAAAATATTGCTGCAGATACATTTTACTAGTAGGAAATATAGAAATATTGTGTGCAAATTTTAGCTTCGTAAACTACTATGATTTGTCTGTACGATGATCAGTTTGTGCGTATATAAGGCTGCCTCTACTTATGTATAGTAGTTACGTGCTCTCAGATCATCAGTAATTTATACACTTTATTATCAAGGTTAAAACTACAAAACACTTTGACTCTCTATAAAACATAAAACTGAAAACTGACCTAGTCAACTTAAGTATCAAACTTGATTTGATCTCTAGCCATTCTAATGTTTAATGAAGTGCACTCTGGACTGCCATTCTACATAAACAAATGCTTGAAGCTCAACATTATAATGAAAACAAATAAACGAATAATAATAGCAAAATTAATCCAATAGCAAAATGTAATCAGAGTAGCTAACAATCAACATGTGTGGAGTAGATGCGCATACAGTAGAGAGACGCAGAGACACAGAGACGTGAAGACATACGCAGAGGCAAAGAGAGACGCTAGCTCACTGACGACCTTGACACAAAGACCGGCAACAAGTTGAGGCTGCAAACGCGCTTTTCGGTGGCCCGAACATGGACTGCTCTCTGCTCTGCTCAGCTTAGCTCTGCTCCGACTTGACTTAACTCAAAGCTGAACTCAACTTAACTTGATCGACTCTGCAGTGAAGTAGTCTAGACTTTAGAGTTTGCTTTGGCATCTAAACAAGTGGCGTTTTATATCTATTTATTTTTGGCTTGTCGTCAAACCGGTTATTGCGATACTTGGTCAAACAAAAACTATTTCGTTTGAATCTGATTAAGATACCCAGTGTAGTGGGTAATCTAGTTGATTTAAAAGTGTGTAATAGTAGTAGAAAATGACATAAAGTATAAAAATCTGCTACATTCACTTCAGCCATTATCTAGCCTTATAAACCCATGAAACTGAGTTGGCGAGCGCTAGAAGCAAGAATCTTGGAAATGGTAAGAGCTAGAGCCATGAAATTTGGTATGTAGGCTTTTTATGTGGGTTGACAGCATAAAATAGTTTTAGTTCTTAACTGCCACGCCCCTTTTGCACACAAAACGCTTTATTAACATTTGTCAGCCAGATATACTCAAGCATCTCAGCGATGACAAGAGCGACAATCACCAAATTTGCTAGATAGTCTTCTTATATGTCAGTTAGTATATAATTATTATAGTTCTTGAATGTTATTAACCTTTTGCCTGCAAATCGTTCAAACAATATTTACTAGTTTATTATAGCGTGCATTTCTTTATCTATATGCATGAAGTTTAACAGCTAACTAAAGAATGTTCATCTAAAACGATTCTGTAAGTTTCATAAAGATCGGCTTAGATGCAAAAAAGTTATCACTTTGGTAAGAGAGTGAGCTCTAGTTAACTCATAGCAGTCAGCTAACTGTAGGCTTGTTAAAGCAGGCTAGCTGACGCCTGCTATGCCGGCACAGCGCATATACTATTCGTGTGTGCTTTGTCAGTTTTTTTTGGTATACTTACTGTGCAGCAGGCTAAGAAGCAGCAGCCAAAGGAATTGTTTTGGCCAAAACATGATAATTTGCTGCTAGCATTTAGCTCAAGGAAACTAGCCACAGAAACCAGGTGTAAAACTAGAAAAATGTGTAAATGAAAAACGTTTAGAGCAGGCAAACACATATACACACACAGTTACGCCTGTGTGCACACTCGATTACAACACTCGATAACAAATTGTTGCAGAATTTGGCAAAGTTTCGCAATATTTGAGTTTTGGTTTTTTTTTTTTTTTTAGCTTTTTGTTACGTTTCTTTTGACTGTTTTGCTTTTTGGCCTTAAAGGTGTTTTTCTGCGTCATATGAAAAAGTATTTCAAATATGCAAACTGTTTGCCTTTTTGGCTCGCACAACAGCAACAACAACAACAGCAGCAACAACAAGAAGCGTCAACAATAAACGAAAACAGAAAATTACAACAACAACAGAGTCGACGGTTTGGAAATCACTCTCACTTTTGTTCAGTGTGTCTTTTAGTGCTGTGTTGTTGTTGTTGTTGTTATAGCCAGTCAATGAGCTCAACGTGTATTTGTGTGTGTGTGTTTGTAGTTTTTTTTGTTTATAAAACATTTATTATTTAGTTTGTTGTAGGTTTTCATTTAAATTTTTTGTAAGCGCTTAGTTTGTTATGCGGCCTTGTCTTTTTTTTTCACTTTTATTTTTTTTTTTATTAGTTTTACACATTTTTTCTGCTGGTTTTTTTTTTTTTTGCTCTTTCGTCAGTTAACACATTTTAATCGAAATATAATAAAAATTGTTGCTAATCATGAGCACAAACATAGCGCGCGTTCCGTATATGTATTGTACAAAAATGAAAGCGAAAACTGCAGTTATTTTTGTGTTTTTGTTTTTTAACGTGTAGTACGCGTATTTACGCTTAAGTACTGTATTTAAATTTCTTTTGCTGTTTTATTTTTTTCGCGATACACATACAAATGGCATCATTTACTCATTTTGCATTTTGCGTACATTTTTCAATTGAATATTTTCGGGTTTTACTTGTGTAATTTTTTAGTTTGTCATGCGCACATTTTTTTTGGTTTGACGTTAACAACCTGCACGCTGCGCGTCTGCAGCTCAACTGAAATGGAGAGTGAATCGAAGTGCTTGTGGGAGCTTTGTGGGGCTACCAAATGGGTGGAGTACCAAGCATTTATCACGTAACATTGTTGTTATTGACGCTGCACAGTGATTGACTGACGCTCTCGCCACGCACTGTCAGCGCTCTCTCACTTGTTGTTCACTCTCATTTTCACTCTTCGATCAAGTTGTCCTACTGTGCTCTCCCACACTGCCGGCATGCTGTCACTTTGTGCACATATGTAGTATGTACCAATGTACCCATGTACCAATTGTGTTAAAGTGCACCAACTCTCTGTTATAAGTAAAGTTTAAAGTTATGCTAAAAGTTTACTTTGAAAATTGAAATGCATACTTAAACTAAAGTGATGCTTAAATATATATACTGCTTTTTTGTATAATATATATTATATTCTTTAACTAAAGTGTACCAACTTGTTAAACAAACAAACTTCATAAATATATAAACTTGTCGTAATAGAAATTTTGTGAAAAATACTTTAAATTAAAAAGCGCCTGTAACAGTCCTCTTTAAAGGCAAAAGCAGCTTTAAAACATTTATAGATTAAATTTAAATAGTACAAAACATTATATATTACAAGCCATTATATTAAATAATATTATTACAAAGTGAACACTAAGCAAAGCCTGTAACATAGTTTCAATGTACCAATGCAATAAAAGAGTAATTCAAAATGTACCAATTTTGTTGCAAATGTACCATCATAGCCTAGCGCGCCGCGCTCTCCGACTTATACACTCTTACGCTCTATGTGCTCTCTGTGTAACTGGGGAGAGCGGCTTTGCACTTAACGCACTTGATTTTGTAGCTTTTGGCACATTTCTGCAGATTGCACATATCTCTCTCCCTCTGTCTCTTTCGAACTTCGCAGCTGGATGCCTCAATGCTTGGAACGCGCGTCGTGTGAAAGGTTGGCAACTGTCCTCATTATCGCTGTTCTCCTCCTTTTCACTTTCCTCTCTGACGGCATTTATGCGTCACTTTTACACTTTTCGCTAGTTGATTCATGGCATTTTTTTTTGTCGTAATACAAATACGTATGGCTAAATTTTTGAAATATTATTCAATGCCTCTATTTTGTAATCTGCTTTAAATACAAATGTCATAATTAAAATGTGACGCTCGATCAAATTCGGTTCGGAATTATATGAATACGATATTAACTGAAGCTAAAGTATAGATTGTTGGTATTAAGATGTTTGAATCTACCATTTCCCTATGTGCTTGTGTTCAATTGTAAATCACTCGGTTCTTTCAATTTCTCTACACTTGCAGACTTCTCAGTTGTTGTCTCCACCCCTGTAGTACTGTTCGTTTTGGCCATTTTGTAGAGCTGTTGCAGCTGCTTAACTGCATCCATAGGGATTTTTGTTGGCATTTGCAGCGTTTTCTTTACAGTTTTCCTATCGCGGGCTTTTCCCACGTCTGACTCACCACCACCGAGTGGACGTGTTCGAGTTTGTGGTCCCAATTCGAGTAATATTTGAAAAAATGAATGGTTGCCCAGGCGAAAGCCGAATCCAAGACGAGAATCGGTGCCTATATAAATAGAAGAATTTATTTATAAAACAGTATAATAATTAAAATTGAATAATATATTTAAAGTGTCAAAAAACTAGAAAACTATTGATAAATATAAATAATTTCAGATATATTAATAATGAGTAAAATAAATTATATTAATTTTTAATTAATTTAAATTAATTTAAGTTTTAAATAATTAATTTTTAAGATTTTTATAATTAATTTTCTATACACCATTTTAAGGAAATATTTTTAATAGTTATAGTAAAAATATTAGAAAATTAAGTTACCTTTGTATATTGTGGGTATTGTATTTACAACGAAATTAGTTAGGCTATACACTTCTCCTGGCACTATGAAACCATTAGCATTTTCTACTGTAACAAAAAATTTAAAAAAAGTTATATAATGTGTAAGAAAATTATTAAATAACTTAATTAATTATAGAAGATTTTCACTTACAGTTTAGCAACCAAATCAGCAGACAAAGTCCATTAAAAATTAGATATTTGTTGAACATAAACATAGTTATTTGTTTCTAGCTAACATTCAGTGCCAAAAACCAAAGAAAATTTACAAAAAAAAAAACAATGCTTTTAAAAAATTATATAATTATTGTCTATCGGTAAGAGAATCTGCACGTGTTTTATTTTTATTGTACAGTTGGAATTTTATTTTTTTTTGTAATATTTTTAAAATATTTAAATTTATGTTTTTGTGGCCTTTGCAACCGTTTCGATTGACGTTGTCACTGCAACTGAAATGGCAAACTGAACTTGCAACAAAGCTCCTGCTGCAGCGCGTTGCAACTAGGAGTAATACATCATTATCTATACAAATTTCATATTTTATGAGTCTCAAGTTTTAATAAGATGCTTGTATACCCTGTAGATTACACTTAAAATGGGTAGCAAAGGCAGCTAATTAGTATGTGTGATTTTCCAGCTAAGTTGGCTTTAATTAAGATTTCTCTATGTTTTTATAGTAGAAAATCTACCACTATAATACCCTATAAACACTAACTAAATGTGTATATATAGCATACCTTTTTTGTAGCAAACCGACTACTGTAATACCCTTTGCTAGCCAGCTGAAAGTGAGTATTTGCATAAGAAATTCATTTGGCTAAAAGACAAACGCCCATCGTAAAGAAAAACGGTCTATGCAATTAAGCCGAACATATTCGTTTTTAAAACCTTTTGTTTAATTAGCCAAGCAAATACATTATGCAACACATAGACAAGTATTTGGCTATTGAAGCGCAACAAATGGCTTAAAGAAAAAACAAATGAAACCAAAAACTGCAGACATTTGCGGTCAATGTATGAAGTGTAAACTATTTGCCAAATGTGTGGCCATCATTAGCATTGATTGGCTGACTTTTGCGATGCTTTTTGTTTGTTTCGTTTTTGTTTAAGTGTTGACAATTTTACTGCCAGTTTGTTGCTGTTTAAACATGCACATAAAGGCCGAAGTTGCGCTGCAAAATTACACTGCGAAAAGAACAATAACTTCAGCAATTAAACAATTGTTTAACATTAATACAAAATAGCCATAAATTAATTTTATATTAAAAATTTGAACTTGGAAAATATTTTCTTGATGTTGTGCAAAAAGTGTTGCCTACTCTTAGGCCGCAACGAAAAGCGCACGCCATACTAATGCTAGCAGCTGCAAAACTCAACGTACATTTCAGCTTTAATGTACCATATTTTACAAAATGTACCAAGTACACCTACTCAAACTGCTGCATACTTCGCAGCTCACTTATTTTATCTTATATTAAGTATACGATGGAAGACAACACTTGTTCATAGATATAAAAACATTTGTTTTCTTTTATTATTATTATTTTATTGTTCTTATGCATTTACTAATTTTATAATAACAAATTATACAACTAAATGATTTTAAATAAATCGCACATTGATATTCTTTAGTGAAATAAAAGTTTGTAAGAAACCAATTGAGTGTTGTTCATTAACATATACAAATTGTATGTTAAACAAAGTATATATTACGAGCAGCAATTAGTTTTTAGCACAGTAATTGTTTGTTCCATTATGCGCACATATAACACATACTATATTATATGGTATTACTATAACAAATTCATTCACAGTTCAGCGACATTTTCAGTTTCGTTTTCGTTTCACGTTTTTTTTTAAATACATTTACATTTATATTTATATATAAATTGATTTTTACTTTTGGATTTCTTTTCGCTAGACTACGCACTACACTAACAATGATGTGTAAAAATAAATGTGTGTATTTTTGTTGTTTTTTTTTATTACTCTTAACATCATTTTTGTCTCATTATTTTTTATATGCTCGTAGCATACTCAGAGTATGCTGTTTAATGTCTCGAAATTCCTTGTTTCCAGCTCGTTTTTGTTTTTTTTTTTGTAGTTTTAGCTTTTTTCACAACATTTTGCTCTAGGTAACGAGGTAAAGTGCGCCTGTGTTTTTCTATTTTCATATTTTTTGGAAATCGACACTGTCAATGTTATGCCACGCGAATAGCGAATGCGAGAGCAGCAAATAACCCGTTGTCACAATAATGCTGCCAATCATGACGGGAAAACCAACCCTAAAAGTGTTAAAAAAATAGCATTAAATTGAATTTAGCTTGTTTTTAGTTTTAAATTGTTTTGCTCAACTCACTTGAAAAACTCCAGAAATGTGAATTTATAGCCATGCTGCTCGGCAACACCAGCACAAACTACATTTGCCGAGGCGCCAATCAGAGTGCCATTACCTTAAAAGAGTTTAAAGATTGTAAGCTAACTAGAAATACTTTTAAAACCCCTCTGGACTTACCCCCCAAACAGGCACCCAAGGCAAGCGCCCAGACCAAAGGCTGCAGTGGTAATTTCAATGTGCTGTTTTGGGCCAAAGAAATGGTTATCTTGACCATCATGGTGGTCAGCGGTATGTTATCCACAAAGGCCGAGGCTACAGCTGAAACCTAAAGTTACCGAAATGTAAGCTAGAATTTCTTAGCTCTTTTTGGATTGCCAACTTACCCAGAGTATTATTAGTATGGCCACCGTCAAGCGATGCCCCTCACCAACGCCCAATATAATGCCCTCCGTCATATTGCCAATCCACTCGATTAAACCCAATTCCGTCAGCGCTTCCATCAGTATAAACAACGCCGCAAAGAAGAGCAACGTGGACCATTCGACACGTGCCAATATCGCCTCCAGATCCTCTATATCGGCCAGTATTATTAGAAATATGGCGCCCAACAGCGCTGTCCAACCCAAGGAGAGACGTTGCAGCTCTGGCACCGAGTGCAAAAAGAATAAACTGATCACAAAGATCAAGGCAGCGGTACATTTGATCAATAGCTGCTTATTCCGAATGGGATACTAAGAAATAGAGTTTAGGAAATTTCAGTTAATGAGTTTTAAAGTAACTTTAATAAACTAAAACTATAACTAGCGCATACCTTTGCTTGCAGATTGGCCAATGTTTGCTCATAGTTGGGAGCTGGTGTTATCACAGCTGTCATCCGTTTCTTGAGACTGCGCTTCAGTCGATTCACCTTCTTCATCAGAGTTTGTCGCACAACCTCTTCGTCCTTGGAATACGCCGATAAACTGGCTGCTGCACGCTTCCACACATGAATCTCGTGACGCAATTCCTCCACTTCCGGTGAGTCCTTGAACTGCAGATCGCTAATGTTGCGAAATTTAAAGCGCAACTGTATATAGGTTTGTATCATCACTAGAATGACGCCGGGCAGCATGTGCAGCGTGAATACCCCAAAATCAACGCCCTAGAAATGAGATTTTGGGATAATATTAATTAGAATCATTGGCGTCATCATTAGAATTATCATTGGAATTATCATTAGAGTTATCATTAGAATTTTGATTAGAATTATCATTGGAATTATCATTAAAATTAGCACTATCATTAGAACTATTATTGGAATTATAGTTAGAATTATCATAAGAATTTTCAAAAGAATTATCATTGTAACTATCATTAGAATTATCATTGGAATTATTATTATAATTATCATTGGAATTATTATTAGAATTAGACAATATTAATTAGAATCATTGGCGTCATCATTAAAATTATCATTGGAATTATCATTAAAATTAGCATTATCATTGGAATTATCATTAGAATTATTATTGGAATTATCATTAGAATTATCATAAGAATTTTCATAAGAATTATTATTGGAATTATCATTTTAACTATCATTAGAATTATCATTGGAATTATCATTGGAATTATTATTATAATTATCATTGGAATTATTATTAGAATTATCATTGGAATTATCATTAGAATTATTATTATAATTATCATTAGCATTATCAAAATTTAAACTTTATATAATAATGATTGGTATTCTTGAAATTTTCCATTAAAGTGCCTTCTCATTGCTCATTTGCTTTGTGCTTACGTCACAAGCGTGGAGTAACCATCACAGTGCTTTAGTATATACTCACATGCTTGGATATGTAGCTATTGGAGGCAATAATCACATTGGGTGGATCACCGACGGGCGTCAAAGCACCACCGATATTCGAATAGATGACCATACACATTAAAATGGGCACAGGATTCAATGACATAACCTCACAAAGTCGTATCGTAACCGGTGTCATTAGCAGCACCGTAGTGACATTGTCCAGAAATGAGGATAGCACAGCGGTAAACAGGCACAGACAATTGATGAGTGGCCAGACATGTCCATTCGTGATCTTATACGCATACACAGCCAGATAATCAAAGACACCAGTTTCTGACAAGATGGCCACCAGTATCATCATGCCAAAGAGCAGCAACAGCGTCTCCACATCAATCCAACCCATAATGGTGCCCATCGAGGGTCTCGAATTGAGTGCAGCCAGAATGCCAACCGATAATGTGGATGCAATGATTGCGGCAAATGTACGATTCACAATCTCCCAAATGATCATAACATAGAGACCGCAGAGTACGGCGGCGGCATAGAGCACACCATGTTTCTTATAGATGGGGCTCTCATCCACATTCAGCTGCAGCGGCAACTCTCCATCAATGTAGCTGGTGAACGCAAAACTTAGTTTTGTATTATTCTCTTGGCGATCACTTGGCGTCAGCTCAAAGGTTCGCGACTTTTTCGAATCTTTGGTGGCATCTATTCGATCGAAATAGACTATATCCAGTTTCCACGGCTCACTGGCATTCTCTGTATCGAGTTCGTTGCCAAAGTTATCATAATAGGTGCGTATTACCTGCACTTGCAACACCGGAGGTGGCATACTCTCATTCAATTGCAACTCATTCTCCTGCAATCGGAACGGACCACGTAGCGCTAGACCTATGCGTTCCAGCGTGGACGTCGTTATGGGAAAGACTGTAAAGAAAAATTCAGGGAAAGGTTAAATAGAAATATTAATAGGAAATATTTATAGTGACAGATTAATTGAATGTTTTTTGAAACAATATAGTTTATAACAAATGAAGTCAGTATTTTAAAAACTATACCAAATATACCATCTTAATAATTAGTAAAAAGTTTCAAATACAAAAATGTTTCCTAAACTTGCTACATATATAATAAAACATCCCAATATTAATTAAATATGGTCCAAATACTAAAAAGCATCTTAAAAATTATGTTTTTAAGTTTGTTTGAGTTATATCTTCAAGACTGTAAGAGCTAGAGCTATGAAATTTGCCACATAGGCGCCTTGCTTATTGTCTTAAACAAACTACTAATTCTGCTTAATGAAAACTTTCTGCTACTCTAGTTAAGCGAATTTTTAAGAAGCTAAAGTAGAAGCTTGTCTAATAAATTTAATCTGCGTAGGTTGGAAAGGCGCTTTAGTACCAATTTTAATGCATTTAGCTCTTATAGTCTGCTAGAGCTTGTTCCTAATACAGACAGACGTACATTTCGGCTAGACTTAAAGACTCGCTGCACTTTTAAGTCACTTTAAATAAAAACTTACCTTTTGTAGAGTTATTTCCAGGAACAGTTATGAGACTCAGTTGATCCACATGTTCATTGTTGGACATTAGAAAGGCAGTAAAGACGCCCCAAACCACCAACAGTATCGATATTTTGAACCAAATGAGATACTTTTTGAGCTGCAGCAGAGGGAATAGTACAGTTAATTAAGCTTACTAAAGTTTTAGATAGTTTACACACATTACTTCTACAGTAGGTGTCTCCATCGTCATGTTGATCCTCATTGTTGTTCTCCAGATCTCTGTATATATTTAGTTAGTGGATTGGGAGAGGGGGTGGTGGAGGTGGGGGGTGAGGGATCACAGAAAACTGGTTGCACTAATTACGTAACTGACAATCGAAATGCTAAGAACTACGAACCTGCCATCAAGGACATGCACCTGTCCCGCCTCATTGGTCACATTGATGCCAATGTGTGTGAAGGTGTGTGTGCCATCATTGTGACCATTACGCTGCTGATCCTGCTGCTGCTGTTGCTGTGACAGCTGCTGTGACTGCGTTTCCTGTGACTGGTTCACACTCTCCGTTAGGGGCACGGGTTCGCCATCTGCCAATGAAATATGAAATACTCCTGTTATTTACTCTGCTATCTGATATCAATTTACAAAGCAGCTGCTGCTGTTCTACCAGAACGTGGAATTAACAAATATTTGTACGTCAATTGATTCATTAGCTGCTGTCTGTGGTTTCACTGCCACTGCCACAGGACATTTGATGACTGCGCCTGAAGTTTACTTTGGCTTCATATCATGACATTTTCTCTACATTTTTATTGGCTCAAACGCACGGAAGTGTCAAGAACTGCTCTAAAAATAGCCAAAACTGACCATGAAAAGGCAAAGTCATTTTGATACAGCTATTCATTGCTTCATTCCCTTCAGTGGCAGTGGTGGCATTTTAGCGAAATTATATCTTGCAAAGCTATTTCTATTTAATTGTTGTTTAATCAATAAAGAAACATAAAATTTCTTGTTTATTGTAAAAATTTTAAAACAATATTTTCGTATTATCTTTACCTATTCAAAGCTCTCTTTATAACATTTTTTTCACCTTATACTTCTTTCTTTTTAGCTATTTTTGGCATTGAAAATCTGACAGTTTAGTCCCTGACTTGACTGCCTTGCACCGCTCTCTCTCTCTCTCTCTCTCTCTCTGTCGTTAGATTACGGAAATAGTAAAGGCCGCAGCAGCATTAGCATAATATGCAAAACCCAAAAATAGTCCATCCATCTATCCATCCATACAGCCATTAAGCAATTTAAAGTGATAAACATTGTCGCAACTTGAGCAATTCGCCATGCAAATCAGCTGACCACAAAAATAATGCCATACAACCTGAGACTAATCGCAAAGCAACGGAATAAAAAGGAATGAAACGGCATGGAATGAAACGGGCAAAGCAGAGCGTGTATGTGAGCCTGTGCGAGCCAATGTCAATGCTACGCCAACGCAATTGGCAATAAAAAATGCAAACAATAATTACACCAATAAAACTTGGAACAATAAAATTGTAAAAAAAAAAAAAAAGACGTAAGACGAAAACATACAAAATAATATTAAAATTCAGTCGTGTTGCTAGCCGCACATTTTATACACTAACTAAAGGAAGGTGTTCGGTGTGAAATTAGAATGTAAGAAGAACATTTGAAACTATTTAAAAGCGAGTTTTGTAGGATTTGGCTGTTATATTGGATTGTCCCAGAAGTAACTTTCAAGTATGATTGCACTGAAAAATCTTACTTGGTTCAGTTTTTTGTGTATAAAGTTTAGAAGTTTTATAAACATGGAATCCCGAAGATCATCAAGCAAAAGGAATGATATATCATGATATAATGTTCATACTAGTTACTTGAAAAACAAATATTTTCTACGTATGAACAAGTTGGCAGTTACTTTTGGGAGACCCCAAAAGTTCATAACATCTTTGCAGTAATTCCAATTCGAACCGAAAAATTAGGCAACAAATAAGTCTTTTTTATATAGTGATATCAAGGCAACACATGTTATTTTTCTTGAGGATCCTCTGGAGATTTGTTTTATCGAACTTATAGATTTATAGTTCTTGCAGCAGTGATTCCAATTTGAACTCATATAATTGGAAACGAAGCTCAGGGGGTATTACACGGTCGGCATGCCCGACTGACATTTTCTTTCTTATTTTAATTTATAAATATTCTATTTTTCGAAGTGTATTTAAACCATGCTTACAAGCTTTGAAAGTAGAGAGAGAGAGAGAGAGAAAATATTTCTACTAAAAATAAATTTAATGAAATCTTTCAAAAGTTGAAGGAGGCTTACATCATTTTTTTCATTCCTATTTTTTTTGTAACACAATTTCAAAACATTTTCTTATACATATGCTCGGTCTACACTCCCAAATAATTTTTCTCAATAAAAAGTAGACGTAGTTTTAAACTAAACGTATTTATTGTTTGGTAGCTTAACATGCGTATACTTGATTTTCTATGGGCTTAAAGTTGATTTGCTCTAGACATAAAAACAACAAAAAAAGTTCTAAGAACTCGTAACTAAACCACATAATATGTAAGACATATAAGACAAGATAAATAAATGTTGTGCTTTGTGTTAGAGGATTTTTGCCCCAAAAGGTAGAAATACACCGGAAGAAATTAAAGTACAATATATATTCATACTTCTCTCAAATATAGCTATACATAATTTTGTAAATATGTGCTTAACGACAACTTGAAAACTAAACTAACTAGAATTTTTATTTTGTTAAAATTTTAAACATTTTTTCGAGTGTACTCACCGCCATGTAAACGTTCGTGTTCCTGTCGAAATGTTGCTAAACTGGGATCCTGCCGTATGCGTTCGGGCAGCGTACGCCAGACCTGTAAGGCACCTTCTGTTACTTCGCTGCATGTGGGGGAAGGGTGGTGCGTAGGTGGTGGTGTTGGTGGTGTGTCCGTGAATTGTGGGTTTTTGTGGCACATTTGGGAGCCATGAAATGTGAGGCGGCAAGGGCAGAGGTAAAAAAGAAATGAAAGAAGAAAAAGAAAAACAGAAAGATTTTATAAGATTACTTGACTTTAATACAAATACTCAGACTCGTGTTCATACTCATACTCAGTCTATGACTGCCACTCATTTCCATTCACATATAAATGCGCAAAATTTGTTTGTTTAGGCGTGTGGGCGTGGCATGATTTGAATGCGCTGCCACGTGCATTGAACATTTCGTAACAAATTTTGAATTGAGAAGCATTCAATAAAGCCAAATATTGATTTGATACAAACATTTTCTTTCAACTTTTATTTTAAAGAAAAGCTTTAAATTGTTTTTTAAAGGGTTTCAGCTTAGGCAGCTTATGTTTTGGGTAACGCATATTGACAAATTGATTGACAGATTTCCCCAAAAGGCATTTGAATGTTTAGTAAGATATCAAATAAACCATTTGTATCACTTTTGACTCAAATCGAAAGCACTATCAACAGGCTTAAGGGATTAGAGCTAAAAAAAAGTAAATGGAAATGGACTTAAGTTAAAGTGGAGGGGGAGTAGGGATTGTATATTTCTAGCAGAGACTGTGCCAAGTTGAGGGCAGCATGACTAAGCATACACTGTAAATTAAAACGCATTCTAAAGTATAACAAAAATTTATAAACTTCTTTAAATTCCCAGTAAATGTTTACAATTAATTGTGTTGAAATTAATTGAAACGTTTTTTTTGACAATTAGCTTGTGTGGCTATTGTGACAATTCATTTGTCAGTCGCTTTCAATTGCTTTTCATTGAATTTAGCTAATTACAATATTTAAATATGCAAATATCTGAGAGAAGACAGCACTTAAGAAATAGCTGCAATCCGTCTTCAACTGATTTTGCAATTCTTATGCAAATTTTACAGACACACACAACTGAAAGGAAAAATGCATTTTCAAAGTCACGGAAGATACGAAAATTACCTGCCACAAGCGGCAGACACTTGTTGCTTGATTTGTTGCTGTTGTTGTTGTTCTAGTTGGCACTTAATTAAGTGCAAGCTATAAGGTCTATACCAGGGACTTGAGGACGTATTGTCCATTAGTGCGATTTCAATTTTCAGTTTTACTAAACAATTAAAATGTAAACACACAGCTGAGTCACAGCAATTGTAATCAATGAACATTCATTTTGAATTTCACTCTCAAGCAGTGCTGGCACTTGAGCTTATTTATAGCCAAAATTATATATTCAGTTGGATAGAAGCTAACGTTAAATTGTGTAAGCTATGCAGTTAAAATCAGATTAAACTAAAGTAAGACTTAATTAACTATATACTATCCCAAAAGCAGTTCCGAATCAAAACAATTAGAAAGATTTTGCTGAATTTTTTCATATATATTAAATATGTAATTAAACTTAAAATTGTCGTAGAAATTAAATTAGTTTATAATATTTTATTAATTTATAATTTAATAATATTTAAATATTTTATCTCATAGTATTCAAATATAAGCCAAAAATTCTTTAAGCATATTATTGTCAACTGTTTCTGCCTCTGAAATTTGACAACAGCGCAACACATATTCACTCTCATCACGTGCAACGCTGCAATGTAAATGCAATTTATGCACTTGAGTCAAGTGGTCAGAAATCTTAATTTAGTTTAGTTTAAATGAACTCAAATCTTATAACTCGTAAATTTTACTTAGTTAAATTTAGCTTATGAATTTAAGCGTCGAAACAAAGACAGAAGACAGTATTCATCAAAAGTAACGATGTCACAGATCAGCATACAAATTATTATACTAGTACTACTACATATAGTATGATATTTGATAGGACAATCTGTCGTTGAGACCGTGAGGCGACAATCCGGTCACTTTTTAGCTTGAACTTGCTAAATTGATCATCAACTTGGATTGCACATAAGTATACATATTTGTATGTATATATGTTATGTAACTTTATAGTCATTGTCTTGATTTTGATATGCATTATCTCTGTGCATCTCAAGGTGTGCTATGAATAAGTAGTTCTCACTTAGACTGCGATCATTCAGTTTTTTCTTTAAAAATATTATGCCATACAGTCTGTTAATAACTATGTAAATGTTATGCACGAAGTGTTGAATATGTATTACGTAACATATGGCTAAGAATTTATAGCTGATTGTAATAAAGATATTTCTACAAAGTTTTCTATGTTAACAATTAAGTTTATAAAATGTATACAAAGTAGGTAACTTGAATGTGACTAATAATTTATGGTGTTTCCCACATGATATTACTTATTAATATATTCTTTTGATTTAAATTATTGAGAATAGAAAACAATTGTGGAGACAGTATTTCAAATCGGTAGAATATACATATATGCAATTCAGCGAAGTAGGTAAGTAAAGTAATAAAAAAATGCAATTTTATTTTTAATTTGCATTACTAATATATCAAGATCTCAGATAGTCTACATAGTTCTCTGGTATTTCATTGTTGATCTTAACTGCAATTATCAGAGGAAGTCACAATCTGATTTAACCACATGAATCTATAAATAATCTCATTAATCTCTCGGCATACACGTGAGATACACAGTGATTTCTTAATGATTGATTTATCTGCTTATGATGGCTCTTTAATTCTTTGATTTTAACCTTCTGACTTGAAAAGTTGGCCATGTTTAATGTGTGAGTCAAGCTAGTTGTGCACAGTGAGCAAAAATTGTGTACTTCTAATTACCATTCATAAGAAAATCAAAATCAGACAACAATATAATCGTGATATGCATTTTAGTAAGAATTATCATGCTTGTTCTGAGTAATACGTAATTAAATTACGAATAAATTATTAGGATCGTATAAAATTAAGTTTAGTTTTAGCAGCTGCATTTTTTTTTAGCACATCTTCTTTCTCTCTGTGTAGTGCAAGGTAAGAGAGAAGAGACCAAAGTTAAAATAAGTTTTCTGCTTGACTGCAGCACTAAGGATAATTTGTACGAGAGCGTAAGAATGGAAAGAAAGAGAGTGAGAGATATATAACGGCACATACTCATCGTCAAATGGATAATCATCGGTGCTGGCGCTGTTGTTGAAGTTGTATGACATGTTGAAAACATACACTAACACACACACACAGAAAGACACTCCAGCTTTCAAGTGTGCCGAGTTGTCTAGGATATTGTACAATTATGTAACACGCACTCTGTAATTTGCCGTATTACGTAAATTGCTCTTTTAAATGCTTCTTTTTTGTGTGCTGTTCTCTGGTTTTTTTTATTTTACAGATTTTTTAATGACTTTTAGACACTCAACGCGTGCTCCTTGTTAGTTAAGTTTTATATATAGCATAGATATACATATAAGATATCTTTATGTATATATATTGCGCGATCTTAGTTCTTTAAATGCGATCGGTATGCATTAGTGCATAGTTGGGACGCCCTCGCGGTACTAACTAGCATGCACAGTTATTTACTCTATTTTGTAGGTTTTCGAATGCACCACGAAAAGTCGCGTCGTCAACAGCAACAACAACAATGACATTAAACGAAAAAAGAAATGACAAAAAGTTTCCTGATATTTGTCATATACGCTTTGGCTCATTATTCGCATTTATGCGTTCACTGCACTTCCCCACCCCAGCCCGCTCCATTCCACACACCGCCCATCATCAACTGCAATTGCAGCTCTCAACTGCTAAACGGTAAATGATCCATTCTCTCTCGCTGCAAAGAGAGCGCGTATGCACTCACCCACTCTCGCTCTCTCTCGCGCGCTGAGCTTTGGCTTTGGCTTAACCGAATTATGCAGCAGTTTGTCAAATTGTTCTTTTGTTGTATTTTGTTCATTGCGTTTCGCGCATTTGTCTTTGCGTGTTTACTTTATCGCCGTTTGTCGTTTGTGTATTTGTGTTTCTACTTTCGTTTCGTTTCGGTTCATCTGTTTTTCAGTGTCTCAGCTTTCATTGCTGGCGTTGGTTTATTTTGCACTTCTTTCAATTACACTTGATTTATCATATTTGACAGTTATTGCGCGATGCTTCTGATCTTGCATACCCTGTGAACAAGCCAAGCGGGCATATTAACGTTAAAAAAAAAAAATATAAAATAAATTAATTTTTTTTGAAACTCATTTAATAAATTTTTTAAATGTGGTTTTATTACTAAAAAAAACTCTACACACATAGTTAATAATTACAGGGTATTCTATTCTTCACAATAAAGTTATATTTTCTTTGTGGTTGAACGCAGTTTTTTTCCTACAGTTATAATTTGTTTCTAACATGCGACAAATTGAGCTTTCTGGATTTCGGTTCAGGGTAAAGGTGTCTGGAGGGAGTATTGAAGTTTATGTTTATGCTGGTCGGATAAAGTTTTCAGACGCATGTGCAAAATATTTGCCAAATCAGCTAAATTGAAGCTGTTAAGCCCTCGGCCAGCTGAGAGCTACGTGACGCTGGTGACGTCACAAACCTTAACACATATTTGTGTCACATTTGCTGCGGGTAATACAATACAAAACCAGAAATTGATACCAACAAAGCTTTTAATGATGATGATTATAAAATAGTGTATGGTAGAGTGCTACTGCGGCTGACCATGGCTCTATTTGTTGTGAAACCGACAAGAACTGAAGGGAAATGAACTGCGAAGCAATTTAATTGTATTGCAACAATAAAGCGAGTCTCGTTTTACAGCACATGATGTGGGGAGAAAGAGCTGTAAATGGAAAAGCTTTACTCACAACGCCTCAAAGGCAATGATCGCCATCTTGAGTGAGAGAGCCTGTTGGCAGGTGAAGATATAAAGGAAGCGAGAGAGAGAGAGAGCACTTTTAGACTCGAGTGTAAACAAGAGTGCGTGTAAGAGTGCACATTATATAGCATGAGAGCAAGTACCAAACAAAATATGAAACAATTAGAAAGAGGTGGTTGTACATTCTGCAACTAATTTGGGTACATTTATGTACATATGAATAGAAATGAAGAGAGTTACAATTGTGTAAGGCAGAAAATCAGACAAAGAAGTTTAGGGCGTGATAAAAGTTTTAATTTGCCTTAACATTAGCTATCAACTAAATAAATGTTGTTAATTTCAGCTTAATTAAACTTACTGTGCTTGCAATTCAATTGCGAATTGATCGCAGTGATAGCTCATTTATTTTACGTAATACTCATCGTATAACTCATATGTAGCATATAGGGTTCATGGCAATTAATGATAAGTTATAAATATAATCTGCTGTAGATAAATAAACATTAAGATGTGCTATGCTTAATATTTAAAAAATGTAATACAAACATTTTTCCTTAAAATTGAAGATTAAACAACGCCGCCATATACTTCATTTGTTTGCACTTGCTACGACATATGTTTTGTCAACTTGCACGGAATCTACTTTTAGTCTTGTGGCCACTAAATATAGGTCATTTGGCTATATATTATGCTGGATAATAAAATTATAGAGCCAAAAAAAAGAGAATAAAAGAAGAAAATTAAGTGGGCGTCAGTCACGAGTCACTTTCAATGTGAAACGCTTCATTAATTTTTCACTATTTGCGTGTGTGTGCTTTTGAAGAAAATTGAAAGCATCCATTTGAATGAATGTATGTGAGTGTGAATACGAATACGAGTACTCGCTACAGAGACACACGGTTATTTTTAAATCAACGGCAACGGCGACAAAGGCAAAACTTTGATTAACATGTTTAAATCTCTTGACAGCCGTAAATTTCCATTTGCGAAAAGTGTAAGTTAATTAATTGAAATTCGCACACGAATTCACTCTTTACACATTTCAATTCAATTGCTTGCTTACCCACTCATTATGCTCTGTCTCTTTCTATGCTTTGAACTTGCACACGTTCCTAACAACAACTACTTTATGAAGCTACCAACCACGTATCGCGCACTGCCAGACAGTTTAGAATTTCAGTAATACTCGCAGTCGCTTTGGTTTCCTGACAATGTTAAGAAACTAAAGTAATTCTTAACAGGAATTTAATAATGTATACACTGCGCACTAAAGTACGTTTGAATTTGCTCACAGCAACAGAATGTCGAACTGTTTGATACGCTGTAACGAGGGTGTTATGAGTTGGTTAAAAAAATGAACTAATATTTATTCATAGTTTCATAGTTTTCCATTTTGTTCCCTTTCCTCGTATATAATTTTTTGTAGCATACTTTCGGGTGCCAGTTCCAAAAGTTTCTTGCATTTTCAATTGTGAGCTATTTTTAAGCTGCTCTTTTATTTAACCTAAATGCTGTCGAGTGCATTTCGCGCCCTTTTAAGCATCCTTGTTTCAGGCAGCACAATGTGGCGTATACGTCATAAGCAATTTACTAATTCCCAATTTTGGCATCACAAATGTTTTAATTATGCATAACGTTTATGACACTTGCCATTTCGCATTTCACACGCACACGTACACACATTCGCACTCACTGTACCTCGCTGTCTCTTTCTCTTTCTCTCGCACACACAGGCTGACAGGCACAACCTTTGGCATGCTTATAATCACATTTTTAATGTGCTCACAACAAGCTGCTGTGCGACAGTGTAAAAATGGCGCTTTTTGCCTCACTTAACCGTTAACCTTGTTGCTTCGACGAGGTCATCATCAACATCGTCATCATCATCACCATTATGATGTAGAACATCTTAATGATCATCACAGTACTAGTTGTTGTCATCATCATGGTTTGTTGTTTGTTATTTGTTGCTGTGTTGTCAGTTTTGGTTTTTTTGCCACACTAAGTGTTCTTTGAGCAGTGCTGACATTTTAGCCAGTTTGTAGCTAGACTAGGCAATTAAAAATTAGCTGAAGGTAGACAATATTGTTGTGAAGTATAAAAAAATATAGTTTTTTTTTGGTTGAAATCAGTGAAATCTGTTGCTTCAGCTATAAACTGACACAAAAGTAATTGAAAATTAGCTCAAAAGCTTATAAATGATTTTTAAACTAAAAAATTACATGAATTTAAAAATACATTTTGTTTAAAAAGAGTAGTCTTCACAAACTGTTTTAAAAGTATTATTATTTTCTTTAATTTTTACTAAATTTATATATTTTGATATTTTTCTTGTATTTACTTTAATTTGTATGTAGCTATTTCTAGTTAATTTTCTGTAATTATGTTCTTTAATTCATATATAGCCACTTTTAGCTACTTCGAACTATTTCTTGCTATGAAACTAGCTTCAATTACCAATAAGAATCTGCTGTTATTTATTAAAATTACATTTTTTGGTATTAACTTTTACTTTAGCCTTTTTCTCGCTACATTTGCAGCACTGCTGTTGACCCACATTTTTTGGTTAGCTTAGATGCCAAACACGTTAATGACTTATTTCAAAATGAGAAGCCAAGTTTGGCAGCGGCACCACGGGTCGCATGAGTGATAAGTCCTGAAAGATATTACGCATACGCCTGTTTGGCTTCAATTTAGTAGCTGTTTTGGCCTGAGGCCCAACTGCTACAGCTATCAGCTAACAGCTATTGTCTTTATTCATATTGCGTTGCTTAAACACACACAAAGTAAATTGAAAAATAATTGCTGAATAATGCGATGCCAAAGGCAGCAAAAATAGAAGAGAATTGAAAACTCTATGAAAACAAAAGGAAGCAGCAAAGAAAACGGCTGAGTTTTCAGCTGAAAAAAGCAGCAGTTGTATAAATAATACGTGTTTCTGGCATTTAGATTTTCTTATAAACATTCTAGACTTTATTTAAAAAGTTTTGCTTTAAATTTGAAACTTGAATTGAAGTAACCACTGTTTTCTTGCTGTGCAGCTGGACATGCTTTAAAACTGTATGTTATGCAAATTAATTAGAGTTTTGCTTTGGTTTGCGCCGCACGTTTCTTGGTGGGAAAGTTACCAAGGACAACGTGACTGGCCAAAAGCCAAAGAAGGTAGCTGAAAATGGAAGCTGAAACTGGCTGCAGCTGGCACGCTTCTTTTGAGCTGTGGTTTGAATTGATAAATGGTCGAATTGATGCCACCTGAATCAGTGTGTGTCTGTCTGGCCTTTGAAATCCAAGCCACATACATGTCTACACACTTTGATTTCTTTATATTAAATTCATTTTGACTGACAAATTGCCAAATCGTTGATTCTTTCATATTTTCCACTCTCAGCAAACGGAAATTAAATATATATTTCATTATTTTGAGTCCACTGTTGACACATGTTTCTGTCATTTACTTGAGGTAAATTAGTTGGCTGCATGTTGCCTACATAATAATAGCATACACTGAGCGAAAAGTTGAAGTAATTTGCACAGTTTTATAGCTATAAAATTCACTGACTTTAGAAAAGCTAAAGTAAATTATTAAGTTTTTAATAAAATAAAGTTTTATTTATGTTTTAATTGAAGTCAATTTATTCTTAGTTACATTACTTTAATTTGCATTTGTTTTAAGAGTTTCTAACTCCCTTTAAATATTTTTTACGCAACTTAAGTTGGAGATGCACATAATATAAACTATTTCCTTAAAAATGTTTCTCTCTGTGCATTTGTAATATTTATTTATGGTCGCACGCTGAGTCTGTTAAACTTGGTTTCTCTGCACATTTGAGTTGGGTTCAAGGCACGTGCGCGTTTATCAGTTATATATATATACATATATACTATATATGTACACACGCACTTAGTCCTATAAGCTAAAAGGGACAAATATGTTTTGTCAAGCACAAATAATATGAATAATACAAAACAATAAACGTGTTGGGTAACACTTAAATCTTGGGCTACAATGCTTACAATTTAACTTGTTAAAGCTCCTGAAGCTTGGGATGCTTTAAGACCATGTACATAAGGCTGTTATCGGTATCGGTTTATTTATATTATAGGTAAGTAAAGATGATAACTAAACCTCACATAAATATAATACATTGTAATACATTCTAAACCAAGTAAATAAATATGTACTTATAGAAAATGTACATTTATTAATTATTAGTTATCGGTTTATTAATGTAATGTGTAAATATGATAACCAAAACCAAAATACTCTGAAATCCATTTTTTACCAAGTATATAACATAGACATTTAGCTGTTTTCGATTATTGGATCATTGAAATATCGATTGTTATCGATTAAATGATTATTTGGCAAAGATACAGTAACTCTACTTCTGCTACAGCAAAATTATTGAATAAGCTCTCGAAACTTTATTTTCATAGTATAAAATTGGTGAAAATAGTATATAATCGTTGTTATCGATTAACCTATTTCGGTAGGTATACAAATTCACATTTAGGTTGTATCTCAAATGCTAATCTTTGTTTAAGTGAACTCATAAAGCGTTAATATAGTTTTTTATTAAGTTTTTATTTAAAATAATACTTGGTTATCGATGTGAAATTTATCGATAGTCACTTTATTTGCTGATAACAGCTTCCTAAAGCACTTTGCTGCCATAAACTCACCTGGGCTGTGGAAACTTTTCACTTTGGCCCGACGCCTGACGCTGCAGACAGAATTTTCCGACTTTGACCCGCATCCTAAATGGCCAAGATGCGTTGCGCACAGTTTTGTGGCCAACAGCAGCGTTGCTGTTGTTGGTCCCTGACTGGATTCCAATTGAATTCTGGCTCTGACCCACGCTGAGGCCGTTGCCTTAAGCGTTCGAAGGTTTAAATTCAATTTTAATTCAATTTAAGTTTTGTGTTGTGAATTTGTCTGGTGAATTTTGTTATTATTGAGTTAACACTTAGTTGTTAATTAACTAAAATCACAAATATGGTTCAACTCACTTAATTACACATTAATTATTATCGCAAATCACATTTATTTTTAGGCTTTTGTTTACGTATTATTTACTGATAAATGCTTTTTGGGCTTCTTAAACCTTTATATTTATTTATTTATTTTTTTTTTTTTTGGAATTTTTGTGCACGTTTCTTTGGTATTTTATGCGTCGCTTAATACGTCACTCACATTACGCATACGCAACGTGGGCTGCACTTGCGTCAAACTTGGAAGCTGTAAAAGTGTGTGTAAGTGACTGAAATGTTGAGTTAAACGAAAATTCCCTATGGCTATAAAACTCTATCAAATTAGCAAACCAGAATGGTATAGTAAACTGACACGAGACACATTTTATGCTCTTGCTAAGTAACAATTTCTATTTTTAAAAAATATTATGACTCATAGAACTTTAAAATACAGTTTTACGCTTGTGAATAGATTGGTTTGAAAGGTATAAAACTGAGCACATCATTTTATTAGTATTTTTAACACACAGAAAAGTTTTCCGTACTTATGAAAATATGGTTCCTTTAACAGCTGCAATATTTAGTAGTAATACATTAACCTAAATAAGTTTATATCAGATACTATTCAATATTAAACATAAATATATGATATTTAAGTCCTATTAGGTCTATGGTAGTTAGGTAGTTGTCCAATATTAACAAACTTGTTTAACATGGATTGGAGGCTAAATTGAAAACAATCTTTCTGTTGTTTTGAAAAATAATTAAAAACAACAAAGTTTTTCTTAGTATATGACCATCTTAAACCTTTTATTCCTATGACAGCTATATGATATAGTAGTCCCAACTGAAATCTACTTAGAAATTCACTCGCTTACAATAAAAATCAATTAAATTTCTCTCTCACAGTTATAACGGCTTGGGCTATTCGCTGATCAGTCATGACAGCTACTCGGTAAGCCCCAAGAACGTTCAACACAACTATAATACCCTTTCTAAAGAGTATATAGAACTGGCACAGCAATTAAAAAAGTAGGCAAAAGAAAAACTAGCTGTGGGAGTTGGGATTAAAGCGACACGCAGCGTGTGGTAGATTTTCCCGCTAAACGCACACACATCACTCACGCTAAGCTCAATTGATTAGAAATCAATGAATCAATATTAATTTGCTATTAATTTTTTGTGTAACACAATTTTTTTTGAAGGGTCTTGTGAAGTTGTTGTTGTTGTTGTGCAAGCACGTTCATGTCCACTGTGTTCCAGTTGATCTGTTGGCTTAGTTTATGCTATAACTGGAACAGGTTCATAGTTGTTGAGCCTTTAGTTTTTGGTCACGTAGTGTTATACACTTGAATTGCTTCTCAATTTGGCTAATACGCAATAATTTCCACTTAATTATGTTGTTGTTGTTGTTGTTATCGAGTAATCGAGTAATTAGCACAAAACATGTATGTGAAAATTTTGGTGTGTTGCACACAAAGTAATTAAGAATTTGGTAGGGAGACAGCATCATGTACACATACGCTCATATGCACGAGTACACAGTGAGAAAAGGTCTGGTTAAATCCGCTGCACTTGAGTATTAAACAGCTATTTAAAATTTTCTTAAATACAAACAGAGAAAAACGCCCTAAAAAGCTGTGAAACTTGAAAGTAAATTAAAAAAAAAATAAATAAATAAATTCAAAGTTTGAAAAGTGGTAGTGCTTGAATTTTTCGCTCAGTGCATAATATGCAAAATAACTGACCGCACACAAATTAAGGCCACGCGCCTGGTTGAGAACTGATAGCGACAAACAGGATGAGTTTCTCCTGGGGAAACTTTGGGATTATCCTGTCGAACAGGGCGTATGTGTTCAAAGGATTGCCCAGCTCATTACACATACACACAAACACATATATATTTAGCTATATCTATATATATCCACACATGTATTTTCGATCCTATGCAAATTGACTTGTCTCTCAGTTCGTTACATTTTAATTATGTGGCAACTGATGACTTTGCAAAAAAAAACTTTGCACATTACAAACTTCTTCACAAAGTAAAACAAAAAGTCTGGTAAACTGCTTTTGGCCCAAAGGCAAATCAGTTAAAAATTTGTTTTAACAACAAATTGTAAGCAAAACGAGTCACAAAAATGTAAGTAAACAAAAAGAAAAGAGCGCAAAAAAAAAAAAACAAGTTATTTGGCAAAAGAAAACTTTTGCCGAGAAAATGAAATGAAAGGAAGTATTTTGTCAGCGGGCCATAAACACACACACACACACACACACTCACACATAGATAAAGACATAAAAACACACACACTCACATTTGTACCCATTAACTGGGCCAACAAGTTGAAGTTGTTTTGCCTAAAGTAGTTGACTCTTTAATACTCTGCGTCAAACTAAAAGCTGCTTTAACAGACTTTAAAAGTTTTACTCTACTATAAACACATGAGCAGCAGACTGATCAACGTGCCAACTGAATGGTAAGAGCTATGGAACTCAAATTTTTTTACGATAGACTTTTTTCTTCTTATAATTCTAATATATTAAAAATATATCAAAATTTTCGGTTTATCAACTTTGCTTAGTAATTCTTTCTGCGGCTTATTTTAAACATACAGAGAAAAAAATCAGGAGGTATCTTGTACAATTAGCCTCGCACTTCAATTTTTTACTTAACATAAAAATTTCTGTGCTCCAAAAATTTTAACATTAATTTATGTACTGATTTTTTATGTTAAAATTTGGATTTTTCACTACACTTGAAATTTCTACACTCAATTATAAAAATATAAATGATTTTTCAAGTTTTAAATTAGATTTTTTCAGCAAGCTTTAAATTTTGCTTAAACAACATTCAACTCTCTTCTATATAAAACAATTCTCCAAGTTTCAAATTGAATTTTTAACTAAACTTGAATCTTTTTTACTAGTTTATTCACCACTACATAATTTCGCTGCCTTGACATTCACGCTGCTTAAGCAGCACACACGCATTAAAAGTGACTCAAAAAGTTGTTGTGCCACTTAGTCAAGAGTATTTATACTCCTTTTGCTTTTGGCGTAATTAACTGGCATGTGTGTTAATAGGTTTTATAGCTATTCTTAGCGGCATACATATGCGTCTCTCGCTATCTCGCTCTCTCTCTCTCTCGCTCTCGCTCTAACTGTGCGTTTGTGTCTGTCTGCTGACTGTCAAACTTTTGTGTTGCCTACTTTTAAGCGCCTCGAAATTTTGTAGCTGCCGCACTTTTCAGCTTTTCCCTTTCAAATGTCGAATGACGTTTTGTTTCTTAATGATTCTGCGTGTCAGTTTATTATGTATTAGCTTCTTGCGTGGTCTAAGGTCACTTCTATATATTTGATAAAAGGCAAATATTTAGCTGATAAATTATCATTATAGGTGTGCTGAGTGAATTATATGAAATATGTCCAGACTAGTTGATTAATCTATTAAATACAGTGTATATAAGATAGCTTACAACTAACTCAAGGACACTGTCTGCTTAATTTCCAATGAACTTAATTAATTGCTAAATAATTTCTGGGCATTTAAAGTCAGCTGCAAAGTATGACAAACATTTCGCAGACTTTGCATGAAAATATAATGAGAGACTTTCAATTACTTAGTTATATACATATAAATGTATGTAAATTGTTGCAAACATTTAATTTAGCGCTATTGTGTCTGGCTTTAGCTAATTAACTAAATTGATTTGGAGGCACAGCAACTAGATACCTTAGCAACAAGCTGCACAAAGAAGCCTCTAAATAAAAATATTTTGTACACCGATTTTTTTAGCACACATTTAAATCATGATTTTTATTTTGTTTGTTTTGTTTGCAATTATGTACTTTTAAGTATTTATTTTAAGTTTCTTGTTTTTTGTTGCTCGCCCGTGACAATAACCGTACTTTATGTTTTTTTTTATTTTTTGCCGACTCTTTGCCACACACACAACTGCCTGCCGCACGTCTGTTGCAACCGAAAGTTGTAAACTGAATAAATCTCTAATGCTATGCGGTGTTTCTAGTCAACCGGTCGCTCGGTTCGCTCGCTCGATTTTTTTGCAGCTGTGTGTCGATTGAATTGTCGCTCAATAGTTGAATGGAATAGAAATGGAATGAAATGGCATGGAATGGCTTTCAATCTGTTTCAATAGCTGTTGCTCTCTCAGTGTTAAACATTCCAGTGGCAGCTCTTCCTCACTTGAACTTGAATTGGTTTATCTAGAAAAGTTTTCTACATATTAGTGCTCAAAGGGCGAGAGAGTTAACTAATTAAACAGTATTTAATATTTATTTAAAAGATTTTTAAAGACTTTTTTTAACAATAAACAATTCTTAAACTACAAACAAAACATTTTTAAATATATTTTTTTGGCACAATTCTAAAATTTGCTGGTAAAAAATAACAAAATGTAATTTTATTTGTCGCTTTAAATATTTTAAAATATTCTTAAAGCTATTTACAGCTAAAGCAGACAATTTAATTAAAAAAAAAAAAAAAAAAAACTAAAACTCTGGCTTATAAAATGTTTTCAACATTTTCCAGCTATTGCAAATGTATATGCAATTTTTTTAAAGCTTTGAAAATAGCTAAAGTGGCAACACTACAGAGCTGTGTCTTGTGAACTGTGACTAATTAGTTGCTTTTATGCGATATTTTTGTACTTAAATATGCATAAATCAAAGCTGTTGCTAAGCTTAAATGTTTAAATAAAAACTCAAAGCTTAAAACAAAGCATTTTTTTTTTTTTAGATTTTTATTATTTATGCATAGATTTATCATCTTAGTTTCTTATTATATTTTTTAAATATTTTTCAACTGCTTATAATAATATAAATAAAAACTCAAAGCTTAAAACAAAGCATTTTTTTTTAGATTTTTATTATTTATGCATAGATTTATCATCTTAGTTTCTTATTATATTTTTTAAATATTTTTCAACTGCTTATGCATGCCAAAAAAACACATAATTTAATCTAGAACATTTTTAAATTTAAAGCAAACCAAGAAAGAAAATGTCAGTCGGGCATGCCGACCGTGTAATACCCTCTGAGCTTCGTTTCCAATTATATGAGTTCAAATTGGAATTACTGCTGCAAGAACTATAAATTTATAAGTTCAATAAAATAAATCTCCAGAGGGTCGTCAAGAAAAATAACATGTGTTGCTTTGATATCACTATATAAAACAGACTTATTTGTGACCTAATTTTTAAAGAATTATAAATTTATAAATGCGAAAAAACAAATCTCCAGAGGGTCCTCAAGAAAAATAATAATAATAAATTATAGTCCGATTTTAATGAAATTTTCACAATTATTTAATATTATTTGTCTCCAAGTGTATGCTAAGTTATAAAACTATACGTCAGAGGGTATAAAAACAACAACATGTGTAATAATAACAGAATGATAAGGTTTTTGTTTATTTTTAGAATGACAAAATCGCACACGAGCTCTCAAGCCTTAAGTCCTAAATGCTCTAATTCGGTTCATAAGACCACAAAAGATAAATTTATACGAATTTGTGTGCGTAGGTGTGTTTGTGTCGACTCTTGATGTGATGTGTCTCAATTCTCTCGATCTCTTTGCATTTTCAAGTCAATTCAGTCAAGTGTTATTGAATACACAACACAAACTACACTACGCAAACACGCAGAGCCGACAAAAATGTCAAAAGTAAAGAAGATGTAGCAGAAGTGAAATTAGAAATAGATATTAATGTGGGGTGGAAGTGGAGGCGAAGCTGTTTCAAGGCAGGCTGCTGGCATCCCTGGCAAATATACCCTGTAAGGCCAGTACTTTAACAGAGTATACACATTTACACTTTTTAATTATATTTTAAAAATAGTCTGTCTATTTTTTGCACTCAAATTTAAAGTATTTTAATTAATTTGATTAGTACAGGGTATTGGCTAGTCTTGCAAATGCATTCCAATAGCAGCTTAAGTCAAAGCCAAGCACCAACAAATACATTTTAACGAAAACGCAGTCACATAAAGTAAACAAAAATATTTTTGCACTCAACAAAATAAAAGACTTCAATTAACAAACGAAATGCTAAACATTTCTGCTGCAAAACGAGTTTTTGCAAGTGTAAGCTCGCCGACAAGACAACAACAAATTAACATTAGGGATTTGTTCGGACGCAAGGAATTGAGAAAATATGAAAAATTGTTTTTGTATTCAATGCATGTGGGGAGCAAATACAAAAACAAAATCAGCCTGCAGCGCAATGGCGAGCAACAACAACTGCAATATTTGTTTTTGTAATTGCCGCATAACCAAAACAGACAACAAAAACAACGTTTTAGTTGTGCTCCTTGCGCTTTGCGGTATATTTGTTGTTGTTGTTTGCATTTAGTGCTTCTTGTTGTGTATGTAATAGATGCATACTCTGTGTGTACACTTCGCTGCACATAAGCTAATAGCTGTTGTAGGGTATTTGTTAGTCGCGTTGTCTGTCTCACAAGTGTTTGCTACGTGTCAATAGACACGCGCTGTTTTTGCACTTAAATCGCTTTCATGTTGAATTTACGCTCCTTTATTTTGCAATTTTACCCACCCACGGCCAATAATGAAACCGAAACTGAAACTGAAACTCAAAGGCGCAGTAGTATGTATAATAGGTGAAGTGACTGCGAACAAAATGAACGGTGACTGTCACACTGAACGCTGAGACAGTGACTATTCAAGGTTTAAGCAGTTTAGAATTTTTATAGAATTTTTTATAAATACATATGTATGTATGCTAATATATTTATTGGGTGCAGCAAATGCAACAGTTAACTTAGGAAATTGAAGCTGACATTCGTAAGGGTAGATAAGGACAGCGCGAGGTATAAGTTGACAGCGATGCACTTTGTAAAACAAGAAAGAAATGTCAGTCAGATATGCCGACCGTGTAATACCCTCTGATCTTCGTTTTCAAATTTATGAGTTCAAATTGAAGTAGCTGCTACATGAACTTAATTTAAATTACAACGAAATTGTGATTTTGGTGGGCGAAGGAGGCCTGGCATCCAATTTTGATGGCATTGTCTTTATATTGCATCTAGCAACCTGCATGCCAAAATTGGTGTCCCTAGGTTCCATAGTTACCGAGATATTCACAAAAAACCTGTATTTTTTCCGAGGAATGTCTGGTTATTCGCTGATTGTGGGCGAATGGGGCGTGGCATCGAAAAAAAAAAGATTCTTGTATTGACTGACTAAATATGTGGTCGATACTGACTAAAACGGGTATTATAGCTCTTACCATCTCTGAGTTCTGTTCGTTCATACGGACAGACAGACAGACGGACAGACGGACATATGGACAGACAGACGGACATGACTAAATCGACTCGGCTTGTGATGCTGATCAAGAATATATACACTTTATGGGGTCTGCCACGCCACCTTCTGCCCGTTACATACCTTTCACAAACCCAATATACCCCTCAGCGAGTATAGTAACATAGTATTATGATTTACCTTTCAAAAACTTAAAGTTAATAATTTAACAACAACATCTTAAGCAATCCTATAACAAATTTATGTTGTAAATACCCACTCTCTCATACCCCTACCCAGCTGTACTTGTGCCTATTTCGCACCACACCCCCTGAGCTGTCGCCTTGCCCCAAGTAGGCAACAATTGGCATTTTCACATGATGGCAAAATACTTGACGGAAAACCCACATGTACATTAGGGGGCGGCACACAAAGCACAAAGGGAAACCAGAAACCATGTTAGTGAAAGTTTCCGCAAACTACACACAAAAGCAAAACATGCCACACAAAAGAGGGGTTGGTGTAGAGGGGTTGGATGGTGCTGGGGGGTGTAGAAACTGTCATACCTAACCAGAAAAACCGAACACAATGTCATGGCACTTGGCCATCATATCATGCCAACGCTTTGGGGTGCTCTTTGGGTTTCTTATTGTTGTTGTTGTTGTTGGGCTTTAGTTTCACAGTTCTATTAAAAATTGATCACGTGGTAATTGCTTTTCTCTATTTCGTACGTGGCGTGTGCGTGTCAGTGTACGTGTGTGTTTGTGTGTATTAAGTCAAACAACTTTTATGCGTGGCTGTTTGCTTGAAATTAATAGAGCCGCCCTTTACCCATAATCTATATAGTATAGTATATCTAGAGCTCTTGTATCAATGTCAACAGCCGACAGATCTGACCTTTAATCTACAAAGAAAAACCGGCACAAAAAAATTGATTAAAATTAATGATGTTCAAATGTTAAGTGTCTAAATAAAAGTAATTAAATTTATAAATAGAATGTGATTGCTAAAGTCAAAGCGTTTCTTTAGGTATTCCAAAGATTTCAGTAATATCGAATTTTATTAAAAATAGTTTAACTTTTTCTTTCCGCCGCCAACTCACTGATCAACGCTCAGTCCAAACGGAACGACTCATAAGCTTGAAATTACCTCGCTTAAGATAAATTTCTTTTGCTGTTAAATTTCCATAATTATAACAAACTTTTAGTTTTTAGTGAGTCTCTTTTAATAAAGCGGAACTTTTAATTGAAATTCCCTGAGCATCATCGTAAGACGTACTACATATAGTGCTACGATCCAAGCACTATAACGCACTCTAATGCCTAAATTGGCATTTAAATGCCTCAAGAGATGGCATTTAATTTATAAGCCCCCCCGTATTTATGAGCTTCTAAAATTATTTATAGCGCCATCAATTGCCGGACTAGGAAAAAAGCGTACACAAAATCTGACATTGAGAATCTGCGACGTGCTTTATTTATATTTTTGTTTACGTTGTACTATATTAGTTAGCTACTAAACATGTGACTTACTCATTTACCTACTAATAACTTAATCTTAAACGTTGAATTTGAAAAATTTCCTATTACGACACATAAGTAATTAATATTTAGTTAGTCACATTTTTTAAAATAGTTAAACACGTTCTTGAAATAATCGCGAAAACAGAAGCTGTACATAAATTATTTTTAAAATAAAAGTGTACTATATATAATTTCCAGTGAAAAACATTGATTAATATCAAAACACTTAACAAACAAATGTTGCAGTTCACATGATTCCCAGCAAATTTTAACAGCTTTCTTTAGAATGCTGCAAAACAGAAAATACTTAAGTTTTTCTCAGAAATTTAAAAGCTACTTAAATGTTTGCCCATCAATCAACAAAGTGTCTATTATAATTGTTTTGCGATTACAATTACATGCATCAATTAATTAATTGAAAAACTTTTTTGCCAAACACAAAAGTGACAGTGGCTAAAATAGGGCGCACACGGCGTATACTTAATGTATGGCGCTTACCAATTACGTCGAAGTCTCGCATTGAAGTGCAACCAGCGTATTAGGTCCTGTAACTTTGAATTCCGTTCCCTTTCCTCCTCCGGATCGTCGTCATCTTCGTCGGGTGGCGCTATTTCCGGCGTGGGCAAGTGATAGGGATCATTGGAGTGGTCAGTTATCAGAAAGGTGGGCTTTATATAAGCATAAGGGGCAGACATTTTCAATTTAAACAACCTTCACTCTCGTCACTTTTCACTTTCTTTTAATCAAATTGTGGAAAACAATTAGCAATAACATTTTTTCTAGCATTTTTCATGGCATTTTTTTTCGCTGCTAAGGCTATGAACAACTTAAAACATCACTTTTGCCAGGTTGCCAAATTTCACACGCTTCTCACGGTTGCCAAATTTCACTGGCAACCAACGAAATTCAGAAACTGAACCGTTTAGCGGCTGCGACGAACGAAAACTGTCGCAACTGCAATTGATTTTGAGTGAAAACTTTGACGGAAATTGGTTTTGGAAAACCGTTGTGTGGAAGGCGTGGAAAGCGGAACAAACGTATGCAAATAAAAATAAACAATTCCCAAGTGTTTTCGCTATTTCCTCTCTTACCTTTCTATTTTGCTTTGCAGCTGGCCGAGTGTCTACTTAAGTATGTTAATCTGTGTGAAGGACTAGACGCAATTTGTTGTCACTTGACAGCCAAATTGATGGCTCATTTCCTCAATTGCAGTAAGTGAAATTCTGTTTTTAGCCAATTTTGGTAGCGGTAAAGAGATTAATATAGATAAAAACAAGCAAGAAAATGTCAATCGGACATGCCGACTTCGTTTCCAATTATATGAGTTCAAATTGGAATTACTGCTGCAAGAATTATAAATTTATAAGTTCGATAAAACAAATCTCCAGAGGGTCCTCAAGAAAAAAAATAACTTTGTGTTGCTTTGAGATCACTATATAAAAAAGACTTATTTGTGACCCCATTTTTCAAGAACTATAAATTTTTAAGTTCGATAAAACAAATCTCCAGAGGGTCCTCAAGACCCTCATTGTGTTGCTTTGATATCACTATATATAAAAGACTTATTTGTTGACTAATTTTTCGCTTTTTTAACTTATGAAAAAAATTTTTGAAATATAAATCTAAAAAACTTGTTATTTCCTTTAATTTCAATATAAAAATCCACAAATATAATATTAATATAATTGCTTTATTTAACATATTTATATAAATATTAAAAATCACAAACCAACAATTTCGGGTATAAGATTTCTCGACACATGAAAATAGATAAAAATCCAAAACACGACTTACATACTACGATTACACAGATAGATTTAAAATTTTAAGTTTATATATTTTATAGGACTCAATTTTTATATAAATTATACGTAAATCATTGGGGAAACTTTTAGCATAATTCGACTAGTAATTAATTCCAGTTAAATACCACATGAGAGAGCAACAAATACATGGTCATTAGAGTGACTTGGGCCAGCATTAGGGGTAGCATCGTTTTTAGATACCGTGTAAAGGATAATTTATAGCCATGCTGTTCGGCAATGCCGGCGGCAATAACATTTGCCGAGGCGCCATAAAGGGTGCCATTGCCGCCCAACGAGGCGCCCAAAGTTAGCGCCCAAACGAGCGGTTGTAGCGGTAATTCCAGCGATTCCTTGGCCACCAGCGAAGTGACCAGTTTAACCATCATGGCCGTCACCGGAATGCTGTCCAATATGGATGAAGTGAGTGCCGATGTCCACAAGATCATAAAGATGGCCACCATGAGACGATGATGTTTATCCACACTCAGTATCACATGCTCCGTCAATTCACCAATGCTGATGAGTAAACCCAAACGCTCCACACACTCCATCATCACAAACATGGCGGCAAAGAAGAGCAATGTGGTCCATTCGACGCGATGTATCAGATGCTCCATATCATCCCGATTTAGTACTATGAGCAGCAGTATAACACCCAAAAGTGCCACCCAACCAAGTGGCAAGGTGCGCCAATGGGGCACCGATTGTGCCAGAAAACAGACGATCACAAAGATCAGTGCCCCAACCGATTGCACCAGCAGCTTCATGTTCTTAATGGGATACTGCCAAGACAAAGGGTTTCTATATATATAGTAGACTAATAGGAATCTTTAGGTAACTTCCGCATACCTTTTGTTTCAGCTCATCCAGCGTATTTGTGTAAATCTCCATGGAGTCCACACCACGTTCCTTGCGTCGCAATGTACGTTTGAGTTGCTTCACTCTTGCTTGGAGTGTGCCCCTCACCAATTGCGCATCCTTGGAGCAGGAGGCAACCGCATTGAGAGCACGTTGCCATACCTTTATCTCACGGCGCAGCTCACGCAGCTCCTTGGGTTCATTGAGACGCAGTTGATCAATGTTGCGATAGTAGAGACGCATGTAGATGCAGCTCTGCACGAGGGCCAAGAGTACGCCGGGCAGCATGTGCGCCACAAAGGTAAGAAAGTTGATGCCCTACGGGGAGAAGCGCTTTAAATGTGACATCCTAGTGTGGACGACAGCAAGATACTCAGTAAGTCCACATTATCTTTAAAACTTGGCAAAATTCCATTTCTAATTTCTGAACCAAAACTGCAGCTACAACTTTCAGTAGCTCTAGCTCTTAAATACCTTAATGCCTTAAAGATCATTTGCACTTACGTTCTCCACAATAAAGTAATTGCTACACTTGTAAGTAAGTAAATTTGTGGCTCATTAAAGTCCTCATTATCTTTAAAACTTAGTAATAACTGAAACTGTAGCTACAACATTTAGTAGCTCTAGCTCTTACGTACAATCCTTAAGGAATATTAGCTCATATCCACAATAAAGTGATTGCTACACTTAAGTGTAAGTAAGTAAATTTGTGGCTAGTTAAAGTCCACACTCTTAATTCAATTTCTAATTTCTGAAGTAAAACTGTATCTACAACATTTAGTAGCTCTAGCTCTTAAATACCTAAATTCCTTAAATATCATTTGCACTTACGTTCTCCACAGTAAAGTGATTGCTACACTATCAATTCCTATCAATTCTAATTTTAACTATCTAATTTCCAAACTGAAACTGTAGCTACAACATTTAGTAGCTCTAGCTCTTAAATACCTTAATTCCTTAAAGATCATTTGCACTTAGTAAGGAAATTTGTGGCTATATTATCTTTAAATCTTAGCAATATTCTTATCAATTCAAAACTCAATTTCTTATTTCTGAACTAAAACTGTAGCTACAACATTTAGTAGCTCTAGCTCTTAAATACCTAAATTCCTTAAAGATCTATTGCACTTACGTTCTCCACAATAAAGTGATTGCTGCTTATGATAATGCTTATGGGATCACCGATCGGAGTCAGAGCCCCACCAATGTTGGCATGAACAATAATGCCCATGGTTACGGGAATCGGGTCCAATTGCATGACTTCACAGAGCCGGATGGCCACTGGTGTTAATAGCAGTACCGTTGTCATATTGTCCAGCACACTGGAGATCAGACACGTTGCCACACACAAACTGTAGATCATGTTCCAAATCTTGCCGCCGGAGAACTCAAAGCAAATGACTGCCAAATAGTCAAAGATACCCGTCTCCGTGAGTATTAGAATGAGTATCATCATGCTAAAGAGTAGTGTAAGTAGTTCCATATCCATCCATTGTTTAATCTCCTCCATATTGGGACGATCGTGAAAGACAGCCAATGCGGTGACTGACAACACCGAACAGACCATGGCCACAAAGGGACGTTCCAGTTGTTCCCAGATCAACAGAGCATAGAAGATCAGCAGTATTACCCCGGCCAATATACTGCCCGTACGTGCGTTGATAATCAACGGATTATAGCTCAATTGTATAGCCAAATCTTTGGCCACATCGCTATAGATATGCAGACGCAGCAGACTGTCCTTCTGGCTGAGTAAATTCTTCAACTCTGCAGTCATGTGATAGGTGTGATTGTGGGACACGGCAGGCGCATGATCCAGCTCCTCCTCGGCTAACAGCGGCAGCTGCCAGGGATCCAAGATGTCCTGCAATTAAATGTCAAATTTGGGTATTGAACAGCCAACAAGAGTGAAAATGTCAGTCGGGCATGCCGATTGAGTAATACCCTCTTAGTTTTATTTCCAATCATATGAGTTCAAATTGGAGTAGCTGCTGCAAGAACTTAACATGCACACATATTTGTATGTCTATCTCGCTCGCACAGTGCAATGCACGTGGTTATGCCTTGCTTGAAATTAGCGATTTTCGTTGTATGAGCAACTTTTTTAATTATAATCCGATTTTGATGCAATTTTCAAGATCGTTTGATATTATTCGTCTCCAAGTATATACTAAGTTACAAAACTATACATTAAGAAATACGTGATGCGCAAGCATGAAAACTTACTTTGTTTGGGCGAAGGGGGCGTTGCATCCAAAAAATTAGTAATAGCATTATGTTTAAACTGCAACTAGCAACCTGCATGCCAAAATTGGAGTCCCTAGGCGTTATATTAACAGAGATATTCACCAAAAACATGTATTTTTTACGAGGTATTTCTGATTTTTCGCTTATTGTGGGCGAATGGGGCGTGGCATCAAAGAAAGGAAACACACTTATATTGCCTGACCTAATATGTGGTCGATACTGACCAAGTTTGAACTTGTAGCTCTTACCATCTCTGAGATCCTTTCGTTCATACGGACAGACAGACAGACGGACAGACGGATATGGCTATATCGACTCGGCTGTTGATGCTGATCAAGAGCATATATACTTTATGGGGTCTGCCACACCTCCTACTGCCTGTTACATACTTTTCACAAACCCAATATACCCCTTTAGAGGGTATAAAAATTTTTTACTGAAAATTGTACTGGTAAATCTACACATACTTTACCTTACAGATTCGACTTTGATTCGCATCCAAGCTGGAGATTTGCGGTTGAACCGTCAAGTAGCTCTGACTCTGCGTCTCATTCTCCTTGGCATCGCCATTGCGCAGCAGCGTGGAGGATTGCTCAAAAGAGCCGAGCAGATTTAAGCGAAAATCCCCTGTAGGTTTTTGTGGCAACTGAAAAACTGAAGAGACATTTAATTAAGAGAGCATTTGAGTATAAGTAGAAACTGCTAGACTCACATTTGCCCTGCTCGCCCTGCTCGCCCTGTGGCACTTCAATGATTTTCTCCAGCAGATGCTTCTCACCCACTGTTATCAGCACAATGGCTGCAAAGCCCCAAAAGAGCAGCAGACCGCAACGTTTGTAGAGCTTCTCCCGCTGCTGTTGCTCCTTGGAACGCTTGGATCTGTGGTGTATGCGTCGGGCTAAAGATTTGGCATTACCAGGACCATTGGCCTGTGGTTCGTGATCCGAATGCGTTGTTGTGGCCTCATCATCGGTGCTTTTATCGCCGTCGCAACCGTTCTTTTGTTTAATTTCTAGAAAATCGGAACCAGCATAACTTGATCCAAGACCATCGGGTAGCTCAAGCATTCGACTCCCATGCTGCACCGAGAGTCCTCCTGCGGGCTTTTCTTTGGTTTCTGCATGTGCCTCCTGCTCCTGCTCCTCCTGCTCATCTTCTGCTTGCTCCTCCTCTGCTGCATCGCTGTCACCAGCTGTCGAGCCTACACAGCGAAAAAATAGAGCTAAGTAGTTGAAGTATTTTCCAGTGTTGCCTGTTTTGTTTTGAGCATCTGTCAACACTGGTTTTTTTTTATACAAAATTTCTAGCAAATAATTTTCCTTAATGATTTACTTGCTTTTTTCTCGCTGTGTATGATTTTTTAAATTTTGTCAAAGTGTTTTTCTGTTGTTTTGTTTTTTTCCTTTCAAGTTTTATCGATTAGCCGCAAGACACATGTGTTGTCTGCTTGGGGCTTAGCTCAGGGATTTCCCAGGCTGATGTAGGGGAATATTTTTAAATTTTGTGGTGTTAAGCATAAACTTTGACATTAAAATGCGTGTCGAAGTTGAAGATGAATTTGTTCAATTTGCTAGCTGTACTTTTGTTTATTTGCCTTTATTCTTACTTAAGGTTTTTTTTAGTAGCAGCTTATTTTTAATGTAATGTTTTAAGTAGTAAGTAAGTAAGACTTTTCAGTATTTTTCCAAAAACATATATTTATTTTGATTTCGCAATCTTCCAACATAGCTTTTAGCTTGGTATTCTACAACTTAAATACTTTTTCTATTAAAATTTTATTTTGATTTGCTAATTATCTTCCTTTTTTTTCTTTTTCTTTTTCTATTGAAATTTTTTCTATTTAAATATTTTTTTATCTGTTGTGTCTTTTTTAAAAACTTCTGTTTGTTCCTACTCTTACTTTTTTGACACCTATACCATATCCTAAGCCAATCTGCCAATTTTTATGTTTAAGAAAATGTTAATCCTGCTTACTGGAAGACCTCTACCCACTAGCATCTTTCTAAGTCGAACCTTTTTCTATTTTTAGCCACCTTCTCTATGTTCTCTCTGTTTACCGAGTCCTATAAGATATTTGCCTACGTATTTTACATATTTGTACCTTTCCCTATTTTTCCTCCCCTCCCGCACTCACCATATATACGCTCGTTTTCCATTTGAAAACTGGCCATGCTCGGATCATGTCGAATCTCTGCCGGCAAAGTGCGCCAAACCTGCAGGGATTGCTCCGTAACCTGTGGCTTTGCCTCAACCTCTAACTCTGGCGCCGACCGGGGGTGGGGCAAGTTCAAAGGCTGTGGTTGCACTTGACCCTGGTGTACAACAGTTTGATTTGCTTTGTGACTGTTGCAACGTCGCTGCAACTCAATGCTGCACCTGCCACGCGATGGACTGCCCGGTCGTAATTGTCGCAACGTTTCCAACAAACCCATAATTACTTTTAACTACTTTTAATTACTCCAACTACGAACTAAAGTGCAAAATCTCTGCCTAGACGCGACTCAATTAGAACTCCAAAGAAAAAAAATAGTCGAGCACTTTTACCGTTAACATGTTAACAGAGCACGGTTCGAGTTGCGACTGAAACGAGAAATTTAAATATATAAAATTTGTGCGGCTTCGTTGCCGAGCACTCCAAGCATTCCAGCAGTCATCGGGGTTTCGCTTTCAATATTGAATGGCTTTCGTTTCCATTTCCAGGATGGATTCGACGCCTGCGCAAATGGAAAGCTGAATTCTTTGGCATTTCTGTGTTTTGCTCGCCATATTCGTGTTTTTTTTAGCCTTCGCATTGCATTCACATTTATCATATTCATAACCTTCCACTCTAGTTCTTACGCCAAAATAGCTATTTAGCAATAATGTAAAAAATCTATAAAATTAATTCAACAAATTAGCAAAAATATTTTAAAATTAGTTGAGGTTTTCATAAAGTATTTTTTAAATTTATGATATTTGCAACTTATTGCCATAAATATCGATATTTATCTTTAACTTTTAAATTTCTAAGGCAAACAAGAAAGAAAATGTCAGTCGGGCATGCCGACCGTGTAATACCCTCTGAGCTTCGTTTTCATTTATATGAGTTCAAATTGGAGTAGCTGCTGCAAGAACTTATCATGTACACATTTTGTATTTCTATCTCGCTCACACGTTTCTCGTTTTCGTTGCTTGTGTGCACAGCTCAGTGCAATGCACCTGGCTATGACTTACTTGAAAGGAACGATTTGCGTTGTATGAAAAACTTTTTAAATTATGGTCCGATTTTGATGCAATTTTCACTATCGTTTGATATTATTTGTCTGCAGATATATACTAAGTTACAACACTATACGTTAAGAAATAAGTGTGCCCGCCGCTTGCAAAGTTTCAAGGAAGTTGTGCATTTTGTGGGCGAAGGAGGCGTGGCATCCAAAAATTTTTGATGGCATTATCTTTATATTGCATTTAGTAACCGGCATGCCAAAATTGGAGTCCCTAGGTGTTATATTAACTGAGATATTTGCCAAAAACATTTATTTTTCCCGAGGTATGTCTGGTTTTTCGCTTATTGTGGGCGAACGGGGCGTGGCATCGAAAAAAAAAAAGATTCTTGTATTGACTGACTAAATATGTGGTCGATACTGACCAAAACGGATATTGTAGCTCTTACCATCTCTGAGATCTGTTTGTTCATACGGACAGACGGACAGACGCACAGACGGACAGACGGACAGACGGACATGGCTATATCGACTCGGCTGTTGATGCTGATCAAGAATATATATACTTTATGGGGTCGGAAACGCCTCCTTCTGCCTGTTACACACTTCTGACAAACCCATTATACCCCTCAGAGGGTATAAAAATAACTAGTTAGTCATGTTAAAAATCTATAAAAATTAATTCAACAAATTAGCAAAAATATTTTAAAATTAGTTGAGGTTTTTATAAAGTATTTTTTAAATTTATGATATTTGCAACTTATTGCAATAAATTTCGATATTTGTTAATGCGAACATCTTTTATTTTTAAATGTAATATATTTAGCTAATTTTATAAATTTTATGTACTTTAAATTATCCACCCAAAATAGCTAAATACTCCAACACATTAAAGCCACAAAGTCATATTATTAACTAGCCAAAATGTCACACACTCGCCACAAGGTGCAATATTGATGGGGACGTGTCAACAGTTCGCTTAACTGTTTGCGGTTGCATGATTAATTCACAGCTCATTTTTTGTAGTGCTTGTTGTTGTTGTTGTTGGTTTTTGTTGTTGTTGTTATTCCATTGTTTGACCCATTAATTTTGACTGCATATGAGTAATAAGTAGCTGAAAATGCGCATACGCCATGTGTGCTCATTTGTAGGCACGTAGCTAAAGTATTTTTATATTTATACAGTTCAAATCCGCTTTAATGTCGAAGAGACGCCACATGTGGCTCCTCTAGGGATTTAGCTTTGACCTCGTGCACAATCCAATTAAGCAATTACCCTGCTAACGGCATTTCATAGACATTTAAGGAAACTCATCTATGCATATGTCGCTAGTAAAGTTTCTGAACTTTTTAAGTAGATTTCCTTTGCACAAATAGAGTGCACTTGGTAGTTGTTAAGGATTAGATTTGTAATATTTTTCTACATTTTATTTCAATATTGAAAATAATAAAGCTAGTATGTTTGAAAATTTTAAACTCGAAGCACTGACCGTTTGGTCTGCACGATGATCTGTGCAACAGACACAAGCGCTCAACACTAATCAAATGTAAAAGAGGGGGCGAGAGACACCAATGCTCTGAGGGCAGTAGCTTTACGAGTGGTAGCAATCCCGCTGCACACACCAGTTAAATGTGTGTGATCAACTAACATAAAATCGTTAATGTTAACATATCGTTACTGTTGACATGTGCAGAGTAGGTGTAAGCAACTGAGATCCACAGAACTCTGCTAAGTAAAAGCGCTGCAGTAAGTCTAGCAGTCTGTATGTGGGAGCGAGCCTGCCAAACCTAGCATAACAGAGCTCTGTTAACTGAGAGCTCTGCAGTGAGAGCGCTGCAGTGAGAGCTCTGCAGTGGAAGCTCTGCAGTGAGAGTGCTGCAGTGAGAGTGCTGCAGTGAGAGTGCTGCAGTGAGAGTGCTGAAGTAAGTGCAAGCAGTGAAGACTATTCGGCGAATAGTAATCGCGCGTGAGTAAGAGCGAAGCTGCGGAGAGCATGTATGTGATCAGTTTAGCGTGAGCAGCAAGTCTTAACTCCACACTGCTGAGAGCATAAATACATCATGCCAACAAACGAAATCTTTAGTTGCGCTTGGCACTTAAATCAGTGCGCAACATGTGTACGCCTTGTAATTTGTTTTTTGTTGGGTATTCAAATAGTTAACCATCCCCCTAAACGGAATTAAATGTCTAAATAACGAATGCTTAAGCGACAAATTAACTGTGCTGTGTTTCCACTTACTCGCTTTACTTATTTCCCTCTCTCTCTCTCTCCCACTCATGCTGTGGGCGCTAGAAAGCTATAATTTGTTGGTAATTTATCAAAATCTAGATTTTTATCCTGTTGATGGATTATGCAAAGGCCCATTTTATGGGCCAACGTGCATACAGCATAAGGTAATAACGCAAACCACAGCAAATATTTTATTAAATAGTTTTTATTTTTTTTTGTTACAGCTTTTAGAGTTTGTTATTTAGCTGCTGTTATTGCAATTGTTTTTCTAATTTTTTAGTTTTTTCCTAGTTTTTTTTTTTTTTTTTTGAAATTGCCTTGTGTGTTCGGCACTTTACAATAACAACAGACAGGAATAAACATGCAAGCGAGCAACAACAGTTACAACAATGTACCTGAAAGAGCAACAATAGAGTCAGCTGGACTCTAGCATACCCTGTACTTATCACAAAAGTTAAATTAAGATATAACTTTTAATGGTTTTAGTTATAAACTTATTATAAATTAAAATAAAATTGTATAATACTTTGAAAAAGAAGAAACTTCATTAAATTTTTTATGATTCTCGTGAGAACTAATTGAAATGGTAATCAGGAATCGATCTACTGAAACACCCTATATTACAGCTCAGTTACAGGGTGTAGAAAACAAATACACATATGTACATACATTGTTGACACACACTGTCAAATGTGGTGCTGCCATCCAAACTGTGAACCTCTCAATCTCCCCACCGTCGAACCACCCACTAATAAGCATTAATGGCAATGGTACAACTATGAATGGATAAATGAATGCCTGGATGAATATGGATAGGTAAGTGGTTGGGTGGTTGGGTGGTTGGGTGGCTCAGTAGTATAGTAGTTCAGTGGTGGCGTGGTTTTAGTGGGTTGTGGTGGCATTTTTTTTTTGACAAGTAACGCGCAAAATTCTTGTTGTTGTTATACCCAGAACTCGACAAAAAAAAAGGCGGCGGGCGGACAGACGGACAAAATGGCCACTCATTCGTCGTGTGGCAGGCGAGCGTAACGGACGTGAACGAACGTGATTTTCGAAATTATTTTCTATACTATATTAACTGTTATAACTGTAAGGTCTGACGAGAATGTCAATGTCGCTATTGTCGCTTCAAATTACTATGTGATATGGGCTGTGGCTCGTCCATGCAGACACGGCACACGAGTGTTAACGAGCAGCAGCCAAATGCAACGCTGCATTTACAACAAAATGGCGTCGACAGCGTAACGGTAAATTTTATAAACTAACGTGAAACTGGACAAATTAAGCGTTTTTTGAGCTAACAATTGATGAAAAGTGATCAGAAGTGCAATAAATTTGAATTTTTTTTTAAATTAAAATGTAAATTAGTTAATTTAATTGTGAAAAAATAGTTAAAAGAAAGAAATTTATAGTTTCATTCTCATATTTGATATATTTATTTCGTAAACTTGTGAAAAAATTGAAAAACTTCTTTGAAAATTCAGAATTTCTTTACAATTCTAACTGTGCATCGTATTATTTAGAATATAGTGCGGCAATATGTGCGTTTGGATGAGCAAATCAGTAAGGTGGAAGGCGCCTGTCCCGGGCCAAGATTGGCCACTGCCGAAGCCTGGCTGGAGCACCTGCAGTCCAAGCGGGATGCAATGCTGGGTCTGGAGGGCAAACCCCGTACAGCCAATACACCGGAAACGAAAGCTGGTGCGGCAGCACATGGCGACGCGGAGGCACTGCCATTGACCTTGCGAAGAAGTGAGCGAAAGGGAAATGAAATTGTCGCCAATACGCCCACCAGTGACCTGGCCCAGGTGAGAGTGAGTGGGTTAGACAATTAACGCCTTGTTCGGCCCTAATTTGCCTGCTACTTAATGATAATTAGACCCTGTAGTAGGCACTACAAAGAAGCTAGTGATGTGTTTCATGGCTATAGCTCTTTACACTAGTTACTGTAGCTAAATTTGTAATTTACAGCATTACAAGTAAAGAGTTTGAGTCTCATATTTCATAGCTCTAGCTCTTTGCCTCTTTTTAGTCTACAGCTTAAGTACAGGGTAGCTCGAAGTCGACTCACTCGTTACACCCATTTGTCAAGATTATGGTTAATGTTATGGAAATAATTATGACCACGTGCTACAAATTATGTACCTTTGACTTTGAGTCTCATATTTCATAGCTCTAGCTCTTTGTAGTCTACAGCTTAAGTACAGGGTAGCTCGAAGTCGACTCACTCGTTACACCCATTTGTCAAGATTATGGTTAATGTTATGGATATAATTATGACCTCGTGCTACAAATTATGTACCTTTGTAGCTGGCCCACAATCTGGGCGTAATTGGGGATCCACGTAAAGCTTCCATGCACGAGGACTTTTTTGCCAATTTGAGCGAATCGGCGCTCTATTTACTAAGCATACGATACTATGGTGAACTGCTGGATCACACCAAGGAGCGGGTGAAAACCCTTTCGGCCAGCTATGCGGATCTGAATGAGCTGTATGTGAATCAGGATGGCATCATTGCCTTCATTAGCGGTGGCACCTATATGACCCGGCTCGAGGAGAGCATTGACGAGCAGCTGGAGTCGGCTCGTGACACGCGTGACAAACTGGGCAGCGCGTTGGAACAGTGGCGTATCTGTGGCACGTTGCTACGTGCTGCCGCAAACTCATCCACACAGGCGTTGAAACAATGGCGCGCGCTGGGCAGAATAGTGTAAGTACGCCATACTTTTAAGCTTATACGCAGTAATCGATAACTATCGATAACTTTTTCAATTACAAACGCTCGCTGGGCAGCATAGTTTAAGTATGCTCTTTTGGTGTCGATTCTATTAAGCTTATCAGCAGTATTCGTTAACTATCGAAAACTATCGATAACTTTTTCGATTACAAACGCTTGCTGGGCAGAATAGTGTAAGTAAGCGGTTTTGGAGTCGGTACTTTTAAGCATATCCGCAGTATTCGATAATTATCGAAAAACTATCGATAACTTTTTTTAATTACAAACGCTCGCTGGACAGAATAGTGTCTCATTTTTTGGTGTCGATACTTTTAAGCTTAACAGCAGTTTTCGATAATTATCGAAAAGTTATCGATAACGTTTATCGATTACAAACGATTTTTTTTTAAATTTTCTCTTTACTTTTTCTTTCTAGCGATCCCAAGCAAAAACTGCAATCGGCTTTAAACTGTCGCAGCTTGTTGCACGCCTCGCTGACATCACTGGAGGCAGCGCAACTATCGATGCCGCATGTAGAGCTCCGCTATATGAGTCACCGCCAGGTGCTGGCTGTCAATCATTGCAATACATATCTAATAACCGACATATCCAATGCAGCGCGGTAAGAAACAGCTATTATATGGTATAGTACTACTTTCTAAATGGGAATTTCATAAAATTTCTATCCATTTTGGCAGCTACGAGCACACGAGTCGTGTCTTCAATGGCTACGAGGCGAGCATGTCCAAAACCTGCACCTGGCTCTATGATACCTTCAACAAGACGCTGCGTCGTGACTTTGACAAGGCCGAGGAGGCAGTGCGTCGTTTGGCCCAGACGCTCAGGGAGCATCGCGAGGAGATCTTCAATGCAGCACGCACATAATGAAACCTTTTTTTCTTTTCTAAACTTATTTCAAATACTTTTAGTATGTAATAAATTTTCATTATATTTAATGCAAAGCAAAACATTGTATGACTCTAGTACCAATAGCTTTTAACGGGCGTACGTTCCTCCTTGATGTCCATTTCCTCCATAATGTCCATTTCAAAGGTGCACAGCTTGGGCTTGAACGTAATCTCACCCACAACTGCCGCCGTTGTGTCCTTGTCCCGTTCAATATAGGCATTGGGTGTCTTATAGTCGTGCGTTTGATTATTGGTCTCCGGTATGGGTATGATGCGACCGGAACGCAAAGAGACACGCACCTTTTCACCCTCCTCGGTGAAACGCCATTCGAATTCGGTGCCCTGCAAATCGGATGGATCCACCAGTCGTATATCCTTTGTGACATGCAATGGTGCCTCGGATTTGATGATAATGCCCGGAAATTCTTTCTCTGCACCCACTCGCCTGTAATGCCAATTGATGCCCTCGACAATTACCCAGTTGCGTTCCGGAATTACCTGTGTGATCAGTCCCTGTTTGCCCTTATCCTTGCCGACGAGCACCTCAATGCGATCGCCGCGAAAGAAGCTCCAATCCTCTAGCAAAAATATAAGAGCAACAATTAGTATGCAATTATAAAGCTTTATATGCTTCTTTGACCCACTGTATACACATGATTTACTAACCAATTGGCTCCACAAAGACTTTCCGCCGTACTGTGCCCGGCATATTCTGCTGCCTAAAGTGTCCGGTCCATGAACGATTTGTGGTGTAGCGATAACGTTTGCGCTCAACGGTTCGGGGTAAATAATTAACTTCACGCGGTGTTTGCCAGTAGACCTGTTAACACATCACACAGTATTAATTAATTATTTTAAAATTTAATTTACAATTTGCACACAGTTTGCCGTTGTTACGTGAGCACTTGAAAAACATTGCATGTTTAAAACAAAAATACTACTAGTTGCTTGCCTGTTTCTTGCTGCGCTCTATGTATTCCTTGGGCAGATTGGAAAAGTTCTTTAATTTGCTGGCCAAAAACTGTGTAATGCGCATTTTATTTGTTTAATTTTTGTTAATTTCTTTAGCAGCAAAACAAAATAAAAAATGTATAAATGCGGTTTTCTGCCAAACAGCTGTGCGCAAGTCACAACGAAACGTCGACACTTGTTATCGATAGCATGCCACTGTTTGGCATGGTCACCCTATTTTTTTTAGTACAACTAGCAAACGTCTTTGATTTTGCTGCTGGCTGCGTGTTTAACTTGTCTAAATTACTTGAGAGCGATGCAAAAAACCGGCTTATAATAACAAAAAGGTAATATGCTCGTGCCTATTTAACCGCATACACGTGCCCAGTGCACAGTCATTAATTGGCGCAGCGTTGAAGCAGCGATACCAGCATCTTGTTAACTGCAAAAGCAAACGACTTCGCTTAGTCATACAAACACTCGCACACACACTCATACGAACACTGATAAAAGATAAACAATCGACCAAAAAAAAAAAAACAAAAACAAATTCATCATGTCCTATCACATTGTAGATATGTCAGATCCCGCCGGAGAGCCGGAGCCCGTGCTGCTCTCCAAGCACGCCAAAAATCTGCTGCGTTTTCTGCACTTGTTGCCCGCCCGCATGTCCTCGCATGACAGCACTAGGTAAGCATAACGGTGAATAGCTCAACAGTGCTGCCAGATACGTTAAAAAAAAAAGCTAGCTAAATATGAAAACTAATTTTATATATTTTTGCAGAAGCACCATTGTTTTCTTTGCCATCTGTGGCTTAGATGTGCTTGGCTCCCTGCATTTGGTATCGCCTCAATTACGCGAGGATATTATTAACTGGACATATGGCGGTTTGGTGCGACCACGCGATAATGAAAAGCGTTGCGGCGGTTTTATGGTGAGCATAAATAATTTGTCACTTCCTCAAACAGATACAGATACGATAAACAAACAGTGTACCAGAAAACAAAACAAAACAAATAAACACAAACCTCTTTTATCTTTATACGTGGCGCTACAGCAGCCACTGCGGCACTAGCTCAATTCCCGCTAGAATTTACACAACACTTAGTTTGCATGACAGCAAAGGTTGGCAGTTTTTTTTAGCTAGTTTACCCAAGCATGGCAAAGAGATATAAGTAAATCAATTTAATGCTGAAAAGCATTTAAATCATTCTAATTGTATTGTGAGAAAATAAAGTTTTATGTACGTTTTAGCAATCAGCATAAATATTAAGACTAGGAAGCACATTTTCTTAAAATTTTCACAAAAATATATGCTACTAAACTTAAAAATTCATTAAAAATACTATTCTCTCTGAGAAAACAAAATTTTATGTAATTTTAAGCGCCTTTATAGTAAGTTTTAGCAAACAACATAAATGTTAAAAAAATATTAAAACTAGGGAGCACCTTTTTCTAACAAGTGTTACAAAAATATATGCTACCAAACTTAAAAATTCATTACCTACTATTCTCCCTATAAAAATAATCAAATATTTTAGGCAGTATTTCTTTCTAGCTAGATTTTTAGCGCTTTAAAATGTAGCTTAGCCATTTCTGGCTATTCTGCCAACACTGTTGCTTATTCTGAGCATTACAAATAACTATTAATTTCAAGCACAGATCATGCATGCTATAAATTAATTATAGCACTCTGCTATAAATACAATTAACTACTCTCTTTATGTGCTATAAAAATCTAGCTATTCTGCCAACACTGATTTTTATTCTGTGCATTACAAATAACTATTAATTTTAAGCACAGATCATGCATGCTATAAATTAATTATATATAGAATTAACTACTCTCTTTATATGCTATAAAAATCAGTTTACTCTCCATCAACTTCAGGCATCACAATTGTTATGCATAATTAATTACCTTGAGCTGTATTTGCGCTGTGGAAAAACAACAGCAACATTGTTGGCTTTTCTTATCACATCAAGTTTTTTTTTTTTTTTGTTTTTTTTTTTTTTTATCAGCACAACATGCATAACCACTTTGAGGGAATACCTTTTACGCCAGGCAGCACTTGTCGCTATAAATGAGATGTTCAATGTTTAAATCAAACTAATCATGTTTTTTTTCTTGTCTCTTTTTAGGGCTGCCGTGCAATGCTGCCACAGACGGAGGATGTTAAGGTGCTGGAATGCATGCGCAGGTATCAGTGGGGACATGTGGCAATGACGTATACAAGCATTGCGGTGCTGGTCACACTGGGCGATGATTTGTCGCGTCTGGATCGCAAGAGCATTGTCGATGGCGTGGCGGAGGTGCAGCGTCCGGATGGCAGCTTTAGCGCCTGTGTCGATGGCAGTGAGAATGATATGCGTTTTGTGTATTGTGCGGCGACAATTTGCCACATGTTGGACTATTGGGGCAATGTGAACAAGGAGACAATGTATCAGTTTATAATGCGTAGTCTGCGCTATGATTATGGTTTCAGTCAGGAGCTGGAGGGTGAAGCACACGGTGGCACCACATTTTGTGCCTTGGCGGCATTGGAGTTGAGTGGTCAACTGCATCGACTGGATGCCACAACGTTGGAACGGATTAAACGTTGGCTTGTCTTTCGGCAAATGGATGGTTTCCAGGGTCGTCCAAATAAACCCGTGGATACCTGCTATTCGTTTTGGATTGGTGCCGCGTTGCGTATGCTTGATAGCTTTGAACTGACCGATTATGCCAAGAATCGGGAATATATACTGAGCACACAGGATAAGCTAATTGGTGGCTTTGCCAAATGGCCACAATCCACACCAGATCCATTTCACACGTACCTGGGCCTCTGCGGACTCGCCTTCACCGGCGAACCGGGACTCAATGCTGTCATGCCGAGTCTGAATATCTCCCAAGCGGCCTTTACGCATCTTCAGCAGCTGCACGAACGCTGGCGTGGAGGCAGTAATAAGATCACCTCCGATCTAACCCAACTAAAGTTGAATCCCAACGGCGGTGCAGCGGACTCAAATGGCGCTACCTCAACATCCAGTTCACCTCTAATATCAGCACAATGATGGGAATCAACCATCCATCCAACCAACTAACTAACAAACTAACTAACTAATTAATTGTATTTAATTGTTTAAACTTTTTAAACGCTACAAACGTTGGCATTTGTTGTTGCTTGCGATTTGAGACAATTTTGAATTTTACTTTTTTTAAATGAATGTATTATTATACAATATTCTGAATTGCTTGGCCAAAACAAACTTAAAGCACTTAATTGTTCTTTTTTAATTTATGCGGCAGTTTAATTATAGTTGCTTTGGAGCATAAAGCAACTTGTTGAGGGGTATATTAAGTTTGTTAGCAGTATGCAACAGGCAGCAGAAGATGTGACAGACGTCATTAAGGATGTCTTGATCAAGGTATATTGTATAGTATAGTATAGTATAGTGTATTATAAGGTGATGAGTTCCATAAATAATTAATGTTTTTAATAGAGTTCAGTTCTAGACTCTAGACTTCTCCATATCTACTGTATATTTGCTCATAACATGCTTAAAACTCATTTCCGACCCCATAAATTATTCTTATTTATAATCAGCTACAAATTTTTAATCGATTAGAATAGTTTTTAGCAAAAAAAAATTTTTACGGGTAGGTATGGAAAATATAAAAAATTTCTAAAAAAAAAAAAAAAAAATTAACTTTAAATCATTTTTTAAATTTGGTACAGATTTAGTAACAGTGTAAAATGTAGTTTAAAGCGCTATTCCGTTCGAATATCTATCCATTTTTCGCAAAGATATCGTAGCTCAAAGTTTCAGAAAGGTCTTATAAGTATAGGGTGTAAAAGGTGGGTCATACCCGACTGTACTTTTCATTCTTTTCTAAACCGATTAACGAAATCAACAGCTTTTTATTTATATATAAGCCTCTTTTCAATATTTATTTTTACATAATTTTTGTTTAAACAAAATACTATTTGGAACATAATTTTTGTATAATAATATTTATAACGTTAATTGAGAGAGATTTAGCCTAAATTAATTAAGGTTTAACAATTGTATTCAACTAAGCTGTACAGTAAATCGTACTATATATATACATACTTATAGACAAAACGATCTTAACGTTTAAGACGACTTTAAATTGCCTCATTTGTAAGGTGTCCTTAGTTTTGCTTGCGCGTTGTAGGTACTTCCCCTTCCTCACACCTGTAGATAGAGACGATGCTGCATGGCGGGTAGATTGTAGCCCATGCTGGGTCGATCAATATGCAGGTGTCCACGTAGAGGCGCCAGTACCCGTTCCGTTACCAGCGGACAACGTTGCACCATCAGCGATTGCAATTGCGTGCAGCTACGGGTCAATGCACTGAAGTTAGAGAGCATACGGAAGAGAGAGAGAGAAACAGAGAGAGTGTGTATGGGAGTAGAAGAGAGAGAGAGAGAGAGAGAAGGGGAAAGAGTACTACTCTAGTAAACAAGATAATCGGTAGGATAGAAATCGTTCAAGTTGTAAATATTGTAAGCAGCAGCATCCTGGCGCGGACTCGGCCGATCAATGTGCACCCGCTGACGACGCAGTGGCGCCAGAGAGCGTTCCGTTATGCGGTGACAGCGCTGAATTAGCAGCGATTGCAAGCGATTACAATTCACGCTTAGTGCACTGCAAAAAAAATAAATTCAAATGCAAGCAGTTTGCCACCAGTGTATTCCAGAAAATCCAAACTGCGATAGCATCTAATTTAAGTCTTTAGCAACACTAGACAAAACACACACACACACACTAGCGCTGCCACGGTTGCCACTTTTTGAATGAATTAAACTGGTACATTTGAATTGGGTACATTATACAAATAGTACACTTAGTGCAGGCTTAGCTTAATTTTTTGTTGAGTTGGTTTTAGTGAAAGTTTTTAAAATATAAGAACTACCAATTTAATTGCAAATTGGAATCTAATCAGTGAATAAGTGTGCTCTCTACAAATTTGTAAAATAAATAAAAGACTTACAGGGTAATAATCAAAAATTTTGGTTTTTTTTTTCATCGAAAATAATGTTTATAAATCTTTGCGCTAAGCCAGAACATACTACATTAAAACTTTTGATTTATTATATAATTAATATTATACCTAAAAAGCTTTGGTACACTTGGTACATATTAGAATCAAATATGGTACACAATGTTTACATAAGGTGGCAGCCGTGACTAGGGCTGGAAAACAGCGATCTTACAAGACTGCAGTCAGCAGTGAAAAGCAATAGCAGAAAAATATTTAATAATTTAATTATAATATGCATTTAGCCAATTCAACTGATTTATAGTAAAAAATATGACTTTTTCTTTTAATTAACAAAATTAGACAAGTAATTCGAATGTAGTTAATCGATTGTTGGCCAACAGTGATCCTTGTGCAGCACTACAGACTAAACACACACAAACAGTAATCGATAAGATTGAGAAAATTTTAGCACACTTACTGAACGCCATAGTCGGAAATGGAAGCGCAGCCAATGAGATTAATATGCTCCAATTCTCGGCAATAATTGCCAATTTGTATGAGCACCTGATCTGTGACACTCGGTGTGTTGGCCAGCGATAGAATTGTTAATTTGTTGAGCTTGCGAAAGAAGATGATGAGACAACGTTCACCGATAGCACCACAGTGTGATATATCGAATTCGATAAGTTTGCTCTGATGCAGCGTCAGGGCGTCAACGGCGCCAGTTGTCAACCACTGGCACTTGGAGAGCTTCAGGACACGCAGTTGTTTGCACTGCACAATGATGGGTTGCAGCGACAGAGCCGTTATGTTTGTGCAATCATTGAGATTAACAACGCTTAGACGCTGCTTATTGTTGTTGAGCAATGGTAGCAGCAGCTCATCCGTTAGCCACTTGCAGCTGGCCAAATGCAGGCGTTCCAGGCGGCGACAACAACGCGCCAACACCTTGAAACCCATCTCGATGGTGTTTGTGTTATTTCCCGATAACTGCAGCTCCTGACGCTTCTCCAGCGCTGCCTCGACAAATCTGAGCGCTGTGCGCGAACAACTGCGCAAATTGAAAAGATCCTTGAGCGACAAATAGTTGGACAATTGTGGTATGAGCACATCATCCCAACTTATGTCGAATAATGTTAATTCGCCAACGCTGGGCCGTCGCAGTCCCACTTGCATTGGACTCGGTGTGCGCACTCGCATACGGCTGCCCATGGCAGCTAAATGTGTCTCCTCCTCGATGTGCAGCGTACACATGTTAACTGCGTAATATTACGTGATTATATTACCACCCACACTAGCTCACTTGGCGTTGTTTTCAACTTAATGTAATTCGACGCAACAGCACAGTTGTTGGCCAATGACTGTTGTTTACAAACGAACAGCTGATTTACGCAGGCGCCACAAGAACAATCGAACACGGAAGGTTGTCAGAACTATCGAAAGCGTGTGACGTCACAAACAATTATACTTCTCGCCAGCCAGCAGCTATATTGCAATTTCTGACGCATTTACAGTCAGTTTTGGTTAGAAAACAGTTAATTTAACAACACTGTTATTATAATATATTTTATAATAACAAATATTGTTCACTGTTGAATGTTGTAATGCTGTTGAACGCAGCCAGTGTTTATTTCATCAACTCGATAAAACACAAGTTATCGATAACTTTTGCGCTCTTTGGCGCTTCAAGTGCGTGTTTCATGTTATAAACAAAAATAATTTCAATAAGTGAATAATAATAATAATAATTATGTCTGTTTGCACATCTGCCGAAATAGCTGAGAAACGGCGCATTGCTATGGCCAAATTGCAGGCAAAACAAAAACAACAACAACAAGTGCCGCAAACAACAAATTCAAGTTCAAATGCCAATGCAGAGCTAAGCGCCAAGACAGCAGCGTCCAAGTTCTACAATTCCCCACCACAAAGCAGTAGTGTACCAAATCCAGTTGCCAAGTCCACTAATCAGAGCTCTGCTTTTCTGAACGCGCTCAAAGCCATCAAGTCCACAAGTGCCCGAGAATTGAGTCGCGCCGCAGCTCATCCATATCAACGTCCAACGCCCAATGGCGGTGTAAACAAACCCATCTTATCCCTCAGTCCAGAGAAACCACAGCAATCAACTGCTGGCGGCTTAGCATCTGTTTTCGTTAAATCTGTTACCTGTCGCATCTATTTAATAAGCGTCAAGCGTTTTGCCGTCGATGCATCGGCTTATCACGAGAAACTAATTGAAGTCTTTAAGCGAATGCCCACAAAATCCTACGATCAACAGACACGCATCTGGAGTTTTGATCTCAAAGATTATCAGGCACTGCAACAGCATGTGTCTGAACTCAAACCCCATGTGCTTATCGGCACAATACCAAAGAAAGTGATGGAAATGTGTCAACAAACTCCAAAGCCGCTGGAACGCAGCGTCTTGGCTTCCATCAATGCCACGTTGGGGCAGAAACTAATGCCCTTTCAGCAGGAGGGTGTGTGGTGAGTGTTTAAGGAGTCTATGGTAGCACCTACTCTACCAAAACCCCAACTACTTCTTGCAGCTTTGCCATTGCCCAGCAGGGACGCATTATGATCTGTGATGAAATGGGCTTGGGCAAAACATATCAAGCTCTGGCCGTTGCGGACTACTACAAAGAGGATTGGCCCCTGCTCATCTGTACCACGGCTAGCACACGGGATGGCTGGGCACGCCACATTGCCGAGCTGTTGCCTTGGGTTCCTCTGCACTTCATTCAAGTGTTGGCCAACAATCAGACTTATGTGGGAGATGCCAAAGTCTTAATTGCCAGCTATAATATGATGGAACGTCATATGGATAAATTGTTGGAGCGTAAATTTGGCATGGTCATCTATGATGAATCGCATACGTTGAAGAATGGCAAAGCCAAGTGCACGGTGGTGGCCAAGCGGCTGGCGGAGAAGGCCAAGCGTGTCATACTCTTGTCCGGCACACCAGCCTTATCGCGTCCCTTGGAGCTCTTCACCCAGCTGCAATTGGTTGATAGTCGTTTCATGAACTTTATGGAGTTTAGTAAGTGGAAAATATATAAAATTGTAATAAGTTTTAATAGTCTGCTGCTCACAGCTTCACGTTATTGTGATGGCAAACAAACAAATTTTGGCTGGGATGCCAATGGTCAGTCCAATCTGGAAGAACTCAAAGTGATTCTACTGCTCAAATATATGTTAAGACGCACCAAGTCCGAGGTATTGCCGCAGTTGGCTGAAAAGAATCGGTTAGTCAACAAATTATGGCTCCAAATCAAAAAGTAACTTAAGTCTCTGTTTATAGTGAAACAGTTGTGCTGGATCCGGCGCTGGTTTGGACCAACGATGATGCTAAAACGAGTATTAAGGATCTTAATTCGGAGCTGCAGTCAGCCAAGGGTAGATCCCGCGAGGAGGTGCTGCTGCGCTTCTATGCACGCACAGCCGAAGTCAAAGCCAAAGCTGTCTGGTAAAAAACTATAAATAAAAATAACTTAAAGCTCAACTAATTATAAATATTTATAACCCCACAGCGCCTATTTAAAGACTTTGATTAAGCAGAAAATTAAGTTTATAATTTTTGCACATCATCGCGTTATGCTGGATGCAATAACGACTTGTTTAATGGGATTGCGAGTGAATTACATACGCATTGATGGACAGACGCGTAGTGATCTACGTGCCGACTATGTGGATACGTTTCAAAAGCAAAGCAGCTGCAAGGTGGCAGTGCTTTCCCTTAAAGCCTGTAACTCCGGCATTACGTTAACCGCTGCCGAAATGATTGTATTTGCCGAATTGGACTGGAATCCAAGTGTAAATTATATATTTATATTTTATATTATATAAAACTCTATAAGTTTTTATATTGTACTTTATAGACGCTGGCGCAGGCGGAGAGTCGTGCTCATCGCATTGGTCAGACAAAGCCGGTGATTTGTCGTTATCTAATGGCCAACCAGACGGCAGATGATACCATCTGGAATATGCTGAAGAGCAAACAGGAAGTCTTGAGCAAAGTGGGCATATTTGCGGAGAATCTACAGCAGGCTACACATACAGCGGCACCCACCACGGTAAGAAATATTGAACAACTTTCTAGATACTATTTTTATACCCAGCGTGCCAGCCCATAAAGTATATATATTCTTGATCAGCATCAATAGCTGAGTCGATATAGCCATGTCCCTCTGTCTGTCTGTCCGTATGAACAAACAGAACTCAGAGATGTTAAGAGCTACAATATCCGTTTTAGTCAGTATCGACCATATATGCAATCAGTCAATATAAGAATCTTTTTTTTTTCGATGCCACGCCCCATTCGCCCACAATAAGCGTAAAACCAGACATACCTCGGAAAAAATACATGTTTTTAGCGAATATCTCAGTAACTACAACACCTAGGGATACCAATTTTGGCATGCAGGTTGTTAGATGCAATATAAACATAATGCCATCAAAATTTTTTGGATGCCACGCCTCCATCACCCACCAAAAGCTCAATTGCACTGGTGCTTTGCATGCCGCTGGCTCACTTATTTCTTAACGTATAGTTTTTTAACTTAGCATATACATTCAGACAAATAATATTAAACGATCCTGAATATTTCATCAAAATCGGATTATAATTAAAAAAGTTGCTCATACAACGAAAATCGTTACTTTCAAGCAAGGCATAGCCACGTGCATTGCACTGTGCGAGCGAGATAGACATATAACTGTTAACTTCTTGCAGCAGCTACTCAGAGGGTATTACACGGTCGGCTTACCCGACTGACATTTTCTTTCTGGTTTTTACTATATAGTAATAATTTCTTTTCTTTTTTTTCTAGTCACACAAAATTGATGAGTATTTCTCACCCGATAAAACCACAAAAACTGGCACAATGCAGCAATACTTTTCAGCGCTGCCCAAAAGTGAACCCAACAATAATAATAATAATATTGTTGCCCAAAAAACCGATACGGATCAGGATATAGCTACATTTTTTGCTGAAGATGATGATGATGAGGCTTTTAAAGATTTGGTTTTCTAATAATTTAGTTTGTTTTGTCATTAAAAGTGTTTATAAATTTGTAGTTTAAGTCGCATTTATCTATAAACTAATAGAATATAATTTATGTCTTAAGTAATTATATGAAAAATCTGTAAATTTAAAATGTAAAATGGGTTTGAATCAGGTTAAAGCCGCAATTTTTTAAATATATATTTTATGTTTAATTATGAAATTAAATAATAGCGCATGCTCCAAATTGGATAACAACGGAGTTGACAGAGTCCCTGGCAACAACAATAACAACAACAACTCACTCAACATGTTGTTAAATAAATAAATAAACAGCAGAACTTTTTGGAATAGAGTCAAAAAAGCCCGTAAGCTAAATAGAAATTAATCAAAATAAAGACATGGACACCTCACTGGGCGACAATGTGGAGCTGATGGGCGAGGTGGAGGAGGAGGATTTGGCTGATGATGAGCGCGGCATATCATTTCTGCAGGACATTATAGAGTTGGAGTAAGTGCAGCCAAGAAGTATATAGAAGTAATTGGTATATAATTGTAAATTCCTTGTAGACACTCCTTTGGCTATGACTGCAAGCGACTGTTTAATCTGGTAATGGTCGATGATGATACGCTAATCTTTGTATCCGGCAATTTTCTGCATTACTTTAGCATCTCACGGCGTGAGGTGACATTCCGTGAGACGGTTTTTGGCTGTGGCATTGGTTTCATCACGAAGAACGAACAGCCGGCGTTTAAGCATCTCTTTACGGTGGGTGAGAATGGACCAACGCCGACCATTTTCATCTATGAGTATCCATCGCATGAGGTGCGACTCAAGTTAATGGGTGCGGCGAAATCCTGCTTCACTGCCGGCTCCTACAACGCGAGCGGTGAGTTGTTTGCCTCACAGGCGGGTTATCCGGATTTCATCATTACCATCTGGCGCTGGGAGCAAGCGGAGGTGGTGCTACGTGCCAAATCCTTTCAGAGTAATATACTCTTTGTGCACTTCTCCGAATACAATCCCATACTGCTCTGCTCCTCCGGACTGAGTCATATAAAGTTTTGGAAAATGGCCAACACGTTTACGGGTCTGAAGTTGAAAGGTGATTTGGGTCGCTTTGGCAAAACGGATTTCAGTGACATTTATGCCATGTATATGCTGCCGGATGAGAATGTCATCTCGGGCTGTGATTGGGGCAATATGCTGTTGTGGGAGGCGGGTTTGATCAAATTCGAGATCTGTCGCAAGGGCAGGAAACCGTGTCATCTGAAGCCCATCACACGCATCAGCATGAAGAATGGCGAAGTGACCACTGTGGGCATGGATGGCTATGTGCGCATCTGGTATTGGGAGACGGTGGATCTAGCCGATCCACCCGAGGATGATTTATTTGTGGAAATCGATCCAATCTATGAGTTTAAAATCTCCGATGTGGAAATTCGAGCTTTGCAAAAGATTAAACCCTTTGAGGAGCAGGATTTTGGTTATTATGCTCAAGATGGCAATGGTGGCATTTGGTTTTGTGACATTAATACCTATGATGTGCCACGCCCACCGCTGCAGCTTTACTCCTGTGTGGGCGGACGTGTTTTAGCCGCTCAAATGTCTCCAGTTTCACCGCATTTGTTGGCCCTGTCCGAGACGGGCAAAATCTTTGTCTATGATTATGAGGCACAGCGTCTGCTTTTGGAGAAACAATTTGCTGGCAATGGTGTGGATATTCTATGGATCGATACACAAATCTCTAGTTTGGCTACAGAGCTCTTGGCTGGCTTTGAGGATGGCATATTGCGGCACATGTTTCTGGATTTGAGCAATCCGGCTAAGGCCTCCATGCATCTCGTGGAGGTGTTTAAGGCACACACAGCTCCCATTACCCGGCTGAGCATTAATCGTAGCAGCAGCGTATTGGTTAGCGGTTCCGCCGATCGCAGCATGTTCATCTATGCTTTGAGTAGAGGTGCCCAGAAATTGGTGGAGATGCAACCGTTGGGATTTGTGGAATTCAAGGCCATACCCAATTGCTTCTATTGGCATGTGGAGGAACCAACGGTCGTCTTGATTGGCTGCAAATCCGGCGAGGTCTATGAGTATAATATACGCACCAATGTCACTCCCGCCGAGACTTATCTCTCCTACAACATCACGGATGCGTCACGCATGCGTGCCACTCGCTTTGTCTCCGTCAAAAGTCGCATACGCCGTGAACTGAAGCGTTTGAAGGTGAAGAAACGCAAGGAAAAAAAACGTGAGCGTAAAATGCATGAAATTGAAAAGTTGAAGAAAGCCAATCCTGGCATACAAATTGATATGGAGAGCGCTTTGGCCGACTCGGAGCCGGATGAGGAGGAGGAACCATTGCACATACCCAGCATACCCAATCGCATCATTTGGCTACGCTACACTGAACACAATACCATCTGGGTATCCATGGCGGGCTACGATGCCGGCTATGTCTATGAGCTCGAATTTGGTGCTCCAGAACCCACCATTTGTACCCTGATCACGGATGCCGATGATATTGAAATTCACAGCTACAACATAGTGTAAGTCATATACATAAGTGATCTGTCAATCGTAGCTGGCCAGGTTAGCTTTAAAGCGTTCTTTTCACGGACCGTAAATAATGATTATTAATTTTAAAACCCTCTGAGGGGTATATTGGGTTTATCAAAAGTATGTAACAGGCAGTAGGAGGCGTGGCAGACCCCATTAAGTATAGATATTCTTGATCAGCATCAACAGCCGAGTCGATTTAGCCATGTCCGTCTGTCTGTCCGTCCGTCTGTCCGTATGAACAAACAGATCTCAGAGATGGTAAGAGCTAAAATATCCGTTTAAGTCAGTATCGACCACATATTTAGTCAGTCAATACAAGTTTGTTTCCTTTTTTTGATGCCACGACCCATACGCCCACAATATGCGAAAAACCAGACATACCTCGGAAAAAATACATGTTTTTGGCAAATATCTCAGTTACTATAACACCTAGGGACACCAATTTTGGCATGCAGGTTGCTAGATGCAATATAAAGATAATGCCATCAACATTTTTTGTATGCCACGCCTCCTTCGCCCACCAAAAGCACAACATTGTTGTAACTTTGCATGCCACTGGCTCACTTATTTCTTAACGTATAGTGTTGTAACTTAATATATACCTGCAGACAAATAATATCAAACGATCCTGAAAATTTAATCAAAATCCGACTATAGTTAAAAAAGTTGCTCATACAACGAAAATCGCTAATTTCAAGCAAGGCATAGCCACATGCATTGCACTGTGCGAGCGAGATAGACATACAAATATGTGTGCATGTTAAGTTCTTGCAGCTCCAATTTGAGCTCATTTAGCCGTATGTTACTGTGGAGTTTTTTTTTAACTAAAAAAAATTAATATAATTTTTAATCATTATTTTTGATTTTTATTTTTTTGATCAAATATAATCACTATAGTTAAGTTTTTCATAAATTACTCAAAAATAATGATTATTTTTGAAGAAAATCGGAAAAGCATAAATTTAATCATTAATTTATGATTTTTAATATAATAACTCGTAATGATTACGATCCCTGGTTCTTTTCTTCCCTAGCGATGAGTACATCTTGTTTGGCATGCAGAACGGCAGTTTGCGCATCAATCACTTTAATCCGGATAAATTTGCGGATCTAGCGGATTATCGCAACTATCCGATGCATGATGCTTTAAAGGGCACCATTCCGGCTATACTGAGTAGCTATGATGGACAGCGTCTCGTCTCCGTGGGCTATGATGGCAATGTGTTTCTCTACAAGTGGAATGGTCCCAAGATTCAGCGAAATTCTTTAAGAACTAAATTGCTACCAATGCCAACGATTGCACCTGTTGCGGATATACTTGATCCGGAGACACCTTCGTTGGAGCAGGAGAAAATCAATGCGGAGCTAAAGCGTAAACAGGAGGCAGCCGAGGCACATGATCGTGATGTTCTGGCCAAGATTGGTGCGCTGCAAAGTGTTTACTTTGACATTGTGCGACGCAATGATGAATTGCCGCCAGGACTGCGCTTTGCCGACAAGGATCTGTTGCTTGATCCGCGCATAACGCGTCAAATACGCGACGAACTCCAAGCCGAACTGGATGATGTGCGTGAGGATCTGGCCTATGATCTGGAATATGCACAAGTCGGACACGCCAAGCTCTACAATCATTTCCTCAAGAAATTGGATCATGTGCCGTTTACAATCACACCACTTTAGTGAGTTCTAGAGTTGTACTTTATAGAGATTTTCTAGCTAATTCCAACTTTATATACCCTCTGAGGGGTATATTGGGTTTGTGAAAAGTAACAGGCGTGGCAGACCCCATAAAGTATATATATTCTTGATCAGCATCAACAGTCGAGTCAATATAGCCATGTCCGTGTGTCCTTCCGTCTGTCTGTCCGTATGAACAAACAGATCTCAAAGATGGTAAGAGCTACAAGTTCAAAGTTGGTCAGTATCGACCACATATTTAGTCAGTCAATACAAGTTTGTTTCCTTTTTTTGATGCCACGCCCCATTCGCCCACAATAAGCGAAAAACCAGACATACCTCGGAAAAAATACAAGTTTTTGGCAAATATCTCAGTTAATATAACACCTAGGGACTCCAATTTTGGCATGCTAATAACTAGATGCAATATAAAGACAATGCCATCAACATTTTTTGGATGCCACGCCTCCTTCACCTACCAAAAGCACAATTGTGTTGTAACTTTGCATGCCGCTGGCTCACTTATTTCTTAACGTGTAGTTTTGTAACTTAGCTTACACTTGTAGACAAATAATATCAAACGATTGTGAAAATTTCATCAAAATCCGACTATAATTAAAAAAGTTGCTCATACAACGAAAATCGCAAATTTCAAGCAAGGCATAGCCACGTGCATTGCACTGTGCGAGCGAGATAGACATACAAATATGTGAGCATGTTAAGTTCTTGCAGCAGCTACTCTAATTTAAACTCATATAATTGAAACCGAAGCTCAGAGGGTATTACACGGTCGGTCATGCCCGACTGACATTTTCTTTCTTGTTTTCTATTAGCGCTAATGTGGAACCAGTGGCTACATTTCGCTTGGAGACTTTGGGTGAGGAGTTTGAGCAAATCAAGCGCGACATTGAGGAACGTCTAAAGAAGGAGCAGGATATGCGGTAAGTCAGCAAAATGGGCTTAAACTCTTTTTCGGAATTTCTATATATATATAAAATATATTTTTTTAATTCTACACATGACAGCAGACACATCGAAGAGCGTGTACCAGAGCAACCGGAAGTGTAAGATTAGTTTAGAATTTAGTTCTACCGAATTTTTCTTCTTTATTTTGTTTCTTTATATCTTTATTTTCGTCTCTAGCGTGGATTACCGTCCACAGCGGTTATATGCTATGTTCTATAATTTACCAGTCTTTCATATCTATTTCTTCCCAAGTTCCTTTTTAGTAATTGTTCCTTAAAATATTTCAGAGAGCCGTCTTTTTCTTTGGTTTGTTTCCTATTTTTCCTATTTTTGTTTAATCATTGATATTTAACTCTAACCCAATTTGGTCCTTCTTTAAATATTTTCTACAAATTTTACACTAGTAGTCTTTCAAGCCTGTTAGTTCCTAAGTTTCTTGATAATAATTACTGCTTAAAATATTCTAGAGAGCCGTCTTTTTTTATTTGTTTCCTATTTTTGTTTAATCATTGATTTTCTATTCTACACCAATTTGGTCCTTCTTTAAATATTTCCTACAAACTTTACACTACCATTAAAAATAATATATCTAATAAAATATTTTCAATAAATCCTAATTTACTGCCTGCCCAGCTTAACCGAAGTGGTAGCCTATGAGGAGAAGGAGGATTCCATGACTGGACCGCCGCCGGAGACCTTTTTCTTTGGACGTGATCCGAAGAGCATAACACCGAGATTTAGTCGCATGATGATGAGACTCCTACATCGCTATCGCAATCGTCAATTGTATGAGGTGCGACGCATTTTCGACTGGGATAAATTGGAACGCCAGAAGCCAGATCCGAATCGTAATCATCCCGATGATGATGCCAAAATCGCAGAAGCTCAACGTAATTTGGGTGATTACAAGCTAAAGATTAATGCGGATTATGAGCCCAAGTTGTCCGAAACACTCACGGCCAAATATATAGAGATTGTCGAGTGTCGTGAGAGATATTTCCAAATGATGGATACATTTAATCAACAAGTGATGGCATTACGTGAACAAAAAAAAGAAGTGATGGACTTTATAGAGACGCGGAGGGAACGTTTGGAGCGTATACATGAATATCTGCCGGAAGTGAATCGCATACAGTTGAGAAAAATCAATAAAATCGATATGGAAATGGAGTATCCGGAACAGAATTTAATTGAACACTTTACGCCTGGCTGTGGTGTAAATGTCGATGATATTTTGGACTTGGAACATAGCGTAGATGAGATTATTCGCTTGAAGAGACCGCAATTGGCCCTTGAGCAGACCAGTCTGTATGATATGACGGCCTTTGATAATCCCGAGCTACAGGAGGTCATCAAATTCAAGGCACTACAAATTTCCAAACTGAGCACAACGCTACCCACTGAGGAGCTGTATAACTATGTGAAATCACTGCCAGATCCGGCTGACTTGGCGTATTACGAGCAGAATGAGCAGGAGCAGGAGAAGAATGCACCCATAATGCAGGAGCTACAACATCGTTGGCTCCGTCTCCTCAACGACGAGCAAATCCACATTATCGATCAGGTCGATGAGCAGATACGACTCTTTGATCTGCAAATGGAAAAGATGCATGTAAAACGCTATCACACCAAACTGGATGCTGAATTTCTCACATCCTTTATGATCACTCTAAATCAGGAGCTGCACATCTTGCGAGATAGCGAAGAGATTGAATCCCAGTTGCTGCAGAATGCCAAATATGCGATGGGTACTCGGAATGAGCTGCAGATGCAGATCAACACCACCAATCGGCAGCTGGATGAGCTACGCAAAACGATCGAGAAGATTAGTGAACAGATATCCAGTTTGCAGCTGCATTTCTCCAACACAATTAAGGGACACAAATTCTATGATTTCTTGCGTCGCATCTTCAAACGCAAATGGCGTCCACCGAAGCGTGTGCATGGCGATGATGATGAGTCATCGTCCTCGTCATCATCATCATCATCCGATGATGAGGATGATGGTGCTGATGCCCAGAGCGTTGACTCGTTGGATATGACAACCATACGTCTCGAAGAGACCACCTGTCCCATTGGACTCGATCGTGTGCTCTACGATTGGACCTTCAGCATGCGTGCGGATCGTCATGTTCTGGAGCGTACTCTCCAGGAGAGTCATCGGGATGTGGAACGCAAGCGTCGCGAGATTGCCGAAATGCAGACCAAGATGAAGTATCACGAGGAGGTCTATCAACGTGAGAAGAGCACGCTAATGGAGTTTCGGGTAGGATTACCTAACAAGAAAGAAATGTCAGTCGGGCATGCCGACCGTTTAATACCCTCTGAGCTTCGTTTCCAATTATAGGAGTTCCAATTGGAGTAGCTGCTGCATGAACTTAACATGCACACATATTTGTATGTCTATCTCGCTCGCACAGTGCAATGCACGTGGCTATATTTTGCTTGAATGTAACGATTTTCGTTGTTTGAGAAACTTTTTTATTTATTGTCCGATTTTATTGAAATTTTCACAATCGTTTGATATTATTTGTCTGCAAATAAATGCTGAGTTACAAAACTATACGTTCAGAAATAAGTGAGCCCGCCGCTTGCAAAGTTACAACGCAAATGTCCTTTGGGTGGGCGAAGAAGGCGTGGCATCCAAAAAATTTTGATGGCATTGTCTTTATATTGCTAATAGCAACCTGCATTCCAAAATTGGTGACCCTAGGTGTTATAGTTACCGAGATATTCGCAAAAAACATGTATTTTTTCCGAGGTATGTCTGGTTTTTCGCTTATTGTGGGCGAATGGGGCGTGGCATTGAAAACAAAAAAGATTCTTGTATTAACTGACTAAATATGTGGTCGATACTGACTAAAACGGATATTGTAGCTCGTACCATCTCTGAGATCTGTTTGTTCATACGGACAGACGGACAGACGCACAGACGGACAGACGGACAGACGGACATGGCTATATCGACTCGGCTGTTGATGCTGATTAAGAATATATATACTTTATGGGGTCGGAAACGCCTCCTTCTGCCTGTTACATACTTCTGACAAACCCATTATACCCCTCAGAGGGTATAAAAATCCATACCATAATAATATAGAGTCTTAAGTACTTTTCCCGACTTTACAGCGCAATCGACAGCAGGAGATCAACAAGGTGCAGGTGAGCACAATGTTGCGCATGGATCAACTGCAGCATTTCTATGAGGGACACGACTATCGCGATGTCTCGCAGGCGATACTTTTCGATGCCGATATGCTCGTAAATCTGCGTCGTCGTGCCGAGAAACTGGCGGAGGAGACACTTGCCACACGACGCTGGCATCGCATCAATTTCGTGCATTTGCGACGCATGAATCGGGATATTAAGTTTATGCGTTTTGAGATCACGCGACTGGAGGAGGAGATCAAGCAGGCACAGATGAAACGTTTCGGTTTAATTGTCAATCTGGATGAACTGGAGGAGGAAGTCCTCAGACGCTATGTCTTTGAGCTGGAAACAACAGCCGAGGATGAAATGAATGCACTGGAAAAGGAACTTAAGGAGCGTAAGGTAGGTGACTGAGGGAGCTATATTTTTGGAAATAATATTTCAAAACAGGAAAGAAAATGTCAGTCGGGCATGCCGACTGTGTAATACCCTCTGAGCTTTGTTTCCAATTATATGAGCTCAAATTGGAGTAGCTGCAGCAAGAACTTAACGTGCACACATATCTATATGTCTATCTCGCTCTCACAGTGCAATGCACGTGGCTATGCCTTGCTTGAAATTAGCGATTTTCGTTGTATGAGCAACTTTTTTAATTGGAGTCCGATTTTGATGAAATTTTTACAATAGTTTTATATTATTTGTCTCCAAATATACGCTAAGTTATAAAACTATACGTTAAGAAATAAGTGAGCCAGTGGCATGCAAAGTTACAACGCAATTATGCTTTTGGTGGGCGAAGGAGGCGTGGCATCCAAAAAATGTTGATAACATTATCTTTATATTGCATCTAGTAACCTGCATGCCAAAATTGGAGTTTCTAGGTATTATATTAACTGAGATATTTGCCAAAAACTTGTATTTTTTCCGAGGTATGTCTGGTTTTTCGCTTATTGCGGGCGAATGGGGCGTGGCATCGAAAAAATGGGAAACAAACTTGTATTGACTGACTAAATATGTAGTCGATACTGACCAACTTTCAACTTGTAGCTCTTACCATCTCTGAGTTCTGTTTATTCATACGGACAGACGGACATACGGATATACGGACATGGCTAAATCGACTCGTCTGTTGATGCTGATCGAGAATATTTATACTTTATGGGTTCTGCCACGCCACCTTCTGCCTGTTACATACTTCTGACAAACCCAATATACCCCTCGGAGGGTATACATATATATAATGTTGGCCATGTTTACGCCAATTTTAGTGGCTCTAGCTCTTAAGCTCTTTAGCTCCTACAACTCGAATTCCTTTACTGCCACTTTCCTTGCATTTCCCACAGATTGAATTGTCGCGCTGTGAGGAGCAACTGGTGCTGGAGACGCAGAACAATACGGAAAAGGTTAACATGCAAACGGTGCTGATGGAGCAGAAGAATGTGCTGGATGTGCTGTTGGATTCGCAGGAGCGCAATTATGCCAAATGGGCAAATCCACAAGTGCTCAACTTGAGCTATGACATTGAGAAACTGATGGGCATTGAGAATGCGCTGCTGCAGCAGATTGAGGTAGGTTGGAAGAGACACCAAATGGTGACATGGTGACACTATTAAACCTTGCTCTTCTCTCCTCTTCTCTCCTCTCCACAGTGCCTGGAACGTGAGATTTGCACGCTGCGACTTAAGGCAAAGCCGCTGCAGATTAACGAATTGGAGCCCGCAACAGCAGCTCCAGAGATTGTGGCCAGCAAAGAGACATCTTTGGAGCCGGAAACTGAGCTCTGTCCGGCCATATTGAATGTGGAGGCGTACATGTTGCCACCCATGCCCGATGACTTCATCATGGATCGCGTGCACACCATTGTGCAGAAGAGTTTCAATGGATTCTTTGGCCGCCACACCACTGCCGAAAATGTGCGTAAATTTGCCCAAAGATCGGCGTTGTATTTATGCCAGGCAGCCTATAGTTTCCAGGGGCGTTACACGGAACGCATTGCGGAATGCATTACGGAACATCTGGAGACAATTGTGCCCAAGAAATACTTTATACACATCAGTGCGGAGGAGTTGCGAAAACTCTTTCACGAGATCATTGCCGTCTTTGATTATGAACGCAGTGATGTGAATACCGAGGAATTAATCTCGGGCATCTTTGATCATGCCAAGGATGCGCTGTGTTCACGTGGCATTTCCGAGGTCATGAATCGCACACAGTTCATTGTGATGCATATGTTTAGAGAACTCTCTGAAGTATTACCACTGGAGGAATTCCAATCCGATGAAACCTTACGCATGATTGTAGATGTTCTCGAACGCGAACCGATGGCCGATCCACGTGCCATCAATGTGGAGGAGCTGGTCACTGGCACACTGCAGCATGCCCAGGAGCATTTGTTGGATAACATTACGGCCATACCATTGCGTCAGCTGGCCAACAACATACAGCAGGCACTGTTGAAGCGACGCAAATACAAATCACCCAATTGCCAGTCACCGCTAACCGTGCGCATAGCCAGCAAGAAGACCACCTCCAACACGGGTTTACCTTTCTAAAAATACAGATTTATTTTTAAACCATATACTTGTAATATTCTATATAAAGCTTGGAAGTGTGCATTAAAGCGGGGAAATCCCTGTAGACAGCTTTTTATTTATGTTTAAAAATTAAAAAAAATCACTTGAATTTCGGAACATATTGGAGTCTTGTTTGGCATTCGTTTCGGATCATAAATGACTGTTTTTTAGCCAGCAAGAAGCCCACCTCCAACACGGGATTACCTTTCTAAAAAAAAAGATTTGTTTTTCAACATATACTTGTAATATTCTATATAAAGCTTGGAAGTGTGCATTAAAGAGGGGAAATCCCTGTAGACATAATTAATTTAGTATCTGCAAAATGTACTCTCGAATTTCGGAACAGATTGGAGTCTTGTTTGGCATTCATTTCGGATCATAAATGACTGTTTGTTTGAGAGAAAATGGTAGCCTATCCGGTTGCCTATGACACCTTCTTTTCAGGGACCGTAATCATTATGAGTTATATTTTAAAAATCATTAAATAAAGATTACATGTATTTTTTTACCGATTTTCTTCGAAAATAATCATTATTTTTGAGTAATTTATAAAAGACTTTACTATAATGATTATATTTTATCAAAAAATCAAAAATAATGATTAAAAATGATTTTTATTTTTTTCGCTCAAAATAAAGCTCAACTCACAAATGAGATTGCATATACTTTTTCTATCTAGCACCCCCGAAAACCCCACCACGAGTATTAATTTTTGTAATTAATTTAAGAAATAATTAATTAACTAATAATGAAGCCTTTTACAGAAGCCGTATGTTACTGTTAAGTTTTATTTTGAGCGAAAAAAATAAAAATCATTTTTAATCATTATTTTTGATTTTTATAATTTTTGATCAAATATAATCATTATGGTTAAGTTCTTCATTAATTACTCAAAAATAATGATTATTTTTGAAGAATTCGATAAAAATCAGAAATTTGAAAGTTATTTCAGAAATGCATAGATTATGCAATAACAATAATTTTGGTATACTAAATATATTTCTAGGTTCGTTGCAAGTACATGTTTTTTTTTATTTAAAAATAAAAAATAATCATTATTTACGGTCCCGGCTTCTTTTAGAAAGTTTTAACTGTTCTACAAGTCATATTTTAATCTTAGGCGAGACTCTCTTTCGAGTCATATTTTCAAACATAAGCGTCTCTCTTATGATTTTTTGAAATGTACCAAATGTGACTATTTTGATGAAAAGTAGATAAAAATGGGTTAAATTTCAATTTTCAAAAAATCATAAAAAAATACATGCCAAGAGATTTTTAAAAAAAAATTTGTTTCCATCACTAATAGATTCTTTTGAGGAAACTTTTTGCATTCAAACATTTTTTTTTTTTTGCCCGGGGGAAAAAGTTTAAAAAGTAGATCTTTGCAAGAATTGAAAATATTCCACGAGTACTCAATGGGCTAAGAAAAATTTTGTGTTATTAAAATGGAATTCAAGTGACCTATCCATTGATACCAAACTTCTTTTGCAGGAAGTTTAAATTTTAAGTAGATTTAACTTTAAATGTTGTCTAAATATTTATGCCTACTAGTGTAGGTTTACGGAATACTAGTTCTAGTCTAACTGCTAGCTTCCATTTAATAAATAACAAATTTGAATTAAACATTTTAACGTCTATTTTAAAATGCAACTTTAGAAATTGCAAATAAATGCCATTATTTATTTATAATTTATGTTAAAACAAAGCCCCGTTTTTTAGCTAATTTCACATGACTTTATTCCAATCTGCGCTTCACACTCATTATTTTCAGTGGCAGCAGTTGCAACATTTCTCGCACCACACCAATTTCACCGTGTAGCGGTGCGGAGGCTTCTTTGTGCTCTTCGCAGGCATCGCTAAAGCGTTTGTAGTAGCGCTGACATTGCTGCAGTTGCTCCAGCTGCTGTTGCGGCTGTGCGCTAATCAGTTTGTAATAGAGTCGGCCAATGTGAAAGTGGGCATAGAGCATAAGACGCACTTCCTCCAGCTCTAGGTTGCTGCGCCAAAGCTCCAGCTTGTCTGCCGGTGGCAGTAAATACGATTTCACATAGCTCTCAAAATGTTTAATGGCTTTTAAAGCCGCCTGATTGATGCGTTTCACTTGCTCGGCGGTGGGTGATTGGGTTGCCTGGACGCTGTCCAGACGTACGTCTAGAATGGCAGTATGTGCTGTGCCCGCCACATACCAGCATTCACGACAAATCTTTAGATAGAACGTTGGATCGAGCAAGTCGAGTAGGTCTTCCAAATATTTGGCGCGTCGCTTTTGCATTTTGGCCTGATTCTCTGGCTGTTCCTCAAAGAAGGCAATGTGCTCATAGGCCTCGGCAAAGTCTTGCATAATTTTGGCATATTCGCTGGCCTCCGTTTCGGCCTTATAGTAATCCTTGGCCACGTCCAGCCACTCATTGACAAAGTGAAACACTAGCTTGGCATCGTCAAAGGTTAAACAATAATCGCAGCTAACGCGACTCTCACAGGCGGCTAAATCTAGATTCACAAAGCGATAATCTTCATCCGGTGTGATGGTTAACTGCTTGGCTGAGTTGCTCAACTGCTGCTCTTCGTCCTCGTCGCTCATTAAACGCTCCTTGGACATTTGCAGCAGATTTAGCCCGTACTTTGCCCAACAACGTGCCACATCCGCATAGCGATGCTTAAAGGTTTCCGTATAATCCGCCCGCTGCTGTTCACTCATCTCCGGCTTGAGCATTTGTGTCTCATGCTCAGCCATAATGATGGTAGCAGCTGCCAGATGATGACGTGCCTCCTTAAAACGCTGTTTGCCCATATAATACTGCGATAGCGTCGCTGTATTTAATGCAAAGTCAATGGCATCATAGCTTTTATATTGCAGCTGGCGATGCAGTGTGCGATGACAGCATTGTGCGGATTTCTCTGGCTCTCCAATGTGTCCGTACATCTGGGCCAGGTAGAAGCAACAGAGCGTATATAAATTTTCCAGCTCCTTGCTGCCTGGTTTCTCCTTTTGCTCCGCCTGCTCCTGCTCCTGCTCTTGCTCACCACTATACAAATCCACAACTGCCAGAGCCACTTTTCCACTTTGTGTAAACTGCACATAACAATTCTCTGCTTTAAGCAGCAACTCCACAGCGGTTTTGTAGTCCTGCCTGGAGCCGAGCACAATGCTGAGTTCATTAATGGCACCCAGGAAGCATATAATGCCTTCTGGCTGCTCCCTATGCGACTCGACCAGCTGCAAACAGCGATGCAAATACGTTTCACCCGCCGACGACTCCTCGGTGAAGATGTGTATGCGTCCCAGGTCGCGGCATACAAAGGCCAACATGGACTTGTAGTGCAGCTCCTCGTCACCACCATCCGCCTCACTGGCCTGCAGTGAGATCAGTTGATCTTCGAGCTGCTTTTTCAAATCCAACAGCACATCGCGCGCCTTGTAATGGGAACGATATGGATCTGTGGGCGGATCCAAGCTGCTCTCCTCCTCCACCAGCTTGTTGGCCTTCTCGAACAGCTCTTTGTAGTCGCTGAGCACTTCCTTTGGAATAACCATAGCTTTTTTTCGTTATTTTCTACCAACTTAATTAATTTGGAAATAATTTAAGTATTTTCTTAGCAGCGACAGGCCGATTATTCACTGTGCTCTGACAGCTGGCCAAATCAATAGTTATCGATATTTTGCGTGACTCAATGTTGCGCTCGCTATCGATACAAAATGAACCTGTGCTGCTAGGGATGGCAATACATTTATTAATTGCATGTTGACTTGGCGTATATGACTGAATTTTTATGCTACAATTTTTCGTCCTATATAGCTAGCAGAAGTATCTTAATCTATTCAGTATTCAAGATGTACTATTCGCTCTATATTGGTAATAATTTTTTGTTTCCATATTTAATCAAAATTTTATTATGTTCTTGCTTGAAGCAATAGTTCACAATATCGCATTGTCTACTAAACTGCAACACTATACGATTGTTCAGCATCGATACTTTTCGAAACTCACGCTAGCAGGCCATCTCTAACGACCAAATTAAATCAGCTGTGAGTGAAAAGCAAAAGTTTGTTGATTTTACATTTGAGAGGTGTACGTATAAAAACATAGTGAAGAAAATGGCATCAGATGGCGAAGATATGGACTTAACATCCGCAGAAAGTGAAGTTTCAGCAGCGGAAACCGATACAGAAACAAGAGAAGATAATTTGGCAATACAAGATTCAGAAGATTCCGATACAGAGAGTTTGGAAGTTGAAGTTGTGCCAGCGTCCAGTGAGGATGCTGATATGGAGGAATTGTTGGGGCAACTGGAGGATTATACGCCCACAGTGCCAGATGCTCTCACATTGCACATATTAAAGAGTGTAAGTATAGTCATGCAACTTTGTTTTAATTATACTAATTTAGCTTGTTTAATTGCAGTCTGGTTTTGCAGCTGTTGATCCACGAATTGTGCGCATTATTTCGGTATCTGCTCAGAAATTCATTTCGGATATTGCCAACGATGCCTTGCAGCATTGCAAGACGCGCACCACTAACATACAGCACTCTAGCGGACACAGCTCAAGCAAAGTAAGTAAATTTTCTCTTAACTATACCCTTTTTAATATATTTGTATATATACATTTTCATTTACAGGACAAAAAGAATCCCAAAGATCGCAAATACACGTTGGCCATGGAGGATTTGGTGCCAGCATTAGCTGATCATGGCATTACGATGCGTAAACCACAATACTTTGTCTAGATACTCTCATTCATATTATGTTAAATACCGTATAATACAAAAATAAATAAAATACATTTATTACCAACAAAAAAAACATTTGACATTAGTTTAACAGTTATCGCAACTGGTTAAATAGCTCAGGTGGCAATCCTAAATGGCCTATCGAAATCTAACAAGTAGATTATCGTTATCGATAACTGAACAGCTGTTCAGTTTGAAGAAGAAGCAGCAGCACAAGATGGGAGTGTTTTCGTTTCTAGTGATACATTATTTTTTATTTTCTTCGCGCTAATTAGTTGCAAGTTTATTGTTTAAAAACCACTTTCAAACGTGTTCTCATTAGTGCGCGCATGCAATTACAATATTGGCAATAGCGTAGTGTCAATAGAAGCGAGTGAAAACCGCAAACGAAAATTTCAACAACGACGACCTCCACAAATACAAAGTGGGAAAAATCGAACTTTGTATACGCGTTGTGTGTGTGTGTGTGAGCAAATGTGTGTTTAATAAATTTGCGTTTTTTAAGTAAGCAAATTAAATAAAAAAAAAGCTGCCACACAAAACAATTGTTTTGTTGCTGCTGCAGCTGCTGCTAAATATGCAATGCAAATTCAATTTAATGTTGTGCAAAATGTTTGAACAATCGATAATTTAATAAACGACCAACGATATATTGCCCCCGTTCCCCCCCGCACACCAACCAACGACCCTTACCCCTTACACCACGCCACCCGCAATAAACGAAAAGCAACAACAACAAAATGGAAGTGGAGGAGACGAGCGAAAATGGCTTCAAGCTGGGATTCCCCGAAGTGGGCACCTGGAATCGCACACACAATATTCCGTTGGAGAATATGAAAATCGATGCGCCCATGGTAAGTGCACCCAATCCCCCCGCCCCCTCTTTGTGTCTGTGTTCTATTTGATTAATATGGTATGCGAGCTGTTGCCGTTGAGACAGCATGATTCAGCCGAGGACAGCTTTATCATGCTATATAGTATATATGTATGCACATGTGTACATATGTACAATAACGAACGTTGTACGTCTCTTTAGTGATTGTGATTGCTGCCGCACTGTTGTTGTTGTATATACTGCACGATCACAAAACCGTTATTCCACCATGCTGCTCTTATCACTCGATTGTGTTTTGGTCATTGACACACAATCAATCCGTCGTGTTACCCTATCTATCGAATCGTATGCAACTTGCTGATGGGCAACAAAAAAAAGAAATCGGTTAATCGATTATTGAATCATGTGATTAACTTAAGCTAAGCGATTATTAATCAATAACGATAATTATAATCGACGGTAAATTAAAATATTTGATTAACGAAAGGATTATTTATATTTAAATCGATAACGATAATTATAATCGACGGCAAATGAAAATATTCGAATAACAAAATGATTATTCATATTTTTATAATGCACTGTCATTTTATAGCAAAAAACTAAGAACAACAATTGAATGCGCAATAAATTTGTTTATGTATTTTTACTTAGAACTTGATACTTTGTTAAAAGTTAAGGCCAACAGATTCGCAAACATAACTTAATTAATTAATTTTTAAATTATAAAAACTTCATAAGATGTGATCTTGTTAAAATTAAAAGTATTTTGATTTGTATAAGTACATATATTATTAAAATTAATGCAACAAATGCGAATGCAGCATTTAATGCGGTTCACACACTCTTTCAAAAATGTTCAGCAATAATCTTAGAGCAAAAGTTCAATAGGTCTGTGCAATAATCCAACATACTTCTGGGAATATTACTTGAAAGACATGAAACAAAAAACTTGCCATCTTACTGATAGGATGCTATAAAATACCGGCTTTCGAAAGTGATATGTCAGTCATATTTTAAATTGTTACTAAGAAGTTTCGAAATCTCTAACGAAGCTAAAGTTTATTTGGATCGTTGCAAACTTTGCGATCTTCTCTGCAGTGAGGTGGATTTCGCCAAATATGCACCTGCTTGAGGTCTTAACGATTTTATCAACAGAAACAAGTGATCAGCGCACCTTCTGGAAGCATACTTATCTAATCTCCTTGTAAAAAATGAACATTTGATCATACAGGACGAAGTCATCGATCATAGCTACCTCATTATTATGATCACTCCTCAGCTTCAACATTGTTTTTTGTATTTTAATATTGATCTGCTTGGATTTTTTTGGGCAACAAATGTTGGATTTATTATTGAAAACTTTGAATTTTCCAGACTTTATAAAATTTGTGGCACTTTATATAGTCTAACATTCTGTATTTATTTGTAATTCGATTCTTAATAAAGTTGATTAATATTGTAGTATCAGGCAGGCTTTGTTTTTACCCCAATGAACAAATTATTATATTATAAAAGGCAGTTGTTTTTTATGATCTGATTTCTTGGATGAATCTTTGGATAAAGTGTATTTCGAAAAAAAAAAAAACAATTTGTACTCGCTGCAAGCTTTCAAAATTTTTGGTAGTAACTGCCTTTGTGTGTATAATAGTAAAACTTTATAGAATGCAATCAATGAGAGCTGTAATACGCTGTATAACAGATAAAGTGATCTTTAAGCCGATTTATCGGTTTACAAGCAACAGTCTTCCGAATCCAATAATGTTGGACATAGACGAACAGGATGATGTAGAGACAGAGGATGATTTCAATGGTATACATAATGTATATCCAATATTGGGTAATCGATATTCCGATCTCTTCTATATGCCTCAAAGTGTGGGTCCCGCCTATCAGAATCTAGTGACGACCGCCGATCAATTTGATATGATGAAATATTATAAATCCGTTGATTGGCATGGCATTAAACCGATTAGAGCTCAAGTGGTGCAATGCCCCAAACTTCTGTTGCCCCATATGAAGCAACTCTTTGCCATACCCTGTACGAAACTGAACGATCCTATTAATTTCAGCATATTCAATCTATATTTCGATAGTGATGTGAACAGTGCCATCAAATCATTTGTCCTGATAGCCTCACAATATTCCGTAGAATTTATGCAAGATGGACATTGGTCGGATTTTATAAACCCATTTACGGGTCGTGCTTATTTCCGTCCCGCTTCCCCACACAGACGAAAGCATGATGGAAGCCATGAAACGTGTCCTTTGGGTCACAATATGATATTCAAGGAGCTCAATGGTTGCACCGTCATCAGGGAGGCCAAGGGTTGCACTTTTGCTGGTGCCATTTTTAGCGATGTTCCAGTTAATTACTTCAAGTAAATTAACTAATATAATGTGCACTTCATCCGATGCTCTTCAACTCCTCAAACTGTGTGTCCTGTCTGTGCCCTGTCTGTGTCCTTCCATTACAACACAAAAAAAAAATTAGAAAATAAGAAAAAACCTAAAGCAATTGGTTAATTTTGTACAATTTTTTATTGTTTATTTGTTAGATGCTGATAGATGTGTAATATCTAAATATATAATGTATAACTTTGTTTATTATTGCGTTTTTCTTTTTGATAAGAATTATATTTATAAGATGTTTTATTAAAGAGAACTTTTTTCTTAATAAGCATTAGAGTTTCCTATGAATTCTAAGAATTAAAAGTTTGTTTGTTCATTCAAAAATAATTTGATGATAAGGAAACAAGAATGAAAGGTTTAATCGAGCACCTACGACCGACAAAGGCCCTTTTGTCTTTACATGAGTTGAAATCGGTGATAACTTAAAAATTGACCCCATAAAGTATATATATTCCTTAGCAACAAAAATTTCTAATCGATTAAAATAGTTTTTGGAACTAAAATTAAAAAAAAAAAATATTTTTTTTTTAAATGTCAAGGTATGAAAAATTAAAAAAAAATTAAATTTTTAAAAATATTGAAAAGAAATTGTAGAATTTTTAATTGAGTCAAATGAAGTTTAAAATGCTTTTCCTCTTGATAATAGCTAAATTTTTAGCAAAGATATTGTAGTTTAAATTTTTAGAAACGGAATTTCAATCTAACTCAATTGTCCAACTGTTGAGCACACATTATATAGCACAACCGATCTCGCCGGCAACAAATAAGCAACTAATTTTGCCGTCGATTCAAGGCAGCACACAACGATAAACATAAATCGATTTATATGAATTAGATTTATTATACACTCTGAGAGGTATATTGGGTTTGTTTTTTATTTATAAAGCTTAAAACTAAATACAAATTTTAGTATACACAAATTTGAATGAAATTCGAGTATTTCCTACAAAAGCTGACCAAAATTTTATTTAAAAAAAAAAAAGGTTTTTTCCTCTGGTATTTAATTTCTTAATATACCAAAAAACTGGGATTTGTGCAACATGTGTGTTGGTTGTATTATCGGCGTAGATTAGTCAAGACTTTCTGTGACTAATGGAATTACTTGCGGAGGCATATAAAATTTAATGAGTAATAAGCGGGCAGTTATATATATATACTATATGTCGAATATATATACATATATACATTGTTATTGTTCTTTTATTCAAGTTGTTCGTGTCGGGAGTCGGGAGCACACATAAACAAGTTTTAAATCTAAAAAAAATGTTATTTGACACCTTTGATACATTTTTACAGATATGGCTGATCTGCTCTCTGCTCACCACCATCGTCTGGGTGACCTACAACAATTTTTACAATTCCCGTCTGGTCGGAATGCTGATAACACGCATTGCGAATCGTTGGTTTATCAAGGGAGCCTACTTCAAGATCGGTTCGGTGGCCCTAAATCCTTTGGCTGGCAAGATCATGTTTCGTGATTTTGTCTATATCACGTACGATTATACGATGCGGGTGCAGGATGGTTATTTCATATTTCGCTGGTGGCGTTCCTATGTGCCCAAGGATGTCTCAGAAGGTATAGAAACATATATTTAAAATATTTGAAAGATCTTTAAAGTATAAAATTAGATTAACAAATTTTAAAGCTCTAGAAAATAAGTATTTAGTAAAACCAATTTTTTTTAAAACTTCAGATATCTAATTACAATATTATAAACCTTTTATATGAAGAATAGAACTAAAACTTAGTTTTTCTAAAAAAATTTTTAAAAATATTTAGAGCTATATATTTGAAATATTTAAAATATCTTCAAAGTATAAAATTAGATTAACAAATTTTAAAGCTCTATAAAAAAAAACATTTAGTAAAACCAATTTTTTTTTAAGTCTCAGAAGGTATATAAAAATATTCTTAATATTTGAAAGATTTTTAAAGTATAAAATTAGAAGTTTAAAATTAGATTAAAAAATTTTAAAGCTCTATAAAAAAAAGCATTTAGTAAAACCAAATATTTTTTTTAAGTCTCAGAAGGTATATAAAGATATTCTAAATATTTTAAAGATTTTTAAGGTAAAAAATTAGAAGTTTCAAATTAGATTAACAAATTTGAAAGCTCTATAAAAAAAGCATTTAGTAAGAACTACTTTTTTGAAACTTCAAATATCTAATTATTAAATTATAAACCTTTTATAAGAAGAAAAGATGTTAAATTTTTTCTAACACTTTTTTTTAAATATTTATAGCTATATATTTGAAATATTTAAAATATCTTTAAAGTATAAAATTAGAAGTTTCAAATTAGATTAACAAATTATAGAGCTCTTTAAAAAGATACTTTTAGTAAAAACTACTTTTTTGAAACTTCAGATATCTAATTACTATATTATAAAGCTTTTATAGCAAGAATAGGACAAAGAGCTACTTTTTCTAAAAAATTTTTTTAAATATTTAAAACTATATATAATAATCTGTTCCATCTTCTTCCTCAGATCTCTCGCACTCGGATACGCGTTTATCGGTGCAGTTGAATGGCTATGAACTGCATATCTACAATCGTTCGGATCTGTATGATAAGCTAGAGAAGACATTTGGACTGGAGCCATCGCTATTGATTCCCACGGATGTCTTGAGCAACGAGGAGCGCAATAAATTGCGGGAGCACAATATGAACATGGAGAATGCAAGGCAAAGTCAGCGAGTGAATGCTGTAAAGAATTCGGAGGCCATGCAAGCGACAACATGGCGAGATTTAATACCTGTGATCAAGATAGACATAAGCTCGGGTCGTTTTGTCTTTGGCAATCGCTTGACCCCCACCACACTATCCATATCGATGGAGGAGGCACATTGTACGTACAGCACAAAGCCCGCTGTTTGTCGTCTCGATCATTTCATGCATTTCGTGAAGGCCAAAGTGGAGAATGCCAAGGTGCTCTTCTGTCCCAGTCCAAAGTATACGGGTTTAATTGATGAACCGCCACGTTATATGGGCGAAGGCTTCGTTGTAATGATGTCCAATCAAATGGATCTATATTTCTATATGGATGAGCCTGGGGTAGTGCCCGAGGAGCCCGTACAAATTGTGCTGGCCAATGGCGATGTGGTGGAGCCATCACCGCCGGTGTGGGGCATCAATGCGCACTGTTTGAAAGGCACGGATTTTAGTTACGGTCCCTGGGCGGATCGTCAGCGTGATCATTTGTACAAATACTTTTATCCATCCGATTGGAAGGAGGCCGAAGTTACACCCACACCACAGCCAGGAGAATTGCGTAGCTATCAATCGTTTGATGTGACGCTTTGTGTGCTCAATGAAGCCACCATTGATATACTCTTCAGCAAGGAGAAGGAAACGAATGCTATGCATATAACAGTGGGTCCCGCCTCCTATGTGGAGGTGACAATACCCTGGGTAACGCAACACGATGGCTATACGTCCAAGATACAGGGACAGCTGTTTCATGTGGAAGCGACCACATCCTTACAGTATCGTAGCCTGGCTGAATTCGAATCCCTGGAGTATAAGGTGCGCATACATTATCCGAGAAAGTGGAATGCACCGCAGGATTGGAACGTTTCGTTGTCGGGCTGCAAGACGAGCGCTTTTATTGTGTACAAACACAAGTGCTTCTTTCAGGATCTCATCGAGGATTGGGGCGATAAGGCACGTCCCGATATTTTAAGCTTTGTGCCGTATACGTGTAACTTTAATATACGACTGCATGAGTTTGAGATCCTAATGCTGTGCAATGAATACAATTGGATTGACTGCAGCAGCGCAAATCAGGAGAACAATCATTTGGCCTTTTGCGGTGATGTCTTTGAGATGAGTTTCGCCTTGCCCTTTGATGATTTTCTGCCCAAGACTGTAACGCTCAAGTTCTGGATACATGGCGAGGGTCTAGACTTGAGCTTGTATGTGCCCGAGGTGTCCACGGTGCGACCGATTGTCCTGGCCATCGATGAGAACGCAAGACTGTTGACCCGCGAAGGGAAGCTGATAAAACGACCGGAGCTTTATACCAAAAAATGGCGTAAGATTTGTCAACGCACTGCCGGTTGGATTGATTGTTGGGCTGTGCCCATTTTAGCGCTATCCATACAGTATGTTTATCATCCGGTGCCACCGCTGGGACCCGATCCCCAGGCAGACATTACCACACCCGAAAAGGAGGAAATTCTGCTGAGTCCCATGCGCATACCCAAAGTACGCAAATCCCCGGTGAGTGGCAGCTGGCAACAACAACAACAACAATCGCTGACGGAACAACAACAACAACATAATCAGCATAATAAATTCGATCCGGGCAGCTTGGCAGCGGATCATGTGACCGTAGAGCTAGAAATTGGTAGCTCCGTGCTAATGGCCTACGGCAATGTCTTGCGCAATTTTATCAATCTCAAGGAGAACATCTTTGGCGAGGATCAAAGTTTCACGGACATGGAGCAATCGAATGTGAATTTGAAGGAAACACAAGTCACACTCAATCCTAAAGACCAACTGCTGGCCAAAGAGAAGGAATTGGCCAACAAATCAATATCGGAATCGATGCCACCGGAAGAGAAACGCAAACCCTTCGATCCGCGTCTCTATCGACCGCTAGAGGTGATGGTATCGGTTATAGTACATGACATCCAGGCACATGTGATGAAGAACTGCAATCCGGATGATCCACCCTGTCCGGTGGTGCTCATCGAACGTTTTGGCTTCGAGATGAACAAACGGTATCATGAGACAACGTTGCAAGTGCTCGTTAGTCCGGCGTATTTGCTCACCTCGGACACGTTGCAACGGCAGCGACGTGACAAACACATCCAGCAGGGACATCTATTGCTATCGGCGGTACAGGTGCGTGGCCATGCCATGTTTAGCAATGAGGGACGTGCCTTGGATGAGGATACGCTGGAGTATTCATGGTTGGTGGAGGTGCAATTGGGTAAATTAACCGGAAAACTGACACTGCCGCAGCTGGTGAATGTTGTCACGGGACTAGAGACACTAATCCTGCTCGCCATCGATCCGGAGAATTGTCTCAAGTCACCCAAGACGGTGCGCAATTGCCATCACAGTGTGCCGAGTAATATGTGCCCCCAGACCAAGGAGGAGAACAAATATAAATGTCCCTCCTCGGAGGATATTAAATATAAGATGACACGCGTCTCGGTAGATGCAGTGGATGTTTATTTGATTGAAAGTGGCACCGCATTGCATGCCTGGATCTCACCCATACGTCTGGCCAATTGTAATCTGCATGGACAGCGTGTCAAGTCGGGTATATCGGGTCTACTGCCCTCCATTCTGTTGCGTCTCTTCATGCTGCATGCGGGCAGTGCACCAAATAGCTCCAGCTACAACACCAACACCACGGGCAGCAATCGCTCGGGCAAATTACGTCGCGCTCAGGATCAGGATTCACTCAAATCTCAGGATGCACCCAGTGGCTCGCATTATGCCAATCCCAAAACCACTAAGCGTAGCTCCAATTCATTTTCCCAACGACGTGATTCGCGGGAGGATGCGGGTGGCGTGCGTGGCAAGCTACGTGAGAACTTTTCGGATACACATCCCAAGCGTACACCGGAGACGGCAGAACTCTGTGAGAATTGGGTGGAGGTGGGCTGCACCTCTCTGGGTCCCATACTGCTCGAGGGTGCCTCGGCGCTGCCCATTCCCGATCACGAGCTGCATCTCGTGCAGCACAAGTGAGTTCAAAGAGTTATCAATTTAGGGATGAAACCAATGTGCTCTTTTTATACCCTCTGGGTTTGTCAGAAGTATGTAACAGGGAGAAGGAGGCGTGGCAGACACCATAAAGTATATATATTCTTGATCAGCATCAACAGCCGAGTCGAAATAGCCATGTCCGTCTGTGCGTCTATCTGTATGTCCGTCTGTCCGTATGAACAAACAGATCTCAGAGATGGTAAGAGCTACAAGTTTAAACTTGGTCAGTATCGACCATATATTTAGTCAGTCAATACAAGTTTGTTACCTTTTTTTTGATGCCACGCCCCATTCGCCCACAATAAGCGAAAAACTAGACATACCTCGGAAAAAATACATGTTTTTGGCAAATATCTTAGTTAATATAACACCTAGGGACTCCAATTTTGGCATGCACATTACTAGATGCAATATAAAGATAATGCCATCAAAATTTTTTGGATGCCACGCCTCCTTCGCCCACCAAAATCACAATTACGTTAAAACTTTACCTGCTGCTGGCCCACTTATTTCTTAACGTATAGTTCTGTAACTTATCATATACTTGCTGACAAATAATATCCAAAGATTGTGAAAATTTCATCAAAATCGTACGATAAATAAAAAAGTTGCTCATACAACGAAAATCGCTACTTTCAAGCAAGGCATAGCCACGTGCATTGCACTGTGCGAGCGAGATAGACATATATGTAAATATGTGTGCATGTTAAGTTCTTGCAGCAGTTACTCCAATTTGAGCTAATATAATTGGATACGAAGCTCAGAGGGTCTTACACGGTCGGCATGCCCGACTGACATTTTCTTTCTATTTTATGCTGCTGCTTTCGTACCTAACGTGAACTATCCACAGTAATTCTATGTTAAACATCTACTAAACATTTTGTTATTCACAGTTTTCTGCGTGAACACGATGCCAAGTTTAAGCGTTTGTGGTTTCTCTGGTCCAACAATGGCTTGGCACTCAGCTCCACTACGGAAATCTCCCGCTGTGGCTGCATTGGCGGTTGTGCCTTCTTTGGCAGCAATCGCAATGGCCAAAAGTTCTTTAAGCCAACGGCACAGGATGTCAATGACAATTACAACATTGCGCGCTATTTGTAAGTATTTTTGCTAAACTAAACAGATTAATACAGCTTACTAACTAAAACTCTATTCTACCTTTTGCAGCATCATCAACAATAACAAAGACTTTGGCTTTGGTGAAAGTATACTGCATCAGGGTCAACTGGTCTTTCACACACCACCCTACAGCCTGCACTGCGTTTCTCTCTATGATGCGGCTGATTTTAATGGCAAAGGAAAACTTTATCGACCCACTGTGGAGTTGCGCAATGGCAGTTTGAAGAAATCGGAGCTTTGTTCACTGCCCGATGGTGCTAAATTTAAAATTGGCGGCGGAGTTGTGGACAAACCGGAGCTGGTTAGCGTTCGACACAAGTCAAGGGAGAGCATTGGTTCACCAAATACATTGGAGCGTCGCAGTAAACGTTATACATGCCAGCGGCAGACATCTGTGGAGGTGCCCTATGCCCGTCTATTGGACAGTCCGTCCAAGAAATTGCAATTGCAGCATGATTCGATTGATGGTGGCACCGGCACTGGTGGCAGCATTCACAGACGTGGCTCCGATTCGCATAGATTGCGTGTATCGCCGCCCAAGACAAGCATATCGGACTCAAGACTGACGGGTGAACTGGCCATTGATGATGAGCAGGAGGTACATATTATTTTAGGGAGAATTCTTATACCTTTTTTTAAACTCTCAACCCTTTCTAATTGTAATTTTCTTAATCTTCTACAGATGCCGGATGAAATGTCGCATTCAGCGCCGCATTCACATCCCTTGGAATTTGAAATTGCCGACATTGTGTTGCATGCCGGTTGCGATCAGTTGCCGCGTGAAGTGCAACGCACCATATCGCTAACATCGGAGAATCCCTCCGAGATGTTCTTTTCCGCCGAGGAGGATATTTCGAATGTGCTGTCACAGCGTGGTTCCATGAAACAACGCAGCGGCAATGGCTCCATCATTTTGTCTGGCAAAAAACGCTTCTCATCGGATTTGAGGTGAGCCTTAAAACAAATTAATTTGTTTATAAACTACAACTAATACTTAATCTTTTTAGTATTGGCGCCCAAAATGAGAATGGCAGTCATACGTTACCCACATATCGCAGTGATCTCGAGATTCATGCGGCAGAGAACAACAAGACGCTACCGAAGCGTCCACAAAGCACCACAGAACTGGTAAAAATAATCAAGTTTCAATGGAAATCTTTAGATATATATATATAGTACAGCTATATGTTAGGTCTTTACGTAGTTACTCAACTACTATATATACCTGAATACCACTATAAACACATACGACGTTTAGCTTTGCTGCTTTTGAGGCCAAGCTTATGTTAAACTTTCATTAAAAAACAAAACATCTCAGCGAAAGCTAAAAGTTTTATACAAAACATAAACTTATAATGATTTATAAGTCATATACACATATATATATATATATATATATATATATTTGCATGCTTTTCTACGTATCTTTAAGTTATCTCTATCTCTCTTTCTCTATAACTGTATTATGCTATTACATTTATATATAAAAAAATCCACACCTAAATTCTATTCCTCTCCACCAAAAAAACTCGTAACCTTTCGGTTCATTAAAAAAAAAAAATATTAATAATTAAATAACACACAAATCAAACTAACAAATAAAACTCATCCAGAACGAAGACGCGAGACGCATTCACGGTCTTGCCACACCTATAAGAAAAATAACAAATATATCATCACGACCCGAGTACCGACATTTTGTTCACGATGTGAGTAGTTTTTAGTAACAGTTCAAAAACCTAAAAACCTAAAAACCGTAAACTCAAATCCAAAACTAACTAATCACGTAGCTCAACTTTATTTCCATTTTCTTGTTACACAAAAAAAATAATATATATATTTACTTTATTTTTCAATTCCTAGCGTATTTAATTATATAAGCTATATTCATCGGTTTACCGATTTTAAAAATACTTTTGCGGTTCCTGTAAATTGCAATTTTATTATATTATGTGTTTAAAGCTTAGTCAGATATCTATAATGGTTGCTGTTATTAATTTTATTTTAAGCATTCTTGGGAGCTCAAATATTTTAAGCTTACGTTCCTGGAGATTAATCATTTATATATATTTAAATTTAAATTTAAAATATAATTTTAAACTTTTAAATTATTTTTATATTGTAACTTTAATTTTAAACATGTGGACTGATCTGACATTTAAATAAATAAATAAAAGTATAGCTAGATCTTTTTTTAAGCTAGAACCTTAGAATTTTGTCGGTGATTACTTAAATGGTACTTTCGTACCTAGCGTAGCTACTTAAAATTGTATTATTATGCGCAAAAGTATTTAAGCAACACTCCGAACTGGTGCATGTTCTAAAGTTGTGCATGCCCTTGGAACTAGCCTAAAATTTTAATAATTTTCTAGTTTAGTATTAAGCGTATTCTAACTAATTGTTGATATTAACACCATTTGAATAGCTGCACTTGTTTACTCATTCATACGCAACTTGTGCTTGTGCCACTTGGTCTGAATAATTATTATTATTATTATTATTATATTATTATTGTGGTAGCTATCATATATGGATATTTTATAGATTTATTAACTAATTACTCCATCTTTGTTCTGCATTTCACAGGCGGATTCACGTGGTTCGTCATCGGGCACACCTTCGTTGTCATCGAACTCCTTCATCTCGGCCATGTCATCGCAGGAGGATGTGGCTTTGGTCAATTTGCATCAGCAGGTCAATCGACCGATCATTGATTCACCGCTGCTTATGGCCAGCTATTTGAATCACTTGTCGCAGGTGAAGTGCTTCAATTGGTCAGGCTGTTCATTTCCCCTCGGTTCCGATGTGTTTTCCACGCCACTTTTCCATGAAAACGAAGACGGTGGCCTCACCTACATTGGCAGCAAAATGTTGCCTCACTTCGATCTGTATTCCTGTTGGCGTGAGATCAAAGTGGTGCCACGTTATGAGAATACCACTGGGAGCAACAGTTCGGCCACCTTTATGGGTGGTCCCAAATCGCATCCCTGGGATCCCAGTGTACTGCTCAAGGAAGAGGAATCGGATAAGACCACAAATGGTTTTGATGATGGGGAATTCATGAGCCTGCAGGCAGAAGGCGGTGCAGCATGCACCTCTGTCGTAGCCAGACTCAAGGGTCAACTGAATGTCTTCCTCACTCCGCTACTTTTGGAGGGATTGCAAAGGTAAGTGGAACTATACAATACATTTCAAACTAGATAGGAGTACAATAGGCTTTTTATTTCGCTGCTTACTTTTTCTTTTTCTTTTATAAAAAATATAAAACACAAAAATTTAACAAATTAAATTATGAATAAAAAAATTAACAACGTTTAACGCGCAAATGGGGGCGTCTTGCCTCCCTGATGGCCATATTGAGATTGCTCTGGCTGCCCTGATCACGGGGAAACGAGTCCATCAGTTTCTTCAAATAGCTTTCATTTGTGTTCTGTGCGATAAATGTTAATGTTTTTTTTTTTTTTTTAAATAAGATTTAACAAAATAGTATTTTGTAAATTGCTTCTTTGTTGCTCGAATCGACCTTGATGAAATTTTTAGCAACGTTTAATAATATTTTTAAAAAGGTTTTTGCTAAGTTAGAACAGAATACGAACAGGTTAACTCGTTTATATTTCGTTATATAGGTGAATATATAGACCCTATATGCGAAACAAGTTGTCTTCTAGCCCTTCTCCCTCTCAAAGATCTTTTTGTTCATACGGACAGACAGACATACATCGCTATATTGTCTGCACTATTGATGATGATCAAATATGCTTGTTATAAAGGCGAATATAGAGAGCCTATATGCGAAACAAGTTGTTTTCTAGCTCTTCTGCCTCTCAAAAACCTTTTTGTTCATACGGACAGACGGACGTACATCGCTGGATTGCTTGCGCTATTGATGATGATCAAGTATGCTTGTTATAAAGGCGAATATAGAGAACTTATATGTGTTATATTGTCCCTTTCCCTCTCGAAGATCTTTTTTTTTCATACGGACAGTCAGACGTACATCGCTAGATTGCCTGCTCTATTGATGATGATCAAGTATGCTTGTGCTTTATGAATTCGCAAATACTTTTGTCTGCCGTTTGCAAATTTTTAGCAAACTTATTATACACTAGATAGAGAGACACTCTTTTTCTCTCTGTGTATTGTCTTACCTCTAATGCATCATCGGTTTTTTTGCTATCGCGTTTGAAGCGTTTGTATTCCAATTGATCCTGCGGGGTATCTAGATCGCTGAAGAATGGATTGCTGGCATAGTTTAGCATTTCGCTGTATTGTTTATCAGTACGTAATCGATGCTCTCCCAGCTCATTCTCGCTCTTTATATAATCGTTATCGTGTTCGGTTTGAATGACATAGCGCAATGGATCACGTGCATTTGTCGCAATGAAACTGCAACCAGGAATCATCAGTGCATAGTGAAATTTGTGGTGAATTGTGTGTACTAATGGGTGTAGAGTGGATTGTGTACTTAAGGCGCCAACCTGTCGCCATCGTTGTTGTTGTTGCTGTTGTTGTCGAGTTGAGATTCTTCTGCTGCTGCTGCCTCGGACTCCACTTCATCTGCTTGGTTGAAAGCTGCGTTGTCTTCCACTGGAGAATTGTTCTGCAATTCTTCGGGTTGCTGCTTGTCTTCGTCTGCTTTTAGTTGCTGATGAGCCAAGCGTCCTAGTTGATGACGTTCATAGGGCAACTTATCCAACTCCGCTTGCTCCTCCTCCACCGCATGCTGTGCCTGTTGAGGCTGTTGTCCTTCATCTTCAGCCAACTTGGGCATCTCTTCGACATTGGGCACCATCTTGTAGTTGTCCATGTTGAATATATCCGCTGAGGGCGACTCATCGAGATCCTTGCGTTGCTTCGCCGACTGATCCAGTTGAGCTTCAGCCGCCAGCTGCTCCAGACTATCCATGTTATTGCTTTGATCCTGTTCGATGGACAACTCGGAGAAATCTGGCAAATTATCGCGTTGCTTGACTTTCTCACGATTTCGCTGTAGACACATGTTATCCTCGGGATCACAGTCCTCCAGCTGCTTGGAGTTTAACTTTCTGCACTTCATTAACTGCTGACTACGGCCACCACCACCATCGAGATCTATGTTGAGCAGACCATCCAGGGATTTGCAAGAGTTGGTATAGCAGCGGCGTGTGGACGTGCAACGTTTGGTGCTGGAGCAAGTGGGTTGTTTGTTGCACTTGGGTCGCATAGTGCACAGATCCTTTTCCTTATCGACATCATCCTCATCGTGACAATTATCATCCACAGCTTGTTTGCTATTACCATTCAGAGCACCAGTCTCCAACTCCTCATCGGCATTCTCCATGTCCTCGAAGTGCTGCTGCTGCTGCTGCTTCTTCGCCTGTCTATGATGTCCTCTGAGGCTTGCTTGCTTTGGAAAAGGATTTTGTTTTAAAAACCACAGAGTTCTACAAATCTTTTACACCTTTTTACCTTCCAAATTGATGGGTCCATTGTTGGCATCATCCAAAAGTTTGTTTAGCTCATTGAGATCCTCTAACGACAAATCATTTAGTGTTGACTCGACCTCGGCATCGCTTAAACCATTTGTTAGATCTGGATAATCGGCTGGATCAATGCCAGGACTTTGTTCCTCCTGTTTCTACTTGAGATTATGTTTTTTAGAAGTGCTCTATTTATAACTCTTCCTCGACTTACCACTGGATATGCATTTAAATGGTAAAACAACAGCGTTACAATCCAAATCAACCGAAATAGCAACATTTTTTCTGCTGAGAAAACTTTCGCCACATAAATTTATATATGTATATTATTTGAGTGGTATAAAATGGCAATGTTATTTTAATTTTAACTAGTTTACTTGGATCTGAAATATTTGTATACCCTCTGAGGGGTTTATTTAGTTTGTGATAAGTATGTAACAGGCAGAAGGAGGCGTGGTAGACACCATAAAGTATATATGTGTATTCTTGATCAGCATCACAGGCCAAGTCGATATAGCCATGTCCGTCTGTCTGTCCGTATGAACAAACAGATCTCAGAGATGGTTAGAGCTACAATATTCGTTTTAGTCAGTATCGACCATATATTTAGTCAGTCAATACAAGAATCTTTTTTCGATGCCATGCCCCATTTGCCCACAATAACATCTCGAATATCTCAGAAACTATAAAACCTAGGAACACCAATTTTTGCATGCAGGTTGCTAGATGCAATATAAAGATAATGTCATCAACATTTTTTGAATGCCACGGCTCCTTCGCCCACCAAAAGCACAATTGCGTTGTATCTTTGCATGCCACTGGCTCACTTATTTCTTAACGTATAGTTTTGTAACTTAGCGTATACTTGGAGACAAATAATATCAAACGATAGTGAAAATTTCATCAAAATCGAACTATAATTAAAAAAGTTGCTCATACAACGAAAATCGCTAATTGCTCACACTCAAATCTTTTACTTACAGAATGACAGAGGCCGCAATACCGACAATACAATCGATGCATCTGCTGTCGGTGGTGAACTTTATACACGGTTCCTGCATTGCAAAAGTGAAGAACGATAATATATTGAAGCGAGATCAGAGTCTTAGCTATTGGTCCCAAGTACATTCGAATTCCAAGCGTTCGACAACAGAGCGTCATTTACAGGGACCGGGAGATTCGTTTCTGAGCGATGTGTATGAGGAAAGTATATCGACAAAGACACAGGGTTTAATTGTGCTGCCCAAGGTGAGCATCACCATGTTGCAGTCATCGATTGTGGAGGAGATTATCTCAGTGGCGGCATTGGATAATGTACAGGTAGGTGGATTATGTCTGGTATCTATAATTGGAATAAACACAGATGTAATTTCTTTACAGGATCTCAGCTGTGTCTCGCTGCTCACGTTCTACATGGAGGGCATTTCGACCAAATTTCATTTGGGTAAAACCACACGCGCCTCCATGCACAATGTGTACATACAGCAGACGGTGCAGTCGGGCAGTAGTCATAAGAAGGGTGGGATTATGAAGGGCACACGAGCACTGCTCGCCCATCTCTCCTCACAGACGCGACCCGACAATGTCCAAGGTGAACCCATACTCATTGAGACGTCGGAGAAGCAGCTGGAAGAACTCGTAATCACACTGGATATTGGACGTGCGCATGCCCAGCTGCGTCGTTTGAAGACCGAAGGGCAATCGTGTGCACCAGAGACGCCAGTGATTGTTACTGCCATACCGGAGCACAAGAGCAAAGTGCTCTTCGAGTGCCTTAAGATGCCCGAGAGCACGGGCATCGAGAGCATTGGTTACATTATGTTTGAATGCGGCTTGGAGGGTGTTGGCGTCAAGATTGTGAAACGTTCGCATTTTGAAAAGTCCGAGAATAGCAAAGAGGAGCTGGCCGAAATGACGGGCGGTGCAGAGGGCGTGACAACCAGCAGCGGTGGCTTCAATCTCAATGAGTTGGTGGTGACAACGGCAAATGCTGGAGCTGAAACTACAACAACGACAACCACAGCAGATGTCACGGGAGCTACCTCAAAAGCTGAAGCTGCCTGGCGTCTTATAACCAAAAAGCCACCCACACCCAAAACACCCAAGGAGAAATTCCAACATGCCTTGGATAGCATTATTGTTACCGATAGCTCGGCAGCGAGTGCAGCCACCAACAAGCCACCAAACGATGAGGATGTGGAAAAGGGCGCCACGGCTAGTGGAGCTCATAGTGCAGCAGCAGCGGGCAATGCAACGAAACCAAATGGAACCAGTGGAGCAACCAACAAGGATGGCTACGACAAGGCGCTGTCAAATGTCAAGGGCACCGACAAGACATCCTCTTGTGTTATTGAACTGAAATCGGTGTGGTTTAATTTTGCGGCGCCTCCTTGTGTGCCCATCACACGTAAAATAGATTTAACACGCCTCGATTGGAATCTGCTGAGCACTGCGTCGCCAGCAATTACCGCCTGGATGAATCCCAGCAATCGTTTGGCCATCAAAATTGTTTCACTAATGAAGACTCTGCATACGCGTCAAACTGCGGTGGCTGCTTGCTTAATGGCCGATGCTTTGGAGAATGAGAAGATACAGCGTAATCCAAAGATTAAGAAGGTTGAAAACAAAGAATTTATTTGTTGAAAATATTGATTTATATAAATTTTGTCTTAACTATTACTTAGAGTCGTTATGCCAACAACTATACGCTGCTGTCCAAGACGCTGCAGGAGGATCCAAGTTGTCAGCTCTGCTATATAATGCAAAAACTGGTGCTGGATGATGGTGTTCAACGCATAGAGCAGATCTTCAAGCATGGTGAAGTGCCGCATCTAAATACGCTGCGACAGGTAAATATTAATATAAATACAATAAAATTAAACTTATATTTAAATAACTATTTATTTATAGGGCATCATTGTGCTTAGTCGCCAGTGGAAGAATACATTGTATAATCCAATACTGTTTGAGCATCAGTATAAAAATAAATTGGCACGTCCCATAAATGTGACATTCTCGTTTCCACAAAACGAGGAGGATGGCGAGGCGGATGAGTGTGAAGGTGATGTTGAAATGGGCGCCTATGCGGGCGTCAACGAGAATCCGGAAGAGAGTGAGAATGCTTTATTACTTGGGCAAACACAGCATCATCGAACTCACATTGGTATTCCTTTGATTAACGCCGTTCAAAACTGTTTTTCTACCTTTTTGTTTATAACAATCCAATTTTGATATATGTATAGATATAGATTTGTTTTCTACGTTCTGTTTTTTTTTTTTTTTTTAATGCACGTTTGTGTTGTTTGTTTGCATTTAAAGAAGGTTCCCAACTTTAAGTGCTTTAAATGTTTTCTATCTCTAAAACTTTTTCACTCTTTCCTCTACTTTTCTCTCTAAAAATATATCTCACAAAAGAAAGCTTTAAGTGTTTCATAACTTCATTTTTTGTTTGATGCCTTGCGTTTGCATTATATTCTATATTCTATTCCGACATTTAAATGTTATTCCAAAATACAAAACTTTTATCTTTTATACTGGCTATACTATCTTTTCCAAATTTTTATGCTTTACTTAAAACCAAGTGTTGTATTTAAAGTGAAATCTTTCTTCTTCTGCTTACTTTACACACAACACTTGTGACTAAAATATATCAAATTGTTGTCTATAACTACACAACTAGTGCACAATTGATATATGCTTGATAAATGTTATACTTTAAAATGCAAATATTCAATTTTCTTATGATTCCTTTCGCTATATAGACAACACACAATATGGTGGCATGTCTTATGGCCATGATGCAGCACATCAAGGACCTGCATCCCAGCGTTCAACATCCACATCACCCAATATTCATCATACGCGTCGTGGGTAAGTTTAGAGCTTTAATTTGCTTCGCATGTTTGTGCGTTTTTTAGCATATAAGTATAAGTATATTAATGCCATTTTGCCTGTGTTATGTTTTTTCGTTTCATAATCCTACACTCCCACCTGAAAACATCCACATCACATCAATATATCGCTTCAAAATAAAGTCTGAGCAAAGTGCAGAGCAAAGCATCGAATTATTCACATGGCAATTCATCTCGTTCTAGCATACAAATGTTGCCCATTATCTCGGGTCTGGTGGAGAAACAAATGCCAGAGTTTGGTAAGTTATGAAACTCTTTTTATACCCTCTATATTGTGTTTATGAAAAGTATGTAACAGTCAGAAGGAGGCTTGGCAGACCCCATAAAGTATATATATTCTAGATCTGCATCACTAGCCGAGTCGATTTATCCATGTCCGTCTGTCTGTCCGTATGAACAAACAGAATTAAGAGATGGTAAAAGCTACAATCTCCATTTTAGTCAGTATCGAACACATATTCAGTCAGTTAATACAAGAATCTTTTTTTTTTTGGTGATGCCACGCCCCGTTCGCCCACAATAAGCAAAAAACCAGACATACCTCGGAAAAAATACAGTTTTTTGCGAATATCTCGGTAACTATAACACCTAGGGACACCAATTTTGGCATGCAGGTTGCTAGATGCAATATAAAGATAATGCCATCAACATTTTTTGGATGCCACGCCTCCTTCGCAGACCAAAAGCACAATTGCGTTGTAACTTTGCATGCCACTGGCTCACTTATTTCTTAACGTATAGTTTTGTAACTTATCGTATACTTGGAGACAAATAATATCAAACGATTGTAAAAATTTCATCAAAATCCAACTATAGTTAAAAAAGTTGCTCATACATCGAAAATTGCTAATTTCAAGCAAGGCATAGCCACATGCATTGCACTGTGCGAGCGAGGTAGACATACAAATATGTGTGATTTTTAAGTTCTTGCAGCAGCTACTCCAATTTGAACTCATCTAATTGGATACGAAGCTCAGAGGATATTGCCCGACTGCCATTTTCTTTCTTGATTTGAATAACCAGATTTACTAATTAATCTCTGTCTACTTTAGAATACGGCGCCCTGCAGGAGGGCTCGTTGAGCTCCACGAATTCGGTAAATAAATTCTGGCTGGGCTCGGAGAATAACAAGGAAGACTTGTACTTTTGGATGGCCAAGCAGCAGGATAGCAATAAAAAAAAGGAACATGCTGCAGAAAAGGAACATACACGTCCAGTGCCACCAAAGCTAGCTGGACAGCCGCAAACACGTAGTGGCATTATGCAGGATTCCATTAAGCTACTTGATGCTCATTTGATCTTTGAACCGCTGCTCACTTGCTTGGGTGTTATGCCACAACAAATGATCAACAAGTTCTCCAATGCGGACATTTCATCGCTGGAGAACTTTGGCACAAATCTATCGCTTATTGGTACCTTTGATTCCATACGTGTGGACATTGTGGTGAGCGAGGCGGGTGACAAGAACAAGAACACTACAAATACCAAACCAGCTAAGCTGAACAAGAAATCAAATGGTGGACGTGCCTCCATTCTGCTAGATACACCATTGTTTCTCTGTGAACGCGTTGGCGTTGAACTGGAGGTGCTGAAAATGTCCGATGGCATGGTGGATCAGGCCAGACAGAATGTCATCTATATGTCACGGCGTCAGCTCAAGAAACACACGAGTACTGTTGTCAATTTCAGTCTAAATGTGCGCTTCATATCGCAACAGGTTAACATGCCACTGCTGCGTTTGTTGCATCAAATCTGCAACATGTATCAGAATGTCAAAGATGCACAGAACGAATTCCATGAGCATCCCGAGTTGAGCAAGAAGAGCCAGACCAAGGATGAGTGTAGTTTGGGTAGGTATTGGATTTAGTGTAAGGCACTATCTTGAGCAATTTACTAATTAGTTTCATTTCTTGAACAGCTTCAGAGCCCACAGATTTGCTGCCCTTCGCCTCGATGGCCGAACGTTTTGGCGGACACGCCGAAAGTTTCTCGGACGAGCGGTATGACAAGTTCAACGAGACAATGCCCACAACAATGCCGGCGACCAGGAGTCGTGGTAGCGGCATGGCGCCAATTATACAGCTAACACCATCTCCCAATGCCAAGAATCGGCCGCAAAGTTTTGCTCAAAAGCTACGTTCCACTGGCAAATCGGTCAAGGGCAAATTGGGCTATACCAATTTGAATGAGTCGAGTTCCTCCCCATTGCGGGATAGTCCCACATTATCGCTGCACGATCAGCATGTGCTGAAGATGTGCACCGAGTCGAAGGCATCGTTGAATGGCGGCTGTGCGACCAGCGTTAGTGGGGATTACAACAATACGTTGACCAAATCGGGCATGGCAACAATGACAGCAGCACCGCTGCTGGAGACACCCAACTGCTGGAAGACCATCTATCATCTGCTGGAACTCTATGGCACAATGCCAGAAACGAAGACAGTGATGCAGCGCAGTTCTCTCAATGAGCACAAGAAGCCAACGACGACAACAACTCACTTTGCTCATAACAGCAATCATAACAATGATGAGGATGATTTGACCAATGCACCGACTCCATTGCCACAGCATCGTGAGATGCAGCTGCTGGACGGTGGTGGTGGTGTCTCCCAGGAACGCACTCGCTTAATCGTTTTTGGTGTGGCCAAAATACACAAAACCCGTTTACTGGCCACGCTATCTGGTTTGAAGTTGGAATCGGAGATTACCACACTAAACAGCACGGCCACGTGGCGCAAGAAGGCGCGTCCCGTTTCCCTGGAATGCTCGCTAACCGGACAAGTGGGAAGGGCTATGATTGTGCTGCTAGAGGGCGTGGCACCCAGTCAACAGTAAGTAGATAAGGTAGTAGATATAACTACTCCAAGGCTTGACTAATGAACTCCTTTTTTCTTTGTTAGAACTGTTGTCAAGGTAACTGTGGGTAAGAGTCAGACGCTCTACTCCAGTCTATCGAAGCGTGGCAAGGACAAAAACAGTGGTCTGCTCTCCATTGGAGCCATCAATATTGATATACCACAACATCCGGTTGCCCTACACGGCATGATGACGCGCAGCTCCAAGCAATTGTCATCCACATTGCAAGAGTTGCGTGTGAAACGCAATTCAGGACGTTCCACGCTGCGTTCGCACACGGCCGAGGAGCCAGAGTCACCATTCCATGTGCGCAACTCGGGCGGCACAGCGGGCAGTGGCGGTGGCGGTGGCGGTGGCGCTGGTATGGCCAGTGAAATGCGCGAGAGAACTGTCTCAGGTGGTGCTGCCGGAGTTGGTGGACAACAGCAACAGCCACAGATGGCTGCTCGTCGTGCCGCTCGCTTAGCGCAATCCAAGCCATCAACTGCTCATCAAAATGGTTTGCTACAACCGCTTGTCATGCAATTCAATGTGCTGCTCCAGAGTTTGTCCATCAATGCAGCGCTGTTGCCCTCACTGCAGGCTCAATACCGCATGAATCATGTCAGCTCCATGGGTGTCACTGGACAGCGGGCCAAGTTTGTGATTGATTTGCCAACGCATACGCTTAGCTTTAATACCAAAATACAGGTAGGTATATGTAAATGATCTAGGTATACACTTAGATCATAAACTAAAATTCGATAAACACGTTGAAATTACGGCTAATAAAGCTATGGGAGTTCTTGGGTTTATTAAGCGATGGTCCAGAGAATTTGATGATCCATACATTACTCGCCTTCTACACATATCTCTTGTTCGTCCCATTCTTGAGTACGGTTCATGTATTTGGTCGCCTCAATACGAATCTCACCGTGCTCGTTTGGAATCAGTCCAAAAACAATTTTTAATTTTTGCTCTTCGGGGCCTGAGCTGGAATTTAGATATACAGTTGCCATCTTATTCAAGCAGACTGCTATTACTAAATCTTCCCTCTCTTACTAACCGTAGAACCATGCTTGGTGTTATATTCTTGTATAATTTACTTCAGGGTCATATTGACTCTGTTAGTTTATTGAACAGACTTAACATCAATGTACCTACTAGAATTACTCGTAACTTTTACCCACTGTTTCTTGAGCATTGTAACTCTAATTGGTCTCTTCATGAACCATTTAGAATCCTGTGTGCAGATTATAACAATCTGTACAGAGTGATTAGTTTCAACTGTTCTTTAGATTGTATTAAATCTTTCATTTTAACACACTTAACTAACTTAACAAACTAACAAAATAACTAATCTGCCGGTCTGATTGGGTTTTTTTTCTGGGTTTTCCCCAATCAATTTTCAACAAATGTTGGGCCTTAAATTTTTAATTTTTATTTTCTTTTCCCCAGTTTAAATTTAAATTTAAAATATAATTTTAAACTTTTAAACTATTTTTATGTTGTAACTTTATTATTAAACACGTCGACTGATCATAGTCTGACATTAAATAAATAAATAAATAAAGTAGGTGTCCTTAGACTTTAAGGACTCTTCCTCTGATAAACTAAACTACCTTTTTGTTCCTTACAGAATGAAATGAATTTGCCATCGGAGGCGTGCATTGGATTGCCACCGGTGCATGTGCTGGCGGAGTATATACCGGATAATCGACAGGAGCACACGGAGAGCATTGAGGGAATAGTACTCCGACAGGGTGGCTATGTGAATGCCAGTGCCGAAATTGGCGAATTCGAGCGATGTCTGACTACAGATCTACTAAATCATTTGGTCTTTGTGCAAAAGGTTTTCATGCGCGAAATTAACGAGGTGCTGCAAAAGGTTTATGGCGGCGAGAAACCGGTGCCCCTTTGGACCGAGGAGAGTGGCGATAATGCCAGTGTGCAAGAGTCCACCCTCAAGCGTATACTCTTCTCCATTAACATTTCAATGAAGCGTATACAATTGACTGCTACTACGCCGTGTTCATCGGCCGTACGCTTTGAAACTGGCACCTTGGAGTTGCAGCTATCGAATCGTGTCAAGAATTTGGGTGACTTAAGCAATCGTAAGCTATTCTTCAAAGCGCATATCGATTTCAATTTGTCACTTGGCCAAATCATACGGAATGTGATCTTTGATGAGGCCGAACCGGAATTCCAACAATATGCCTTTTTCCATACGACCATCGGTCTGCGTAATGCCTTCCAGGATGAGCTGCTCAACGAAGACAAGGAGCTCATATTGTTGACGCTTAAGCGTCCACTGGTCTACGTACAGCCGATAGCCGTGGACAAGGCCATATTGGTCTGGCTGAACTACAAGAACGCCTACGAATATTGGGCCGAGAAGCGTGCCAATCTCTGTTATGATCATCATACGCCACAGACCACCCAGCAGCAGGTGTTTGATCGTGTCGCTTTTGGCCAAATAGCCAGCTCAAATCTGTCCACATTGTTCCTACAGCTAACCGTCGAGGATATGGGCATTTGTTTGCCTCTCAAACAGGTCAATACGGTGGTAAGTATTATTAAATTTTTTCTACACACTTTCCTTTAAAGACTACCCTCTAAACGCTAAAGCATTAACTTTAAACCTACATAACTTTGTCGGATCTAAACAGATTTTCTTTACGGATTTTGTCAATTTCAATTTAACAATGCTTCCGTACTTTCTGCTTTTGGAATATACAACTCAGTATACAATTAAAAAAATATAAATACAAATTTTAGCTCTTGCAACTTGTTAAATTTTAAAGTTCAAATGTCTGTTAAAAGCTTGTTAACTGCTTATTACTTCAAACTTTTTTAAAATAATCCATTCATAACTATAAAATATTAAAACACTTTAAAATTTGTATCAAATTTGCCAAAATCTAATCGAAATTTAACGTGAAATATGAATTTGGTCCTTCTTTGCTTAGTTTCAAATTGGCTAAAGTATATAATTTTTAATAAATTTTTATAATTTCTATTATAAATGTTTGCAAAGTTTTAAATTTCTTAAAGCTGCTTTTTGCTTACTTTAAACACATTAACTACGATTTAATTAAAACCAAGTTATAAAGAGTTTAAAATGCATTTAACTTAAACTAATCTAAATATGAATTTGGTCCTTCCTTGTTTAGTTTCAAATTGACTACAGTATACAATTTTTAATAAATTTCTATAATTTCTATTATAAATGTTTGAAATGTTATGAACTCTTAATGCTTCGTTTTGCCTACTTTTAACACATTAACTACGTTTTAATTAAAGCCTAGTTATAAAGAGTTTAAAATGCATTTAACTTAAACTAAGCTAAACATGAATTGGTCCTTCCTTGTTTAGTTTCAAATTAACTACAGTATAGAATTTTTAACAAATTTCTATAATTTCTATTATAAATGTTTGCAAAGTTTTAAACTCTTAAAGCTGCTTTTTGCCTACCCTTAACACATTGAATAAGTTTTAATTAAAACCTAGTTATATAAAGTTTAAAATGCATTTAACTTAAACTAATCTAAACATGATTTGGTTCTTCCTTGCTTAGTTTCAAATTGGTTACAGTATAACATTTCTAATAAATTTCTATAATTTCTTTTATAAATGTTTGCAAAGTTTTGAACTCTTAAAACTTATTTTTGCCTACTCTTAACACATTGTATAAATTTTAATTAAAACCTAGTTATATAAAGTTTAAAATGCATTTAACTAAAACTAATCTACTTATGATTTGGTCCTTCCTTGTTTAGATTCAAATTGGCTACAGTATATAATTTTTAACAAATTTCTATAATTTCTATTAAAAATATTTAAAAAGTTTTAAACTCTTAAAACTTATTTTTGCCTACTCTTAACACGTTTTATAAGTTTTAAACTTAATTAAACTAAGTTTAAATTAAAGTTATATGAAGTTTAAAATGCATTTAACTAAAACTAATCTAAACATGATTTGGTCCTTCCTTGTTTAGTTTCAAATTGGCTACAGTATATAATTTTTAATAAATTTCTTTAATTTCTATTATAAATATTTGCAAAGTTTTTAACTCTTAAAGCTGCTTTTTACCTACTCTTAACCCATTGTATAATTTTTAAACTTAATTAAATTAAGTTTCAATTAAAGTTATATAAAGTTTAAAATGCATTTAAAGTAAACTAATCTAAAATTAATTGTTACTTATAAAAAAAACTTTATTTTAAGCTAAATATAAATTAACTAATGAAATTTCTACTCCCCTTTAGTCCTATAACTCACGTCCGTATCATCAGGACTTTGATTCCAAGGGCGCTGTGGTCATCACACTGGAGAACACCATCATCTCTGCCTGCAATTCGGGTTCGCTGGTTTCAAAGGGCAAATTCCAAGGATTGTGTCTGCGTTTTGCGGATGATTTCGAGACAAATTTGGATGATTGGAAGCCGAGTTGTGCGGAGCCCATAATGAATGTGTGCGTTGTGTCCGAGGGCACCTTTGAGGTGTGTTCCCGCACCACGGCAGCCAAGAAGGGTGAGAATGCCAAGTGGCTGTTGAATGTCAAGTGGCAGATGGAAGGTGTCGATATACATCTGGATGTGAATATAGGCAAACAGTTGTCCTCGCTGGGACACACACTCACCATGCTCACCGGCTTTGAGGAGGATGAAACGCAAATGGAATCACCGGACAGTGATGAGGGGGATCAAAGCTGTCGTGACACATACGTACGGCGACGTGGTGAATTTGATAATCTGCCGTCGTTTGTTTTTGATCCCACCATTGATTCAAAGAAGCGTTCCTTTATGATGGAAAAGGAAATGGCGGAGCAATTGAAGATCATTAATGATTTGCGCACGTTGGGCGCCTCCCACAACACAGTGGCGCATGAGGAGCGACGTCTGCAGGAGCTGCAGGCGATATGCTACAAATACTTCCGTCGTGACATGATCCAGAAATGGAAACGTCCATCGTTTAGACGTTCCCTTAAGGGATACAGTCGCTCCCAGTCGTATATAGGACATGGAGGCGTTGCGGGCAGCATTTCAACTGCAGCGGGGGGCGGGGGCGGAAGAGAGCTGCCGCTGGCGGAGAATGGCAGTCATAGCTATGCGGGTAGACGTCTAGACACCATTGCCTCCAACGATGAAATCTCCAGTTTGCAAAGCACACCCGCCTCCTGTCACTCGCGCAGTGCTTCGTTTAAGACGGGCGTGGGTCGGGTTACCTTCACGGATGCCATGCGTCAGACATCGCTGCCCAATGCGGACACGGACACCGAGACTGGGGATGCGGATGCGACGGAACTGGACTGGCGGGCACTGGGACATGGCGAGGGCACACCCAGTGAAATGGATGTGGATGGCATTTCGGTGGAGATGCGACGCAAGCATGCGCATGCCCAGAAACAGCAAACGGAACCCAATATAGACTTTGAGCTGGACGTTAAAGTGCTGGTCAACTCGGGCAAGTGTGTACTCCACACCAAGGAGAACAACAGCAGCGATGAACGCTATCAGACAGCTGCTGCTGCTGCTGCGGCGGGTGGAGCAACTGCCGCCGCCGCCGCTGCCGCTGCCGCCGCCGCCGCCGCCTCCAGCGTCAAGTCACATAAGCGTGAGCGTAGCATTGGCAACGATTGGGGCAGTCCAACGCCCTCCAGACGCCAGCGGGATAAGAGCAAATTGCGCTACACAGCGAATACACATAATAATGCGCTGCTAGCGGATTTGACCATCTTCCATATACCCGGTCTAGATGTCAAGCTGCACTATCAATCACGCACGCTGCCCGAGCCGCCAGAGCAACTGTTGCTGCCGTTGCCGCTGCCACGTCGCGTGGGCAATAAGCGGGCGACGTTGAGCGCCTGGATGACGCTGCAGAGCATACCGGAGGAGACGATTATATCACCGCATATTCTAGAGTTTCTGGAGCAGACACTCGAGCCCATACCCAGCCGGCAGGCGAACAGCGGCGGGAGCAGCAGCTTGCCAGCAACACCATCGCATCAGCAGCAGTCGGCAGCGGCAGCAGCAGGAAATCTGGACTTGTTGCCTGCCAATTATGCCACCTACTCATCCTTTCCGGTGGATGTCATTGTCTACTTTCATATGCAACCCTCGACGTTTCGTTTTAGCTGCCTGCCTGTGTCCAGAGTGGAGTGCATGCTGCAGTTGCCCAGCTTGGATATAGTCTTTAGCTCCAAGCGCAGCAGCAGCGAGGAGGAATCAGCGCAGACGGAGCAACAGCAGCAGCAGCAGCCGCAACAGCAACAGCAGTCGCCTCTGCCCACTGGTGGCTTGAGTGTCACCGGTTGTCTGGCCGATTTCAGCGTCTACATCTTTCATCCGTATGGCGGTAAGAAGACCAGCTCCAAGGAGACACAATTCTCGCCGTTAAGCGATAGCGAACGCAAAGATTCGCTGAGCATCAATGTGGAGTTTGTCAAGTTTCATATAACGCGCTGCAGGAAGGTCTACATCGAATCCTTGCCTAGCTCGAAACGTGCACTGGATCAATCCCGTGCCGTTATACGCTTCTCCACCATTGTGGACATTGGTAGCGCCAGTTTCAAATACGATATGCGTCGTCTCACCGAGATTTTGGCCTTTCCCAAGGCCTGGTATCGAAGGCGCATAGTGCGTCGCTTGTTCCTTGGGGATTTGAGTGTGCAGCGCGAGCGGGAGCAGCAGCAGGCAACGGGTGTGGATACGCCAACACCTGCGACACCCACACCCAGCAAGGATAAGCTGCGATTGGACTTTGAGGCAACGTCGCCGTCTCCTTTGGCAGCAGTTCCTACCGCTACGCCCCTGGGTCACTTTGGCGCGGTGCGCAAGCTGAAATCTCTAGGCAAATCCTCGAGCGCTGAATCCTCGGGTACACCGCCATCGGAAAAGAATGCCATCACTGCCTGGGAGACGCTAGTCATCTTTGCCGTGAACTTTACCAAACTCAATGTGCAGATGAACATTGGCAACGTGTGCGGCAATGTGGTGTGGCTAACCAAGGATTTCCGTTCGGATGGACGTCTGTCCATTGGCAGCACTGGGTACAAGAACATGTACGCTGGCATCTATTTGGGCGGCTCGGCGTTGGATGCCAAGGGTGGCATTGTCGGGGGCAGTTTTGAGGTGAATAAGATCAACAAACGTTTTCACATCAAGGAGGAGAGCGGCATGGAACCGTATCACACTCTGAGCTTAAGTTTTATGGCCTTGGAATTGCGACTGGATTACATGGGCACCTCGGTGCTAATGACGCGCATCAGCAGCTTTGCCGCTGCCATGAAGGATGAGTGGCGCACGGGCAAAGATCAGCCACGTGCCTTGATCTTTATCCATGGTGATCTTAGCTGGGATCAACTACAAATCATGATATCCAAGTCCACCACAGCGGATCTAATGAAAATGTACTTTAAACTGGAGGAGTTCTTCAGCCAACAATTCAAGTCGTCGAAACGTGTCTTTAGCAGTCTGGAGCCACGTCTACAGGATCGCAGCGCCAGCATTAAGCGACGCCAGCAGTTGAAGAAGAAGCTGCCTCCCAATGGTGAACTGCCGGTGGGTGAGGCTACGGATAATACGGATGCACGACATCATCGCCACTGGCAGAAGCCACTAAACCAGGCCATGGGTCTGGTGGTGCCATCGCTGGTGACACGCCTACCACGCCACGGCAATGTCTTGGGCGGCACCATGAAGCTGCGTGGCGAAAACATTTCGTTGGCCTGCTTCCATGGCATCAACTTCAAGTCCAAGGCTTGGGCACTGTTTAGTTTGAAGTCGCCATCGATTCACTTTGCCACCGAGGCAAGGCAGCTGGAGGATAGCAGTGAGGAGGTACTGGTCACCCAGACACTCACCTGTTGTCTGGGTCAAGCGTCGGAGGTGCAACAGCAGCAGAATCACTCCATGGCTATTGTCAGTCGCATCACCAGGAACATTATCTTTCCACCACAATTTAAGACGCTCAACGAGTGGTTCCATTATGCATTCGCCAACAGTGAGATCGATGGTGAGTAGTAGGGTATTATGGGCTTAGTTGTATACCCTGTAAAGTGTTTAACAGCATAAACATTTTCATACCCTCTGAGGGGTATATTGGGTTTGTGAAAAGTATGTAACAGGCAGAAGGAGGCGTGGCAGACCCCATAAAGTATATATATTCTTGATCGGCATCAACAGCCGAGTCGATATAGCCATGTCCGTCTGTCCGTCCGTCCGTCTGTCCGTATGAACAAACAGAACTCAGAGTTAGTAAGAGCTACAATATCCGTTTTAGACAGTATCGATCACATATTTAGGCCAGTCAATACAAGAATCTTTTTTTTTTTGATGCCACGCCCCATTCGCCCACAATAAGCGAAAAACCAGACATACCTTGGAAAAAATACAGGATTTTTGTGAATATTTCGGTAACTATAACACCAATTTTGGCATGCGAGTTACTAGACACAATATAAAAATAATGCCACCAACATTTTTTGGATGCCATGCCGCCTTCGCACACCAAAAACACAATTGCGTTGTAACTTTGCATGCCGCTGGCTCACTTATTTCTTAATGTATAGTTTTGTAACTTAGCGTATACTTGGAGACAAATAATATCGAACGATCCTGAAAATTTCATCAAAATCGGACTATAATTAAAAAAGTTGCTCATACAACAAAAATCGTTACTTTCAAGCAAGGCACTGTGCGAGCGAGATAGACATACAAATATGTGAGCATGTTGAGTTCTTGCAGCAGCTACTCCAATTTGAACTCAAATTATTTTAAACGCAGCTCAGAGGGTATTATAAGGTCGCCATGCCTTACTGACATTTTCTTGTTTGAACTAGCAATGATTATAGGAGCTTGAGCTAACTGCGACTAACTGTATTCAATGCCTTCTTTTCCAGCCGTCGATCGTTTTCCCATGCTGGAGTGTGAGCGAGAGATTGCCTCCAATTCGATAGAGCGTACACGTGCCTCCGGCAGCAGCAGCTCGGCCAAATCGCAGGAGCACAATCACAATCGTGAGGTCATCTTTGCGCTGCCCAGTCTCAAGCTGCACTTCAAGACCGAACACAGACAGGGACCCAGCACACCAGAGCCAAGTGGTAAGAGGAATACAGTACAATACTATCTGTACAAATCTATATTGTATCAAATTAACTAACCTACAGAAACCAAACCGGAAGTATTGTGCAGTTTTAATACCGAATTCGATGATCATATCTTTGTCACTGTGGATGCGGCTGCATTTTTCTTTCTGCATGATCTAATCACCTCGTATGTCAACGAAAAGGAGAAAGTGGTAAGTGTTTATGTTATGAATTCAAACAACTGCAAGTTATCGATATTATGCAACACTGAATTAATAGCCTTTAAGTTTATCGATCGATCGCAGCACTGATAGCGCTGCCTTGATATCGATAACAGTTTAGTGTGTAAAGGACAGAGAACGATAGCGCAAGACGTAAAAATAAAATATCTTATATTTTGTCTTTATATTTTTTCTGATATTTCGTTTACATTATTCGTATTAATTTCATATTAATAAATATGTTCAACGGTTAAATAAATTATTTACACACTCGGCTAATGAATACTTAAGCCGTTAAAAAAGACTTTGAAATTCTATTTTCGTGTTGCTCAAAGGAACAGCAACAGTTTAATATGCAGAGAATGGAAATTGTTATAAAAATTTATTACTACTTGCAGCTGGGCGCACAATCGGCACGTGCTGCGTCGCCAAATCTCTCGCAGAAGACAAATTTGAAGCCCTATTTAACGGATGAGATACTCAAGGAGAGTAAAAGCGCTTCCAATACGAATCTGACGGTGCAGGGCAGCAAGCAGCTAAGTGGCAGTAAGAGCAGCTTGGAGCCACTGCAGCAGGGTAGTCATACGAATTTAGCCAACTCCCTGACGACAGCAACAACACAAACAACAGCAACAACAACGAACACAACAACTACAACAGCCACGACAGCAGCAACAGCAACCACATCAACAGCTGCAACTGCTGCAACAGACAGCGTTGCTGGTGAGGCAGCAGCAGCAGCAGCACAACCTGGAGCAGATGGACAGCTGCCCAGCTTTGATATTGAATCATTTGTGCGAGATTGGCGCCATTTTGAGTGCCAAACGTGGCATCTGGAGCCCACAGTGCGGCTGTTGTCGTGGGCGGGCAAATCCATAGAACCCTATGGCGTCGACTATATACTCAATAAGCTCGGATTCAGTCATGCCCGAACCACAATACCCAAATGGTTGCAGCGCGGCTTTATGGATCCACTGGACAAAGTGGAGGCGCTCATCATGTTGCAGTTGCTCCTGATGGTGCGTGAGAATAAATCCGATGCTGGCAGCAATTCAGCTAAGCAGCAGCAGCAGCAGCAGAACCATCGACCTGCTGCAAATTGAGAGAGGAGAGCAGTTCATCAATGACAATTATAAAAACCAATTCATTACAATACACACATTACATACATATAATCATATATGTTTTTATTAATTAGTTTTAATCAAGCAATTTGTATAGCAACTGTAACTTGTAATTTATTAATTTGTATTTCTCAATTTCCATGTTCAATTAGACTCCAGATACTCGTACTTGATAATAGTAATAATCGTAATAACAATATATTTAATATTATTAGCCAAATTTTCGGCAGCTTTGTTGTAAATGTAAATTTCCAATTGTTTTTTCTCGCGTTCGCGTTTAAATATTTTCGTATTTTATTTTCTATATTTTTTTTTTTGGAAATTTGAATGTATGAATGTAATTTTTGCTCAATTTTAAATGCGCTTTGTAAAATTATCAAAAATATATATGTGTATAAATTTACTTATTATATTTGTTTGTAAACACACAGTGAGAACGAGATTATTGTGTGCATCATAACCGAATGAGCAAAGCCAATGTTTAAACTATAAGTAGCTCTAAATTGATATATATATTATAAACATACTTATACAATATTTGATGAAGCGAAAAACTGTGTAAGTTTCTAAATAGATAATAAACGTGAACTTTGCAAAGTGCATACTTCAAATTAAACCAAAAGAAAATGTTTTATGTGTTATACGAAGGAAATAAAAGTAATTTGCATTTGAATTTGTTATTGTTGAGCGCGCACATTGCTATCGCTTAAAATTATCGATTGTCGAAAAGTGAGTATTTTTGCTGGTATTTTTTTTCAGCAAGTCTGCACAGCTGTTAGTGTTGTAAAATAGGCCAGTTTGCAATAAGCTAGAGATGCGCAACTTTGTGTTTCTGGTGTTACAAGCAACAGCAATTAATCATTTGATGATTTTACTTAAGCAAATTAATTTGCATATTAATAAAGGAGTCTTTAAATATAAGTTTTTAGCTTATAGCAATGTACAGCTAATGTAAATGTGGCACCAAAAAGCAAAGCAACTATATTTTTAATTAGGTAAGTGACGTGCGTGTCGTGCTTTCTGCAGTCAAACGCAGCACGCGTACATCTCTATATTTGCAGACTGCGTTTTGTTTTTGTGTTTGCAAACTTACAATACATTTAGTTAGAGTCACTTGTTTTTATGGCCTAGACATGACTGATAGCGACGATGCGATATGGCTAGAAATCGGCATTAATCCGCAACATGTTGTTTGTGACTCAGATGAGGGCGTCTACAAGCTAATATGCGATAAGGCCTGGCTGCAAACCTTGGAACGCCAGCGAAAACTTTCGCCATTCACCAACTGGCCGCAGTTGGACAGACGAGCGCATCCCACAACGTCATCCCTAGAGCATCCGTGGACACGCATAGTGGTGCAGACGTATCGCAAGCAGCCGCATCGCAAGGTCTATGCACTGCCACAACGTGCGGGGAGTGCAAGTGATGCAAGTGAATTGCCATTGAGTTACTCACAGGCAGTGGCCCAAGTGGCCAGCAGCAACTTTAAGCAGCTGTGGACGGAGGCTTATAAGCAATATGCTGCAGCGCAGCTCAAACCCAGTGCAACAGCAGCAAGTCCTGTCAAGCAGTTGGCCACTGCTGCTGCAGTGCAGCCCCATGATCAAGTGCTGCGTGAGCTCATACAGCGTATCTACAACTGTCCAGTGCTGCACTGCCAGCAACAGCAGGGGCAGCAACAGGGGCAACAGCTGGCTGATTCCGCCAGTCAGGATCAGGAACTGCTTGGCGATTGTCATGCCAATGTGCTGCCTGCTCTGGTGGCCATTGAGACGAGCACTCACTACTGCATTCTACATTATCCGCCTGCCTTGGATTGCAGTCTATACGACTGCATCACCTACAGTCCGGCACTGCTCTCACGTGGCTACAACAAATCCCTGTTCATCATCTATCAACTGCTGCAGCTAATGCGGCATTTGGAGCAGCAGGGCTTGCTGCTGGGAGATTTGCGGCTGCAACACATTTTGCTGCGCGAGAATCTTTGGTTGCAAGTTATGCCACGACTGCAATGCAATTTGCTGCTAGCCGAAACGGTGGACATGTCGTCGCCCCTTAGCTGCCCCGAGCTACCGGAATCTCCAGTTGAGCCGCTGCATCCATCCATTGATCTCAAACTGGCCTACGATCCGGCGCAATTCAATCTGCGGGAATACTGCGAAATGTGGTGCAATGGACAGTTGTCCAACTTTGATTATCTCACCATATTGAACAATGCTTGTGGACGGAGTCTCACCAATGCCGCGCATCATCACATTATGCCTTGGGTCACCGATTTCGCCGGACGCAACGGGCTCAATTGGCGTGACTTGACCAAGAGCAAATATAGACTCAACAAGGGGGATTTACATTTGGATCTCATGTACTCGCATGCCACACAGCATGGCGGAGTGGTGGAGGCTGGAGGTGGAGGTGGAGGCACACAACTGGAACAGGTGCCACATCATGTCTCGGATTTTCTTTCAGAGATTACCTATTTTGTTTACATGGCCCGACGTACGCCACAGTCCATACTCTGTGCCCATGTGCGTCCCATTTGGGTGCCTGCCGAATATCCAGTGTCCATGCAGCGTCTGCAGGAATGGACACCCGATGAGTGCATACCCGAATTCTATGCAGATCCCATGATATTCAAGAGCATACACGAGGATCTGCCGGATCTAGAGTTGCCCGCTTGGGCCAGCTGCCCCGAGGATTTCATTTGCAAGCATCGCGAGGCGCTAGAATCGCAATATGTGAGCGAGCGTCTGCATCACTGGATCGATTTGAACTTTGGGTGAGTCTAGAAATAGATATAGATACCCTCTCTGAGGGGTATATTGGGTTTGTCAGAAGTATGTAACAGGCAGAAGTAGGCGTGGCAGACCCCATAAAGTATATATATTCTTGATCAGCATCACAAGTCGAGTCGATATAGCTATGTCCGTGTGTCCGTCCGTCCGTATGTCCGTTTGTCCGTATGAACAAACAGAACTCAGAGTTGGTAAGAGCTACAATATTCGTTTTAGTCAGTATCGACCACATATTTAGTAAGTCAATACAAGAATCTTTTTTATTTTCAATGCCACGCCCCATTCGCCCACAATAAGCGAAAAACCAGACATACCTTGGAAAAAATACATGATTTTGGCAAATATCTCAATTAATATAACACCTAGGGACTCAAATTTTGGCATGCAGTTTACTAGATGCAATATAAAGATAATGCCATCAACATTTTTTGGAAGCCACGCCTTCTTCGCCCACCAAAAGCACAATTTCTTTGTAACTTTACATGCCACTGGCTCACTTATTTCTTAACTTATAGTTTTGTAACTTAAAGTATACTTGGAGACATATAATATCAAACGATTGTGAAAATTTCATTAAAATCGGACTATAATTAAAAAAGTTGCTCATGCAACGAAAATCGCTAATTTCAAGCAAGGCATAGCCACGTGCATTGCACTGTGCGAGCGAGATAGACATACAAATATGTGTGCATGTTAAGTTCGTTCTGTTAAATTCGAACTTATGTAATTGAAAACGCAGCTCAGCGGGTATTACACAGTCGGGCATGCCCGACTGACATTTTATCTTTCTTGTTTTGAAGTGTCTTGACTTAAGTGAACATTTTCTTTGCAGCTACAAATTAAGCGGCAAGGCGGCTGTAAAGTCCAAGAACGTCTGCCTCAGTTTGGTGGATCAGCATAGTAATCTCAGTCAGCGTGGCATTGTCCAACTGTACACACAACCGCATCCCGCCAGACGTTATGCCTCGGCCTGGTTTAGCAAGACAGCGCCGCGACTCTCACAGCTCTATGGGAATAGCAATAGCAATGGCAGTTCATCCAGTTCCAACTCCAGTTTGAGTCGACGTCTGGCTAGGAGCACTGAGAACCTTAAGGCAGCCAATCAGCCGTTGAGTGTGGAGCACAACAACAGATTGGATGAGCCGTCAACTGGCACTAGCACTGCTAATTTCTACAAAATGACCAACTTTATAGAGCTACCCAAGCAATATAATCCCGCACTGATGCTGCAGCAGCTGGAAATGCTGGAAGGTTTCTATGCACGCACCTTTCCACAGCAGGCAGCTGTAACGAATGCCGAGGAGAAGCTCATTAGCAGTGATTTGCTCTTCGAACAGCAGTCGGCAGAGCATTCATTTACCAATCAACTCTTTGTGCTGGACGAGAAGCCACAACAGACTTCGAGTCCGGCACATAATCTGCTGGTGCCGCAAAGCAACAGCTTGCAACAGCATCAGCGTAATCTGCAGCAGCGTCGGCAGCGTGAACTACAAGTGCTAGGCTGCCTCATGGTGGAGCTCTTCGCGCTCCAACGTTTGCGTCCGCTGCTCAACCACGTGGCCAGCTTTGAGTCACGTCTCTCGGCTTGCCAGACACTCGCCTCGCTGCATCTAGCTGAGCTGCCCAAGGCGGTGCGACGTGTGGTGCGTCTGCTGTTGCTGGTGGAGCTGCAGCTGGAGCAGGAACAGCAACAACTGGGCTTACCGCAGCTGCAGCAGGCGGCACAGCTCCTTGAGCCCATGTTTGCCAACTCACTGCTGCCATTTCCCACACACTATATAGCAGTTTATGGCTTTGTGCGCTCGCTGCATCAATTTGAGTTAAATCAACAGCTGCTGCAGCTGCACACACATCTCAGCTGTCTGGGGGGCAGTGGCGGGGAGTGTTTGAAGTATACGGAATTGGATCGTCAGCGTGTGCTCTTCGAGCGTAAAATAGCCGAATGCAAAGTGATGGCCAGCTGTGCGCATCTGCGTCGTCTCCTAGCACCCATTTGCTTTGCCTACGAACAGTTTACGCCGGTGGAGTTGCTGTTGCCGCATCTAATAGATTTGCTGCGAGATGAGCGTACGTCCATACTCACCGCTTGGTATTTGTTTGATCCCTTTGCTCAGGCGCTGGGCATTAAGCAGACGCAGCAGCAGCTGTTGCAACCGCTATTGAAGCTCTACGATGTGGAGTGTCAGCATAATGCAATGGAGGAGGGCAGCAGTGGTGCTGGTGCTAGTGGTGCTGGTGGTGCTAGTGGTGCTGCTGGTGCTGCTGCTGCTGCTGCTGCTGGTGATAGTGGTGCCGCCGCTGCTACTTCTGGCCATTTGCGTTTCTCCTGCAGCAGTTCATTCAAGTCACGCAAATCGGTGAAGCTCTATCATCATAGCTTCCTGCTCCGTTTGATTGTGCGCTTTGGTTTGCGCTGCTTTCTGCAGCATTTCATAGCGCCACTCATTGAGGCTGTGGGTGGCTACAAGGAGCCGGAGCAGGGCAATGGCTATCACTATCACAGCGCTGGCAGTCGACGCACCAGCAAAAATCTCAATTTTGCCGTGGAACAGGCACCGCAAGAGGCAGTGGCAGTAACAGTAGCACCCCCTAAACCGGATGTAGAAGAGCTCTTCACCTTTGAGGAGGATCAGGAGAGCAAGTCTATAGATTCATTTGACATGCGTGCCACTGCCACGCCCCTAGCGGAGGAGGCACGTGAATCTGCAGCCAGTTCACCCGACAAATTGGCCATCAATGAGCTAATGTATGGCGCCAAACTCTCACCGGATAAGCTCTCGCTGCTTAGCCAAGAGCAGCAGACACCACCAGCAGCAGCAGCAGCAGTTGCTCCACCAACCATTGGACCACGTTCACCCACCATTGAGATACCATTAGCCACTGGCATACGCCGTAGCTTTCAACTCAGCGCCATTGATTGCGACATTGGTTCACGTAAAAGTGTCGATAGCTTTGAGCTCATCAATCAGGCAGCAGCCAGCAGCAGCAGCGCCACCACTGTGCCGGAGCCAACCACCAGCACCACCACCACCAGCTCCACAGTGGAGCAGCCGACTATGGAGCGCTGTGATTCGTTGCAGGCATCCGTCATCTCACGCATCTCGGAGGCCAAAGCGCTGCAGAATAATCGCATCAGTGAGATGAGTGCTGAGAGTTTGGTTTGGTTATCACATCGTTTGGGTCCAGTGCTCACTGCCCGCCACATTACACGTAATCTGCTCAAGCTGCTCTCCTTGTGCTATGTGGGACAGGAGAATCTGCTGCCCGAAATTGAAGTGTCGCCTGCGGTAGAATCCTCTGCAGATGCCGCTAATCTCAATTATTTTAGCATCGCAAATGCTCGTGTTGTGGGCGATCGCAGTGCGGCCAGAGTGCTCGAGTGCCTCATGTCCATAGCAGGTGAGCTTAACTGTTATTTTATTTTTTTTTTATTTAGTCGACATATTTAAAATTAAAGCTAAAATAGTTAAAAATAATTTAAAAGTTTCAAATTAGATTTTAAATTGAAATTTAAACTGGGGAAAAGAAAATAAAATTTTAAATTTAAGGCCCAACATTTGTTGAAATAATTACCCAGAAAAAAAACCCAATCAGATCGGTAGTTTAGTTATTTTGTTAGTTATTTAAGTTAGTTAAGTTAAGTTAAGTTAGTTAGTTAAAATAGAAGATTTAATACAATCTAAAGAGCAGTTAAAACTAATCACTCTGTAAGTACCGGAGAATTGCAACAAGTAATGAATTTTCAATCTGATTCAAATATTGATCCGTTGTGATTTATTCACATTTCTTGAGCGAAAAGAAATCATCTTTCATTCAACTGATTATTCATGATTTATACTCGCTTTAATCACTAATCGTGATTAAAAAAATGCAACACTTGCACCTTACTCTGAGCGTAAGTTGCTAACACTCGATTGTGATTTGAATTTTCTGTGAGCTGAGCGTACGACACGCTCACAGAACAAGTGCTACTCATTATTCAGTGAGCCTTCAAAAAGTGGTTGCTTCTCATTCAGTGAGCGTTAAAATGGCGAATGTTACTCATTCAGTGATCGTACACTGACCCCGTGACGCTTGTTCAGTGAAAAAAATTTGAGCGGCCGACACTCGCTCTGTGAGCGTCGCGCTACTTACAGTAGTTGTAGTTTGTGATTGGGACGTAAGCGTAAGTTGTGCATTGTGTTGTGCGTTAAGCGTTTAACCTGCCACAACGCATGCAATAAAATTAGGAACGGTAAATAAGGCTCTCTCGCGTCGCTTGTTCGTCGAGACTCAGTCTATGCGATTCTCATAATTTCATCATTTGATACTCGTTTGGTGATTTTTTGTGATACTCGCTCGGTGAACGTCGAAAATCAACGCATACTTTTCATTCATCCCTCACTGATTTTTGTGCTACTCGATTTTTTTGTGAACAAAATTTACGCTCACATTTAGATCAAGTGTCTGTGATTTTTTTGATACTTGATTTTTTGGTGAACAAAATTTTCGTTCACACTCCGCTCGAGTGTTTGTAATTTTTGTGATACTTGATTTTTTGGTGAACAAAATTTTCGCTCACATTAAAATCATATTATGACGCTCACTTGTTACTTGAACGATACTTGATTGAAAATGTAGAGCTACTGTACTTGATTTGATTTGTTTTTTTGTATGAGTGAACAATTAATCAATCGAGTATACCCGTTGTAGTTCTCTGGTGTATACCTACATAGATCATTTACAACGTTTTTTAGGGCTGTTTAGACATTCCCAAAACAGTGCTGTTGAGAAAATACTGTGAGTAAAGGCGCTGTGATCTGTAGAAGGACATTAACTTTACATTTAGAATTATTTAAATTTAAGAGATTCACTCGACACCAAGAAGAAAATGCGTTATACTAATATACATCCCAACTTTTCCCTGAACAGCACTCTATGGAGAGAATCTGTTGCTGCTGCAGTACTTTCCGCACATTAGCGAACTGATCGCCCTTTGCTCGAAGCGCATGACGGGCAGCTTGGAGGGGGCGATTATTAGTTCGCTGCAGTTGGTGAAGTACATGCTGCCGTGCTTGACGGATGCCAGCATAATGGAGCATCTGCAGCATATACTATTGGATGCGATACTGCTGCCCATACTGCGACTGCTAAGCTCCACGAATCTAATGATGCCCAGTGGTTATTTGGGACGTTCGCTCTTGGCGCGCAAGTTCATCGATGCCTGCTATGCGTTGAGTGTGCGTCTGGGATCGGATATGACGCGCGAGCATCTGTGTCAATCGCTGCTGGCGCCATTCTTCCTGATCTTCAATAAGGCTTATGGTTTGCCCAATGACTTTAGCTCACAGCTGACGAACTTGACGCTCGCCGGTGGCTTGACGCAGCAGCAGCGTGCCGTGGATGAGCTGAGGGATGTGTTTGGACCGGAGTTGGCACACACCGCCTACTTGGCATTCCTGCGCTTTCTGGGCGAATCCATAATGCGACGTACTTTGGGGAATTTGGAATTTGTGTTGACGTTGTGCCACGAACACGAGCAGCCCAATGCTGGTGAGGATCGGGAGCAGCTGCCAGGTGCACAGTCAGTCAGTTGTGTTAGCCAAGTGGATGTCCAAGATGCAGCAGCTCCAAATAGTTTTGGCACACAAATTGTGGGCAATCGTCTCCAAGTGGCCAGCAGCAGCATGGAACTGCTCGATCTGGTGGCCTACAAGTTGGATCATCTGCCTACCACGAGGCATTTGAAGGGTAATTGGTTGGCCTACTGGCGCCACGAGACACAACGCAGCGAGCAGGACCAGAGCAGTTCGCAGCCCGCTTTGAATCTCAAGCAGATTCGCTTGCAATCCTTTGTGGGACACACGAATTCGGTGCGTGCGATTTATGCGCTGGAGAATGAGAATAGCTTTGTGTCCGCCTCCAAGGATAAGACGGTCAAGTTGTGGTCGTTGCGCAGCGAGGGCGATGGAAGGAAGAGCAGCACCTGTCAGTTTACCTATACGGCGCACAAGAAGTCCATTCACTCCTTGAGTTTCTTGGAGTCGCTGCGCTATGTGGTTAGCTGTGATGCGGGTGTGCATCTCTGGGATCCGTTTATAGGGCGTCCTTTGGGTATTCTGGATGCACCGCGACATAGTGCTGTCACTGTTGTCAAGTGTCTGCCCTCGCATTCCCCTCTGGTAGTGGCTGGCACTGCCGAGTCCACGGTGCGTATCATTGATGCACGTTCCATGTCGTATGTGAATGAATGGCGTGTCTGTCATGCCGCTCTGCCCAATGCCACAGTGCGCTGTGTGGCAGTTTCGCCCTCGGGTAACTGGCTGGCAGCGGGACTCTCCTCCGGCGCCATCATACAGCTGGACACGCGCACCGGCATTGTACTGAACTCCTGGCGACCCATGGAGTGTGATCTGCTGCAGCTCACTGCGCCCACTGATCAGCTGCTCATTAGTTCGGCTTTGGATCACAGTTTGGCCGTGTGGCATGCCCTGGACGGCATTCTGCACTATCAACTCAAGTAAGTTCGATTTGCAGTGGACTAGTAGATACCTAGTGGACCCCATAACATCCATTTCTTTAACTTTTAACGAGCATTTTATTTATCAAAATCTAAATCGAAGCGATTTTGTAGTGGAACAAGATTTGGAACTTTTGTTTGACCCAATTAAAAACTCTAAAATTTTATTTTAAAATTTTTAAAAACATATTTTATTTTTTAAACTTTGAATTTTTGGCATATTTAAAAATTTTTTAAAATCGCTTCGATTTTGTAGTGAAAGAAAATTTGGAAATTTTTTTTTTGACCCAATTAAGAACTCTACAATTTTATTTTAAAAAATTAATTTTTTTTTTAAACTTTGCATTTTTTTAATACTCAAAAAATTTTTTAAATTGCTTCGATTTTGTATTGGAAGAAAATTTAGAATTTTTTTTACCCAATTAAGAACTCTACAATTTTATTTTAAAATTTTAAAAATTTATTTTGTTTGTTTTTTAAATTTTCCTTTTTTTGCATATTCAAAAATGTTTTTTGAAATCGCTTCGATTTTAAAGTGCAAGAACTTTTTGAACTTTTATTGACCCTTTTAAATAATTCTACAATTTCATTTTAAAATTTTAAAAAGTTTTATTTTTTTAAAATTTTGCATTTTTTGCATACTTAATTTTTTAAAATTTTTTTCCCAAAAACTATTTCAATAGATCAGGCAGTTTGTGCTGCTTATAAATATATATATACTTTATGGGGTCGCAAATAAGATTTGAGCTTGTTATGGGTAGTTAATGTCTGATCATCGTGCATTTCAAGAAACTCAAAATTTGGAATGTTTCCATAAAATCTAACTATCATTTGCTTATAATGAAATTAATATGAAAAACATAGCAGCTTTTTTGAATTATGCAAATGAAACTCTCAGTTTATGTTACATTATTACAAGGTCTTTTAAATATAGTCTCCCCGCTCAATTTTATTACTGTGCTCTGATATTCAAGCTTGTTTTCAATTATAAACTTTTATTCTTTTTTTTTACCTACAGACCTCCTCCGGAACCGGCACACTTTCTGCAAACGATTGGCTCCTCCCTCGTCTATGCCACCACTGGAAATCGGGTGGGTGTCTATGCGGATGTGGGCAACTCCCATGCCCTGAACACCATTACCAAACTGCGTACTGAGACATTCCGTGGTGTGCTCACCTCCCTGGCCGTCTTGCCACTAAATCGTGCTTTTCTAGCCGGCAACGAAAGTGGCAACATAGCGTTGCTCTGTTAGCCTCAACATAGACTACAGACATCTACCGCATTAGGATATAGCTCTCTCTATATAGATATATATAGTTCGGCATCAGGTTGAAGAATTTCTGTTTGAATTCTTATTGAACTGGCACCAAATATTAATTATATATATAAATTATCAAAACGGTACAATAGGTTTTAGTTGAAATCTAGATACTACAAATACTGGACGTATTCTATTCCACACAAAAATTACATATATTCATAATGTTAGTTATAAGCTACATACATATATTGTTTATGATTATTATTTTTATACTTTTATTTTAAAGCATTGCACATTTTTTTATGTGTACGTGAGTTGTTTATTGTTTTGTATTTTATTAATAAAAAATATATATGATTTAAAAAATGTTGAGTGCAGTGATTAATTTTGAGGAGTTTTTCAAAATAATAGTTAATTTAAAAAGCTGGAAACTTAATTGATTCACAAGTTATAAAACTAATTTAGAACTAATCTGTATGCGTTTCAGACATTGAACAAATAAATTTATGAAAGAATTAAAAATTTTACAAAAGGTATACACAGTTTTCCAAAAAGAAATTTCCTCTCCAAGATTTTTAAAGTGCATTTAATTTAAATTCTTGTAAGAAACTCTTTATAAATATGTTATTTAAAAGAACCTGAATTACATACAGTGGCTTACAACTTATTTCGTGCAGAGGTTTAGGAATTTTTAAAAACTGAATAACTTCTAAACTATAGAAGATATAAGCCAAATTGAAACGCAGTTTTTTTCAATATTTAGTAGACAAATATTATCAAATTTAAATTTTTTTAAAAATATTGATAACAACACCACCAATGGAAATAATGATTTCTGAGAATATAGAAAAATCTCAACAATTTCCACTTGTTCAAAGAAGTAAACAAGTAGAAGTCATATTTACAGCGATTACAACTTTTGTGACTGACTGTATTAAGTTTAGTCCTTATCTCTGTACTAAATGCAGCAAAGGAAACTGCGCTTGGCGAGACAAGATCTGGGCACACAGCATTACGCAGAAACAAGCCAACAACAGCGTTTTAAAATGTATTTTTCACTTTTTTTTGTTCCCTTTTTGATGTTTTTTTTTATTGTATTTTTTTATTTACTGCGTCTCGATTTCCTCTTTCAATGCAAAATGCATTGAGCATTGAGCCTCTCCTCTCTCTGAGAGCAATGAACCTGGCGAATCGAGTTAATCAACGAGTTGCGATCTTAAAGGCAACGGCCCTTTGTATGTGTATGTGTGAGTGATTGTGCACTGGGTGCCTAAAGTATGCGGGGAGCAAGTGTGTAAGGAGGATGCATATATAGTAGGTATGAATGAGTGTGTGTGTGGAGAGGATTGCATTTATTTTTGGGGCGACGCGACGACATTTTTATTTCCTCTCTTTTATGGTAACTTTTTGCATTGGCATTTTGTGTTGTTGTTGTTCTTGCTGCTGTTTTTTTTTTTTTTTGTTGCTTTCGTCTGGAGTCGACGACGTATGCGTAAGACAATGATTCTGGGCGCTTGTTACAATGAGGATTTATAGAGGACAATAGTGCGTCTAAGTCATTAAGAGTAGCAGCAGCAGCAGTGCTGTGCTCTCTCTGTGCCAATGCAACTGCAGCTAATGTGTATAGTTTTGTCTCACTTCCACTGCTGCGACGCTAATATGACTACTTAGCTACTTCACCTTGAGTTTAAGGAGTTGTCGCTTAAAAGCACTCAGCATCCGTGCGTAAATTGCCGTGAACTGAACTGGAACTACAAATGTACATAGTTCATCAGAGTTATGTGTGTTGAGTGCTATTTGGTTAACAGGCAACAAGTGCCAGTTGAAAGTGTTTGAAAATACAATATAAAAATAAACAGTGTAATCAAGTAATTTGCTTTGATAAACGCAAAAATGTCAATGTCAGTGATATACTCAGTGGATTTTTTTATTACTTGGCACCTTGGGCCTACAAATCCATTACATTATACGAATATGAAAAATAAACAAGGCAAAGCAACAGCAACAAAAGCGTTGCTTCCACTACAAATACAACAACAACAACAACAGAAATTACCCAGCTATCGTGACGCTCGAAAACAATTTAAAAAATCTCGCGTGCGACACAAAAATATGCGGGGAATTCGAAATGTTCGAGGAATGGTTTTGCATGAAATTTCACTCACTTGCCCGAACAGGCAAGCAGCGTAAAAAAGACGCCATTGTTATGCTTGGAATGCTCTCTGGCATTTTGAGTGAGCACAGTGAGTGCGAGTGTGAGGGAGATGAGCGTATGTATGCTTGGTGCTTGTGAGCTTGTATGTTCAGGGTTGCCAGAGCGCATACCAAGCGACCACATACCGTGGCGTAGCGTCCAGCGATCGAATCTGGCAGCCCGACAACACTGCCACGCCATTGCAGGAATGTTGAGGTTGAGACTCCAACAAAATATATGTATATATAGATACATGGTGGTGGTGTAAACATGTTGAAGCTGCAAGCTACAAAATTGCTTACATACTTGTGGCATTCCATATCACTCTTAACATTGCCATCGCAAGTGCGAATGAAATGGCAGCAGCAGCGTTGCCAGAGTAACCAGCAGCAACAGCAGCAGCAGCAGTGAAAACAACAACAAATAGCAGCCATTTACGAGAGGCAGCACTCAAAACGACAATGTTACCAACATACAAGCGAAAATTGGCACTAGGCTCACAGAAATTGCCAATTGGTTGACAGCCTGTGATTGTCTGTGGTGTCGAAAAACGCACCAGTGTGGCCCACTCATATTTTTTTTTTTATAAATTCATGACAGTTTATGCCATCAATTTTATAACTCACACCCGTTGCCGGGGGCGGCGAGTCAATAAATTCTCAGCGGCCGGCTACGTATTTTATAGTCGCGCATTGCAGATCTGACATAATAACTAAGAGGCGCGCAGAATGCGTAGCTGCTGGTCTGTTAACAGTCGCATAGGCAGACGAACAAGACGAAATTGAACGACACTGTTACTTACATTTCGCTCTTCCGCTCTCTCTCTCTCACACACACTCTCTTTTCATTTCACAGTTTCTCGACAGTGTTGTCAATTGCTGCACAGCTGAAAAAGCTAGTTTGCCAAATAAGCACAAAAATGCTAAATTCCAATATATTAGAAATTAGCTTTTGAATGTTAATAAAAAATTTTGATAACTTTAAAGAGCATTATGTTATAAGTGTGTAATTTTTGCTACACTAATAAAAAGTTTTTTACAGAATATAATTACATACATAAATATAAATATATTCAATTTATTTAATTAGGGTAGAATTTGTGACAAGATAGGATTTTTTCTAATTTAAAATTTATTAATAACATTAATTTCAGACATAAAGCTAAAGTTATTTAAATTTAATAAACAAATAACAAAGCCAGAACTGACAGCAAACATGCGAAAGTTGTCAACACTGACTCTCTCACTGTTGTTGCGGCCGCCGGTAAACGAGCGTTTGTGGGCGTTGCTGCATTCTATAAAATCGAATTTTTAACGTTCAAATGCTACCAGAGCCACAGAACAGCCATGTAGCATGTGACTTGAATAACTGCCCATCGATTTGCATCATGTTAATTTAAAGAGCGCTCGTCGCCTGCTACTTAACAGGAGCCCACCCCATGAATTGGCATTACATATTAGGATTGCCAAAATAACAGCAAGACGATTAATAGGCCGCAGCAGCAACAACAGCAGGGCAACAGGGCGAGAGAAAGCCAGCCAGCGAGCGAACGAGCGTGCGAGCGAGAGATTTGTGTTTTGCAACGCAACTGAGCATAGCGAGTCCAAGCGAAAGAGCAGCAGAGCAACAGTTGTTATGCCGCCCCTGTTGCCAATGGGCTGGACATGCGCAAACAGAATGCTAACATTTACGATATTAGCAACTTGAAAGAGTTGTCATTTGTCTGGCACAAGCAGTTGGAGTGTGTGTGGAGTAGTGCAAGTGCCAGTGTGTAAATGTTATGCCCACAGTGCAGTTAATAAAAGAGCGCTGCAAATTGGCAACTGGCATGCTGGGCAGTGCAAGCGGGACAACAGCTGTGAGTGCGTACGTGCAGTGCTATTGTGTTGTTGTTGTTGTGTATAGGCGCAATTTGAAAACGTTTTAATTTCGAAGAGAGAAAAAAAAACACGAAACTTGCTGTCGAATGATGTGCGCCTGTTCGCAAACGATTAAATTCAGTTTAATCATCCACTAAACAGCTACGAGATACCGTTTCGTTCGTTATTATTATTATTACAAGCAACAAGTCTTTGTCGTTGTTGTCGTCACAGACACACACACATACACCAATGTACCGTACCAAATTGTGAAGTGTAATTTTGTATGTGTGTTTTGTTTTTTTTTTTTTTTTTTGTTGTGTGTACAATTGAGTGCGCAAATTGGATTATCCGACAATGAGAAGGAGCACAGAGCCAGACAGCAACTACACATCAAACGATTTGCAGCAGCAGCACACAGATTCCACAAGGTAGGACAAAAACAAAAAACTTTTCTCTAATCCCATACTACACACACACACCCATACATGTGTGTATCACAAACAAACACTCACTCGCCGGTTTGTACGTACATATATATTTATCTCGCTCGCACCTGTTGCTAGGTTTCTAACATCATTTCTATTGAGTTTTCATAGAAAATCTAATCGTGCTGTGTGTGTAGAGCATGCTGCTAAATCTCATGCAGACCTAGTAAAAATGTTTGTTGTTTCTTAAAGAGCAAGAAGAAGCCCCAACCACTGAGCGACCAAACTAACTCATCCCGTGCTGCGCTGCGCTGCTGCGGCGGCGTGTGTTGTGCTCGTTAGTGTTGTCATTTTGGCTATTTATTTTAACTTACAATTTTTTTTTTTAAATAATCAAGCAAAATATTTTAATGTACTAGTGGCACAGTGCTGCCAGATTTTAATTTTTGAAAGTATAAAATAAAATTCCATTTTGTTTTAAATTAAATTAAATTATATTTTATAAAAAATACATAAAAATTTCTAAAGTGTTATTTAAAATATCTAACAAAAATAATTTAAAAATGTTAAAATTAAATTAAATTTTATAAAATATACATCAAGCTTCCTAAAGTGTTATTTAAAATATCTAACAAAAATAATTTTAAAATGTTGTTTGTTAGATATTTTAAGTGACACTTTAGGAATTTTTGATGTTTTTTTATAAAAAATATAATTTAGAATTCGAGTTATTAAATTAAATTAAATTTAAAAAAAAATACATGAAAATTTCTAAAGTTTTATTTAAAATATCTAACAAAAATAATTTAAAAATGTTGCTTGTTAGGTATTTTAAATGACACTTTAGGAATTTTGATGTATTTTTTATAAAATATAATTTAGAATTCAAATTATTTTGAGTTTAGTTATTATTTCTAGCTTTTTTTTGGCATTTTATATATGTATGTCGCTAGCTCATATTAAGAGCTGGCAACACTGGTGGTGCTGGTGATGATGTTGTGGTTGTGATGTCTATTTGGCAACCAAATGTTGCTGGCAGCAGACACACACAGTGTGGCTGCGAAAGAAAGAGATAGGCTGTGCGAGCGAGCGAGAGAAAGAGAGTGTGTGTTCATGCTCTCTCGCTACTAATAGCTCACTGCTCACTGCTCACTACTCGCTCTACACACAGAGATACACACGCACACCAATCGCGCACTCGCTGCGCTTTCCTCAGCCAATCAACGCTTTCAACTTTTGTGTAGAAATGTTGTAAACGGCTGCTAATAATGCTGTTCACCTGTTAACGTGTGGAACATTCGCTGAATTGAAACGCCGCTGTTGGCCACGCGGATTGGTTGGATGGTTGGTTGTGTTGGATGGACGACGCTTGTGCGCGCAAGCAACAAAGAAGCGCAACTTTTTCAACTTCCATTCAGTCAGTCAGTCAGTTCCTCAGTTGCTCAGTCTACTCTGTGTGTCTGGGTTGAGTTGCTCACTCGGCAAACGCTTTTCCCCAACAATCGAGAATATATACATATGTATATATGGTTTATGTGTTTCAATGCTCAACTAAAGACTGATACTGTACGGTGTTGTTGTTTGCTGTGCGGTGGTTGCTTGCTCGTTTGGAACGCTGTCCGTTCATTGGACATTGCTTTAAACGAGTATGGACAAATGACCGACTTGTTGCTAGCAACCCAAAACACAAGTGCATCAAACAATTGAGAATTTCTTTAGATATCTGATTAAAATTAGTATCTGCATCGGTTCCAAAGCAGTTCTTAAGTGTTCTACATCAAGTTCTGCTCTTATACCAAATAAAAGAAGTGGAATCTAGGTGTAGTACTCGCTATTTAGTAGCTATTCCCCTCAAATGCGATCTACATTAGATCCACAACATAGTCTAGGTAAACACTGGCCCGATATGTGCAAAATTTAGCTTTTTGCTTTAACAAATTTAGTCTCATATTAATATCAGTGCATATTACTGATTAATAAAGTGCTTTTTATTTTAAATCTGCTTTTAATCTAATCAAAATTAGTTGAGTTTTGGGTTAAAAGCTACAAGTTCTATAGCTTTCTGTACTTATTTTAGTTATAAATCGGTTATATTTTAAGGGTCTAAGATAATGCTCCAAATCTGCACTTTAAAGAAGTTCTATATACAGCTATACTACACGTATTTATCCAATAAATACATTACATGCATTAGAACATATTTTACTGGTTAACTAATCTTTTGTCTCTGTTCAATTTATTATTTTCTTAAAACTTTTCTACAAAATTGTGGACATACTTGTAGTTCTCCAACTTTTCAAACCCCCTTTTAAAATCCAATAAAAAATTCTGGTATTTTCTTTTTGAATGCCATCTTTTTTTTGGTGTTTTATACATTATATTTTTGGAACTTTTGTAGTTCATTGCTTGTAGTATTATAAGATCTATAGATCATAAAAATTCGTTGCTTATTATGTCATAGTTCATACACATACCTAAGTGAGATCAGATCTGTTCAGTTCTGGACGCTCATAGCCAACGTATCTCCACTAACGCTGGCCACACTCTCTTGACCACCCGTCGCTCCGGAACCGGAACCAGTTTGTTTCTCCCGTATGCCCAGCCAAGGTAGCCGTCGCTCCAATTCCAGTCGATACTTTGGATGACTAGTCGCATATACCCATGGATCCAAACACGATACCGATTTGCAGGCCAACATGGGCAACATGGAGACAAACGGAGTTATCAACTGCTGTTCGCCAAAGCAACCGATTAGAGCCACCACCGAATACGGAGTCCAGGCCAAAACAAACAGCATATAAATTATTAAAGCCGCTTTGGCAATCCGCAGTTCCACACTCATGGAATCAGTGTTGGCATTAGCCGAAAGCGATTTAACATTCATCTTCTTTGCCTGATCTGCCAGCATCTGTTCGTGAGTACGAACATGGGTGAATAGCTTGTAGTACGAAGTGATTATAATGATCATTGGTATGGCGTAGGACCAGATGAAGATGGTGCGCACAAACAAACGGTTCTCATCGGTATAGGTTAGGTAATCAAAAGTGCAGGTGGTCAAAAATCCCTCTGCAAAAGTTACAAAATATCAAATAGAGTAAATTTTAGCAAGTTTTTGAGCAAATTTCTTATTTTACCCGGCTGATAACGACCCCAGATCTCAAATAGAGGCAGCACGGAGAATGGAGTTGCCCACAACCAGGTGAATAATATGCACAAAATGATCTGTCCATAGCTCAAGCGACCATCAATGGGATTCGATATGGTTTTATAGCGATCAAAGGCTATAAACGCATTAGTTATGGAAGCTCCCATGCCCGAAATGCCACCGTTTAAAGCATAGATCTTACAGCCCAGTTCACCGCCCGCTATATAGCCCAGGGCTGCATTAATCAGATAATGCGGCATATTCGAGCACATGAACAGATCAAAAACAGCCAAATTTAATATCAATAAATTCGATGGAGTACGCAGAGATTTGGAGCTACAAAAGAGTTTAAGAAATAAAAAAGAAGAGAGTAAAAAAAATAAAATTTTTTTAACCTACGTGGAGAATATCCAGATGACGAGACCATTTCCGAATAGGTTGAGGCACATCAGGGCACAGAAGGCAATGTAGATGCCGGCGCGAGTGTAAATGGGCGGAGAGCGGAAACCACGCCAGTGGGCGTGTACCATGAACTGAAATTCCTGGGGATAATCATGACCCAGGGGCAGAACGGCGCCACTGGCATCTCCTGCTCCTTGGCTATCGTTTAGATATTCAGCGTATGGTTGTGGACCAGTATTAAGATACATTTCAATTATTTACAAATTTTTTAACGGAATAATAAGCACACATGTGCTCTCCCTAGACGTCTCGCCTTTGGGCTGACCTCTGACCTGTGGCCGTACATCATTTTTATAGTGCTCACATTGGTTTGGGGGAGCATAGGAAATTTAATTAGCATGATTAGCGGTATCTTAGCTGGGATTACTAGCGTCTAATCCCAACGACTTAATCTTAAGACGTCGTGCATTTTTGTGCGGCTTCAAAATAATTCAAATTCAAATTCCAACGTCCATTGAAAACGGTTCATTTTCAATTCCACTCGCTCGCGGTCTCATTCACTCTCTCTCGCTCGCTTGCTGGCTCACTCGCTCGCTCGTCTAAATCGTAAATTGTAGCAGAAAAATACGAACGAACTTTTGTGCGAAATATGACACTAAGTAACAGCTGCTCAGCAAACGATAGCACGTGTCGTCTCGCTTGCACCAGCGTTGGCAGCAGCAGCGGCATTTCCATTTCCGCGGGTCTTTTGCTCGCTTCGACCTGTTTCTTTCAAACGCAAAAATGCTCACCGGCCCACAGCAACAGCAGCAGCAGCAGCTCTCAGAGAGACAAACACTCACTCAGTCTGCGCCAATAGCGCGTCGTTTGTGTGCAAGCGGGATAACACTAGTGTTGCACTCAATGTGCTAGCATTGGCAGCCTTGTCTAACACGCTCGTTGCAGTTTCGAGTGACACAGCTGACAGCTATGTGCTGGCGTGTGCTGTGCGCCTGGTTGGTTCGGCGCTGTCATTTCACAATGACCCACCTTCACGACGACAAGCGTTGACGACTGACAGCAGCAGCAGCAACAGCATTTTGTTGTGTGTTGTTGTTGTTTGTTGTGGTTGTTGCTTTCTTTTATGGTGGTTGCTTGCGGTGGTTGCCTGCTTGGGTTGCTTGCGTTGCTGCTGCTGCTTTTGTGTTTGTACAACAAACGTGTATTGCAGCAACAAAAAACAAGAACAGCAACATTTTCATTAGGCGGACAGAAAACAACGTACGTCGTAAACACACACATCAACAACAACAACAATAACAGAAGCAACAACAACAAAAGCAACAACAACAACAGCAGCAGAACGAGCAACAGCAACAGAACAAGAATAATATTGTACTCTATGTATCAAATGTTGTTGTTGTTTTTTGTTTTTTTTATTTGTTTGTTGTTGTTTTTGTTTGCGTATTTCGTTTGCTATGTATATTGCCAATGTTGTTGTTTTTGTGTGTATCCGTAACCAAGCGGAAACTAACACGCCCCACCACCGCCCCCCATCCCTTATCGCTTAACGGACGATATGTGCTTTTGCGCAAGTTCAACGACTGCGTCAACTCTCCTACAGTTCAGAACAGTGCTTGCAAATGACGCAGCTTACAGTACTCCATATGTATGTTCTGCTTTCGTCACAAGCATTGACAAAGATTTTCAATTCTTAATTTTTTTCAGGCACCGTAATCATTATGAGTCATATATTTTAAAAATCATAAAGTAATAAAAATCATTTTTAAGCATTATTTTTGATTTTTATTTTGTTTTGTTCATTTGATTATAATTAATTATTTATAATCATTACAGTTAAGTTTTTCATAAATTACTCAAAAATAATGATTATTTTTGAAGAATTCGATAAAAATCAGAAATTTAAAAGAAATGCATAGATTATGCAATAATAATAATTTTGGTATACTACATATATTTCTAGGTCCGTTGCAAATGAATGTTTTTTTATTTAAAAATAAAAAAATATTCATTATTTACGGTCCCTGATTTTTTCACATAATACTTATCGCTTTAATTTTTTTAAAATAATTTCATACGCTCATTTCAAAGCAATTGATATGCCTTGACTAATTTGCTGCAGCGCACTCTTTCAGAACCCAAGGCTAGCAACGCGTCGCTGTCGTCGTCACTCGCACTCGTTTGGCGTTCGCATTTGCAATAGCGTTCGCGTTCGCGTTCTCGTTCTCGCACTCAATCTCGTTTTCATTATCGTTTTCGTTGTGGCTCTCGTTTGTGGGTTGCGCTGAATTCGCCTTGACCGTAATTTGAGGCCGTTGCTCATTGCCAAGTGAAGGACGCACCTTGAAACTCAAGGATTTTTGTGCGAATTGCGAAATTTCGCAAACTTTTGTGGGTCAAAGCAACAATTTTTGCAAATGTTCATTTTGTTTTTGTTTTTTTTTTGGCGGTTCAAGTGGCTGGCAGTTGAGTTGAGTTGAGTTAACTTGAGTTGTGTGTATAATTTTTGGCTGGCATTGAAATGTTTTGTATGTCACGGAACATGTTTTACACAGAGGGAGATAGAGAGAGAGAGCGAGAGAGAGGTAAAACGAGACAGAGAGAGAGAGAGAGTGTGTGTGTGTTGTGTGGCGAGCAATTTAAATGAACTCTGTTGTGGTGTTTTTGGTTTGGTTGGAAATGTGAAATGTGGGGCAGAGAGACAAACGCATTTTTGGCTGCCTGCGGCATTGCAGAGACAGAGAGACACTTGCTCTCAATTTTGGGCGCCTCATAGCACAGGTTGTGATTTGAGCTTTTTTGGAAGCTAAGGTTAAGGTTACACGTTAATTGTGGCCAACGCCTAACGGTAACTAACCACAGACAACCAGCCATTGTAGCAGTAGTACTGGTGGTGGTGGTATTCGTGGTGGTAATGGTGGATCGTTTTGGTGGTGCAAAATACACACACACACACACATGCGTATAAAAAAATATGCATGTCCGTCCCGTTTAAGATGTGCGGTCAGTCGAGCCCCAAAATCCAGTTTGGGGAACAGGCGCACACAATCCATAAGCAACGTGTACAACGTCCTCAAAAGGCCCCCCAAAAAGGCGGCGAGTGTCGAACGCCAGTGACGTCAGTCCAGTGTGTAAATCATCAAATGAATATTTTGTTCGCCCCCGCCCCAGCTTACTACCTACCGCTCTATGTTGATTACGACGGATTGATTACGGCACGGACAGCAAATGGAAATACAAATTTATTTTGTAGACATTTCAATAATTATTTCTACAAGCAAGTTTGATATTTAATAATTCTCTACCGAGAAATTAATTTAATAGGCTTTTTTATTTTATTATATTTTATTAATTATAAAAAATACTTTTTATTATTATTGCTTATTAAGCAAATCAATTAAAAAGTTTATTTATTAAATTCAATTTAATGTAAATATTAACTTAACTAAATTTAAAAAATAATAATATAATTTTGGTAAACATTTGCACTTATATTTAATTAAAATTTAATATTATTTCTTATTAAATTTATGTATTTATTAAATCTTCTGTATGAACTGAATAGTTAAATGAAACAATTTAAATTACATCAAATAATTATTCTTAAAATAAAATTTAATGTAAATATTAACTTAACTAAATTAAAAAAATAATAATATAATTTTGGTAAACATTTACACTTATATTTACTTAAAATTTAATATTTTTAAACTAACTACAATACAAAAGTAGTTTCAATAAAAATCTACTTTTCCTTTCTAATTAAATTTATATATAAATTAAATCTTTTGTATTTCTATGAACTGAATAGTTAAATGAAACAATTTAAATTACATTAAATTATAATTCTTAAAATTAACTAGCACACACTACTCTATGTATTAATACTCTATATATTAATTTGTATACATATATTTAGTATTTGTGCTATGCGCCTGGTAGTTTTATGCCACTGTAGACAGCAGCAGGGTTGCTTATATAAAAGAAAGCCAAGGCAATCATCAATTGCTGACCACTGAACACTAAGCAGCACACAGCAGCAACAACTAAAACAAATAGCAAAAAAGAACAAAAACAACAAACAGCGAGTGATAGAGACAGAGAGAGAGAGAGAGAGCAACACGCATATGTATGAAAACAGGTTCTGTCTGCTGTTGCTGTTGTTGTGTTGCTGTTGTTGCTGCTTATGTTATTTGCAGCTTCTTCTTCACACGCACGCAACGCCTTGGCCTTGTACATACATACATATATATGTACAGTGGTTTTGTCTTTTATCTTTTCGGCGACAATTTCGATCAGCAACTCGTAATGCTGTTTGCCTGTTCTTATGCATGTGGGAAAACGTTGAACGCCCACAATAATAGATGTATTTTTTTTTGTTGCTTCTTTTGTTTGTTAGTTAGTTGTAGTTGTAGCTGTTGGCGCTGTTAGTTAATAGTTGTGTGGTGTGCTGTGGTGTAGCATGATGTGGTTGTGGTGTAGTTTTGCTGTTTAAATTTGCTGCGAGCCTAGCTAACATTTGTGCAATAAGCAAAATGACGGGCACAAAACAAAATGTCCGGGGCAAAAAACCATAATGATGATGGCACTCGCTTCCGCTGCCGGGGGCCATGATTACAACAACAACGTAAAAGTCGACGGGGCGCCATTGCAATCAAAAATTGAATTTCTCTAGCTACACCTCCTGCCACACACCACGGTACGGTACGGTACACAACAGTGGGCACGGCACATCTTATCGTTCCGTCAATAGTTTTGTTTTATTTTTTTGTGTTTTATTTTTGTAGTCTCACACAATTGTTGAATTGTTGGCGCCGTTTTGCTGTTGGCCTGTGAACTGAGCAAACAAAATGACTACTCAAATTTGTGCAAAATGTTCGTGCGACTTGCCTGCAACTTGTGTGTGCCAGTGTGCCCAACGAGCGCCGCAGGGGCGACGGAGGGGGCGTGGCATGGCGTTGTAGTACGCCACATTGTGTTATTTGTTTGCGTTAGAAAAATTCAAACAAACATGTCGCTGTTGCTGTTGTTGTTGTTGTTGCTTTTTTTGTAGCAAGTGTTTTTTTTTTTCACTTTGTAACGCTTGGCAAGTCACTGGGGGCATGTCCGGGCGCATTTGTGGGCGTATTCAGCATTATGGGTGTGTATGTGTGTGTTCAATGTAATTGTCGGGCTTTGGCCAGCGAAATTGTTTGCAATTTGTTTGAGCGCCATCTGTGGGCCATTGCCGCAGACAACCAAAAGCCATTTATGCAAAGTCAAACCCCCAATTAATTACCTACAAACAAACACACATGAATATTTACTCACTCAAAGCACTCACTTCCAATTGCAAAAGGGCAACAAACTGGCAAATGACTTGTTGATTGGCAGCAGCTCAGTTCGTTTTATCAACATTCGGCAAGTAATCATCACTTTGCACTACTGTAATTTACCGTAACATTTTGTAAAAGAGCAAAAGCGCACTTACACACACACAAATAGAACTGCTCACTCACTCGACTCTCTCACACACACACACACATGGCACGACCAGTCACATGGCAATTGAATCAAACCCCTGCCACTGTAACAGCTGCCATCTCGCTTGCACACACGAGTTGGCCGCACCTTCTCCACCAGTGTTAAATGTGCTGCCATTTCGTTTAGCTACTTTTGCTGTGCACTTGGTAAAAAAGAGGGAATTCACTTTTGGCGGGGTCTCGTTTTTCCTGCTATTTGTCCAATCGGCCTTTTTGTGGGCGCTGTCTAAACTAGTCCAATTGTATCGGTCGTCGTCGTCGTTGTCAGTACGTCGCACAACCCTCGGAGTGTTGTGTGCCAGTTGTTGTTGTTGTTGTTGATAACGCCGCCACTGCTATACATAGATGCTGATAACACAGGCCTGGGGTAGAGAATGCTCCTTGCGAAATTAATTTTGTACGGTAGGCGTGGTTGTTAGGCCTCCGCCCACACGTGCTGATTACACACAAAAATTTTGGCCAGTGCGCATAAGCTGACAATTGCAACAGTAGAAGGTGGCATGCAACAACACAAGCATTGAATGCCGCTTTGTGCTGCAGTATTAATTTGATTTTTGGGGGAAAATTGTTGTTTGATCAGCCAAAAAGTTGGGGAAAGAATTGTGCCCCACATGGGTGTGTGTGTGTGGTTGCCAGGTGTGTGCCGTCGTCGACCCATGTGCACAGACCGTGCCAGACTTTTCAGACACGTTCGGTTTTCGGTTCGGTTTTGGCCAGGCGAACAGCAAAGCGAAGCAGTGAAACGGCTGCAAACGACCAAAGCTGTATGCAAGAGCAGTTGCGCTATACAGTGTATACAGCATATATACAGAGTGCAAGTGCTGCCAACTTGCTGTGTTAAAAGAGAGGGGAAATTACTATGGCAACAGTTGGCAGGCGCGCAATAATCGATATATCGTATCGATACACACGATGTGAGGCCAGCGCAATTTTTAGTACCACATTAGCGCAGGTGAAAGTCAAACGCAGCGGTGCTTTTTTTAGTTGCGGCAACTGTTGTTGATTAGTTAACAACTAAGCATATGTAATCAGTCCAATCAGCCACAAGGTGAAAGTTCAGTGTGCAACAAAATGTCCACAAAGACAGCAGCAGCAGCTACAAAATCAGCGGTTAAACCCGCTGCCAAGGAGCCCTCAGCATTGATTAAAATCTATTTGTTTGCCTACAATGCCATACAAGTGGGCGGCTGGAGTTATATACTGTATCAGCTGATTGACTACTATGTGCTACAGGATGCCACATTCCGTGCCCAGGTCACACTGTGGGATTACACACGCCTCGCCGTCATTGTCTTTCAAAACGCCGCCTTTGTAGAGATTCTGAATGCGGTCTTTGGTCTGGTCAAATCGAATCCGATGGTCACCATTTTTCAGGTCTTTAGTCGCATGATGGTTGTCGTTGGCGTTGTTATGGCCACGCCCACGGGCAAAGTGTCGCCGGGTCTGCCCATAGCGTTGTTTGCCTGGTGCATCACGGAAATCATACGCTATGGTTTCTATGCCTTGAACATCATTAAGATTGTGCCGAGATTAGTGGTATTCCTGCGCTACACCACCTTCATTGCGTTGTATCCCATTGGGGTCACCGGGGAGCTGCTGTGCTTCTGGTGGGCTCAACGCTACGCAAGGGATCACAGTGTCTGGAGTGTGGAGATGCCCAACAAATGGAATGCCACCTTCTCCTACTACACGTTCCTCTGGATCGTCATGCTCGGCTACATTCCCATCTTCCCGCAGCTCTATCTTCACATGTTTACGCTGCGTCGCAAAGTTTTGGGAGGCAGCAGCAGCAGCAGCGGCAAATCGAAGTCCAACTAAACTTTGACCCGCTTTGAAAATGCAAATTTTGCACTTTGAATTGAAGCCGCCATTTCCATATTCTTCACCTTAACTTGACTTTTAAACGCAATTTCATTATATAAATACATAATTATAAGTTTGTGTGGTTGCAGTGTACAAAATAAACAATTAATTCCCTTTTGTAGTTTTCATTGTTTACTATTTGACCAAAAAAAAAAAAAAGTAACATGTTAATGCATACAATTAACGGTGTGAACATTGTGCTCAATTACATGTTCATTTGTATTTTACATAGTAGAGCGGTTCCTCATTAACTACATTTATGAGTTGCTAATTAAAATTAAATGTAATGCTAATGAAATTCCAGTTCATTGCTCTCATCGTTTGCCAAGCAAACAAATTTTTATTATTTTTCTATTAGCTATTAGTTATTTCAATGCTTATACTTTGACAATTTTAATTGAAATACAAATCTACATATCAGAGTTGTTCCCAATCAATTACATTATTAATAAGTTGCTAATTGAAATTAGCTATTAGTTATCTCAATGCGTATAATATGACAATTTGATTAGAAATACAAATCTCTTATATATTAGAGTCGTTCCCAATTAATTACATTATTAATGAGTTGCTAATTGAAATGCTAATGAAATTCCAGTTCATTGCTCTTATCGTTTGCCAAGCAAACAAATTTTTATTATTTTTTCATTAGCTATTAATTATTTCAATGCGTATTTTAGACAATTTGATTAGAAATACAAATCTACCTACATATCAGAGTTGTTTCTAATTAATTGAATTTTTATTGAGTTGCTAATTAAAATTAAATGTAATGCTAATGCAATTCCAGTTCATTGCTCTTATCGTTTGCCAGACAAACGAATTTTCATTATTTTTGCATTAGCCATCAGTTATTTCAATGTAATTTGATTAGAAATACAAATCTACATACACGTCAGAGTTGTTTCTAATTAATAAAATTTTTAATGAGTGCTAATTAAAATTAAATGTAATGATAATGAAATTACAGTTCATTGCTCTTACCGTCTATGCTTCGCTCTTGCCAAACGAACGAATTTTTAATATTTTTTCATTAGCTAATTATACAATAATTTTATTAGAAAAACCTTTTTTCAATGCTAATGTCAAAAACAATTTCATTATTTCAATGCTTGCTAACACAAATTCTATCTTGCGCTTATCAAAAAAACGAAAATTTATAATCAATAGAAATTTGATTGGAATCGGCTAACAACTACATACATATGTCATATAAGTAGCTCCAATAGTATTAATATGTTTTCTGTTTTTTTGAGATATCTCAAGCTAACTCACATATGTATAAGGTGGTATGATAGCATTTTCTGATAACTGATAACTTTATCTAATATAGCAACCATATAAATAATTCGACGCAAACTGTGTTTACTATGAGAAACTGTTTTAGAGCTGAAGTTTTGAAGAGTTATAAAGTGATTTGGGAATAGAAGCAGGGAAAGATGTGATTATAATAGATCATCTCGAAAAGAAGATATATTCATAATTGTATAAGAAGTGTTTTTGGACCCGTGTCTAAATAGATTGACGGTTCAAGCCTGGATAGCAATCGTGTCTTTAAGTAGTCTGAGGATTGTAAATCCCTAAAAATAATTCCCAAATATAATACTAGTACATAAAAAAATGCTTGTGTTTCTTTCATAAATTTTTAAATTTTATTTATATATAGTATATAAGCTGAGTGGAGCCCTACGAGCTTCTGGGAAACCCCGTGCCCCCTGTAAAACGTAAAACGTATAACATAACGTAACGTATCGAATTGTATCCAAATTAAGTTTTAGTGCTGGGACCATTGTATGGTCTTGATATCGATGCCCTCTTGAACCATCTCCCAGAGCGGTGACATTTCGCGAAGACGCTGCACATGCTTGATGCACTTCTCAGCCGTGTAGTCCACCTCCTCGACGGTGGTGAAGCGTCCGATGCCAAAGCGTATGGAACTGTGAGCCAAATCCTCATCGGCGCCAATGGCACGCAGCACATACGATGGCTCCAAGGAGGCCGAAGTGCAGGCAGAACCACTGCTCAAGGCCACATCCTTCAGGGCCATCAGCAGAGATTCACCCTCAACGTAGGCAAAGGATAGATTGAGGCAACCGTTGTAGGTCTGCACCGAATCTCCATTACGTATCACATGCGGTAGAGCCTCCATTAACTTGTCCAGCAGACGCTTGGAGAGAAAATCCACCCACTTGCCATCGTACTCCATCTCCTGCTGCGAGAGTTGTGCCGCGGTGCCCAGACCCACCGCCAATGGAGCCGGCACAGTGCCACTGCGCAATCCACGCTCCTGTCCGCCGCCACTCTGAATGGGCTCGAGACGGACACGCGGACGTCGACGCACATAGAGCGCACCCACGCCCTTGGGTCCGTAGATTTTGTGTCCCGATATGGACATCAAATCAATTTGCATCCCATTCACATCAATGGGAATTTTACCCACCGCCTGAGCGGCATCTGTGTGAAAGAAGACTTTGCGCGAGCGACAGAGCTGGCCAATCTCATGTACGGGTTGCTGTACGCCAATCTCATTGTTCACCGTCATAATGGAGACGAGGGAAGTGTCTGGTGTCATGGCCGCATCCAATTGTTGCATATCAATGATGCCATTTGGTTGCACCGGCAAATAGGTGACCCGATAGCCTTCGTTCTCCAGTGCACGGCACGAGTCCAGCACACACTTGTGCTCCGTTTGTGTGGTAATCACGTGCTTCTTGTTCGTGCCATAGAAACGTGCAACACCCTTTACCGCTATATTATTCGATTCGGTGGCGCCGGATGTGAAAATAATTTCCTTGGGATCTGCGCCAATTAGTTGGGCAACCTGTTCGCGTGCCCGTTCCACCGCCTGTTCGGTTTCCCAGCCGTAGGCATGTGTACGGGAATGTGGATTGCCATAGAAATTCGTGAGATATGGCAACATTGCGTCCAGGACTCGTGGATCCATTGGTGTTGTTGCCTGTGCATCCAAATACAGTGGACGTCCCTCGGTCGGATCATTTTTAATATTAAAACGCGTCTGCTTCTCACGAAAATCTAAAAGACCGTAAACATGTGTAATTTACAAAAACAAATTCTAAATTTCTTCCTTATATACCTTTTGAGGTGGCTGCAACTGTGGATTCCGGCCGTAGAACATATGTCAACGCTTGGGCATTGGGCCGTAGCATATGGGCCTGCAATCGGCCTATAACTTTTTGCATTTTGAACGCCGCACGTGTATTGAGTGTTTGTCTTTATATATAAATTTTTATTTATTTCCTTTTTTTTTGTATTATTTCACAATCTAATCAACAGTGGTGCGCTAACGTATCTGTACAACACTGGCTATAAACGCTTTGTTATCGATTTGCTACAGCGGCGATAACAGCAGCGTTGCCAGCTCGTTTGCAGTTGAGCGCGCGTAATTTGAATAAAACTCTGTGTATTTTTTGAGTGTGCAGTTTTTAATCAATTGGACCAATTTTAATACTTTCTCATTAGTTAAAAAAACTCGTTATAATTTTATATTATATATATATACATAAAAGCATAAAATATTGTAATATATACATATATTGCAAAAATAGACACATCATGTATACGTACATACATATATTTAAATGTTATGCTGTGGTGTAAAAACTTTACTCTAATTTCTTTTTGTTATAAAGGTGTATAGTTATAATATTAATAATATTTAAATATGCCTATTGCTTGTAATTAGAATAATTTGTTGTTGTTTTTTTTTTGTTTTTTTTTTTACATTTTGAACACTTAAAGAATTGTCTGTTTTTTGTCAGCTAGCAACGTTTTGGATTTTTGGATTTACAATTTTAAACTTATCAACTATAAATATATAGAATAACGAGTAATCTGTTCAAAAGTGCGACTTTGTTCGGATTTTGTTGTTTTTGTTGTTGTAAAATAATACACATAGACTTGTACAATTTTGGGATAGCAAACGCATAATAAGGTATCATCATTTAAAAAATAATTAAACTGGTTTTAAATAAATTAAAAATTAAAAAAAAAACGTCAACAAATCCGATAACCATTGTGTGCTGCTGCAGCTATTGTATAACAATAACAATAACTACTTGTTCGTCTGCCGGTTCCTCTGCATTGTTGTTGTCAAAGCAATTGTTCGGTGACGAGCACAACACTTTGCTCCAAGGCAATGGCCGCCAACTCCTTGAGCCATTCATCCAGCAGGACGGCACACAGCGCCAGATCACGTGAACGTTCTGTACCGCTCGTATTGGCTATAATGCCCATGGATGCCACCGAATCCAATGAAACGGGCTCTGAATTGAAATTACCCGATTGTTCGTTTCCATTTGAGTTGTTGCCATGCAACGTGCTCGACGAGTGTGTGCCCGACAATGTCTGGGAGGAGCCGCCCAAGGAGCTATTGTTGCTGCTGCCACTTGTTGCAGTTGCACCCACTGTTGCCTGATGCTGTGGCATTGTGCTCAAACTCGTCTCACAGGTATTTCCACGGGAATTATCCTGCGTTGCAGCACCTCGATTGCCCTCCGTGCCAGCGTTGCCACCCACCAAATTGGCAGCAGCACCTGTAAATATCAAATCTTTTATTAATAATGCGTCACATTTGCATATAAAAAGTTAATTGGGTTAAACAACAACAACAACAACAACGAGAAATGAATAAACAAATGTTTATAGATTAGTAGCAGACAGTTAGCAGCATTATTTAAATAATTATGTACAAAGCTCAGGGATTTTGGACGGCAAAACTACTCAACAATTTCAACAGCTAATAACTATGCATATAATAATAAATTACTATACGTATTTTTGTTTATAATACTTTTTAAGCGTGAAATATTTACCGGTGAAGAATGCGTAAATTTGTGATAAGCCAGATGAAGCTAAGATTTTATTTGTCGTAGTAGATAAATTTTCGTATCGTTCAACAAAAGATAAAACAAAAAAATCATAAATAAACAATAAAAAAAAAGAGGAGAAAGGGAGAAAGAGAGACAAATTCATTATAAGCAACGACATTTTGCAGACATTGTACAAAATCGTAATGTTAGTGTGTTGTGTGTGGATGTGTGTGTATGTGTGTGTGAACAGTGTTGCCAGTTTAAGCCAAATTATAGCTAGATTTAGTAGCAAATTTTGTTTAAAATAATATAAACTAGATGTTGAGGTTTAAGCAGTTTGTTGCTAAAGTGCAGAGTTCTTAAAACAGACAAAATCAACAGAATCTTACAGATACAAAAGTATCTAACGGACACAAAAATCTCATAGATACAAAAGTATCTTACAGATACAAAAGTATTTCAAAAGTTCTGGAAAAGAGGACTTAAGAAAGGAAAGAAGATCTAAAATGGAGAGGAATGGACTGGAAATTGAATTGGAAAGAGGATTGGAAAAAGGAGTGAATAAAAGAACTGGAAAAAGGTCTGGTAACGGGAGGATAGATCAAACAAATACATACATATTATTATTAAAAACTAACAATTGTTTTATGTTATTAAAATAATTAGAAAATTTGCTATTAATCTAGGTATTTTTGTCCATAAAATTCTGGCAACACTGGTTGATTTAGAGTAAACAAATCGATTTTATTGACTGATTGATGCACAATCAAAATAGTGTCATCGCTAATTAACTAATTGTGTGTGTGTGAACGTGTGTGTGTGTGTGTGTGTTTTAGATGGTTTATGGTTAAGATCCCGATCCCAAAACCAAAACCGACTTTGTTCCAACATCCGCAGCTGCTGAATTTGTTTATTTTTGTATTGTTTTGTATTGTTTTTCGATTGTTTTTTTTTTTTTGTAAAAAGAATAATTGTGCTATTTGTGTTTTTAGGTTTTTTTTTGGAATTCAACAAAGTTTCGATTACAGTCGAACTTACCGGGATTATTTGTGGGTGTTGCGGATCTTCGACTGAACATGCTTGTTATCGATTTACTAATGCTGCGTCGCTTGTTATCGCTGCGTCTAAACGGATCATAGGCACTGCTGGGCGACGCTTGAATCGGCGTTGCCGCCGACAATGTGGCGTATGTGGAACGTGATTGTCCGCCATGTTGCTGCTGCTGTTGATGCTGGTGTGCGAAAGTGTTGCTCAGGTGTTGTTGCTGCTGCTGCTGCTGTTGATGCAGCGGCAGATTATCATTCACCTTACGCACATTGACCAAACGAAATTCACGATCTATTAGATACGAACGTGCCACATCGATAATCTCCAGTGAATTCTCCGCCACCGGCAATTCAGCATCAATTTGTTGCTTCAACATGCGCAACACCTGATGGAACGACGGTGTGTCCGAGGTGATGGCAATGTCGGAGCGCAGGAGGAGCGAGTGAATCAGTGGCAGTGGATACCAGGCGAGTCGTGTTATCAATCCCGTCAAATGCAGATTCACATACAGCGAGTTGCTCGTAAAGGTTTGCAGTTTGCCCCAAATGGCATTCAGAAAGGGACCTGAAAAAGGAATTAAATCAGTTTTTAATAACTACTATAATTATAAAATTGAAGTCTAATAAGTTTGTCTTTCTTTTCAACTAGATTTCAAAATTTCGGTAGCAACTCATATTTGTTTTAAAATATTTGCTAAAACTCTAAGGAAAATTTATAAATATTTCCATAAACCATTCAGTAAGATCTTTAAATATATTCACCTTAACTTTGTTTATTTATTTTTACATCTTTTGTGCTCCTAATTTTGTTTCCAAGATGTATAAAATCGGTTCTTATCACTTAATTTAAGTTTCTAAGCTGTATTTTATACATAAATCTGCCTTCTAACTTGCCAATAACAAGCCTAAAACTCATTTCCGACCCCATAAACCATATAGATTTATAGTCAGCACAAACTGGCTAATCAATTCGAATCATTTTAAGCAAAAAAAAAATTTCAAAATTTTTTGAAAAAATGTCAAGGGGTTAGTATGCAAAATATGCAAAATTTTGGCAAAAATTGAAATTTGAGATAGTGCTAAAATTTAAATGCAGAATTGATAACTGGGAAACATACAGTTTAAAATGGTATTCCATTTGAGAATCGGTTCATTTTTGGCAAAGGATATGATAGTTCAAAGTATTAGAAAAAGTGATAACTGCCCGAAAAAAGCCAGAAATTCATTTCTGACCCCATAAACCATATATATTTATAATCAGCAAAAACTGGCTAATCAATTAAAATCATTTTTGGGAAAAAAAAAATTTCAACATTTTTTGAAAAAATGTCAAGGGGTTAGTATGCAAAAAATGCTAGATTTTGGAAAAAATTGAAATTTGAGATATTGTTAAAATTTAAATGCAAAATTGATAACAGGGAAGCATATAGTTTAAAATGGTATTACATTTAAAAATCGGTTCATTTTTGCCAAAGATATGGTAGTTCAAAGTTTCAGAGAGGCGCTTTAAAAGCTGACAGCTATAAAACTATGCAGTTGCTCTTTTCAAAGCTAGTAAAATGATAATATCATTGATTTACACATCTCTGGTATTAACTACTACTTCTACTGACACTCACCTAAGCTTACGGTGCCCTGAGCAAACAAATCCTCCGAGAAATCCAAATCGGTGAGCAGCAAATCGTTGCGTGTGCTCTGCGAGATGCGCCACGAATCACCGCGTCTGCCACAGCTGATGTTGCTAGTGTTGTGCTGTTCTAGATCTGTATCGCTGGCTAGTGTTGTATTGGTCACATCATTGCTGGCATCGGCATCCTCATCGGTGGGACGCCATTTGAATGATTCATAGCCGCTGGATTCGCCAATGGATTGCAGGCTATCCGGTTGTTTCTCACCCAATTCACTGACGGCAGGCACAGCAATTGGTGTAACTCCTGTTGTTGTTGTGCCAAATTCTTGAAAGAATTGTTTGGCCAGCTCCAGAGCATGGCTGGTGGCACGGGATTGTCCCTGACGTGGCCATTTCTGATAGCGATAATTGTTGGCCCAATTGATGCAATCCCTCTGACATTGTGCGATCCTTGAGTGTGCCTCAAAGAGATATGCCTGAATATTGGCATACAAACTATCGCCCGCATAGTGACCATAATAATTCCAATTCGCTCCGATTGTCTTGCTCATCACTGGCGATGGCAGTGAGGGCAACATAGCAGTTGTGGGCACCGTCATGTTCTCCGGTAACTCCATGCTCTTGGGACGTGCCAAATCACGTGCTCGCTTCATCACATCCGGTGTGAGTTCCAAAAAGAATTCCGTTGTATTCAGATACGGATCGATTTTGTTGATCTTGTGGCGATGGGAGATGGGTACATGCTTCCCAGGTAGCATATATTTGAGCAGCAATTCCAGCATCAGATCCTCACAGTGCAGACCCAACAGTGTGTCAAATAAAGCCATTGTCACCATACAAAGATTCGCATCCGGTGAATGCAGACGCTCAACGAGTGCATCCAATATGCGTTCCCCATCAAATTTCTCCGTGTCCAGCAGAAATTTGACAAATGCCCGCATCAATCCGGGTTCCGTTATCGAACGCAGTATCAAATCCAGATACGACATTGCCGAGATTTGGGAATCGATGTTCGTCTGAAAATGTTTGCCCTTCAGTGTCTGTGAATTGGACGCGCAAAAAGTTGTTTCGAGATTTCGAGGCGAGGTTTTGGTTTGGTTTTTTTTTTGTTTGTGGTTAGATTTCGGGGTCAGCCCATAAAGAAAATAGGATAACATAAAGGATATATATATATCTATATACATACTACGTTTATGCCGTTTATATAAAAAGCGATTTCTTTAAAGCTTTAAATTTAAGCTAGATTTAGCTATTTTTTCAATCGTGCTAAAGTTATAAGGTAAAAATTTACCTAATTTCAAAAGGCAATCAAGTTTTTTTTAGTTAAGCTATATTTTAAGCAATCTGTCTATTTTAGTCCATTAAATTTTAAAAAACTGATTATAAACGTCTTGAAATAATTTTTATTATATTCTTTTATTACATAAAATTAATATCTAATATCAAATTGGCTGAAGTTTCGTCTTTAATCGCAAACTGCTCATTAACAAACATTTTCTAAGAATAACTTTCCTTTTTACTTTAGATTTTATTTGTTGAGATATCGGAACCACTATTAAAATACATATTTTCGAATATTTTTCTTTACTACAGATCTAAATTAAATACAGATATCTTTTTCATAATATTTTCTTATTATAGAAAAACAATATCTAATATAAAATTTGCTGAAGTTCCGTCTTCAACCGCAAATTGGACATTAACAAACATTTTATTAAGAATAAATTTCCTTTTTACTTTGATTTTATTTGTTAAGATACCGGAACCAATATTTAAATAGGTATTTTTGAATATTTTGCTTAACTACTGAACTAAATTAAATACAGATATCTTTTTTATTATATTTTCTTATTACAGAAAAATAATATCTAATATCAAATCAAGTTTTTTATTAGTTAAGCTATATTTTGTCCAATCTATCTAATTTTGTCCATTAATATTTGAAATACTGATTATAAACGTCTTGAAATAATTTTTATTATATTTTCTTATTACAGAAAATTAATATTTAATATCAAATGTGCTAAAGTTCCGTCTTTACTCTCAAACTGCTTATTAAGAAACATTTTACTAAGAAAAACTCTCCATTTTCTTAAGATTCTTTTTATTAAGATATCGTAACCACTATTGAAATCTATATTTTCGAATATTTTGCTTTACTATTGAACTAAATAAAATCCAATTATCTTTTTTATATATCTTTTCTGCAGACTTTTGCTTTAAGGAGCATCGCATCGTATAAACATAGTAATATAAAAACAAGTAAGAAGCAAACACAAACAGACACAAAAGAGCACCAAGGGACAAGTGACAAGTGACACAAGATATTTTGTAACCAACACCACAGAAATGCATCGAAGACAAGTTTTTACGTGAGAGCAAAAAAAAAAAAAGAGACAAACAAGTGGCAGACGCTCACCTGGAGTATGGCAGGACCCAAAACCGGCACAATAAATCCCTGATACATAAAATCCAGCAGCTGTTGTTTAATCATCTCGTGTGCCACCTGCACCACTGCATTACAAAACTCCAGGGCATTCATAAACAGTGTAAGCTCTGGTATTTCAGTGACATCATCAGGCGTAATGCGATGCCAATCAATGGAGCTTATCTCAATGCTATTGGGCAGGCGGGAATAGAGGCCACCCAGACCGGTGACGAGCAGCGGACAGATTGAAGAGTATTGTGCTATATAGTGGCCAATATTGGAATTCTTCTGGGACAGCGCCATGCAGAGCAGCAGCGCATCACGTGCCTGATGGCCAAGGCTGCCCTCTCGATGCACATACGGTATCAGCAAGGAGAAGATGATGAAGCTGGAAAAGTAGTTTAAATGTAAAAAGTTTGAAAATATGAAATTGAAATAGTTATAGAAGTAAAGTTAAAATAATTAAATTCTCTATTTTTTAAATGATAAAATAAGTTGGGCATAAAAAAAAAAAGAAATTCGTTGACAAAAAATATAACAAGTTTCAAAGAAAACGGTCCTTCATTTAATTTAAAATTTATACAATGGAAAATATGAAATTAAAATAGTTATAGAAGTAAAGTTAAGGTAATTAAGTGCTCTATTTTTTAAACGATAATATAAGTTGGTCATAAAAAACCCAATTTGTTGACAAAATATAACAAGTTTTATAGAAAACGGTCCTTCAATTAATTCAAAATTTATTCAATGGAAAATATGAAATTAAAATAGTTATAGAAGTAAAGTTAAGGTAATTAAATTCTCTATGTTTTAAATGATAAAATAAATTGGGCATAAAAAAAACAAATTCGTTGACAAAATATAACAAGTTTTAAAGAAAATGGTCCTTCATTTAATTTAAAATTTTTACTACAATAGAATGAACTCAAATACCATTTATTTTTGGAATATATATAAAAATAAGTATTTTCTATGACTTTAAATTTAAAAACAATGAATTCCGCCAAGTTGTTTTCCCAAAGCATTCGTTAAACTTGATTTATATCTTTTTAATTGCCGGAAAAGTCTCGTGAATATATCAAATCTACTCATTAATTCCGTTCATGATTCTAGTTTACTGAATATGCAGTTTGCAAAGCAGCAAAAATTGAGTTTTAAACGCTTATCAGCTTAAATGTATCGTATAAATACTGATTACCAATTTCGAACAATGACTAATATAAAAACCTTTTAAAGTCGCAGTAGTCGGATTTATATGGAAAAATTCAACAGGTTGTTCTGCATTCAGCCTTCAATTCATCTCACTTACTTGGTGGTGGTGCCACTTTTGGGCTGTGGCATGCTGCCGTTTTGTATCTGCTCCTGCACCTGTGTCTGGGCGGAGAAGAAGAACAGATCGAGCAGATGTACGTTTTGCATGAGAACCACGCACAGTTGATTCAGCAGAATGACCAGACGTTTCTCTAGGTCGGGTGGATAGATTTCGCCCTGACTGGAGGCAAGAATTTTGAGAAGCGGTCGCAAGAAGGGTTCGTGACACAACAGCTGATGCCGCGAATGACTGACAAGCAGTTCGTAGAGTTTCAGCTGCTCCAGACGTACAGCGTTTGCATAGCGACCCGTTGTGCTGGCCCATTCGTAGAGCTTGTCCAGCAGATTCTCGCTCAGCAGATACTCCAGGCAGGGGGCTTGCGGTGGTGCTGCATCCACTGTGGGCAGTGAAACTTTATTGCAATGATGCAGCTCCACCAGTAATAGTGTGACCATATAATCCAGATGCGATACAACGCCCAGTACATCGTCATGGCTGGGCGTGGCGATGTTATGTTGAATTATTTCATGCGCCTGCTGCCAATGCTTGCAGAAGCTATCGTAGCAGGCGCGTGGATCACAATCGGTGGCGGCATCTATGGGTCGTTGGCGCAGTGTTGTTGTTGTTGATGTAGCGCCAGAGCTACCACTGCCAGCAGAGTTGCCACTGTGCCGTGTAAGACTTTGACGCAATGGACTTGTTCGCAGCCAACTCATTACTATTTCGAGTATATGCCGTTAGAGCGATAGACAGATAGAGCCAGAGAGCGAGAGAGCGAGTGAGCTTTGGCGAAGGCGTTTCGATTGTTATTGTTGTTGTTGTTTGGCATTAATTGTTATGCTTATCTTGCAATTTTTGTGCTTTATCTGTGTGAGTATTTCGTGGTTCTCCAGTTTCCGCTATGACTATACATACATATACATATGCATGTATTTCAAATTTGAAATAGATTAGCTTTTTGACTATTGCATCTTTTACGAGCAGCAGCAGCAACAACAACAACAACACACACCGTGAGAGAGTGAGAGAGAGACAACTTGCATATTTGGACAGGCAAGCAAGCAAGTGGCGTTTTTTTTTTTTAGTCACTGAAGCGCTGCAAAATTGTTGTTGTTGTTGTTGTTGGCACTTTACACACTGAATTTGCTGCTTACCTGATGAATTTTCATAGTCGTCTTCGTCATCGTCTTGGCGCCTGCATTAATGAATGATTCTTTAACCATATGTTGCTCCTTTTACGTTAGTACCAGTTTCCCATAGGCAGCTTGCGCTGCCGCAGCGCTGTTTAACAATTTATTTTTTTTGGCACTGAGAAAATTACAGCGAAAAGCAATGAATGTCGATGTTGTTGCAGTTGTTGTTGTTGTGCGCACATACACTTGGCAGGTGGAAAAAACGCAATTGTGCTGAATGTAGCGGCCAAACAGCATGCACGGAAGCTGGCTTACACTTTAATGCCACATTTCGAACTATTTTGGACTGGTTTAACGCGCAAATCAATGCATTAAAAACAAAATATTTACAACAAATAATAGAAAGTAATGAATGAATAAGTAGTCGAGTAGCGATAGATTGTGGCGGTCAACCGATAACAATAACCCAAACACCTGTGCCTACGTTTTACAACACTAAAGCAGATGACAACGATATTTCGGATAGGCACTGAAATCGATTAGTCTGTAATCGCACTGTTAAACAAGGGCTGCAAGAAAAATTCAATTTGTTTTGTGCTGATATTGCAATTTATTTATTTTGTTTTAATAATTGTGGACATACACTTTATTATTTAGCATACGCGCATAAAAATTACAAATTCATATCATATTATATAATTACAAAAAGAACAACAGCACATATAGTAGATAGAGTATACACATATACCATATATAATTGTTAATAAACTTGTGTTTTTTTTTTGTAAAGCTTCTCTCAAACAGTTGTGATGCTATGCGAATTGTTTTTGAACAATGCAAGACCTCTCAATTTGTTAAAACCTCTTCTAACCAAGTTCGAGTTGCACATTTTACAAATTCTTTGTATGATTTGGCTAACAAATAACATATGGAGTTAAATATATAAAAAATTGTCACTAAATATTTTTGTAGGGTATGTAGTAGGTATGTATGTATATAAAAAACGAGCTATAACAACAGTGTGTGTCCCAAAATTGTCAACTCACATCGGCAGCAGCGACTGACTGACACTGTTTGTTCGTGAGCTTGGCCTCTCAATGGTCATGGATTGCTGCGGCACTTGACTATCGGTGCTAATGCCCAATCCCGCATAGATTTCCTTCATCACAAACAAAATGGTGTCCTCAGACGACCTGAAAAAGGAAGATTTTTAAAATTTCCAATCCTTGATAGGAATATGTAAACTTACCAGTAACAGACATGACTACTAAGCGCGAATATATATTCGTTGATAAACTCCAGTGGCGCCTCCTGCAGCACATAATCAACGCGTTTGGAGTCATTCAGTTTGCCCAGTGGAAAATCTAGTTCAATAAATTCGGGATCTGAATTTGTTGTGGACTCGGAATCGCTGCGATTGCGTGCATGTGTCGATGCGGTGGCCACAGATGATTCATCTTGGTCCTCAGTGTTCTTCTGGAATATCTGTGAAGTGCTCTACGCAAACAAATTATTAGTTTTTAAGCAACTAAAATAAATATGTTTGTTTTTATTTACCGCCTTTTCCAGTGATTCTTCTGCCTCCTTTTTAACCTTGGTCACTGTGGCTAGAAAATTGACGCTATCGAGCGTAGTTTTGAATGTGTCCATAAATCTTTGCTTTATATCCGCACCCACACGTGTCATTGTCTCCTTGAGCTCGAGATGCATACGCTTGCGTCCCTTGTGATGTGGTATCAAGACCGGGCGTATTCCTTTCATATCCGGATTGACCAGCGCCTCAATGCGATAGGCAACCGGATCGAATGGATGGAATATATTGTAAAAGCCCGGACATGTGGGTAGACGAAAGTCCAGACCCAGTTTATCAATGCCACGAATGGTCACAAACATGCCAATGGGTGAACCCAAAGCAAAGAACTTCTTCGGATGGAATATCAGCTGTGTGTAATTGATTACCGGTTGTCCAGTGCCCGCCTGTCCCACACCCATGGCATAGCTAACCTGCTTGGGCAGCATTTTGTCATTGTTGGGCAGCTGCACATGCTTCGGCTCCACGCCCGGATTATGTTTGCGAGGCAGTTGATCAGGATTCTCCTAAGGAAATTCCAAAATTTCAATTAAAACTTTAAACTTTAACAAAACTTTTCATTATATTTTCCCACCTTATTTTCCTCTTCGCTTTCTTTGAGCGACTCCTGATGGCACAGCAGATCGAAGAGTATGAGGGAGCCAAGACTGTGGCCAGCCAAGGAGACACCGCCATTGAATTCTGGATGCCTCATGCGATATTTCAAATACACATCATTCAAGGCATCCGCCACTGTATTCATGATCTTCTGACAATACTTGGGACTTGTATAGAATAGAACATCGAGTAGCGTATCGTTGGTAAAGTTTCTTAATCTTGGTATAGACTCCAACGTTATGGACTTGAGTTTCTCATCGATGCCCAACTCCTCAGAGTGTAAATGTCCATGCCATTCAATGGGCAGCACTTCAACGCGTCCCACCAAACCCATGTCCGTAGAATTCTTATAGTGTGATTGTACCAATTGCTGGGCAATAATACGGAAATCGTCAACTAAAAGTAGAAAGAAATTTAATATAAATGGGTTCCTTTTTATACCCTCTGAGGGGTATATTGGGTTTGTCAGAAGTATGTAACAGGCAGAAGGAGGCGTTTCCGACCCCATAAAGTATATATATTCTTGATCAGCATCAACAGCCGAGTCGATATAGCCATGTCCGTCTGTCCGTCTGTCCGTATGAACAAACAGATCTCAGAGATGGTAAGAGCTACAATATCCGTTTTAGTCAGTATCGACCACATATTTAGTCAGTCAATACAAGTTTGTTTCCTTTTTTTGATGCCACGCCCCATTCGCCCACAATTAGCGAAAAACCAGACATACCTCGAAAAAAATACATGTTTTTGGCGAATATCTCGGTAACTATAACACCTAGGGTCACCAATTTTGGAATGCAGGTTGCTATTAGCAATATAAAGACAATGCCATCAAAGTTTTTTGGATGCCACGCCTCCTTCGCCCACCCCAAGCAAAATTGCGTTGTAACTTTGCAAGCGGCGGGCTCACTTATTTCTTAACGTTTAGTTTTGTAACTTAGCATTTATTTGCAGACAAATAATATCAAACGATTGTGAAAATTTCAATAAAATCGGACAATAAATAAAAAAGTTTCTTAAACAACGAAAATCGTTACATTCAAGCAAGGCATAGCCACGTGCATTGCACTGTGCGAGCGAGATAGACATACAAATATGTGTGCATGTTAAGTTCTTGCAGCAGCTACTCCAATTGGAACTCATATAATTGGAAACGAAGCTCAGAGGGTATTACACGGTCGGCATGCCCGACTGACATTTCTTTCTTGTTTACAGTGTAAATTACTTACCGACTTCTTCGACGTTACGCATTTTCAGATCACACGCCGAACCAATGCCATGGACCATGAACAGCAAATGATCGACACGCTGAGATTCACCCGGCGGTATTTTGAAATCATTCAAATCCCGCTTGACAACTAATGGTCGGGATGAACTTTGTACAGTGCCGCCCCAGGTATCGGCATTTGATGGCGGCATAAAGTGTACAATTACGCTCGGGCCATGCATGGTCACCTGTTCGCCATTGGCCAATGGTATCTTCTTTAGCCATTCACCCGTTTCTGTTGCACGTTTGTATTCCGCCTCCAAGGCAGCGGCTGTCTCTTCAGCGTAGGGCACGTACTTGGAGTCGACGGCTTTGTAGAACCATGAACAGCGACGCACCTCGATGGCTTTACCCTCCCAGAAGACCGGGGTTTTGGTGCGCTCCTTAATGTTGACATCGTAGCGACCACCCTCAACGGGCACAATGCATGTGGAATTGGATTCGTCTGTGAAAGAAAAAGAAAAATGGTAACTTTTAGTTATAGTTTATAATAATACTTAACAGATTCTAATATGGGGTAAAGAAAACCAAAACCTCTAACACTTCCTAAAGCCTAAATCGTAAGTCTGCTTATTTTTTTATTTTTAAATAAAAAAAAAACATTCACTTGCAACGGACCTAAAAATATATATAGTATACCAAAATTATTATTATTGCATAATTCATGCATTTCTGAAATGATTTTTAAATTTCTGATTTTTATCGAATTTTTCAAAAATAATCATTATTTTTGAGTAATTTATGAAAAACCTAACCATAATTTATTTTATCAAAAAATAAAAATCAAAAATAATGATTAAAAATGATTTTTAAATAAAAATCAAAAATAATGATTAAAAATTATTTTAATTTTTTTCACTCAAAATAAAACTCAACAATAAAATATGTTTTCTGTAAAAGGCTTCATTTTTAGTTAATTAATTATTTTTTTTTATATTAATTACAAAAATTAATACTCGTGTGGGGGGTTTGCGGGGGTGCTAGATAGAAAAAGAATATGCAATCACATTGGTGGACGTATTTTATTCTGTTGAGTTTTATGTTGAGCAAAAAAAATAAAAATCTTTTTTTTTATTGTTATTTTTGATTTTTATTTTTGTTGATAAAATATAATCATTATGGCTAAGTTTTTCATAAATTACTGAAAAATAATAATAATTTTTGAAATCTTTTTTTTATCATAATTTTTGATTTTTATTTTTTTTTTTGATAAAATATAATCATTATGGTTAAGTTTTTTTCATAAAGTACTCAAAAATAATGATTATTTTTGAAGAAAATCGGTAAAAATTAAATTTAATCATTACTTAATAATTTTTAAAATATAACTCATAATGATTACGCTCCCTAGTTTTAAGTCCTTCGTAAACTTACCGTTAGTTAAACTGGTCTCCAATAGCGCCGAATCGTAATGACTGAACGGAGTCCAAACAAATTTGCTATCGATGCTGCGCTTGTAGAACCAATGAAGCAAAACGGGCTGATAAACCTGGTAAACAGAATTAAATGATGAGCAGTTGACTCGTACTAGGTACGAAATTGCAGACTTACCACAGACTCAGTTGGTGGCACAATGGCCTGACCCTTCTCGTTGGCCATTCTCAGCTGTTGTAGAATCTCCTCGGGCAATTCACCCTGATATAATTGTTGTAAATCTTCCAGTTGCTGTACTTGTGGAATTTCCTCTGGTTGTTGTTGTGATTGTAGCAGCTGTGGTTGTTGCTGCTGCTGTTGCTGTTGCACAGAAGTTCCCTTTGTTATGGAACTGAACTCGGAGCAGGCAGAGGAAGGTGGCTCAACTTGATTGGAGACGGAGGTCTGCGAGCGTTGCTCAAAGTGTTTGTTGGGCAAACCACTGTGTACAATATCGTATTTGAGTTCACCCGGCGCCGCTGGCTGATCTTGCAGTGGTGGATTATTGAAAAAGTTCTGTATACGCTGATCCTCCTGTTGTGCGCCCTGTGCGCCGCCCGCAAAATTATCAAAAAAATTGCCTATGGGCGGTGGCTGTTGCTGTGATTGTTGCTGTGGCTGTGCGTTTGGCGGTGGTGCTGCGACCGCTTCGGTGCCACCACCAAAATAGCCAGAAAATGTATTTACACTTGAATTTTGATAGACGTTTCCGTTGGAATTTGAAATTTGCTGTGAATCGCTGATTAATTGCTCAAAGCCAAGTGTGTGGGAAGCAATTGAAGCTTCTAGCGGTGCTTCGGCTGCCAGTGGTGGTGGTGCAATGCCTAGTTGTGGCGGCAACGCTGGAAACTGAGCAATCTCCTCCTTTGGCGGCACAGCAAAGAAATTGAAATCGCTGCCGTTGTTGTTCGATGGTGTAAAAAAGCTCTGCAGTGGTGAGGGCACAATTGCCGTATGCGGTGCGGTTTCACTGCTTCTACGGAAGGGATTTGCTTGCTGAGTTGCGGTGTTGCTGCTGATTGCAGCTGTTGGAGGTGGCGGTGGTGCAACTGCTGCTAACTTATCAGTTTTTGGCGGCAGCAGCACTGCTTCAATAGTTTGTGCTTCAAGCAGCTGCTCGGTTTTTGTTTCCACAAATCCTACGGGTGGTGCCAGCAAATCCTGTGGCAATGGTGTAGTTATAACCTGTGCAAAGGGATTGAAGAATGTGGTGGTTGTGGTTTGAGTTGTCAATGCAGCACTAGTGGTGGCTTGCAGAGCTGCTAAAGCTGGCTTTCCATCGGTTAACGTAGCAAATGGACTTTCAGTTGGTGGTGCAAAAAGGCCTCCAATGTTAGCTGATGTCTCTCCAGTGGTTGGTGGATAAAGTGGTACGGCTTCGGCTGTTGGTACAGGCACAAATAATGGACTGCTTTGATTGGAATCAAGCAACAAATTTGATGCTTCTAAAGCAGCTGATGGAATGGCTTCTCTGTTGTCGGCAGTGAACTCTGCAGTCGGTGCAGAAGCTTTGGGTGGTGCAGCAAACAAAGGCAAACCTTGAGAGACTTCCGACGTAGAGCTTGGAAAGAGTGAAGCGGTTTGTAAGCCTGCACTTGTGGGTGGTGCAGCAAAGAAAGGAATTTCCTGAGTCAACTCTACTTTAGGAGCTGGTGATGTTGTCTCCGCTGTGGAGCTAGGAAAAAGTGAAGCTGCTTGGGTTGCAGCAAAAAGCGGAACTTCCTGAACAGCTGCACTTGTTGGTGGAGCAGCAAAGAGTGAAACTTCTGAAGAAGAAACACTTGGTGGTGGTGCAACCTCCTGAGACGGCTCTGGTTTAGGAAGTGCGGTATCAAAGACCGTTTGGGTAAGTCCGGAAGATGTAACGGCTGTCGAGTTGGAAACTAGTGATGGTTGCGGTGGTACTTCCTGGGTAGAAGCACCAGTTGGTGGTGTGGTAAGAAGTGCTGCTGCTCCCTGAGACGGCTCTGCCTTAGGAGGTGCAGTTTCAAAGAGCGTCTGGGGAAATCCAGTTGATGTTCCGGCTGTTGAGTTGGGATATAGCGGTACACCCTCAGTTGTTGCAGTGGTTGCTGGTGGTGCAGCAAATAGTGAAACTTCCTGAGACGGCTCTACCGGAGAAGGCAGTGCCGATGCCGAGTTGGCAAATAATGTTGATGATGGAGCAAATAGTGGAACTTCTTGAGCAGAAGCACCTGTGGGTGGTGCAGCAAACAGAGGTACTTCCTGAGCAGAAGCTCCAGTTGGTGGTGCAGCAAATAGTGGCACCTCCTGAGACGGCTCTACGTTAGCAGATGAGGTCTCAAGAGCCGTTTGGGCAAGTCCGGGAGATGTAACGGCTGTTGAGTTGGGAAATAGTGATGATGATGGTGCAGCAAAAAGTGGAACTTCTTGAGTATTTACAACTGTTGGTGGTGCAGTAAGAAGTGCTGCTTCCTGAGACGGCTCTACGTTAAAAGATGCGGTCTCAAAGGGAGTCTGTTGAAGTTCCGCAGCTTTGTCGGCTGTTGAGTTGGAATAGATCGGTACTTCCTCAGTTGTTGCAGTTGTTGGTGTTGCAGCAAATAGTTGCACCTCCTGAGACGGCTCTAATTTGGGCTGAACTGCAGCAAGGATCGCTTGTGTTGTAGCGGGTGGATTAAAACCAAATCCTTGTGATGTCACCGCTGATGTGTTGGCAAATAACTGCACTTCCTGTGGTGCAGCTGGCGCAAATAGTGCAGCGCTAATTGGTGGTGGCACCACTGCTGTTGTGTTCGACGGTGGCACAAATAGCGATGGTGTAACTTCCTCACTTGCAACTACACCCGGAGCTGTGGGAGCTGTGGCAACTGTTGCACCACCAAATTGAGGCACTGCAGTGCTTTGAACTCCAGCAAAAGGATTAAAAATGGCCGCTGTTGCAGCTGCAGCGGAAGTGGCTATAAAACCCGTTTGTTGGCCTAAATTAGCAGTTGGTGGTGCAGTTTCTTGTGCCGTCAATGGGCTCTTGTAGAGACGCGTGCCCTTTTGCAGACGGTATGAAGCACCTCCTCCAGCGGCTGGTGGCGGTGCAGCTGATGGGGGAACAGCAGCTGTTGGTGGTGCAGCTGATGGAGGAGCAGCTGATGAGGGAGCAGCTGATGGGGGAGCAGCTGATGGGGGAGCAGCTGATGGTGGTGGTGCTGCTAATGGGGGTGCAGCTGATGGCGGTGCAAAGGCTGATTGTGGCTCAAATGTTAATGGTTGGGTAGCCGCTGGATTTGCTGGTGGTGCAGCTACTGACGAAAATGGTGGTGCTACTGATGCAGCCTGCACAAAGGCTGAAGGAGCAGATACTGCAGAAGGTGGTGGTGCTACTAATTGTGGTTGCGCAACAGCTGGTGGTGCAGCAAGTGGTTGACTCGCTCCTGTTGCTGGCGTAAAGAAACCACCTACTGGCGCCGGATTAAAGCTACCACCGATCGAAGCAGCTGGGGGATTAAAATAACCGCCAACGACAGGTGGTGCAACTTGTTCCGCTACAGGATTAAAGAAACCGACAGCTGACAGTGGTGCTTCAGTGGGCACAAAGTAGCCAACAGATGCAGCTGAAAGCGGTGCCGAAAAGTTTGTTGCGCCCGACGATGTGCTTATGTCAAAGTAGCCCGGATGCGGATCATACGAAGTAGGTGGATTAGCAACTGGTTCGTTGGTGGTGCTACGACCAGTAGCCGATTGCACTAAACCCGAGATATTTTGCAAAACGCCAGTGGGCACCAAGTTGGTCAGTGAGAAGAGACCACCGCCCGATTTGCGTTCCTCCTGCTGCACCGGAGGTGGTGGTGCGACAAGCGGTGGTGCTGCTGCAACCGCTGGCTGTGGTGCTGGATATGGTGGTGTTTGAAACGCTGCTTGTATAGGCAGCTGCTGTTGTTGTTGTTGTTGTTGTTGTTGCTGTTGCTGTTCGCTTAGACCTGGTATGGGAGCGTATAGCTTCTTTCTGGCTGCTATGCGATAAGTATTCTGACCCACCGATTTGGTGGTTGGTAGTGTGTGGCCCGATCCTAAGTTGGGCAGCTCTGTGGGCGCATAGAATTTGGGTGGCTCGGGCGCAGCTTCACCCACAACAGCGGGTGGTGCGGCGTAAAAGGGCGCTACAGTTGGCGGCGGCAACTGTTGTTGACCCACCTGTTGTATATAAGTGGGTTGTATTTCCAATTGTGGTTGCTGCTGCTGCTGCTGCTGCTGGTGTTCCTGCTCTGCCTCTCGATTGCCGGCGTAAATGCGCTTCGAGAAGCTGGAGAAAACGTTCGAAGCCACCGATGGCAAAGCACCAAACGATGATGCTGCCTGACTCAACAGGGAATCGGTATTTATAGTGGGTTCCAGCAATGGATTCGCATTGGCATCTCCTGCATTTAGATATGGATTTGTAGTCGTGGCAATCGCCGAGTCGTCACTGCTGCTGGCATTCAAATTGATCTCGTCAAGCGTTTCGTTGTCATCAATGCTCGAGGATTGGCCAACGGTCACTAGTGTTTTGGGTTCTGTAATTAGTTGGAATTTTGGAGAAAAATTAATACTATATTATTATTATTAAAAAAAAAAAAAAAAATTTATTTTTATTTATTTTCCCCAATTTAAATTGAAATTTAAATTTAAAATATAATTTTAAACTTTTAAATTATTTTTATATTGTAACTTTAATATTAAATATGTTGACTAATCATAGTCTGACATTGAATAAATAAATATTATAATTTAAGAATTACCCTACGAATGTTCCCTAATGAGCTCATCAATTTAGGTACGAAACTACAAATTAAACAAGTAAATATCTGATATATATTTTTTATCTCAATATATTAGACTTTTTAATTAATCGTTTAAATAGTTTTTTTGTTAGCTAACATCTTACTTCTATGCATCATACTAGTGACGAAAGTGTCTTTTTCATGTAAATATTTAAAAAATTCTTGTTATTTGAAACCCTGAATATTTATTCATAAAATACCAACAAGTATACGCAGAGTTTAGCAGATATCTATTCATTTTTAATACCGCAAATATTATCTAGTTTTTTTCTCTCAGTGTACCATGGCAAATCTCATAAAAACACATTAAACACGTTTATATCTGAAATATACTTAATTAATCGTTTAATTAGTTTTTTTGTTAACTAACATATTCCTTCTATCCACAATACTAGTGACGAAAGTGTCTTTTTTTATGTAAATATATAAAAAATTCTTGTTATTTGAAACCCCAAATATTTATCCAAAAAACAACAACAAGTATACGCAGCGTTTACCAGCTTTTTAACTCTTTAAACACCTCAAACAACACTTTGTCTTTTCTCTCAGTGCACCATGGCAAATCTCATAAAAAGCCAAAAAAAAAAAAAAATTGGCATTAGCAACGCTTAGAAATGTCATGACATTTCAATGCAACAACAGTGAAGAAGATGTTGCCGTTGCTGTTGCTGTTATTGTTGCAAGCATCACTCAACGTTTGTGGCAAAGAAAAAAAAATGATTAAAGAAAAGAAAGTGCTTGCTTGTCTCTTGTCTCTACGGCTCTTTTGAGCCACGTTAACTAAACGTGCCATTCTTGGCTTGAACTGCAAGAATTCACCTCGATCTTGAAACGTGATTCGCTATGTGTGGGAAACGGCCTTTAAGCATTTTTATAGTATACATAAGTATTACTTTTTTTTTGCTGCTTTTAACACCATGTTGCAGCTGATGTAAACTGCGCTCAAGTATTTTTCAAGCATTGCAATTTGTAATTGTAAATATTTGCGCGAGCCACGCGTTAATCAGACTTGTTTAAATTAGTCTTATAGTTCTTATTTGCATTTTAGAGAAGAGAGATAAAGAGAGAGAGTGAGAGTGAGAAATGCAAGCGATAGAGCAGGTGCTTAGTACATAGCATAACTCACTCCACTTTCCAAATGATCACGCATCAAGTTGCATATCTACATTATTTTCTTTTAATTGTGATCGAAAGGAATTTTATTATTATACAAGAAATTTATAAATTTAAAGTAATTTTATGAGTAAATAAAATTTTACAAAAATAAATATGAAGAGGCTACAAATTTGCATACAAATTTTTTTTATTTAATGTCAGACTATGATCAGTCGACATATTTAATATTAAATTTACAATATAAAAATAATTTAAAAGTTTAAAATTATATTTTAAACTGAAATTTTTTTTTTGTCGTTTACAATGAATTATAGACGACAGTTCATAGCATGGATTATGGAATTATAAAGCACTGATAACTGATAAAAAAATACACCTTACTTCAATACCATTTTCAATTTGATTCATAGAATAGACTATGGTATTATAATAATTTGTAAGCACTTGATTACTCTCTAGCAAAGCAAAACTAATAAAATTTTAAAGCTAATAAATTTATTTATGCTTTTAGCACATTTTAGAGATGCGGCAAGTAGGTACATATATTTATGTATATATTTATTATGCACAAGTGTTATGCCATGAACCATAAACCATAAAACCATTAAACATATTTCCATTGCACAAAGCACTTGACATTGTTCACTTTTTTTCTCGCATTTTTCATTTGTTGCTGTTGTTGTTTTTGCTGTGGTGGCGTCTGGCAAAAAACCGTTGGCAATATTTAACTCGCGTCAGCAATTGTTTGGCTAATGTAACACCATAAAGTCGACAAAGTAAACAGTACAAAATATATATGTATATATAGAACAAATAACAATAAAAAATGCTTTAAAACAAAAATTAGTTACAGTCAATGTGCATTTACAAAAGAAACAAAAAAATATAACGATTTGTCAAAAAAAAAAAAAAAAAAAAAAAAATAGGGGGACGACAAACGAAAATTTCCAGTTTACGTCTTGAGACGTTTGCTTTTGTTTTATTTTACGGTTTTTTGTTGTTAGTTAAACTAAAAAAACGCCGCATTGACAATGACGCATTTTGTACAAATTTGTTAAAGCAAATAATAGGCATTTGTCTAGTCACAAATGAAAAAGTAGAACAACGTATTTCAAATATGGCTCGAGCCTCAAAGCACACTCACATAACATAATATAAACCCAAAAAAAAAAAAAACCAGTACAAAAATGAAGAGGAATTCGCTGTGGCATGACATCATAACGATCATAAACGAATCGAGGCAGCAGCATAAGCACTTGAGAAAAAAAAAACAGGCAAAAAAAATATACATATATAAAGAAATACTCGTCGTCTGTCCGAAGAAGAAGTGCCTGCACATAATGGCACTCAAATAAAACAATTAAGGCCCACATAAGCACGTCAAGAGAGACGAGAGAGACGATGAAATCATTTGCAGGATATACGATATACGATACACGCCAGGGATGCCAATTTAGCTAGTTAATTGTTAGTTTAAAATCATAAAGTTTAACATAAATGGTTAACAGAAATGCAATCTTAAGTTTTAACCAAAAAAAAAAGGATGGAATACAGAATTTGGGCAAAAGTTTTTCCAAGCAAATAAATTGTGATTCCTAAACGAATATTTTACTTAAATTAAGTATTGCTCTTGTAGTGTTCCATTAAGGTACTCAGTCATTGCCATTTAATACTTTAATGCCTAATTTTACATTTTCTAAATTTATATATTTAAGCTAGTAAAAAAAATAATATTTATAATATAATATAATCAACAAGAACACAATTTAGTAAAAAAATTTTCTTCTATGCAAATAATTTGACAGAAGTATCTGAGATAAATAATCTAGATGAAGAATCCCATTATCTTTTTTATAAATCACATGTAAATTTTAACAAAATCTTCTGACATTAGTTCAAGATTCATTTGGCCCTTAATTATTATATTAAAGAACATTTTTTTCTAAAATATAAATACAGTTTTAATTACTATTTCTACTAAGCCACTTCTATTCATTTTATAAATAAGTTAGCTAAAAACTTTTTGCACAACACTGACGTACAACAAGATCCATAAAGATGCCCCAAAAGATTGCCAACAATTTTTGTATGGGGGCTTTAAGGCTCGTGCAAGTCGCATGCCAAAAATGAGGGGCTCCTACAAAAATTAAGAATCACAACAAAAGAAAACAAAAATCTTTAAGCAAAATAAACAGCAGCTTGGCATTTTTGGCATTGAACCCTCCGGCTACAAAATGACCAAAAAAATATAAAAAAAAAAAAATAAGAGCGAAATGAAATCAAAATAAATCTCAATAAAAATGCGTGCTCGGAACTGCTTTTGGAGACGCTGATCGAGACGGTTTGTCTGCCAGCGGCAAAACGATGATATATAAATAAAATGCACGATTTTTCTATAGACACTTCACAAAACAACAGCAACAACAACAACAAAACGAGCATAAAAAAGAAAATGGGCAATGATATTTTGATTACTTTGTATTTTATATTGTTGCCGACTCATTTATGCACTAACTTAAATAATTTTTATTGGTTTTACTTAGGGAATGTAATTTGTATTAAATAAGTTTCCTTTAAGCCTTTTTTATATGTGACTTTCAGCTAAAATCTATAACATTTTCAGTATGTTAAACAATTAAAGGGCATATTTTTAACTCTTTGAAGTCACTGACTAAACTCAGCTTCTTTTAGCTCTGTAGAAAAGACCATATAATTTATTTTCTACAAATCTTTAAGCTGTAAGGTTTACAGTCTCTTTGTTGAGTTTTTATAGTGAGTTTTTCTGCAGAACTATTTTATTTATCAAAACAATAAGAAAGCACAACTCCTTTAATTGAACTTTGGAAAATGTTGAATAGTTTACAATAATTTTCTCAAGAAAACTTTTCAGACAGAGCATTTAATGCACAGACCTTCAGTTAGTTACTATGCCCGAAAGTAAAGTGTGCATAGGGCATGCGAAAACAAAAAACTTAGACAACGAACTCAGGTAGCAGCTGGTGAGTTCAAGTGAAATGCTTCACTTGAGGCATTCATACTCAACCGGTGTCATCGTGGTAATTCCATAGACTATAGCCATGCCAGGCAAATGTAAATTATGTCAGCACAGGCAAGAAGAAGCTAAGGAAGTTTCCACTCCCAGCTTTCAAAAAAAATACAACTCCCAACATAAATACATATGTATGTATATAGCATGGCCTTGTGACGCATTTGAGATATTGGTTATTCCAATGTAGATTCTTATGAAACAACTACAAATACTATATATAATCTTATCAATAGTAGGTGGGAGTGTGCGCCATGTTTGCACCCATAAAATAAAAACGCATTGTCTAAACGCTTTTTTTAATCTTTTGTTGTTGTTGTTGTTTAAATATTTAAACAATTCATAAGGCGACAAAGTTCAATTCGGGCTAAAGTACAAAAGGGCGTGCAATTGGGCAACTTGGTTTTAGTAGCTCAAGTGCAAGTGTCAAGTGTAGTGCGTACGTAATACATCTATACTAAGGATATTAACGGATATACTATATAGACTATATAACTATCGTGACTTGCACGGTCTTGCACCAGTTTCAACTGGGAATACACAGTTTATTGCCCGTAAACGAAATATCCGCAACAAGTTGGTAATTTTTTTATTGATTAGCACTTTGGAATTGGACTCTCTAAGTGAGTGTTTGTGCGAGTGTGTGAGTGTGTGTCGGCATGAGTATTCAAATATATTCATCAACATCAACAAACAGATTTATAGTATTCCCCAAAGTACACGACTCGATTGTCAAATATTTAATTTCAATATTAACATTTTATGAACAAATGAAACAAATTGTGCTCGATACAAAAATACCTTAAACCATAACTACCGAAAATAAAAATAAAACGGCAACAAAATTAATTGCATAATTATAATGAAAGCGCAAAATGCATGAAAATTGCGTGAGCTGCATAAATTCTCAACGCAAAATGTGCAATAAATAAGTTTATTGAAAGTTTTAAAATTTACATAAAATAACAGTAGAGTTAAAGGGAGTGAGAGTGAGAGAGAGAAGGAGAGAGAAAAGTAAACAACAAAATGAATAGAGCATGAAATATCAGTAAATTTTGTTATATAAGTTCGAAAACGGCTCGAAAAGCAAAAAAGAACAATAATTTCTTTATTTTGTTGGAGATGACGAATTTTTTTTACTCTTTACTACTTTATAGATACTTCAGATAACTAAGGAATATAGAAAATCTAATTAATTTGCTCAGTAAACAGATACTTAAGTAAGTTCTAAGGACGAATAGGGTCAGTTTATAATAAATATATTCCACATAATAAAACATGTTTAAACTCTCTACAACTCTCGAATTTTGTGTGTTTATTATGTGATTATTCTTAAATTAATCACACAAATTTGCACAAAAACAGAAGCTCTTCAGTCGGTTTGTAAACCAAGCTTTAAACTTAAGTTTGCAATTATTAATTCAACGAACCACAATTCCAAAGCCAAAAACTCTCGGCTGAGTCGCATTTGAGGAAGCGCCAAGCAAACGCACGTAGGTCATAACACACACGATTTTTATATGGAAGAGACAATTTGGTCAGCAAAAACAGATAAAATACAATATAAAATATACATTTTTTTAAACTGCAAATGAAACCGAGACGCATTAGCTTGTTGTTGGCAGTGACAAACTTTATTTAAAGAGCGAAACAAAATATAAGGCTTACCAAGAGCAACAATGATTGACCTAAAGATACTCTAATCCATTTTGTATCAAGAGCTCAGATATGTCACTAAATCCACTTGATATTTAACTGTTATCCATTTGTAAGGCAAGTGTTAAAAGTTAAGTTTTCACTTACTTTAACACTTGTTTGCAGTTTATAATGAAAAATGTTGTATTGCCTATTTTTGTGCTCGTGAAATGTATACAAAAGAATAAAAATAACTCGCGCTTGACTTTTAAACAACAAAACATTGATTAAACCTTGAGACGCCCACACAACAAATTAAATGCAATTTAAATTGCAGCAGCGAAATGCTGAGGAAAGAAAGAAAACCAAACCGAAAAGAACACATAATTCGATTAGTCTGCTAACTTGAATAAACTTTCAATTTGGCTTTTGTCAAGCAGTTCCGCAATGTATTTAAATTACCATTTAGTTTGTTTTCTTTTGTTGTTTTTCTTTTATATTTTTATTGATAGGCTAATCGATGGCATCGGGCATGTTTATGAGTTTTATGACGTTCGTCAGACCAGATCGCAGCAGAGCAACAATATTAAATTCGCAACACGCTCCGTTTTTTGAGGGTTTTGGGTAGACGAACTTCCTGTTATATAGTGTAGTATAGTGAGAGGAGAAGTGTGAGAGACCTCAGTTTGCCTTGCATATGATTTCGGCATGAATTTTGATTATACCAGTTGAGCATTATTTATGTAGTTTTAGTTTTTATTATTGTTTGGCTCACTGCAATAAAACTAACTTATAAAAAAGAGGCCAACGGGCAAAGAACTTAAAAAAAAGCTATATAAATTAGGCAAATTGGTGCAGTAAACTTGGTTTAGGAGTAGGAGAGGGAGTTGGAGAAGTAGTTGAAATAGTAGCAGTAGTAGTAGTAGTAGTAGTAGTAGTCGTAGTAGTAGTAGTCGTAGTAGTAGTAGTAGTAGTAGTAGAAGTAGTAGTAGTAGAAGTAGTAATAGTATTAATAGTAGTACTAGTAATAGCAGTAGTAGTAGAAATAGTAGTAGTAGTAGTAGTAGTAGTAGTAGTAGTAGTAGTAGTAGTAGTAGTAGTAGTAGTAGTAGTAGTAGTAGTAGTAGTAGTAGTAGTAGTAGTAGTAGTAGTAGTAAAAGGAATAGTAGTAGTAGTACTAGTAGTAGTAGTAGTAATAGTAGTAGTAGTAGTAATAGTATTATTAGTTGTAGTAGTAGTAGTAATAGTAGTAGTAGTAGTAATAGTATTATTAGTTGTAGTAGTAGTAGAAGTAATGGTAGTAGTAGTAGTAGAAATAATAGTAGTAGCAGTAGTAGTAGCAGTAGTAGTAGTAATAGTGATAGTAGTAGCAGTAGTAGTAGTAGTAGAAATAGTAGTAGTAGTAGTAGTAGTAGTAGTAGTAGTAGTAGTAGTAGTAGTAGCAGTAGTAGTTGTAGTAATAATAGTAGTAGTAGTAATTTAGATATCATGAAATAAAAGATATATTCAACACTCTTGTAAACTGATACAATTCAGAGAAAAACCACAAAAAAAAAGTTCTTAAACTGCTTTGGCGTTATAAAATCTATGCAAAATTCAAGTTAAATAACTAAATAGAAGCCGAAACACATGGCGCCTAAAGTATTTCGCTTGTTTTTTTTTTTTTTTTGGGGGACAGCACGTTGTCAGTTTTATCAGCAGCACGCTCTTAAGATTCCAACTAAACAGAGCGAACAGAGTAAATGACGACGTCGACGTTGGCGTCAACAACAGCTGCGTCAGCGTTAGCGGCGACCGAGAGCAGAGCTGCTGCTGCTGCCGCTGCTGCTGTTGCGTTTGAAGTTGAGTCAAGCTAAAAATATTGAGCTGAACTGAGAGTTTTTTTTCTTCGGTCGGACGGTCGGTTGGTCGGGTGATTTGATGGTTGGTCGCGGTTTCTGTATTTTGCTTTCAGTTTCATTTGAGACGTTGACGCGATCGCAAGTGTTGAACACACCAAAAAACCAACAACATAGCACGCTGCTTTGAAACAAAAACACACACACACAAACAACAATAACATTTAAACGGGTTAATCAATAAAAAATACAAACAACAAGTTGGTAAAAATACGAAAAACGAACTGCACAAAGTGCAAGTGATTAAAATTGTGTGTTGTTGTTGCTGTTGTGTCTGCTGCTGTTGCTTGTTGTGCTTTGCATAAAATTGTCGATTTATAAACAATGCAAAGAAGTGCGCAAAAAGCATAAATAAAATAAAAAAAAGTGCAATCGTTTTCCAATAAAAACACAACGTTTATAAAAATACAAAAAATCACAAAAAAGTCCGGCCGCTAAAAACAAGTTCGTTGCCTAAGTCATTTGTTTGCCAGTTCGTACGAGCCAACCAACCAACTATCTACATACTACTATAAACATACTTTCAAAACACAAAACACAACAACAAAAAAAAACTTAATTATTTATAATACTCGCTATTTATTGCTAATATATGCAATATATTGTACAATCAACGTTCCGTTCGCCACGTAAACAAGAAGTCGCATAAGAAGCTGAGCAAAATCTAAGGCAAGTGGTATAGGAAAGACGCAAAGACAGACAGACACACAGACAGTGAGAGAGGGCGATAGAAAAATAAAAATATATAAATAAAATCAAAGAATTTGTTTGTTGCTGTGCTTTCAAAATGCTAAATGTCAATTCAGAAATACTACAAAAAATATTCAACAAAATATAAATTCTACTTAATACAAAATATAAATCAAAAGCAGCTAAATAATATAAACAAAATGAAGCAACCCCATAAATTCAATGCAAATAAATCATTTACCAAAAATTTGCTGCCATTTTCAATGTCAAGCAAATAACAACAACAACAACAATAATAAACAAAGTCAACGGCGCGTGGGTTTAATCTGAAGGGTCTCTCTCTGGAGAAAAACAAACAACAACTGAGACAATTTGAGTGCATTTTTAATGGCAAATTGCATTTGGTTTGTGTTTGCATTTTAAATGAACGCAATTTTCATACATTTAACACAAGTGAACGAACTGCAAATGCCCTGCAAATTGCCTATAATTGCTTAAAATAGTTAAGTGCTTACTTAGGTGCTTAACTAGCAAATGAGCTGTTTACGTTTAACTCTTAAATACTCTGTAAAAACTATTTAAAGTTGAAATAGTTCTAGGAAATTTACTGAATTTGACAAAAATATATATTTTAAAAATATTTCAAAGTTGTGTTAGGCTTAATAGGGTATGCAAAAAAAAATAAACAAAAGCGCGCAAAACGCAATTTGAATTTATAATTTTTGCAATTATTTTTCATTAATTTAACGTGCTATAAAAAACAAAAACGCCAGACAAGTGATATAAAAAATCATAGCGCATATCTCGCAAATGCTTACGCGCTGTGTGAATTATTTAGTGTTCAGCCTCCCCACTCTCCCACTCCCACTGCAAAGCTCCCCCGCCAAGTTAGAAGTCAGTGTTGAACGATTTTTAAGCGGCTAAAATAGCTAGTTTGTTAAAAACAGTTGCCAGTTAATTATAAAAAAATATATATCTAGTTTTAAACACTTGAAGCCTCAAAATTCCAAGTTTAAGCATTTAAGAAATGCGTAAAATAAATTATTTAATACGAAATTAATACACATTTGCTTGGACTATTTAATTAGTAAATTTATATTGATTTTAAAATCTTTTTAAAATATTTATGTTGGTATATAAAGCACACATCTATTTATTTCACAAATTTTAACTAGCTTATGGCATTTCTTAGCTATAAATAAGCTATAGCTGCAACACTTTTAGCCACTTTAATAATTGCAAATCGCAGCGCGTTTCTAATTTGTTTATAGAATTTCAAATATATCAGCTGCCGTTTTTTTTTCTCTCTCTGATTGATGAAGTAACATACACACAAGTCTCTAATTCCCCTCTCAACTCTCTGACTGCGTTTTGATTTTTTTTTTGTTTTTAATTAAAAAATAAATTGCCTATAAAGAATAATAAACAATTTAACAAATTACTGAGTGTAGCCAACACATTTGAGGCTTCAGTTTGTATCAGTTTTGTTTTCTGTTTCTGTGTACTCGCAGAATTAACAATCTCACGTCAGTTTTGAAACATTGAAAAGTGATAGATTGAGTTCTCTGATTGATGTCAGAGTCAGTGAGTTAAGTTAAGAGATCTTGGATGATGATCTTTTCTGTTATTGTAGCTGTTGTTGTTCGGCGATGAGGCACGTTCATTTTACAATTATGAAAAGATTCCAAGAGCCGCTCTGTTGATATTTGGCCTTTACTTAATTGCACGTAAGCATATTTGAAAGTTATGCCATTCATTGAGATTTTAATTCATTTCAGACTTGAGATAACTTTATAAGTATTTAGTTGAATTAAAGAATGGAATTGTGGAAAATCTTATCTAAATTATGTGTATTTCTACCCACTATTGAGTGAAGTTTAGTGAAGTTATCTAATCGTAAGAAGTTTTTATCTTGATACAGATAAAGTATCTCGAATATTTATGCATTTTTCTTCAAATTCCAGAGCATACTCATGTTTAAAATCTGTAGATTTTTATACGCAATCCATTATTAATTTTATATATAGATCATTAGTTACTAAGACAACAGAAATGTATTGAAAAGCTATTGATATTAACTCTTCTCATTATTATTTTTGTCATAAATTAGTAAAGCTGTTAATTGTAGGAAATTCCAAGAAAAATTTACTTTTCTTTACGTACAGAAAAAAAAAACGATTAGAAAGGCGCAATTTTCTTATATAAGCAACAACTATTAGACAGTATTGTAAATATAATTATATTAATAATTACTTTGTTGCCATTTAAAATTGTTTACAAGTGTCAAAATAAGCTGCTCGATGTATAATTAGCAAATATAAATAACGATTTATTAGAAAATATCGATTAATATATACATATTTCAATAAATATTAGCAAATCTATGGAGTTACTTCTTCAAGCGGATAGATTGAACTTACATAGATTATAGTACGAGAATTACGTGCTTCCACTTTTGCTGCACTTTACTGAATGAATATAATGAACATTCGATAATATCGATAAACGATAAATGAACACACACGTACGTGTCAATTGAAAGCGGAACTGCATTTCTCTTGCAGCCACACCGTGTTGGCATCTTAACTAGTTTATAGCTAAATACTGTAGTTCTATAATTCGATATGTTTTTCTTAAATATTTTATGAAACCCCTACAACACTGCTTAAATTCCGCTCTCTAAAAGAATTTCAAACACTTAATCGATTCAATTCTCTAGCTTAAAGCCAAGAATTTGATGTCATGGCTGATTCTGCTCTAAATCACGATCTTCTTCTTCTCTCTCTGATCTGCGCTGCTCTGCTCTGCTGTCTTTAATCTTCTGTCGAACCGGCTACACGATATGAGCATTGACCTTGCAACGCCTCCGAAAAAAAAAAAACAAAATACAATGTATAAATCAATTTTTTTTTTAATTTAAAAAAAAAAACAACAAATAAAAGCGAAGAAATGAAAAGGCGAAAAACGAACGCAGAATATTTTAAGTTAATTTATTTCCACATGTAGCCAGTGTTGTTGTTGTTGTTATTTTTGTTGTTGTCATTTACGCATACGCTGTACAACAACAAAATTTACAGCGGCTCAACATTTTGTTTCTGTTTTCGTTGTGGATTTATATATTAAACATTTTAAATTTTATGGCTTTTTGCATATCGTTAATTAATAGAAGCAGTTGACCACGTTGTTGCACACACACATCACGAGACAATAAACAACAACAACAACAACAATAACAAATACAAAAAATACAACAAAATGAAGAGCCAAGAAATCAATCATTCAAATTGATTTGTTGCTAATTTGTTATTCAAACAAGATTCAAACTCGAGTCAAATCAATAAACGCAAAATGCATTCAAAAAATAACAAAACAAAAACCAAATAAATATATATACATGTGTGTGTTTGCGTGACGCGTAATCCAAGTGTTAATTGCATTTAGTTAATTAAATGTTAAAAGTTGAGCAAATTGAGCGAAACAACATTGGCAGCAATGCGAAGGCAACAAAGAAAAACGTCAAGTAAAATTAACAAGACGAGCAGAAACGACTAGCAAATACCATAGAAAAAGGGTTGATAAGTCTAAGACTACAGTCTAGTTAAAAGTAAACTAAAGTAGCATTCGGTTAAATATAGCTCAAAAGATCTACTAATTGTTAAAACTAAATAAACAGCGTCAGTGTTTTAACTTTACATAATTCTACACACTTCAATGCCTACAGGGTATTTAGAAAATAAAAATCATATTAAGCTGACAGCTTTAATCAAACGCAGTCATCAGTTTTACTTAGTTATTATAACTAACCATGGCATCTACTATATAAAATCTTTATAAAGCAGTGGTTTGTGCGTCTCATGCTTTGCTCATTTACTCTAATGTCAACGGCTTCAAAGCTGTTGTCGCTCATCGTTTTCCTCAGCTGCAGCAGGTTTCGATTAAAGCACACAAATAAAAAACTAATAAAAGATAATACTCAATATATATATATTAAAAAAAAAAAAAAACTGCCGAAAACCTTGACCATATCTACGTTTGTTTTTATTTTTTCTATCTACAAACCAAACGCGCTACTCGTTTTATTATGCACAGTTTCGATTGCTTTACCAAAATAATTCAAGTCTTTTGCCAAGAAAACTTTTCACTCAACAATTGTCTTTATTTTTAGCAACAAACAGCATTTTATATATTTATTTTTTTTTGCATTTTTTATTTACATATTTTTGTTCGCTTTTCGTCGTGTTTATGAACATGACTTTTGTTAAAACTGCGAGTTGCAGTTCATCAAGTTTCACGCGTGGTAAGCGCTTTTTTCCCACATAATTAGCTCAGCTCAAATGCTATCTAAGCGCATACCCTGTAATTTGATGCAAATATAAAGAGAGCTAAATTTTGTCTTACCTAAATGTATCTAATGATAGCTCGCCTTTTTGCCATTAGGTTTTAAATTTAAAAATTCACTGAAAGTTCCCCCGTTTAAATAATTTGTTGGAGATAAAGTTTCTCTGACAAACACGTGACAAAAATTCCCACCATTTGTTAAACAAAAATGTATATTAATTGTCTATCATTATGCGAAATCATTAGGTTTTGTGCTGTACTCTTTTAGAACTTTTTCTTTCACTTTTGTTAGTGGAATTTCCAAATTTTTTAAATTCTTTAAAGTTAGCATAATAATTACGTTAATTGTCTTTAAACCATATTTTGTTATTTGCAGTAGAACTGCAGCTATTTTCGAGCTGAATAGCATTTTATGCTCTATTTGACCCCTTTAAGAGTTCTACAGTTTATTTTTAAAATTTTTAAAAAATTTCAATATTTTCCAAATTTTTTGACATTTTTTTTTTAAATAAAAAAGATTTTCCTTTTTAACTTTTCTATCCAAAAACTATTCTAATCGGTTAGAAATTTTGTGTAGATTAAAAATATATATACTTTATGGGGTCGAATTCTAAGATTTCAAAGATTTCAATTCATATAATTGGCTAAAAATTTTAAAAATTACATTTTTTAATACTATAATTTTTGAAACTTTACAAAGAACCAAAAACTAAATTGTATAGGCAAAATAGCAGAGAATAATCAAATGATTGGTAGACACACATTTCACTTTTTGCGACGCATTGCGAAAGTGTTGAAGCAACTTATGAAAATAACGGCAATTTGAGCGTAATAATAGCAACAAAACTTAATGAATAATAATCATAATAATAATAATAATAACAATAACAACACAATAATTATAATAATAGCTGATAATTGCGTCAACCCAAAAGAGATTCAATCAATCAAAAAACGCTTATTGGGTTTGCTTTCAAAAACCAAAAAAAAAAGGAACTAAAGAAAAAACATTGTTTGATTAATTGTTAAAAAATTATTTATAAATTTTTGCAGATTCATTGGAGTGAGCGAGAGAGACAGAAACGGCTTTAAATATAAAAACACAGTCCAAAATTCCAATGATACTACGAAGGAGTTTTTGGCTGCTTGGACTATTGCTGCTGCTGCAGCTGCAGTTGCAGGCGGAGGCCAAGGATGAGGATTATAGTGGCGGTGGTGATGCAGGATCAGGAGCAATTGATAATGGTGATGATATCTATGAATCGGCACAGCAAGAAATCGATCGTGGAGAGCAACACAATAGCCTCGAGACTGAATACGATGACAATACATCGCTGAATCCAAACAATCAAACCGATAATGCGGTGGAGCAGCAGGAGAGCACCACCAAAGTCCCAGCACCAGCAATGACAACCGAAGCACCAACGATTCCCGTCACCGAACACGATGAGAATACAGCCGCTGAGGTAATGGAGGATGCAGCCACACAGCGACAGGAGAGCAAAGTGCAGAAACCCGTTAAGCATTCCCAGGAATACTACTACGAGGAGCTGCAGGATGAGGAGCAGGTGGATCAAACACACAAAGAACCGCAGGAGGAGATTGGCGTAGGAACAACCACAACGGTACCCGATTATGTGCGCAAAGCCAAAGCAGAAAGATATCCACAAACACCACAGCAACACGAGTATGCTCAAGAGGAGCAGCAAATGCCATCGGCGGAACAGCAGCCGGCACAGGAGCAGCAGCAGCAGCCAGTGGTGGAGGAGGAGGAGCAGGAGATCATCTACCATGATGAGCCGGCACAGCCACAGGCACATGTTCAACAGCTGCCCACGCCACACAAAGCGAAACCCTTCAAGGTCAACTCGGAGGACTACTACTACGATGATCAAGAAGATGAAACTATCGAACATCAGCAGCAGCACCACCAACACCACAAGAAAACCACCGCCACCACAACAACCACAACAACAGAAGCCACATATCCAGTATTGCAATCGCGTTTCGGCGGCTTTGGTAATTGGCCCACACTGTCACCCAATTTATTGGCCACCAATGCACCACCCACACTTACGACATCCACCACAACTACAACCACACCGCTACCGTTGCCGATACCGATAACCACACAAGCAGCACCACGCAAACAATCGAAGCACATACATCTGACCAAACCCGAACTTTTGCCTGCGGATCAGTTGCGTAACTATATCAAGGATGTCTATATACGCATGCCACTGGCGGTAATTGTGGATCCTTCGTCAGCTTCATTGAATCAGGCTAAACGGCTGTATATCGATGCGCTGCAGGACAAGAATATCAATATTAAAATAGTGCTGGTCACACTGAATGCATCGGGTAAGCAGTATGCTTTATTTTATGCCTATCGATAAATCAAAGCATCGATATAATATTAAAAGGCTTTCTTAAGATAGTATTATCGGTTTAGCACGGTAGGCAAAGTACTGGTTACATTGAATGCATAGGGTAAGCAGTGTGCTTTATTTTATGCCTATCGATAAATCATAACATATCGATAAAAAAAACAGTAGACAAAGTTTTCAATTTTATACTAATCAATGTATCAGAATGTATCTAAATTGCATCTAGCTAACATAAGAAAGTTTTTTATATCTTACCAAACACAGAAGCCTTCAAAGACAGTACAAAACTACATGAACGATTAAAAATCGATTTTTTTTGTCTAGTGCTGTATCGAAACTTTAATGCCCAATTATGTATATAGTATAATAGGATTCATTGAGGAACAGAAATTGTGCAAAAACTTAACTAATTTAAAAAAAAAATCGATAAAAAATATCGATGAAAGTTTTAAATAATAAAAAAGAGGGCCAAAAGTAATCAGAGAAATTCTTAAAATATCCAGTTAGTCAGTTAATTATATTCAAGCTATTAATAAAATGCTACGCAATCATTTAAATATAAACAACGTAAACAAAATTTATATTTTATATATATATAAAATTTAAATGACTTCAAGTAGCATTCATATAATCAAATTGTTCAAGCTTGAAGCATTCAAGTCATTGTTTAGAAGTGAATGGCTATTAAGCTGTCGAAATATATAAGATAATTAAGATATTTTAAGAGTAGTGTAAAACAGACAGGTTAACGAATGGCAGATGAAAGGTGTTTGAGTAGCGTCCAATAACCAATAACACTATCTCTAAAATCTATAACATTTTAATATTTCTTTCTATTTATTTACAGGTGTGCCTTCAGCATTTAGCTTTAACAACACACGCGAGTTCATTGCGGGTCTGAACAGCACCAAGGAGCACGAGGGCGGCAATGCCTTTGTGGGCGTGTTACAGGCCGCCGAACTAGTGCCTTATGATAGTGCCATTTTCATTTCAACGGCGGTGGTGCCACCGCATACCGAAATTGTACAGGATGCGGCCATAACGTTGCTCAAGAAGCGCATACGCGTGAGTTTAAACAGAGAAAGAGATAGAGATGGAGAGATAGCACTTTGAAGCTTTTGCTTTTTACAAGCTTAACTAATTGTACACTATGTTTGTCTCTTTTTGTTTTCCATTTCGTTTTTGCAGTTGTTTATGCTGTGGTACGGTGATCGCTCAGCCAGCGAGAATGAAACCGAGGAGGCTGTGGGCGGCATACTGGGTGAGGTGGCCATACGATCTGGCGGTGAAATCATACACATTGTGAGCACCGAGCATGGACAGCACATAACGGGCAATACGGTAAAAGACGAAAACCATAACGAACTTTAAAACGTGCAATAGAAAGAAATTTAAGCTTCCGATGAGTCGCAGATTAAATGCACTGCGTAGGGAACTTTTTGAAGGAATAGCATACGGCATCAGTACCCGTTAGTAGATAATACGAAATATAGAAGCTGATTGAAATATTTCTAAAATTATTAAATTATCGATATATCGATCGACATACACAAATTCATGTTAAAGAAAACGCTTTAAATCTAAAGCTTGTTTTTTTATCAAGTCAGTTTTTCCTAAAATATTGAAAAATCGATTTTAGTTCGATATATATCGATACAAACAATATATTGATATACACAAATTCATGTTAAAGAAAACGTTTTAAATCTAAAGCTTACTCTCCAAGTCGATTTCTCCTAAAATATCGATAAATCGATTTTAATTCGATATATATCTATACATAAAAATCTACGTTTAAAAAATTATTTTCATGTCAACAATAATCCTATTCTAAAGCTTAGTCAGTGATGTTAAAACATCGAGTAATCTATTTTTCCAGCATTATATCGATATATACAAATCGATATAAAAGAAATTAAGTCTGCACTTATTTAGCTTACACACTTTGTGCCCAAACTTAAATACCCCTTTTCATAGTAAGAGTATATTTAAACCAACAACAAACGTAATTAGTGTAATTAAAAGGCTGATGGAGCTCAGTTGAGCTCAACCAGATATTTTAGTCTGCTCTCCTAAGTGTTGAAATTGAAAGTGGCGACAACAGCAACAACAGCAAGACAGCAACAACAAGAGCAACAACAACAACAATGTGTTGCCCAAGCAGCCAAGTGAGACGCAAATATGAGCTTGGATTACCTTACGGACAGGTGCTCAAGAGCACGACGCGATTTGTTGTTGATGATGTTGCATCTTTGTGCCAAAACTAGGTTATGGAAAGAAAAGTGAAGGGCAAATTTGTTTATAGAAAGGAAACTACAAATTCCAAGCTAAAAAACTAGCTAGTAAGCAAGTGTTTAAAATTTATATACAATAAATTCTTTCAATTGCAGTTAACGCTCGTCTCGGATGAGTATCAGGGATCACAGGAATTGGATTTACCGGTGGATACAACGCTATCCAGTTTACATGTTCGCATCGATGCCAATATGCGGCGTGCCACACTGGCAACACCCAATGGTGGTTAGTTCAACAGTTAACCCCTCCCCCCACTCCACACAGCTAATTCACTCCATAAGTACACTAACTAACAATTAGTATGAAGAAATTAGCCAGAAAGCAAAAGAGCAGGTTTCTATACATTCTACATGGCTTGCAGTGTTGTAAAGCTTCATACGACATGAACTTTAGTGTTGTATAAAATTTCAGCGTATGTAATCTATGCTTCAATGGCAACCAGTGTTGTATAAGTTCAGCGTGTACGGGTTTCAACCATATAAAAGGGATCTTCAATGTTTAGTTTAGCAACTAGAATTAAGTCGTATTTGTTGTAGCTAACTTTATACTTAAAAATACTTGTATGTTAATTTAACTCATTCACGTCCTTTCTCCCCCAACTTCTTTTTCTAAATCTATCTACTAAAGCCAGTGTTGTAAAATGTCTCAAGAGTCAACTGTACTTATTTATATGTATGTGCTTAGCTTGTAAGTTCTTTTTCCAACTAACAATCAGTGTTGTCAGCAACACTGCTAACAACTCCATATTTCCCCCGACTTTCTTTTATGTACATAGCCAAAAACAATGAGAATTATGAGAAAAGAACAGGGAAACTTTTCTCTACGCTTTTCTTAACAAAAACCACTAAACTAATGCTCAAAAAAACCTAACATTTAACTTGTAGTACAAAATATATAGAGAAAAACAAAAATTCTTCAAATAAACTATGCCTAAAAATCTATGTTTATGTATGTTTTACACACACACAATAAAAGTAATAAATGTTTAGCTTTAAGGGTCTACAAATAAAAACAAAAAAACAAAATCAACAACCAAATGGCAAATAACAAACAACTTTTTTTAAAATATAAAGAAATTTCCCAGCACATTAGCATAACACGATCTCTTGCACCAATTTGTTCCTTTGTGTTTTTTGTATTTGTCCTGCACGTAAGTATTTTAAAATTATTTTTTATATATTTTTAACACAGCTTTCGTTGCCACTGTACAAAAATGTTAACTGCTTTCTAACCTTTGAGATACATCAATATTTATTCGCTAATTGCTATCAAATCGGTCGATTTCTTGCATTAATCATACTGCTAAACGGTTAGTAAGTAGCACCACGTAGTCGTTGTGTTCAAAGTTCATCGGCAAATGTGCATAAAAATAGATTAAATGCCTAGACAATTTGTAATTATGACTCAAGATTTTGTAGAACAGTCTACAGTCTACATTTACGATTGAGTTTCCATCATAATAGTGTTGGCAGACAACAGATTACTACATCTAGCTATAAATAAGCTAAATTGGCAACACTGCAAAGCTCAACAGACAGCTCAGCTGAGTTACCGCTGTGAATGGCAGCTTATCGCGAATGCTTTTCGTTAAACATGTTTACATAGCAACGTTATTACTTTCGTTTGGCATACTTATATTGTACAATATATAAAGTGATTTTTTTTTTGTGAAATGTGAATCAACAGACTTAAATAACAATTGCACTAATTGCAATTTACAAACATACACTGCACAACAAAACACAACGAAAGGCTGGCGGATGTAAACGACAGAGACAGAGTAAAAGAGAGCGCAAGCAAACTTAACGAAAGCGCAAACTCCTGCTCTTCCACACGCACTCTCACTCACGCACACAGCTAAAGCTTCTTTTACCGCTTTTTGTGCTACAAATCAATTGAAGTAACTGTAACTGTTTTGCCTGCCACAACACTGAAAATATTGTAACGCGCAATTGACAAAATCTACTGAAGTGTAAAATGAATCACAGCGAAATACACAGCAATGCCTATGTGGCAAAATAATTGTTTTATAATAATTGCACAGACTATACACAAATATTTTTAGTAATATATACAACAGCATACATACACATAATTTATTCATTGCCATGGTCAAGTGTAAAAAGTGGTTTATTTGACTAAATATTATATTTTAACAGCTGTCAATCGTTTGTCTGTAGGTACACTTAACGCGTCTTGAGTAACACAGCAATTAGTTAAATATTTTGCTTTTCTTTAACAACGAAAAACTATTGTCAAGTATTATTTTGTTTGCAGCAATGTTTTTCGCTCTCACAACAACACACATCAACAACACAACTGCACAGCTGATCGCACGCAGCGTTGCCAGCTTTTGCGCACTGTTGCTTTACTATTTATTAAATTTTTTTTATATATTTATGTTATTTATAAAACACTTTAACACAAATGGTTACTGCATTACAGCGTATTTCTAAACAGCTCAATTAAGTTGCTCACCTAAACAAATTTTGCTGCTATCTATATATGCTGTGCGGCTATCTGGCAACGCTGTGCAAACAAACAGCTGTGCTTGCGCTGCACTGTGAATGGCAAAAACGCACCTGTTAACTTGTTTATTTCCCATTTAGACATCAATTTAAAGAAACTGGTCAAATTCAAGTCAACAACAAACGATACACGTATTGCCAACAATGAAGAACTAGACGCCTACGTACCACTCAATAAGCTGCGCAAAGCCACAACACTCAAACTGCAACTGGCACCCGAATCGAACAGCAATGTTTACAATGTTTTTGTACGCGCCGAACGCAAAGCTGATGTTTTCCTGGGTAAGCTAAACTTATAATTGGCATTTTTTTAATACTTTTAAGATGCGTTGTTTGAACAATAAGAACAATAACAACAGCAACAACAACAAAGCTTTACTGGTGTACTGAAGAGCGCTGATAAGAGCACGACGCTTGTTGCTTGATAACCGTAACAACCTTGAGCAACCGGCAAATTGAACAGCAGCAGCAGCAGTGCTGTGCGTTTAGCTATTTTAAGGAAACATGAAATAGCGCTGCAAATTGTTTGAGAAATGTTTTATTAAGGGGGTGTTCTGTGCTAGGAAGACAAATTTTGCTTATAATTTTGAGTTGTAATCACAAAAAATTGAAGCTTTTTTAATATAAGCAAAAATTAAAGTGAATGGATTGAAAAAAAAGTTTTTTAGTCTATTAATCTGGCTTTTAATTAGCTAAGTGCTCGCCAACGAACAACGTAACGATTGTTGACGCCACACAGAGCACAATAACATTGAGGCAACAACAAACACGTGTTCCACTACTGGGAATACAAATATTTATTTCTGACGTTTAATCAATTTTAATCAATTTTCAGGTGATATCATCAAACGCATCGACAGCTACTATGCACAAAGCGAACAAAGTGAACCCAGAATCGGCTCGCCGGCGAAATTAAAGTTCCCAGAATCACGTGAAAAACTCGAAAATGACAACGATTCGCCCAAGAGTGAAGTGGAAACATTTTCCGAAACGGAAGTGATTAAACCGCCAATTGGTACGAGTTTGAATCAAACACAGTTTGCGGCTGCAACCGGAGAACCGCAACGTGCCACACTTAACGCGATGCTGCTGCAACGCTGCGGCACTAAAATTGAACTGAACACACAATCTCAGCTACAGATTACGCCCGGACAAATATCCACGCTCATTTTCGAGGTGACAAATATGCGGGCGGAGCGTGTCTATCAAACGGTTCAAGTGACAGACGAGCGACGGTTTTTGGTACAGTTGACACCAACGAGGTAAGTCCTTAAATAGCTTAATCGATTGATTAATCGATTAATCGATTATCTTAATTCGCAGTTGTAAATTCCTAACTATAAATAAATTCCATATAATAATCTTTTGTTTTTCTTCCCCACTCTAGTTTCAATTTGGGCGCACGAGAAACGGCCACTGTGCGTCTAACGGTACTAGCGCCCACTGGTACAGCAGCGGGCACAAGCGATAGAATCACCTTCAATAGCTATGGACGTGAAACGGCCACAATGGCATTGAGCTTAAAAGTCATGTCCAGCTTTGATGCGCAGGTGAGTCGGCGTTAAAGTCTGCATGTGTGGCATGCCACAAATAACTTTTTAATGCCACATTTTTAGGACACAACTGGTCCCAACTTATCCTGGGAGTTTGGCAATCGCTGTGATTATGCCTTCAATGAAGGACAAAATTGTGGTGATCGTTTCTGGACTTTGGACATAACAGCACAGGATTGGCAGACGGGAATGCTGCGTTTGCAGACCACACCGCCAGATGGTTTGTTCTACCGGAATTACTATACGGCTGGTACAACGGAACCGTTGAAGGCCACCTACATGGCTTCGTGCTGTGAGCCCAAGGTGGCCATTACGGCCTTTGATGCGGTGGGCAATCAACGTAGCATCAATATCGATGTAAGGGATGTGGTCTTAACAGAGGCAGCCATTGCAGCTATATGTTTGGGAGCGATTCTTTTGTTGCTGCTAATAGTGCTCATCATTTGGAGCATTGTGTGGTGTTGCAAGCGTCGCAAGGTGTCACTGGAGTTGCCCACATATCGATCACACTCCACACGCAGCATGGAATAACAGTCTAAATACACGAACTTACATATCATTATTGTGCCCATAATAAAAACGAATAAATACGAACGCCATAGTCTAGAGATTATGTTAATTGAAATTTAACATTGTTTTAAACTGTTAACACCCACAACCAGTGTGCCAGAATAAAATGTCTGTTAGACTTGCCTAAATGCAGCGTCTGTTAAGCTGTTTACAGTGCAGCCGTAAACTGTTAACAGCTTAACAGTCAATATATGTAAGCGCAACAAGTGAATTACAGACAATAACAACAACCCTTCCCCTTGCACCAATTGGCACTACTATACGCTCACTCGCTCTCTCTCTCTCACACTCTCTTTATCACTGTTTAACCCTCTTTTTTTTGGACTTGCTCTCTGACACACTTACCGCGTTGAAGAATGCCAGCGATGAGAGCGTTCGTTGGTGGCGGTGCATGGTGCACCACAGGCGGCGCTGCAGGCAACAGCAGCGGCTTATTGGGAAAATCATCTAAACTGAGACCCGTCACGGATGCGCTTAGCAATGGATTTTTGACAACACGATTTGCAGCTGGATTTGCATTGTTGTTGTTGACGCGCGACGTCGACGTCGACGACGACGACACGTCACCTTTGGAGCGCTCGGACATGTTTACAAACGCGTTTGTGGCAGTTGCAATTGGCGTTCAGTGACAACAAGCCGTGTTGCTTGTTGCGCAATTTACAATTAAAAGTGACAAATGTGTGAATTGTGTGTAAAGTTAAGAAAAAACAACAAGACGGCAGTCAAAAGTTAACTTGCAACGCGCACAGTACCTCGAACCAGGGCTGCAAACGACAAAACACAAAGACAAGTGAGAGAGCAGACTGCGTAAAGTGTGGAGCAAAGTTTTGCGTCAAGCAGCCATGTGAATGGCAATGTTAGCTTTAGCGGTTTAGTGTAATAACTCTGTAGCTTTGCATGCACTGCTTATATTAATAATAAAATATGATTTTATGCTTTAAATATAAATTCCATATGACCCAATGAAGCTTAGCTACATATAAGCTTTTAAATTGTTTTTAATGACAGCTGTTTATGCTACTGTGTGGCAGCTCTGTCAATCCGCTGTTAGTTAACAGCGTGTTTTGTTCTAAAACTGTAAACAGCTGTGCAACTGAAAATCACTCAGTGGAAAGATTTTACTAGATTTTAGTTCAGTTTATAATTATACTTAATTGCATTACACTGCGAAAGTACAGCACGGTAAGTAATAATTAATATAGTTAGATAAATATCGAAATATTTGTCCAATAAAAATATTTTGCACTGCTCAAGGTCATATAGGACTACTGTGCCTGCTAAATGCATAAACAAATTTGAATACACTTTAAACCTTAATCAAATAGCTATAACTGCATATAGTATAAACATAAGCATGTTTCGCTAAATGGAATTTCATTTGCATTTAATTAATCAAAGCTACACCTGTTGCATTATGCATATATAAAAAGCTCTGTAAATTAACAGCATAACAAATGCATTTGTAGTTATGTTAGCTAACATTTTGAAAGGTTAAATTCAATAACATGATGAAATACGTTATTTTTTGAATGACTTGATTAAATTTGATACAAGTTTAACATTGATTTACTACTATTAGCTCTATTAGTGTTTTTATAATACCCTTTGCAAAGGGCATTGAGATAAACACTAAAGTGTTTAAGTGTTTGCCTTATCAACGTGTACTGATAACACGCCCCATTTTCGCACACAGCTTTTTCAATATATATTTAACTTTCAGTAACTCTCACAACACATTCATTGGCAATTCGGTAGCGAGACGATAAATATGGCGACTAAATTAATACGTTGGGGCATCGCATCCGCTGGCAAGATCAGTGAGGATTTCGTTATTGCCTTGGGCACACTGCCAGCCAGTGATCATCGGGTTGTTGCCGTCGCCGCACGTTCCCAGGATCGTGCCCAGCAATTTGCCACCAAACATGAGATTCCCACTGCATATGGCAGTTACGAGGAGCTCGCCAAGAGCAAAGATGTGGGTAAGTAAAAGAGTTAAGTGCAAACTATCGAAACTATCGATAAACTGTACTAAATAATCTGTTATACCCATAACAGATGTGGTCTATATTGGTGTGCTGAATCCGCAGCACTACGAGGTCTCCCTGCTGATGCTGAACCATGGCAAACATGTGCTCTGCGAGAAACCTTTGGCCATGAACCAAAAGCAAGTTCAAGGCATCCTTGCAGCGGCCAAGGCAAACAAACGGTTCTTCATGGAGGCGGTGTGGTCGCGTTTCTTTCCCAGCTATCAGCATGTACGTCAGCTCATCGAGAAGGGAGCGTTGGGTGAGGTCAGGGAAATGGATGTAAACTTTGGCTTCCCACTGGAGAATGTCGAACGTCTGCAGAAACGTGAGCTGGGCGGTGGTGTGGTCTATGATCTGGGCATTTATACCATACAGGCGGCACAGTGGATATTCCAGGAGACACCACAAAAGATTGAATCGCGTGGCACTTTGAATTCCGAGGGCATTGATGATGATGTGAGCGCCACATTGATCTACAGTGGCGGACGCACTGCTCGCATGCGTTTCTCCTCCAAGGAGAAACTGAACAACTTGGCGGTGATCAAGGGCACTAAAGGACAAGTGACGGTAAGTGGGAAGACGATCCTCCTTCTTCCTCCTTCTCCACCTTCATCGATGACTTGCCAGAATTCTAACTCACATCTAGTACAACTGATAAAGCATTGTTCATTGTTCACGTTTCCATTGACTGACCCCAAACGTAGCTGATAAGAAATTCCCAACTGTCTACTACTTCTTATCATAACGAGTATGGAAAAAACTATATATCGATTGCTAGCTTTTGATCAATTACTAAATCGATTATTCAGTGCATTTACGCTTTTAGAAGCTCCAAAACATTCAATTAATCTAATATTTCCCTAAAACAAGACTTAAAAAGTTACTGAGTTGCTATTAAATTTTTCGATAAATGAATTTTTACGATTTGAATCGATTACAAAATCGATTTTTTAGTGCCATAGCTAAATTATGTATTTAATTCAGATTTTTCTCAGTATGCCATTATCTTTCTTCCCTAACGTTAACCACCGGCCTCCACAGCGTTATAGTAATGCATTTATCGATGTAAATATTTTCGATAAACGCATTTAGAAGCTTTAATACATTCAATTAATCATATGTTTCCATATAACATGACTTGCAATGTTAATGTATTGTTATCGAATTTATCGATATATGCAATTTTTCGATTATAATCAATTACAAAGTCGATTTTTCAGTGCCATAGTTAAATTATGTAATTGATACTGATTTTGCTCAGTATGCCATTATCTTTCTTGCCTAACGTTAACTACCAGCCTGCACAGCGTTATACTAATGCACTTATCGATGTAAATATTTTCGATAAATGCATTTAGAAGCTTTAAGTTGATTTGCAATGTAGACTTATAATACTACACTATAATTTGATATAAAACATTCAATTAATCATTCATTTACATACCATGAATTGAAACGTTAATGTATTGCTATCGAATTTATCGATAAATGCCTTTTAACGATTTAAATCGATTAGTTAGTCTTTTCTCCATTATATGGCTTAGATAAATGCATTTCTACGATTTCCGATTTACCCTATATATATGTATGTATGTCAACTATTTCACTATATAGATTTTAATCTCTCTAGCACTTAAACCATTAATTTGATTATTCATTTTCCCCATTTGGTTTTTCCAGTTGATTGATTTCTGGTCGCCAAACAAACTGATTGATGTCGATGGCAAAGAGCGAGAGTGGTTGCCCCCCAAGGGTAAGCATGCCACAAACTATACCAATTCGGAGGCCATGCGCTATGAGGCAGAGGCAGTACGTCAGTCCATACTCGCTGGCGAATTGGAGAACAAAACCGTTAGCTATGCGGACAGTTTGCTCTTTGCCCAAATCGAGGATACGATCCGTAAACAGATCGGTGTACTTAACAAATACGATGAGGAATAAATCCTACAACAAATATTAAGCTAACAACATACATATATAAATAACAACAAATATAAATATTATTATAAACTATAAAGGCAACTAATAAATATTAATTAAGAATTAACAATCATGCATATTTTGGTGTTTTCTTTTGGTTTAATTTAGCGGGAAAAGTTTTATATATTTTAAGTGAGATAATTCAAACATAATTTAACTGAAAACACTGTTTAGTGCACGCTAGTGACGAAAGCAGACGCCACAAAAATTATATAGAAACTTCAAGTCTCCAAAATCCCTTCGTTCATACGGACAGACAGACGGACATGGCTATATCGACTCGGCTGTTGATGCTGATCAAGAATATATATACTTATGGTGTCTGCCACGCCTCCTTCTGCCTTTTGCATACTTTTCACAAACCCAATACTCCCCCTTTGAGCGTTTAAAAATAGTTTTTTTTTGCATTTCGTATTCAATATTTATTTAAATAATTGCAATTACTTTTTATTTAGTTCACTTTTACGTTTTGTTTTCTTCTTTACTTTCTTTACTTGCTTTTAAGTAATTCTTCTTTTTAATGCTTTTGCTTTGTTGTTTATCTTTTACGCACATGCCATATATATATATGTATATATATATATACTATATATAGTACATAAGTATTACTACTTAAATCATGTATAATTTATGTGTATTTTGTTGATGTTGCTAGGATCAAAATGTTTTCCACAAAAAAAACTAAAACTTAAACAACTAACTGAATACTTTAAGAAACTTTACTTTAAACTTAAACTAAAAAAAAACTATATAAAACAAAACCAATTTAAAAAACATTAAATTTAGTGAAATTTCAATTAAACATTCAGTTGAATTGTTCGAAAAAAGTTTGCAAAACAAATTGTTTAAAGTGACTAAATTACAAAGTGTACTTAGAGTCTAATCATTTAGTTATTAATTAGTTATCATTTAACAATTAAAAACTGATATATCTTTTATACAAAACTCACGCTATATAGATATATATATATATGCTATAATTCTTTACAAAACTAAAAACACGCCAGGGTAGGTAGCTTTAGGGTGAGGAGTGGTTAGGGTAGGGTAAAGGTTTAAGGTTAGTTAGCAATCTTAAACGATTTTGATTTCGCGACATACTTAAATGTTAATTAAGTCTTCTGCTGTGTAAAAATTGCTAAATGTAGAAAATTTTTTTTATATATCATTTGTCAAGGTTTCGATTGGCTGACGTGGCAGCGGCAGCGGTGGCAGCGACAGCGGCGGTGTTGTTGCATTCACCGCCACAATGGGCGTTGGATTTACAAGTGGCGGTGGCAATGTGTCAAAGTTCATGCAACCGCCGCGTTGCAACTCCTCCACAATGGGTGGCGTATCAATAGAATCAATGTCGATCGAATTGTTGTTGTTGTTGTTGTGATTGTTGTTGTTGTTGTTACTACTACTATTACTAATTATATTATTGTTGTTGTTGCTGTTGTTGTAGCCCTCAGAGACGGCTATCAATGGTGTTGTTGCATTACGATTATGTTGCAACAATTCATTGATCTGCGACAGACGCGATGAACTGCCGCCAATGGTTGAATTTAGACTGATGAAATCGCCTGGAACGACGCCAGTTCGACGCATTAATCCTGCAGAGCAATGGCTGCTGGAGCTGGAGTTGTTGCTGGAGATGTTGTTGCTGCTGCTTCGACTGCTTACGTTGATGTTGTTGTGCAGGGATGAGGCGGTGGTTTCCATTCCATTTCCATGCTGTTGATATTGTGTTGCATTTGTTGCCGTTGTGGTGGCATTTCCATACGGTGGCACCGATGGCACCGCACACGAACTATACGCTCCAGTTGTGGCTGCATTGATTCCAACTCCTACTCCCACTCCTCCTACGGCTGCTGCTGCTGCTGCTGCTGCTGTTGTCGGCAATGTTGTCGACGTCTGCTGATAGCCGCTGTACGCGTTGAGCTGCAATTGTGAAACAGAATCAAGTTAATCAAATGTATTTATTAATAACTTAATTGAATAGTCATAAAGCAGTGTGCTACAAATGGAGTTGATCTGGAAAGCTTAGTTGGATTAAATACTATAATCTTAACTAACTGCCTATGAAATATTTTACTTAAATTAACTTTAGTCTGCTTAAAAAGCTTCTCAAATTAAAATCTTTACTTTATTAAGCACTGAATAAAAATTTTGCAGATTTTTAACATGTTTTGAGAAAGTATCTCTAGTTAAATGAAAATCCCTACGGGGGTTTTTATAAAAGTATTATCTTAATGATATTTAGCGAATTCCCCGAATATATAATCTACTAGATGTAGAAGTTTCAAGTGACGACCTAATGATACTATATTTGGGCACCAAATAAAAATTTTGCAAATTTTTAACATGTCTCAAAAAAGGATCTCTAGTTAAATGAAAATCTCTAGGAGTTTCTATAAGGATATTTAGCGAATTTCCCTAATATATAATCTACTAGAAGTAGATGTTTCAAGTGACGACTGTGACGAAGTGATTACAGATTTGAGTAACTGATCGTTGAGGTGCGCTGAATAGGATTTTAAACCATAACTGCTTTTGGTCCTTCCTGGTGCATATGGTGAGATAAAAGCTAGTAGATTTACTGCCCTTCTTAATGAGTTCTTTTTAAATATCAACTAGTATTGCTAGATTTTTCAAGTGACGGCCTTACGATACTTAACTTAAGTAATTGATCGAAAAGGTTCACAGAACCGTGTTTAAAAGTTGAACTGCTTTTGGTCCGTCCTCAATTGAAGCTCATTTAACAGATTTTTAAACTATAACTACTTTTGGTCCTTCCTGGTGAATATGGTGAGATAAAAGTAAGTAGATTTACTGCCCTTCTTAAAGAGTTCTTTTAAATTTATCAACTAGTTAAGCTAGATGTTTTAGGTGCCGTCTTAACGATACTAAACTTGAGTAACTCATCGAATAGCATCACAGAACCGTGTTCAAAATTTGAACTACTTTTGGTCCTTCCTCAATTGGAGCACACTTAACTTAAGAGGGCTTTAAACTATAACTGATTTTGATGCTTCCTGATAAATATGGATATATAAAAGCTAGTAGAATTACTTCCACAGCTTATGGAAAAATTGAAAGAAGCCCTTCTCTTAATGAGTTCTTTAGAAATTTCAACTAGTAAAGCTAGATGTTTCAAGTGACGTCTTAACAATACTAAAATTGAGTACCGATTAATGAGGTTCATATAACAGGGTTTCAAACTACAACTGCTTTTGGTCCTTCCTGGTGAATAAGGTCTTACGATACTAAACTTGATTAAACCGATCAAATAGGTTCATGGAAGAGTGTTCAAAAGTTGAACTGCTTTTGGTCCTTCCTTCCAATTGAAGAACACTACTGCTATACACTTGCCCTCGTACTAACCTGAGTTGGACTGCCAAAGCCAATGGTCTGATGATAATTGGGCGTTAATAGTTCACCATACGAGGGATTGCTGCCACTAGCAAATAGTCCAGCATCGAGACTATCCAATTGTGGATAACTTGTGCCATACGAGGAGGAGGAGGAGGTGGATGTGGAACTGGAGTTTGAGACATTTGCGATGCCCGATTGTGGCGTCTGTTGTTGTTGTTGTTGTGGATAAAAGCTGACGCTCGTTTCGGGCGTGTAAGCTGGCGAGGCATAGCCGGAGCTATAATTGGATTGCGGTTGCATAAAATAGCAAGACGATGAGGCGGAGACGGAGGCTGCAGCGGATGAGGCGCCAGTTGAGGCAGCGGATCCCCCGCCGCCGCCGCTGGCAACACCCCCCGCTGTGCCCGTTGAGTAAATCAAATTATTCCCAGCACTTGCCAACGTTGCACCCTGACTCTGCCGCTGCTCCATGTCCAGTCGCATCACCGTATGTATATAATGGGTTCTCACACGCGTCGGATTAAACTCCACGCGTCCGACAGTGTTGCCGCAAGCTTCCCGGGTGCAACCACATGGAAACATGGCACGATCCACCTGACACTTGATGCCCGCCTGGCTGCAGGCGCAAGTCTCCGGATCGCAAAACTCCCGACACGAACAGCCGCAAATCTCGCGGGAATTGCGTATATCCCGACACTCGATCTTCTCGCTGGCATCGATCTTACGCACTCCGGCTGCTTTGAGCAGAGCACGTCGCTGCTTGGGCGTCACCGGCTGCAGGAAGCCATTGGAGCCATCATCGGCATCTGAACCGCTGCCCTCGCTCAAATAATCCTCCTCGGATTCTTCGCTCTCATCGCTGCTCGATGCTGTGGCGCCCAACGTGCGCAACTGTTGTTGTTGCTGCTGTTGCTGCTGTTGTTGTTCCTGCTGCTGTTGTTGTTGTTGTTCCTGCTGCTGATGCTGTATGCGGTGAGCGCGTCGCAATTCCGCCGCATGCTCCGCCAGCGTCATGGTCTTGAAGGCAGTGTGCCGGGCGCCCATGCCCAGTGTACAACCGCCGGCGGTGGGCACACAATTGAATCCTTGCTGGCGTGGAAAATAATAGACTTTAACGCTATCAAAATTGATGGAGCGCTTCAAGCGTTTGCTATTAAGGCTGCTGCTGGCAGAGCTGTTAGTGGGTGAGGAGGTGGAGGAGGAGGAGATGGAGGAGGTTAAGGAGGAGGAGGTTAAGGAGGAGGCGGAAGAGGTGGTACAGTTTGAAGAGGGCACATTGCCGCTAATCTCGGCTAGGGATAAGTCATAATCCAAGCGACGCTTCAAATTGGAGCGCAAGGGAAGCGCTCGTTCCATTCCACTCGTTCCATTTACCGTTCCACTCAAGCCACTCGTTCCATTTACCGTTCCACTCATGCCACACGTTCCATTCGCTGTGTTACTCATGCCACTCGTCCCATTCACCGTTCCACTCATGCCACTCGTTCCATTCACCGTTCCACTCATGCCACTCGTTCCATTTACCGTTCCACTCACCGGCTCACTGCCCAACCCGGAATCGGAGCCGCCATCGCTGCGCAGCAATTCCTCCTCTTTGGTTTTCAGTGGCAACTTTTGTGCCACACTTGTTGCCACAATTTGTTGCACTGCAACAACTGCATTAGTTGTTGTTGCTGCTGTCGCTGCTCCTCCTCCAGCTGGCAGCTCCATGGGCGCATCCAATTTTAGCCATAACAATTCACCGTTATTCTCAATTTCCTCCTCCTCATTATCCACCTCATCTATAGCCAATGGATCCTCGGATATATTATCCGAATTAAGCGATGAATTAAGCTCATTATCACTTAGCACAATAATCTCATTGTTGGGGAAACTTTCCAGTTCCCGTTCCAGTTCCAGATACTGCTGCTGTTCCTCCTCCTCCTGAACTAGCTCTGGATTGAGCAACGGTTCCACTGGTTCATGTGCAAAATCCGCCAGTTCATCATCATCATCATCGTTCAGTTGATACACCAATTTCTTTGCCTTCACTTTCGAGGCATCAATTATGGAAGTTTTTATCTGTCGCTCAATGTCATCATCATCATCATCTACATCATCATGAACATCATTAGCATTTAGTTCCAGTGCACTTTCCAATGGCGCCTGAAAATGCTGCTGCTGCTGCTCCTCTTTCTCCTCTCTCTGCTGCTGCTTTGTTACTTTGCTGCTTCCACTCGCTTCACACTCTTCACTCTCCGCATTTGTGTTGTTATTGCTGTTGCTGTTTGTGCCAAACATTGTACCGTTACTGGCATTTTTCTGTATATACGTAAATATCTTCTTTATCGGACGGAACATGCTCCTCATGGCCCCGCCCCCCTCTTTCAGACAGAAGAGAGGCGCAATAACAACAAAAAAAAAAAAGAACTGTAACTGTTCAATTTGCTCAGTTCTTAAGTCGTGCCGACAAAAGTTGCTGCTGCTGACGCTGATTCCGTTGCTGTTGCTGCTGCGCTGCCATCATCTGAGAGAGAGAGAGAGAGAGAAAAAGAGAGTGTTGGTAAGTAAGAGAACAGCTTACAGTAACAGAAACATAACAGAGTTACATGTTATAAGAGTAATCGATGTGTTTTAATAAGTTGATGTATTTCTAGCAACTGTTCCCAGTCTGGTTTCATATTTTAACATTTCAGTGAAGCAATTTCGTTCACTGAGTTTAACTATTTGTTACGAAATAATGTATTTAAGGCAACAGAAAAGTTGAGCATACGTCAGCACCGTAATACACCTTGGATCGTAGCTAAGAGAGGCGGTGTGAAAGGCAAGCGAAGCACAAGGAGCAAAGCAAGTTGACTGACTGGGAACAGTTGTTAAGAGCAGCTTAGACTGTTACTTAATCTCTTCCAGCTTGCAATAAGAAGCTTAATATAAAGGTTAGACCACATAAAGTATATGTATTTATAACCTACAAATACTAACTAATCGATTAATAAAGTTTTTAAAGGTTTTAGCAAAAATAAAAATAAATTTAAAAAAAAAATTTTTTTTTATATTTAAATATGCAAAAATTTTAAAATAAGAAAAAAACAATTTTGTGAAAAAAAAAAATTAAATTATAAAATGGATTATGGATTAATGTAAAGCTTAAATTGATATTCTATTCGACAATTGCTGCATTTTTGGTAAAGTTATCGAAGTTTAAAGTTTATAAAATGAGCTTTAAAAGAGCTAATTAAGAGAGTTATCGGCTTTTAATTTGGATTTAATTAAGAGAGCTTGTGGAAAGCAAGCAGAGCTTAAAAAATAAAAATTTTAGTATATAAGCATTCATTCTTTTACAATTTATAATGAAATGAAAAAAATTTTAAAATGGAATGCTTTTGTGGATTTCAAGAGCGTCTCCTGTGTGAAAGGCTACACAGAAATTAAGAGAGTCATCGACTCTCTCTCTCTCTTGACAATTTACAGTTAGTAAAGTCAACGAAATAAAAAGCTGCTTTAACTAGTAGACAGAGTACATAGAAAGCTTTTGAAATTCAGGACGCTTTGGAAAAGCTCGCTAGTGATCCATGCACGCTGCTCAGTGGAATGCTGCTGCAGCAACACTTGACGCTCTTTTTACACTGGAAAATTCCAGGGCTGCTCTGCTAGGTACATAGAATGCATATTACATATTACAGTGTATATAAAGCGCCACGTGCAATTAAAAGTAAATAAAATAAAAAACACATGCAAGGATTAATGTAGAGTACATAAAAAAAAATTTAAAAAAAAACATATATGCAACAGCTTGTGAAAAAAATTGGCAGCAGCGCTGCTGCAAGCAACCAACGGTTAAATAAGTAAAAGTAATAAACAAAATCAATATATTTTGCGCACCTTTTTTTTTGAGACAATAACTAAAAACATATATATATATATGTATATGTATACTATATGCAAATTTAGCAATATGCGCCGTAAATTCCTTTTTCCGGCCACACCGAATGCAATTTTGTTGCAACTCCTTTTTGGAATTTGCGTTGCAGCTGTGAAAAGTGCGAGGGGGAGACCACTACGCGAGTGTGTGCTAGAGCGAGAGAGCTGCTGTAAGGAGGCGCAGTCAGCACAGATCACAAAATTGTCGCTGTATGCGTGCGAATCTATGCGTTTGCCACACTGTATGTGCGTGTGTGTATGTGTAGGTGATTCGCAACAGGACGCAACGGTTAATGCTTTGCTTAGCTTTAAAATTCACGTTTTATTTATTGTTAATTACACTTGATTGTTTAAACACACAGTAGCTCTGGTTTTTCTGTATATTCAATAATTATTCAATCAAAGCCTGTGTTTCTATAGTTTTTGATTGACGTTTTCACTTCTTGTCGTCGTCTCGCAATGTTATTACCATGTTCTGCCATTCACGAAATACTCACAAATGTGTTGTGCTGCAGTGTGACCAGGCAGAGTGTACAATAACGTTTAGCGCACACAAAACATAGGTGGCGCAGCTGCGTGCTAAAAATGTACTAAAGATGGCGGCAAGTGGCTGCCTATTGTTTTAATTATTTTGTTAAATTAAATACCATAATTTGTTGTATTTCTTTATATACCATTCATTAGCATATAATGATTTATTGTAATTTTAAATTAGCTAAATTAGTATCTTTTCCGTTGTCAGTGTAAACCTTGCAATTCGATAATTATCGATAGCAAATGTTTTATTGATCTCAGCAACCAAATACAATTTATTTGCTATAAAATAAAGCAGCCGTGTTCAAAATAATTAATTTATAAACATATCAATGCTACAATATAATTTAATTTAATTATAGCACACAACTCAAACAAACGATAAGTGATTCAAATGAACCAATACAGCGATAAATACATGAACTAGATGAGCCCCAATTTGTAATTCAGTTCTTTTGTTTGTCGTTCAATCGAACGATTCAACACCTCTTAAAAAAAAAAAAAAAAATTGCAAGTGGAATCAAGTTCAAGCGAGAAATTTGGCACAGGAAAACAAAGTGGTAATTGCCAATAAAAATAAAGCAAAATTGCAAACAATAACTTTAACGGTAGTTGATAAAATGCAAGTCATTACTGAAATTACATGCAACGCCTCAAAATCGACAAAAACAAGAGCCTATGTGTGCGCTGCTACTGCTGCGACCGCTGCTGCTGCTGCTGCTGAGAGTCGTGGGGACAGAGAGTACCACAGCGCCAGCAGCAGTCAGTCGCTGTCTGTCTCTGTCTGCGTGCGTTTGTTTCCAGAGTTCCGTTTCTCGACGAAAAACGCAAATAAGAAATCGTAAATCAACCAAACCAAACATAAAAACAAAGAGAGTGTGTGTGCAAAAAAAAAACATTTGCAGCTACAATCAAAGTGCGTAACATGAACTGTGTGAGATAACAGTAGCAGCAGCAGGCCAACATAGCGCCAACCTTCTGATCGCGTTGCTTTTTGTCGTATCAATTAAGAAAGTTGTGTAAAATTTTTCCTGTCCACCATTATTACAATCGTCATCGATAGCAGTAGCAGTAGCAGACGACGTTGAGCAGAGAGAAAAAGAGAGCGCGAGCGCAATCAATTCGCCCCACAAAGCACACACACACACACACGCACAACCAAGTGAGTGGAGTGAGTGTGAGCGAGCGCGCTAGCTGTCCCTGAATTTTGGGTGCGTTGCATGCGAATGCGTGTGTTAGAGCAGACCAACTCTAGCTGTTTGTGTGCTTAACTGCAACGCGCACAGTGGCAACAAATCGCGCAATAAATGTGCGCGTTTGTTTTTCCACTCACGATAACCACAAAAAAAAAAAAAATAAATAACAAAAAAAAGGTCGTAAAACTGAATAATATAGAATAGCAGGTGTTCATAGCGAGCCGGTCTTGTAATCTTGCTCAATTCCACTGTTGCTTTGTTTCTTTGCATTATTTTTTGCGTCTTAAAATGTGAATATCTCTTTTTTTGCATATGGATGTGTGAGTGTGTTTCGAGTTTATCTACAATCGTCGGCCTTATCGTCATGCCCGCCCCCCTGCTTGCTCGGCATATTTTCACGAAGATGAAGAAGCAGAGTAAAAAAAATTGCTGAACGAAAGCTTCGTTCAAATGTAAACATTGTCGCCTATTTGATTCTCTTTGTTGTTTATAACGCATATACATACATACATATATATTCGTCGTTCGTGCTGCTGACTCGACTGAAATCCGCCAATTTCAAATGTGTCGACGTGTTAGAAATCAAAACTCGCATTTTTTCGATATTTAAAATTTTTATTTGATTGTTTTCCTAATTAATTACTCAATTGTGTTTGCTGTTAAATGCAATATACATATGTACATATGTAATAAAAAAATAATAAGTTGTTTAACGATAGAATTGTTACTATGTCAATATGTGCGTATTGTTGCGCGCTCTTACTCTCTCTCTCTCTCTATTTACCCTTTGCCACTTGTTCTCTTTGCTTATGTGTGCGTGTGTGTCGGTGTGTGTACCAGCCGTTCAGTTTTTCTGTGTGAATGACGCATCGTCAGCTGTTTCTCCGAGTGTTGGCAACGGTAATTTCCTGACAGCTCCATTAACCGTTGTTTTATTTTATTTAATTTATTTGCTTTTTGTTTCGCTCAAAAGAAATGCATTACACGATCATTGAAAACGATTACAGTAATCGATAACTTTTAATTAGCTAAATGTGAGCTTTAAGCGCTGTTAACTAAATTGTGCGTTCATAATACATTTTGTCTTGTCAAATCATGTGATCTCTTGATTAAAACAAATTTAAAACAGCTACATCGTCGTTGTGTGTGAGAAAAAACAATGTGTAATTAAATTGTGATAAAATTGCAACGACGTCATAAGAAGACAAAGAGCAACAAAGAGAGAAAAATGAATTGAAGTGAAAATGTATTAACTTTGAACTGTGTAAGAGAGAGCGAGAGAGAGCGCGCGCGAGAGAGTGACACTCTTCAATTCAGATAATTGACATGCATACATGTGTGTACGAGTGTGTGTTTGTAAGTCGAGCTTTGCGTTTGAGTGAGTTTTGCACTTTGCATACAGCGCCAAAACCAAAAAAAAAACGAGTCTGGAATGTCAAACAATAGAAAACGTGATTTGCAGCAAGTTTTTTTTTTCTCTCTATATACATATTTTCCCTGTTCGCCTGCATATTTGTTGTTGTAATCATGATGTTGGGTAGCTAATTTAATAATGCTACAGAAACAACTACGACTTTGACACTTTCTTTCTACTTCTTGCTCTCTCAGTGTTTCTTCCTCCCTCAGTGTTTCTTCCTTTTTGTGTGCAACTGTATAATTTAGTTTGCATTGATTTTTATCGCGCCATTTGCTTTCGCCCACATTCCCGCATCTGTTTCTGCTTCTAGTTCTATTTCCGCTTTAAGCTCTCGTTCTTACTAGTATGTGTGTGTGTGTTTGTCGAGATCCCTGCTTTTGTGCGCTCTCTCGCTCTCACTCTGCTACTCCTCCCCCATCAAATTACAGCGTCTGTTGTCGCAGTCACAGTCGCAACAGATTTCTCTCTGTACAGTTTAGCATCGTGCTGTTAATTAATTGTGGAGACGCAGTGTACGCTGCGTAAATGTGGGGGAGTTAACAGACAAACACAGACACAGTCTTAAACATGCATAGATTTGCATGTACAGCTATAGAACAGTACTGTTGCATCCCCCTTTTCCTTCATATATTTTGCCGATGATAATTAATTCATGATTTTTTTTATTTGTGTTTTTTTGCTTTATTATTAAACAAACAATTAAAAAATTTACAAACAAAATACTATAATCGAAGAAAAGAAAACAGCAATACTGTTTTAAGATTGCTTCCACACAGCCCAAATAACGGTTCTTCTTTGATCCGCCCATACGTCCCCTGTAAACCGAATTAAAAATAACAGATCTATTCGCAAAAAGTAACTAAATATTAACTGTGCAGTGAGTGTCTGGATTATAGTAAAAATAGAGAATGGACAAATTGTGATTCACATGAAAACGTACTGATAACAATAACAACAGTTTGGTTAAGTCTGCTCTAAAGTCAGTTTCGTTATCGCTGCCAACTTAATTTAAGCATGACTAAGTCGAAAAGTTTACTATAAAATATATAATTTAGCAGCAGTGTATGCGCTCTATGGTGTAAGAGATGCCAAGGGAATTTGCTTTAACGTATAATTTAATAATAATTGAATTTAATCGATTTATCGATTTAAGAACAACAGTTCAGCTGCAGGAACTGTTGGTATTCCTATGATTTTAACTGTAAAATTTAATCGTAAAAAGTGTATTCATCTACTTTAAAATGCTGTGATATGTTTATTCGATTATTTTTGATAACAATCGATTTTGACGATTAATCACTTGTGTAATTAAATCGATTTTTAAAATATAATCATCCAAACCCATATCGTTTGATTAATCGATATCGATTAATCGATGTAGCAATCGATATCGATAACTGTCTTTATCACAAAGCGATTTTAATGCTAGAAATTACATTTCTATGGCAAATTTATAAATATTTTAATTATATTTCTAAGTTTTTGTTTTATCTATTTATCTTTTTTTTGCGTGAATAAAGCCATCGCAATGCAGATAAGATAAAAGCACGTTATCGATGACAGCTAAAACTTGTTATCGATGACAACTTACATGCTTTGTTTACACTGTGCGAAACAGATGTGCACAAATCATGTTTATAAAATCCTTTTAGTGTGTTTGCTTACAAAACAGAGACTAATAGACAGACAGACGGACAGACAGACGGACGGACAAACAGACAGGCGGACAGTGAGTGCAATAATTGCGCGTCTAAACATTTTTAAGGCTTCGACGATGTGTTTAAAGTATTTTTAGTTGTTGTATTCCCTTTGTGATTAGCGCAATTTGCAATTAACTATGTTTGGGTCTTTGTACTTGAGTGTGTTTGTTTGACATGCAACAATTTCCACTCAACACATTCTTGACATTGAACTTTGTCGCCCAATTAGCATATGCTACAATTTTCAGCTGGACACAACTGTAATAGAAAAAATGTTAAAAATGTTTTTACTTTCGTGAACAGTGACATGCGTAAGTATGTGCATAGTTGTGTTTTTAGCAGGCGATAAGATTTCGGCCTTGCCCTGACCTTGTTAGTGAGTTAAAGAGATAAAGAGAGAGCGAGAGAGAGAGAGAAAGAGCATTAATCGGTTGTCGTTGTGAATTTGCTTTGATAAGCTTTAAGATAACACTAAAGCTGCTTCTGAAAGCAAGAATCCCTTAAGTAATGTTTGCTCTATTTAAGTCTCAGTTTCGGTTGCGATCTTTAACCCTGTCACTTAATTATTTTCTTCAATTTCTCTAAATAAATTTTCCCATAATTGTATTACTGGTTTTTTCTGACTGACACTTGGTGGGGCGTTTTTGTGACAGTTTTAATCTGTACACTATCTCAACATGAGTGTCATGCTCTTCCACATAAACACCACACAAGATACAACTGTACAGTGAGTTAAATTAGTTGCTTGACAGCTCTAAAATAGGCACATGTTGCTAGGTTTGTTTAACTTTGAAAACAAAACCCTGGAATGAATGCAAACTAAAATTAATCTTTCATTTAAATTTTGATAAATAAACTCTAAAAATTAAGCAATTGTGTAGATTTTAGTGTTGTTAAACGATACTGTAAGTTTCACAAAGATTAAGTACAAGTACTAAGAGCAAATTCCAGACGAGTTTTATGCTGGGTTATAGTACAGTCTTAAAGTATTAAATGCTTTTTTTTAGTCAGAATTCAAAAGAGCTAGAGCTATGAAATGTAGCAGGCAGATAAGCATTCAACAAAAAACCTACTTCTGAAAATCTTAAGCACCCATTTCGAAATATACTGTATAATATATACATAATATGTATAATACAAATATTTCTTATGTCGCTTATTATACTAAATAAGTATTAAATACTTTTTGAAGTGTTTTAAAAAAAGAAATGAGTTTTATATAAACTATATTTTTATTTTTAAGTCTTCATTACAAACATTCTGCCAATTAACTTTTAAATACTTTAGCATAAGACATAAATTTTGTAAGAGTTCAGAATTTACTTTCTTTAATTTTTGTATTTGGTCACAATAATTTTATAGCGCACTGTGCATATTTGTGTGGTGCGTTTATGCGTTTTGAATTGTTGAATTTTTCGATTAACGAATGGAATGGGATGGGGGATGCAAATAAAGGCGCCACGAGGCCAATGACGTGTACATCTGTTGCTGCCTCTCTTTTTATATTTATTATCAGCATACTGTAAATGTTTTCAATTATACTTAATGCATTTTATTCTCTGTTTTATTTACAGATCACACCCATAGAGAGACAGAAAGAGAGAGGAAGCATTTTTTGACCGTCCGTTAAAACTATAAAGAAGAAAAAAACAAAATTAAAATCTTACAACTTATTTAGTGTAAGTCTTAACAACAACAACAACAAACACAACACAACACAATCACCACCAGAATGGCAACAACACCACGCAGCGGTGGGTCAGGCTCTGGAGCGGCACAACGACCCAATGGAACATCGCAGAATAAAAGTTGCCAATTCAAATTGGTGCTGCTGGGCGAATCGGCTGTGGGTAAATCATCGTTGGTGCTGCGTTTCGTCAAGGGTCAGTTCCATGAGTATCAGGAGAGCACGATAGGTGCTGCCTTTCTCACACAAACCATTTGCATAGAGGATACGGTGGTCAAGTTTGAGATCTGGGATACAGCCGGTCAAGAGCGGTGAGTATACGAAAACCCGGGTTTATCCAAACAAACTGAAACTAAAGCAACTGTTTATTCTATCCTACAGGTATCACAGCTTAGCTCCCATGTATTATAGAGGTGCGCAGGCCGCCATTGTTGTCTATGATATACAGAATCAGGACAGTTTTCAGCGGGCAAAAACCTGGGTCAAGGAACTACATAAACAAGTGAGTAATCCAAGTAATCCAATCCCAAAATCCAACTGTGGAAATTTTGATTTTGTTTGCTTTGTTTTTACTGCGTGTTTTTGTTTTTTTTTTTGGGTTCTGCTCACATTTTTTATTGAATTGCAAAACATTGCACTGCGTGCATTGAACTTATTTATCATTTCCGGCATTGTTAACGCCTCATTGCATTCATGCTACAAAAAAAAAATGAAGCGAATGAAAAGGATAAATCAAGGTCTGTGCCGAAGGTTTTCCCACCATCAACAACAGCACTATCAAAGTATTTGCGCTTTTAAAAATTAAACGTGCTGATTTTTCAATGATTTTCATAATGAATAATTAAACATTTGTTTAATTGAGTAGCAAATTTTATAAGTAACAAATGCTTACAGAAGTTAAGAATGTTGTGTATAGACCTGTGTTGCTATTTAAGCCTATTTACGGCTAGTTCTAGCTTAATTAAAAAACAAAATAGCTTGGAAAACTATCGAAATGCCTATAGCCATAAATTTCACTTTGCTTAATTTACCCTTTTTATATGCAATGCATATTTTAAAGTATTTTTAATGGTTAATCGAACAAAATGTATTTTTGTGTTACATATTTTGGTATATTATTAAATTTAAGCATTAATTTATGGAATATTTATGGTAAATTTTCTTAATGAATGGTGATAGTGTTCGAAATTGTGAAATTGAAAAGAATGCCTCAAAAATCACCACAAACAAAATTTGAATTTTTCAGATATGGTGCCATAATTATGATTTAACAGAAATATATATTTTTTTGAGACGTTCCAATGAAAAATATGATGATAACACTAATAAAAAATTGGTTGAGTTAATTACACGTTTAGGAATTTATTTATTTTCATGTTGTTCTATTTTTAGCCAGATTTTAGCCTGTTTTATAGAATTTTTAGCTTATTCTAGCTTATATTTTTGTAAAATCTAGCTTATTTTAACGCTCAAAACCTGGCAACACTGATATAGACAGTTGATTTTCAGTATGGTTAGCATAACACCTATGAAATGATTTGTAATTTGGAACTTGTGTAGATATTAACTTAAATTGCAGTCTGTCTAATATTAAGACCTTTAATCTTAAAGCAGATAGATCTGTTGGATTTGTAGGGAAACAAATGAAGAATAAGACAACTTACATACCACTAAATATACAACCAATCTGTGCTACTAGTTACGTTCTCTACGAATTAATTAAAATTCTCTTTGCTGTTTACTATAGAATTTCTAGAGTTTTAAATTCAAAGTACTCCCTTCATGCTATTATAAAGATTATTCTAAATTTCGTATTACCTCATAACTTAAACTAACCTATAAGCTTATTCGCATTGGGTCTAATATTAATTTAAATTTCTTAATATTATTTTTTGTAGGCCTCACCGAACATTGTCATCGCATTGGCTGGCAACAAGGCGGACTTGTCGAACATTCGTGTCGTGGAATTCGATGAGGCGAAGCAATATGCTGAGGAAAATGGTTTGTTGTTTATGGAAACGTCGGCGAAGACGGGCATGAATGTCAATGATATCTTCTTGGCCATTGGTAAGTGTTTTGGCTATACAATACTTATATAAAGAAAGAAAAGAAATTAAGAAAGAATTTTTCTATTTGCAGCCAAGAAACTACCCAAGAATGACAACAATCAGGGATCTGTTATAAAACCAAATGAAAATGAACCGACTCAAACGACGAACAACTGTTGCAAGTGATGTCCCTTTGTAGCTGTGAGTGTGTGTGTGTAGAGAGAGCGAGAAAGAGAGAGAAAGAGCGAAGAGCGGCCCCCCTATCAAAAAATAAAAAACTTGATTGGATTATATAGAGAATTTTTTATATACATATATATACCACATATATATATATAAATCGGTTGCTTTTGTCATTGCAGAAAACAAAACAAACAAACAAAAAAAATGAAATTTCCAAAATGAGAGATTTGAAAAATAGTTTATGCTGATAATTATAAATAAACAAGAAACAAAAAACAACACAACCACAAATTATCTCTCTCAAAAAACAAAAAAACGGGGCAAGCAAATTTAATTTTGATGATGGATATGAAACCCAGAGAAACATAAGCATAATATTAATTAAATACAAAAAACATAAAAAAAACAGCAAACACAAAAGCGAAAAGTTAGTTTAAATCAAAGCAAAATAAACCATAAAAACATAGAAACATTTAAAGCCATTAAAAAAACCCGAAAGCTTCTAGTATCTGGAATCCCCACTCTTTCCCCACGCCACTTAGAGAGCTGCTGCCTACTTCCCCGCTACTTTCTACGCCCCACAAACAGCAGCTCCTACAATTTCATCTCAAATCAGATGCAAACAAAAATCTACTAATTATTAAATAAATTATGATAATATAAAAAAACAACACAATTATGAAAGCGTCGTCGTGTCGTAGAAATGTTTAACAAATTGAAAAGAAAACGAAAGCAAGAAAAAAAAGAAGAAAATTCCAGTTGCAGTTGTTCTCAGCAGAAAACAGAAACAAATAGAGGAAAACTTAAGATTAATTTAATGAAAATGGGGTAAATAAATGAAGATCGGTTCCGTTTAGTTCAGTTCAGATCAGATTCGCAGCTGAAGTTACGAAGATACGCTCGTCCCTCGATCTGTGTGGCAATGTGTGTGTCTATCCGGCCCCTCAAGTTGCGATGGACACGTGTGATAGTTGCAATTTATATAAATTATATATATATATATATATACACATATGAAACAAAACAAAACAAGAAAGAAAAAACAAAAAGAAAATCCAAAAAAAAAAAATAAGAAATTAAACTTTATTTGAAAATAAGTTTAGCTTTCCATTTAGTTTATTTGTTTTCTTTATTTTACATTCTAGCAAACAATCGAAGATTAAATGCTGAAGCTAAAACAAACAAAAAAAATTATAAAAAAAATATAATAAGCAAATAAATTAAAAATAAATCTTAATTCTTCATAAAATATATAAATTTTGTTTTTTTGTCAAAATGCAATGTAATTTGATTTTCAAAACCAACTTTATATGTATATCAAAACAGCGATCAACCAAGCAAAGCAACAAAAACATACAAATAAATAAAGAAAAAAAATTCAATAAAAAATACAATAAAAAACAAAACCTTATAGATAAACAGCATATGATGAAATGGATAAAGTTTCAACTCCTAAAACAAAAAAATAAATAAAAAACCAGCTGTGTGTGTGTATTTTTCCAATTTATAATTTTTATGTTGTATGTATGTATTTAAATTTAACATTTATAATAAAAAAAAAACAAAAACAAATCGTATATATATACATATAAAAATCGAAACAACTATGCATTTTAATCGATTAATTGAAATTAATCGACGTAACGATTACTTCTAAGGTAGAGTTTAGTTTTAGACATAAACCTCGCGGTTTTATTTATGAATTTAGTAGCGAGCTATATAGCTAATGATTCAGCATTTGTCATAAAATTACGTATACACAATTTTATTGTGTATACGGAAACTGAATGTGTAGTGTTCAGAGAGCTCAGTTCAGTTGATGTTATTGAGCTCGGGAGTATGACCGATGTAGAAAAGAACACACCGTCAAATGGTCAAATAATGTTCTACAAAATGGTTATATTGGGCGCTAGTTTAGTTGGCAAATCCTCGATCACAGCATGCTATGCCAGGGGTAAAGAGCCATTAGCTGTGGAGTCGACCATTTTGGCCGATTATCGATGTTTATATCTGGAGGATTTTGTCAAGCTTAGCACTTGGGAAGTGGCTGGCATTGAGCGGTGAGTTATACGCTAAAAACTAGCTTTTATTTAACTAAACTAAGCTTATAAATTTCATATAGTTGGCATAGCTTAGCACACCTCTACTATAAAGATGCTCAGGCAGCGCTAGTGGTCTATGACGTACGGGATCCCGATAGTTTAGTTATTGCCAAAAATTGGATCACAGAGTTACGCACAAAAGTTGGTTATAACTTTCCTGTTCTTAACTGCCCTTTAACTCGTTTCCATTTTTTTTTTAGCTTTCTGATGATTTAATAATTGCTTTAGCGGCAAATAAGGTGGATCTATATGAAAGTTGGTGCATTAATTCCGAAGAGGTTAAAACCTATTCTTTGGAGCATGGTTATATATTCATGGAGACATCAGCGCGTACAGGCTATAATATTAGAAATCTCTTTGAGGCCATCGGTGTGTAGTTTATAAACTTATATTCTTTCTATTTAATAATTTACTAAAACATTTTGTTGCATTTGTTTTTTAGCGGAACGTTTGAAAGAAAAACAGCAGAATTGTAAAACAAAATCAGACGATTGCTGTATTATTCAGTGAAATAAATATAGTTATGAAAAATATTATGTATGCATTATATAAGTATATTATGTACAAAGTTCAGTAAACGCTCTAGTCACACAAATAAGCTTTATGACGTCACTGTTCCCTACTACTTTGACTGCCTCGCAGCGGCAAACGCATTTGTGCATATCTGCCAGTGTTGACAGCAAAAGTAGCTAGTTTAACAAAAAAAAAATACTTGAAATATTTTAAATAAAAGCAATTAACAAGATGAAACAAGTCAAACTGATTATTTACAACTGAAAAAATAGCTAAATAATTTTAAAAAATAGCCAGATTTGTAGACTAAACTATGCAGAGTAGAAAATCTTAGCTTAACTTTTTTTTTTAGTAAACACTTACAAAAATTGTTTATGCTTTCCATTAAAAATTTGCTAGATATATGTAGCTATAAACAAACTAAAATGACAATACTGATACCTGCTATAGCTAATAAAGCAACCGTTGAGCATCAGAAATTTCGAAGAAATAGCTTAGTATTTTATTTGAAATTAAATTTATATAAATTGCTAAAATGCTGAAAAAATTATACAATGACTTAAATGCATGATTAAGTAAAATATATATTTTAAAATTAAGTGTTGTGCGGTTATTGTTGATTGATTCGTCGGTCTCTTTATACAAATACGAATTTATGTATATATAACATAAAGTAATCGTGGAACAGAAACCTATATTTAAATATGAACGATGACAAACTGTTATGTTCGAGACTTGTAATATATATTATAATGCACTTAGTTCGACGCTTATGCTCAACGAATACGGATCGAAAAGTGGCTAGACATAAGGCGTTTTACAATGTTAATGAAATCACGAAATTTAATAATGCTGGGAAGCGAGAAAGTAGGCAAAACATCGATACTCAAGCGATTGGTCAATGAAGAGGCAACAGAATTGCCACCATCCGGGGCTTATGTTGGCGTCGAATATGTCGCTAAGAGATTTAAATTCTTGGAATTATATATCAAGTTAAAAATCTGTGATCCTACCGGTCAAAAACGGTGAGTGATTTCAAAAATATTCCACAACGAAAGATAATATAGTCTATATATAATATACACATACAAATGTATATAGTTTTCAGCACCTGCTACCTTTGTACTATACGAATTGTCATGGCGCTGTGATTGTCTATGATATTCAGAATAGAAAGAGCTTCAAAATCGCTAAAAAGTATGTAACACAGCTCAGAGAAAAGGTAAAGTTGTTAAATCTTCAACTTGATATTCTACAAAGTGTATAGAATTTTCTCTTAGGTCTCAGCCGATATGGTGATTGCTTTGGCTGGCAATAAAGCGGATATGATCGAAAATCGTAGGGTTACCAAAGCTGAAGCTGACGAATTTGCCAGATTGAATAATATAATAATATTTGAAGAAACAACGTCATTGGATGTAGTGCCTATAAAACACATGTTTCAGGCAATTGGTGAGTTTTTTTTTGAAATCTTAAAAGTATCATTTAAATTCTATAAAAAATGTTGCAGCTTTGGCTTTAAATAATCAGAAGAATGGAGAATACCAAACGAATAGTGAAACGGAGGAGATATAACTAAATTGACTTAGAAATGATCCATCAAAGGCCTGCGGTCTGGCCACTCTACGCAAGCAAGTGACTATTAAGTTGGCTGCGCCATGTGCTGCAAGTAATTATTAAGTTGGCTGCGCCATGTGCTGCATATACTTACGTACCGTTATTTATTGAAATACAACAAAAGTGTGCTCTCTTATTAACTCATTCTAGTTTCTTTTTTATTTGAAAATAATAACGCAAAAAGAAATAAAGTACAATACATACTTAATATAGTTTTCGATTATATTGTTTTTCCATTTTTTTTCATTTAACATTACTCTTGCACTTTAAATGTATAATAAAGTATTGTATACATATATATATATATGTATGTATGTATATATATTTATTTTCATTTTCTTTACTTGTCACTACTTGTTTCATTTTATAAGAATAATATTTATAGTATTTGTATAAGTTTTCATAATTTCTTTTTTCTTATTTTTGCATCAAGAGTCAAAGTTTTTAAGTAGTTTTTTGTTTATGTTTTCTTTTTGTTCGAGTTAAAAGAATAAATCATAGCGAGAGTATTATACTAACTTACTACAAGGCAACTAAACGGCTTCAATTTGAGTAGCATAATGCTGTGTTTTTCGTTTTTTTTTTGTATAAATAAACGTGATAAACAAGAAAATTTAACCTATTTAAAATTTGAGTTTTGGTACTAAATTAAAGAAACTAAAGTGGCAGGAAATTGCTTTAAGGGCAGTTGAATTGGTTCAGAACACATAACGATTGTCTAACAAAAATTTAGTTTAACAAAACAATATACATACATATTATAGTATTTACTTCTGTTGGTTTAATAAAAGGAAGTTATATCTTCATTTTCCATGTTTTTCTTTCTGTTTTTTGTTTTTTTTTTTTTATCATTATTCCACATTAAATATCACTTACGTAAGAGAAGTATCTGTTATTATGCTAGTGTTTTTAGATCCTAAACTAAAATTTTGTTCAAGTTTTTTGCTTAGTTCTTGTTCGATTTATGAATAAACCATATATTTCTCCACTTTGAATATGTTTAATCTAAACTTTTTTGTTTTTTTTTTCGCCTTTTCAGTTATTTCTATAAAATTTACAAAATTACGTTCCATTTCGTCAGCTGCATATATGTAACTTCTCTCCAACTGTATACTTTCAATTTCAATTTCATCGGTTTTATTTTGTCTTTTTGTTGGGGGGTTTTTTCATTATTGTAGAAACTCCCTTAACATTTAGCTTAAGAACTATTTTTCTTTTCTTTTGTTTTTTTTTTTTTTTTTGGTTTTGTTTTCAATTTGACTTGAAATTTCGTTTACAATTAAATATACGAATAATTCTATGATATAGGTTATACAATTTTATGTTTGATTCAATTATTATTTGTTTTTTTTTTCTTTCGATTTATACAATAATCGGCTCATCACCGTGCAAATCACATGAGCCAATATTCTCGCCTTGGTATGTCGAGAAATCGCTGATAATAGCTGTCGGCTCGGCACCGAATTGTATGTCCTGCAGGCAGCCCTTAAATGGCTCAAAGTAACGTCCTTGCGTTCGTTTGCTCACCGATTCCTGATTGGGAAAGCCACCTGCAAATTTACAAAATTCAAAAATTTCCGTTAAAAATAACCATATGCAGCAAAGCGTTGCCAGCTGGTTAACAGTTAACAGCTGTATGCAGTGTCATGTTAGTTAACACACTGTGTTAACAGTGCTTTGTGAGCACAACAGTTAAGCTTTGCTTATCGATAACAATGCTTGCTCTCGTTGCGCATCTCTATTTAACTCTAGCTTAGTATTTTGTTTAAGCTTCCCTCGTCGCGACGCGTCGCTTGTTGTTGTTGTTGTTGTGTGCATAATGTTGTCTACATAATAATTTCGTTTGTGTAAACATTGATATTTAATATAAGTAAACCGTATACGTTTTTTTCGTAACCGCCGCGCTCTTTAATTCATCTCATGTGCAGTGCGCAGTGCGCTTACATACGCTTTCGCTTACGGTTTTTTTCTATAGCGCTGTTTCACTCACACGTGCGCAGATGCATACAACAAAAACAACGACTCTTTTGCCGGCAGTTTTATATGTACAGTGGCTCACAGCTTATTTCGTGCAGAGGTTTAGAAAATTTTAAAAACTGAATAACTTCTAAACTATAGAAGATATCAGCAAAATTTAAACGCAGTTTATTTCAATATTTAGTAGACAAATTTTATCCAACTTAAATTTTTTAAAAATATTGTTAACAACACCACCAATGGAAATAATGCAAGTAATACTCAAATTTTTATGTCACAGCTTATTTCGTGCAAAAAATTTAAGTGGCTTTAAATCTTGGATTAAGAGCTTTTTTTGCGAAATTTTTTTTCCTAGTCTTTTGTTTACTTAGTAAACTAATTTATTTTTACAATAAATGAGTTTGGTCACACTGAAAAACTAAAATTTTCGGGAAATACAAGAATGGCTCCTCGAACAACAATTGAACAGCGTGAATTGGTCATTTTTCATTTTAAAAATGGCAAATCCCAGAGGAATATTGCAGAAATGGTCAATCTAAGCCCTAGCACAGTACAGTACATCATACAACGCTTTGTCCGAGAAAACCGGGTGGCAGACAAAGGCCGAGAAGCTCCGAACAAAATTTTCGATCAAAGGGAGGAAAGCTTAATTGTCCGAAAAATCAAAGCCAATCCGAAAATTTCGGCTCCAAAGTTGACTGCAACAGTGGAGAATGAAATGGGGAAGAAATGCTCCGTAGAAACTGTGCGGCGCATATTGCGTGATCACAACTTTAACGGCCGAGTTGCTCTAAAGAAGCCTTTCATAAATACTAAAAACAAGCTATGCAGGCTTAAATTTGCGAAGGAGCATGTAAATCAGCCCCAATCTTTCTGGAACGAAGTAATTTTTGCTGACGAGTCCAAATTTAACATATTTGGGTCCGATGGTCAGCAATATGTTTGGCGTCAACCTAATACGCAGCTCCAAAACAAGCACCTTAAGCCCACAGTTAAGCACGGTGGTGGAAGCGTTATGGTTTGGGCCTGTATGTCGGCTTCTGGCGTCGGAAATTTAGTTTTTATTGATGGCATCATGGATAAAAATGGGTACCTTAAAATATTGAAGGATAATCTTCTTCAAAGTGCGGATATTCTCGGCCTCGGAGGACGATTTCGATTCTATCAAGATAATGACCCCAAACACACATCTGCCATTGTGAAGAGCTGGCTGATCTGGAACTGTCCTCACGTGGTGAATCCGCCAGCCCAGTCACCGGACCTTAACGTGATTGAAAATTTGTGGGCAATTTTGGACCACGCCATCAGAAAGAGGGCCATATCAAACAAAAATGACCTTAAAATCGCCCTGGCAGAAGAATGGCAAAAAATACCAAAAGAGACTACTCAAAAATTGGTATCATCCATGCAAAATCGCTTAAAAGAGGTATTAAAAGCCAATGGAGGTCATACAAAATATTAAATTTAATTTTTACTCCACATTTTTTAGTATTAAGTGCACTGCACGAAATAAGCTGTGACATGAAAATAGTCAATAGTTTTTATTTTTTTTAGTTGTAAGTGTTATTTAAAAAAAATGAATACTTTTGAAGTTACTAATTAAACAAAAAAAGACTGATGAATTGAACTCCGTTTAAATAAATTTGATACCATTAATAGTTCAGCCAATATCGGACTTTGAAATTTCACGTTGCCTCTGCACGAAATAAGCTGTGAGCCACTGTACATATGAATGTGAGTGAATAGTTTTTTTTGGCTGAATGCAGTGGGAGCAGTGCGATTGAAAGTCACACGAAATATTCGAAATAATTACAACTTATATTACGTACTTATGTACGTATGTTTGTGTCTTCCAAATAAGCAGTATTAATTACAAGGCGGTAAGTTTGCAATTGCATTTACAATTTGAAATTTGATGAAGCAAACGCACGAAATGTCGAAAAGTGTATCATAATTTATGAAGATTTTGCACTTCGGGCGCCATAGCACTAGCACTGTGTAGTCTGTGACGTCACAAAACAGTTCACAGTTGCGCAATGTTATCAAATTATACTTTATGGGTTCGAAAATGGTTTCAAAGCTGCATTTTTTAACGCAATAGCATTATAAACTGTATTTTACTACAATATTGTTTTTACATTTAGATTTCACAAATATTAAAAATTTGATTACTATTATTTTTTATTTTTTTTTCAAATTTTTCCAAATTTTGCATTGAAATTTTCCCAAAAAGTATCCTAATTGATTAGAATTTTTGTGTAGATTAAGAATATATATGCTTTATGGTTTCGAAAATGGATTCTAAGCTTGTTACGGGCAATTAAAGTTCCGTTATTGGCTCTTTTTAAAACTTTAAACTTTTATAACTTTGCCAAAACTGCATAGATTTTGGAACGGAATAGCATTATAAACTGTATTCTACTACAGTTTTGATTTTGCATTTAAATATCACAAATATTTAAAATTTGATTTTTTTCAAAATTTTCCAAATTTTGCATACCTACCCCTTGACAAATTTTCAAAAATGAAAAAAAACTATTTTTTTTAATTTTGATTTTAAAAAGTATACTACTTGATTAGAAATTTTGTGTAGGTTATTAATATATATACCTTATGGGGTCGGAAATGAGTTTTAAGCTTGTTATGGGCAGTTGAAGTCAGCTTTGATCAGCTTTTTTTTTAACTTTGAATTACTATAAGTTGGTCAAAACTGAGGCTATTTTCGAGCGGAATATCATTCTAAACTGTATTTTAACATAGTCCAGAATCACCGATTTCAATTTAGATAAACGGCAATAAAAGATAAAGAGCATTAAACGGTCGGGCATGCTCGCCTGAACTTTTCTTGTAAATTTTTATACCTTAACATATAGCACTTACCTAGATAGAATATATCCTCGTAGCTAATCGTTGGCTCTTTGCCCGCTCTACGCTGTAAAGATGTCGTAGTTGTAGTCGTCTGAGACGGTCTTGTGGTTCGCCTATTAAGTTCCGGCAACCTTTCCGTAAAGATAACCTCTCCATCGAGCTGCAGTTCGAGTCGAGTACGATCCAATAGTATGCTTGTGCCGTGCCAAGCACCATCGGCTATGAAACCGCTAGCTGGTGCTTGAACTGTATCATTATTGCTGCCCAGCAGATTGCTGGCCAACTTCAGATGGCCATTCTCCAGACCTAGACCCAAGAATTTATGTTGATTGTGTTCGCTCCAGAGCAGTAGACCATCCGGTTCGATGGTGGAGAAGTTCAACGAGATTTGTATGGCTTCGCGCGGCTGTCGTACATAGAGCGATGGGCCACGACGTTTGTCTTTTATCGGTATGCGAGGGGGTGGCAAGATCAGGTAACTGTTTCCACGGAAGCTCGGTGTGCTCGGTTTACTTAGAGCTACATATAACCCAGACAAAGAGATAGTAGAGTTAATGCATACAAAATTATATATGTATATATTTTATGTGTATTCGATACGGGTGCATAATTAAATTACAGCATCAGCGGCGTCTTGTTAACGCAATCTACATTATTATCTTAAGCAAATGATCATTATTTGTGGCGTTTACACGCTGCACATTTTGTGATAAACAATTTTATGATTAGCTTTAACTGAAATGTAGGCGTAGATTATTCCATTAACTTTTATAGATTTGAGGCGTTTACACGCTGCACTTTGTGTGATCAACAATTTTATGAATAGCTTTAACTGCAATATATTCGTATTGTATTCGCAGTTTCTTGCTTTAACTTTTATAGATCAGTTTTAGATTTTTTTCAGATTTGACCAAATACGCAATCTACATTATCATCTTAAACAAATGATCATTATTTGAGGCGTTTACACGCTACAAATTTTGTGATAAACATTTTTATGAATTGCTTTAACTGCACTATATTCGTATTGTATTCGTAATTTCTTGCTTTAACTTTTATAGAAAAGTTTTATAAATATTTCAGATTTAACCAAATACGCAATCAACATTATTGTCTTAAACAAGTGATCATTTTTTGATTCGCTTACACGCTGCACATTTTGTGATAAAAAATTATCTGAGTAGCTTTAACTGAAATATATTCGTTTTGTATTCGTAGTTTCTTGCTTTGACTTTTATAAATCAGTTTATAATTTCTTTCAGATTTAACCAAATAAACTATTCTTAAAAAACTGCACGTGTAAACGTTGTGCTTATCATGATCAACTAGCAGCTGCCTCTTTGCTTTTTTTTGTGCTTCTTTTGCTCTCAGTTTTTCGGGTCCCTGATCTCGTTTCTTCGCTAGCTTCTGTCTTTTTATCTCTTTGTCTACATCGTTTACTTCTTTTTTTATTTTTGTTTCATTCTTAAGTTCGCTTTTTGTATTGTTTTTCTGCTGTTTTGTCTTTTCATTTTGGCCAACTTCCAGCAGTTGAAGTTGATTACACTTGTCGTTTCGTGTTTTCTCCAGCTGCTTTATGGCTTATTGTTATTAGTGGCATGTTAATTCACTTTGCTAATAAGTGAAAGGTAGACATCGGATGTCAGACAGCTGATTTGATGCCAGATCAAGCAATTGTATAACAATGCCAGCTTACACAACAAAAAAAAAAAAAACTAGCGTAAAAAGCTTAAAATTTATAGCTAAAGTTCTAAACTAAATTACTATTCGGTTTCTATAGCGTTGTGTACAAATTATGGGACACTTTCTTTGCAAACTTTCAAACTTGTAGATTGTATTTTAGATCTGTTCTAACAATATCATAGAATTTTCGTAGTCAAGCTCTTAGTTTGCTTTTTATTAATTAAAGTTTTTCCATTACTATAAAAATAAATAAAATAATAGTTTGGAAACACTAGAAATTTGAAAAAGCTTTGCTTAGAAATTGCAAGTTAACGCTGTTAAAGCTGTACAAAGAATTATTTTAAAACTGATTTTTCTATTATATAATGTAGCACCTTATTGTACTGTTAGTTTCACTTCGTAACATTCGATTGTTCTATAGAAAAAATAGCTTAAATTTCCAATTTATTTCTATTATATTTCAGCACATTCAACTCTGACTCACAGCGAAGTCAACTATTTTTTATTTTTTTTTGTCTCTATTTTGTTCTATTTGTGGTTCACTAATTTTACTGTGATTTTGTTAGGGTTTTATTTCAGTTTTTTTGTTGTCGTTTCTGTTGTTGCAAATTTAACTTCCTGACCCCGCTGCGCACCGAACCGTAAGATGCTGTGGTGCTGTTAATGGCTTTGTGTTTAGCACTCTTCCCTCTCGCTCTCTCGCTCTGCCTTCCCCTTTCTAGGTAGATCTCTAATTATAATAATAATATTGCTGTGTGCTGTATTTTTATTTTATTTATATTTTTTTTGTTGCTTTTGTCGTTTGCTTTTAACATTCGAAATTAAAAACTTGTTTAGCCGATGAACAAAAAAAAAAAACAAAAAAAAAGAGAGATGGAGAAATAAAACTTTAGATAAAGCTAATTATTGTACAATATATAATATCAAATTTTGACGTTTTAAGATCTACTCGGTAGCTTCTGTATATATACAATACAAAAAACAAGAAAGAACATATTAGTCGGGTATGCCGACCGTGTAATATCCTCTGGGTTTCTTTTTTAATTATATGAGTTCAAATTGGTGTAACTGAGGCAAGAATTTAACATTCACTCAGATTTTTATGTCTATCTCGCTCGCACAATGTTTTTCGTTTTCGTTGTTTGTGTGCAGAGCTCAGTGCAATGCACGTGGCTATGCCTTGCTTGAAAGTAACGATTTTCGTTGTATGACCAACTTTTTCAATTATTATTAGATTTTAATGAAATTTTCAGGATCGTTTGATATTATTTGTCTCCAATTATATGCTAAGTTGCAAAACTATACGTTAAAAAATAAGTCAGCCATAGGCTTGCAAAGTTACGACGAAATTGTGCTTTGGTGGACGAAGGAGGCGTGGCATACAAATAATTTGTATGGCATTGTCTTTATATTGCATCTAGCAATCTACATGCCAAAATTGGTGTTTCTAGGTGTTATAGTTACCGAGATATTCGCCAAAAATACATCATTTTTGTGAATATATGTTTGTTCATACGGACAGTCGGGCAGACAGACAGAGAGACGGACATGGCTATATCGACTCGGCTGTTGATGCTGATCAAGAATATATATACTTTATGGGGTCTGCCACGTCTCCTTCTGCTTGTTACATACTTTTCACAAACCCAATATACCCCTCAGAGGGTATAAAAATAACAACTAACTTTTACTTCACACTGACACATTGAACTTTAACTTGTTTTTTTCCGTTTTTTGTTTTCTTAGATTTATGAAACTCGTTTTCTAGTGTTTTTTTTTTGTTCAAGTGAAATGATTTATATTTGCTTTGTAGTTGTTGTTGTTGCTGTTGTTGTTACGGATATAAAGTAAAGATCTGTCGCTTGACTAATTCTCGATGACGAATTGTTGCTTCCCCAACGAAGTGAGGAAATAACAATAGCAATAGCAATTAAACAAATTAAAAGCAAATTACAATTGAGAGTGCTTGAACTTACTGTACTGTGACTAAAAACTTTTAATTTGTTTGAAAGTTAACAAAGCGTGAGTCAAAACCTTACCGATTTCACAATAGAATCCTCCCCAGCCATTGGGACAGGAGCAGCGTCCACTGCGCAGACAGCGTCCATTATTCTTGCATGGAATTAGCTTACAGCTCTCGGAATATTCACAACGATCACCTTTGGCATAATCGGGACAGATGCAGTGCGGCTGCAGCTTTTCATCCAGCCAGCAATGACCGCCAGATTCACAGGAATCCCCACCACAGGCGGTGCCATCGCAATCTCGTATATTACGCGATTCTACAAAGTTTGTGTTATAGTTGGGGTATACTCTATGCTATTTATAGCTACTCTAACTCACCCACAATATTCGTTTCATTGAGCACAATGCGAGTGCCGCTTACAACAAGTCCACGTACACAACCACGGAAGGGTATTGGAAAACCAGAGATGGCATTATGCGGCAACTTGGAGAGATCCTTCAGACCGCCAATGTAGAGCAAAGAATCGGGTTCAACCAGCACTTCGGCGGATGGTGCCAAGGCCGACGAAGCACTGCCCTCCACCCATAGGGTTAACCAACGTCCTCGTTGTGCCATCTTAATCTTGTGCCACTCTCCAATGGCCAACATGCGTACACTACGCACCACAGTCACATGATTACTAGGTCCTGAAATTCTAAACTCAACCACACCGCCCTGCAGCGACAACGAAACGAATCCTATCTTCTTATCCTGATTGTTGTTCAGTGTGCCAAAGTAGAGCAAAAGACCACGTTCGGAAAGTGGACGCAACTGGAACTCTATGAAAAAGAACTGTACACGATGATGTTCCTCAAAGGTCTTGGAACCCATTAGTGGCACCGGTGAGAAACTTCGCTGTTTCTCCACCTCATTCAGCAGTTTCATCACAAAGTGTGTGCTCGGCGTTGTTATCGGTTTGGGTGGCATTAGCTTTTTGGTAAAGTTACGATAGCTAACCATTTGGGAGCGTTTGGAGCCCATTTTATCACCGCCATCATATAGATAGGGCCAACGCACCGCCAAATACGAACGGCGACCGGTTAGTGAGACATCGCTAAGTGAACGTATTTCTAAGGGAACGAATTTCGGATCAAGTAAATCAATGGAGTACTGAAAATCTGTGTCTCTACTTACCTTCCTCACAATTCTTGCCAGTGCGTCCCACCGGACAGTCGCATTCGTAGCCATTAACGAGTGGCACACAAGTCGCCTCCTCATAGCATTTGTTGTTAAAGGAATCACAGGGATTCAAGGGTTGTGCACAGAGTGGACCATACCAGCCTTCCTGGCATATGCAGCTGTTGAAGATAAAGAGTTAAAAATTTTCGTTGTATGATCAACTTTTTTAATTGTAGTCCGATTTTGATAAAATTTTCACAATCGTTTGATATTAATTGTCTCCAAGTGTATGCTAAGTAACAAAACTATACGTTAAGAAATAAGTGAGCCAACGGCATGCAGAGTTACAACGCAACTGTGCTTTTGGTGGGCAAAGGAGGCGTGGCATTCAAAAAAAATTTGATGGCATTGTCTTTATATTGTAAATAGCAATCTGCATGCCAAAATTGGTGTTCCTAGGGTTTTTAGTTACCGAGATATTTGCCAAAAACATGTATTTTTTACGAGGTATGTCTGGTTTTTCGCTAATTGTGGGCGAATGGGGCGTGGCATCAGGAAACAAACTTGTATTGACTGACTAAATATGTGGTCGATACTGACCAAGTTTGAACTTGTAGCTCTAAACTTCTCTGAGATCTTTTCGTTCATACGGACAGACAGACGAACGGACGGACAGACGGATGGACGGACTGACGGACATGGCTATATCGACTCGGCTGTTGATGCTAATCAAGAATATATATACTTTATGGGTCTGCCACGCCTCCTTCTGCCTGTTACATACTTCTGACAAACCCAATATACCCCACAGAGGGTATAAAGAGTGGTATTATATATGTATATTTACGCTATATACTTACGTAAAGGTTGCACCATGTTGCAGACAGGCGCCATCATGTTGGCAGGCATGTCGATGGCACTCCCTGGTGCCACATTGTCCCACGCCACGTCCACGTACGCCACGCGTCTCCTGCAAGGGCACCGTAACCTGTCCGGCCTTAAGATTAACATCATAAATGCAACCCTGGAAGCCCGAATGCAGTGGCAGATCGTGTGGCAGCGTATTGAAGTTGGCAATTTCATGGCCGCCCAAATAGAGTATAGGCAAGACATCCATACGGCTGACACTGCCCGGCGAACGACCCGTAATATTGAATTTGCCATCGACAGAGAGCCAAGCCTGACGCCCAATGCGACCGACCTTGATTTCGTAGGGTACACGCGGTGCATCGAGTCGAAAATCGATGGGTTTCTGGGTGAAAATGCGACGTGGTCCGGCGCCTAAATTCCAGGTTAACATTATGTAACCCTGTATAAAACTAACGGCCAAATGATCGCTCTTCTCATCATGATACCCCGTTTGTCCGAGAAAAGCGAGCAGTGAAATTTGTGACATTGTCTGTGGTAGAATTTTAAAGCTCAATTCTAGGGAATATTCCAGGGGAACCGGCACCGTATAGGCCACAAACGAGGAAAGACCATTAACGCTGCCCGAAAAGGAGGGCAGTGCTACCTCGAGATCTGATACAGATAGAAAGATAGATAGTAAAACCATAATTAGCCAAGTTTTAAATTTAAAATGGCGGCTAACGAATTATACTCACTGTGCTCACAGTAATGCCCATGCTTGCCCAGGGGACAGAGGCAGAGGTAACCGCTGCCCGGAAATTGCACACAAGTGCCACCATATTGACACGGATTGTCCTCGCAAACGGATATCTCACAGGTTGGACCCATATATCCTGTGGGGCATTTGCATTTCCATTTCTCAGCCTTGTCACCATTTTCGTCCACCTCATTCGTTTCAATCTTAATGCAGGCAGCGCCATTGCGGCAAGGACTCGACAGGCAGGCCAATGAGCCGCATTCCGTAATGCCAAAGCCATCAAGCGCATCGCTACAAGTGAGAGGAGGATGCAGCAGGAGACAGGGATGGAGATAGAGAGAGAGAGAGAGAAGAGTGCAAAGTTATAGCAGTTTCTGACAACTGGCTGATTAGTGTCATTTCTAATTTCATGTTTTCACAAAATTCACTTGTTTACACGGCGGGTATTTCATAAAAAGGAATTTCATTAATTACTTATTACTTTAGATTAAATTAGACAAAAATTCGTAGCTTATTATAAAATACTTTTTTAATGTTGATATAAAATGATTAATTAATAAAACTTCAGATCAAATTTAATTTCAGATAAAATATTAAATTTATTAAACTTCTCTTCCCATCCTAATTCTGTAAATGTCTCTTCTGTGTTCATGATTTTAATAGTTCACGATGTGTTCCACACAAAAACCTAGTCTATATTTAATAACCCTTCCTTCCCCCTATTTAAAAACTGCACCATTTTCGCCTACAGCTGTTGGCTTGTCAGTTTTCCTCAACACTTCTTGCTGCTCCTTTCACTTTTTCCTTAAAAAAAAAACTTGTCAGCTTTTCTCTGTGCTGGCTGTTTTTCCCCTTGACCAGCTGTTTGTGAGATTTCTTTAATGCGCTGACGAATGGTTTCCGCACTCTGTCCATTATATCCCTTTAGCTTGTCCCCTCTGGCAGCTTTAGCCTTTTGAAACGCTTTTACTTGGTAAATTTGTTAAACTCATAATGCCCTTTAAGGGATTGGCATTTGCTTTGACATCGCTTCCACTAATCAGAGCGTTAAGCCAGCTTAATAACCGATAGCTTTTTATTGGCATTACGCATAAACTGTTTAAAGTGTTAGGCAAGTTTGTTCTTCTACAATTCACAACTCAGTTTCTATTTGGAGTGTAGAAGTTTTTTATGTTAAGTTTGAGATATTCATAGGCCTAGATAAAAGTCTATAAGTGTACAATTAATTCTATAGAAAATTTGTTTTAAACACTTTTCCGATAGCTTTTATTGGCATTACGCATAAACTGTTTAAAGTGTTGAGCAAGTTTTTCCTTTTCGAATTCACGACTCAGTTTCTATTTGCATTTGGAGTGTAGGAATTTTATGTTAAGTTTGAGATATTTATAGGCCTAAATTTTATTTTATTTTTATTTTATTTTATTTTATTTATTTAATGTCAGACTATGATCAGTCGACATATTTAATATTAAAGTTACAATATAAAAGATAATTTAAAAGTTTAAAATTATATATTAAATTTAAATTTAAATTTTAACTGGGGAAAAGAAAATAAAAACATTTGTTGAAATATTGATTGGGGAAAACCCAGAAAAAAAACCCAATCAGACCGGTAGATTAGTTATTTTGTTAGTAAAAGTGTAAAATGCAATAAAATGTACAATTTATTCTATAGGATATTTGTTTTAAATACTTATCTCTCTGTAAAGATTTATCAAATTTTCGCACAAGTTTTTGAATCTCATGCTTGCCGACTTAATGCTACTACATTGCGTCCTGCTTAACTGCAGTTTTACCCAAAATTTCCACAGCTACAGCTGCAACATTTTTTGGGGCATAAAACTCAATTTTAGCCTGCAGACAGATGTGGCATAAACATTTAAGCGTGGCAAAAACTCTTAACAACTAACTACTATACGTGCTGCCGTTCATTAGGCCAAACCAAACCAAATACATAGTAGTTGCCCCAAGGCCAAGGCGAAGACGAAGGCAAAAGGAGAAAGGTGGAAATAAAAAAAAAACACTTACCCGAATATCTCGCGCGCTTGTCCATTGATGCGTAGGGTATGCAGACAGCCGGTGAAACCGGTGCCACTTTGCGCTGGTGGCAGTTCGATAATGAGGCCAATTGGCGCCTGGGGAGCACCGCCCAAATGCAGCCAAGTGTTCAATATGACCTCGGGCGTATGCAGTCGCGATGGCAGCAGTTTTAGCCACGTTGGTTGATCTCCGGACATGGCCAACGTGTCGTTGACGAGCAGCGAGGCATTGCAGTGCGTGTAATTGCGGCTGAAGTCCAATCTGTGAAAAGCACAAGTGTACAGTATATAGTGACTGTACAGTTCCAAAAAAGGATAAAAGTTCTCTTCTATAGCCTCCCGGCTTCCCTCTACCCACTCCCCATTCCTACTAGGCTGCTCTCTATCAGCTCCCTTGGCATGCTTCAGGGTGTTGTTCTTGTTGCTGCTCGTTTCTCCTGTTTGGTAGTGCACATATAAAATATTTAATATGCCGCACACTGCGGGCAACTTTTCCCTCTGCCTCTGCTCTCTCTCTCTCTCTCTCTTTTTTCTCCCTGTCCCCCACTATACAGCAAAGTAAAAATAAAAGCTGCAAAAGTTATATTCAACATGCCGAAGCGTGCAAATATTTATGACGCCCGCACAAAGATGCCTCATAAACCCCCGCATTGGGGCAGATTTCTTTTTTTTTCCTTTTTTTTCCCACTGCTGACCTTTTATGCTCTTCGGTCTTTACTCATGCACAGTGGTCTTCATGTGGCATAGTAGTCTAATTTTTTTTTATAAACTTTGAGCTGATCAACAGCTATTTCTACGTGTAAATTCTCAAAACCCTGGTAATGAAATCGTATAGCTTATTAAACATTTTTAGAATATTATAAAATAAAACTTCAATTCTAATTTTCTCCAAGAAATTTATTTAAAAAATTTATATATAATGTTTAATAGCACTTGACCCACTGTGACGTTCTGAACCACCAATTGGTTGTAATGTCAATCGACTGTCAAATTTGTTTCGACCCAACCTGGACGCACAAAAACCGATTCGGAATTTTTCCAACCTTTTCACAAAGGCGTAAAAATTGTAAAGATTTTTTCTGCTTTGTCTTTATTTTATTTTTTACAGTGATGGAGTTTTTTTTTTGTTACGGCAAATGTCACCTGCCTTTATTTGACTACCTTTTGTTGAAAAAAAAATACATTTCCAATTTGATGTATTTCTCAGTTTTTTGCAAGTACACACATATCCAGTGCGATAAACGAGCTGGGCACAACATGTCTCAATGGGTCAATATCGGGCGTTTATTCATTATATATTTGAATACTGGTATTTAGTGATAAATACAAGTGCCGCTTGCGACACCAATAATACAAACAATTTGACTGTAACAAGCACATTTTTTACAGATAAACTGGGAAAAGGTGAACTCTGACATTTTTTGCTACCCAAAAAAATATATTGAGATATCTGTTGTTGGGGAAAAACTCACAAAAAAGTGTGCTCCAAAAAATGTTGTATGGTAATAAAGTGAAATGTTAACTATCGAAAAGTATGTTGCATGAAATTTTTAATAAATTAAATTTTTGTGAAACTGAAACGATTTAATTTAATCAATCAACAACTTAAATGTTAATTAAAGAACAGGGAATTTATATAATTTATATGCATATTTGTTACCACAAATCTTATTTGGCTTTAACTTAATTCCAGACCCTTCAAAAACAGTCTCAACTCAAGGCCGCCAACGCATAATAAATAAATCGCTTAATTAGCAAAGTATTCAATGATGATTCCTCGAGACCTTGAGATACTTTACAGATTGTTATTTTTAGTTCAATTAGCTACAGTTGATTAAACAATAAATTAAATTTGCATTGCTGATGCGCCCAATTTCATTTCCCAAGGGGAAAAACTTTTATATTCTGAGCTTTCCTATATATACGTTTTTTTTTTGATTGTTAGCTATGAGCTCTTAAGATGGCGGCAAAGTTTTCGCAATTATTGCACTTAATTTGATTTGCATAATACGAAATGGAAATAATTAAGAGCAAGAGAGGAATGGGGCACGCGGCGTGCTATTCAAGGATAATTGTTATTGCTTTCTAATTACATGGAATTGTGCAAAATCCCTAAGTAAAATGTCAATTGTGTGGAGCATTAAGGTTCATTAGACCAAAACTTAGAAAACTCTGGGAGCCAAACTCCAAGTGAAATCTCGACCCCGATATAAAACGGCAAACGAACAAATCTAAAATTGTACACAGTAAAAAAAAATATTAAAAAATTTCGAAATGCTTTTTTTTAATTTTCTTTGTCATTAAGAATTATGAAAGATTTTGAACATTTATTTTGTACTTGATTTGTGATTACTTTGTCTTAGTTTAAGTTTAGGTTTCTAAAAAGTTTTCAAGAAAAAATTCCTAAAAATACGAAATATTTTAAGTTTATTTAAACTATTTATTTGAACTATATTTTTTCTCTCTGTGTAAAAATACTTTCGCCGCAGGACAATCATAATTGTGTGTGGGTGTGCGTTCAAAGAACTAGTTCATTTGAAGGTTCGTGTGTTCATTGCCAGTGTCGCGACAATCGCCTTTGGGCAAATGAAAGTGGAAGCAGGCACTGTTAAGGGCCATGACCAACGAGTGGGGGTGGTCTTGTTTAGGGGGAAGAAGGTGTTGCACATGGCCATTAAGCACGCAAGGCAAATAAAAATAGGCAACAAACATAAATTTGTTGGTCGTAAATCCAGTCCAGTGTTTTGGGCTGTGGCATGCCTGCGAGCTGGGACCAAGTGCTAAAAAGTAAATTTGTGGTCGATTCGATAGTCATAAAAAATAAGAAAGAGATATCAAATGACCCGTCACTTTCACTCTCACACTTTGCCTCTCTATCTCTCTCACTCGCTCTAGCAATGCTAAATTATTTATATAGAGCAGACTGGCCGTTGAAGTATGTGTTTTTGAGGCCAGACATCAAACCTATTTAGCCTGATATATACATACATATTTATTCCTTAATGTCCTGTTTATGCCATTCGTCGTCTATTTTGCAGGCGTTGAGGGAATTCATTTGCTGCTTGTTGATTTTCTAAAATGATTATTTGGTAATTTTCCAGCCAACTGAATGGCATGCTCTAAGTAATTGCACTCGTATGAATTGTAAACTGTATTAATGATAATGATCACGTGTCCAACATTATTTGCCATATCTCTTAATTGAACTCTTGGCTCTCCACACATTTCCAGCTAGAGTTACATACAAATGTAAATACTGAGTTCAAGTTGCAAGTTTGTTTTGTGGCTAAACTGAATGATAATGAGTGTTTTGGTCAGCATTAAGGAGTTACGAACAGTTATCAGAAAGTTTCATCTCAAAGTTTGAGTAATAAACTAGATTTCAGTGGCATTGAGGTAGATTTAAATGTAAATGTAAACGTTGTATTTTAAATAATTAATTTAGAATGGAAGATGATAATTATAGATATTTATTTAAACTTTTGATGGAGCAGTAAGGCAAGAATAGGAATCGCAGACTGCTAATATCCAATTTCTGCATTCAGTATTTTTTACACCCAAAATCAAACTTAAACTTAATGGAAATGGGATATAATTATAATGTCTTAAGACCCACTAAACTAAATATTGAGTTTAATTAGACTTACTTCTTGACACATGATACTAAAGTCAGAAATATTGGTAGTAAACTTTAAGCTTTCGTCACTAGATGTATAATCTTTTCATATTTGCTTTAAGTATAAAATTTCAAAATATTATAATTATATTTTAATACTTTTCCAAAGCAAACATTTGGCATTTTTGGCACACATATTTGGCTAATTAGTTTATCCATTGGATAAATTGTCAAAGGGCCTTTTTGTGGGTTGTGATAGCTTCCGGGCAGTTGAAAGCATTTAAGTTGAATGCCTTTGTTATCGCAATTGTCTTTTACACCATTACATTTCTCATTTGAAAGTGCAGCAATTTCCAGGAATTGTTAGTTAAACGATTAATTACGCACAAGCCCGCATTACTCTCGCTCGTTGTGGCCAAGACTTCCCTTGCATCCTACTACTACTACTCCCTCTCTCTCTAAATTCGCCATGTCTCTTTGCCGCTCTCTGTCCTTCTCTGTATGTGGTTCCTTGGGGGGCTAACGCAGCCATTGAACTTCCGCTTCCGCTTGCGAACGCAGCAAATGCGGCAAATTAAATTTCAGCCAAAAACCAACAACGCCAACTAATTACGCATGAATGCGAAGCCAAGGATCGTCGAATAATGCCACAAGGAGCGGAGAGGCTATAGTAGCTAGAAGCAAGGTTGGTGGTGTGGCTGTGGAGGACGGGGGGAAAGCAGTAAACTGTGCTCTGATGCTTGGAAAAATGGAGGAAACAGCGCAATTTATTCTACACTTGAAGCATTATAATTTGTGGTGGCCAAAACGGCAATGGAAATCGACATAAGGCAACTTTAATGGCCAACCACCGCGTCGTCCTCCGGCAGAGAAACGACAATGACCCACATGATCCGCTGACCCCAGCAAACTAAACCCCTTCACACCCCTTTACACTTCACCCAAAGCAAACTGCACTCGACTCTGTCGCTGAACACTCTCGACACTTGTGTCAGGCGCAGTTTAAAAAGTTAATTAACGTGACGACCTCCCTTCTATCAAAGTTGGGTATTCCATGAATCTACTTTCTCTACTGCCATTTCTCTCAAGCATTCTGCCCCCCCTGCCATTCTGCTGAGCGGGACACCACATAATTGCATTCCGTGGTTGGGGCGTTTCACTTACTCAGCACGAATGGTAATTTCATGGCCCGTATTCACAGGCGTTTCCAGTTCGCTCAACAGCATCGTTTGCAATCCGCAAGAGAACTGGAATTGCATTAGACCCTTTTGCAGGAACAGGGCCATATAGTGTCCACCTTTGGTACCTTGGGCGGCGGCCAACATTATCAGTCCATTGGTTGCCCGAGTTCGCACCTTGAGCTGTATGTGCATCGGTAATACGGCATCCAGTGCCTCATGTTGTGGTATATCCTTATAGATGCGATGTGATACATATGAATCGCCAGAGAATGCCGCATTTCGTATGATTATCGGCTGTTCACAAAGCGGCCCCTGGCGGTCAAAGCGGCAAACACACTGCAAATAGAGAAGTCGAAAAATAATTATTACTACAAAATTATTGTCCTTAAAAAGACCCTCATTAATACAATTTTAGTTTATTTTGTTACTCTCAAGAAAATTATAAAATTATAAAATGAAATATGTAGGGTTTGAGAAGAGTTGCCCAATTTACACAGAAAATATGCACAGTTCATTTAACTATTCCTTAAACAGAATGCAAGAGGCAACTTTGCATTATTTACATAATGAAAGTGAGTTTACTGAGTGCTCGAGTAACTACTTGAGAGATGGCAGAGTGTACTCAATATTCTTCTTGTTGTTGTTGCCTATATATTCTCAAACATATGGCCAACTTCCATTAGGTGGCGGCTGTCCATAGAACAAGGCTGTTGCCAGTTAACAATTTTTCCTTTTTCGCACGCACAGTGCACTACTCCACGTAGTCAACCAGTAGTCGCCATTTTCTCAGTACCCACATTTTCCCCATTTCCCTAGTTGGCTTGCACTTCATTTGTTCAATTTTGATGGGGTCGTCTCTGGGTGCGGGCTGTTAAAGTAAAAGTTACAATAAAAGTTTTTTTTTTGGGTGCCGTTGCGTTGCGTTGTGTTGGTCCTTGATGCAGTTGCGTTGCACTTTAAGTGTCCCCTCGGTGGGGCATAAATTATTAAAACCAGGACAATGACGCAGCAGGACGAAGAAAATGAAGAAAGGAGCAGAAAATGGAGAGGAAGAAGTAGCTGGGCAAGCCAAGCCAAGCCAAGTAGCGAGCCAAAAAGTTAATTCATATCGTTCTTCAATTTATTGGAATTTTTGGCCACGCTACGAAACTTATTGAAAGGACTCCCAGCAGGACTTTTGCTGCAGCAAAACTTATAAATTAAAATTGTTCCAATTTATTTTAGCTTCAATGCACATGCATTTTTGCCATATTTACAAGAAGTTTACTACTATTTTCTCTACGGTATTGAATTTATCACCTTTTTAATAGGCATAAGCATTAAAAACATATTTGGCGCCCAACGTAGGTCACTATAAATAAACCTTACAATAATTTTAAGTAAATTTTTAACATTTCCGACTAAAATTATAAATATTGCTCTCAGTAATTAATGCGTTTTGAATTTATTGCTTCACAGTAAGCATTAAAAAAATATGGCGCTCAGCGTAGGTGGCTAAAAATAAACCCAATTATTAAAATAAAGCTTAACGCTTACATAAAGTGTAGTATATTTTTAGCAAAATCTATATACGCACAAACAATTTTCTCAAAAGGCCTTAGGTCTTACTATTTTAAGTTTATTCCTTCCATTTTGCCTTAATAATATTATATAAATTATGTTGTTAGTCACGTTTTGCACTTTGAAAGCACCAGCGCTTTGAATCCCATCAGTTAAATCTAAGTATACAATAACAACTCGTACAACTTTCAATTCTCTTCCGGCAAAAACTGATACGAATAATGAGCATCCGAACTCGTGTGCCCAGATGTAGCTCAAATATTAATGGCCTGTGTGCCCATAGTCAGTCCCTCACATGCTATACGGTATAAGCAGGTAGTCAAAGGATTGAAGTCGTTGTTTTTGGATACGTGTATCTCTTGAAAAACCCTACCGTGCAGCCAAGCTCACTGTTGTTTTCATTCTGCAAAAACATGACACAAAAATTAACGCCAATGTTGTTGAATGCATGGGAAGAGGAAAACGCGTATCACATCATCGTGTTTGCTGCAGCTCAATGCGCGCCATCGTTGTTGTCTGTTTTTACAGGGTCAGAGGTTTTGTATATGCCACAGCGCACCCTCAAGGGACAACGAAATTGTGTAGCATGCTACAAGTATGAGAATTTCCATTCCCTTTCCCCTCATTTTCACATGCATTCCGTTATGCGAAAACTTTTTCATGCATCAATTTTTTCTCTCTCTCTGTCTCTCATCCTTCCGGCCCCTCAAACGAGATAGATCCCGCTTTTGCATTACTTTAATATCTGCTTTTCTCTCTCGGATAACAATTATTTAAAGTGTACGATGGAAAAGTTTTTGTTTTTTTCCATTTTATGACGTTATCTATGCAATGTAATTAGATTTATGAGATTTATGTGTGGAAAGCATCCTGCAGTGCTTAAGGGTATTAAAGAGTTATGCAAATGCGTAATAGTGGTTTAAGTTCTGCATGTTACGGAATTTGTACGGAATTTAAACTGGCTTGTAGCTTGGATTTATTTTTGTTTACTGCATGTTTCATTGCAATCAGATTATAAGAACGAATATGGTAGTAACTAACTAAGCTTAATTAATATTTTGTCATTTTAATTTTGATTTATTCTTTACTTATATCATGTTCTATGTGAATATCACACCATGGCGCCCAACGTGGGCCATCCAATACATATATGATTAACAAAACCTTGCTTAAATCGTACTTGAAAGACTAAGTAATTATGACTGCGACTGATTTGGATTGAGCTCAGGGAGATTTGTGTCTTTGCATAATTATTTAGATTCATTTGACAGCTGCATTACGGGTAATGTGGCGCCCAAAAACTAATTGTGACACTACTGTGCCTGTGAATGTCAACAGTGGCAAATGGTGAAAGGCTTTTGAAATTGACTGAAGTGCACTCATTGGGAACAGATGCTCGGCACAAAGACGACACTCAGGACGCATTACGACGAAGACCATGGAGAACCATGCTATGATGATGCATGGAGCTCAGTGCATGGGAAGAAAAAGAACGGTTAAAGGGACAGGGACAGGGACAGGGACAGGGACAGCGACAGGGAAACGGACACGCAGACATGTGGTGAGCGTCTAAAAGGGCTCAACAAACTTTTCATTAGTGGTGCCGGCTTTTGGCGTAGCGCATAAAACGCGAAGGGAATGAGCGCAAAAGAGAGGTAGCAGGGGAAGGGTAGTGAGAGAAAGGGATGGGTGGATGGGTTGATAGGGAGGAAAAAGCCAGGCAAACATTTGCAAAACCCCAAAACTTGGCGGCTGGCACTTGAAATGTGCTTAATGCCACTTTACGAGTGACTTTCGCTGAGTGCGAGTGCCACTTTTGCGTGCAGCTTTCACTCACCCACACTCATTCTCTCGTTCTCTATCTCTTTCTCTCTCTCTCTCTCTCGCTCTCTGTTTTTGTGTCTTTTTGACTAGACACGTTAAAAATATGCTTTTTCATAAGCTTTTCTTTCCAGCAAAAAACCCGTCATAGCCCACTTGGGTAAACGAAATGACAGCTGACATATGTAAGTGTCTGTCTAACTGTTTGACTATCTCATCTCCTGCACTCCCTCTCTCTCTCGCTCTCTCTCTCTCTCTAGCATTTTCGCTTACACACTCTCATGCATATGTATTTGCGCTCTTTTGTATGAATATGTTTGTGGCGTCAGTTAAATTACTTGGCAACAATAAAGTGCCATATGCTCTATGAAATAATTTCCACTAACGTTCCATCTCCCTCATACCTGTCATACATTTTGGTTTGCTTTTCTTTTTTTTCTCTACCATCTCTCCATCTCTATCCCTTTCTGATTGCTTATTCTAGCGTCGACGCCATAACAAAGTCATTCTGCGGTGCTGTGTCACTCGTCCAACACGTAAATTTGTTATGAAAATTAAATTTTGTCTCCTTGTTAGCCTGCTGGTCAACTCAGGTGTTTTTATATGTATATAGATGTAGGTTTATAGAGAGAAAGAGAGTGTTAAAGAAAGAGATAGTTGGTTCTAGGTGCTCTTTTGAGAACTTTTATAAGGTGTTGAAATTTATGCTGCTGACTATAGTATGGAATTTTTAGTGTTTAAAAGTAGCAGGTAATAGATGTTAAATACGAACAAAGTACCAATGATTTCAGATAAAGAAGCATTTCATTATATTATGCACCCTTTAGAGAACATTTTCATTTATTCTAATAAATTTTGCTTTCACTATTTCCATCTGAAATTTAAATAATACTAGAAAGCGTGTACCAGGTTTTGCTTATGGACAAAAACATCGCATTGCAATTGTCGAACTGCCAGTTAACTGTATTGTAAAATTAGTTGCATGCCACGCTCGTGTGCCTCGTGTTTAATTTTTCAGAAACAAATTTCATATGCCAAATTCAAAATGTGTGTACTCGACTGTGGGTGAATGTGTGTGTGTATGTTTGTTGCCACAATTTTAGGCTATAAACTTTTTTGTTGGGGAGGGGAGGGGGGCAAAATTACCACAAGTATTTTCATAAATAGTTGAATAGACATACTTTGCAGCTTGTCTGGTTCTCGTCCTTTTGAATGTTAGTGTGGTATAAATGGGGGAACGCTTTGTGGCTTTTTGGTTGTTTCAACAAAATGTTGCAGCTTTTGCCATTTTGCCTGATTTTCTGATTTTACCTGAAAATGTTAAGGTAAACTTGTGCCAGCAGGCTACTTAACTATTCAGTTGGCAGTGGAATAGGCATTTGATGATGGCATGTTTTGAGAGACAACTTATTCTGATGCACTTTCGTCAAAACTTTTTCCAAACGAAATGGCAGTAAAAGTCACAAATAATTTCGTTTTGCCAAGTGTGATAAAAGTTTTTGGCAAGAACTGTCTAAATTTTTGTATTTTAGTCTATTTTTAAAATGTGGAAACACTGTACAAAATGTTTTCAGGTTAAATTTGCTTTTGTTTTCAAAGTCATGAACTTAATATTACTCTTAGAATTTTGTAGTCTAATCAGTTTTAGCAATTTAAGATAACAGTTTCCTCTGAAATCCCTAAAATTTCCATTTGATTTTAAAGTATTGATTTTAACATAAATAGAACTTGATTTATGTAATACTCTAGTCAGAAATTAATGAAAATCCTTCTTGCTCTGTGTCTATTGTTGTTAAACACAATTTGGCCTACACTTGCACTACTATCGCAACATTGTGTGTGTTTTGGCCTCTTGTGTTTTCTGGCTCCAAAAGCAGCCTAAGTAAGCAGCTTACAAATGTTGCAGGCTCAATGTGTTGTGCCACTTGCCACTTGCCACTGTTGCTGCCCACTTTGCCACAAACTATACGACAAGCTACATGATTATTTATGTATTGTGCCTCAACATTCGAAATCTCCATAAGCGTTTCTCTACGCCGAATCTGGGCTTGTTTCTCTGTTTTGGTATATAAATATGTTTACCATTTCAAGTTGTCAATTTGTATGTACTTTTCGAACTTACACTGCACCCCATTAAATGTTGTGATTATAGTTTCGTCCTTTTGTCCTAAATTTACTTATTAAATGTAACCATTAGGTTTAGAAGTAGGAGAATTATTTGTTATGTATTTCTAGTTACTGTTTTGGGATTATGCTTTGTAATAATGTTGAAACAGAGCTTTAAAGCTCATTATATGCACTTTAGATTAAACATGCTTTGGTGTAAAGCTTAATGCTCCTTTTGTGAGCAGCTTTAAAGCGCTTTAATTATTTAATTTTAGTTCAAATAATGATGAACTATATTTTACACTTAAAAAAAATCTTGAGAGTGGTTTGCTTATAACAAAAGCTATGCTAATTCAATCTATTTATACTCTATACTATATTTTATTTGAAAGCTCAACTATCATTTAGTTATGAACATAATTATAGGGTATTTTCAAGTCATGTCATTTGCCATATTTAATTTTGTTATTATTTTGTGGTAGCTCTTGTTTACCAATTGCCAAGGTAATTTGAGTGTTCACGCTCATTTAATGACTTCACAATGGGCGATTGGGTGGCAACTCTGGGCTATCCATGGGGCAAATGCAACAAGGGTTGTGCCACGGCCAATTAACAACTCAATGGGGTTGAAAATTGTGTAGCTAACTTTGCTTTTTGTATGATTTTCCGTTTTTACGAGATTTGTTTTTTTTTTTTTCTGTTTTTTGGAGTACGCATCGAACAAACAAATCCTGTTGAGAGTCTATCGATTAGGTGCTTGGGGCTGACCTACTGCAGAAATGGCAAAGGGGGGAATGAAGAGTACACTGTTAAAAAAAAAGTAGAAAATGTTCTAAAATGAAGAACTTGTATGTAAAAAATTAAAAAATATTTAATATATTATTTCTGGATTAAGGACCAAAGGATTTTATGTTTTTCCTAACATTTTTTCAGTGCTAAGAAGCTTCATCTAATTTCCAGAAATATTTATCATTAAAACCTTATGTTGTTTAAATTTATTTTTGTTCTTAACACATTTTAAAGCCAATATTTTAGTTTTTATATATTGTATTTATTTATTCAATATGTAAAAATATAAAATTATAAATTACAAAATAATAATTTGGTGCAGTTTAAAACTAAATACTGAAATGATAAAAATTTAAGAAATTAAAAAGTTTTGGGATATGTGAAATATTTGAAAAATTTCAAGCAATATTTTTGTTTTTTAGCAGTGTATTTAGTTAGTTTACTTACCCTTGAGCCCTCCGATGTGGTTACACAGGTGCCGCCATTGTAGCAACCCAATTTAATGCAGTCAACATCGCCCGCTTTTTCCTCCGCACCACCAGCTCCACCGCCCTGGCTCACCGTGTTGGCACCGTCAGTTTCTTCGCTGCTCTCGCTGACCGGCGGCGGTGGTTTGGTCTGTATGGGCAACTCTGGCTGTCCAGGTGTGCTATACACATGCAACGGCGGTGTGGGTGGTGGCAATGTCTGTGCCGACTGTGTGGATGGTGGTGTGGGAGGCACTGTGATAGCCGGTAGACTGGGTAATGGTGGTTCTGTGGTTATTACAATGGGTGGCAGGGTTACCACCGTTATGGTTGTTGGTAACGTAGTCTCTCTTGGTGGTTCCAATGTGGTCATTGGCAGTACTGTTGGCACATGCAGATCCTCTGTTACCAGCGTTTGTGTTGTTGTTGTTATTTCCACCGGCATTGGTGGTTGCACTGTGGTGGTGCCCGGTGGCTCCCTGTCGAAAGGTACTCCAGTAGGTGGCACACTTGTTGTTGCACCACCACCACTGCCAGCATCCTCAATGGTAACCACAATGAGTGGTGTCTCCACGGTTGGTGGTGCCATGGTGGTTTCTGGTAATAATGGTGGTTGCAATGTCGTAAATCTGCCAGCACTTGTGCTATGAGTGGTGATAACCACCTCGGCGGGGTAATCGGTAAAGAATGGAGCCGCTGTGGTTGACACCTCGGGCCAGACATGTCGAATAGTGGTTGGTTCCTCCACAGCTGGCGGTGGTGTCGCTGGTGCTGCTGGTGCTGCTGTGGTCTCTGGCGGAAAGAATGGTGTGGGCGTGGGTGGTGCATAATCCACCGAAATGCTAGTATCAATTGTGGTTACATGGTGTACAAATATGCTGCCAATTGTGGTGTGCGGTGGCATTGGCTGCTGCTCCACCGACTCTGAGCTGCTTGACGAGGAGGCATAATCAACGGCTATGGTCACACTCGGCGGTGGCGGTGCAGTGGGACGTGCGGTGGTAACGCTGCCTTCTTCACTAGAACCACTGCCACTAACCTCAAAACGTCGCACTGTGGTGTAATCCTCAGATTTAATAACCTCAGCAGAACTTTCTGCCGATGAGGTGGTGGTTACTTCGATAGCCGGCAGTGGTGGTAGCGTGGTGTAAATGCTGTGATTTTCCTCCGACGAAGACGAGGAGGAGGTGGAAGAAGCAGAAGAGGCACCACCAATTGTTGTCGGTGGTGCTGTGGGTAATGCTGCTGGTTGTGGTTCATCTGTGGGCTCTGGTGGTGCTTGTGTTGTTGGCTCCTTATCGATGACATGACTATCGCTTTCCGGCGGTGGTGCTGTCACCTTTATCTCCACCGAAACATCCTCCGACGAGGCGGAAGAGGAAGAGGAAGAGCTAGCTGTTGTCACAATTGGAATAACTGGTGACAGTGTGGTGGTGGTTTCAGCTGCTGGCGGTGGTGCCGGCGGTGCAGGTGGTGCCTCAGTTGGCGCCAATGTTGTCTCGGGCGGTGTTACTGGTCGCACTGTTGGTGGTGCTAGCGTGGTCGCAGGTGGTGCTGTTGTTGGTGGTGGTGGTGCAGCTGTTGCTGGTGCCGTGTAATTGCAATCCAGCGACTCTTCACCCACCACCAGACACTCACAGAGCATGCCAGTCAAGAGTGGTGGACAGGAGCACGAAAACGTATCCACACCATCGATGCAGACACCACCGTTCATGCAACGCGGCCCCAGCTGACATTCATCGTACTGGAATTCACATTTCTCGCCATGATAGTCGGGCACACAATAGCATGTGGGTATGTTCTCCTCCATCAGGCAGAGCGCATTGTTCTGACAGGGATTGTCCGCACAGATGAGTATCTCCTCCTCACAGTTGACGCCCGTGTAGCCCATGGGGCAGGCACAGGCATAGGCCGCCAATTTGTCCACACAGACGCCACCGTTTTGACATGGCGCCGAGGCGCATTCATTGATCTCCTCCTGACAGATGCGTCCATGCCAACCAGCTGGACACTCGCATGTGAACTCCAAGCCGCGTCCCTCAATGCATTCACCACCATGCTGACAACGTGCTCCAGTGCCTGTGGTCAAAGCAGATCAAGTGTATTAAGTTGTTGTAGTAAAGTTCACGACTCTAAAATATCCGTTAACAAAAACTTAAATAACTATAACTTTAGTTGTATAACTTCGATCTTGGTGGAATTAAGTAGTAAAGTTGATATTAAAAATATTAATTGTTTAATAGTGAAAAGAAAGTTATATCTTGAAAACTGCGTGTGTTATAAAGGTTTTAATTAGACTTGCTAACAGTTTGTAAACTGCTATAACTTTTTTAATATTTAGACAATGTTTTTATAAATCAAATAAAATAACTGACAATGGATAAACAAATGTTTACCTTTAAAAGGGGCGTCCTACCTTGAAAACTGTGAAGATTTCTGATTAATTTTTATAAATTTGAAACAGCTATAACTTTTTTAATATTTAGACAATGTTTTTATTCATCGAGTAAAATAACTGACTATGGATAGACAAATGTTTACCTTTACAATGGGGCGTACTACCTTGAAAACTGCGGTTATTATAAAGGTTTTTCTAATTAATTTTCATAAATCTAAAACAGTTATTTCTTTAAATAATGAACCCTGTCTTAGCACACGTATAACGGGTATAAATGATTTCATTATTTTGAATTTTAGTCTAGGAAATGGCTTGACTTACCCGTGTCACAGACGGCGACATCCAACTCACAGTGATCGCCCAGATATCCTGGCTGGCAGGTGCAGATGTATCCATTGTTACGGTCGCGACAGAGTCCGCCATTTTGACATGGATTTGACATGCATTCGTCCACATTTTCCTCACAATTTGACCCTGCCATGGTGTGATGATGTGGGAGACAGAGAAATGGGAAGATGGAGAGATGTGAAGAGAGAGTGATAGAAAGACAGGCAAGAAAGTGACGTTAATTGATAGCGCACCACAATGGCAAAGCGTGTATTCCATTTCGTTCATGTACAGTCATGTCAACTTTTGTTCAGCTGTTTTTTTTTTTTTGTTTGCTCCTGTGCTATCCTTTCATTAAAAATTTATGTTTGTGGGTTAAAGTTGTCGCTTTCAGTGTGGCGTGCAAATGGTTCATAAATAAAACTTGTTAAATATTATATATTATTATACGTTTCAGAAATGGCAAACTCTATATTTATTATTTGATACCATGGCCTTTAAATGCACATACATATATATATTTTATATTATTTGTGGTTTGCTTAAATGTAATATTGTCATTGAAAGGAATTCAATATAGTTTTTTCAGTAGAAACTATATTTGGTTGCAGCTGTTGACACTGTGGTTGAATTTGCTTAATAATTAAATTCTCGCAATATTGCTTTTGCAGAGAAACTTAACTAACTTGATTGATTTTTAGCTAAAATTTGTATATGTTCCTCATCAAAGAGTTTTGAGTTGCAGTTTAGTGAGTGTTTTTTTTTGCTAATTTCCTTTTTATTTTACAATTCTTGGGAACAAGTGTACTTAATCGAAGTGCAATTGAATGACTTTTCATTATATTAAGCATTGAAAGAGTTTTTATCTCTGCCATCTACTCTCTGTTTTTCTTCACAATTCTTCTTTTTTTTGTCTCTCTGCTTCTCTATGTATTTTGTCTGACAACTTTTTCGATACAAGCGCATCAATGGCAATCAAAACAAACCTTCAAGGGCTGATTTTGTTGCATGCAACATAAACAACTCAAAAGTGTATATATTCACACAGACACACTCGCACACACACACTCAGACTTTTGATTGTCGAGCACCTCTTAGGCCCGGAACTTTTGTGGCACTCTAAAAGTCGAAGTGGAATCACCCTAAATAACTAAGCTCAAGTATCTCAATTTTATTTTGGTAAAATTCATTGATTTATTTGTTTGGAAATTCATATAATAGACTGCAGAATAGTTTGTTTAAGCTGTATCTTGCTTTTATTTATTAAAATAATATATAATGATGAAAATAATGTAATTGTATTTTCTAAATATTTTACTTAAATATTTTGGTGTTTAAAATTATGTCATTTAATTTAATTTTGATTTATTCTTGTAGATAATTTTTTATTTAAATCATAAATTATTAAAATTAAAAATTAACTTGGCGTAAAATTACGTGTTACTCCAAAATTTCTGCTGGAGAGTTAAAAAAAAAAAGTTTTATGGAAAATTATAAAGTAAATTCAATTAAAAAGCATGCAAGCTATGCAAAGAAAACTCGTTCTCTTTCTAACGTGAGTTAACCGCTTTAAATATATAGAATTTGAGGTCGATTATCGAGTCACGTCTATGCCAAGGTGTCTAAATTGATTAGTTGCGTGTTTGGTGGATCAAATATGTGTATTATATATAGTAGTAAGCTTGATGAGTGCTCAGTAGTGCAACAACAGAACATGACACATTTTGTTAGACCCTTAGAGTTGCTCAGGGCAACAGTAACTACTACAACAAAAACAATGCTTGAAAATACTTTTCAATTTTGTGCTCAACAACTACAAAGACGACGATGATGACGATGACGATGACGAGGAGGAGAATGAGGAGCAGTTGGTGGTTGCCAGCGGCAGTAACTGACGGCTAAACAAACATACACGTAGATAGAGAGGGATAGCAAGAGAGTGAACGAGAGAGAGAGACAGAAAGAGATAGATAGACAGACAGGAAGGAAGGCATTCAGAGTTGGTTGAGCTGCTTGAGAAAAGCGCCCCATTGTGTATGCTATAGAATTCGTATGTTGTTTGTGGCACTGGCAACAGTGCGTATGAGTGATTTTGTAATTTTTTCTTTTTTATATTTTTTTTTTCAGTTGTGTTGTTGTGCGTTGCTTGCCATGTGTTTGTGCTGCAAATTTATTGCCAGCGAAATGTTTTGTCTGAACTTTTTGAAAATTTATTTGCCAGCCTGACTGCCTGCCTGCGTTTTAGTTATATATAGTTTTTCTTACTACCGTTTCTTTTTATTTCTGGCAACAAGTTGGCTAAGAAATAGCTGCAGAGAACAAAAACAAAAAAAAAGAGAAAAGCAAGGAAAATATGCTGCAAAGTTTCGTTTTGGGCAAAAAAGTTTTGCTCGCTTACTGCGTATCTCTGTCTCAAGTGTCTGTGTGTGCATCTGTCTGTCTAAAAAAAAAGAAAACTTGTGCAACAAAGTTCAAAAGCACTTCAAAGTGTCGAAACAAGAGTGTCAAAAAGCCTGCATGCATATATATATATATACATATATCGTCTTTTACTTTCACACTTTGGTCTAAATTAATGCGCTTAACTTGATAATTTAATGCTGCAAATTGCATTTAAAACTGACTACAATTGAAAACTGGGCAATAAAAACAAAAACAATAACACAAGGCACTCAGGTGTTGTTGATGGGGCATTTATCATTTGTGTTTGCCATAAATAACATGCAAAATAAACAAGCTGATGGACAGACATAAAAAACAATGTGAAACTCATACTCATAAATGCTCCTAACCAAAGATAAATGTCTCTTAGCCTCATGCGCTTCAACTAACTCCGTTTCTCTCCCTCTTTTGCTCTCTCTTTCTCTCTCTCTCTGTGTTGTTTAAAATGCAACTGTAATGTAAGTCTATGCAAATGTGTAGAGGGTCGCCCCCAAAACAGGCGAACGTATATTAAATTTGCATAAGCACTAAATCAACACAATGAACAACGAAAGTCATCGTCAGCATAAAAACATAATTTTTTAATGTTTTAGACTATTAGATGCTCTAGATGAGCAAGAAGTTGTGGCTAAAAGCTACTGAAGGCTCTTTAAAAGTTTTAGATAAGTTTTATTTCGTATACTTTTATTAGAAGAGTTTTCAATCTAAAAAGAAAAAGCTTCAAAATATATAAAAACTCTGTATTTGCATAAAAGTTTATGTGTTTTTATTTATTCTGGCAGATTTATATAAATGCCGCTATACCTTGCCTTTTAAAATGGCTTTCTTATATATACATTTCCCACACCTTTCCAACGCTCATAATATACTCTCACTCACTTTCAAGCTCCCTTACTTTTCTTTTTGGTCTAATTAAGTTTTCCATTATTGTAATTTATCCACAGGACATCAGCAATGTCAACATTATGAAGAGCTATTTATATTTCTCATCTGACGTATTCCTTCACTCCATAATGTAGCTCACACATGTATGTATGTTTGACCAGAAATATAAAGCCACAGCTCCTGCGATATTTGATCGGCAGTCGCATGTTAAAAAGGAAAATAAGTGTTAAATTTCTGATGTATACACCTTGAGGCTGAATGTTTTACATTTAACTTTTGTGTGTATTCTCGGTGTATTCCAGTAAAGAATTTCGCCTCAAATCGATTTGGCGAAATTGAAATGAACCAAACCAAATGAATGAAACATGTTATCTTATTTATCTGCACTTTGAGTTGAGCTGATGATGAATGCCACAGTTCGGACTTGTATTTTATTGAGCCAACAGTCATGCTGCTGTTTTTCTTTTTGAAAACTGTGGCTCATCCATTAAGGCCCAACAGACATTGGCTGTATTGGCATTGCAATTCAATTTGTTTATGTTTGCTGGCCGTTGCTTTATGATTTGATGGAGCCATACTTAAAATACAACTCGTATTTAAATTTTATTTAGTGTCGTTGTTAAATTTAACAGTTTCCGAAGTATTGCACTTTATGGATGTATTAAGTTAAAAATAGCATTCAGTTGCTCGGCAATGAATTGGTTGGTGAAATAAATACAGCAAGTAAGAGCAAGAAAGAAAAGTTTAACTGTGTAAAACCTGAAATCTTAAAATTCCACCCCATAAAGTATATATTCTGAACCTACACAAAGTTTCTAATCAACGCACAAAAATCGGAGCAGTCTTGATAAAGTTATAATAGTTCAAAGTTTTAAAAGAGGATTAACGGTACTATAACTGCCCATAACAAGCTTAAAACTCATTTCCGACCCCATAAAATGTACATATTCGTAACCTACACAAAATTTCTAAACGATTAGAATAGTTTTTAGAGAGAAAATAAAAAAAAATTTTTTTGGAATTTTTTGAAAAAGTTATAAGGGGTAGGTATGCAAAATTTGGAAAATTTTTGGACAAAATTAATTTCTATAAAAGCTTGATTTTTAGATGCAGTACTAATTATGCGGTGAAATACTGAGTAAATTGGTATTCCGCTTGAAAATCGCTGAATTTTTAGCAAAGATATCGTAGTTTAAAGTTTTAAAAAAGATGAAACCGGGTTTTAAGACTGTCGCCTACGCCCCACCCAGGTATTACACCTGGTCAATTTCGTATTGAAATAACACAATTTTGTTGGAAAGCTTTACATTACATTAATTTTGTTTAATTAAATATTTTTTCTCAAAAGAAAACCTTTTCGAAATAATTAAAAACAATCAATTGGTTAATAATTTGTATGAAATAAATAAAACCATAAGTGCGCTCATTATTTTGCATAATTTATACTCAACTCTTTCACAAACATAAAGTACTACTATAATATTTTACTATTTTCACTCTTCTTTATGTACTCTACTATATACATAAGCTGCGATTTCGCAGCAAGTGCTTTTGAAAATAATTCACTTTGCGTTAAGCATACGACACGTTGCACAAGGGGTGTGTGTTTTTTTTGTTGTTGTGTACAAAGACCGCAGTGCAACATGGAAATTTACCTTTGTTGCCAAAGGCACAACATGAAATGTCACATTACGCTCCAATTCAGACTGCAATGCAGGAAGTGGTCAAGTAATGAAATAGTGAGTAAAAGAGAGAGGTAGAGAGAGAGAGATGGCTAGCTTGATCTGTAGAACTTTAAAACTACTTTTCGTTGCCATTCTCTGCTTTTAACCTGTTCATCGCTTTCTCTTTCTACCAGGCTCTGACACCTACGATTCTTAACCCAGTTTCGTTGCCACTTGCTGTAATGGTAGTGGCCAAAAGCCCAGGTATGGCCAGCCATCGACTGGTCACCTTTTTTTTCTTTTATTTTTGCATGCAAACGCCATTACATTCTACCAGTTTTGCTCTATTTGTGGTTTCAGCGACTGCCAAGAGGCTTTTTCAACATTTTCTTTTACGTTTTTTTTTATATTTTTTTCTTCACCCTGTTTTTGATTTTTGTTGTTTTCTGTGTGTTTTTTTTGTTATGTGTGAAGTCGTTAAAGTGAAAATCGATTTTCATTTTATTGCTGCATGTGCGTGAACAGGAGCTAGCATTTTGGGGTTGAGTTTAGGGATTGAATTTGTCAGGGTGGAGTGGGCATATTGGGGTTAGGTCTGTGGCCCGAAGCCGTTAGTACGGTCTGGTCAGTTGGAGTATGGAGTATGGAGTGGGAAGGTTGCTGAAATGTTCATTCTCAGCAATCTACGGCATGTTTTATGAATGAATTTTTCGTATTGGACGCACATTTTTTTTGTTGGTGGTTAATGGACGGCACTGGTTGAACACTGAAATCCTACTCCACCTCGATTATTCGATGTTTCTTCTTTTTTGTTTTTACAATACAATTCTTTTTATGTTTCCCTCCATTTCGATTCATTTTCGCTGTCTAAATATTTGAAAATGCAACATTAATCAAAATTTTATGCAGCAAAAGCACAAAAAAAAAAAAATAAAAATAGAATAAAATAAATAAAGAGAGCTCGAGAGCACTTGAGATTGAATAAAAATAAAAGAGGAAAAACAGTGTGTGGCAACATGTTTCAGACATGCATAAATATTGATAAATGTTTATTGGATTTGTTAAGTGTCAAGTGGAGGCTACAAATGGAATTAAGGGATTGCATGAAAGATTTTCCGTAATGGCATATATATAGTATATATACATATATATTTCTGTGCAATTTGTCTCTTGAGCGTTAAATTTATGGCCGAATTATATATGATGCCTTTAAGTGACACAAATTGAGAAAATATGTTGATTATTAGCAAAAAAGTAATTGTAGACTCTTTTCTCACTAGTTAACTAATTTAATGATCAAAGTTATTAACAAACTTTTAAAGTTGACCAGCTTTTGCATTTTTATCAAAGTTCATCAGTTTTATGAACTTTTTTCCCTGCTGCTCTGTGTATTTCTTAACCTTTTGCATATCCTTTTTATATCTACCTGAAGTTGTATTTTTTCTATTTTAGTGTAAAAGTGTACTTCAACTTTTTTGCTACAGCTGCAGCACCCTCTTTGCTGCTGTATTTTATACTATATTTTCTTACTGCCAAGAAACTGTAAACATTTGTGCAACAAGGTAGGAACATTTGTTTTGGCTTCCAAACACAATAAGCATGAACTCGCAGCAAACCATTCATATCCATATAAATATAAATATATATAGAGTACCAAGCAACTTCTCTGATCCCCCTCAAGAGTCTATAGTCGCTGCACAAATTGAAATTTGAATTTTATCTGCATATACACACATATATATATTTTGTGCTTCTTATTTGCTTGTTACTTATGTTATGAATGAAATCTTTGCAAAGGAGCCGGCGTTTTCACATTGGATAGCGCTTTCAATACACATATTCAGAATCTGGCTTCATTTAAAAAGTGGAAAAATAAAATTGCACAAGTTGAAAATATATATATATTGCACATTTCGTTTGCATTTTAAGTTTTTCGCTCCGACTTCTTTGTTTGAGTGCATTCAATGAGCAAACGAATAAATGCATTTACGAGCACAAACACATATACTAGTACAGCATTTATTCGAATACTCAATGAATGAGTGCTGAAAATGGCATAATATGAATGCGAATACAGCAAAAATGAATTTACTTTTTATTATAATTAAGCAAAATGCATTTTTATGAGACTTTTGTAATGGAAACAGTCTAATTTTAACATAATAAATTGAACAAGCAATCGTTTAAAATTCTATACATTAAATTACATATTAATATATGTAGAAACAAATTGCAATTCAAATGATTTGCCATTATTGATTTGCACCAAAAAGTATTGCATAAATAATGCGTTGAATTTGAAATGTCCCGAGTTGGACACGTCCCCAGGTGCTAATAATATTTATTGCTTGAAATTGCAGCTGGGGGGCTTTTGTTACCCCGATATCAACTATTTTCCAGCAATTTGTATGCACATTTAATCCAGGCAATTCTACACAGTCTCCGCTAGCAATCTGTTTCAGGGTTTGGCATTTTTTTTGTTTTTTTTTTTGCTGTTAGATTTTCAAATGCGCTGCGACAGTGAGCAATGAAATGCACTTTGGTTCATCTGTGTGAATAGCTGTGGGAAACTAATCACAGCGCAGCTCCAAAATTCATACCCCCATTCATTGCCACCCTTCATACCCTTGAGCTCTAGCTGGAGATGCCATTAAACCAATTCAAGTATGTCACTCAGTCAGCTTTAGCGCTATGGCCTACACTGGGAGAAAGGAAAATCCAGCTTTTCGAATGCGTTTTAAGATGTATTTGTAAATATTTTTTGAGCAATTTATTTAGGACTTTAATCTGTAAGCATAAAGATTTTTTGTTTAGATTTTTGTATATTTTTGAAACAAAACTTTTGAAAGACTCAACAAAGATAAAGATTCAACAAAGATAAAGCAATATTTCTAAAAATATGAAAATATTAATCATATTATTTATACAATTTTTAAAATTTTTAAATCATGATATTAAATTCATTGATTACTATTTTTAAAATGTACTTTAAAATTTATATTGACTTTACATTTGTTTAAATGTTTTTCATCTTTATAATATGACAACTTTTGGTCCTTCTTTTAAGAATTTGATTTTCCTTGCAGAATTTTTAAATTTTTCAATTTTGAAACAAAATCTTAATTAAATTATGTATATTTTTTGAGCCAGTGTATGCAATTGGAATTCGCATATCTCTTTAGGTGGTTTGGTTGGGTCGAGTCGATGGGTTCAGTGGGTTTGGTTTGGTGGTTCGCTCAGCACTTGAATGTCTTGTGGTGCGCATTGTTGCGCTTTCAATTGCACTTTTTTTTTATCGCTGTGCCAGCGAATGGCAGCAGCAGCAGGAAGTCCTTCAAGCGCTGCCAGGACAATGTCAAGCCAGGCTAAAGAATTCTGCCAAGCTCATTTTCACGGCAATTGCCCCAGCTGCACACACACACACACACTCATACACCATATATGCTACCGCTTTTAATTAATTGAATTTTGTACTACTATATTTTCTAGCTTACTTTTAGTTTTTCTATTTTCTTTGCTTTTCTTCTATTTATTTTGTTTTCCTGTCTCACTCTCAGTGATTTTGTGCCTGCCAATGCCAATTTCTATTGAATTTTTCCGTCCCCTACCTACCTACCAAAATGGCTGTAGCTTTTCCAGCATTTCCTATTGAAATGCATGTGAAATATTTTCTATCGTCTGCCTGCAACGTTGCGTAAAATTAGAAAGTATTGTGTGTGCAAAAGATCAATGGGCAAATTTATGAGTGAGAAAATCGCATTTCAAAGTCTGCCACTAAATTCTCCATTGTGGAAAACTTTGTTGGTAAACTAAAATTCTTCATACATATAATTAATGAAATGTGAAGGCTTTAATTTAACCAAAACTAAACGACCTACATAAGTACTCAGTGGCTTAGTGTGCATTTAAAATACAAATGTTTTTACATTACTTTATATAAAATATAACATTTAAAGCTTTAATCGGACGCAATCCCATTGAGTATAACAAACAGCAATTAGCGCACTTTGATTTTGTTTACATTGCACTTTTCAACTAGTTTGATAAAAAACTGGCATTTATTATCACGAAAATCAGACAACATTCGATTATATGGCTAATCCCAGAACCAGATAATAAACTATACAAACACTTGAAAAGCAAACATAAACACTGACAACACACAATAACAGCATGTCAAAGGCAGGCTGGCGCTTAAAAGTTCAACAAACTCGCAAAGTTTCCATTATAAAATCAATATGCAATATTATGAATATTTTATAGAATGCCAAACACACACATATATGTACACTTAAATAACAATAACAACCACAGCTGCTTGCAATTGAACCATAAAACTAAATCCCCAAAAGCCAATTGATTAGTTCAAAATACCGAGAAAAAATGAGCACACACAATTTGATGCCCGCAAATGTATTTTAATTTTTTGGCTACCACGCAACTTCTCTTACACTTTTCCATATATCTATCTCTTTTGCACCATTTGGCAATTGAGTAAATGAAATAAAAAATTTATGTAAATCGCTGAGCCACGTGAAATTCAATGAATTTCGATTTGTTTTTGGCTTGTTTTGAGTCCCACGATAAATCACCATTAGGCTGCATTTTTAAAGTTCTACATAGCAAATGAGAGTACAGCGGCTGCTATTTAAATGTCCCAAATAGCACATACACATGGTTATGATTAATGGCAAAAACACAAAAAACCATTGAATGGAAATTGTGAATGCATTGTGAAGCATATAGAATGCAATCGCTTTAAGCTGCCTCTCCCGTGAGCTGAAAATTGCACAAAGGAAATTTCGATTGCCAAAAAAAATGTGTGGAAAAAATTGTATTAAAAAAAAAACGCATCATAAAGACAAAAATCTGTTGATGGTACGCAAATGAAGGCATGAATGAATGAGCTGAGCTGAGCAAGCCAAATGCATGTTTGATTGAATGTGTATGAATGTGCATTGAATTTGTGAAAAAGCACAAGAGACCAAGAGGTGAGGTGGGGAGCGATTCTTTCACATACAAACATCTCTCCACCCTTCCGACCAATCACACTCGTATTTACATATTCATATTCACATTCACCTGCTGATGATGCTGCAGCAAACAAAACTGTAGACAGGAAAATTACGTTGAACAACAACAACAAAAACAGAAAACGAGCAAATGAAACAAAGTACAGCAAAAGTTAAGGTACACAAAAAGACAAGAAACAAAAAACTGCATTGCTGCAAATTTTGAATGCATTTATATTTTAATACCCTAGAGTGGTAGTGAAATGGGTATGTGAAAAGTTAAATGGACTTCAAAATTAATAAAATATTTGGGTACTATTTTGTTAAGCTATTTTTATATTGCATTCTAGCTAATTTAGCTCACAAAACTCTAGCTAACAAATATTTTAGCGCTCTGAAAAGTATGCTATAAATTTTTGAATGGAGTTTTTCAAAAATTTCCAATGTTATGAGAGTATAAACTATTCGCGCTACTTTTATGTTCTGCACATTGCTTATTGTTGATTTGCAAATTTTTATATTATTTTTCTTTTTACTTTACATTTTTTTCTTTGAATATGAAATGCGAATTTCAATGTGAATAGGCTCGGCAATGGCTGCAACTGCAATTTGCATTGTTTTCACGCTGAATGCGCTCCCCTCAGCTCTTTAGGTTCTTTGGCTCTTTGGACCGACTGAGAATCACTGTTGCCCGACATAGTGCCAGCAAATGGTGGCCTAACTGCAATGATTGTATAAAGTCAGCCAAGGAGATTTTGCTTTTGCTCAGGATAAAAGGCATTGTTGTTGGTTTACTCAGTGTGTTTGTGTGTGTGTGAGGGTGTGCGTGTGAGCCGTTTATGCCAAAGGGAGCAAGGTTATGCCACTGAGAATTGCAGCATTTCTAGATTGTTTGATAAAATGTATGCCATTAGAGTGGAAGATTTGTCGAAAAGCATTGTTGTTGGGCCAAATTTAACTAACAAGAGATAAGAGATTTGAGCTTTGAATAAGGGTTGCATAGTAAAAACATTTCTGCACAGAAAGCAAATAGCTAAATACTTTGATTTAAGTTTTATACGCTTGATTTTAGCTTGTGATTCTGAAGAAAGAATTCAGGAATGATTTCTGTAAGAAATTAACAAAATAATAGTTGATTTAGATAGAAAAACTGTTGTTAGAAAAGGTTAATAGTACAAACTTTGCATTTAGACTTTGATACTATTTCAGTTTTGTTTGTTAGCCCATTAACCTAGATTTGCGTTTAGTGTATATTTAACATCACTTTTGTCTATTTATGTCCTAATGCTTTACCATATTCTAAGCAGTTATAAGCCAAATATCTTAATTTAACACAATATTTTTACTTACAGAAAGCAACCCTAACGAAACCATCTCAAAGGAAATTGGGACAACGAAAACAAATGTGGTCCAACTTTATGCTATTTTGAGGATTATTAAAGAAACCAAAAATTTCGGTAAGTAGAACACACAGCAAAAAGAGAGTAAATGATCTATATTTTTGTGAGGTTTCTTGGCTTTTATCTGCTGTATGCAGAAACCATGCCAAAAAAAATTCCCGACCAACTCAAAGAGAACAAACGTCAAACGCGAATAGCCGAAATGCAGCTGAATAGGTAAAATGCCCATAAAAGACTAGGAAAACCCTAGAAAATATTAATTAGAATGTTGGTTACACCATTTTCCTCTCATGCTGCTGCATTTTCATTTGCAGTTTTAAATTTTGCATGCAAAAATGTGGAAATTTTTATATATTTTATTTTATTTTTTCTGGGGTCATCTGTAGGTAAAAGCGTCTCAAATGCGCCTCTCAATGCGCGGTTAAATAGCGAGTTAGGGGTTAGAATTGTACGCCTTTCTGCATACCCTGTAAGTTAAAAATATATAAAAGAAGTATAAACTGTAGAGTGTCTTTGAAAGTTATAGTAAAAAGCATAAACTTTTTGATTGGTTAATATATCCCTAAAAACTCAAGTGCATTTCAAGCACAGGGTATCTGCCATTCATGCTTTCAAGCACTCGCACATGTTTCTATATTTTGCTTCTTTTTACTACTTTTTTTTTTGCTTTGTTACTTTATTTTTTCACATTTTTTTTGTAGCTCTTTTTGAGGCCCATTCATTCAGCGCTTTTCATTTCCAAATATATGAAATTTTTTGCATTTCATAAAATTTTTTTTTGCCTTTGTAATACACTATATACTTTTTTTCGCTTCTTCTATTTTTCCAGACTTTTGCATAGTTTATTGCTTCATTTCCGTCGCTTCGCGTGTAGGCAAAAAATAAAAAAATAAATCTATTTTGTTATATACATTTCTCTTTTTTATATTTTGACTGGCTTTACGGAATGGAAAGCATATTTTTATACATTTCGTTTATTTTTCTAGATCATTTAGCTGAATCTATTTAGCATTTTTGCTTTATTTACATTTCATTCGTGGCGCAGTTTCCAAAGCTGTCATTTTATTTGTATCTTTTTCGCTTGATCCACTTAAAATCTGTGACAAACGCAATGCTGTGCATAATTTCATTTGCTATATTGTACTACTATGCTAGGTTTGTGTGGAGGAGTATTATCGACTTTTGCATAAATAGGATATACATAAAATTTAATAACAAACATTTGCTAAATGAATTGTATTGTGTTTGTGCCTAATTTTTGCTTATTTAGAGATGTAGTGTATAAAGTTCTCTAATAAATTTATTAAATTATGCTTTAAAACTTTTTTTATCTACAGCTTAAAGTGTATTTAAAAGTATCTCAGTGTTTCTTTGCCTGTTTTTCCCTTTTACTGTGTTTTACATTCATGGTAATTAAATGCAATTGTATTGTTGACAATCAACAGAGAGTGAATAATGCTATATATTAGGATTAATTACAAAAAATGTACCCATACATTATTCAACTCTATGCACAGGTGCTTTCCCTCTTCTCCGTTCATGTTTTAGTTACCAAAACTTTGTTATTCTTACCGCAAATCTCCTCACTAAACGTGGCTTAAACGACACGTGTTTTGTCTAATTCTCGACAACGATTCGAATTGTTAAGCTTACATTTCATTTGTTGTTGGTATTCGTTAGATTGCTAATCCAATCAGTATGTCAATTACTCAATCCTTTTCCATCTCCACCTCCACCTGCCACATGTTAATAAATTGTTGGCTGCTAGACCACAAATTTGTAGCAATTTGTATGCGGTATTAGTTTGGCGTTGATGGGTAATGCATATAACACCTACACGTTTGGCTATAAATTTTACTAAATTTTATAAAGTCAACTCTTAGATACACACATAGAGCAAGTCTTGCTAAGTGCTTCTCACACGTAGCAAAAGTAAATGTGTTTATATGTACGTAACGGACGGAAAGTACACGAAGCCAAAAGGATGAACATTAGAAACATTCATGCTGAGACTTCCGCACTGGGCCAACACACACACACACAAACACACTTATGGTTGGACACATACTGTTGAAGCTACACACACGTAGCAAGTGGCAAGTTAAGCACCGAACATTGACTACCACAATAGACAACATTAAAGTTATTTTGCCAGCCTCCCTCTCTCTCTCTCGCACTTTTTGAATTTCCTTGTATACAGACAGACAGACATCCAGACAACTCCCCAACCATTTGCAGCATGCACTTTTTTGTCATTTTCAAGTATTTGGCCATGGCGATTTGTTCAGGCAGCTTGCCAGCTATATCAAAAAACTTTATAGCAAGGAAAAAAATTTAGGCTAAATTTTTTCGAATAATTTGCAACACATTTCTTATGAAATCTTGTTTTCCAAGAACTTTGCGCCTTTACTTAAATTCGAAATTAACTACATTTTTTTGAGGATTTTAAGGTTTTTCAACTGCATACCGAACATGCCTTTGTAAATGATTAATAAAACATATTTACTATTCATATTTCGTTGTAGGAAATAGTGTTATATATATTATATTATTATTTTATATATTGTTGTTTTAAAAATGTTACGAGTTTCTTAATACATATAATTTGTATTAAATCTATATAATCTTGCCTCGAATATTTTAAAAGTTTCTAAAATGCAAACCGAACATGCCTTTTGTAAATGATTAATAAAACATATTTACTATTCATATTTCGTTGTAGAAAATAGTGTTATATATATTATATTATTATTTTATATATTGTTGTTTTAAAAATGTTACGAGTTTCTTAATACATATAATTTGTATTGAATCTATATAAACTTGCCTCGAATATTTTAAAATTGTAAATAATTGTTTACCAAACTTAAAACTCTTTTTTGTAAGAAACTTTTTAAGCTATTTTAAAAACTTTAAATTGCTTTTATATTCCTAGTTTTCTATTGTGAGAGTACCTACTCTTCGAACAGTCTTCATATCTCTACGTTTTGCTTAAAATTCTCAAGTTTTTCTATGCTTATTTTAGCTTCTTGCTCAGGCGGTAAAACGAAACACAGTAGATACATGTGAGCGACTGCAGAAAATAAGTATAAAACTAGAAAGAGGAAGAAGGAAAGGCAGACAAGGAAAAGAAGAAGCCAAAGAAAGCATTGTCCATTATATTTTATATTTTTTTTTTGTCTTGTTCCCCGACTTGCCGCAAATTTTACAAATACGTTTGGCATGCGTTGTAGCTTTTTTTCTTGATCCACAACCAACCAAGCAAGGAGTAAGTGTGTGCTGTGCTGTGCTGGGCCCAGGAGTAGGCGTCTCCCCTGCTGCACAGTGTGCACTTCGTGTTTGGAGTGTTTGCTGTAGGTGTTTTTTCCACACTCTTACTCGTTTGTTTTTTTCTCATTCTTTCGTTTGTTTAATAAAAATACTTTTTGCACGTGGTGTGAGTGGCGTTTTTCCCCGTTCCTATTCTCTGTTTTTTTTTTTTTTTTTTTTTTGTTCACCCATTTTTACAGTAGCTGCTCAACGGGCTGTGCAACTTACAGTACTTACTCGAATTTGTTGTACTACTATGTACTCCTAGCGAGGTATCAGTTGTATATGTAACTTTGTCCGTCTGTCTCTATGTCTGTCTGTCTGTCTGTCCGGGTGTCTGTGTTAGCATAGCACGAAAATAAACCGCACACACTTACCAGAAAATCCTTCCGGACACGTACAATTGTAGTAGGCAACACCATCCACACATGTGCCGCCATTTTGACAGGGTCCCGACCAGCATTCGTCCCAATTCGTTTGGCACTGGATCCCTGTGTAGCCGTCAATGCAGTAACACGAATACGAGCTGTACTCATTGTTGTTGTCACAGTTGTTGTCGTTGTTGTTGTTGTTGTTATCACATGACACATGCGAAGCGGTTGGGCGTTAGAGGCGTGGTGATAAGAGCGCAACGGTGTGTCAATGATGCATCAAACGTTGTTTGTAGGCGACAAAGCCCATAAAAAGAAAATCGTATAAAAAAAACGATGAACAACAAACAGAACAAAAAATGGAAAGAACTTGTACAACAAGAACACGTTTTAGATAAAAATAGTTTCACAAATAGCACAATATTGTGTAACGTCTAAAATTATACAAGTGCACTGAGAGAAACTCAAGTGTCATTCAAGCCAGAAAGCTAAGTCAGTAGTTTAAAGATGTATCATTGAATTAAGTTTTAGAAATCAGTTATTTAAGCTTGGCCTTAACTTTTCTTAACTGCTTTGTCATCTAATGGTATGTAAGCTCTTCATTTTATTAACTTTAATTCGTTTAAAGCTTTGAATGTGCTTTCAAAGCTCTTAATGAATGTTTTGTAAGTCTGCTTTCTCCCTACAACTACTTGATTTTTTATACCCAGCTAGCAATGTGCTTTAAAGCTCTTAATTTTTTTGAGCTTATCTAGTCTGTATTTAATAAAGAAAACTTTAATAAACACAAAGCTTCCAAAGCACCTTTAAATAAAAAGTAAATTGAAAATTATACTATACAGCACAGATTATAGGTTCTATTTTTCCCAAGATTCTTCAACTTGGCCAAAGCTTTTGGCCTATGCTATTATATAAAAATTCCTTTCTCAAATCATTATTATTATGTACTATTATTACTACTGTTACTAGATTTATGGCAAAACTTTTAATGTGCTTTTAAAGCATTTTTATTTCATTGATTTCATCTTATTCGCAGTCAATGCATTTAAGTTTCTTTTCAATTAGCTTTAAGCTTTCAAAGTGCTTACAAAGCTCTCAGCACATAAATATGCAAGTGTTTGCAATCAACTTTCTATCAGTGTGTAAAATGTGGTTCCAACACCAGTTTTGTACTGGGCCACACACATGCCTAGACATACAAATATATCTAATAGATAATATACATATGTATGTGTATGTGAATCTAGCTCAGTGCCCTTGCGAGTACTATAAACTTGGCCAACATACTCGAAACATTACGCTTGAGTAGTGCAAATAAATATTTGGTAGCCATTTGGGATTGAGAGTTTTTCGTACTAAGAGTGAATTGAAATTGAAACGGAAATGGCCACGGTAACTGTGACACGGTAACAGTATTGGTAACAGTTACACTTACAGTTACAGCTACAGTTACAGCTAGAGTAACAGCTATAGAGTAACGGAATTGCAAAAGTGTCAGGGGATTGTCACCGACATGACTCAACATGCCAGTATATATCCTGACTGCTCAACAATCTCCCACTCCAACTGTTTGTTTGTACCATTGGATGGATAAGTTTTGCAGGTAGTACACAGCTTAATTAAAGAATTTTTGTAGTCGGTTTGGCTTAGGCGAAATGGTTTGGTTCTGCTGTTGTTGTTCTTGCTGTGGGGGTCGAATGTGAGTGTTTTCCGTGTGTTTTTCCCTCACTCTCTTTTATAATGGATTACATTAGGATGCATTTGTAGAGAGATTCTGCAGTTGTTTTCTGATTCTGTATCTCCAGCTGAATCTGTTTTGTGTTTGTGTGTGCACAAGAAGGACATGCCGTTGCCGTTGCTCATGAGAGCTCCATTGAAAAGGGTAAAGAAAAACACTTTTGTTACCATTCAGCCATTCAGCTGACTTCTTTGCCCCTTGAGGCCTGTTGATTTGTTGTCCTGCCAAAAACAATTGCACTGAGTAGATAAATGGCCTTGGGATCTCGCATTAGCTACGACTACAACCACTACTACTACCCCTACTACCAGTTAGTGCTGTCCATGTCCATCATTTGTGAGATGGCACACACGGATAGCATTCCGATAAACCGATAAACCGATGCACCGATGCGTTCCCCTTTGATATAATGCATGACTTTGTGCTTGCAACGCAACGCTTGGAAGCTTTTAAATGTCTTTCAGTTTAATTAATATGCTTGAAGAAACCTAATCCTTATTTGATTGACAAGGAAAAACTGCAAAAGGATTATTGCTAGTTAGATTTTACAGTTTACAAAATTTATTTAATATTTATACGACTACAAGTCATGGTTTTTATTATTTGTTATACTAAAAGTAAGTTTTAGCCTTGTTAATATTCCCAGGAAGGACTTGTTAGCTCTTTATACCCTGTCAATATTCTGAGAAACGCTGAGAATCGAATAAAGATTTAAGTCAAATTCTTTCAGAAATATTATTTTATTTTTCGATTCGTGAAAAATTATTTTAAATAATTTTGAGAACTTTAGGACTTTTTTTTCTTAGGAAGGTATCTAGTTTTTTATTTTTTTGTAAATTTTATAAGCTCTACTTAAAAGCAGCTAAGCATAAATTTCTCTATCATTTTAGTATACTAAATTTTCGTTATTGTCAACACATAAATTTAATTTTAATGTCAAAACCGTAAAAAAGCATACGAATTGCAAACTGCTTTGTCATTTTTGCCGCTGTAAACAATTTGCAAAGCATTTCGTGCTAGTTTTATGGCCATCATTAAACTTTGACTCATCTCTGATACGGGTCATAAATACTGAAATATTTTTGGCAAACTACTACAACTACTACTAATACGACTACGGAGCATAAGCCACGATAAGCCAATAAAATATCAATGTACTCGCACCATAATCGAATACGTTTTCGTTTATGTTTCCTCTTTTCAGATTCGCTATTGGGCCAACTTTAAGATGGGCAAAACTATTCAACTAATCCGTTTAAATCTCATGGCACATCGTGTTAAATTTAATTGCAGCTATAAATTTTGCTTGACTACGCATAAACTTCTGCTATCAGGCCAGTTGTTGCCAGTTACCAGTTTTTCCTTCCTAATTTCCCCATGCCTTGCTTAAACATACTGTTTTCAAAACTAACTCGTGGTTATGTCAAGAAATTCGCGCTGAAAAACATTTCAACTTTGCTGCTCATACTCTCACAGCGTTTGACTTGCAGCCATTTTAGCGTGAAGTTATCGTAAAAAATATCGTAAACTCTTTTTATAGAGCAAATACACTGGCTGTGCTCACCACACGGATTTCTGGGTTGGGTAGTTTGAGCGCTTCAAAAGGATTTAGAGGTTTGAGTAAGCAGCTAGTTTATACTGTTTTGGCCACATTCAGCGGTCGCATATATGTATATTGTGACTATCAAGAAAATAAAATGTCAGTTACTTAGTTGTATAAATGTTGTGGGCTATACAGACCGGGGGGCGAAAGGGAGACAAGTGTGCACTCTTTGTGCAATTGGCATTGAGAAATACACTTCATATATAGAATTCCCGCTAAGGATACACGCGTATATCCCCAAGTGGCAGCATACTGAGTCGCATACTTTAAACACCGACTAACCGTTGGCAGTTGCAACATATTCGCAGTTGATATACAGTCTCTGTTATAACTGAGTACACGAGTAATGCATTTGAGCGCAGAGCATTGAGCATTGGCTATAGTCGAGATTAGACTGTCTTTCCAGACAAGTGTCAGTAATATGAATGAGAGTTTGTTCTTAGCAATTGACAGTCAAAACAAAGCTTGTAATAAATAAAATTAAATTGAAATAATTTTATGGCTTGATTTTTGCACTACAATTGGGCTATAACTCACAGCAAAAATCTATAATATTTCTATTATTTTATTATATAAATATTCTTGCAACACACTTGAAAGTTTTCTTTATATAAATTAACTACATAAAAATTTATAATTTTATTTTTAATCTCTGCAAAAAAATGCTAATAAATTATGCACAAGTATTTCTATAAGCTCCTTTAAAACATGCTTGATTTTTGCACTACAATGAGACTATAACTCACAGCAAAAATCTATAATATTTCTATTATTTTATTATTATTATATAAATATTCTTGCAACACACTTGAAAGTTTCCTTTATTGAAATTAACTACATTAAAATTTATAATTTTATTCTTAATCTCTGCAAAAAAATGCTAATAAATTATGAACAAGTATTTCTACAAAGCTCCTTTATAAAATGTACAAATTAACAACGTTTTGTTAATACAAAAAGGCTTAGTTAAAGGTAGATTAGCTGCATAATTTACTGGATGAGTTTTATGTGCATTGAACTTCTGGACTTGCTGGGACACATTGTTAGTTAATAATGTGAGGCTTATGGTATCGAAACCACTTGTTAATGGGCAAACCACTCAACTGGCGCTCAATGCTGGCACCAGGCAGCAGGCAGCACAACTTGGCCTCATTTGAAAAGGCAAATAGGGGCAGATAGAAGTGCATATGTGGCAAGAGGCAGTATCAACATGTTCAGCCACATATGTGTACATTTGTGGGTGGATTGCATTTGGTTTGGCTTGGCTGTTAGATTCTGGGTTTTGGTGGACTCTTCTGCTGGACTCTGCTGGTTAATGTGTCCAGTGGTGGTTGCAAGTGCAACTGCAACTGCTGCTGGCGCTCAAGTGGTGCAAGTTTATTGCCACTCGAGATGTGTTGAACGGAGTTTATTGGCTTGGCGATAATAAGCGCAAAATTGTGCCTTGTTTGTAGAGAGAAATAGAGAGAGAGGAGGTAAGCCAAGAAGTTTATTCTAAAGATGGGTACTCGTAACCAGTTTACACATTTATACACTCATCTTTACTCTTTACTTGCATTAGTTACAGTTGTATATAGCCGATATATAGTTGCTATAGTTTGTTAATAGGCTAATGTATCGCAGAGTACAAAAAGTAGACTCGATTTTTTAATCAAATCAATTTTTAATTCACTACAAATTCAAACAACTTTTAGTTTTCTGCCACAGTTAATGCTACTTCGTGTTTACAAATACTGTGCTATTTATGTTTTAAAATTAAAATACCGATATTAATCGTATACCATTACTAAATAGAATCTCACCTGTTCAGGCCATCGATGCAGACGCCAAATACACAAGGATTGCTGAGGCAGGCGAAACCCGCTTGGCTGCCACTTACCAAAAGGCTGAGGCAAACCGTCAATAGCAGACCAGACTGTATGGTCCAGCTTTTTGCTAATGTCCTTAATGTCCTGCAGTTGCCATGTGTTGTTGTTGCTGTTGCTGTTGTTGTTGTTGTAGTTGCTGAGTTTGCACAATTTGTTGTTGATTTTTCTATTGTTGTTTCCATGGCTGTCGTTGTTGTAGTTGCTGTTGTTGTTGTTCTTGTTGTTGCAGTTGTTTTTTTTGTTGGCATCTTTAGCAGGTGGTTTCGTTGCAAGTCCGTTAATGGCTTCGTGGTTGAGCTGCCCAGCACCACCAGCATCTCCAGTGTCGGTCCAATGGTTGTTGTACCATTTGCTGTAAGTGGCGTTGTTGTTGTTGTTGTTGCTGGTGTTGCTGCTGGTATTGCTGCTGCTGTTGTTGTTGTCTTGGCATATTTAATGCATTTATTAATTAAATCACGTCGTCGGCACATTTCACTTCGCAATTTCTCTCGCTCCATTTTGTATAGAAAATTCCGTTTCTAGCTAAACACAAAACTTTGTTAATCATACGCCCCGTTGCGCGTTTGATCGATGCTTGCGTGTATATCTTTTACGTACACTGTGTTGTTGTTGATGTTGTGGCTGCTATTTGCATATAATATCCACTCAAGTACTTTATTAGTTTGCATTGTTTGCTCAACAATTGTTCATTTACTTCCCTCTCCTCCTCCTCCTCAAGAAAAAAACACTTGAACGCTGCTCAGTTTCCTTTATTGTCCGGCATTATTGAGGATGCATTCATTCGGTTTGCGTTGCATCGAATCGCATTTCTTAAGACGACACTGGCCAACAGGGAAGAGAGAATCTACACAAAAAAAATAGTGTCTTTTTGCTTATTATTTACTGGTTTTGTATTCTGTATTTTATTAGATTTTATTTCCTTTCATTTCCCGTTTTGCTATTTGTTGCATTTTCTCTGTCTACCTTTTTTTGCTCGAGTTTCACATTTTTTCAGCTGCAATTTCGTGTTGCATGTTTTCAATTTGTAAACTGTAAAGAGAACCAGAAGATGCAAAAAAATTTAATATAAACTTGATACTAGTATAAAATGTAAGCAGTAAGTTGTTAACAATGTTTCAATTATGTTGGCTGACATAAACCCGAAAAAAACAATAGACAATAATGTTGAGTGAGTTGTTTTGTGTATTGTGGATACTTGAGAATTTAAGTGCTCTAGAATATTTGTTATTTCAAAATATTTATGTAATGTTATATTTAATAGTTATGCGTTGTTGAATAAAGAACGAAATAAAAAGTGAAAATGGATATTAAAAATATTGTTTTTAATAAATGAGCCTTAAAGTTCTTACGAACGAAACTCTTTAAATAAACTTAAGGATGGTATACAAAACAGCTAAGAATTTCTAAAACCTATTTAATTAATTTTATAATCAAACATAAATTTAGATTTTAAGTGCTGCTGGCGTGACTGAAGAATATGAGAATTTCATAGCAATTTCATTTAATTTATGCAGTTCGCTGTAGTCGCATCATGTGTCAAAATAAACTGTGGACTTTTCTGTTGGAATTTAGTTTTTGACCATTAAAACCGAAATGGCTAGACAGAATGACTAGACCAAAGCAGAGAGCATAAAACCGAGAGTATGCCGAGTTTATATACAACTACTAGAGTTGTATAGAAAGAAGAAAAGTTTTTCAGAGTCACATATGTGCGGAATAAGCTGCTGCAAAAAGTTAACAACTTTTTGTTTTGTTAGCCAACTGCGAGCACAAAATAAATATTTTTTATATGCGACGCAAAAGTCGCGAGATAGAAAGAGTGAGAGATAAGGGGGGGAAAAAAGAGTATGCCATGGTTTGAATGGGGTATGATAAGTTCAAAATTGAAACCGGCGACGAACTGTGCACGTCAATTAAGGCGCAAGTAGCCAAAACAAAAAATGCAATAAACTGACCAAAGAGACGACAAAACGAAACACAAAACAGCAGCATAACCAACAAACCAAATAAAAGAGAGAGATAGAGAAGCGAAAGAGAGATAGAAAGAACCAACATAAATCCGACTTAACGTTTGCCCAGCTGGCAATAAAAGTTAGCCAAACCAACGGGACGTATGTGTAATGTTGCATTTGGTTGCCAAACGTTGAGTGGGTAATAATGCTTGGATTATGGCAATGAGTGCAATTGCAACAGCGCCAAGGATGTGGTCAACAACAAGCGCAACAAGGATGTGAGCTAGACAATAAAGCCGGGCAAACACGCAATCATAAAGTTAACACAAGACCGAGTGGAATGAGGCTGCCAGCTGCTTGTGCTGCTTGTGCTGCAATAGATCATCAGCAGAACGATAAGCCTGCCGATTTCCTAGTCAAGTTTTCCCTGTATGTACATTACAAGTGGGGTAGGAGCATCATCACATAGTAGCTGCTAGGAATCAAGCAATCTAGCTTCTACTTCTACAGTTTCAATGCTGTTGATGTCCCATAACTTTTTTTTTTTGTGTGTGTGTGACATTCTCGAGTGCTTACTGTGGGCAACTCGTCAAGTTTCTCCGCTCTGCCTTATCTCCCTCTCCTTTCTCTTGATGGGAATGGCAACAAATTGGTTACACCTGCAGCGTCAAATTTTCGGAAATTTTAACTAGCGCAGTGTGTGTGTGTGTATAGCCCATAAAAAGAAAGGAAAATACGGTTGCGTTCTCACGGTGAAAAGCCATGTCACCAGCTTCAGCAGACGAAGCACGTTCTGACTTGGTTTCTGTTTCTGTTTCGGCTTCTGGTTTTTGCTCTCCATTTCTGTTTATTTTTCTTACATTTTAATACCCTGTGTAGTATATATATTCATAGTTAGAATCTATAGCAAAGTAGGTCTGGCTCAGTTTATCTGTACAATCGTAAAATCGAAAGAATCTCTGAGCTGATAAGAGCTAGAAGCACCAAATTTGTTAAGAGGATTCCTGCTTTTTTTGTGCTGAAAGAATATGTCTTTTTAAAGCGATCCAGAAAATTTCATAAAGATCGGGCCATAAACAAAAAAGTTAGTTAGTAAGCAGAGTGTGTAGAAAATGGCTAATGTTCAGTCTATCTCGCTTACACAAATGTGCAGCTCCTAAATACTATGAGTAGCGCCCTATACAATTACAGGGTATATGCCAGTCGTGTTATATCAAGTGAACATTTTGGTTTTTATGGCATTTGCACAACTGCAACTTTGTGAGAAGGTAAATGGCAACAGTAGCGTGAGAGTGAAGTACGGGTGGGCAGCTAGAAGGAAGGAGCAGAAAGGAGTATCATTAACGTGGTCCGGCTGGGTGTGTCAACAAAAATGTTGCAGATTTTCAGACGTTGCTTTTGCTTGCCTTAGTTTCAGTTTCAGATTCTCAGTTTTAACTTTTGCTTGCTGTTGCTCTTTTTGATGGCATTAATGAATGGGCCTTGTTAGGCAAAATGTGTAATCTAGAGGGTAATTATAAGCAGGTTTTATACCTCAACCAGCTGCTATGTAACTGTATTTGTGTGTGTGTCTGTGTGTTTACATCCCTTGAGTGTCAGAAGCTTTGAGAAGTTTAACAAGATGGCGAAATGTGAAATGTGAGAGAAAAAGTGCAACTGGCAACTGAAAAATTACAAAGGTTTGGTGTTGATAATGATGAATTGCAGAGTGATGTGTCTTGGAGTTTTCTGCCAACATCAAAGGCAAACATATTCAAGTTTCAAGAGCGAATTTAAGTTGAGAACTTTGTCAAGTAGAAGATGGATATATGCAGCTTAAAACGGTATAAAGTTTTGATGTAGAGTGCATCATATTATGAAAAGCAACATTTAATTATTACTTGGCTATAAAATACTTGAGAATTTAGTTATATTATAGTACAAAATTATGCGTACTTACTAACATTAAATTGCATTTACAATTTGTTGACTTTAAGCTCAAAATTTCAGCTGTCAGTTTAAATTTTACAAGCTTTTAACCCTATTGGGAATATAAATAACTTTCATTTTCATTATTAAAAAAACTGACAAACTTTTTAAAACCCAGTTTGACAAACATTTTTATTAGCCAAGTACACAAACTGTCAACAGTTCAACTGTCATTTTACAATTCTACAACTGAAATGCAATCTCTCATAAAGTCTTGAAGTAAAATTTTTTTCTGAACCGAATTCATTTATTTTTGTAACTGCTGCATTTGTTAGGTTCGAGTTTCGAGTTTCTAGTTTCTAGTGTCTTGTTGTTATGCTGGCAATTTGTGCACATAAATTTAATTAAAATATCATTGTTTATTATTGTTTTTTTTTATATGCATTTTGGTTGCTTTCGTTTAGGCAGTTTTGCATTTTGTGTCTTTGCATTTATGCAGAGCGTCGACTGGCAAAACAAAGTTGGGCGCAAAAGCAAAAAAAAAAAAAAAAAGCAGAAAAATCAACTCGAAATATGCTGAGACCAAAGAATGCAAATTAGTTCAAGTCCCTAGTTCACTCGCTTTCTCCCTCTGGCTTGCTTGCTCTATGAGCTTACTTTTGACTTGGTAGCGGCACTTGAAAATGTTGTTAATTAATTCAGACAAACATTGTGCAAATATTTGAGTAAACTGTGGAGGCAAACAGAGTGTGTACTCAGTTAGCGTTTTATTGTTTGAAGGCGCACGAAAGTAGGCAACACATGTTGTAAATAAAAGAGAAGAGGACTATGCGTGTGTGTTTGTGTGTATGTGTAGCGCGTTAAAATCGATTTGCCAAAAATAAACACGCACACCACAAAATAATTAACTTGTCTGTGCAAGACATATGAGTAAATACATTTTACTAGACTCCCCACACTTTCCCCACATCTACCACACAAATACAATTACATTTACTAAGTGAAGCGGTAGTCGAGTGAACCCCTAAGTAACCACGACTCCAAACTATTGGCCCTTACCCCCCTCCCCCCACCACCACCAGTTCATCCCTAAACACGTGTCTGACAACCACTTCCGTTTGCCTTATTACGACTCTTTCCTATTCCCATATTCCCCCGCCAACCTAATAATGTATATAGACTCTACCTCTCATTCTCTCTTTGTCTCTCTCTCCATCTCTCACTTAATATTATAAGCATGTCCTGCTATAACTTGAGGGGGCGTGGCTTGTAGTGCTCTGCTTTTGTTGTGTGGCTCGTTTAAATTAATTGACTTAAATCAATTTCTGACTTTGACGTATTATGCGCAATTTCTCGACCACAAGTTTGCCGCAAAATAATTTTCATAACTCATACGCTGCGTTGGACAGCAGCAACACACAAAAAGGTCCGAGACCCCTCGATTTGCTGCTCAGTCGTATACATAAACCGAGTACCAAACAATTGAATAATGCATGTTTTTTCTTTTTTTTTTTTTTTGCTACATCAAAGTGTGTTTTGATTGGACACTAACTAAGCAGCGAGTGTCGAATAAATTGACAGGAACATTGACTATATCGTATAGGAAATTAGTTGCATATATAGTATATATAGATTAAAGAACTTTTATTAAATGTTACAAGAAATTAATAAATATTTTAAAGAATCAAAATAGCTAAAAGCATATTAAGAAATTTTCTATAAATTTGTTTCTTGAAAAAAAGCCTCAAATTATTTTGAATAGAAATTAAATTTTAAAATCAAGCTAGAAAAACTAAACACAAAACCTTATGTTGATCTTTATAATGCTCTTTTGGTACTGCTTAACTACAATTGAAGTCCACGCCTGCATTATATCATACACTGAAGAAATTTCTTTGTTTGCCAGAAGAATGTTTCTGTAGATTCCTGGGCGTGCAGATATATGACCGTCATATCCTGGTACTGCAACTGTGCCAGCTGGAAGATTAAGTGCCAGCACGTGCTCACTGCTCACACTGTGACACACACACACATACACGCAATGTAAGCATGCAGAAGATACAAGAAGATTGCGTATACGCCACTTGCTACAAGCGTCTCATATTGTTTGGTCTGTGTGTAACTTTTGCTTGGCTCACTCACTTAATGCGGCCATAACTGCGAGTAGCTTTCTGCGTGCTCATTCTCAACCTTTTAGCTCCACACAAACTGTATGCTCCAGTCTGCTGCTTACCTCTCTCGCTCCCCCCGGCTTGCCTTGATAGCTGACCCAACGTTTGCCTTTCGGCATTGGCATTGTTTTTGCGCTCTCTCTTTTTTTTTTTGCTATTCTTTTTTGGTTGCCCTCGCCGTTTTCTAAATGTGTTTTAAAAGTGTTTTGAAAATTGCCGTTGATTTTCTTTGCTTTTCTTTATGTTCTGTTTGTTGTGCTGTGCGCTACGTTTCGGGTTTTTTTTTTGGCTTCACTCTTGTGAATGTTAGTCAAGTTTCATTCTCCTTATATTTTCGGCAGGTTTTTCCCCATCCTTAGTCAAACTGTGTGCAAACACGTTTATGTCGTACGCTTGTCCAATATTTATTAAAGCAATCTGTTCCATTGGATTTATTCAACAATATTTATCTTGCAATTTATAGTCTTGCTTGCAGACACAAATGGTAATTGTTGTTGAGTTTGGTTTGGTTTGGTTTACTTTGGTTTGGGGTACAGCTGCGGTTGCAATTATGCTTAGTTATTCCCATAATGAAAATTACTATGCATTTTATTGATTACATAGTTAAATGGGGCAAACAAGTAGCTGAATTGATGGCTTCAATTATACATAAGAAATTCCATAACATTAACAATAGAACCTAAAATGTGCGCTGTATTGTCTTTAATAAAATGTGTAGCTGTTTCGCTTTAAATACAAGCACATGGCAGCTTGACAGAAAGCTAAATTAATACAAAACATCTAGAGATAAAAACTTAAATGCTCAGAAAGCGTCAAAAAAAGCTCTGTTAAAGTAAAAAGATACTAAAAATATTCATTAAACATAATTTTCTGTGCTATCAAACACAAATCAGCTAAAAATATAAGCGATTGAAAGCTCAGAAAGCACATTAAAGCTTTAAAAGCTCATATAAAATAGAAAATACTTCCTTTTGACAACAGTTTACTAAACTTTTAAATATCACTTCCCTTAATTGTTATTTTTAGCACAATTATGTAACATGAGTTGCCAAAATTCTATATTAATTTCTGCTTATGAAAACTGAGAATTTGATGAATGTCTTTGATAAGTTTGCTGTTTACACAAATTTTTTTTTTTTTTTCTGATATTCTTTAAAGGAATTTCGAATTTCACATTGTTTGGTTTTCTCGCAAATAGCCAAACAATCGTTAATCTTACACTGAAAGAGAAATGAACCAAAAAGAAATGAAAATAATACGTACAGTGAGGACTCGTTGGCATTACCCAATTGTTTCCTATGCTCGTATTTCACTGACATTTCGAATATATATATTTTTCTGTGCGTTTTCTTGCCACCAATCGCTTTTCTTTTTTTCTTTCTTTTTTTTTGGGTTGGATTGGTTCTGTTAAGATGGCCAAGCACTTTAACGAATTGTGTGAGAGGCTCTTTATTTATCAAAAATCAATAAGTGCAAGAAGCAAATGAAGGGAAAAAGGCAGCCTAAAATGTATGCTACGTGAAAATGTTGTGTGGCAAACACAATTTTCTCATTTTTTCTCTTTTTGGGAAAAGTCTACTAAGCATACCACAAAATCATGCCGCAAAACACAATAAAATTCCAGCAAGCAACCACACAAAATGTTGCATAAAAGAGCATAAAGTAAGACTACGACTACAGGGTAATTTTTGGGGGCAGTGGGCGTGGTCACAATTGGAATATGGGCACAAAAAAGGGCGATATGGTAACCGAACACAGCATGGATACATCGATTATACAAGGCAACGGGCGACTCTGGGTGCCGATTATGCCAAGAATTTTGCTTCAGTTCCATTTGAGTTCCAAAGTTTACGATAAAAGCGTCTGTGTATTTGTATATATACACATTTACAGCTATGCAAAAATGTTGCTTACTCAATTTCAGATAAAACATTTATTTTATTTTGATATTTTCTTTCAGTTTTATTTTGGTTTTTGTATCATTTTAAATGAAATTTTTGGTGTACCATATTTTTGCTCCACTTCAATCTGTGTTTATTATTGTTTGCATATTTTTGTTGTGTGTATTTTGTTGCTGTTGTTGCTGCTGTTGTTGTTGATGTTGCATGTTGGTGATTAAAGGCCTGGCCACATATTTTTGCGGCTCACTGTGTGTGATATGCAATTTGCAATTGACAAAGTAAATTAGCTTAATTTATATGCAACATTATAATTTGCAATTTAGTTTAACGTATGCAAACTGTGTTGTTCCCATTAGCAAATTCTCTACAGAAACGCATTGAGCGAATGCTGTGATAAATATTTAAAACTTGAATTTGAACCCTTTTAATTTAAACTGATACTCAAATTCAAACCGATCAAGAAGAGCGATTTAACAGTGATCAACGCGTTTGCAGTTCCAAGAACAATGACGTCAGAGTATTGAGTGCTTTTTCGTGTATGTTTGCATGTTTATAGAGTAAAGGAAAAAAGTATTACTTAATTAAAATATAAAGGCGATTTAAGTGCATTTTATTTAGCGAACAATGCGTTTTTGCAGTTCCAAGAACAATGACGTCAGAGTATCGTCGAGTATATAGTAAAGGGAAAAATTTATACGTATTTAAATTACACTTCTTTAACTAAACATTGAGTACAGAAGTTATTAAAACACTGAACCGTATCTACTACTAAATTTTTAAAATATATTACCCTGCCAAACATGCCTCTTCCATACAATAATATCTACATTTATCAAACCTTTTAACAACCCTATACTTTGCGTTTTTGTGCACAAGGTATTCATTTAAATTTGTTTGTCAGCCGCAAATTAAAAATTGTAATTCATTAAAATTATGCCGAAATATGTTTGGTATTTACATATATATCTAACATATCTAAAAGGGTTTGACTAAAAGTTAAATTAGCAAACATTATAGCAATTAAATTTAGCTTTTTTTTTAATGACATTTTAAATGAGCGCGACCCAAATATTTGTAATTACTCGACTATTTTCCAATAAGCTGCCAAATTAATGTTAATTTACGCCTCGCCTTTGGTTTTTTGCTTTTTTCGGTTTTTTTTTTTGTGGGTGGTTGTCATGGGCGTTAGGGCACGCCCTAATTGTAATATTTTCAAACTGATTAAGCGACATCACGTAGCTGCAATTAAATTAGCTTACAAAGTGCGCGTTGCGCTGATGAAAAACCATTTTGGGGAAAGTCAAGCATTTAACTTTGTTGCTGTTGTTGTTAACAGTATTGCTGTTGTTGTTACCAATATTGTTGTTGTTGTTGTTGGTGTTGGGCAACAACATAAAAATAAAATGCGCTCAAAGGAATTGGCTGGCTGGCTGGCAAGCAAACGCGATGAGGCAAGTTAATTAAGAGTTGGCCAAAAGCAAAGATGGCCGAGGGACGCAACTTTAGCGACAGAGTGACATAAAACCGCCAACAGTGTAGCTGTTGCTGTTGTTGCTGCTGTTGCTGTTAGTGGCTGCTGTCAGCAGCTGACCAACTGAAGAGCTGACCAGCCAAACGCTTTTGTGTGTGTCTGTGGCCCAACTTCTGTGGACTGAAGGAAATGCCAGGAAAAGCGGCTTGGGGTAAGGGAAGGGAAGGGAAAAACTGTTAAGGGACTTTCTCCTACATACATACATATATAGGCACCGTTAACCGCATGTTCTGGGTCTGCTCTTGCATGGCGAGAATTGTGGTTTAAGTGTGTTGTATGTTGTTGTCTCTATATCTCTGTCTGCGTCTGTGTGAGCCAGTTGCTGTTGCTGCTTTTGACTTTGATGATGTTGGCAGTTGGTTCGCGGCTTGTTGCAAATGCTGTCAATTGGCTGCAGGCTTTGTTATTGTAGTAGTGTCAACTGCCTTTTCATATGCAAAGCGACAAAGAGACAAACACTTGTTAAAGCCATCAGTTTTGCTATTAAATTCCAGTTGTTTGTCATTAAAGTTTTTAATTTAATTGGGAGTGTTTGACTAGTTTTTGTTCTCAGCTTGTGATTTCGAACTACTAAATCTTGAAGACTTTTGAGATTTGGTAATAACCATTTTGGTAAGATCACTGCTGCATTGAGCATACACAATGTGAAGTAATCAAGTTTCTTTTTAGACATTTTTAAAGTTTTTCTAAACTTTCTAACATTCAATAAAATCCGAATAAATCTAGCAAAGTAGTAAATAACTATCGCTAGATAATCTTTTTGAAATATATTTGAGATTTAAAATAACGATTAATCTAAAGAATAATTTTTAATTCATTAATATATATATTAAAAGAGGATTCAAAAAAGTTATTATAAAAAGTATCGGTAAATTACTTGATGACAAAAAATACCTAATATAGAGTTACTCCTAACACCAACAAGATTCTCTGAACTAAAATTGATTACAAAAGGAACTTCAGATAGAAAAACTTGGGACGAATAATTTTAAATAATTTTTTGGGTTAGCAGTATACTTTTTTTAAAAAAAATATGTTTATAAACACGTCTATTTATTTATTTAAAAATAGTATCAGTTGCCCCTTAGAATTTAAAGTGTTGTCTCTTTAGCAAACTATTTGAGTTTAAAAATAGGATAACGAAAGGATATTTTATATTTAATACTTGTAAGATTTTAATAAAATTTTGTACAATACAATAAACATTATGTATAAGGTATCTAAAGAATATATATCTTGAAGATATCTAACACTTATAGCACATCTGAAAATATTCCAAATACAACTCAGCTCAGAGAACTGTAGTATGCCAATCGCCACCGTCTTTATTTTACGATTATTTAATAAAGTCATATAGGGACTGGACCTCACGTTGTGTCGGTCATAAATAACGATAACTTTATGCGTTTTTATTATGGCAGTATGTAGTATTTTATGAGATACAAATACATGAGCAAAGATACAAATGTATCTGAAAGGCAGGCAAGAAAGTTTAGTTGGTAACACGATACACTTTCACTGCTCTGTTCTGTGCTCATTTAAGGTCGCTGCAATAAATAAGCGACTTATGCATGAGCCACACACACCGAGACACCCCCTCACACCCCCACACACCTTGTGTGTTGCCAATAGCAAGTATTTGGGTTAGTAATGCCATTTACGAGCCAAAATCGCCGCATAAAAAGAAATGCATAAAAAACGAGCTTTGTTTACATTTCTTACGTTTCTCATTCGCCATCTCTTTCGCTCTCTCTACTTGTATATTTTTTTGTTTTTTATTCTTTATACATTTGTTGTTGTTGTTGTTTCAAAAGCAAATCCGTCTCCAATGTAAGCCGCAAAAAGCCAGAGAAATATGTTCCGACAATAAGTTTATGCGAGTACTACGAGTATCTACGACAGAAGAAACGAAACATAGAGCAGACACTGAGCACAGAGGCAAAGAAAAGACAAGCGGACGAAATGACAGAACGACCGAAGGTCTATTTAACTAACTGTGCATAATTCATAATTTAATTAAGAATCCAACGAAATGAAAAAAGTTACACGAGGGACACATAGACACGAGCTCTATGTGAATGCGAGTGTGCTATGCTTTGCTATGTATGTTGGCTGGGAAAGAAAGAGGGAAACCAGACAGAGAGTGCGGTAGGGGGAAGGTGAAGAGAACAGTAAGCTTGCACAGCTGAGCAGTGCTGGCATTAAAGCTTGTTTATAGCTAGATATGTCAATTTTTTACATAAAAATCTAGAAAATTATCCGCTTTCTAATGGAAACTTTTGACAAATAATAAAAGCTAGCATAATAAATATTTAAAAGTACTGCTAGCTTGAAAGTTAGCTATTTTAAAGCATACACTGAGAAAACAGCAGCACATACAACTAGTTTAAAAGCTGTTTTCAAATATATAAAGCTAAAAGAAGATTTTATTTTAAAAGCTAGAAAATGTCTGCTTCTAAATATCAATTTAGAAAGTTTAGTAGTTGTAAAAGGTAAAAAAATGTAATAGTTAGCTACAAAGCTACTTATTTTATAAAGTGAACTTACAGCTTTAATAGACTACTTTTAGCTAGTAACTAACTAACATATATTTAAAGCATTTTCAGACTTTTTATTTAGCTATTTCTAGCAATAATTATGTATGAAAAACTAGCTAGTTTAAGTACCAAAAGTACTGAATTTTGGCAACACTGCGGTCGAGCAGCTGGGCGGTGGGTTGATAGACGGCAGTGGGTGTAGGTATGGGTGTGAGTGTGGCAAATACTGAAATGGCCAATGCTGCTGCAGGGCCGTAAGTCAAGCGACGCGTCAAGTAAATCTGAGCACCCAAGTGCCAAGATTGTTGCGTGTATGTCGCTCTGTGTGTGTGTGTGCTCTAAATACGAGAATTCGAAGTAAACTCGGAGATTTAATGGCAGGTGCCAGAAATCTTGAGGGCGTTTCAATTTCAACCGAATTAATGGCAGCTATAACAGATTGAACTAAGATGAAGGTGCAACGTTGTGGTGTGGCAAAGGGTGCAAAGAGAAAGGAAAGGGATAAGTGATTGCTTGCTGTATTAGTGCATTTAAAGTAGAGTCGATTTACTGGGCTTACACTGAGTTATGAGCTGATTTTTATGGCACCTATGTACATATATAATATAGTACTGCTGCCGCTATCGTTTAATACTAATGCATTAAAGTAAGTAAAGAAAGTGTGTTGTAAATAATTATTTACAAATATATTCATGCAAAGTCAAGCAAATTGTTTTGATAGCGAAAATAATTCATATATTTTTGTTCAAAGAAATATGCAATTAATCGCACATTTCAATGAATGTTTGTGTAAAATTGGCAGGCAATTGTTTAAAATTTATTAAACATTTTATCGACAATTTAAAAATAATTCACATATTTTTGTTGAATTGAGAATAGATTAAATATCAAAAAATACAAAATATAAAATATATTATATAAAATATAAAAACTTTTAAAAAAGGCGAAGAATGAAGTGTATTTTTTATGTGCAAAAATTTTAATAGTTGGGTATTTAATTTTCTTGCTTTTTTAAATTTTTTCTTTTCCTTAATTACAATTTTTATGCAAAACATTCAATTAAAACAGTTTCTTTATTCGTTGTTAAAAACCCTTTAGTTTTAACCTAACTTTAAAATATATCTGGCTAAATTAAACAATTATAAATTAAATTTTGTTGCCATGGCTTTAATTTATTAAAAATTCTAATATTATAATTTATTTTTGCAGACATTTTAATGCCAAATATAAGAGTATGAATATTTCTCAGAACTCAAGCATTTCTCTAAGGTTTGAATGCCTTTTTTAAATTCAATTATTATTCCACATATCTATTGAAATGCTCTTGAAATATTTTTCGTAACTTTAATAAAAATGTTGCCTATAATTTGAAGTGCCCTTTACTTAACACACACTTAAAGCAAAAACTTATGCATGAGTTGCCAGCATGTTACAGCAGTGAGGTGCGTTGGGCAGGGAGTAGGGAAGTAAGGGTAGAGAGGAAACAGTGTTTTCCCCGCAGGAAATACGCCCAAGTGCTAACTCAATAACAACAAGGTCTAAACTAAATTAGGTGTGCGCCAAGTTAAGAGAAAGACACTTTTTTTATGTTAGGTAGGAGGGGTTAGCGGGAAAGAAGCTTGAAATTTCAAATTTTACATGATTTAAACAAGAGGAGTGAAGGAGAAAGCAATAAAGATGCTAACAGCAAGTGTGTGAGTGTGTGTAAGTGTGCGAGGGGGAGGGAGCGTGTGTTGTTGTTTGTGCGACCAACTTGAAATGAGTATACCACAACAACACCAGCAACAACAACACCAGCAACAACAACAACAATGCGTTGTTCATTGCGGAAGCGGAAACTTCAAAGCCGTCTCCACACTTGGGCTTTATGAGGCTGCCCAGCATGTGGGCGCTATACAGTAAAGTAGGCGTGGTTGCACTCGCTCCCTGCTATACTCCATGTTCATGTGTGTGTAGCATACATTTGAGCGCACCTGAGCGCTCAGCATCCGAGAGTCTTTGTCTGTCCCACAAATTAATTCGCATTCGAGCCTTTGCTCAAGCAGTTGCTCCCGGGGACTTCACAACGCAATTCACCGGCAACTTTGTTGTCAATTTGGCTTATTTCATTTGTAGTCGAGTCCTCCTGTTTGTTGTTGTTGTAATTTATTTGAGCGCAACAAACTGCAGACACCTGCAGCCAAAGAGGGCAGCACAACAAACACTGACATGGCACACATGCACTGACAAAAACAAACGACGAGGTTCTCAAAATCATCCACTACAAATGCTAAAACAATGCGCTTTCTTTAGACATGCATTTTGTATCTATAAAAATTCTCTTATGGTTTACACTTCGAAAGATATCTAGATTCTCTTTTTAAGACCACAATTTAAATACTAAAATTTAATTTTTCTCAGTGTATTTAACAAAAAAGATACAACATAACGCAGATGATAATAAAAATTTTTGAGCAATTTTAGCTGCCGGTTATTGTTGACAACACAACGCAATGTCCTTAAGGTCCTTTGGCTTTGCTGCTGTTGTCCTGGCAGCCGATTACATTTTTCCACTTTGCTTTTGCTACATTTTTGGCAGTTGCTATTTCAGTTTTGTGCACTTTTCGCACAGTTTTTATTGCCAAATAGTAGTATAATAATACTGGGTCATCAAAATAACACAAAACAAGACTATAAATAAATATTGTTTGTTGCTAAAAAATTTAACGCTTGAGAATTTTAAAATGAATGAGTGCAGTGAATTTTAGAATATTATTATAAATTTTAGTTTTGTATACTTTAAGCAAAAATTTCAATTAAAATTGTATTCCAAATCCCAAAATGTTTGAAAAATATTAAAAAAATATGTTTTTAAAAAAGAGAAATGTATTTAATTCTTATTTGCATAATTTAGTTTAAAGTTTTATTTAAAAGAATTAAAAAAGCTTTTAGCAATGCGTACCTGTAGCTCTTTGTGTCACACACTGATCAGTGCGTGAGTGGAAAAGTCCATATACCATATCTATCAGCTCAGAAATGATTTTAATCATACTTTTAATAAAGAACTGTTTATTTGTCTATTTAAAACTAAGTTTGTACATGCTGAAATAGCAAGTGCTAGCTTAAATATTATTTTTTTTAATATATATATTTTTTTTTTTTTGTTAATTTAAGAGCATTACAAATTCGTTGTCTCTTGGAAGTGTTCAAAACTCTTTAGCGCTTTTGTGTGCCGTGTTTATTGTTTGACTTTTGTCGCAGCATGTGTCAAAGGATTTTCAGAACTGAGATTCTCCGATTCTCAACTTGCTGTTTACTGTTTGTGCTCCTGCTCATGCCCCCCTCTATTTACATACATTTTTATATATGCTTTGCATTTTATATATGTACCTTACTATATGTACGTCGGAATGTTTTCACAAGTTCTTCACTGCCAATGTCTGCATAAATATTTGATTTCAGAATTTTACGCACAGCTTTTCTACGTTCACGTTAACATCATTTCATTTTGGCAACAATGTTGTAGTTGTGTGTTAGTGTGCGTGTTGGGGATACTTATTAAATTCACTTTTTTTTTGTTGTTGTTATTGTTATTATTGTTCTGTACATCTAGCTGGCTGCTGCCCTTTTCATGTCTTTTTCACTGTGCCAACAATTCTGCTCTTTTTTTCCTTGTATCTCTTTTAAGTCCTGTGCCAAAAAGGATGCAAGTTGTAATTTCATTGCTGACAACTGTTCGCCCAAGTGTCCTTCAATTCACATGTGTCTCCGTCTCTGTGTGTGTTTGGGTGTGTATTTGGGGGGCGTGTATAATTCACAAGTCACAAACAACATTGAGATAAAGTTTGTTTGGCTTTCGTAGCTTCGCTTTTAAGATTGTTGTTTGTTATTCCTGTTGCGCAACAGAAAAAAAAAAACAAAAAAAGCAGCAGAAAATTAAGGCTGCACTGTGTCCTTGTCATATCCTTTATTGCATTTGTTTTGCCGCTTGTTTTCTAACGCTTCTTTTCTACTTAAACTCTCTAAAGAGTTATTTTCTCGTTTTGTCACACAACTTGAAAATTTTCAATTTAAAATGTTAACAGTTTGTGTAAGTGTAACATAATATGTTGGAAACTTTGCTAAAATTACACTTTTATATTTAGATTTATGTTTTTAAATGTTTTTGATGGGAAAATTAAATTGGTTCCTAATATATTTGTAATAATTTGAATTTAATAAGCATTAAAATCATTCAATATCAGTTTGTTTCAGTGGCTTAGCAACTGATCAGCGTGGAACACAAATAAAAAGAGTTATGAGCTTTGAGTTTAAATGTTTTATAAAGAAATTTAGTATGTTAAACTTTGGTATTTTTACAGAAATATAAACCAAACGCAGCAAGCATATTCTTGAAGCTTTTAAATACGTTGTGACTATTTCATTGATTAAAATTTTCCAAAAATCTACAAATACAATGCGTCCCTTTTTTGTTAAATCTTTTTAACTTTTTTAAATTAAGAGTTAATACATATAAGTTTAAAAACTAACTAGAGTATTTTTTCTGCGTCTTTTTCCATAAAATATATTTTGTTTGTATTTTTTCTACAGCTATTTTATTGTCACAAATGCTGCTTGGGGGTACGGATGGAGTCAAGTGTGTCAAGTGCTCTAAATGAAATTTCTCAAATATATATATTTTTACTGTTATAGTTGTTGTTGTATTTTTGTTGTTGTTGCCTTACTGTTTTCTTTACTTTTTACCTCCTTTACGAGTACTAGTACGTCTGGGCAATATTTCGTATTTGCCTAAAGTTAAACAAATTGAACTTTTCACTTTGCATTTGTCATGAAGCAGCAGCAGAAGCAAAAACAGAATCCGAAACAGCAGCTCGAGTAGCACCCAGCAGCAGCTGTTGGAAATCTTAAAAATTTTAGCATAAAAACAAATTTAATTTGCAAAATCAACAAACAAATCCTTACGCAAACGAATGCTACTACCTAATAAACAAGTGCATAATTTGTGGTTTTTAGTTTCTCTTCAACTCTGACATTTAATAGCGTAAATAAATATAAACTTTTATTTGATTTTTATTAAATTGTTTTTTTTTTTTTGCATATATTTATTATGCTATTTGCTTAATTGCATGCAATTTATGGACAATTTGCAAATTGATTTTACAAATATTTAAAGAAACTTTGGCAATTATTTGCAATAGCAAAAATACCTGTAAAAACATTTTTCTTGATTAAAATGTCTGCAAAATTTCAAGTGTTCACTTATTTTGTGAAATATTTGCACTAAAAGTTTTGTTAAATAGTAGATATATAGTAGAATAGTAGATATTGTTAAATGATTTGTAAATTTCGGTTAGCAAAAATTTTGTATTATAGCAAGTATTTAGGCGAAACTCATAACAAAATATATTTAATACTAATGTATAGTAAATTTAGGTATAATAAACATATATTTCAGAGCTAACAAGATTTCTTTTAAATCTTTTAACAATTGTTTTTATAAGAGCTTTATAATTTATTAGATAAAAAGAGTGTTTCATTATTTCTTCATTGAGTTTTATGATACTTTCAAGTTAACATCATTTAATTTTAAAAACTGTTTTTACTTTCACTTATCAACAGTTTTTTAACTTCAATCTTCAATTAAAAATATTATGGAAATTGTGTAAGCTTGTCAATCAATTTTAATTATTATATTTTGGTAAAAGCGTCACAAAATTGTTATGCATAAAAAATTCCAGCACTTATTTTGCTGCTTTACGAAAAAATAAATTTATATTTATTTCCATTTCCTTAGCCCCATACCATAACTCTTGAAGTTGAGCCACTTAATTTGCATATTAAATAAATATATCTTCTTTGCTAAACTTTCGGCGCCCTTGTCTTTTCCCCGGTTTCTCCCAGATTTTGAAATTTGTTGTTGCTGTGTGTCTTTTTGCTGCTGGTGTCTTGTCTGAAAACTAACAAATTTGTCAAGCATTTTATATCGACTTGTGCTGTGCTGTTGGCCTGTTACCCATATCAAGAAAACTGTTCACTTAATCTGTCATGTTTTGTGTTTTGCTTGGAAATTGCAAAAGATGCCATTTTAAGTCAAGACAGCAACATCGCCACGCCCATTGAGGCGCATTAATTGACAGCGCAGATAGATAGAGATGTAGATGGAAATGGAAATGGAGATGTAGTTGAAGATAAAAGTTTCAGTCATAAACTTGTTTAACAAAACTTTTCTTTTATTTTGACAATTTGTGTAATTTAATTCTTGATTATTTTCATCAAATTTTGTTTTGGTTTTTGGCAACTTTTGCTGATATCTTTTCGGTGATAAAAACAGAAATGTCACTTTTAACTTGGGCAAAAGCTAAAGGCAGCAGCGACACCGCAACAACAGTAACAAAAGGCTGAAACCAACAGCAAAAAGTTGGTAACAAAATCAGTTAACGCTCTGTTACGACTTGGCCTATTAAAAATGAGTTTTGTTTGCTTTATCAGTACGTACCGAAACGTTGTGGGTCATTATCCTAGTGTTGTTATCCTTGTGGGTGTATGTCCGCTGGTTTTTTCGGCACCTCATCGATTAGCCAAGTGTTGCCATGCAACAAAGGCAACATCAACACCAAACACACAAACACACGCGGACCGAGACACGTTAGAGGGAAATAAACCGCAGAAACTACACACAAACGTTAACGGATAGCGATTGGGTTGGGGAATGAAGGGTTTTTGGTAACGCTTGCCAGGATCCAAGAGACCACAACGTGGTGACACACACTAGCACTAATACACACCAACACACCCGACAGGACACTTGACAACCACGACGACGATAGCGCGCGGGGGACAGGAGTGGCGAGGAAAACCGAGTTTCTAAGTTCAAGTCCGTGTATTGTTTATGTTAAGGATAATGCGACATACATAGCCTCAGTTGATATCCTGGCAATTTAACAGTTTTGACACCGAATACGAATCCGTATCCGTATCCCTAACCGTCTCCGTATCCTTTTAGCTACTTTGTATTGCTGTCTTTTTCACACGCGTTGCACTTTTGCACTCTGCACTCGATAATTTGACGATAATTATGTTTATGTTTTGTATAATAATGGTTATAATAACAATTATGATGTTGTCATTAATACACACAGAGTTAGTTGCCACTTTTTGGGTGACAACAAACACGACCGTCTGCTCGCACGGCTCGCCGTCAACTGGTTCCGCCTCGAGCCTCGAGGTTCGTGCCACACGTTGCACGAGTCGCGTTACATCAAGTGTTGCAACCAATTCACCACAATGCACTCTCTCTCTTAATGTTTCGCTCTCTGTGTTCGCTCTCTTGCGTTTGTTTTGGTGGTGAGTTTGCGCTTCGGGGGTGAATTTCCTTCTATATATATATGTAGCATTTCGTTATGTGGTTTTGTTTTCATTTTGCCGGTTTGTTTACGTTTTTCGGCTTTCCACCTTGCATAGCCGGCTTTTCCTTGGGTTATTTATTTTTTTTTTTTGGTAATAACATCTGATGTTATCGACTGAGAGCTGAGCCAAAAGTATGCTCTAGGCTAAGGCATGTGGCAAATACCAGTTTTTGGGGATAAAGAATAAATTTTATACGCTAGTTATTCGAGAAATTTCTTATAATGTGCTAAAATACAGTTTTACTAATGCTATTCCGTTTAAAAATCTGTGCAGTTTTGCCAAAATTATAGATTGAATTTCAAAGTTATCAAAGAGCGAATTAGAGGAATTCAACTGCCCATAACAAGCTTTAAACTCATTAACGACCACATAAAGTATACATATTCATAACCTACACAAAATTTCTAATCGATAAGAATAGTTTTTGAACAAAAAAAAAAATATTTTTTTTGGAAATTTTTGAAAAAACTGAAAGGGGTATGCAAAATTTGGCAAATTTTGAAAAAAAAATTTAATTTTAGAAAAGTTTGTATTTTAAATGCAGAAAAAAATATGCGGTAAAATACAGTTTAAAATGGTATTTAGTTTGAAAATAGCTGCATTTTCAGCAAAATTATAGCAGTTTAAAGTTCTGCAAATAGTGATAACGGGACTACAACCTAACCTAACTGTTCAACTGTTGAGCACGCCTCTCCGTGTTATACCCTGTGCATCGCTTTACCGACTATATATATTAAAATCGGAGAAAAACGCTGCAAGAATATAGAAATTACAAAAGTTTGAAGTGCTTTACATGTTTTTCAAAATCCAAATTCGTTTTGATTTAAAAACAAATAAAATGATTAATGGAACATAAAATTTTTATTTGATTTGCATTAATTAAACAATGCACAGACGTTTTATTAAAGTGAAACGCAGGGGCTAATAAAGATCTGGATGTTTGTTGAGTATCTTTGGTATCCATAAAAATGTCTGGGGTCTGAATATCTGGACAGCAGCAGTTGTGCCACAAAAAGCTGTTCGTTTGGAATGTCTGTTGTGGTCGCCTCAAAAGACCACACAAACGGCTTTGGTCACATTTCTGACTGGGTTCAGTACAGTTGTGCATGGTTTGGTTTGGTTTTGGTTTATTTACAAGAAATGTACGTTTTATTGCAGGCCTGCGGAAACCACACACAAAAGCAGCCAAAGGGACAAGGATTGAAGTAGCAACAGCAGGACACACAAAGTGTATCAATTATAATACGGGTGCAAGGCAAACGGCTCAAACGACCAACAACAACAACAACAACAGTAGCAATAACAACAATGACAACCACAATTACCTCAGATCCGGGCATTCTGTGTTTTCATCACTGCAACGTGAAAGTTTTCTGCTTCACTTTGCCACACACTTGTCCCCACTGCAACGCGCAACTGGATGCGGATGCGAATGGGAATGCGGATGTGAATGCGACTACGAATACCGCTTTAAACAACGCAAGTGGAGATGCGACCAGTTCTATGACCATAACAAGGCTGCTGCCCTTTCGTTTACCCTATCCCTTTGTTCGTGCCACACAACATCCCTGCGCCATTGTCCTGCGACCCTCGACCGGCGATTTTCTCAAGTGAGTATCCCCACTGCGCTTCTAAAAATGGGAACAGACACACAAACAAACACACGGGGTTTCGTTATTTCTTTAGCTTTAAAGTTCATGCTATACAATTTGTAAATCTAATTGTCAACTAGCATCATATAAAAACTACTATTTTTACGAACTAAATATTAGTTCAATAAAAATGGAATAAATTGTTTTTACAAATTTAATATTAGTAATTTTGCGTGTTGAGCACAAATAATTTTTATTTAAAGTCATAGAATTGCCATTAATAAATTAAAATTTTATATATTTCCCAGTTCTTTAAGAAATTTTTTTGGCTTTTAAAATATTCCTAGAATATGTAGAAAACTCCCAACAATAGGCTCGCCCGTCGCCATTTGTAGCGTAACTTTTTTAAAGCATACTTTTAGGCTTTCGATTGAACTGACTAAAGCCCACAACTGATTGCTGTCTGTTAAAAAGATATTTAATGTATGCAGCTTTATTATTGCAAATCTCCATTGCGCGAGGCTTTTAGTTTTTGGTAGCAGCATCTAGATAACATTTTTTTTTTGCACAGCTAAATGTGGCAAGCGAATTTGTTGGTCTGCCCAACTGAGCAGTTTCCGCATAAAGCCCAAATATTTCTGCAAAAAGCTTTCCCTTTATTTCACTTTTTTTTTTAGTTTTTCCGAGTCTGTAATATGCAAAATACGTGTGTTTGTGTGTGTGTAGAAGTCTGATGCATTTGTATGTTTGTTCTGCAGCGATTACAGCAACGCGACAGATTTGCATATCGCGGTGACCACATCCGGCGGCGACATTGTCGAATTCGATAGATATGGACTACGACGGCATCGGCGGGAAGGTAATCCGCGGGACTGGCGGCAAACGCTGCTCGTTGGCGATTTACCGGAGCCCTGGTACGATTACTGGGATGAGGTGCTCGACCAGGTGAGTTTGTTTGTTTCAAATTTCTTATAACCAAAATACCCGTTGCACAATTCTTCATGCATTTCGAATAGTGCTTTGTTATACTCGACATAAGTTCGAATGGTACACGCATTTAGCAACTTTACTTCATTTTCTTAGTTATTTTAGTTAATTAAGTAGTAATTTAAAATTAAGTAGTATTTTAAAATTTAAGTAATTAATTTGTAAGCACTCAGTAAATTGCTCTACAAATTCTTCATTAATTTCTTTCTTTATCAGATATGCAGCCAGACAACGCGTTGGTCAATTGCCTGCTATGAGGAGAGCAGTCACAATTGCTACACATTTGTATTGGCCTTCCTGCAGGCTCTGGGCCATGCCCAGCTAAGTGATGCGGCTCGGACCAAGACCAGCTTCTGTGAGAAATATATAGTGCCACGTACGACGACTGCTGGCAAATATATATCGCTATATCGTCGATTACGTTTGGCGGGCATTCATGTGCATCGCCAGCAGCCGAAGCAGTCAAAGCAACGTACCCACAAACTGGATAACTGTGATGGCCAAGACAGCAAGTTGGCCACAAGCAAGACCAAGTTGGCCAACAATCTGACGGCACGTACGCATGTGCGTCAAAAACTCTGCACCATCGAGGAGTAAAGCAATGCTCTCCATCTCACTCTCTCTCTCTCTCTCTAAATTCCAATGATATCTCAACAAAAAAAAAAAAAACAGATTAAAAATTCTGCCAAGAATTAAGAGTCTAAAAACTAATTATGTAGTTACTTGTTCCTACGGTTTAGATAACTTTTGTATTATATGTACTATGTAGTTTAACTTTTTGGGTTGATTTTATTCTGAAAACAAATGCGTAAACAATATGTATATACACTTTTGGTTTAAGTACGTGTTTAATGTGATTTTAAAACAGTGATGTTTTTTAAATAAATATATATATGTATAAAACAATTAATGGCACCTCTGTTAAAATTCACAGCTGGAATGTAATTTTTAGAGTAATGTATTTAGGTTTGGCATTACTATTGTTTTGGTGGTAATACGTTTTGCCTGAACTGATTCATATAGTTGCCTGGTGGATCATAGTTGCACACTACATAAATGGTATTCCCTCTAAACAAAAATATATTTAAAATGCAGTTGAATAATTTAAAATTTCTGCTCTATTTACCTGCGAGCATAACCAACGCCGAGTTGTTTGGAATTCTTCCAAACAACCTGTGTAAAGTGGCCAGTGTTCATTTGAAACGATGGATGATTCCAATTGTAATATTTGATCTCATTATACCAACTTTTGACGGCATCTGTGCCACCCAGATTACCACCCGATGCCCAATAGATATTCTCACCATATCCACTATTCTTACGATGCTCCATGCGATTGATGGCCAACAGATGCTAAACAACAAATGAGCTCTATATAATTTGTACAATATATGGGCATTTTCGCGAAAAGGTCAACCAAGAGTCAAAAAAAAAATTTCATTTCTTCTGTAATATAGAGTTTTTTTAGTCGTTTGCAGCTCATGGACAACTCTTTTTGTATTTTTTCTTTATCTTCTTAGCTTAAATACTAATGTAATGACTATAACTGTATATATAACTGCAAACAAAACTGCAGTTTGAACAATGTCGCGTGAGTGACGTCGCGTGAGTGACCTAGAAGAATCCTTCGCAAAAAAAGGACAGACCAAATATTGAAAAATCATAAGTCTAATAATAAAGCTTGATATTTCTTATTTATGTCAAAAATATTTAAAGTTTAAAATTTTCACACAATTCGCAGAGTTTGCCGATTATTAGCAATGATGTCTAAAGTCATGTATATTTGAAGTCGCGTGAGTGACCGCTCTTTTGTGGCTTTTATCTCAAAAGATAAAAACTGGAGGCTCTCAATTTTTTTACCAATTATAGTAGTCTCAAAATACTACAAAAAATTATTAGTGGTGAATTGTAAAAAATTTAATAGTGTTTGATATATTTAACATTTAAAATTTTATTTTGCTTACGAAAGTCGTGTAAGTGACCGCGGAAATGCCCATATGTATATTATGCTATATAGCTACCTTAGCCCAATTGCTGGCTAGATTTGAGAGTTGTGCATTCAGTTGCAATGGCGGTGAACTGTGCCGCGCTCTATAGTAATTGTGGGCATCCAATACCTCCTGCTCGAACTACAGAGGATTATAATAAAATATACATTTTTATATTTTAGGCAAATATTTTAACAATTTCTAAAAGTTGTTTACACTCTTTCTAGCTGCTGCCGAACTGCTGACAAGGAACGAGTGGATCATGCAAATTAATAACACACTAAGAACTTTCACAGACATTTTTCTATGGAGCTGCAAATATATTATGATAAAGAGAACACTCCATATTTAAATCAATTACCCGTTTTAAATTAAACTTTAGCTATTTTGTTTTCTAATTTTTTTTGTAGAATAATGCTTACACTCATTTTGCTTCGATAATTTAAGGAATTCTATGTGTAATATAAATAACTACACAAAATAAAAGTCACGTATTGCAGTTGCACTAGCGAGTCTGATATTAAAATGCGAACTGAACAGCTTGAGCCGGCAACGTTTGACTTTTATGTGCTTGGCTTTTTGTAATGCTGATAAGCTTCAATATGTTTCATAGTCATAACTAGAGTAATTTCTCTACTCTTTGGTTGGGTCGGGGATGGGTTGGGGATGGGGTCGCACATTGTCTGACTAATCTTTCTTATCAGCAGTTGTGAGCAGTTAATTGTGATTTAACAATCCCTCAGCTGGTCGGATGTTACGCTATAACATTGTAAATGCATTTATTTCAACTGCATATCTGCGGTAAAATTTCAATTAAGACCCGTACAAATACTATATACAAAATAAGGGTATTTATAAGAAAATATTGACTGCAACTGATATCAAAAGCATGAATAATATTTACAATTAAATAACAAAAAAAAAATTCAAGAGATAAGCAGAACCGCTCTTATTCGCGATAATGTGTTGTTCAGAATTAATTAATTAAAACCAAAATAAATAGCACTTGTTGCGAATTTAAGCGACAAAATTTGTACATGCAAAAAAGTGCAGCAACAATGATTCAAAATTTGACAAAAATTTAACTAGATTTGTAGTTGCTTTTGTTTGGTAGTTTTAATGTTTTGAGCCAACACAGTCCATCAGTTTTGTGAGCCAACACATGTCAACAGAGAGCAGCTGACATCTATGGGCCTCAAACCTTTTGTGGCATCATCATCATCTACCTCACTGTCTCATTAATAATCGCAATATCCATGGCACGAGGCGGTTTTTCGTTATGCAAAACTGTCATGAATCGAGGCGAAAATGTAATTATATTCTCTCCTTGATGAGCAGCAAGCTCATCATCTGCCTCTCTGTCTTCCAGCTTCTGCCGCACTCTCTCTCTCTCTCCCAAACTGTTCTCGTCTGTTGATTTTGGTCCTTGGCAACGGGATCCGGGGACATTTCATCTTGGATAGCACGCAATACGTGCATATAAATTGTATAATGCTCCTCCGTTCGTTGCCAACTTTGAAAGACACGTAATCTAAAAGTAAATAAGTTTCTGTCTCTCTATCTCTTTTACCCTCTCTCTATCTCTCTCTCGCTCTCTCTCTCTTGCTTACCGCATAAACTTTACTTTTGCTTATGAGTTTTGAGTCGACAAAGTTTTCATGTTGTTTGTTTCTCCCAATGGACCATAATGATGATGTTGTTATTGAATTTAACTATTTAGGATACTTAGTCTGATCGTTGAAGTGAAATGACTTGTAAGCACACAGATAACAAGATAACAACGCCAATAAATAATATGCATTTCAGGTTTGATGTGCATAAAGTGCAAATAGTAAATATTGCAATTATAACCAACTGCAAGAGCTAGATCTATTGAATTTGATTAGCAGCTACCCAGCTGCCAACTGAGTTGTAATGGAGAGTATGTAGAAATTTAGCGATGAAATAAAACAAATTGTTTGTGGCATGAAATTTAGTGAATTCTTTTGTAAATGTGTTAATAAATTATCAACTTTTTAATACTGCTTTTAATAATTTTAGTTAGCTTTTCCAGGCAACAGATTTTAGTTTTAAAAACTCTGAAATACACTGAACTCTCTAATAACTACACAAAACTTTGTAAAATACAAATACCATATGATACAGTTCAAAAATTTTTAATATAAATGATTTCATTTATTAAAAATTTCAAAATATTTCAACATTATATGATTATATTTGATAAATGTTTTCGAACGGATGTCAAAATAATCTCAACAGATAGTCATACATTTATGGGACACAATTAGATCGGCAGTTGAGTCACAAATGGTTTAAACTGGGGCAATGTCATCATGCCATTACAGCCCCCATTTGGTTGCGGGTGAACTGAAGGTCGTTGCCACACCCCGTTTGCCACATAACGGGCACAAAATGGGTGTGTATGAACGGATGAACGGTAGGAACGTGAGTCAACCCAAAAGCTAATTGTTGTTATTCAATTAAAATGTGAAAAGTGTTTAACATAAATGCGTAACACACATTGCAAAAAAAGAGCGAGAGAAAAGTACGACGACGACGACGATAAGAAACGTGAGCACATTTTGACCAGAACAGAGCTGAAAATGGAAATGAATGTGAAAATGGGTAAATCAGCACACAACAGACCTTGAGCAGCACTTAGAACCAATTCTTTTGTATCCATTTGTACGACAACCCGAACTTTGTACCTCTAAGTAGAGCTTTCACGTCTCCATACCCCCACCGAAAGCAAGAATTGTTGCTGGTAATCATGTTGTTGGATGACAAGCAAGCCTTTGTATGGCTGCAATTCCCCCTCAATACCCAATTCTCAATTCCCAAAACCCACCTCCATATCCCCCAAATCACCCCCTTTCCACCCCTTTCAACACATTTCGTTTTCCAACGCATTGAAAAATCTCGACTAATGTCAAACGCTTTGTCGTCATCGTCTATGGCATAAGATTCACTGCTGAGTGATACACAGAAAAAAATGTGCGGCCTACAATTTAAATTTTAAATATATAAATATAGTTTGGATTGCTAAAGTATGCATTTGGGTTTTATATAAAAATATAGTTTATTAAAAAAATAAATCAGACATATATTTTGAAGTATAATATTCAATCTGCTTGATGGTTAGAATGCTTTGTAATAAATCTGTAAGTAAAAAATCAGAAACAAACTCTTTTTTTTAATTTAAAAACAAAATTCTATTTATTTATTTAAAAAATCAAAATGTTTGTTGTACAAAAAGACTTAAATTTTGAATTAATTAAGTACTAAATAAAAATGAAAATTATTTCGCTAAGTGTATAGTTTGGTGTGGGTTGACAGTTTTAATTTAGTAGCTGCATATTTCTCAATGCATACAAACCAGCACTTTCGTCGCCTTTCTTCGCGCTGGCATTTTGAAAAGGATAAATGCAATGCCCACTTTGATGAATGACCAACAAAGATGCAACAAAAAAAAGTCTTCCGAAAATAAAAATATACAGCTAGCGATTTTTCATCAGCCATTTTATTCATTATATTCTCAGGGTATTCACCTCCATTCAATGCACTCACTCAATGCTCACGGTTTGGCATTCAAATTAATTTCTCTTGTCTTGCAGTTGCAGTAGTAGTCGTAGTAGTGTAATAACAATCACAGCACTTGTCTTCCAAGTTTTCACTGTAAATATTTACAAGCGCTCTCTGTGCTCAAGAGTTTCAATTGACTTTGTTAAGTCCGCTCCATTCGCAATGATAACAACTGATTTCATTAAGTAAACTTTAAGTGCCGGTCTCAAAGTGTCGACTCTGAAATACCCTTTATGTTAAATGTTCATTCTTGAGTATTTCCTTTTTAATTTCTCATACAGGTTTGCCTTCAAATGAAAATATTAAATTAGGCATGTTAAACATACGGTTTCGTCCCTAGCAGGATGTGCAAAAATATTCAAGTCTGTTTTTAAATTGAGAGAGAAGTTCTAAAATTAACGGTTTCGTCCCTAAAAAGATGTGTAAAAGTCTTCATGTCTGTTCTAAAATTTACCTTTTATTTAGTTAGCTAAAATTTTTATGTTTAATTGGAATTCAAAAGTTTCTAAATTTGCGCTTTCGTACCTAGATAAATGTGTTAAAAATTGTAAAAACTGCGTGTTTTCCCTATGAAATGAGTTTTGCTCAAAAAAAACTAATATAAGCTAAAAATTGTAGCTTAGAGTATCTAGAAGTCGCCTTAAGCTTACCTATTTTTTATATTTACAAGCATTAAGTGATTAAGATAAAGTTTAATGTACATAGATAAAGTATTAATAAATATTGATGCGTTGCCAAATTATATGACTTATTTTGCAATAGTACAATTGTAAACTTGTGCTTAAAATTTATTGATTTATCTTGCACTTTGATGTAAACTTTCAAGTGCCTAGTCAGCTTTAGATAAGGTGAAGTGTAGCAAAGCTAATTTATCCACTTGTCTGCTTTTTAACTTTCCCTGTCTGTCTTACTCTGTCTCACTCTTTTGCTATCTTTTGCCTTATCTCTTTCACAGCTCTCGGTTCTCATCTCGTATAGAACCGCATAAAAATTTATTCACACAAATTTCTTGTGTCAACTTTGAAGTTTTTTCAGCGAATTAACAAATTTGCGCAACTCTCGATTGTGTGGCAACTCAAACCAAATTGACGATTCGTGTTAACTTTTCGTTTGTTTTTCCTTCGCTGCCCAAGAGACGTTTTCGCTTTTCTGCTTTACTTTTTTGTGGATTTTTCTTTCCTTTGGGCAATGGGGTTGATTTTTTTTTCTTTTTTTGTATACTTGTCACTTGCGCTTTTGTTAAGCAGTTGGACTACAAATGTTGACCAAATAAAAATGTTGAATAAAATTCTAAAATGACTCACAATTTTATGGAATTTACCATTCACATTTGGTTGATTCTCAAAAGCATAAAGCTGCATTGTGTTGAGTGCAGAATGCCATATAATTTCACGCACAATTCGTGTGAATTTTAATTATCAGCTCATCTATTTTCATTTTCCGCCCTGTCACAATGTCAAAATAATTTACTAGAGCTTTTGATATAGTTAAATTCACATGTTTTCGCATCATTTAATAATTTTAATTGATGCTGACAGCGGTATTTGCATTAAAATCTCGCCTGATGCACTCATTTTAAGCATTTACAAACATTTAGCATAATGTAACAATGTTGCGTATACGCAGCGTGTGTTAGTTGCATGTATGTATGTATATTATGGAAATCTATTTTAATACTATGTTATTTCTACACAATAAGCTCTCCAATCAACGCTTGTTTTGCTTCCAAAGCTGTGATTATCAAAAGTCTTTTGTCGGTCTAAAAAAAAAAGTGTTGCATGCTTTTAGGCGCAACGGTTAAAAACTAAAGCTGCAGATTAGTTTAGTTAAGAAAGCAGCAAAGTTTTGCATAACATTTGCTAGCTGCTTTAAAAAACATATGCATTTCAAATTGCTTTAGCTATATTAAATGTGTAGCAATGCATTTTCCTTTAGTACGTTGGTTTTCCTCTCTGCTTGTTGCATTTTCCTGCTTAGAGATGAAAACAGAGACATTATTGCTTTTGCCAACTGCTGAGCTCTGAGCAGTTTCCTCTTTTACTTATCCCCATTTTATACTCATCTTATCCGAGCTCTTGGCTAACCGCAACAGTTTCTACTATCATTTGCATGCTGTTTTATTTCACAATATTATATGTTTAGCAAAATGGATGGATATCCAATACATTTGCCTTGTTTAGCATGTAAGTATATACATACACTCTCACATATTGCACTTACTTACATGGGCAAACACGTGTCCGGTTCCGGTCGCAAAAGTGCAGAGCAACAAGAGCAGCATATCCTTATGGCCTCATATCCTACGTTTCCGTATCCTGTGCTTTCTTTTAGCTCCTGAGTCTATTAGTTGTGTGTGTGTTTGTGTGTGAGTGAGTGTGTTTGCCAATGTATGCGAAATGTAGCAATAAAACTAAATCGAATTCAAACAGAAACTTCATTTACAGTTCATCAAGTCGACTTTTCCTCCTGCCCACCTGCCTTTTTCTCTCTCTACCGCAATTTCGCTTTAGCCTCAGGCAGCAGCAAACAGTATAACTCTCCTGATTCCCAACTCTATAAGTTTTTGGTTGCTGACTAACACAAAAAAAAAACTTCGAACTCGGCTTTTATGCTAAATTAAATGGAATACGCAAGCTTCAAGCGATATGCATATGTGCCTATACCCTGTAAATAAAGTTCACAAAGTTATTTATTTATTGCATGTCAGTTTTGGGTCCTACATTATACTGATATCTTAAGAGGTTTAAAAATTTTCAAAATTTACTCTTGTACCTTAAAAGCAAAACCGAATCACTTTCTATAAAAAAGGGGTTGGTTCAAAATAGCTGAAGTAAAAAAATTTATTTATATTTATATTAGATACTTAAAGCTCTAGTTAGATTTGGGTTAAAATTTATACTCAAATGTGTTCTTAACTAAAATATTGAAAAAATTCGAAACTTTCTACCTTAGTTTCAGGTTCAAAGTATATAATTTACTACTTTTCTAATAAAATTCCTTTTACAGAGTATTTTCAAATCGTTCCCATCTAAACAACTGACATTTGGAACGTGTTCGATTGGCCTCAAAATGAGCCGAAAAAGTTATAAGCGTTTATAGACTAAATTGGTTTTGCCAATTTCATGTGTGGCAAAAACTTTTTCGTAGGTGTGTGTGGTGCGGGGTCTTAAATATATATACATATATATATTTATTTATTTGAAACACTGCACTGGTAGACTGTTGGAAAATTAACACAATTTTCAATGCGGTTTACGCCACAAATTTTCAATATGAATAACTAATTACCCAACAGGCCAACTAATTGCGTGAGAGTTCTGTTCTTGATTGTGTTGTGCTTATTGATGCATTCATTATACTAGTTGTTATAAATGTTTGAGAAAATTTTTAGAAACGTGGCAAAATAAATTTGCTGAGTGCGTTTTTGCTATATTTACATTTTCTTTTGCATTGAGAAATTGGCAAAAGCACTTGGGAGCCTTGTCAGCTGCTTTTCGACCAAAGTGCACAATAAACAGTTTATGCGATTTACTTATGGTTGCATTATTTTCCTAGGTATTTGTCCTCACACACACTTTTCTATTCCATTTTTTTGCTGTTGTTGTTATTGTTGTGAAAAAGGTCACAATCGTTGACTTATTTGCGCTCGAACGCTTGGCTTAAATCCCCTTAACAAGAAACTGAATGGCCAAGGCATTGAACCGTTTAAAGATATCCTTGAAGCTTTTTCTATTTTTTTGTTGTTATATATAGAGAAGAAATTCTTTCCACATTTTTTCATAAATTTTTCTAGCTTAAATATTTTCCAACATTTTTCATCGAAGAGCAAAACATTATGTGCTTTACGAATTTTATTAAACTGCATAAGAAAGATCTATTAAAAGCATAGTTTAAAATTAATTGCATTTAAGAGTTTTTCACACATTTTCATATATGAAAATTTCTCAAATTTCATAAATTTAATGAAATTTCTGTTGCTCATGAGAAAATATGAAATATTTTGTGGTTTTGCTGCACTTTAATGATTTGGCAATTTAATAAATCTCTTAAAATGCAAATTTTCGCACATTTCTAGCCAATTAGCTTGAAGGTGGTGTGTGGAAAGAAGAGAGGTGATGGTGATGAAAATTGTTAAATTTTCCTTGGTTGTTGTAATTTGGGTGCTAATTTCCTCAAGCACAAAACTAGTGGCAAACTGGGCAAACATTTGAAGTTATTCCGTCAACATACAGCAGTCGCAAAGATAGAAAGAGAGAGTGGAAGAGAGAGAAGCACAAAGTCAGACAGCTAGAGAGACAAACAGACAGATAGACAGCAAGAGAAAGGGAGATGTGGTGGTAGAGGGAGGGTGGTAGTTATGTCAAACTGACAAAGATTTGCATATCTTTTGATGCAAAAGCCAAAGGCAAGTTTAAAGCAGCTCTGCAGCCACTTTGAGGTCTCCGACGAGTCGAATCGTGTCGAGTCGTGTCTGTACTTGTGTCTGCCTGTCTGCAGTTTGCATCTAACGCTTTTTGCTCTACAGTTTTGTGGCTGCAATTCACAACTTGGCAAAGCCAAAAAGCCGTACCCACCACCACCCTCAACCCATGTGCCAAATTGACGCGCAAAATATTTGTTAAGATTGCACTAAAAATGAAAAATTTATCACATAATAGACTTGGCTCTAGCATTTAATAGAAGCCGGAAATGCATTCATTAGAAGACTCATTGAATCACAATTTTAATCAAAAAGAAAGGATAAATGAAGAAAACTAGAAAATATCTGCTGCATAATTGAGAAACGTAGGCAAAAAGATAAAATTTAGATTGTGTTTTTATGTGGAAGTCAAACTGAGCTTCAAAGCCAAAAACCCAGAGACAAAGCTGAATGGTTCCAGGAAGAGAGAGAGAGAGAGTGAGAGCAATGTATGCAAATTAAATTTAGCATGTGAGAGAGCAAATCAGACTGCATAATACCCTTTTTAAGGGTCTCAACATTGCTAAAAGTATTCTTATGGAATGCTGGGTATCTTGGGCATGTAAGCTTGCAGTAAAACTTCTGACGAACGCAACATGAGCCACTTTAATGATGCACAACTCCCAAAACTGGGAAACCGAGAGAAGCTTACGTACAATTCGACTCATTGTTTGTCTGTGGATGATATTTGCTGCTTGGCTAAGTAGTCCAAACGCTTCAAAAATTGTAAATTTGTGGCAAAAGTTGTGCAATAGGCACAAGGTACACTGAAAAAAATATATAAGAATAAATGCAGTAAAAAATCAAATAATGGAAAACAAAGAAACTAAAAGAATTTGGTTAGAAAATACAAATAAATTACACTGAAACAAAAATTGTATTCAAAGCAGTAAAAAAGGAAGCAGAGAAAAGTATTAGACAAGAAGTTCACTAAAAAAACTGTTTTAATAAAAGTAGTTAACAATCAGAAGACGGTAATGAAATTGACTTACAGAACTTTAGTAAATAAACAATGACAATTGTTGCAATAGGCATAAATTACACTGAAAAAAATGTTCTAAAAAACTGAAACATCAGCAGAAGAATTCAAAAATGATCTACCAACACATAGCTTCTGTTTTAATAGCATTTTCAAAGTAAACATGCAACATTACTACCGTATTTTTTTACAGTGTAAGATACAACATTCACCTGCTGTGCACATAAAGCGTAAAAGTGCCAGATGAGAACAACTGAATATGAAATGCCCACTGATTATAGTACAGCAATACCTTGTTCAATCTTTCGTCCATGCTGCTGCTCCTACTGTGTTCAGAGCCTTGAATGATGCCATTTGTTCCCATGTCTCTACTCTGAATGTGTGCAACTGCCAATTAGATGAAGGATGTGAGGGGGTAGGGGAAGGGAACACGTTTGTTAGATAGGAAACTAGACTGCCATTGAAGGCAGCATTTCACAGAGACAGAGAGAGCTCCACTTCGTTGTCCTGGCAACCACACTAGCTTCTGCTGATGCTGTATCCCATGTTCTCTATTCCTTTTGCTGCTGCTGCTCCTGTTGCACTTGAAATAGGGCTTGGAAGTGCGTTATAAGCGGGTTATGGCCTTTTCGTCAGTTTTTCAAAAGCACAAAAATATGCGAGTCAAAGCATCAAAGGAGCAAACAGGAGCGTATACAGGAGCTCATACACAACAGCACATCTGGCACTTGAAGATTTATGATTGCACTGCTGAAATGTCTGCCTCAAACTTCGCATATACAGTAGAGTCAAAGATCAAAATGGCATAGATAACACAGTGTGATTTATTGGATCGATAAAATACTGCTAGGCATATCTTGACTATATCTTTAGCTGTAACTTAATAAATTAAACACAAGAAAGGTTTTGCTTCTACTTCACGCTCAATTACTACTCAATTGCAATATAAAATTTTACACAAAACCTTCATAAAATGGTTTTGGGATCTATGTAGTTTGAAATTTTGTGTTTTGAATGAAAGTTAATATCAACATTATTTAGTTTTAGCTTTTTTCTAAACATTGCCTAAAATATTGCACCTTGTTGGCTTATAAAACTTGTGTCTCTCTAATCTTAGTTTGCAGCCCTGCAGATTAAGATTTTCTGTATTAAACCGATAGTTTTTTCAATGCTTTTTCATTGTTGATTTACAGTTTTTGGGGGCTGGCTGCCCGAAGTCTTTGGCAATATTCGTACCTTAATCTTCACCTTTTTCCCCATATACACATATACATATAATGCTTAGAAAAGTCAACAGAAACTGCGTTCCTTGGTCCTTTTTGACATTCAATTAATATGCAAATTAAGCTGTGACATCTCAACGACTGACACTCAACAGAACGGGCTGGGAAAAGCATTTCCATTCACATGCGATAAGCCAAATTTAACCCTCTTACACACATTACTTCTAGCATCGCGAGCATCGAGAGCAAGTGGTTAGAATAAACAGTATAGAAATGCAGTATGGGAATTGGATAGAATTGGGTCTAGAATGTGGAAAGGTGGAAGAGCGGGGCAGAGAAATTAGAAAACCAGCTTAGTAATTCAGGCAACGTTTGCAGATTTCGTGCATAGTTTCAATTGCTTGCCACAGGCATTTGCCATTTGCCACTGGGAAGCATGATATTCGCATCCAGGTCTTGGTTTGGTCTGGTCTGGGGAAATGCCCGTTGGAATTTACGAGACCCTCGAGATTAGTTTGCGCTCATGTTTGCCTTAATTGCAAGTTGGGGGCGTGGCCGTGTCGCCAAGTCAGCGGATTGCGGATTGTGTACTTGCACAAAGCAAAACACCACAAAACAAAGCAAAACAAAAACCGAAAACGAAAAACAAAAACAAAAAAAAATGAACTGAACTGAAACCAGACAAACGATATTCTGCATTCCACATACGCCGCGTGTGCCGCACAGACAGCATCTACATACACACAGAGAAGGCACGAGTGTATCGGCCAAATGGTGTCGCTTTTCTGTACAGTAAACACTCGTATTGCAGCGCCAAGCAACAAATAAATACACTTATCGAATCGCAAGGCATTCGCAAATATCTCACATGCATAAATTCTGCTCAAGAGCTGAGAAATTGCCTACAGCGAGTGCGAAAGAGATAGTCTGCGTGCTGCTGTGTACTTGCTTCTCTGTCTTTGGTTTGGGGCCATTTTGGTGTATTTGTTGCCATTTTATATCTTATTTATTTCAATTTTTTGCCCATTCGTTTGCGACGTGTGTGTCGAAGTGGCACATTTTATTGCAATGCTCTTCTTTATCCTTTGGGATGCAATTTTAAAATATTGCACACACTTCTGCTATCGTCCTTCGACCGAATCAAGCTGAACTCCATTTATATTTCATGTACGTATTACGTTTGTATTCCCCTCACACTTTTCATCTCTCTCTCTCTCTCTCTCTCTCTCTCTTGTTTTTTTATTTTTGTCACCATCGCCATCGCCGTCGCCATTGACTTGAGTGATTGTAATAAATTATTGGTAGTTTTATCAGGGCCAAGATGCAAGCTGTAAGCTGTAGTTGGCTTTATATATTTTTTGTTTTCATCATTCAAGTGTCAATTGAATCGATTTCCCAAAACATTAAACTAAAAACTATTAATTTTCCCATTGCACTTTATGTATTTCAGCTTTTATCTGTCTGTATTAGTGCACTTTGGCATTAAAAGCTTTAGGCTTCTATTGCGTCCTGCAGTTGAGCATTAAGCTCATGCAATGACAGCGTCTGTGTGAAAAGTGCTTAAAGTAACTTTAAGGTTGTGTACTACATAGAAAACAAGTTGAAAAGTAAAGTCAAATACAATTTCAAAGAAATATAAATACAGTTTCCCTTTCTAGCACTTCTAAAAAATTTAAATAAATTTTCTTGCTTTAATTATATTTTTTTTAAATTTTTTTAAAAATCATTCCTTAACTTTTCAGCTCAAGATGTGTATTCAACATTCGTACATTTACTTTTAAGCCACATGTAAAACTTAATTAACATTTCTTTTATATAATACTGTTTTTTCATTTCTCTAATCGATTTATTTTCTTGAAATATTAGGCTTTAAAAATAGTACAAAAAACTGGCATCAAGTGTGCTTTGATTTTTAAGTATGTGAAAAAAATTGACTATTAATGCCAGTGATATAAAGCACGCGTTGTTACATTCAATTCAGTTCTCTAGCTGTTTAGATCACATTATTAAAATATTGAAAAAATTGGTGAATTTGAAAACGAAGAATTTAAAATGCTGCGTCGTGAAGGTTTCAAAATGCACGGTCCACAACGCCGCTTTGTCCAGGTAAGCGCAAAAAGAACAGCATATAATATAGTGTAGTTTCCCCATTAGTATAATAATATACTTATCTGAAATTTAGCGTGAAATATTGCAAGGCAATTGTGAGAATGCAGCCAAATTGTACAATTATGTGCAACTGAATGATCGCGAGTCTTGGTTGATTCATTTGGGACTAAGTCCCTTTTGTGCCCATGAATTAGCTTTGGAGTCGATGCAACGCGCCGATTTCAATCTGTTGAACTTGCAGCAGCGTTGGAAACGAGTCAGCCAGCTGATGGGACCCCATCGTCAGACCGAGGCGAATGCCATTATATTACGTGAGATACGAGAACTGCTGCATCATCCACAAGTACAGGGGGAATGTCGTAGGACTCCAACTCCACCACAGCATAACAATCAGATTGGGGATCGTGAAAATACTGAAATGGTACCAGACAATCGTTACGTGCTGGTTGGCATGACTTCTACGCCTTTAAGTGTGCGCAGATCAGACTTGAGGGCTAAAGACACTATTCGTAACTATGCCAGGGAGCAATCACCGGATATTGCAGCCCATAACCAGCTGGATGCCTACAACATACATGAAGATCCTCGTGATTTTAGGGATAATTTTGAGATACAGCAACATAATGTCAACAACATCGAAGCTGTTAGTCGCATTATGGAAGAGCCTGCTATGTTTGCAAATCACCGTAATGTGAATTATGATGAAGAAAGACGATTTAGTGAAGATTTCCCCCGAGAAGAACAGCAACAAAGACATAACAACTGCGATACATTTCAATATACCAATAATTACAGTGAAGACCGGCAACCATATCAGAGAGAGGAGGAACTTCCTGATTATTTGAACAACAATCGCAATACTCGATATGATGAAGAGATAGGATTTCGCAGAGATTTTTATCCACAAGAACATCTACAAAGGTATGAAAACTACGATAATAATCATCACAATTATGAACATCAACCATATCAGAGGGAGACGCAATTTCCTGGCTACTTGGACATTAACAACAATCATTATAGGCAACATCCTGAAGAAAATGTTTATCGTGACGATTTTACCCCAGAGGAACAACAATTTCAAAGACATAACAACTATGATAGATTTCAATATAATAACTATCACAATAATGACCGACAGCCGTATCAGGGAGGGGAGCAATTTCCCGGTCATTTTAACAGGGAGGAACGACAACTGCCGGCGGAAAACTTTGGCGCAGACTACAGAACGCGTAGGACACATAAACGTAAAGCTAAGCCGGAAGTACGGGAATCGAACAAAAGACGCCACATCAATGAACCGATAAAAAAGAATTCGTTTGTAATTGGTGACTTTCATATGCCCTATATACGTGATAACAATGATCCGTTGCCGCAACCGGAGCATAAATCGTATGCCGTCAAATTCTATGAACGTAAACCCAATTTCATAATAGGTGGAGTGCCTGATGCAACCAAAATAGCAACTAAGAAGGAATCCCAACCGGATATCAGATCTATGGCTAAATATATAGATTTTAGTCGATCGGCATCTAAAATACTTCGACTTAATCTGCGAAATTCTTGGACGCATATCTATCGGCGGAACAACTATTGTAATTGGGATATTTGGTGGCAAGACTTCAAGTGGTGTGAAGCGGCAATTGAGAAAGAGTTGCAACAATATAATGGCATTAATCTGAAGGATACGTTTATGCAGAGCAAACTGAATTATGATAATGAGCGTTCCATTGATACGCTTCTAAATCAAGCGTATAGTAGATTTAATGATAACTCAAACAATTTTCAAGCCTTTTTGTCCCACATATTTGAGCTAATGAATAGCAGTTTTTTGGAAAAACTAACAACAGCAGATATGAGAAAATTGCAGAACTTGATACGTTACATACCCAACGATTTGTGGGTATATAAAATGCGTGGCATGGTCTATCTATGGGCACGTTATAGTGAAATACAATCAACCATTAATTTAGGTGATATAAATAGTGTCAAAGGTGTCATCGCAACCCAAGCCCAGTGGCACTGTCCGCTCTTTCACTGGTCTGCCCAACAGGCCTATGCCGAACTCAAACAAATCAGTCAAATCGAATGGAACGATCATGAGCAAAACTATTGAATTCGACAATGATTATAATACTATCATACTATGTTTAACAGTAATTTTAACTATGTTTATTATGTGTGCTTAATTAAATATAAATATAAAAACATTGTAAATACATTTTGAATTAGTACTTGTAAAAGAATTTTGATATTTTCATTTCTTATTTGATTTATTACTTATTTGTTGAGACAAATTATTTTGAAAACTATTGTAAACAATTAATAATTTTGTGTAGTTTTTTCCAAGAGCCATTATGGAATCGCAAATTATGTTTAAGCAGTTGAAATTCCCTTATTACCTTAACTAAAACCTATTTTTCAAAAGCTATTAGAAGTTACAAAAAATGTATAATAATCTCTTTGGCTGAGCTGTTGAACCAAAAGTGGTTTGCCACGTTAATACGCCACTATTTGTAAGCCAAATAAAATGTACTTACAATGCGGATTTGTAGTGTGTTTTTTTTCTGTGCGTCACTTGCATAAAGTTGCTTAATTTGTTATCACAAAGTGCACCTGAGCCTGAGCCCAGAGCGCTCGACTCAATGGCTGAGGACACAGGATGAGTAGATGCACGGAAAAGCCAACTGGTGATGCCCAAAGGCAAATGAATAAACCAAAAGGGAACAAAAACAGAAAACAAAACAAAATAAAAGCAAACCCCAAAACAAAACAGAGAAAAACGTGGCGACAAAAAATTGCAAAACGTTGTTGCATATTAATCCGACAGAGTATTTCACTCAGCGGGTGCCTCAACCGCAGACAGAGATAGAGACAGTGAGAAAGAAAGAGAGAGAGGGAGCAGGTCCTGGCCAGGACCACGAAAGACATTTATTGTATCCTTAGCGCGCTTGACAGACGCGTGCTGAGACGATGATGAATTTGCCAACGTTGTCGCGCGTACAAAAAACTTGGCCCAACTTTTGCTCAGTATTGGTTTAAGGGCGGGAAAGAGAAAGGTTGGAAGGGAGGTTGGTAGGTTGGTAGGGAGAAGCCCTGGGAATTGGGCAACCAGCCAGGCAGACACCAAGTGACGAAAAAATGCAAATAAAATGCCAGCTTATTGAGTGAAGTGGGACACAGGCGCAGGCACAGGCAACGAGTGAGGGAAAGGGCGGGGACACGGATAGCTGCTCTTTAGTTGATTGAAAAAGGTGATGCCAAGGTTCCTTATACCCAGCACACAATACTAAGTAGGGTATGCATGCGCTAACATCACAATGCTTGCAGTTAATCAAGTACTTTCTGCACTGCTTAAAGGAAGAACTTGATAAAGTATTCAAATGAATCAAGATTATTTTTTAGTAGACATAATAGTATTAAGTGATATTAAAATAAGACAAATTTACAGCAAAATCTTGATTAAGATTTAAATAAATAGTTTATCTAGTACTAATGATTGTAACTAAATATTATAATATTATTTCGAAAATGAAAAATTGTTAAATTCTTAAGATTTTCTACAAATTGTTTTTATTTGCGTTCCTACAGAGTATCTTCGAGTTGTTTAGTTGTCTATTTCTTCCGTTATCAAATGCGGTTTTGCTTTTATTCGCTGTACTTTCAAAGTTTGCCATCAAGTTAAATATAAAAGCTGGTTGCATTTTTGAGTGCAATGCTATTTATTTATATTTACCATATTTTTATTTAATTGTCCATCAATTGGTATTTCAGCAATAACAAATAAAAAATGGAAATGTACATTATATTGCTCTGTAACTTAAATATTTTAGATTCTTTGCGAATTGAATTAAAATTGAATGGCAGTCAAATCAAATGGGATGAGTACTCAACCAAATACAAAAAAACGTGTCATGTGCAGACACAAGTATGAGAGCATTTATCAGGTTATCCGAGGGTGTTTGCATAAAGTCAACGATATAATATTTAATTTAAAATTGTATCCTCAGGCAGTTGGCTTATGACTTTGAAACTGATGCGACTCAAGCCAGTGGCAAATAAAGCAACTGTCTCACCTGTTCTGTAGGCAGACAATACAAAAGGTTATCAAGTGAGAGATTTCGATAGATTTATGTGTCAGCTGGTAAAAATGTACATCAAATGGATAAGATTTGAAGAACTGTTTAAAAATTCAATTAAAACAAAGCACACACGTATTTCACACATATGTACGTACATTGTACATTCGCTCAATCATAATCATAATTTTAATTTGTACTAAATTAAATTACAAGAATTCCCATAAACAAAGCTACTCCTAATTGGCACAATGTGCGCCTTGGCAACTAATTGCGAAATTGTAAATCAGATTTGCATTAAAATTGTACTCATTTGCATATTGTTTGCATTGGAATTCAACTGATTACCCAGCTACCTGTTTATACTGCGTACTGAATATCCAGAATATCCTGCAGTATCCTGCCGTATCCTGGCATGCGATTGCTCATTTCATTAACACCTTGTGTCGAGTTCAACATTCATGAAATATTTGCAAATGTGCACAACAATTACGAATGATTAAATTAATTATTGATAAATGTGCATTAATAGCAAGCAGTTGCAAAAAAAAAAAACAAGGCTCCACAATACCCTATAAGCTGTTTAATTTTTTTTTAATTTATACTACCCTCTAAAGCAAAAACCACAAAGTGAATCCACAGCAATATGATATTAAATCAATTAAATCCCAATTAATCATAAAGTCAAAGTCAAAATCAACTTATTTCATAACAATATGAAAATAAAAAAAAATACCAAACCAACGATTGACGCAAAAGGGAAAACTTGTCATATTAATTTAAAAATAAAATTATTCATGAAACTGAAAGCTTTCAAAAAGTATAATAATTGAAAGTGACACGACAGCAAAAAATAGCAGGAAAATGAAATTTCAACTAAAAGTTGCCATTGTAAATTTTAAAATAATAAAAAAAGTATACTTCAAATGATTTGCAGAATTATAAACAAATTGTTGCCAACAAATGCAAATATTTGGGTTTTGTAATAAATTGCTAACATCAAGAAAAACATGAGGGAAATTTGTAAATACATTTGTAATTTCAAACACAGAAAAAAAACTTGCTTTATATTGGAAAAAATCAGAAAGAAGTTTGCTAATCTCATAATACTTAAAGTAAAGATTTTTACTTTATTATTAATAATAAATATATTTTGTATTGTATTGTTTTTCCAATTAAAGCATAATTTCTTAATTAAACTTTTTCCTGTAAAAATATAAATTTAATAAATATATTCTCAGATTAGCACAAATGTTTCTCTGTGTTTAGTTACTGTTGCACATCCATTATTTATGATATACACACGAATGTCGGACGTTTTCAGCATTCTGCTGACACTTTTGTTTTCCTCGACATTTATCAAAACTGTTGCTACATATATAAGCTATATATTTATATTTATTTAACAAATATACTGCAGTGCAAAAAGCATACAAATCATGCCCCTGTGCACTAGAACAACGTTTTGTATTATTTGCTGTAAAAGTTCTTTGGGACTGGATGACAAATTGCATTTGAGGTTTTTAGTCTGCACATTGATTTAATTATAAAATGAATTTTCTCAATTTTCCGCAAGACATTTACCATTTACCTTTATTTTTGAGAAGCGAGTACTGACTTTTTGACATTCCCATGCAATTTGAATATCAAAATTTCTCTCTTTCACTCTTTGTGTTAAACTTCAACTTCAGCTCAGTGTCTGTTAGTGAATCATCTGCTGGATGATTTCATTATGAGTTTTATGACTTTTAATTAATTTTGAAAAGTGCACAATTTTACACTCGGTCTACAGCTAGTTTTGTGGGTAGAGTTGTTGGCCCGCTTGACCGGAAAAGTGCCATAATTTCCGCATAAAACTTGGCAGTTCATCTGCAATTCGAATGGCAAGGACCAAAATGCAAACCGGAGACTCTTCGACTCGACTCGAGAACGGGACGGGACGGAGACAGAACTGGACAACTCGTTTGTGCTGCAGCTGTGTAACAAGCGTCAACAACATTCAATTAATTTTCCGTACTTTTCGGTCACACACACACACACACTTAGACAAACACATACACAAAGGGAAAACTTTACAGTTTTCATTTTTCAGCTTACAGCAGCCAAGCGTCCAAATGTTCATCCGGCTTTTGTTATAAACTTTATGCTTATTTACTGACAACAATGCATAAAACTTGCATTGAAATGAGCACAACGGATATGACAAACGATATACCCTGTAGCTATGCATGTTTAACAGAAGGAAGGTTGCTTAATTTGGCAAAAAAAAATATTATTTTATTTTTGAATGTTTGAAGATTTGTATACATTTTTTTAAAATATTTTAGTGCAGAGCATTTCTTTAATATAAATATGCACATATTAAAGTTTCATAAATTTCTAGCTGTTACAGAGTATTTGCTGGTTGTGTTGCCTTTAACAAATCATTGTTACATAAATTATTGTTACATAAGTAAAGTAAATGCTTTGAATTTCAAGTTTGTTGATTGTCAACATAGAGACATTGAAATTTATTCAGCCCTATGACTAAATACACACTCAAAAGAGATCTTCTATACAATCTATAAATTCATTTGATTTCTTCCGTTTGAGTTTTCAACCACTTCTTGCACAATGTCTGCCGAAGTTGAGGAAATGCTGAAACGTTTTGCGGCTCTCAAGAACATTGTGGGCATTATTGTTGTAGATTATGATGGAATTGCGATTAAAACAACACTGGATAATCAACAATCGGTTCACTATGCCGCTCACATGCATACGATAACGGAGAAGGCACGACAGGTGATACTGGATCTGGATGCGGCCAACGAGTTTACATCTATGCGTATGCGAACCAAAGAAAATGAGATAATTTTAGTGCCCCACGATAATTTCTTCATTGTTGTCATACAGACTGAATGCGATTAATACACGTTTTATAATTTTAATTTTCCAAATTATTAAATTGAAGAGAAATCTGCAAGTAATGTTTTGTATAAAATATATCTACTCAAGTAAAAGTTTTGTCTTCTTGGGCTTTGTAATGCTAGAAGTTAATGTTGAATTAACATTTTGCTGCCTGTCGAAAATGCTTTACAATTAATAAAGAATATTTGTTTTAATTTGTAGAATTCAAGCACCTTTTTTTCAATTTTTTCATAGCTCGTTCCCATCTGTTTCAGTTGTTAAAATTTTTATAAGTTAGCAATATAAAATGAACCCAAGATAGATAAGTAACTCAACCGGATGGCTAAATAAATGCATTTGAAAAGAGTACTCAATAGCATTGCTGATAATTCTTTTCCTCTACTTCCTGTACTATCTAATGCCAACTATTCGTGCGAGTGTGAAACTTATTGACCCGCGATAATATCATTGAGTGGCAATTGCATAAACTGTGCCAGGAAGCAACAGAGCGTAGAGAAAAATTGGTTTAACTGCAGTTAAATGTGTCATAGCGAGAATTTATGTAGTCAGGAATTGCAAAAAAGAAATCAAGCAGAGATAAATTAATTTTCGAAGGAATGAAGCATCAAACAGAGAGCAGTCGACGGTAGTTTTATTATAAATACTTGTAGTATTGTTAAAGCAATCCAAATACATTTCAATAAATTAAGCTATTTTCAAAATATTGCAATAATTTTAGCCTCAATTTTAGCTGAATCTACAAGTTGGATTATAATTATAATTGTATAAACTTTCTAAAATGTAAAATCTACAAAAACTTACAAAACTTCTATTAAGCAACCTTTGTTAAGAGTTATTTTGGAAGCTTGAAAATTTAAAAATTTTTATTTGTATTTGTGTTCTGTCCTTTTAACTGTCAACATGTCAAAATTATTAATAGATTTGTTTTTCCAAATCACGTAAACATCACAACAACTGGATTCAAATATTCTTTGTTCAGTTGTTGGCAACTGAGCAAAATATGCGTATTCAATAAGCTCACATCACACAAGCGATTGTCAATCCATCCATCGATCAAGCCATCCATCATTCTATCGTAATTGAATTGGCAACAAAATGGCCAACAAACAGTTGATGGACCAACAGCTCCAACGGTTGCGTCGCCAATTTCTACAACATGACCAGCGAGGAGATGCTAAAATTGGACTCTCTCAGCTAGGCGACTGTCTGCGTGTCCTTGGCCTCAATCCCAGCGAGGAGAGTGTACAACGGCACTTGCGACAATTATGTGAAAGGCATATCGAACGTATATCATTTGAAGAGTTTCTTAAGATCTACAAGAGTATACAAGAAACAGATACGAACCCAGAAGCTGAAAAGTTAATTGAGGGTTTTAGTTACTTTGATCAGAAAAATACTGGCTATATACCTGCCAATAGGCTAAGACACATTCTGGCCAATTGCGGGGAATGTCTCTCAAAGTCCGAATTGGACGAAATATTGAAAGATCGCGTTAATGGTCTGGGATTGGTTAACTATGCGGAGCTGGTGCATGCTTTAATGAAGGAACCATAGGAAGGAACCATATGGACCTATACACAATACACTACAACACAAAACACTGGAAAAATATTTAAAAAAAATATAAATCTATACAATGATTACCTTATATAGTTTTCAATAAATTATGTTTAATAAAATTTAGTTAATTGTAGAAAACTTTGAAATGGTTTTTAAATAAACAATAAATCCCTGAAAGTCAAGTGCAGACTATCAGACTAAGATTATTACACCATTCAACACAATTCAACAAGTAACAACAAAGTGAACTTAATGCTAAGTGCACCGAAATAATTCCTATTAGCTAAAATTCAATATTTGAATGTGAAATTTCAATTTGTGGCACGATAATTGATGGATGTCAATCAGGTAGGTGGAATGGGGTTGTTGCAATCGTTGCATCCATCCAGAAGTGAATAGCTCGAGGTTATGTATTTTAATGAGGGAAAAGCCCCCATCGAAAATAGCAGCAAATTTGTGAGTTTTGCGCCTGTTGCACATTTCAACCGAATTCCAAAAATGTCAATATTTGTGACAGTTGTGATAAACTGAATTGAGGCAGGAAGTATGCCATCATCATCAACCACCATCAGCATAATCAGGCATTAAGCAGTGGTAGTGCCGGAACTTGACTAACTGGTTGGCAAAATAATTTCAATTGCATAAGCCAAATCCCTTTGTGAACATTTTCCATTTTCAGTTTTTAGAGCAAAACTGTCATTTCGCTGTCAGTTATGTTTCTTGGAAAATGCTGTCAGAAATCCAAACGAAATCGATATTAAATTTTTTAACAATTATTTTATGCAACTTAAGTACAAAGTAAAGTCAAGTAAAATGGTTTCACATCATATCAATTCTGGACTCTTGAGTATTTGTCCGAAAACAATGATATTCTATGCGCCCTACGATCGCATTCAGAAACGCATTATGACCATAATGAATCCTACACCGAACAGAATGCTCTTCAAGATCCGCTCAAATACCACAAACATTTATGTTGTTAGTCCAAATTGTGGTTGTATTGAACCATACGATATCAGCGAAGTGAACATAAGTTTGAATTATTTTAATTTTCATAATGATCGCGATTATAATCAACATTTTTCTATTCTCTGCACTCGACTTCCATACGATATGGCTGATAAGCTGTTGAACATTGAATCGATATTGTTTATCTTTAAGAAAGTCGATCGATCACAGATTCATGGTGTTCGTTTGCCAATTGAACTTAAGCCCAATTCTATAGGTATACCCAAGGAGGAGTTGGACCAATTACCGCCAGAGGCACGAAATTTCATTTGTGGCAATTTGCATACCGTGAGTCTGGATCATCTGAGACAAATGCCAATGCCGACGAGGCAAAAGAAATCTTGTAGTTGGTTTCAAGTTTTAGTATGCATATTTACCATTATAATAGCCTTAACGGTAGGTAAGTTTTTATATAAATTTAGTATTAAATTAGCTTTAAAGTAGAAAAAGACATTTTTATATAATCTAATATTTACAATACATATAATGCTTTCATAAATTTAATTTATTTTGACAAAAGCACCAAATCCTCCACTATTTTTCCATGCTTAAATCAAAATGCCTTTTAAGCTGCTGTCTAATGTAAAATTAATGTAAATCACAACTCTTTACAGCTTTGATGCAACGTCACAGCATTGAACAATTGTTGTATATGTGTTTGAATTTGGATCAAATGGAATTTTAAATTATTAGCTGACAATGATTGAGCAGATTCGATTTAATAATAATATTCTTCACATTGCTGACTGTTGTTTACACATTAATTCAACCACAACTCTTTACATAATTCGCTTCAATTAATCAATAAAATTTGTCAACCTTTTAGTCAATTTTAATTACATTTTCACAGCATTTAATCCATGAAAATTGAATTCAAGCAATTTTAAAGGTAACGCATAGGAAATCATTTAATCATAGGGAAATCAATTTTCCCACGGGCACGGGCATTTTCCCAGAGGGCGTGTATGGCGTTTGTGGATGGCTTGCGGGGTTTTCGGGGGCGTGGCTGCCATTCTGGGTATTCTATTTAATTGCCGGACCGCACTTCATTAACCCGCCGGACATATGCTGATTAGTTGGTTCAACCGCTGTTGAAATTTAGTGTTGGACAATTAAACCGCATACCCAAATACTATGTACAGCCACCGCCAAAGCCACAAACAATAACAATAACAATGCACATTGATAATCGTGGCTTGATTGCAATTGACCTTTGTGTAATCATTCGTAAATGCAGCCAAATTGCAAACTACAAAGGCAGTTAAATCACAATGGGAATTACTGACACCAGCCAGTTAAAGCTGTCACCGCAACAGCAGACATTTGATACCAAAGTTTCAGCATATGGGGTTTGAACACTATAAAGGATAGATACCTAAAGGAATAAATTTCAAAGAGAAAACGGTAGCAACTGTTTAGCAAACTTTAGCAAAGAATTGTTACCTTATTCGATGGAAGGTTCTTCCCGCTGACTCATTCACCGCATTATTTAATAATTTGTTATCACAAATTGTAACAAACAAAAAAACATTCCCAACAAGTTCAAAGCAGTTGAAATCTTATCAGACAAGTCATTCAGCAGCGGAAGTAGTCGAGAAGAAAGTTGCATTTCAATTAACTTTTCAATTAAAAAGTGAATATTTTCGCGTGGCTAAAGTTATGATAAGCCAGCAATATTTTAAAACATTTAAAGACCTTTTCGAAGTTAACAAAACACAACTACTTACTATAAAGGCAGATGTACCAAGTGCTTACAGTTCAGTTAGAAAATTGGAAACTTTTAAAATGTTTACTAGAATTTGTTTGCTGCTTTCCGCTGTAAGTTTGCTCTCGGCTCATAGAATCAGTGTCGCAAATCTACAGAGAGACGGCATAAATGGCCGTATCATTGGAGGCGAAGAAGTAAATATGGCGAATACACCATATCAGGTATCTCTGCAACATCGGATGGGGCAACATTTTTGCGGTGGCTCCATCTACAGCAAAGATATTATTGTGACAGCTGCCCATTGTGTCTGGGCTGAAAACGTTAGAAATATTATTGTACGTGCTGGTACTCGAAACCTTCTCTTGGGCGGATACGTGATAAAGGTAGCCAAAAAGCTTGTACATGAGAATTATGATCCCATGGATTTATCCAATGATGTTGCCATACTGCTACTGGAAACATCTCTGCAATTGGGTGAACATATTCAACCCATTCCACTTGCCACTGCCGAACCGAAAGTTGGTGCAGCCTCCATAGTCTCGGGTTGGGGACAAACCGAGTCTATACCTTATCCGCGATATCTGAAAAGTGTTACCGTCAAAATTGTATCGAATGCGAAATGCTCGCGTGCCTATGCACCAATTCTGCTAACTATGGATGCTATTTGTGCCAGTGCTCCTGGCAAAGATGCCTGCCAGGGTGACTCTGGTGGTCCATTAGTGCATAACAATCAACTAGTTGGCATTGTCTCCTGGGGCTATGAGTGTGCTCATCCCAACTATCCGGGTGTGTATGCCAATGTTGCTTTCCTACGCAATTGGATTGACGAGGCAGTCACTTTCTTAACTAAACCAAAAAAAAGTTAATGTTTTTTACCAATACAAAACAGTTTTATTATGAAATTAATAAACAAATTCATATATTTTTGATGCATTTTAGAATTTATTTAAATAGTTTTAAAACTACATTTAAATTTTAAATTAAATTGCACAAAAGTTTAAGCAAACTTTGACAAATATGCCAGCAGGCAAATATTAAAGCCTTTAGCTGAAGCTCAGCTGCGACCGCAAAACATGGCCACAACAAGGCCAAAACGTTGAAATGGTTTAGATATATAGAGCAGGATGGAGCAAAAGCGAGTGGAAATGTGCCACTAATCCTTATAACAATTAACGTTAATGCGAATGTGAGCATATAAATAGCTTATCGTCAAAAGCATCGCTGATAACGTGCTCAACTGTCTGCCTGTTCCAGCCAAATCACACAACTCAATCAATTGGATCGATATACAGACGTACGTATACGCAATTAGTCGCACATGGCGTATGCGTAATATGTGGAAAGTAGAATTCGGGCCAAAGTTCTCACTTGTGTTTATGAAGCGCTTTAACCTACAAACTACATGCAAATGTATTAAAGGCTAGCATTGTCCATTCGCATGCCGTGCTCTTCAGTCATTAATCGGTCTTCACGCTTATTCCTATATCCCATATACGCATTTAACCTTTGCACTCATAATACACCGATATAATTATGAAATTATTCGCCATTTGTTATACCCTATTTAAGTTATGGGTATTAATATGTAGAAAATGTTTTTATTTCTATAACCAAACTTCATTTAAGCTTAAATTATTAGAAATTTAACGTGTTATTTAAAAATATTTACATATTCTATTGTTGGTTTCCAAACCAAAAGCAATTTTGCCCTTACAATATGCAATTTTTTTTTTTTACAATTTTAGTAAATTAAATTCCATGCTCTAAAACTATAATAAAAATTAATCGAAATTTTTGAGATTTTAAAAGTGAACTAAATTTGAAACTAAAATAAAAAAAACTACATAAAAATTTTTTATTTTACTTGCTTTTAAATAGTCGACATTTTCAGTGTATGCATTTGCATTTCCACAAATTGTTGGTGTGGCAACAACAATGCAATTTATGTTATGAAAACAATTCTTGTTAATGGGTTATGGAGGAGGTTATGGGTTATGGTGAGGAGTGTAGAATTTTTGGCTCAATTATAGAAATGAGTTCAGCTTTTGGCCCCAGCACAGCGGATGTAAAGCACAGCAAAATAGCAAGGAAACCAAACAACTTGTAAAACTAACAACTAAATGTGCCAAGAGTAAAACTTAATGACATTTTAATTTATGTTCATCTGTATGCGACAGCAAAATACGCAAATACTGAGCATTTGCCTAGTAAAATTCACATTTAATATTTTTGCAAAAAGTTTACAAGTCCGAAATTTAAGCTAGCTAAGAGGTTATAAATTTGTCAGGTGACTTTTTTTACTTCCTATAATTTCAGCATTTGTATGTTATAAATGTGGAATACACTTTTAAAGCTTTAACTGTCAGTCATGTTGAGCAGAAGCCTTGCAAAGGAAAACAATTAAATAAAGTTCTTTTTAGCGGTTGAAGTATTTTTTATATAAGTAATTTTTTTATAAATAAATATATGACTAACATTTCGATATACTTTCTAAATCATCATCTTAAGCAGCAATTTGGTAAGAAATCTAAAGAAAAATCTTAGCAAATACTTTAAGAAACGTAATAAATAATATTATAAACTAAAATTAAGTAATTTAACATTGTAGTTTTCCTCTTTAACAGCATCAGTTTGGATTGAGTGCAGTGGCCTTTTGCAACTGGTTGACATGAAGTTGTCATATGCGTCACAGTTTCCACAGATTTCACCGCTTTTGACGACACAATTTGTATTCATTGCCACTTAAATATTTAGCAATGCGTATATCACTCTGACAATCCAACTGAGTGGCTGGTTTTTTATACCCTGCATTGGGAATGAACAAGCAAAGGGTATAAAGGAATTGTAAAAGAGCTCTTAGTTTATATATAGTTTCCGTATATTTGCAAACTAAGCTGTAGCTTTGCTCAACCTTGTATTTACGAATATTATTTATTTTTATTTAATTGTATAGAAAATCATTTAAAAAGCGAGCATAAATTTCAAGTACAAATCAGATTTCTTTATACTTTTACATATTTTCTTTCCAGCATTTCATAATGCAGTGAAATTAAGTGGCAAATAAAACTATGCAAAATTTACTTTGGCTTAAGTTTTTGTATGCATTGCCACGCCCATATTTAATGCACCTTTTGGCTGGCGCCTACTTTTGTACAATTGTTGACTCTTGCATAAATTATAATTTTTAAGTGCAACACAAACACAACAGCAATAACAACAACAACATCTGCTGCTACTACTGCTGCTGCTGTTGCTGCTGTTGCTGCTGGGACTGCAGCGGTCACAAAACACAAATTACGTTTTGCTATATTTTGTTGTTTGTTGACAACTCATTGTTGTTATTGTTGTTGTTGTTTTCGTTCTTCTTCTTCTTCTGGCAAATGTTGTTGCAACAAATTTGGTGTGTGCCCCAAAGGGTGTGCAACATTTTAATGCAGTTTGCGCTGTGCTAACATGCGAATGAACAATAAGTTTCGGTAGCTGCTGCTAACTTTAAATACCCTTTTATGTATGATGAAAACATAAAAATTAAGTATACTCATAGAAAAGGTTTAGATTGTTTTATATAAAAGATGCTAAATATGCTTGAAAATGTGTCCAGTAAAAATTGAATTTTATTTTGGATATTTGCCAAATTGTGTTCGTAAAGAATATTAAGTATACGTAAGGTAAACTTAATTTTCAAAATATTGTTTTTATTTAAATAATTTGGTTTCATATATAATAGAACTCTATAGAGTACAGACACTTTTAGTTTGATATGATTTATAAATATGCAAATTTAGACCAATTAAATATAGGCGCATTACATATAAAGCTATTTTTTAATACCCTACGCTGCAACAAAAAAATCTTCCCAAGACTTAATGTGCAACGATGCGTGCTTTACAAAATACACAAGTACGACAAACACAGACACACAATAACACACACTTGTATACACACACACACACACAAAGACATATTAGTGTTGTGCGTGTGTTCCCCTTTCTAGTTTTGTATAATCAATGTTGCCATGCGCACTTTCATTCTTTGCCTTTCACTTCTGGTTCACGTCAAAGTTTGCCAACATTTGTAATAGGTTTTCAGGTTGTGCTTCTTCGAAATCAACACAAACAGCACAAAGATAAAATTAAAGAAGACTTTAAACAAGACATTAAGCAGATGAACTAAATCACAAAAGTTGCATAATATGGTAATAATATTTGCTATTTAACTAAATTCACTTACTGATCATCCATGGCCACAAATAGATAAAAGTACAAGTCTGACTATGATACTACGCCAAAGTTTGCTGGTGTAGAAACTTTCTTAGACACAAAGAGTCAGAAAATCAGTCAAAGATACAAAAATAATCGAATAAGCATACAGTAAATAGCACGATGGAAAGATTTTCTAAATCTTGATTAAATTTTAGGTGAAAATTGAATGAAATTTGTAGCTCTTGAGTAACATATATCTGATGTGTATGGATAGTCACTAAATATTTCTTCTATTTTCTCTACAGTCTTACACATCTTTTTGCCAGCTTGTTTGTCTTATGCGTATTTGAAACGTTTCGACTTTTTGTTATGAGATTTTTTTGTCGGCATATATTGCCGGTAACAAAATGAAACAAAAGTCGTATACGTGTGTGTGTGTGTGATTTAAGCCGACAGCTGCATGTGTGTGTGTGTTTGTGTGGGTCTGAAAATTGAAATGGAAATGAAAACATTGTGGAAACTCAGAGCAGCAGACTACAAATGTTTACAGACTCTTTTCATTGTCTGATAGATTTACTTAAATATTTATGCAGTTCGATTGTGAAAAGTAACTTAATTGAAAACTGTTTTCTCCCTGAATTGCAATTCATCGGGTTGATCGACATTTTCTTTTCTTTTTTCTTTAAATATAAATTCAACCAATGGCTAAAAACTTGTAGCATAAATTTCCAAAATGTAGGCCATGTGTTTAGGCCAGCAAAGAGAACAGAGAAACTAAAAGAAAAAACAAACAAAAGAGAGAGGGGAGAAAAGTGAAGAAAACGAAAAAGTGAGCTAAACTGGAGGCAGGCAGCCATACAAATGAACCTGTGGTCTCTGCATAAACCCCAACAAATGCGGCTGGCAAGTTATTTAGTTATTTAGAAAACCGCAGAATGCAAATGCAGCAAATGTAGCAAATGTGCCAATTTTCACATTTTCACAGAGACTGAGAAAGTGTGAAAGAGAGCAAAAGCCAAACAAGTCATCGAAGACCAAGACGACGATTAGGACAATTAAAAATCGGTGTCAAAATGCCAACGTTAAGAATTTTAAGTATATTTCAAGGTTTTCACTAGTCATGCGTTAAGTATACGCAATGTAGCACGCATATTGCAAAGCAGCACCTATTATTTTTTCTATTTATAATACATTTCCATCAATATTTATAGATATCGTCTTTGATTACTACACTATATATGTTAATAAATTAAAAAGAACTATATATAGCAAATATCTCTACATTTTTATTCAGATGTAAATTAGTTTCATTGAAAAGATATAGCATATTTTATTGTAAGATGGTATTTCAACCCGACTTTCTTTTATAGAGGTTCGCTTGAAGTTATTATTTCTTGATATCATGATTAGACAGAGCGTCGACTCCAAAAGGCATTATTTTCATGATTTTCATTACTTGCATCATCGGCTAAACCAATTTCCTATTCAGAGAACTTAAATTATTCTATTAAAAACAATTAAAAAGGACAACTTACTGGATTAGCTGGACTAGGTGGCACGACATTTTCAGGACCATCTAAAATACGATAGAAAAATTTATGTTAGTAAAGAAATAGACGAGGTTAAAAGAAGCCAAGTTTTGATATTTTCGTAAACTGACTTCCTTAAAGTTTCCTTGACAATGAAGAAAGCAATCAAGTCGAATTACCTGAGAAGACAACAAATGGATTGCCATCGAATGTGGAGTTGCGAGCGTTATAGTCACAAATTCGGCCAAAACCATCTGACGATTCAGATATAAACATTGATGTCTCACGTTTATAACGTTGAAATGGACCAGCTTCCCGACTTGGAATCGGCTCACACATTTGACTCTGATGCCGTATCATGGCGGCCGTTTCAATCAAATTGATTTCATTGTACTGCTTTTGGCGCATCTCCAATTGCAACTTCCTACGCTCACTGTCGGCCTCACGTTTCTGCAGTTCTATATAAAACGATGAAAACGATAATGAAACGATGATGACGACTTATAAAAGAAAATATTATTTGGCTTACCCATACGCAAGAGTTCAGTTTCACGTTCATGGCGTATGTATTCCATTTGAGCATCCAGCTTTTGCTCCTCCAATTTGAGATCAGATTTGAGTGAATTAATTTTAGCTTTGTAGGCGGCATAAATCTGCTTCCATTTGAAACCGTACTCGTACTCAAATGAATCGCGATCAGCGAAACGTGGACCAACGCTACGCTCCATTTGATATTGACCATTCTTGTTGATGGTTCTTTCGGAAATGCCATCATTATCAAAACTGAAGACATCGATCGGCTCCACCAGGCAGGGTTGCAATGAAGCCGTTAGAAAATAGCATTGCTCATTGCACAGACGCATAGAGACGAGAGCTGCCGATTTGTTGGCAAATTCAACGACTCCCTCGCCCGAATGACAGCCACGCTCATCGACCGTTATTGTGGCACGCTCAACGGTTCCAAAGATTTCAAAACTCTTGTGCAACAGCTCGTTGGACACACAATGCGACAAATTGGCAACACGCACACTGCTTTGATTTGAGGCAAAACGAACGCGCAACAAACGTCCATGTACATTGGAGCCATCTAGAGCACGTTTCGCCTTCTCGGCATTGATGTGATAGTCGACCTTGATAAAGGCAAAACCCTTCTCAGCATTTATGAAAACATCGCCAAGTTCACCAAATGGTGTAAACAAATCACGCAACTCATTCTCCGTCATATCCGTAGTCAAATTTCCAATATAGAGACGATTGCGTGCCGAGAATTTGAATTCCTCATACACTCGCGGCTCCAGATCAATTGTTGGTCCTGCAATGCTGCGCAGCCTCTGAATGAGATGGTACTCCTCGTTGCGCTGCCCATGGGAACCACGATTCCTTGAGCGACTCTCGCCACTATTAGCCCAGACATTTGAGGCATAACGATTGCGATTGCGTCCATCAGATTGTGCATCGAATTGAGTTTCCAATTGAGCATTCGATATGGGCTCCAATAAGGCGATTGCTGTATCATTCGATCGTCCATTCGTTTGGCCATTCCAGTGGTTATTCGATTCTCCATAATATGGACTATTTGCTAAATCATTTGATTGTCTTTTCGATTTGCGTCTCCATAAATCATTCGATTTTCTATTGGAATGGCTATTCGATAAGTTATTCGATTGTGTATTTGATTCATTATTTGATGAATCATCCAATTGCCTATTGGATTGATTATTCGATAAATCATTCGATTGACTATTGGATAAATCATTTAATTGTTTATTCGGTTGGCTATGCGGTGAAGCACTCGATTGGGTACGACCGGTCGGAACAGCATTCATTCGCCCATTCGATGGACCATTCTAAAAGGTATAAAATTATTATTATCAATGTATTTCTATTACATAAGAATTATGATAAATGAAGAAAATAAATATATAATTTATAAAAATGTGGTAATGCACGTCTTAAAATACCCTGATTTGCCTACACACAAAACAGTCACCGTGCCAAATTTTAGTAAATTACAACATCGCTCCAAAATATAACTCTTACATGCTCAACAGCCCACACCTTCGAGTCATTCTCACGAGGAACATATTGCCTTTTCTCCGTTGTTAGAGCCTCCTGATTAGAGAATTCTCTTTTGCGCTTTTGGGGACCAAAATCGCCCAGATTTTCATCTATTGGCAACAAAGCCATTTCCTCAGCATTAACTTTAGTAGCTTCCATTTTTCAACACAAATTTAAGCAACACAATTTAATTATTTTATTTAGCTTTTTAAAATTATACACCGACTGCAGATAGAATGAAACTGAGAAAATTTCAGAGGCGATGTGTCCTTTTATAGCTCAAATGACTGTTCTTATCGGCCTACTATTTGACTATAAGAACAGTGTGACCGACCGGATTGAAACATAAAAGTTTTCCGATTATTATTATTAACCAAATTTTTTTTTAATAAATTCATCAATTGCCGAAATTATTAAACACATTTTAAAATGTACAATAAGAAGATGCGTAAAATATTTTCTTATGATTCTACCAATATCAATTTGAAGCTTTGGAATTTGAAATGAAACACAATCAATAACAACAAATTGTGTTTCATTTCAAATTCCAAAGTTTCTAATTGTTTTAGTTTATTTTCAATTCCATTGATTTTCAAGCAATTTCTGGCTAAGACTTATATGTCACTGAAATAAAATCCCAAACATGACTAACATCAAGTTGCGGTCTTCAAGTAATTATGTGCCCAGGCGTAATAAAGGTTGGTTCTACCAACGAAGATGTTCATGTTGAAGATAATCCATGGAATATCGACTATTTTAAAGTCAAACAATGTACCCTCTTCGAGTTGCTCTCGGCTGTCAATTATTTGCACTTAAAAACACTAAATACTACCTCATTTTCTTGACATTGGGTCATCCATGACATATTTGTCACTATTATATCGTCTGGTCGTCAAGCAGTTAAAAAATATATATTATAAATAATTCGTCAAGGCTTAGTCTAAAATCGTCAATTTTTATTATATATATGTAAACAAGGTAAATAACAATTTAAAAAAAAAAAAAGTGAAGCAAATCTGCAACAATGTTTTGGAAAACTGTACATGATAGTTTTATTGAGAAGTTTGTCTGCAAGATATCACCGATTAGCAACATGTGTTGCAACCATTTGAGAGCCAAGTATCCAGCGTGCAGCACAACCTACACCGGTTTTAAGGCTATGCCGCAAATGCTATGGCAGCGTCTAGTTTCAGTTACCTCAATATGGGCTGCCGATCCAAATGTCTGTCCGACATGCCAGAAGGAGGATCAAGATGCTGCATATCTAGTGAATGCTTTCAAAATTTTATTGTTACTTGCTGCCGCCGTGACCATTTTATATACCATCCTCAAATCTACTGCTAATCGACGCCAAATCCCACAATAGAGTATACAGAATGCAAAAGGGTGATGGATTGAAGTGTATACAAAGAAGATCTGCTAATTTTGTGTTTACTACAAAAATGTATTTCATGGTCCATGGTCACAAAACAAACACACTGCGAAACATAATTGACTCTATTTACTCACAAATTACCAGCAAATATTTGTTCTCTCTCTGTACATATGTCAAGAAGAGCAATGTAATAAATTTCTAGCCATATAATTGTGAATTCTGTAATTCGTTGACAACAAATTATAATATTATACATGCTAAAAGACAAAATAGGTAAACAACTAAAAGAGCTAGAGACACCTAGACGGGTTTTTTAGGTTCGTCTATACTGCAGACTTATAGACTATATACTATACTTATAGACTATACTGCAGACTTATAGAGCCTTTGCCGTTAGAGCATCAAGTTATATATTTTCCATAGCATGCACATAGAGAGCGCCATAACAATAGCAGCCAAACTGCCAACTGCTGCACTGTAGGCCAGGCCGACACTATTTTAATTTGGCCAAAGCTTGGCAACGCAGCGCAACGAAGGCACAGCCAAAAGCCATCCGGCTGTGATTCTGTCCGTGGCAAACAGTTTGCTCCCACTTTATGCTTTTACTACTACTACGTTTTACTCTTCTACTCCAATTTTGCAGTTTCATACCCGCCGCGTCTGCTGTTGTTGTTCCTGCTGCTGCTGCTGCTGCTGCTTTTGTCTGCGCTGTCTCTGTGTTGTCTGTTAACCGCAATAATTTATGCCTTTGAGCCGTGTTTGAGTCAAAGCCTTTTGTGTACGTGTGTGTGTGTGTGTGCCAGTTTGTGTATGTGTGTGTGTGTGCACATAATTTTGCCTATTAAAGTAAAACACTAACAGCGCTTATCATTACAAACATCGCCACAGCAGCAGCGGCAACAGCAGCAGCAGTAACAACAACAAACTGCGTTGCGCATCCTTTCGTCGACGCCATTTTGTTTAGTTTATGCTGTATATGTGTGTGTGTGTGTGTGTGTGTGTACATGTCTACGCCTCGCACTTCCTAATGCAAAAAAGCGACTTTTCAGCACAAATTTTTAGCAAAATTAAAATATTTATGTTGCCGACGTGCTTAATGCTCCGCGCTGCTGCCGCTGACATCGCTGTCGACGTCTACTAACATGATGTCCCTCCCCACCCCTTTCCACTGTACACCCCTTTAGCTTCACACTAACTCAGCAAACTCTCTGTGCCAAGCACTCAGTTTAGTTTGCTCCACTGTGCGTCGTGTGGGTGTATTGCTATATACGTGATTATGAGCAGCATTGTTTGTGTGACTCTTTATGCATACCCTATGCTAAGCTAGATACTTGCATTTAGTAGCTTTGTTTAACTCAATCGACAAGTTTTGAAATGCTTTAAGCTTTTTATTAAAAATTATATAAATTTAATTTGTTAAGAGTTGTGAAACAGACACAAAAATGTATTTTAATTTTGTTTTCTTTTATATAAAAATACAATTAATTCATGTTTAATCTAAGAAAATTCATGTATTAATGGTGAAAAAATATTTATTTTTATATAACAGAAAAATTTCTAAATATAAATAAATATTTATTTTTTAGAAATTTTATATTGACAAACGTAGCATATCAATATAAGCTTTAAAACTACATAGAAAGGTTATTTTTTTGGGAATTTTTTCTAAGAAATTTTTTTGAAACTACATAAAAAGGTAATAGTAAAAGGTAAAAGGTAATTTTTTGGTAATTTATTACTATGAATTTTTTTAAAATTTTATAGTTTTTAGTATCTTAAAATATTTGTAAAATCTTTTTAATAAATATATTTTTCTACTCTTTTACATAATTAAAGTTCTAATCTCTTTTTTAAGGGTATTCACAAGTCACTTGTTTACTTGCTAAAACTAATGTTTTTCACTTTAATGTAGCCCCTAAAGACAAAAGACAACGCTTTTGCTGTGAAACAAGTGCGCTTCTCCCGCTACCCTGCAACATGCCACCCCATGTTGCACTTACCCACACATACACCCACACTCTATCCGCACCTTAGTTACGTCTCCAAAGACAACATGATGATGTTGCCACTTACTATTCGCGCTTACATACGAAGAGTGCTGCTATCATGTGCTTCTTTCCCTCTCTCCCTCTCTCCCTCTCTCTCTCTCTTCACATTTTCCACTCTTATTGCAACTTTTCTTGCCCCTTGTTTGTTGTTTGCAAGTTGCAAACAGCTTATTGAAAACAATATATTAAGTTGTTAACTTGCCTTATAGACACAGCCGTCTTTTTTGTACTGCAATATCTCGACAAATTGTTTGAGCTACAAGAATATTTTAATCTGCATGTCATTTAGCAAATTAATTACATTAAACTCGAGTTTATGCACATTTTTTATGTGTAAATTAAATGAATTTTTTAAAGTGTCATTAGGGCGCAGTTTAAGTGTGAAGGAAACCGCAAAAAGAATTAAGACGAAGAGCAAAAAACAAAATACGAAAAAACAAAAAGGAACGCAGCAAAAGAATAAGAAGTGATTGTTCTGCAAAAGGGAAGCAAAAGTAAATTAAGCACAATTCCTCGGGCGTAACTTGGCCAAGTTGTTTGGGCCCTTTTTACCTTATACCAGTTTCCATATCCTTCTCTTTCTCTCTCTCTCTGTCTCTCTCTCTCTCTCGAATCATCTGTCTTTTTCTATATATAGCTGTTTTTTGCCTTCTAACGTCTGTTCTTTTTGGGTTTGTGTTAAAAACGCTCAAATTTATGACTATTTTGGGACCTGCCGCAGCTTGCGGCTGAAGTGTCCTTAGATTTCTCATTCTGCTTTGAGAATTTCTTGCAGTGTGTGTTTTGCTCGAGGCATACAAGTTTAAAGTTTAAAGTTATAATTGACCCTGATTGGTTAGAAATCTGTACAAGAATATGTCGCACAGTAGTTAATAGAAAAAAAAACTTGACATTTTTAACAAGTTCTTTGATTAGACAAAAACATGTATTCTGTGATTTCTAATGGGAAAAAGTTCCTTAAATGTAGTAAAACAAATTATAGTATTTATGGCTTTTATTTATATTTATTATAAGATGAATTTGGTTTAAAAATCAAGGTGCTCATAAATTTTATAGTTGTTACTTATACGCTATCTGTAGCAAACAGACACAATGCTATTTAATGTTTAACTTTATAGCCTTTTTTATTTTGCTATAATTTGGCAACTCTTTGCAATTTTACACTCGAATGCATTTAATTTCATTTCGTTTACCATCGCATATTATGATATATGGCAAATGTGTGTTGCGCATACGCCACGTTGTGCCATCAGAAATGTAAAAGAAACTGCCAAGTAAAATTCAATTCCATAACAAATGAACTGCAAAACAGATGTCCATCTCTGAACTAGAGAAAGAGACAGCAAAATAAGGGTAGAGAGAAATAGAGATACCTCTACTCAAAGGGTAAATGCAAAGGAAAATATAAAAACGGAAATTAAGCAAAAAGCAACCATGTTGAACTCTTACCAAGCGGAAATAGTTGAAATATTCAATAGGAAATTCACAACGAGCAATGAAAACCAAAAAAAAAAAAAATAAAACTAAAATAAAAACCAGTTATGCAAGTAGAAATGTTATATTGATGGTCATGCACTGTTTGAGATACTTTTGTTTTGTTGCGATGCAACTTAAATTTAAACAACTAAAAGCTTGTCTTTCGCCAATAGATAGATAGACAGACAGACAGGCGGACCGATGGACAGATAGACAAACGCTGCACTAAAAAATCAACAACAACAAATTCGAAACCCAAACCAAACCAAAAAAAAAATCCCAAAGACCGTTGCCATGCCAGGAATGATGGAGAGTGTTTTTGCTGTGGTTTGAAGCGACTGCAACCGCATTTCGCACAAATATTGACACATGTGCGGCAGAGAACGGGGTAACGGGGTCGAACGGCGAGGACAACTGGCCGAAATCCAAGCCAAACCAAACCAAACCCAATGCTCTGGCCATTAGATGATTTATAGGTCAGCTCGCGGTACCCCAAACCCCCCGTCCACAGTTTGAATGCATTCCCCGCTCTTCTTGTCTTCTCTGTACTCTCTTGTTCAATATCAAACAAAAACAAAAGCGAAATCGAAAACGAAACGAAACGAAAACGACAACAAAATCGAACAACAGCTGCATCGATTGACAAAACCAGGGATGGTGTGGGTAAGACAAATGTGCACCCCTCGCCATTTTCGCCGTTTTTATATTCTATACAAAGGGTATATATGTTAGTGTATCTCTCTAATTTAATTTTGTGATATAATACCCATTTCGTTTACATAAATAATGAACAAGCTAAAGTATTTTTCGATGTATTTGAAATTGAATTGAAATACTCGCTCTTTCCCGTGCTCACAGGGTATATTATGTTCATGGCAGCTCTGCTAAACTCTACTACTCTTTCATTCTGATTTAAGCTCTGCTTCGCTGCGAAGCTTTTAGTACTTTTTTTTTTATATTTTCGGGGCGTCGTATTTCGCAATTGAAACGAACACTTTATAGACATGCTGCGAACCTTTGTAATTAACAACAACGACAACAACAATAATAACAACAACATTCGTAAAAAATGCACTAATGAAAAATACTCAAAATTGGTGTATTGCATTGACAGTTGAACCTGGATAGCAAAGACAATGGCACTAAGAGCACAAAGAGCTGGCTTGCATTGTTTCCGGTGCTTTTCAGTTCTTGTTTATATTTGCACTTGAACAATAAACATGAAGGAACTTGAAAGTTTGTAAAAATATTAAAAAAAAAAATAAAAAAAATAGTTTGAAAAATGCACAGGATATGGAATTGTATTGAAAGTTAATATAGCGCAGTTTAGTTTATCAAAGCGAATATCGCACATTTGTTATTGGCGAGCAGTGAAATTTACTCAGGGTTCCTAAATGGTGATGATAAACAACTAAAAGATAGTATAGAATATTCATTCTCATTTTATATATGAAAATAACTGCATTTTTATATACATTTCTTTGTTAAATTTCTACTTTAATTTAAGCTTAATCTAAAAAATTCTATGTTCTCTCAATTTACCTCACTAACTTTATCAAGTATACGCAGTGTAAACACGCACCGCATAGTATTAAATATGTGATATACATTTAATAATTATTTAAAAGTTTTAAAACCACAATTATTTGGCTAAACTATGCAAACCTGTCTTTGAAATTCAATTATAAACAGTTGGATGCCTAAGGGAAAACCCTTTTTCTAAACTCATTCTCGCTACCCTTCTACCCCCCTCTCGCTGGCACTCGTAAAGCTTATGCGTAGTACCAACTAAATTCGATTGACGCCTGGGGACAAGAAGTCGCCGCAGGTGTTGGCACAAAAATAAATTCCAATTTGTTGGAAAAAAAAAGCAGAAGGGAATTGAAATTAAAAAATTTTGTTTATTGTGAAATTTTTGATGATAGCCAATTGTAGTAGTAAAAGGGTTATTCTCCCCCCTTTTCTGCATAAATGATAAGTTGTGTTTGCCATTTGATGTTGTTGTTGTATTTGTGCATGTCCTTGTAATGTCCTTAGCTGCTCCTTTGCTCATTGTTTGCGGGTGGGCGAAAAGGGACATTCGTCGTGTATGAATATTCGTGTTACACTTGCTCGTTTATTTGCTCGCATTACAATTACCAAAGGACTCGATGGTAGCCAGAAAGGACCAACAGGACCAAAGGATAACATACTACACGTGCAAGTACACGTACGCAATTTGTTTGAACAGCACCTGGCTTAGAACACATACACACACACAGCAAATGTTCGGACCTGGCCCAGTTCCAATGTGTCACGAATTGTTATTGTTCTTGTTGTTGCTAGTTTGTGCTGTTACACAAACAAATTAATTTTGGAGCAGACACTCGAAATGTTTAGCACATTTCAGCAAATGCTCGTAATTGAATATTGTCTGTCAAGTGTGACTGCAAACGAGTCGAGGGTTCAAACCGGGGGCCAAACGGGGAACATCTGGGAATACATACATATTGAATAATTTAACATTTACCCATCCAAAATAGCTCAAATTATGCAAATTCTAATTATGCAATTGATGCATTGTATCATTTCATAATGAACATTATGATTACACATTTGCCACAAAACAAAATTCAATGACTTTTAGCATGAAATTTGCTAAAGAGAAATGTTTATGCAGCTCTATTCGAACCTTATACAATTTAATATATATATTTGCTTATTACAAAATGTTGAGCCAACTGTCTAAGATAATGAATGCTTTTCAAATATTAAATATAAATTATATTAAATGCTAAATTATGTTTCTTTACAGCAAACCTTTCCTTAAAGTAGCTAAGCATTCTGCTTATGTAGTTAACTAACATTTCGGAAATAATTATTATACCAATTAAATATGGTTATATTTGTATACATATCTATACTTCACTTATTTCTATATACATAAAATTTTTTTATTTTATTGTGCTATTTTATTTATCTGCCAAAGCGGAAGTTTTGAAGCATCATACAGGATATTAAAAGCACACGTAGTCAGGCGTGTAAAGCGTCAACATGGAAGCTGTCACCGAATTGACGGAAACCGCAATATTTTTAATAAATTGGTATATTTTTTTATAAAGTATACATATTTGTGTGTGTGTGCGTGAGTTCATTTCACAACTTAAACTAGAAACATAAGGAACATGAAAGCAAATTTTTTGTTTTTTTTCTAATTTTTTTTGTTTTTGACGAATTTTAATTAAAATTCTTAATGCATTTTTAAATGTCTGTCAAAGCAGCGAACCTCCGCTTGAGTTACAAAACTAAATTTAATTAAATTATGCACAAAATGGAAATGCAATTCGCACTTACACAAAAAAAAACATCAAAATGTGTCCAGCCGCTTTTTTTGCTATTCACTTTTTACTTTCCACACATATCATTAGTTTTTCCTAGCCTTTTTCTAGCGAGAAAATTATGAGCTGAGTTGTTGAAAGAAAGGCTAACCGCAAGGACGGCTAAAAAGCCATCACGTGACCATACGATTGTGGTCAACCTCCGACCTCTGACCTCACATCCAGTGGACCATTTGGTTTTAAATCCCCTGGCGTCGTGCCCGTTGTCCTTTTGCTTCCTTTTTTTACTCGGCAAATTGTGCTAATGGCATTTCAACTATTCTGTTCTTTTGAATATTCACTTTAACCTTTGTCTTCCGCACACCCAAGGCAAAAAAAGTGTGCAGACTCAGCTTTCGCTAGTTTTTATGTTTTTTTAATTAAAGGATTTATTTAATCAGTTGGAAAAAAATTTTAGAGTTTAGCTAAAACAAACAGAAAATTAAATGCTTTAAAACAGCAAAAAAAAAACTATGCTAAAAATGCAAAAAAAAAAAACGAGTCTATCTAAATCTTCATTTAATTTAAAACATTTTTTAAGAGCTACATACAAACTTAAACAATTTCAATTCGGACATATTAATAGTCAGAATTCTATAAATCACTGGAAATTATTTATTATATTTATTTATATTTGTATACTACGGATTTATTTTAAGAAATTGTTTACTTTTTATAGAAATTACCTTCGGTTTATATAACATTTTATTTGCTAATTTGTATAATCTTAATTGCAATTTAAGAACTTTTTGTTCTTCACCTACAAAAGTAACTCGCAGTAATTAAGCGTATAACGTATACGCAGCGTTGATAAACGCCAAAATGAAACAGATCAGAACAGCAGGTGGCAAGACAATTGCCATGGCAGTTTATCAAGCGGCAACGCCTTTCTTGTCTGTCGCTTGTTGATTTTAATGGCCAAGAAAAAGAGGTTACAACCAAATGGCTTCCTGCGGCCACTTGCACAGCGCTTGCAACCCGCTACTTGGCTGACTCCCTTCTCCCGCTGGCTTTTATAGCTGGCGGCGCCTGCTACCTATATATATTTTGTGCAAATTGTAATTTAAACATTTTGGAGCCAGGCCAAGTAATAATTTGTGTCCTGACTGCTGCTCATCCTGCCACGCGGATTTGTAGATTTTATTTTCTTTTTTTTCCTGTTTTTCGTTGCAATTGATGCGCATCGCTGCACAAGATTAGGAGAGAGAGAGAGGGAGGAGAGTGGGTGGGATAGGTTCTACCATTCTTATCGCATAGTTTTGGCTGTGACTGCCAACTTGAGAATAGCATTTTGTTGCAACATGAAAGTCAAGTGTTGCAGTTGCACACTGAACTGTATTTCCTGCATCTGTTGTGGGAATCGTTTCGTTTCGTTTCGAGTCGTTTGGCGTAATAAATTCTATTAAAATGCAATTTGAAGGGTTTTCTGATTTTAAATAATGCCAAGACAGCTTTTGTGTTAATGCAGCAGGCAGTTCTACTCTCTCTCTCTCTCTCTCTCCTTCTCGCTCTATCTTTCTTTTCATTGTTTGTTGTTATCCATGCCCTAGAGATTTCGACTGTGCCACAAATTCGTTTGCTTTCTATGCCGCTGCAGATTGAGATTTATGCAATCCGGTCTTCTTAGGTATGTCTTACTGTATGAGTGTGTATTTTGGAAGGGATATTTAGAGTATTTATTGCTTATTCGCTGATCCTTCTCAACCAGTCTAATTGGGCTGTCCTTGCAGTTAGGCAAGTTGAGGATATCAACTAAATAGCTTAATTCTCTATCTCACACTATACTTCTCTCTTAATCTTGATTACTTTGTTGTTTATTCTAATGTTTTGAATTTCAACTTTAATTTATTGCTATGAGCAGCATTTTGTTGTATTCTATTTTAAACAATTTTTTTTTAAATTTTTAACTATTTTTTTATAGTATTTACTCATTCTCTTTTGATAGTTTTTATATATTTTCCAGTTATTTTAAATGTACCTTTTCGGTTGAACTTATTATTGTTATATAATTTGTATTTAGTTTGTTTATTAATTAATATATAACACTTTTTTGTTCGATTTAGATTTTGGAAAAAAAGTATATATATAATCTGTATTAGCTATGACTATGCTAAACCATTGTGTAATTAAGAAAGGAGGAAAAAAATGTGCATCTGAAAAAGTCAAAATATAATCAGGCTAAACAATAAAATTCAAATTGTAATAAAAAATAACTATATCAATGTAACTTTTTGTACCCATTCAATTTTAATTAAAAATAATGCTGTTAATTTAACGAAATATAATGGTTTCGCTTACATTTTCGCAATAACTATTGATTTCATTCATTCACAAAATGCTGCCCAAAACCAAAAATATAATCCTCAACAATGTTACACAGTTTGTTAGTTGGCAAAAAAAAAATAGATATTGATATCATGTTATCAAGGTATAGCAAAAACCTAACTGTGCTATAACAACTAAATTTAAATGTTACATGAGCAACAACAACAACAACAACAAAACTATTGTTATCTGATTATTTATATTATTTTTAATCTACGTATAATATTCGTGTTCAAATTGAAATTAAATTCGTTTTGCGCTGCGCTACTTGCACAGTGTTGGTAAAGGCCACACAGTTGAATATTATTAATACGCCCCATAAGCCCAATAAATGCGAATCATTATTGTTGTCGTCGTCCTCGTGTCTGTGTGTAAGTGTGTGTGTGCGTGTGTCTGTGCATTTTTTATGGTTATGGCCTTATTGTAATGACCATTAAAATTGGCATTGTTATGGCGATTGCAGTTGTTCCCCCCGCTGCTGCTGCTGCGGCTGCTTTTGTTGTTGCTGTTGCTGTTGACCCAGTGAAATTGAATGAAAAGTGCATCAGCAGGCGGTGCTCTCAGCTGCAATGTCAGCTTAATAATTACACCACACACAAACACACACGCACACACTCACACATGAGCTGCAGTTGCATCTGCAAGCAATTTTTAAATGGCAAAAAAAAAACCCGTGAAGAAATTACGGGCAAAAAAAAACAAAAAGAGAACTGGGTGCATGCAACTGTGCAACTGAAAAGCCATGCCACAAAACTGGCAGCCATTTGCACGTCGTCAGCGTTGAACGCATTAAAATAAATGAGAACTTTGCCGTAAGCAGATGCCGACATTGTTGTTGTTGCTGTTGTTGTAATTTCTGTTGCTTTTGCTGCTGCTGCTGTTGTTGTTGTTGTAAAAATAACCGAGCATTTTGCATGTTGCTCCCTGTGAAATTACGCGCAAATTACAATGTATAAGAGCATCGAACAGTCTTCGACCCAGTTCAGCATTTTTTCCTCCCCTTTTTTTGTGTGTATTTTTTCCTTAAGCGGATCATTTGAAACTCGTTCGTCTGCCTGACAGACTGTCTGTCTGACTGTCATTTTGTATGAATGAAAGTTGCAACTTGAAAGGTGTTCAACAAAAAAAAAGATGTAACTTGATCTGATTGTCAGTTTCTACTGGTTTAATAACATGATATACAATTATGTATTGCAGATCCTGATGGTGTGTCCTTAACGTATGCCGATTCAATTGAAATATATTTCATTAAAATGAAGTAAAGACTGTCACATTGAGTGGGTAAAGAAAAGTGTATAAGCTTGAACTGTTACTCATTACTGTATTGTGTTTGCAATGCACTGCAACTCAAGTATATAACAGTTTTAAAGTTTAAATGCATTTCAATTTGTTAAGACTATAGAAGCTTACTTTTATACTGTTACGTACATTTATTTTAAGATTTCAATTAAGTTGTACTACGGGTTAATTCTAAATCAAAATATGTAGCATACTTTTAGGGTTATTTGAGAGTGCATTTGTTAGTATGTTGGAATTCTTGGGTTATTAAACGATCATATAAATTAAAATCGGTAAAATCTTCAAGCTGGCGAACATTAACTGGCCGTAACAAGCTTAAAACTCATTTCCGACACCATAAAGTATACATATTCATAACCTACACAAAATTTCTAATTGATAAGATTAGTTTTTGGAAAGAAAATGAAAAAAAAAATTTTTCGAATTTTTTTAAAAAATGGTAAGGGGTAGGTATGCAAAATTGGGCAAATTTTGAGAAAAAAATTAAATTCTACAAAAGCTTGATTTTTGGATACAGAATGAATTAATACAGTTTAAAATTGTATTTAGTTTAAAAATAGCTTCATTTTTAGCAAAGTTATAGCATTTTAAAGTTTTAGAAAAGGTGATAATGGGATTTTAACCAATTCTAACTGCCCCACTCTCAAACACGCCGGAACTGTAATACACGTGCATTCTGCCTCTCATTCACGATTTTAAATGGCTATATCTACTCGGCTTGTCTCACAGATTAAGAAAATATATACTTTATGGGGTCTGCCTCCTTTAGCCTGTTACATATTTTTAACAAACCCAATATACCCTTTAAGAGGTACCCTTAATTCCATATATATTCATTTGACTATGCTATTAGTATATATAAACTATCCTGAGAGTTTTCAGCTGTTTCTTCGACTTTGCTTGCCACACTTTATTCAGTCACACAATCTTTTTAAATTGCACTTCTTCAAAATCGCCCAAAATCGCTTACTTCCGGACAAGAACAACAGCAGCAACAACGACTTTCAACTATGCACATAAACCGTAACCCTAACCCAATAAACCACTTTCCAAGGGTGTTCGTTACGTTGACTGATGCTGCTGCTGCTGCTGCCGCCGCTGCTGGCTTCAATTTCACACCACCAACAAGTGACAAGTAAACGAACACATTCACACACATACATTCACACCCACACCGTCACTCAGTGAGAGCGTTGGCAACGCATCAAAGTCGGTTGGCAGCATGCCGCAAAAATGCTGCTGGCTACAACAGCAACAGCATCAGCATCAGCAACAGCAACAACAACGTTTGCTATGACAGCAGACGAAAGTAAACAAAAGGCGCAATGGCAATATGTGAGCGACAACAGCAAAGTGCAACAAATACAAAGAGTGTGAAATACAGCGAGACAGAAAGAGAAAAATGATGCTGGAGAAATGTGATCCACGAACGATTTGGCGCCCCGAAAGCTAGACTATGAATTTTTTAATGGTGAATTTTTCCGTTTTTAATTTCGTCTTGCCATTGAAAAAATATATAGGCGCTAAAAACGAGCTATTCAACTATAAAATACCCGATAAATTATAGATACACTAGTGTTTCTTAAGAGCAAGCTTTCGTCGCAAGCGTGGACTGCACTGACTCGCTTTCATCTTTATACTTTAAACAAAGGCTACACATGAAAGGAGTAATTAAAATTCAAAGCACAGAAAGCAAAAGTAGACAGAAATTTCAACTGCAATTCATTTAAAGAAATTACTGCATACTTTTAGGCGCATGTCTTGTAAATAAACTTTAAACAGCCATAACTAACTATCTATAGCAGCAATCTTCGTGCAATTGAAAATTATGTTTAAGAATATAAGGCAAAACTTATGTTAGCAAAGAATCGGTAAGTTCTACGTAAAGTTGTTGAACCTATGTGCTTTAATATCTTTCAGCACAACGCTATTCAAGAATTTTCTTACCTTTCTTAAATAAGTCACCTCTTACCACGCAACTAATACAGTATACCCGCTAACTCTACGTTTAACAGGTATGAAAATAAATTTAAAAAATAGCTAACAAAAAAAAGAACAGCGCTGGGAAAGGTCAGATTTCTTCCCCCAAGTCATACAGTGACACCTTTGCAAACCCATGCAGTCTGTGGGGTTTTCAGTAACATGTTAACGTCACGTCATGTAACCTTCATTTCGCCGTGCTTCACTCCTGACACTGACGCTCCCACAAAACCTTCCACCCTCCAACTACCCGCTTACGCTTTGTTTCGGCACCCGCCTCACTGGATATTTATGGCAAAAATGCAAAATTAATGACGTGTGACGTGAAATTGTCGCAAAAAAATGTGTCAAATTAAATTTTGGCCTGAGCTCAGAACTCGGCAAAGAAAACCAAAAAAAAAAAAAAATACAAACAAGCGATGCGTTAAACTCCACAACCGCAGCATAAAATTCAATAAAATATTTCAAGTCGAACCATCAAGCTACGTACATACTATTGTACATACCGCCTGGAAACCATACCCATAAACACTGAAAATTCCCCAAAAAGATTTTCTACTCAGCGTTGGTTGGTTAAATCTATAATCTGACTTTAGGAATTCCCTCGAGCTATGTAAATTACAGTATGAACGGGCAGAGCAGAATTGGCAGCAGCTTTAGATGGCTGTCGTCACTCTTGTAATTTCCATGCGGTTGAGTGACACGATTAAAAGGTTAAAGCTTAGACGTTAATGATATAGCTAGGAATTTGTTTACAAATTTGTATTACCCTTTTTGGTATCTTTCAAAAAATTTCGCTATTTCTTTCCCAAAAGTTCTAAGCTTTACAAAAGTTACTTTAGTTTTAGGCTTTGTGCCTTAAATCGACTGTTCTGTATCATTTCTATAGATCTACCTCTTAACGGACCCTCTTTTAACCTGTTACCAAAACTTATGTTCAAATTTTAAATCACTTGTTTTCTTATTTTTAAAAACTATACTCTCTTTTAAACCATTATTTCCCAATACAGTTAACACTTGATTTTCTGGACCTCTATTACAAAAATGTTAGATAATTTACAAGATGTTAAAATTCATAGTTTTCGGGGCACATTCTCCTTGAAGAGTCCCACAATATTTCCAGGTGGATTATAATTGCAGACAACCCAAGTACGATCCGCTCTAAAACACAACATATAGCAAATCAAATATAACTGTGAACAACTATAACAAAAAAAGCTTTAACTAATTCGAGTCACCTGCGTGCCACACCGGCTCCCATTTCCGTGCAGGATTTCCAAATAAGTTGCGTAAAATGTCCCGAAGTTGGCGTAAAATCTGGCTTATCAAAATTGAAAGCATTAATTTCCCGATACCACATATCCACGGGCAGATCTCCAGTCACATCCATGCCGCCCGACAGAAAGATATTTTCACCATATTTCGGTTTTGGCCGATGTTGCATTATGTTCTTATCACGCAAATACTATAAAAGTATTATAAAAAATAAAACAGTTTTTATAGCAAAAACTCAGTTTTGAACTGCATACATTTGCCCATTCCTGGGCATATTTGCTAAGTTCCCCATTGACCTTTAACTCTGGACAACCGTGCATCTTGCGATATTTATTTGTGGTCGCATACACATCCGCCAGAAACTTGTCATTATTGGCCTTTGTATCTTTACCCACAGGTCCTGGTGTCCGTTCATGTGTTTTGGGTATCGGCGGTGGTTTTCGGGACATTTCTAACACAAAGGTCCAGAAATCAAACTTACTAAGCTAAACTAAACAGTTAACATAATTTTGATTATAATTTGACACTAACTGAACGGGCTACTAAGTATAATAAAGGTAAATTTTACAATTTATTTATAGCTAAACCGACAAATCCTTCGAAACTGTTAGATAAATGAGTAATCTGTTATCCAATTGAGTCAACATAGTTATGTGTTAACTATATGTTATATTAGCTTAATAATACCCAACTATATACTAATCAAATCTATAATTATATGCATAGCAATTTTCACTTTCCAAAGTTTTGCCCATGAAAACACAACTTTTCGCATTTTCCTATGGTATTTTTCAAAGTATTTAAAATGGAAGAATAAGAAATGGTATCAGAAAAACTTGAAGCAGACAATTTGCAACTTTATTGAATTTGAATGGACTTTTTATGTTGTGCTCTCTCTCATCAAGTTGACACCGTTTTGCACAACTTTCAGCAAAACTAATTTGCACGTTAGAAACTTTAGTTTAATCGAATCAATTCAATTATTTAAGTGGACAAGAGAGCAAAAGGTGTTCATTAACAAAGTTCTTTGCTATCGTTTGTCGATGGGGTTAAGCGTATAATCAAGCATTTGCAACTGATGCCAATGTGATATGGAAAGTGGGGGAATGTAACAAGAAGATTATCACTTTGATTGATATTCGCAAACTGAAACTGAGACCCACATACACAGAGACAGAGAGACATAGAGAGAGAGAGAGAAAGAGAGGCTGAGAGAACGTCGGCTATAGATTAGACATTTAAGCATCGCCGTGACGAGTGACGAGCTGTCAGAGGCGTATGTGGCAAGCATATCCAACTTGGATCTCAGTCACTCACATAGCACAAGCATCTAATGATTGGATTAACCCACATGACGTATGAGTGATGTATGAACATTTGCATTGAGTTTGAGATGCCCGGAGACTAACAGGGCTACGGTTATTAATGAGTTGCCCTTTCTAAATCTCCACTCCTCTTCTCTGCGCTTCGTTTGTCTCCGTCCTACCAGAGATGTCTACAAAATGGCCACATCTGGGCGACATTAATTGACAATTGAGTCAAGTGACATTGGCAGCACGACCAGATATGTACCTACATATGGCGCTCTCATCATCATCATCATCATCGATGTGAACAATTTCAACATAAATTATTTAACTTACGAGTGAGATAGAAAAAGAGAGAGAAAGAGAGAGAGAGAGAGAGAGAGAGAATTAGCAATAGCGAGTGTATGACACGTGCAAATGCAAATCAATTCTGCCATTTGAATTAAACTAACTTGCATTGCATTGGTAGTCGAGATTATGTAACTACAGTCTACTTTCATGTCCAGGTGAGGCAGCCGTAAATGATTTATGTTATTGACTACACTGAAAACCAAAAAAAAAGTAGTGTAGCTTAACTGTTTTTTTCTTAATGCTACACTGTCAGAAAAAGTTTGCTTTAAAAGAGCTTGTAAATATAGAAAATACACCTTTTTACAGGGTTTTTATATGTAATCAACTTTAACTTGATAAAACCTTTTTTATTAAAATTATATTAATATAAGCTTTTTATATAATATTTGACTTCTTTATTTTAAGAACTTTTCCGAGCAGTCAACAGAAATAATTTTCAAAAAAAAATGGAATATTTTAAAACTTAAATTATAATACAAATTAGACGTCAGAAAATTGTATATTCTTTTTTGAGCTGAGTTCTGTTTAAACAAATTGTTTTAGAAATATATAGATCAACCTATTAATATCTAGTATTATTTTAAAGAACTTGTCTCAAAGCTAATTAATCAAAGTACACTGTATTAATGTGTTCTCAATATTTTCACCGTAGTATTTCTCAATTAAATGTCAATTAATTTTAACATTTTATTGCTACCAATGCGCTCAATGCTCGCCGCAGTGCAGCATTGATTAAATTGATCAGTTTATTTGCATTATCCATTTGACAGCGAGTATTCACTTAAAGCTCATACCTGTCAACCCTAGCAGCTTAAAGTTATTCAATTGATTTCACGCTGCGATTCACAGCATTACTCAACTACACAGTCGAATACGTATTCGCATTCGCATTGGCATACCAAAATGTGCATTACTTTCTGTCGATTTAATTAATTTCGCAAATTCGGTATATCGTTTATTTGAATGATATTATATGTGCTATATATGTACCATATAGTATGTGCATTCACCGATATGTATGTACATATATGTATTAAATGGTCAAACATTTCGCTTTAGCATTGCGTTTTAATGACAACCGCAGCAACATCTGTTGCCGGATGCGCTCGATTGCACATTGTACGGCAATTGTATAGTACGGCTATACGGCTATACGACCGTGTTCGAGCATTAAAAATGCCCAACAATTAAACCATTTCAGAGTGTGTGTGTCACAAAATATTTGATTTTTATTGAATAACCAAATTGAGTGGCATGACATAAACACTAAAGGGAAATAAATATATACGAGGAATTCCTTTGGCAGGTGAATCAACTGACAAAGTCAGTTTAATTTAAGTTATGCTCTTATTAAATACTGAACTTGCACTCACATACAAGACACACATATAGAGATGAGACGAGAGCTTAAAGCTCCAATATTAAGAGCAACAGGCCAAGCTTAAAAGCTCACTAATACTAATGCCTGCTTGCTTAAATTGTTGAATATTTATATTTGAATTTATATTTATAGTTTTTAATTTAAATTTATACAGCTATACGCTTGCTCTATATACTACATTTTTTATTATTCATATTTATAACAATCTTCCGGCATTTGCAATGCAAACACAGTTGGAACACCTTTCCGGCTTATCGAGAAGAAAAGCACTTTAACAAACTCATAGCACACACAGTGTGTGTGTGAGAAAATCCAGATTGAAATGCATAGCGATTGACGGGACGCGAACTTTTACGCAAGTTTATTGCATCAGAACTCAAAGCCAATAAAAACGGGAACAGCCACTTAGACCCAGACTGGCTTTTGCGCCGGATATTGTGCTGAGCTAGCTACCTGCATAGACTAACAGTACCTTAGCGGCTCGTATACTCGTTAACCAGCTGAATTGAATAGACTAAGAGCTGCAGCACTCAGGTCAGTTCAGCACATGATGCAACGCCCCAAGACCATGCCCACAATCCATGACCAGCTTTTTCGAAAGGGACCAAGCAGTCAACAGCACAAATTGCAATGCGTAGAGTTGGAAAAAACAACGTAGGTTTATGCGATATTTTGATGAGATAACGATATTTTAGATCTTATGCAAAAGAAAAACTAATCAACTTATTAAAAACTTTAAGAAAATTACAGCTGATTAAAAGGGAAAAAAGTTATAAGCTAATAAAAAAATATTGTAAAAATAAGATTTTGGTTCCAAATCCTAGACTTTTGTTTACAAAATTTATATTTTTTTTTAATTGGATTTAAGTTATTAACTTACTAAAATATTACTAATATATTTTCTTTGATTTCATCGCTGCTTTAATGCAAACATCGTTGTTAGAGACAGCTCTAGTATCGCGCTGCGTAACAGGTAACAGGTATACCAACACCTTTTCTAAGTAAACGATAGTGCAAATAGGCGGCAGCTGTGGGTGGCTGGTGGAAAGAGTGGGCGTGTCAGTGAAAATTGCTGCGCCAGTTGGCAATCCACTTTGGCGGCATTCGCTTCTAGCCGCTTTTTATTTTCGAGCCGACAAACATTTTAGCTTTTACAGCCCACAGGGGCAAAAGTATGGCCAAAAATACACACACACACATTCTTTTCTCCCTCTCTCTTTCGCTCTGTCTCTATTCCCCATAACCCTTCTGTTCAAATGGCGCAAATGCAATTTCCAAAAATTTTCTGTTCCACGCCAAAAAGTCGTCGATGAAAACGTCGAACATGGCATATGAAAATTTGCTATAGTTTTTTTTTGCCCAAAGACTTTTTAGCTTTTCTTTTTTTTAGTTTGTTCTCTATTTTCTTTTTTTTTTTTTGAAAACTACTGCGTTGGAAAAACGCTTCGAATACATATTTTCCATTTCCTTGGTTTTTGTTGCTTTGGCATGTGCAAATGGAAAATGCGGCGCTAAATACATTCACAACCAGTTTTAGTTTGTGTTTTTAGTTTTTTCGTTGGCCAAAAACTTTTAGTTGTCGTAAACGATTTGAAACAAGTTTATTCCGCTTTTAGATAGCACTAAAAGGAACCAATTCCAATCGCTTTTGAATTTCTCAATACGTGTGTGGTGTTTCCCGTTTTTTTTTTTCTATTCGGTACATCAGTTTAGTCACTAGTTTATACACATATGGAGAACAAATGTGATTAGAAACTATCAAACAAATAATCCAGAGGCTTCTTTAGACGGTTTTTTGTGGGTATTACATTGATATCCAATTTAAATAGAGTTTTAAAATCCTTAGAAATTGTTTATACATATAGTTTTATTTAAACTATAAAGCTTTGTATTTAAAAAATGTTTTACAATGAATTTATTTGATTTTTTTATATATTAAAAATTGAGAAATTGTAATAAAATAAAATTATATTTAAAAATCTGTTATTTTAGCACAACAGCATTTTTTATTTTAATATCGGTTCTCTATAATTCAATTAAAATATTAAACAAACTATAAAAATATTATTAAAATAATTTACAAACAATTTATATAATTTTATGCAATTTAAATTCAACCTTTGTTCATCCCTTTAGTGATATATAGCTTGCATTTATTTCCGCTAACAAATAAAATTGTCCACAAGCAAATTTAAAGTGTAAAATAGGTTGTAATATTTTAGAGTTTATGTGTGGAAAATAACACTGCTGTCCAAGTGTGGTAATTCATGCCATTTGCAAACGCATCAATGCAGCAGCCACTTTTTATTACGCTCATCAAAATTATATAATTCAATTTTTCCAATCGAACAAATCGCTGCACAAAGTAAAATGAAATCAGACCAAAACCAAACCAAACCCAAACTGAAAAAAATTGCGCATACGTTAAATAAATGGCAGGTCATAAGCACCCACTCTGACACGCCCATTTCCGACCGAGCCGCCCACAAATACGTAGTACGTAGTATGTATGCGTTCAGGGGATTGGTCATAAATCATGTCATTGCATTTTGTGGCTCGCAAGTTTTTGGTTTTGGTTTGAATTCGTTCATTTTTTTTTTTTTTGGGGTCTGGCCACAAAGGAGTTTTGGTAAAAAGTTTTATACAGTCGATGGCAACATTTCGTTTGTTTGACAGGCGGCATTTATCATACATATATAGAGCATAATGAATGCATTGCCACACATGCCACACATATGCTGTAGGCGCAGGCTGCATGCAACAACAGCAAATTGTAGCAGCATATAGCATATAGCAATGCATATTCCAACTATGAGTAGAACGTGTCTTAAATTGCCGGCAATTGCAGACTGTTGACATTTATTAAAACAATAAACAAATTTACACGCCACAACAACAATCAAAATGTTGCATGCAAAACTTGCCACAAGCAACATGATGATGCTGCATAAACATGTGCCTCACGTACAATGCATAAATATTTTAATTCATCGTGCATTTTGTTGATAGTTTTATGTGTCCCAAGGATTTCAGCATTTCGTCCTTTCAGCTGCTGTCTAAAATATTTTTCGGGATTTATGCGAATAAAATGGGAGAAAGATAAAACTTATATAATATGTATGTATATGTAAAGTATGTGGCACAAATGATAAATGCCCGTCTCATATTTCAATTTATTTTACAATTTCCTAAACTGACAAACTCGCAACTAAGTTTTATGTGCTGCAAATTTGACATAAATGCGAAATGAATACATTTTTATCAAGCTCAACTTGTGAAATATAACGAAATGATAAACAGATAAGCCTTAAGGAAATGAAGAACCAGGAAATATTATACATTCAAACATAAGCCAGCGAGTAAGCTCGACTTGCAGCTGCTCTGTAAACAATTAATCAATAGTACTCAAAGTAATGTGCATAAAAAATTTAAAGTACGCTTAATATTTTTATAGTTATAGTCGGTATTCCTATTTATGCGGCATATAAAACTCTTAAGTGAAGTATACACGACTTACAGATGCTCTGTAGGCACACTATAGTAGGTTTAAATAAATATTCTATTAATTTATGCTGAAAAGTACTTTGTATGCCATGTTAAGAGTACTGATAATGCAACATAAGAGTATGCTCGACAATTAAATACGCTGCAGATGTGTTAATTATAACACGTTATGTAATGACAGCGCTTAAATTGATTAACATTGACTTTGTAGATGCTCTATATGCGGCATAAAGCATTTTCAAGACACAAGTCGAGTATGCTAGACACTTAGATACTCTGTAAACTGATTTTATGTAGCTTAAATTGTAAAATTTTACATTTCTAGACAAATAGATACGCTACAGTCATCATAAATAGTGTACCTATGTTATTTTAGAGCATGCTCGAAATTTTATTACCTAGTAAAAAGCTTTATTGTTAAAAATAAATTAATATTAAATTTTTTTTATATTTATTTGATAAATAATCAGTTTCTGTTTAATAAAAAGAAGAATTTATTGTAAAATTACTACATTTCTTATACTTTGATTTATATTAAGGTTAATCTAAGCTCTTTCCGCTCTAAAACTTCAACTCTAATTTAGCCAATGAATAATTTCCAATGCACCAAAAAACACAAAAGCATAGTCACTAAAGAATTTTTGTAAAAAATGTAAGCAAAGAACATGAGGAAATGTTTGTTAACCTTTTGGCAAATCACTTTTCCCTCAAGATGTTAACTGCTACCTCAGATGCCTTTGAGTTTCAACCCCATTGCAAATCTACAGAGACAGCAGACGGAGAATTCCTTTTTTCTTTCTTTTTTTTTTTGTTTTTGTTGGTAAGTTTGTAACATTCATTGCATATGGTAAAAAGAAAATTCATGGAAAAATAAGAGAAGCATGAAAAACCTTTCGATAAACTTGTTGTGTGTTTGTTGTTGCAGTTGTGTCGAATGCGCTCCATTGGGATGCAATTAAATACATCGTCGTAGCAAAAGAAGAAGTATTCACGTTTCCTTTCCTACTTTTCCTTTGACTAGGGATCCAAGCGTTGACTGTTTTTGGGGAGGGGGGAACTCATGGGAGGTGCACAGGAAAAATGTAAACATACAATTTCAGTTGATTCGCTTTGTGAGCGCGCATTCATTTTGTTTTTGTTTGCTTTTTAACCTATTAATTGCACCGAAAGAAGTACTGAACTCCATTTTTCAGTTTTTCCATTTTCCCCATCTTTGATTGCATTTAATTAAAAATCAAAAGTTTGACCTCAACAACCCTTTTGGTTTGTGAGCAACTTTTTAAACATGTCTGGCTCTTAAATTCCACAAACAGTTAATAACTTTAGTTAAGGTCACAAAGAAATGTGTTTATTTAAAATACTTAAATGCTGAAAATTTAATTACTAATATTTATTTAAGGTATTTCTATTCACAGTTTAGTTACAGCAGCTTTTTTTAACTTTTAAATGCGCTTAAAATTCAATGTAATTATTTGTTAGCGTTATTTCACCTAAAAAACTTTTATATAAATTGAAAATTGCTGCTTTTACACAAATCTTTACACGCTTTGAAGCGCACCTCTTTACTACACATCAAACTACAAACATTTTTGCGCCACTCACTGACTTCTTGACTGTTGAAGACTGCAAAACTGAAAACTGCATTAATCATACGCCCCGTGTGTTGTTTGAAATGCACCTGAGTGCGAACATGACGTTGAGTTTACACAATTGCTAACTGAAACGATAAAATTAATGGAATTTCATATTTGCCAAGACTTTAACTAGAAATGTGTTATTGACTTGTTTTTCTAGCATTTTAGTTTTAGTAGCTGAGTGCTGAAAATGTAGCTGACTCATAACTGACTCTTCCACACACACATCAGCATTCTTCGCCGCTCGACTAAACAAGTTTGTTGTACAATTTTATTGAATTAAACCAATTTGGTATGCATGTGAAGACCAGAACAAACCCCCTGTCTCTCTATGCTCTGCATTAAAATTCCAAACACGTAGTGGAAACTGTGATCCTGGGCAACGTTTTAAACGCTTTTCAATCCACAAACACACACACACAATGCAATCAGATAGCCATGCAACTAAGCCGAATAGAGTGTAGCAAGCAGAGCGGAGAGTAGAGGAAAATGGAGGGTGGGGGGAGGGTACCAATTTGGTCAATCCATTTCAGTTAACGTTTCCACTTCTCCGTTGTCCGTTGTCAACACGCCTGTACGCTCTCTAGGTGACAATGTTCGTTGCCTGTTTAGTAGAAGCTGCCAAAGAGGCAGAGAGCGAGGTGTGTGTGAATCAGTAACACAGGCTTTGTGGCCAGCGGCTTGTTAAGCTAATTTTGCTGGAGACCCTCGTTTCAACTTTGGCGTCAAGTGGTCTGCTTCACTGGGCTTTTGCTTTTGGCTCAAAGCGGACATTGCGTGCGCCCAATTAAACCAATAGCAAGTGCAAGCGAAATAGAGCTATGCACATACACACCGAGTGAGAGGGAGAAAGAGAGAGAGAGCGGGATAGAGATGGAACACAGCGAAGAAGCATCATTCAATGTACTTGGCATTCAAAATGCTCAAGTGGGCGTGGCGGCAATTGAATGATAACAGCTGTTGCTGTGAGCTGCTTTTCCTCATGCCGCCATTTTCATTCGGCATTCTACATTCTGCATTAGCAACGCCGCACAGTGGTGCATAATTGATTATAGAAAATATAACAAATCTAACTTTATTATTATAATAAAATTTTTATCAATTTTAAACTTATTTATAACACAAAATACGAATTTGAAATAAACTAAAATCTTTAAAAAATCTTTTAATAAATATTATGTATTAAAAATGTATATTAAAAAGAAACTTTCTGTTAATTAAAAGTTTACAAACCAAGTTTTATATAACACCTACCTTAAACTCTTTTCAGTTTTGTACACAATTATTTAAAAATTCTTAAAAATTGTAGTTATTACTTGGCAACATTAAGCATTGGGAAAATTATTTAATATAATATTTTTATCGGGCTAATATGGTATTTTACAAAATCCACAATTTTTTTTATTTTCCCTTTCGCTAATTCAACAAATTGTACCACTGTGCGTAAATCAGCATTGGCATCTAAAGCCACGTTAAACTAAATTGGCCAAATGCCTGAATGTCTACGCTCAGTCTGCCAATCCAATCTGTGCAATGATCTTTCTCTTACTTTTCACTACCCCACACCCACTAGCCCTCACTCTTTTGCTCCCTTTCTCTCTCTCTCTTTCTCCCTCTTTCCCCTCTTCTTAGTTCCTCGTTAACCCCACAAAGCCGACGGCAATTCGCCAGCAAATTGAAATGAAAAATGCAGCGCGGTTTGTTCGCTTTGTTCACTTTTGGCCAGCAAAGTTGCCAGCTCGCTGATAAAGATATGACCGCAATATGCAAACCACGTAGACGAACATGTTCCCAAATCCACATTCAATCAGTTTTCATTTTTGTTAACAACATCAATATTTTTTATCAACAAAAATCTAAATCATAGAAGATAAATTTAAACGCAGCTTTTATATAAATGTCTGAAATTTGACAGCAGCTTTAACTACAGCAATAAAAATTCTGGAATAGTTAATAGAAAACATATGTAAGCAAATTTTTTAAACACATTTTTGCTACAAATATATATTTTTCCAATATTTATAAATATTTTCAGCAGTATCTAAAAACAATAAGCATTAAGCAGCAAAGGTATTTTAAGCAATAGATAGAAACCGCGACAGTTGACATAATATAAAGATAAACTCCTAATAATACCAATGATGCATTACCAAAAGATAATACTAAAGTTTGCTATAAAAGCAAAAGTCTGCCTTAGTTTAAGCAACACAAAAAAAGGTTTTCAATGTATCTAAAGCAACTTCCGTTGGTTTTCTTCCACTTTTTACTTATTTGTAAATCTTTTACTACATTAAAACATCAAATCGATGCGGAAACTCGTATAGTTGGTGGCACAGAGGAGTCTATTGATAATGCACCCTGGCAGATCTCTTTGCAGCACAAGGGAAAACATGTATGCGGTGGTAGTATCCACAGTGAAGTCATCTGTATAACGGCAGCACATTGTATTGGCAGCAGATCTAGAGATGATTTTCATATACGAGCGGGTTCCTCAAAGCACGCCTCAGATGGTAGCTATATCAAAGTAGCCGATATAATAACCCATGAGAACTATAACAATCCATGGCAAACGAATGATATTGCTATTCTACGACTTGCTGAACGCTTAACTTTCGGCACAAGTATAAAGCCAATACCAATAGCGACAAAGAGGCCCAAAACAGGGGAAAAGGCCACACTCACTGGTTGGGGAACAGCTAGTTTTTGGATTGTAAGTGTTACACCAAATTTGCAAAAGGCACAACTGCAAATCATGAATCGTTTGCAATGCCAAATATTTAGCGGAATTCTAGTAGATGCCACAGACATTATTTGTGCACAAAATCGCACAGCTAGCGGTTGTTATGGTGACTCTGGTGGTCCATTGGTGGTCCGTGGTGAGCTCGTAGGCGTCACTTCCTTTGCCAAGCTCGGCTGTCGTGGAGCCAATGGATTTACCAATGTTGTAAACTATCGGAATTGGATTTTGAATGCCATTGAAAGAATATCGTTAGAAAGTTCTACCGTTTCAAGCTGACTTTTTTTGTGTTTTAAATTAATAACAAACTTATACAAGATTTAATACAAAAAGAATTGATCCAATAGACCTGAAGAAAAGAACTTTATGATTATAAAACGATACTATTTTTGAACTGATGTCATGGGAATTTGACTATTTGATCTTTTGTTTAATATGTTATTCTTTATCATAATTTGCTGAGGGCAACAGTAAGATACAATAAGGGAAATATTGTTATTTTATTAAATTTTTATTTATAAAAAAAAAAAAAACAAAATGCAAAGCAACATTAAGTCTCTGCTCAGCATCTTTGGCTAACCAAAAATAGCGAATTGTTGTGGAAAGTGTTAACTGGAACACACTCAAACCCACTCGCACAATCCTAACGCAATACAATATTGAGGAAAATGTGATTTCAGGAGCACATAGAAATGCATTCATTTCGTAAAACGCAAATGGAACGCATTCAAAGCACCGCAAACTCTATATACCTATAGCTGTAGCTATAGTTATAGCTATAGCCGATGCCGCTAGTTATACTTCCATACGTATATATACTATATATACGCAACCATTTCCGTCGTGCTATGTGTTGCCAGCAACTTCCTCCCATGATGACTGGGCCACAGCTGTCGGTTTATGGACTGGTTGAGGTCTCCGCATAGTTATCCTCCAACCACGCCCACCCTTTCCCCCTTCTTGCTCATTTATCTGCGTGTCTGTCTCGCTGTCTGTGTGTTGCGTGTATTCAAATGTGGAGCTCGATTCTTAAGCGCTTTGGTTAGGGCAAATTTTAATGCGCCAATGCACAAATTTATGACCTTTTTATGCAATTTTAATTTGCAGAGTCAGCGATTTTACTTTCCACTTTAAAATGAGCAGCTAGACAGCTAGAGATGTGTTGAAAAACTATCGAAACTATGTTAATGTCGTATTTAGTTTGACAAACGGAAATTTTTAGGTAGCTGGTGAAGACTGAAAGTTTGTTTTACTGGTTTTAAAACGCGGACTAAACATTTATATGAAATGTATATAAAAAATTTCAAGCCAAATCTTTAGTTTCGAACCTTTTGACATTAAATTTATTCTAACATCTGAATGATTTATTTATTTACTTACTAAACGTACAAGAATACAGAGCAATTGTTAGTCTGACGTCACTGTTCTTGGTACGGCAAGCACGTTTCCCATCATATTCAATAGAGTTTAATGGCTTCATACATTCCACTGAAAATTTTAATAAGTTAAATATTTTACACAAAATCTTATATTCTCTGTTAACATTAATAAGTTACAAATATATATAAAAAATCATAATTATTTCCTAGCCGAATCAAATCGTTTTTGGAGTCAGTTTTATAAAGTTTTAGAAACCAAGAAATGCTAACTGAAAAGCTTGTATAAAACTTGATTCAAAATTGTTTTATAGTCTTGAAATATACGCATTCCCTTAATATATGGAAAACGTAATTGATTTTTAAAAACTATGCAGTTTCTAAGTCCCATATTTTCCATATTAATTCAAAAGCACATATGTATGTTATATGAAATATCGATTATATCGCTGCATCGATTTTTTAATTTAACAACTTTAAAATCAATATTCAGCTTTTGACTAACATCACTAGCGACAGTTCGTAATAGTTTTTAGTTAGGGGGAAATTTTCAAATGGGAATGATGGTGGAGGGGATTGGGAAATGGGAAATGGAAGCTCATTAATGCCACGCACGTTGCCGTTGGGGCCAAAAGAGATGAAAGATACGATATATACACTAATAAAACAAAAATGGAAAACATATAAATCAGTGTCCTTGGCACGTGTCGGCTCCCTTCTCCCACCCTACTAACCTTCCCATTCAGGTGCAGATAAAGGTACACAGATACACAGTTACAGGTGCGCCTCTTGGGTCAACCGACCTGCAGTGTCTCCTGCTTCTTCTCCTGCAACTCCGGCTCCATCTTCTACTTGCTACCCTGTGCGCTGTCACGTTGTAAATCTCGTGAGAGCAAACACAAAAGACGGAAAACACAAACGCGATATACAGACAGACAGACAGACGGACAGACGGCGACACTGCACGCGTGCTTAGTCATATTCCCATATCCATTTACATAAACACACACACACACGTACACTGAAAGAAAAAGCTTGTCTGTCTGCCTGTCTGTCTGTGTGACATCTTGGCTTGACTTCTTCCTTCTTTTCAGCCAAAAATACAAAAGGCGATAAGCCAAACGATTGCATTATAAATTAAAAGACGTCAACGCAACGAATCAACAGCTGTCTCCAGTATGAAATCCTTACAAAACTAAAGAAATTCAGTAAAACCAGCTGAAAATACTTAACAGGGACACACCGAATACATAATACACTTACGAAGTATACACAATTGAGTAACTGAAAGTTAAGTTTTAGTTGAATTTACCTAGAACGGAATGAAGGAAAGTTTCTTTCGATCTTAACTAATTTATCTCAAATACTTCATAAAAAAAACTAGAATTAAATGAAGGAAAGTTTCTTATAGTGTACATATATGTTTAACAGATTTAAACTAAATTAGTTTTACTATTTCATAAAGAAACAACAAAGTGATTCGTAAAAATCGTTTGCTTATAAGTAATTAGAGACATTAAGACTATAATAGCTCTTTAAAATAAAACGAATATAATATTTATATATAATCTGAAAAAAATTAAAGTAAAAATGTAAAACTGACCTTTTACAAAGTGTTGTAAAATGCATATACAATAAGACAAATTAACTTAAATTGTATTGTAAAAGTTGAGCAACATTTTAAACTCAATTAAAGTTGTAGGCCTAGCAGGCATTTCTACGGTAGTAGTTTAATTTATTTCTTGTCCAATAATCCGTTTCTTCAAGTTCTGCAGACACAAGCGCCCTCTGGCGGTCCCAAAAAGTAAAAGAAAGAAAGTAAAGAAAGCAGCTAAAGTTTTGCAACGTCTGGCAAACTATTTGCATGGCTTTTGTGTGTAAAACTGAACTGTCTGAATATATATATATATGTATATATCTGCAGAGCCCAAAAAGCTTAGAGCTTAGTGTCTGTTTGGACTGGTAGAAAGATTTCCAAGCCATTGGATAATGCAAACTATGCAATATAATCATAATCGCATGATATATGTCCAATCTCTGCTATGCAGCAAAGTTTTCAAAATTGCTTTAACTTCGACCACGCCCTGTAGTAGTAGGCGGAGGCGGTGGCGCACCCAGAGGTGCTGTTGGTGGTGGTAGGAAAGGCGGCTGCTAAATCCTTTGGAAGCTTTTGCACTCTGGAGAGTCAATTTCCAGCGATTAAATTAAGAATGCATAACTTGTAGGGTTAACAACGTCAGAAGGAAGGCGGCCAAATGCCTTGACTTGGCCAACAGCTATTTCTATCTTGTTCTCTCCCTCTCCCCCTCTCACTCCCCCTCTCACTCCCCCTCTCACTCCCCCTCTCAATCTCTCTCTCTCTCTCTCTGGATGAGACTTTGATTTTTATTTGCCATTCTCTTTACGAATCTAAAGAAACAGGCAGCAGCTGCCAGTTGCAGGTCAAATGTAAAGACTACCAAACTGTAGCAGCCGCTTCTGCGATTTAATTTAAAAAACATCGAAAATATACTTCGAATCAAAACGATATATGTATATGATATGTGGCTACTGATAGTTTTCCAATATGAAAACTGCTAACATTAATATTATATTCGAAATCATTTTTATTTATTTTACTAATTTATTTTTATTTTAATCATTTTTCTATTGCTTCAAAAACTTTTTTTCCAAACTATTTTTCCCTCTAATCAAATCGCCCGCTAACAAAGCACATATTGACGATCAAAATACTATCGATAACATGCTGTTAACAGCAACGTTAACATTATGTGCATGCAAACGATTTTCCAACACTAACATTGTGCATGCTGCAGCAGAATAGCTGGCTGCTACGAGCCAATTAGATTTTCTATGCAAGCAAGCATTACAGCATTACAGGGTAGCTGTTAGCTGCACACTTTTGACTCATTCAGTTGTTTCAATTTGCAATTTGTTTGCGCTCTTTCTATCTTGCTTCTTGCTGCTTGCTCAACAACATCCCTGAACTGACCTGCCCTACACTTGGTCTGTCTAGGGAGAAATGTGTTGTGTTGTTGTTGTTCTTTGTGTAACATGCAGATGCATGTGTGTACATGACATAACATGAATCGTGCTCAGCAAAGTTTTCTCGCCTTTTGCACTTTTACAAGGCGATCGGCATCTTCTTGCATTGCGCCCAGTTTTGTATTTGTTTTTTTTTTAATGCCGTTTGCATTTGCAAATAGTGTTTGTTGTTGTTGTTGTTATGATTATTGTGGTAGCATAAAGCAGAAATGACAACGATAATGGCAGTGGGGAATAGAATGGATTGAAATGCTTACTCGGACCACCTGGTGAGTACCGTTGAATCTAGCACTGCTCTCTCTCGCTCTCTCAAGAGAGTTGCCATCACTTTTAATTTGTACAAATGTGGGAGCGCGAAAAAAAAGGAAAGAGCGAAATAGTAAAACAATGTGATAACAAAGAAAAGCCTGCAAAATAGTCGACAAGGGACTGAAGCTGTGTTGTTGTTGGTCGTCTGGCCTGGCCAGTGTGTACACTCCATACATAATTGAATTAAGGCAAAGCTTTTTTGGTCTGCACACACTCTTTTTTTTCTGTGGTGTGTTGTGTTGTTGTTTTTACTCTTTTGCTTTTGCAAATGTTTGCGACAGCGCTGCCGCTGCGCTGGCTTTTGTTATGAGCTTAACGCCATTTTGAGTGCAATGCAATGTAACAAACACTCACGCATAAAGCATAACGAAAAAGTTGCAGCAGCAATAACAGCAGCAACAACAACAACAACTACAACTACGACAAGAACGAACAGGCGCCTTCATCGCATTATGGCGTGACTTTATGTTGTATTCTCGGATGTTAACAAAGTGCGTACTTTGTTATGTGCTTAAGAGCGGATTACGATTAAGTGAGAGTAAGGAGCAAGGGAGACAGTAACTTGTTTAATAGCACACACACACATTAAGAGTAAATATGTAAGTACTTACCTAAATAAATATGCATATATTTTGTATGCTGCAGGAAAAAAAACATGCACATGAAAAAAAAACACGCACAAGAAAATAAAACACGCACTTGAAAAAAAACGAAGCGCGCCGCTTGAAGCAAAAGCGCAGACTGAAAGGAGATCTTAGCTAAGCACATATGTTTGTGTGTGTGTTTGCATGTGCTTTGCTTTGCGCTCACTTTCGCTCTCTAACGCTAAAGAGCTTTGAGAGCGTGTGTCAAATTAAGAGCAAGGAGACGATCGCTAACATTTTTTGTGGCTGGCAATGCCTTAAGTTGAGACTAAGTGAACATGCTGCAATTGGAAGTTACATGTTAAAGAAATGTTAAGTAAATGGAAATCTGCTACAAACCAAAATTTCTTGATCTCAATAACAGCAGCAAATAGACCGCATTAAGTGTGTGTATGAGTGTGCTCAACTCAAAGGAAAAATATCACAAACACATGAACATGTGTAGATATATTATGCATGCAGCCCTAGCAATGGCCAGCAGAATATTCAAAGCATTTAGCAACTCTTTGTCCCTTTCGGCACTACTAGCAGCAGCAGCAGTAGCAGCAGCAACAACAAAGATGTGAACTAAAAATGTATTCATGGCCCTCGAATTGTATAATTTAAGTTTGCACATAAAATCACACCGCAAAAGTAGACGGGAACCTAAAATAGGGACACATTTACGTATGTTTGTGATACCAAACTTACACACGCATGCAGTCTGCTCTGCTAGCAGGGCTGCAGACTTACACAAAGCTGGGCAGTGTTGCTTTTAACAGACTTAGCATTCAGCTTCTGTCAGCTACCTAAAAAGCTGTAATTAGAAAATACTGTTAATGTAAATCAAATGTTAAGCAAAAAATGTAAAAACTTTTAAATAAAGTATTAAAAAAAATAACTTTTTAGCGGAGCTCATTTTATAAAATGTTTGAAATTTGTAGAATATAGCTATAAATTAGCTATTTAATAACGTTGCACTAATGCACTCTAAATTTTTTAGCAATGTATGATAGATAAATTTTCTAAATAGTTATTTTTCGTAGCCCTGGTTAAGGAGAGCTACAAAAGCTACACCTTTTCGTGCCCCCCAGCCAGACAAACGCATTACACAGCTGAGCACACAGCTGAAAACCAAAAACAGAAAACCAAAAACCCTTTTGCCCAGTTTAGACATCGAATTTAAATATTTTAAAGCAATGGGCTCAAAAGATGCCTTCAACAGAGCGAGAGAGAGAGAGAGACCTGCAGAGACAAAGGAGCAGAGACAGCGGATACAAAATACCAAACTTGTCTGCCATAAAAATGCTATAAAATTGTGCAAATAGCATAGATACAATATACAACTTAACGGATACATATGTATGTACATACATAAGTATCTGCTGACCTAAGTGCGTGTTCACATGAACTTTTATGAGTCGTCGGTTCTGATCTGTCTTCTGTGGGCGCATTGTCAATCCTTAAAAAGTGTTCAAGTGTTGCCAAAACTTCTCTTCCCGAACTGATGTCAAGTCATTCTCATTCTCATTCTCATTGTCATCGTCATTGCCATTGTCGTTGTTTTACACCCAGAGCCCAGAAGTCCCATTTGTGAGGGATGTACAAGGATGTACCTTTTTTTGCGGTACTTTACAGATTTTATTTTAATTTTTTGTTGTGCGTTTTTTGATGCCCTGTACTGTGGGTATAATAGGTAGAAAAGAATTTAAAAACAATTTTACTTAATTTCATGTAGTACGAATATTTCTTGGAAGCTAAATTTAGCATAAATACAAAAATATATACAATTTCCAATTTAACAGTTGCATAGAAAATAGTGATATGTAGCTATACTAAAAATTTCTTAAAGATCGCAGCATAAATAACGAAGTTAACAGTTCCTTAATATACCTATGTGAAGGCGAAGACAGATCAGATAGCCGTCTAGCAGTTAGTGCTATAGCCGTGAGCTTTTAAAAAGCAGCACTGAGTATTTACCGTTCAGTTGAACTTGACTGTACTTAACTTGGCGAAGAACCCTTCTTTTGGGATGGTATAAGCAAAAAGTTGAACCCAAAGCAATCTCAACAAAGCACACATAAAGTGAGTTATGCTTTTGGCTCCCCAAGTTTAACACACAAAAGTATTTCTGGGCGACAAATTGGTCTTCAAGATGTAGTATCAAAGAGGTTTTCTCCGTCGCTCGAAAGTGTAAATTGCACTGGGGATTGTGAAATTCTCGACCATGTGAAGTCACGTGAACTGAGCAGAAACCTGGTCAAAAAGGGGGTTGCATTGGTGGGGAGGTAGGTGAGTTAATTCCTAGTGGGGGTAGTACTAGTAGTTGTGTAATAATGACCATTAGTTTGCCTGCGGTTACTGCATGCTTGGGAGACATTTGCAGAATTATGTTCAGGTCTTAATTAGAATGCCAGCACTGGGTCCAGCGGTAAGACGCATGCCTCATAAATTATTTATATGCAATGAGCATAAAATTTAAATAATCAAATTCCTCGAGTCCCTAAAATACACACACACAAACACAGTCAGACAGATAGACAGACAGACAGACAGACAGACAGACAGGCAGACAACCAATTGTCCCAAACGTTTACATATATTAGTATTGCCCAAAACCTAGTCCAAGTCTCTGATATCCTTAACTTGGCTCTAAAATGTTAAATCATTTTGCATAAATCAAGTGCAGCATTTTCATATTTTAGTAGTCGTTTCATTCATGTATTTCGATTAGCTTTTCATATATGCATTGTATCATTCTTGGTGATATTCAGTTGAGATAACTGTCTGCATATGAACAAAACTTTTAAAGAGTTTTGTAAATTTTTAGACAAATAAAATAATATTGTTTAAAAAATATTTATGGTAGAAATTTAGTTACATAAAATTTGGTTTTACTTAAAAACCGATTGGTGTAATTATTTTAGACATGAATAAATATAAATGGCAAAGTTTTTTATTCCAAAATTTCAGAAATAATGATATTTGGATTTAATTATCCCAGAATAAGCTTAAGACTCATTTGTGTACCCATAAAGCATATTTATTCTGAATCTACAGAAAATTTTAAATAAGATAGCATAGTTTTTGGAAAAAAAAAAATTTTTTTTTGAAAAAAATGTCAAGGGGTAGGTATGGAAAAACTGGGAAATTTTGAGAAAAAAATGTTTTTTCCTTAAGTTTCAAATTTAAATTTGATATTTTTTTGGACTAATGTATAGTCTGAAATGCTATTCCGCATGACAATCGATGAAGTTCTAGCAAAGTTATAGCAGCTTAAAGTTGAAGAAAGGTGTAATAATTTGCGAACCCATATTGAATGACGCACAGTGGGGCCTTTCCTCATTTTGCTTTGTAAAAATCATATGTTTTGAACCAATGAATTGATTTATCACGTCACTGTTCTTGAAACTGCAAACGCGTGGGCTTGTATAATCCTAGCCTATTATTCAAGCGCAATCTAAGTTTAAGGACCCAGATACGAATAGATATTTGTACCGAGTCTTAAGTAAATAACATTCAATCTGTCCTGGTTAAGGGTGTTTAAATCATGTTAAAATTTAAATGACTTCCGCTGTAAAATGTACGTTAGACTTAACATGTCTAGAGGACAAAGGCATTATCTAATGAGTTACACTATAACTCCCTCCACATTGTATGTTTTTTCCAAAAAAAAAATTGCTGTGTCTGCACACCCGGTAAACACAATGTGAAACCAGGACTGCCACACCTGTAGCTCAGCTAGTTGCAACTCTGTGCAATGCCGTTAGTTTTCAGAGCATCTAACCTCAACATGTAAACGACAACTTTAATTATGTACGTGAAAATTATGAGGCTGCAAACAGGAGAGAGAAAGAGGAGAGCAGTAAAGGTTAGAAAGGGATGGCATCTACTACATATTACATGTCGACCTCTTGCTTGGGCGTACACACACATGGCGCTCTAAATAATGTAAAATGTCAACTAATTAAGCCGAGTAAATGCATTAACAACTTGCCCGACTTGCAAACAGCAATTTTGCTTTTTTGTTTTTCCTTTTTTTTTTGGGTTTCACCAACATATTGTTTATTTTAATTAAAAATTTCTAGAAACTCTGGTTGTTACATGTACAATTCGGGTGAAATGGAGTTTATTTGATTACGTTTTAGCATTAGTTCGTACTGCCAATCATCGAGTATGTCGGGAAAATCCTTATCATCTTCCAGATTCAAGGGATACGTATCAGTTAGCATATGATATGCAATTGTCAAGACAAGATAATGCAACAATATAACGAGATAGTATATTAGACCCATGTTGCTATCTTGTGTTTCGACTTTTAGTGGAATAGAGTTGTTGTTTTGGTTGTAGATTGATGAATTACTTTGAAATATGCATATGAGTTTTTTCTAAAAGTTAGCTTGATTTTAAATTCAGATATTGTATCGTATTTCTAAGGGACAGAAATTTGCTTTGTCTAGAAAAAAAGCATCAAGTAAGTTTATGATATGATCTGATATATATTCAATGGTATAAGCTTCAGATGATTAGACATTTCTATGATTAATCTTAAACTTTAGCTTCTGAAATTTGGCAACAATGCTTCAAATAGAAAAGCAATTACTTCAGATTAATTTTTTTTATTATATTTCATAGCTATGCTGGAAAAAGATATTCTATATATAGTATCTCATTAACATTAGTACATTATAGTTTGTTTAATGATAAACCTCTGTTGTGCGTTCGTCGGGCGGAAGGGAAGCCTCAGCCTGTTGTTGTTTGGTGCCCATGGCATAGGGACGTTTATCATAGGTCTTTACATAGAACGTACCATTCTTCGGTTCGGAGGGTTCACCGCCCATACGAAACTCACCATCGTTATCGAGTAGTACCCAAGTTTTACGGGACATGCGCTCACAACGTAAACCCCAGAAACCTTTGGTGCTATTGATCGATTCGGCAAAGTAATCGTGGGCACGTTTATGTGAACAACCATACTTATAGCACTTTTTCTGATCCTTGCCAAAGTTGGGATAGAATGTGGCATGCCCCACGGCCTCTTCGAAGCCCAAGCCGGTGCTTGTCTGTATGGATTCCACATAGAGGGCATCACTCGAATCGATGCGATGTTCATCGCTTTGCTCACGAAAACCAGGACCGGCGGGATCCAAAGCATAGATTGTATTGAAACGATAGGGTTGACTCTGTTTGCCAGCACTACCGGCAATGTGGGCGCCCAACGAGTGACCAATTAGATAGATATCATTATAGTTGACACCCGCTTTCATATGCAAATGACGCACAAATTCGGCCAGCAAAAAACCCAGATCTTCCACCATTTCAGCAACAGCATAGTAATTCAAATTCGATGATATTTTACTCCAATCGCATACGATTATATTGAAATCTTCATATAGGAGTTTTTCCATTTGCTGGGGCTCAGCGGAGGTCGCGTTTTCAGCACGTGTTTTGGGCCGAGGTTTCGTAAGACTCAAATAGGCGCTCTTGACGTCACGATTCAACGAACCCTTGCCCTGACTCATCCAGCCGTGTATTATAATGCTGAAAAATATCAAAAAGTTAACTTTTAAATCTAATCGAAATACAGTGAAAGAAAATAGCGAACATTTCTTACTCGAAATAACAAATACTAAGGTTTAGAAATTCTAAAATCCAGAATTTTCATCATTATTTTCTGAGTATTTTATTTGGTTGAAGATTATTCGCTTCTAATTTTCGATTATATTAAAGTATATAAACTGTTAAGTTAAAATCGTCAAAAACTTATTTCCAAAATTGATTTTTCTCTGTGTATATAATTGCAAGTTCCATGTGCAAATTGGTATAGCAAATATTTGTATGATCATAACATTGACTCGATATTTACTTCAGAGACAACACAACGGTATATGACTCATTGATAAGACTTTAGAAAATGATGTTAGAGCGCAGAAAAAAACATCAAATAGTTTTGATAAACGATTTTCAAATACCCTGTATAAATATTTTAAAGAAAAAGCATATGTATGTATATTGTAAAAGTTGAAACTACTTAATTAATTTTAAGCATTATACATTAAAACAACTTGTGACAAAACTATATACCCCTTAGGTAAATATATTAACTACAGGGTATCGCATGCAGATAAACAAAATTTATACAAAACCAGTTTTAGCATACTACGAATTCACAATAACAACTTAATTGAAAGTTAACTTTGTTTTTTTTTTTACAGCAAAAACTGAAACTTCTTTAACTCCTCTACCCCCAAAAAAATGGGTACTCAACTAGTGACGAAAGCGTTTAGTTCAAAAAATAGTACACCAATTAAAATAATTACTATATAGTATAGTAGTTGTAAATTTGTTTACATTTCCCCTACTAATCTCTAGATCAACAAATTGAATTGAGTGGGAAATACTCGTAAATAAATCCCCGGTAATACTACTACTTACCGCGTGGGATGATTTGCCTCAAAACCTGAACGTTCCAGGGTTTCATCATCACCTGCAACCAATTCTCTGCCACAATCGGGGAAATCCCGTTTGAAGAGAAAGAATTGCATTTTGACACGTGACTTGCTGGTAAATGGCACCCAATGCTTAATGAACTTCTTCCAGAACGGATAATCCAGATACTTGTGGGACTTGGTTAGTTTATGATCGCAATGATCAAGTTCCTGCTCCATTGGGGAGGAAGCGGAAGATGTTTCAGATGTTGAAGGTGCCGCTGATTATAAAATTTATATATACATACATATACTGATTAACAATTGTGCACAATTAAAACAGATTGTCTTACCTATAGCTAGGCTGAGCACAGCTAAAACAATACATATAACTCGTTGGTATTGCATTTCGAATAGATTGTAGCAATTAATGCAATAAGAATCGCAATCGTTCAATGCTCCAAGTAAGATCACTCACGCACACACGTACCCGACACCAATTTAGGCACTCCGATCGGCTCAATGGTGCGTGCCCGACTGAAATTAAACGATCGTTGCAAAAGTCAAGTGAGGGATCGCTGCCTGTGGCGACACATTGTCTACTCCCGCTCTTTAACACGAGAGAGAGAGTGAGCGTTAACGCTCTCTCCGTATAGCATGGGCGCCGGCAATTATGAAGAGGCGTTAATTATTCATTGCTTGTTATTATACCCCAAAACAGTTACGTTTAATCAGCAAACGTTTAAGAGTGGGCGAGAGAGCGAGTGGGCTAGAGAGTGAGCGTGAGAGCATGTGTAAAAAATATTACTTTGCTAATCAACAACTGTATTTAAAATAGTTTTTTACGCTTTAATATACAATTTTAAGTAAAACATATACAAATTCTTTATCCAACTTATGTTATCTTAAATACTTGCGAATCCCGTAGTAAAAAAACTTCATACACTACGATGCAAAATAACAAAATAATCTAATTTTTAACTTTTATGTTTTTCAATTTTTTGTAACATATTTTTAACAAAAAATATCATTTTAAGAATATTCTTAACTATTCAATTTTCAGCACTAGCTTTAAGATTTTAGTTGTATTAGTTTAAAAATTAATTTTTTGGTCTAAAAACTAAAAGGTACACATAGAATATTGGGAACATAAATAATAACTGTAGGCAGAAGAAATTTTTTCATACTAAAACTAATTAAACTTTGATCAGGAATTTTAACCCTTCCCCTCAATATTTCCAGTTCTTTTTAGCACGATGATATAAAAAGATTTTTCTTTATAAACACTTTTATGTTATAGAGGGATTAGTCTTAAAACTCAAAATATAATTATCTTACACCTAAGTTGGACTATTCTTAAAATTTGCTTTGAGTTAGAGTATCTAAAGTTGTTTATTATCTACAAAAAGTTATATTATTACATGGATTAAAATCTAAATGAGTGAAATTTATTAACTTATATTTATAATATTTATGCACTAAAAAAGCAAACAAATTATTACTTAATCGCTTATTTCAGCCCAATAAATATGGGAGTCCGCTAGATTTGAGCCACTTTTTTCAACATTTTTGTCGCCCCAGGTTCGACTGTAATAATTAAGCCAAAAAGTTGGCTAATTGCTTGGGCTCAAATCAGATTTGTAGCTTTTTGGTTAATTATGCGAACCGAGACACAATCATTTATTTACAAGTTACCAAATGAAGCGACAAATTTCTGGCACTTAGCAAGTCAATCGCTTAACAAAACTGAGGAAAGTCGGCCAGGAAACTTGTAGGCGAATAGGGGTTGAGGGTGGTAGGCGTGGCAAGTTTTCAGCACTTTGGTCACGGACACATAACTGCCAGTTTACCTGTTTATACCACACTCCGACACACCTGCTGAACGTGAGGCAGTATTTCAATTATGCAAATTTTCGTGAGTCTCTGTTGATTAGAAAATCCGCAAAAACCCTTGAGCACAGGACGTTAGAGAGAGAGAGAGAGGTAGTGAGGCAAGGAGAGAGAGTATGACAACCTAAGGCATCAATCAATATGTAAAAGTCACAATGCGGGGGCGTAGGGTGCACTGCCACGCCCACTCACTAATGAATTGGCAAAACCACAAATTAGACTTGAGAAATTAATTGGTAGAGCCCAAGGCGGCTTTTAACTTGTTATCCACGATCCTTAACAACAGAAGCGAAATTCACCAACCAAATTCCATTTCCTATTTTTGTAAGCCCTGTACTTGTTGAAAGTGGAGAGGGTATATTGTGGTAGTCAACAAGAAAATTAAGTGACAGTTCGTTGAAAGTAGTACAGCTTATAATTTTGATCAATTTTCCACACAAATGTACATTTATAAAATATAATAATTTTTAACTATACGTCTGTCTGTCTATATAAAAGAAATTTGATCTCAAGGCCTATAAGAGTTAGAACTATCAAATTTGGCATGTGGCTGCCCTTAAGCTGCACGCAGATTAAGTTTGTTTAAGACTTTTGATAAAATAATTGAAACAAGAAAGAAATTGTCAGTCGGGCATGCCGACCGTGTAATACCCTCTGAGCTTCGTTTCCAATTAGATGAGTGCAATTGGAGTAGCTGCTGCAAGAACTAAACATGCACACATATTTGTATGTCTATCTCGCTCGCACGTTTTTCGTTTTCGTTGCTTGTGTGCACAGCTCAGTGCAATGCACATGGCTATGCCTTGCTTAAAAGCATCGATTTTCGTTGTTTAAGAAACTTTTTTAATTATAGTCCGATTTTGATGAAATTTTCACAATCGTTTTATATTATTTGTCTTCAAATATATTCTAAGTTACAACACTATACGTTAAGAAATAAGTGAGCCCGCCGCTTGCATAGTTACAAGGAAGTTGTGCATTTTGTGGGCGAAGGAGGCGTGGCATCCAAAAATTTTTAATGGCATTATCTTTATATTGCATTTAGTAACCTGCATGCCAAAATTGGTGTCCCTAGGTGCCATAGTTACCGAGATATTCGCAAAAAACCTGAATTTTTTCCGAGGTATGTCTGGTTTTACGCTTATTGTGGGCGAATGGGGCGTGGCATCAAAAAAAGGAAACAAACTTGTATTGACTGACTAAATATGTGGTCGATACTGACTAAAACGGATATTGTAAGTCTTACCATCTCTGAGATCTGTTTGTTCATACGGACAGACGCACAGACGCACAGACGCACAGACGGACAGACGGACAGACGGACATGGCTATATCGACTCGGCTGTTGATGCTGATCAATAATATATATACTTTATGGGGTCGGAAACGCCTCCTTCTGCCTGTTACATACTTCTGACAAACCCAATATACCCCTCAGAGGGTATAAAAAGGAAAATTTAAAACCCTATAAATTGGAAAAATTTGTACATGTCTTAAATCAAACTCACATATTATATATGCTGCACTTTCGGCTATAGCTTGTTAAAATTTTTCTAAAATCAGACAACTCTATCAATTAGTTTCCTTAGAAACGTTTGTTTGGAAATCAAGAAGTGATCTAAATGAAATTTAGACTATTCGAAATTTATATTTCTTATAATATCCACACCAACTTTTGTTAAAATCTATTAGACTATGAAAAATTTAGTTGTAATTAAAATTTTCAAATTTATAGTCAGTATTGGGTATTTTACAGTCGATACGCACGTTTGTAGTTTTTCCTATCAGTATTATATGTATTTGCAACTACGAATTGAAATATATTTTTGTTGTGTAGGCAAAAAATTTACTGCACTTTTGTCGCATTTAGCATTTAGTTTGGCAACTCGTAACTTTGTTCATTCGAGTGTCACAAAACTTTTCTCGGCAATTCCTTTGTGGCAGTGACAAGAGCACCTTGAAGAGCATTGAAACGGGCGGGGGGTGGGCTGATGAAAGGTACAAAAAGGATACGGAATTAACTGTGCAAGGACTTGCGAAACCTTTGAGTTATTTTTTTTGGTAAAAACTTCTGCAACCACTCTCCCTTTCTCTCTCTCGCTCTCCCTTTCTGAGCAAGTCATTTGCAAATTTATTATAAATTTACAGCCAAACTAAAGGAGAAATTTGTGAGGAAATGAAAGAGAAAAAGCCATAGAGTAGTGCCTACTGTAGTCTAAAAATAGCTGGTTCATTCATGTGCTTAATATTAAAGGACTTTTGAGTACCTAGAAGTGTTTAATACTTTTAGATGAAATTGGCAAAAAATCTTTGAATTTGACTATAAATTTTATAAAAAATAATAAATTTTATGTACACATCATTTAGCATAAATATTAATTAATTTTTGTATTAAATAATTCGATTTTTTTATATATCGCATACACATTTTAAATATCGTCTTACTATCGATATATTTTTTCGTTTGTACAAATAGCCAACTACTTAGCTCTAGGCCATGTTGGTTGGGCAGTGCTTTTGGCTCTCTCCCTTCTGCCTGTTGGCTACTCTTTTGGACCTTCTTTTGACCCTTCTTTTGTGGCTGTCAATGGTTGAACTTTCTGGTTAGAACGCCCGACGCAATGGGCGCACAAAACTTTTGACTTGAAAAGCGGAAAACTGTAAATCCGCAACTAACATTTTTTAAGCATAACAAAGTGCGACGAGCTTTTTTGGCAAATAAATCTTGACGCCGCTTTTTTGCTTGAACTAGTTCGCTTATTATAAACTTGTGTTGGGGTCAAAGTGTGGGGGGGGGGGAAAGTGGGAATGTGTTGAGGGGTGAAGGAAGGGTCAGGAGCGTAGTGCTGCCGAAACGATGACTGCAACTTTTCTCTATTGACTTAATGCAGTTGGCAAGTGCGCTCAAGTGTTGGCAGTAGATTTACCAAGCAATAGGGGGTAGGGGGGAAAATAAACTTGCCACAGGACATGAAAACTTTTGTACATGGCCCAAAGGGATAAGACTGAATGGACAGACACAATTAACACGCACCTCAGACAACAAGAAATTACGATTTTAATCAGTGTCAGTACAGTAAAGCTTATAAAGGCAACTGTAAGGTGTTACAGTAACAAGTTAGTGAATTAAGAAACTATTGGTTAATACAGATATAGAGTTAACAAAGTTAAAAGCTTAGCTAAATCTTGTTAAATGTATTTAAAAAGCTTGTATTAAGCTAAAAGCTCAATTAAAGCTACTATTGTAGATGAAACATTTCAAAGCTCATTAAAAGCTCAGCTTTAGCTTCTAAACACTAAGCCGGACAGTGCTTTAAGCTTTTTCAAGTCGAATTTATAAGTAAGGTTTTTAAGTAACTGATTAATCCAAAAGCTACTATTGTATATGAAATATTTTAAAGTTCATTAAAAGCTCAGCTTTAGCTGCTATACACTAAACCGAACGCTACTTTAAGCTTTTTCAAGGCGTGATTTTAAGTTAGGTTTTTATGTAACTGATTAATCCAAAAGCTTTTCGTTATTGTTATTTAAGACATTGTAACGAAATCCATATTACATCTTGTTATTTTTATAGACCAGACTACCTTGACACACTTCTCATTAATGGACTTTTAAAAAAATGTAAAAAAAAATAAGTATAAAACTACAAATTTATATAGAATTCAAGTTCACACTCTATCTACAAATTTAAGCCGATAAATTTTTGTGTATAATACGGGAAACATGGACTTGGAGTTGCCGATGAGTGGCAAGTTGGCCATTGTTGCAGCCACAGCTGGAACCTTTTTTGCCCTAGGGGCATACCTACAGCATCTGCATGTTATGCGTAATATCAAGAAGTTGGAGCAACGTAATCCCCATGCCTATTTCATAAGGCGAAAGCTCTATGCGTTGGTAAGTTCAAATATTTCAAATATACTAATATGTAATCGGGGAAAACTCTCCTGTTGTAGTTGGACATCTTTAATGTGCAGTTCAATAATGAGTTGACTGAGGATTTGTCAACGGATGTGGAATCGCATAGATTGGGCGGCATTATGAAGTACGGATTTCCGAGCATGAATGAAATCAGTTTGAATGAAACATATAATTTTGTCACATCTTTCGATCGCCGCAATTCGGCCATACAATGGATGTGTGAACGTGTCGAACCCTCCAGCTATACGAACTCCTCACCGATGCTGCAGCAGCAGCATCAGGGGCTTTCGGTGCGACCAAGAGCTTCGGGCTCAACATTAGAGCCGCTCAATTTTCAGCACTCGGAGGCGGCTCGGGTATTCTTCATGTCGAACATAAAGCCATTTTTGAGTCGTGGCTTCAATGCCAGCATTTGGGAACGTTTGCTTCACTATATACACGATATGGCTCAGGAATATGGCGATATCTTTGTGTATACCGGCTCTATTTATCTACCACGTGAAATGAAGACCAACAATTGGTATTTGGAATTTCAGCCCGAGGATAATACCATAATAGCGGTGCCAACGCATTTCTTTAAGATCGTCATTATCGATCCGAAGCGTGCGAATAGTGTGCCCTATGCAGAGGCTTATGTATTGCCCAATTCATCGATAAACGATAACACAGAGCTACGTACGCTGCTCAGCGATGTGCGCGATATCGAAAATTCAACGGGACTCAAATTTTTCGAGGGTCTCGATCGGAATTTCGTAAATACCCAAGTCGCCAGTCAACAGACTCTGGGACCAACTCTAACACCCATCACAGCTTAATCTTTTTACCGTTCCGAAGTATATCCACAGCTGTTTCCAAAACAAAAGACAGAATAGTTTTCCAATTTAATTGAATTGTAGTTAAAATAGGAAATCTTTCCAGTACACTGAATGTTTTTTGTTGAACCCCCCATGGTATTCAATTATTCCAATTATTGATTCATCTTTTCGTTTCCTTGACAAAATTATGTACTCACTTATGCAATATTATTTAAGTAACGAACTTTACAAATTAAATGTACAAAAATTAATAGCATTCATTACTTTTTGTATTTTTATAGTCTCTGAGGGGTATATTGGGTTTGTCAAAAGTATGTAAGAGGCAGAAGGAGGCGTGGCAGACCCCATAAAGAATATTCTTGATCAGCATCGACAGGCGAGTCGATATAGCTATGTCCGTCTGTCCGTCCGTATGAACGAAAGGATCTCAGAGATGGTAATAGCTAAAAGTTCAAACTTGGTCAGTATCGACCACATATTTAGTCAGTACATACAAATTTGTTTCCTTTTTTTTTGATGCCACGCCCCATTCGCCCACAATGAGCGTAAAACTAGACTTGCCTCGCAAAAAATTCATGTTTTTTGCGAATATTTCGGTAACTATAACACCTAGAGACACCAATTTTGACATGCAGGTTTCTAGATGCAATATGAAAATAATGCCATCAACATTTTTTGGATGCCACGCCGCCTTCGCCCACCAAAAGCACAATTTCGATGTAACTTTGCATCCCGCTGGCTCATTTATTTCTTAACGTATAGTTTTGTAACTTAACGTATACTTGGAGACAAATAATATCAAACGATCCTGAAAATTGCATTAAAATCGAATGATAATCAAAAAAGTTGGTCATACAAAGAAAATTGTTACTTTCAAGCAAGGCGTAGACACGTCCATTGCACTGAGCTCTGCACACAAGCAACGAAAACGAAAAACGTGCGAGCGAGATAGACATACAAATATGTGTGCATGTTAAGTTCTTGCAGCAGCTACTCCAATTTGAACTTATCTAATTGGAAACGAAGTTCAGAGGGTATTACACGGTCGGCATGCCCGACTGACATTTTCTTTCTTGTTTTTGGTATGCTGATAGAGTAGCCTCTGAGAAACTTATTTAGTTTAGTTTAGTTTTTCGCAATAAATAACATCAAAATAAAGTTTGGATCTTATGAGCCGCCCCTGGTTGGCAGTGGCAGTGGGATTGACGGCTTCCCTGGTTGCCTGTTTTGTGGCTGGCGCCTACTTGCAGCACCGACATGCCACACAACGGCTGCAGCAGTTGGTGCAACAAGATCCATATGCCTACTATATCAGTCCAAAGATCTTTAGAGCCGTAAGTAGACTAGAAGAAAATTTAGTAAAAATTGTCTCTATTTTTTTTTGTAGTTTTGTTTCTTTCCAACAACAAATGAGCAAAGCCATCGGGTGCGTAGAATAATGAAATATGGCTTTCCGGGATTGGATGATGTGCGTATCTATAGTGATTTTGTGCTCTCCTACGATCGCCGCAATCGTGTTGCACACTGGGTCTGCGAGCATTTGCAGCACTCGAATTTGCAGCGACAACCGGGCGTTCGACGCACTGGCGCCACCTACCGTCCCGATTTGAGTGTACCCTCGACATTTCGTGCATCCCTCGAGGATTATCGACACTCTGGTTTCGATCGTGGTCATTTGGCGGCAGCCGGCAATCATCGTAGTCATCAATTGCATTGTAATGAAACATTTTTTCTAACCAACATTGCACCACAAATCGGTCGGGGATTCAATAGTGGCGCGTGGAATAAACTAGAGACCTATGTGAGGCATTTAACAGAGCGCTACGGCTCTGTCTATGTGTGTACGGGTCCGCTCTATAAGCCACGACAGCGGAACAATAATAGCTGGAGTCTGGAGTATCAGATGATCGGTTCCAATATGGTTGCAGTGCCAACGCATTATTTCAAAGTGATTATGGTTGAATCGAAGCTACCGCTTGGTAAACCCTATATGGAAGCCTATGTCTTACCCAATGCACCCATATCATCGTCTCTAAGACTACGCGATTTTCTCTGTGACATTCGGGAAATTGAGCACTATGCGGGTCTGAAGTTTTTCGATGGATTGCGTCGTAGTGCCATCTTTGGCAGCAATTATCCTAGTGAAGCTCAGGTTTTTCGAGATTTTACCTAAAAGTTGTTGTGTATATAAAATAAATAGTAAGAAATTGTTGTGAAAATGATATCATGCCCTCTAAGGGTATATTGGGTTTTTTAAAACTGTGTAATAGGTAGAAGGTGGCGTGGCGGACTCCATATGTCCGTCTGTCCGTATGAACAAACAGATGAAAAGAGCTAGAAATGCCAAAAAATACATGTTTTATGCAAATATTTTAGAAACCAATTTTGTAATGCAGGTTCCTATTCCTATGTCATTTCAAATTTTAAAAATTTTCTATTTAAACAAATTTATTCATTGAATTTGCTAAAATAATAATAGATTTCTACACAGTAGGCTTCGTCTACCAGAATATATAATTTATAGGAAATTTCTTGAAGCGTATCGAGAAACTTTGAAAACAAACTTCTAAATTTAAAGTTAATAGGCGATATCCATAGCTAAATAAGATACATATAGACAAACTACTTTCAATAACTATTAGATTTATGTTTTCTTATGATAATGTCCACTTTGGATGCTGATGTCCATCAATGTTTATTCTATGCTATGGCAGGTTTTATGGGTTTCGTATGCGGCGCCTACTGTCAACAGGAACTTTCGATACGTCAGCTATTTGGGATTATACGAAGGGATCCCTATATCTATCATCATCGTCACAAGCTGTATCCAATCGTAAGTAAAGTCGATCGAAATGAGGCGCTTATAGCTTTTACCATCTCAGAGATTGGTGGGTTTATACGAACAGACGGACGGACAGATGGATGGACAGACGGACGGGCGGAAGGACAGACGGACATGACTATATCGACTCGAGTGCTGAAGCTCATGTTACATACTTTAAGCACCTGTTTTTATAAAAAAAAACTACAAAATTTTGATAGAATTCTTCAACTTTTTACTTTCTTTCAGTTATCGACCTTTCGAACCGATCATGAGCAGCGACTTTGGAAGCGATCTTTGTGTCTGACGGATAAAATACGAAATTGTTTAATTTTTTCGGTGTACGATGCGATAAATGCAATGTTTTTTGATAGGAAACCACCGGTATATACACCTGATCTATTGGATCTGATCAAGTATGGACTGCCCAGTACGGAGAATCTGTATGTGCATAAGGATTATATAGTATCGCAGGATTTGCATACAAATTCGCCGAAATGGATTTGCGAACATTTGAGGGGTAATTTTCAGCGATTAAATCTTGATGTGGATGGCGAGGAGGTGCATGGGACGGGAATGGGAGATGCATTGCATCTACGTTACAATGATGTCTTTGTGCTGAGCTGCGGAGGGACGCGAATTTGCAAAGCATTTAAGCGCGAAATTTGGCGAAAGTTGGAACAGCATGTCAGTCAAATGACGGAGAAATTTGGCTCAGTGTATGTGTATACGGGTCCCATGTTTTTGCCCAGCCAAAAGCCGGAAGACAATTGGACACTAGAATATCAGATTGTCGACTGGATACCGTTGCCAATGCCGTCGCATTATTTTAAAGTGCTTATCATCGATTCACAGCTACCGAATACGGCGCCCTATATGGAGGGCTATATCATTGATAATAAAAACAGCAGCACTATAAGCAGCAACAGCGAACTGATTGGTTATCTGTGTGATATTGCGGAAATTGAGCGGCATACGGGTCTGCGATTTTTCGATGGCGTTCAGTCTGTGGTGCGCTTCGAGAGGGAAAAGTGGTGATAACAGCGCCAGCGAACGCAGCATTTCAAATCGTAGCGGTCAGTTAACAGCGCGCTGGCCTAACAGCACACTGTTAAGGCTAACAGCTCAGCTGTTTGGCGTTTCGATAGCTTAGCGCACTGAACCTATCGGCAGCTTATTAAAGGCTGAAATGTAATTAGTTAAATTGTAAATAAAACGTATGCAGTGCTGTTTATATTAAACTAAGTAAAATAAATGTATTTTTATCCAAGCAAAATCGCTAGTAGGCGATTAAATATATATTTTTTTTAACAAGTTTTCGAAATTGCCTACACTTACATATCGATATTAATTTGCCCACTTATCGATATATGTCGCACAGGCGACAACTTTACGTGGCAAACTGTCAAATGCAACCAATAAGCAACAGCAGCAGCAGCAGAAAAAAAATCGAATTAGCGAACTGACGTGGAAGTTGTTGGCTTATTGCTTGGAATTTGTGTTTTGTGAAATTAAACCAAGTTTCACAGTGCATTAACAGCAACAAGAAGCTTCGCTTAAGCTGCAATTAATTGCACACAAAAATTCAACGGCAGCGCGAACTTTGAGCTAAACTTATTTTGCTGAGCGTGTGTGTGTGTGTCTGGCTGTGTTTGCTGCGTGTGAAAGTTGTGACAAAGTTTTTGTTTTGTTTTATGTGCTTTGCATTTGAGACATAAGACACAAAGCAATGAATCCCAATATGTATGGACCACCGCCAACGCAGTTCCAACAGCCGCCGCAGCAGCAACCACAATATGCAGCACCACCGGGCGCTGCTCCGCCAGCAGCGGCTTGGCCACCACAGCAGCAACAACAACAACAGCCGCCGCCGCTGTCGCAGCCAATGCCACAACAACAACAACAGCAACCCCAACTGCAAGCAGCAGCGCCACCACAGCAGCAAACGTCGCTGCCGCCGCCGCTACAACAACAACAGCAAGCACAACAATATGGCGCTCCAGTGACGTCTGCACAACAGCAGCCGTATGTGAATGGCAACTATCAGCAGGTGAGAGCACTAAAGCTTCAGAGTTGCGCACGCTCTCTTACTCTGTTAAAGTCCTTTGCTGCGATCGGCATTTAAGAGCGCGTCAGCTGTTTAGTGTTTAGCCGTAGCGTTAATTCATTTCAGTTCAAGTTAAAATGAACTATTTAGTGAAATGAACGCAAGTATTCAGTTATTTATGAACTAATTCCTTAAATTTCTTTAGTAAATCGCCTTAAATAAAATAAAAATAGATGTTAATAAGGCAAATTCTATTAGAAAAATCTAAATTTTTATTTTCTTAAATATCCAAACAAGACTCAGTTTAATTTTTGCTATTCAAGCATCTCCTAAACTCCCAAATGCTGACAACACTAATTTCAAGCGCTCTCTTAAAATCCTGACTGCTTGTATGAGTTAAGAGCGCTTCAAGTTTTATCAGTGGTTTAAGAGCACAGCATAATATTTTAGTGCTCTGGGTTATTGATAATAGTTTGTTTTGCTGTCGCTGCTTGAAAGAGGTCAACTAACAGCAACAATTGTCTGATAAGCAACGCGTACACATAATTAAAATTGATTTAGCTTGTTTCCATATGTAACTCACTCTCTCTGTCTCTGTTGCTCTCTCTTGTCTAGTTGGCCACGTCAATGAGCGGCTTAAGTGTGAGTGGAAATCCGCTGAAGCCAGCGATGCCCACGATGCCCACAGCTGGAGTCGGCGTTGGAACTGGAACTGGAGTCGGAATCGGAACTGGCGCTGCAGCACCACCGCCTTCAGCATATAATCAATTCAATTCTAATTTTAACAACAACAATAATAATGCTTATGCAGCAGCTTATGCAAATGGACCCACTGCAACTGGAGCACCAACTGCTACAGCTGCAGCTCCTCCTCCAACTGCTGCAGCTGCACTACCAATGTATCCGCCCACATCGCTGGCAGCACCGCCCACTTTGGCTCCGCAGAGTCTGCCAAGTGGCATGAATCAAATGACACTAAACAGCGCCAACTTGTCGGGTTTGCCGCACATGCCGCCACCCAAATCGGCGGCACAACAATTGCCACCCATGAGCACAGCAGCAAGTGTACCAGCAGCTGCAGCACCAGCTGGAGCTGCAGCACCATTCGGTAGACCCATGATGCCAACACAACCGGCTGCTTATGGCGCTCCACCTGGTGCTGGCTATGCTGCAGGTCCACCACCGCTGCCTGGACAGCAGCAGCCGCCTGCTGGACAATTTGGTGCTGCACCAGCGCCCGCTTTAGGTTATCCACCACAGCCGGGTCAGCCACCTGCAGCAGGAGCAGCAGCAGGCATGCCTGGTTATCCACCACAACCCATGCCGGGCTATCCAGCTGGCTATGCAGCACAACCCGGACAGCAGCCGCAGCCACCCATGCCTGGCTATCCGCCACAACCAGGCAGCAACTATGCCGGACAACCCGGTGCCGCACGTCCCGGCTACAATGTGAGTCAAGGCTGAAGGCATTTTTAAAGATTTCTCCAACTAACACTCTTTTTACTCTCTTCCTAGCAACCTCCTATGCCTGGTGGTGGCAACATGTATCAACAGGCGCCGGCACAACGTCGCTTGGATCCCGATCAAATGCCCAATCCCATACAGGTGATGATTGAGAATCAACAGACAGCGGGTGGGGCATTTGTAACAAATCAACCGGGTCTATTGCCACCACTGGTGACCACCAAGTTTGTGGTGCATGATCAGGGCAATTCATCGCCACGTTTTATGCGCTCCTCACTCTACTGTATACCCAATACGGGTGATTTGCTCAAGACTACGGCTCTACCTTTGACGCTAAACATTTCGCCCATGGCACGCATTGCTCAGGGTGAAATGGAGCCACCGATTGTTAATTTTGGTGATATGGGACCAATACGTTGTAATCGCTGCAAGGCTTACATGTCGCCCAATATGCAATTTGTGGATGCGGGCAGGCGATTCCAGTGTTTGATGTGCAAGGTGACAACGGAGGGTGAGTGGAAGAAGAGGGGAACTGAATTAGAACTTATTTTTATACCCTCTGAGGGGTATATTGGGTTTGTCAGAAGAGGAAAAGTATGTAACAGGCAGAAGGAGGCGTTTCCGACCCCATAAAGTATATATATTCCATGTCCGTCTGTCCGTCTGTCCGTCTGTGCGTCTGTCCGTATGAACAAACAGATCTCAATATCCGTTTTAGTCAGTATCGACCACATATTTAGTCAGTCAATACAAGTTTGTTTCCTTTTTTTGATGCCACGCCCCATTCGCCCACAATAAGCGAAAAACCAGACATACCTCGGGAAAAATACATGTTTTTGGCAAATATCTCAGTTAATATAACACCTAGGGACTCCAATTTTGGCATGCAGGTTACTAGATGCAATATAAAGATAATGGCATCAACATTTTTTGGATGTCACGCCTCCTTCGCCCACAAAATGCACAACTTCCTTGTAACTTTGCAAGCGGCGGGCTCACTTATTTCTTAACGTATAGTGTTGTAACTCAGTATATACCTGCAGACAAATAATATCAAACGATTGTGAAAATTCCATCAAAATCGGACCATAATTAAAAAAGTTTTTCATACAACGCAAATCGTTCCTTTCAAGTAAGTCATAGCCACGTGCATTGCAGTGAGCTCTGCACACAAGCAACGAAAACGAAAAACGTGTGAGCGAGATAGAAATACAAAATGTGTGCAAGTTAAGTTCTTGCAGCAGCTACTCCAATTGGAACTCATATAAATGACAACGAAGCTCAGAGGGTATTACACGGTCGGCATGCCCGACTGACATTTTCTTTCTTGTTATAATTAACACACTCCTTTACTCCAGTGCATCCCGATTACTATCAGCATTTGGATCACACCGGACAGCGTGTGGATAAACACGAGCGGCCAGAGCTGCTGTTGGGCACCTACGAATTTCTGGCCACCAAGGATTACTGTCGCGTGGGTTAACAAGATTAATAACTAAAAAAATATACCCTTTATATATATATTTCCTTTATAATTTATAGAACAATGTGCCGCCGGAGGTGCCAGCGTTTATATTTATTATAGACGTATCGTATAATACCATTAAATCGGGTTTGGTGCATTTGCTGTGCGCGCAGATCAAGAATATACTCAAGCATCTGCCGGTGGATCAGGGACAGGATAAGTCTAAGGTGCGCGTTGGGTTTATTACCTACAACAGCACTGTGCACTTTTATAATATCAAGAGCAGCTTGGCTCAACCACAAATGATGGTGGTGGGTGATGTGCAGGAGATGTTTATGCCATTGCTGGATGGTTTCCTCTGTCATCCGGAGGAATCGGCAGCGGTTATTGATGCGTTGATGGAGGAAATACCACGCATGTTTGTGGATACCAAGGAAACGGAAACTATACTCTATCCGGCCATACAAGCGGGTTTGGAGGCTCTGAAGGCATCGAATGCTTCGGGCAAATTGTTGGTCTTTAATTCCACGCTGCCCATTGCTGAGGCACCGGGCAAGCTAAAGAATCGCGATGATCGCAAATTGCTGGGCACCGATAAGGAGAAAACGGTGCTGACACCACAGACCACGGCGTACAATACACTGGGACAGGAGTGTGTGCAACAGGGTTGCTCTGTGGATTTGTTTTTGTTCAATAATGCGTACATTGATATTGCCACCATTGGTCAAGTGTCGCGTCTAACGGGTGGTGAGGTCTACAAGTACACCTATTTCCAGGCTGAACTCGATGGCAAGCGTCTAATCGAGGATATCATTAAGAACGTATCGCGTCCCATTGCCTTTGATGCGGTGATGCGTGTACGCACCTCGGCCGGTGTGCGACCCACCGAGTTCTTTGGCCACTTTTACATGTCCAACACCACCGATGTGGAACTGGCCAGCATTGGTAAGTTGAGAAATGGATTAAGCTAGTTAAGTTAATTAGTTTTTAGTGTGGAAAACTTTTTCGGTTTTCAAATATGAATTTGGTCCTTCTTTTTGGATGCTTAACTTTTGGTAAGATGAAGATCAATCCTAACGATTATAGAGTTCTTTAGCTAAAATTTGATTAAAATCTAAAGTTTAAAGAATCTATAGCTCTCACCGTTGATATTGATAAGTCTATAAACGGATTAAGCTATTTAAGAAAATTAGTTTATAGTATGGAAAACTTTTCGGGTTACAAATATGAATTTGGTCCTTCTTAACTTTTGGTAAGATGAAGTTCAATCCTAACGATTATAGAGTTCTTTAGCTAAAATTTGATTAAAATCTATAGTTTAAAGAATCTATAGCTCTTACCATTGATATTGGTAAGTCTATAAATGGATTAAGCTTGTTAAGAAAATTAGTTTTTAGTGTGGAAACTTATCGGGTTACAAATATGAATTTGGTCCATCTTTTTGTATGCTTAACTTATAATAAGATGAAGAAAACTATATTATATATAGAGTTTAGTTTAGACAAAATTGTTGTCTTTAAAATCTAAAAGTTTAAATAATCTATAGCTCTTACCATTGATATTGGTAAGTCTATAAATGGATTAAGCTATTTAAGAAAATTAGTTTTTAGTGGGGAAAACTTTTCGGTTTTTATATATGAATTTGGTCCTTCTTTATGTATGCTTAACTTATGGTAAGATCAAGACAACTATATTATATATAGAGATTAGTTTGGACAAAATTGTTGTCTTTAAAATCTAAAGTTTAAAGAATCTATAGCTCTTACCATTGGTATTCGTAAGTCTATAAATGCATTAAGCTATTTAAGAATATTAGTTTTTAGTGTGGAAAGCTTTACGGTTTTCAATTATGAATTTGGTTCTTCTTTTTGTATCCTTTTGAATCCTTTTCTCTATATAGAAATTGACGTTTCGACAGTAAGTTTTAACTTTTAAAGGCTTCTTCTGATTACTTATTCTTGAAACTGAAATTGCTGTGAGTTTTAATGAAGCTCTCGCGAATTTTGTTATAAAATTTGGTAATTTTATTGAAATATTTGTAAATTTTTTATGGGAAAAGGAAAAACTACCCCAGAGCTTTATGATTTACAACTTTATGTTTTTGAAAATAGAACTTTTATAAATTTCTCTGAAAAAAAAAAATATGAATTTGGTCCTTCTTTTTGTATGCTTAACTAATGGTAAGATGAAGAATAACTTATGGTAAAGCTGTGCTTGAAATAATCCCAACTAAATATCAAGTTTAGTTTAGTAAATCAATGCCAATGATTATATAGTTATATATTTAGCTAAATTTTATTTTAAATTCTTTAGCCATACCATAAAGTTTAAGGAAACTTTAATTCTTATTATTCATATTTTATCTCCTCTCCTTTATAGATGCCACCAAATCGGTTAGCATTGAGATTAAGCACGATGACAAGTTGCCGCCCGAGGAGAATGTCTATATACAGGTGGCATTGCTATATACATCGTGCAGTGGACAGCGTAGATTGCGTATCTTGAATTTGGCATTGCGGGTGACGGTGACAATTGCGGATGTGTTCAAGAGTTGCGATCTGGATGCCATGATGTTGTTCTTTGCCAAACAGGCATGCTTTAAACTAATGGAACATTCGCCCAAACAGGTCAAGGATAATCTTATACAGAGATCGGCACAGATTTTGGCCTGTTATCGCAAGCATTGCACATCACCGACATCGGCGGGACAATTGATATTGCCAGAGTGCCTGAAATTGTTGCCACTGTATTCGTCGTGTTTGCTGAAAAATGATGCCGTATCCGGTGGCTCTGATATGACGCTCGATGATCGCTCCTATGTCATACAATTTGTACTTTCGATGGATTTGAATATGTCTGTCAATTATTTGTATCCACGTTTCATTCCCATACACAATGTGGAGCCGGATGAGACTGGGTTGCCGGGTCCGGTGCGTTGTACACATGAGAAGATCACTGAAGATGGTGCCTACATATTGGAGAATGGTGTGCATCTGTTCATTTGGCTGGGACAATCGTTGGCGCCCAACGTGGTGCAATCACTGTTTGGTGTGCAGTGCACGCAACAGGTGAATGCCGAGCGTTTTGCTATTACGGCGGATACACCGCTGGCACGCCGTATACTCGACATACTCGATCAGATAATGGAGGAACGTACGCGCTACATGAGGGTATGTGAAGTAGCAACTATTATATTATACCCTGTAAATCATTTGGTAACTCATTTCTCTTTTTTTTTTTTGTAGATCACCTGTGTGCGACAGAACGACAAATTGGAGAGCGTCTTTCGGCATTTTCTTATCGAGGATCGCGGCACAGACGGCTCGGCTAGCTATGTGGATTTCCTATGCCACATGCACAAGGAGATCAAGGATCTGCTGAGTTAGCATCTAGTCGACTACACGTTCAAACTGCCGACTGGTGTCACTGAGGTGTCTAGAAGCTACTCACAGAATCGGGCGCGCATGCGTCGTTTGTCCCTAAGCAGTCGTCGGTTCAAATGATCATTTAAAAACTTACATATATATTAGCATAAAGAAGAAGCAGAAGAAGCAGAGAATGGCAAATTATACAAATACATATATATATATACAAATCATATATATATATATATATCTAAAGATAAACGACTTCATTTCGAGCGTTAGAAATCTTCCATTAATTTTTATTAAAAAACACTTTTTTGTTCTTCATATTTTTTGCATGTTTCCGTTTTTTATACTATATCTGTTCTTAAGTATTTCGATATGATATCGTATTCTTCTATATATCTATGTATATGTGTGTGTGTGTGTCTAAAAATTTGTTAAACTAGCAAAAAAAAAAACGCTATATAATTTCTGTTACCATTCTTTAGCTATTTTCATCTACTTTCCCCACTAGTTATTTAAAGGAAATTTCCGAAAATTTTTCATAAATTCCCCGCGTTTTAAACCGAAAATGTGCATCAAGCCTGAGGGGCGTTAAAGTTTATAAGAACCTCTGGATAAAAGGTGTCAAGTACTATATATAATATATATTTAACTGTATCAAAAAACTCCCATTTGAAATTTATGTAGCAAAGTTCTTCAAATTAGCAAACCATTATTATTATAATAAATGCGATAAAAAAATAAAACATAGAAATAAAATTTTGGGTTTACTTACTGCTTTTAACTATACCTTTTTTTGTTGTGAACTTTACAAAAATGTTTCTTATAAGCGTTGATTTTATTGTACTTGGTATTATGCAATTTTTTTAACCTACTATCCTATAAAAAAAACTGGAAACCTATGTGCAAAATCTTTGAAATATATCAAATAAAACAAATCTTTATTAAAAAAATTGGAAGTTTTTGAATTTTTGAGTAAAGTTGGGTTTTAAAATATATAATGGATAAAGATAAACGGAATTTCTTATGCTTAAAAGTGAAATTTCTGTGAGTTTTATTGAAAAAATTGCGAATTTTATAAAGAAGAAAGAATAAATTATAAAGAATTTTATCCCAAAGTTTTGTAGTTTTGAAATTTTTGTTATTGAAATGGATATTCACTGAATTGTAATAAAAATTTGGTTAAATTCGCATACAAAATAAAAGATTATATTAAGATTTTAAAGAATAGATCCAGCCGACTTAATGCAGAGAAAATTGTGATCAATGAACACTTTTCTCTATATAGAGCTTAACGTTTCGACAGTAAGTTATAACTTTTAAAGGCTTTTTGCTTGATATATTTTCCGTAGCACTTTGGTATAAGTTGCCTATGGCAAACAGAGACTTTATTTGATTCAATAAGAGTTTGATTTTTACTGATTGATCTACGTGGAGCCCAAAATCAATGAGCTACGGGCTTGGAATTAGTTTTCAATTCAGCTTTTTTTATTTACTGAATAAATGTGGCAAGAAAAATTTAAAATTTAATAGTTTTGAAAGGTTTTTTTGATGCTTGTTCGTATCAAAATTTAGCTAGAGCTTTAGATTATAACAATAGGTGTCAGTTTTTAGTTTTTATAGTAAAATCAATTATATATATATTTATTCAAAAGATCTGCAGTATTGCTGTGAAACGCTTAAGAAAATATCGTAAAGTTTTTTTTAAAGAGTTGTGAATAAAAAAACAGTTTGAACACATTTGTATATAAGGTATTTGTATATATATATTTATATATATTGTATTGTATTTATTAGGCCTTTAAATATCTAAAATTATTATTATTTGACGTGCACATTTTACATTTATATAAATTTGTAGATTGTTTTTTTATATTTTCTGTTTTTTACTTGCAGTTTTATGTTTTGTTTAGAAAAAGATTTGAATTTCAATGTTCCCGAAATTTATAACAATTATAAATAAACATTGCCTAAGATGCGCCCTTACTCCCTCCTCTCCTCTATCTATCTTTTACTGTGTGTTTGTAGTGTTGTTTTTGTATTTGTTGTTGTTATATAGCTAATTATATGCAACACAATTTAAGAATTTTTCAATAAAATTGCACACAGTTCAAATAGCACAACAGTCTGCAAAAGTTTAGGAGTTTTTTAACAGATTTTATCAACACTTTTTTTTGTTTTTTTAATGGTTGCATCCAGGGTTTTTCTTAAATATTTGTTTATAATGTCTTATAATTAATGTTAAATTTATATAATTACATAAAAAAATCCTGTCGCAGTTCAAAATGTTTTTTGTAGTTTTTTTTTCTTTCTGTTTTTTATTTTTTGCTCGACTTAAATTAATTGAACATTTGTTTAGACATTTTACGAAACGGATTTTTTGGAAATTTTATTTATTTTTTTTTATTCGCTTGCCGAAAGTTTGAGACAGAACACAAAAGAATTAATGGAATAATACGGCAATTAAGTGTAACTGTTTTTTGTTTAAAATTTAACTATTTGCTAACATTTTGTTTAGTTTAAAAAGAAAGTTGTTTTTCTCTGTGGTTTTTTGGGAATTGAAATACAAAACATAAGGGATTGATTGATTTTTTAGGGTTACTTTTTATGGTTTAATTTTTTTGTTTTTCGTTTGTTTTAAACTGCCATTAGGCCCGGCTTTTTATAGTGGTTTGTTTAGGTAATATATAGTAGATATCAATGTTTCGGCGCCTCTATACACACTGTCATTTTAAATGGATCAACTAAAGAAACTCAAAAATTCTGGGGGAGTTACAATTAGTATTAATATATCGTTTCAAAACAAAGCAGCCAAAGTTTCTTTGTTGTGGATATGCGAGTGTTTGCTGTGTCTGCTGCTAGCCGGCTTTTGAGGGGGTTACTTTCAAGGGGTGTGTGATGATGTTTTTTTTTTTTTTTGGGAGCTTTACGTTTAAATTGTTGTTAGGGGGGAGGTTTTCCACATTTAACCCTATTTCGTAAAGGCCATAAAAACGGCCCAAAGTATCTCATTCGCATTCGGTTTGGCCGATTCCGCCTCAAAGTCCAGATCAAGCAATTCACGTACTCGCTTCATGGCCACCTCATAATCGTCATCGTTTAACGGTGCAAATGCATTCTCAATGACGTCACTGGCATGCGCCAAAAATATAAGCGCCAACATGCGTTTATCCATGCGCTGCGGATCGTTAACCCACTTGGAAAGCACAGAATCTTGTATCTAAAAAAAGAAAAGTGGAAAAAAATATGTAAGAGAAAGTGCTGGGTAGTCTATAGCCGTTCATACCTTCTTAACCAAACGACATTTGACCACATTATCGCTTAGCGGATGTGTCGTCATATCGAAAAGCAAAAAATTTTGCTTTTCCGTTGTGAGCACACCCTTTTCCACGAGATTCTTGGCCAGACGCTCTCGCACATTTTTCAGCTGGTAGCGCAATTTCAATGGATTCCAAGTTTCACCTACAACAACAAATGAATTAAACTCGATTTAGTTCATAAGATTTATAAGAAAATTTAACTATACCGCTCAGATATTCAATCCAACTTTGCACCGTCTCTGGTGGATCTGTTTCCTTAATGTGTTTCAACGCCTCATCCAATAAAACATCGCCAGTTTGCTGATCCGATTTCAATATCAGTTTTCTTAAAAACGCACAAAATGTTAGTATAGCTTTTAACTTAGTAACTACTAATGGTGTAATTACCTTGTGCATAGACCACGTCGTCGCATGCCAGATTTTTCAATCATAACACGTCCACGTAGACCGAGTTCAATGAGGATGCAACCACGTAGACCGCTTGATATGCAATCATTCCAGAAAGATGTGTAGCCCTGTAAAGAATTTGAATGAAAGAATTAATTTAGTTATAGAATTACTAAAGAAATTTGTTTACTATCTAAGTAACATTATCTTGGACTGGATCGGGGATGTTATAGACCTCTTAAAGCTATATAGCAGACATATCCAAAATACTAAAAAGCATGTATTTAAAGTGAATATAAACTTCAATATCCCTATAAACCTACAAATCCAAGAAATATTTAGAGTAAGCAACAAAGTAATTTAAATTTATATCAAATTTTCGATAACAAACTAGATTTAAAGCTTATTTCAGCTTGTATTACTAAACGCATAAACTTCAAACTGAATATATAGCTATACAACAGTGTTATAAAACAATCCTGAAAGTTTTATAAATATTGTGTGATAAACAACAAAGTTAGCTCAGACTCAAATAGAAGACACTAAAATTGTCTACGTATGGATCGGGTGAGTTACTGACCTATTAAAACTATATAGCAGACATTTCCTTACCCTTAAAAATATGTATTTAAAGTCAAAATAATCTTTAATATCTCTATAAACCCACAAATCCAAGAAATATTTAGCAAAGGCAACAAAGCAGATTAAATTTATATAAAATTTTCAATAGGTTTAAAGCTAATTTTAGCTTGTATTTCTAAACGTATAAACTTCAAACTGAACATTTAGCTATACAACAGTGTTATAAAACAATACTGAAAGTTTCATTAAAAATGGATCACAAACAACGCAGTTAGCTCAGACTCAAATAAAAGACACTTGTGCTTTCTAGACTTATAGATTACCCCATTTTTATATATGAAGTTTTTATGTACACACGCACATAGAACCACATCATCCAATTATATACTGCTTAAACACTCTACATAGATATGTTGTAATACTAATATCAAAAGATATAAAGAACAGAACGTCATCTATATATTCCAATAAGAAAGAGGTGAGAGGGAATTTTACCGTTGACGTTGACAAGTGTTGTCAAATGTTTAAACAGTTGAATTTGTTTAAGCTCAATAGAATGTGGTTAGAAGTACTGTAAATGTATTTATAATTTCAGACTATATATAAACATGATTAAATGGTGCTATATGGCATTGATAATCCTATATATGTAGATGATTCATGCTACCTAAGTAGAGAAGACAATTGCTGGTTTCTTATCACATTTTTTTGTGGGTCTCTTTCGCATTCTACGAAACAATATATTAAATGATGATAAGTAAGTAGTGTGGGGGAGGGGGAAGGGGGCAGTAATGGAGGCAATGAACGGAACAACTTCCTTAAATAATTAGCTAAATGAGAAAATGTCGCTGCTCTGATAAGCGAAGAAACGTAGAAGCAATAGAAAATAGAAATGAAGAAACCAACAAAATGATCGTAATGAAAAACGACACGTTTTGAGTTACAATGCGGCAACGGTAGAGGGCGCTTGTGGGCTTGTGGGTGCATTGAGGCAGTCGCGAGACTGCGGGCAAAAATGAAAACAAATATATGCACACACACATATATAGACATAGAAATTGCAGATAAAGCACAGAGAGCAAATAAAATACAAGCAGAATTTCATGTGCAAAGGAGAAAAGCAAAAAAAAAAAAGTAGCAGAACAAAAAGTAACAAAAAAGTATTATATAGCCATCCCGAATACGGGCACGTTTATGCGTTTGAGTTTTGTATTATATAGCATATGGAGTGCCTTGTGTATCTTCTATCAACAGTTTTTGGTGCCAAATATGTGCGAGATTTATGAGTATCTCAATATTATGTAAATTAAGCACTTGACGAAAGCGAAGAGCGCTTCAAAAGAGCGCGGAATAGAAACGAGTTTAACACGCTGAGAGCTTTTTTAGATCAGCAGGAAACTCAACAGTGTTGCCAACTACAACTACTTAACTTTAAAGAACTTTACTTCAGTTTGTCTTTAAAAACAGTCAAATCTCCCGCTATTTGCTATTTTATAATTACTGCCGTATATTTGGCGCTTTAACTGCTCAGTTGGCAACACTGCACAAGACCACTGAAAAAGCTCTGCGGATCTTGTAAAGCGAAAGCTCTCTTTGCTGTCATGTTAAACTTGTTTGACAGACAGACAGCACAGTTGTTAAAGGTGTTTTGTAAAATGATGAGTCTAAAGTTGTTAGCAGTTAAAGTTGAAAGGTTAAGCTCTTGTTGTTGGCTGTCGCAATGTCAATGCACTTGTAAGTAACACAACAAAAGCAATACAACAAATCGCTCTCTCTTAAGCCAGCCACACTGACAGAGAGAGAGGGAGAGCAGGGCACGCAAAAGAGAGCACTGCGCGCAAAAAACAAAAAGCGTCCAATTAGAAATTTATAACGGAAGCTCCTTATTAAAAAAGAGCGCGGCGACAATCAAGCTAAGAGCATATGTATGTGCCTAAATAATAATTGCAGATAAAATGTTTGTATATATGTATGTTAGTAACATTTATACAGCTGATAAAAATGTCGTTATCAGTGGGGTATTTTTTATATGTATGTATTTTTTTTTTTTGCTGTGTACGCACCTCTTTGTCCTTGAGACCCAGCAGCAGCACTTCCTCCATGAGCGTGAGTCGTGTCTCCTTTGAGTCGCCATCATCAATGTTATCCTCGTGATCCTTATTGCTGTCATTCTCCTGCTGATTGTCATCCGGTGTATTGGCATTTAAGCCACCGCCGCCGCCCCCCTCTGCGCCATTCTCACGAATTTTAACAGTGCGCCTAACCAAACCGTCGCTGCGATTCATTTTGATTATAATAAATTATTTCTCTCTTGTTTTAGGAATTTAGAATTTTGTATGTGTGGCAGAAATTGCTGATTGAGCTGCTGCTGCTGCTGCTGCCGCCACCTGACTCCTCTCTCTCACTCTCTCGCTCTTACTTCGCTCTGTTGTCCGTTTGTGTGTGCTGATGTGTTGTTACTTTATGTGCTTTATTATTACACTGCTGCTACTGCTGCTTCTTCTTCTGCTTGTTTCTTTTTCTATCTGTTCGTTGCCTTTACTGTCGCACTTTTTGTTGTTGTTTTTTTTTTTTAATTTTTCTCTTTTCTGCACTGTGTGTGAAGATGCACCAAATAAATTACTGCGTCGTCTTCGTTGTTGTTTATCTACATATATATTTACTAGTTTAAAACTTTACAATTTATGTTGATTATTTTCTTTTATTTTTCGAATTAATTAGTTTCACACATTTAATAAATATACAAATGCATGCAATTATTATTACTTGCGCATTATGAGCTTTATAATTTTAGTTTTATTTTGTGTCTTTTCTGTTTCTCCGACGTGACATTTTATGTCTAGTGTTGAGCAACGTCGCGTTCGACTGCACTGAATCATCAGCAATAAAAGAGTATTTTTAAAATTCCCACTAACTGCTGCTGCTGCTGACTTTATAGCCCAGCAATATTTATGTTAATTACACGACAAGTTTTAGTTGTTTTTTTTTAGGTCAACGTCTGCAGGCAACTGCATACAAACTGTATGTACAGCAGAACAGCTGTTAATTGTCGTTTGGGGCACTGTGCAACACTGCTTGGCAGCGTATCGCGTGAATGCCAAATACTCGCAGTGAATGTCAGCGAGCAAGGTGAACGGGTGCGTGTGTGTGTGCGTGCGAGAGAGAAAACATTTTTTGTTTATATATTAAAGAAACAAAGAGAAGAAAACCATGTCCTATTTGGCCACTTTTAATAATGAGAGCGCCAAGCAAATACTTATGGACATAATACGCACGGTTAATCAGCCGGATAACTCGAAAAAACTGTCGGAGGCCAAAGCATCAGCTGGCAAAGAAATGATACTCATGATGCAGCACGTCTTCCCATTGGTCATGCAGCTGCAGTTAGAGGTGATAAAACTCCACGGCTTCCCCGGCAATCGTGAGGGACTCGTGCAGTTCTCACAGCTCATACGTGAAATGGAGCGTGACGATATGGAAATTGCACGACTGCGCAGCCAAATTCGTGCCATCTACTTGCCTCCCATCGCTATCAACACGACCAACGATATACTCATCTGAATCGCAACAGGAGCGCAGCCAAGGGGCGCAATTGGTTGGAATTGGCCCTGTGCGACAAACAATGCAATTAGTTAATTAAGCTAAATAAATAGTTATATTCTTTAAATTTTTTCTATGCCAAGGCATAAAGTGTAATTCATAATTGTGTATAAGACCACTTTTGCTTTTCTTCGCAGGGGGTTAATATGTTATGCCTTGCTGCGCTCCTGCATCTGAAATATCTATAGAGTCTGGCAACTCTGCACACTTCGAGACTGCATCTAACATTAAGTTTTCTTCCACAATCTGTCTTAAAAAGTATTAAAATTTTGATTTTTGACAAAGATTTCATAATAAAAAGATTTAATATTTGTTTTTAAATACTAAACACTTAAAGTAAGAAGCTTTTTTTACAACCAAATGGAAAAACTTAGAAAAAATAATTTTAAAAATGTTTACTTCCAATAAAAACTCCAATTAGAGTATTTTCTAATGGGAGTAGTTTCCAATTGGTGTATTTTGTTTCTACTGTAGAGTGGTTTCTGTAGAGTAGTTTCTACTAGGAGTAGTTCCAAACACTGATCATCTCCCAGCAGAAACGGTTTCGACAACAACTTTAAAATTTAATTTTATGCAAAACTTTTCTTCAGCCAAATAAATTTGATGCAACAAACTCTCACTGCCAACATCGTTCAGCCTAAACCGTAACAGCTACGATGCTTATATTTTTACAAAACAGCCAAATTAAAAAAATATTAAAACAACTTTTAGTTTTTGCTTTTTTTTCTATATTTTTTCTTGTTCTTGTGGGGTTTTAAGGCCGAGTTTATGAAGAAAATAAAAATATACAAAACGCGGCCTAAGTAACATGGCATATATATAGTATATCTCTTAAGTAAAAAAGAAATAAATCAAGTAACATATATAGTAGATATAGTATGTGTATGATTTGATCAATAGTTTCAAGTGCTACTTGATATGTTGTCCACAATTAAACAGCCAATTTTTAAGTAGAGATAAATTAAACACAATTTGTTTTCAAAAAATACCTAAACGTAAATAAGTAGTAGTAGCAAATTGCTTATAAACTAAGCGTTCTATATATATATACACTATATATATATATAAATGTCAAGAGTAATGAGCTGCACTAGGAATAACAATGAATGATGATGATAATCCTCATTTTAGTAATCATATATTACTATTTTTCACATCATCATGGCTTAGTAGTAGAGGATTGATATTGTCTGTTGCATTGCCATTGAGTTTGTTGTTGTTGTTGTGTTGCAAGTGTTGCAACTGTTGCACAAAGTGTGCATCCTCCACACTATCCACTTCGTTTGTTATGGACATGGACATTGGGGAGTGCGGCGTGAGCGGTGTTAGCGGTGTATTTGTGGCACACAACTCCTCAATGGTGGAATCACTTTGATTCGATGGTGTGCTCGAACGTGAACGCACCGGATATGCATCATCGAGGGGCAGCGCATAGCCCTGGGTTATTAACAAATCTCCAATATTAAGTTCAGCTCCCTCGGTGGGATCAAATAGTTCCATGCCCGGCAGCGGTGTGCCCTCCCTTTGGGCGGCATTCACCGCTTTGCTGCCGTTGATTTTCGGACGCTCCTTGTAGGTAACAACGCGTGCAATCAACTTGCGCCAATGGGCAACTAAAACAAAGATAGAGTTATATATATACATATATCTTTATATAAACAAGAAAGAAAATGTCAGTCGGGCATGCCGACTATTTCCCCACTGAGCTTCGTTTCCAATTAAATGAGTTCTAATTGGAGTAGCTGCTGCTTAGAACTTAACATGCACACATATTTGTATGTCTATCTTGCTCGCACAGTGCAATAAAGCACGTGGCTATGCCTTGCTTGAAAATAACGAATTTCGTTGTATGAGCAACTTTTTTAATTATGGTCGGATTTTGATGAAATTTTTACAATCGTTTGATATTATTTGTCTGCAAGTATTTGCTAAGTTACAAAACTATATGTTAAGAAATAAGTGAGCCAGCGGCATGCAAAGTTACAACGCAAGTGTGCTTTTGGTGAGCGAAGGAGGCGTGGCATTCAAAAAATTTTAATGCCATTGTCTTTATATTGCAAATAGCAACCTGCATGTCAAAATTGGTGTCCCTAGGTGTTATAGTTTCTGAGATATTTGCCAAAAACATGTATTTTTTACGAGGTATGTCTGGTTTTTTGCTTATTGTGGGCGAATGGGGCGTGGCATCAAAAAAGGGAAACAAACTTGTATTGACTGACTAAATATGTGATCAATACTGACCAACTTTTAACTTGTAGCTCCTACTGAGTTCTGTTTGTTCATACGGACAGACAGACGGACATGGCTATATTGACTCGCTTGTTGATACTGATCAAGAATATATAACTTTATGGGGTCTGCCACGCCTTCTACTGCCTGTTACTTTTGACAAACCCAATATACCCCTCAGAGGGTATAACAAAGAGGCCAATTTGTAGTTACTTACCCTCTGTCAGCTCCTCAAATTTGGATATCGAGGACTTTTGCCAGGTATTGGGTTCCTCAGTTATTGTGGATTTGACATTTGCCAAGAAGCATTCAACCGCTTGGAATCGAAGTGTTAGAAAATCGGTGCGCAGTTCACATATATCCGCTGGCGATATATACTCGCTATCGCCATAGTCCACAAAATACAGATCAATGACCTGTTCCTTGGGATTGTACTGATTGGGCATAATGTCCACAATTTCCGCTCGATACCATTTCTCATCAAACTTAAAGACAGCAGCCACAATTTGTCCAATGTATGGAGTGCTGAGCTGATGTTTGGCACGATTCTCAGCGCTGCTATAGTATGTGGTCATCTCTTTGACCATATCATCTAGTTTCTTGGACTGTGGTCCCACTAGCTGCACCCAAAACTTGGTGGGTGATGCCACCGCTGATACGTACACCTCCATCGGCTTATCATCGCCACGTGCAGCCATTAGTTTATCCCTCGGTGGCTGCGAACTCAACGATGTCTGGGAGGAGTACATGCTGGATGAGTTAATGCTCAGATTTGTGGGCGAACGACGTGGCTCTCGATGCTGTTCCACCTCATCGACAGCGAGTCGTAGTTGCTCATCCTCTTCGATCTGATCGTCGAGTAGTTTCCGTGCTATATTAACCTGCTTTTGATTGCCAACCATTGTGATCTTGGCCTTGCCATTTCGGCCATTTGGATCAATGTTTATTTTGGCCAACGAACTGCGACTTATGTCCTGCAGAATTTCACCACCGCGTCCATTGATCTTATTGGCCAGGCGTTGTGGTATCAGCAGCTCCACTTTCACTATTGGAGCACGTTCGATTTCACGTATAAGCATTACACGTGCCGCCTTCACCGCATCCGGCTGCCCGCTTATGTCACAGAACTTTTGTGTGGTGTCCTTATCACTGCAGAGAGAGAGACATAAGATTAATTAGTTTATAGCTTGGCTAAATTACAAGATCTTTTGCAGTCGACTTGCTTCACTATGTAGATTTTTATACCCTCTGAGGGGTATATTGGGTTTGTCAGAAGTATGTAACAGGCAAAAGGAGGCGTGGCAGACCTCATAAAGTATATATTCTTCATCAACATCAACAGCCGAGTCGATATAGCCATGTCCGTCTGTCCGTCCGTCCGTCTGTAACAGCTACAAGTTCAAACTTGGTCAGTATTGACCACATATTTAGTCAGTCAATACAAGTTTGTTTCTTTTATTCGATGCCACGCCCCATTCGCCCACAATAAGCGAAAAACCAGACATACCTCGTAAAAAATACATGTTCTTTGCGAATATCTCGGTAACTATAACACCTAGGGACACCAATTTTAGCATGCAGATTGCTTGATGCATTATAAAGATAATGCCATCAAGATTTTTTGGATGCCACGCCCCCTTCACCCAAATAAAGTACTTCTTCATTGAAAGTTTACATGCTTCTGGCACACTTATTTCCTTACGTACAGTTTTGTAACTTAGCATATACTTGCAGACAAATAATATCAAGCGATTGTGAAAATTTCATTAAAATCGGACGATAATCAAAAAAGTTGATCATACAACGAAAATCGTTACTTTAAAGTGAGGCATAGCCACGTGCATTGCACTGTGCGAGCGAGATAGACATACAAATATGTGTGAATGCCAAGTTCTTGCAGCAGCTACTCCAATTTGAACTCATAAAATTGGAAACGAACTCAGAGGGTATTTTACACGGTCGGACGTGCTCGAGTGAAATTTTCTTTCTTGTTCAGCTTTGCTTACCGTAATCTTATCTTTGCGCCCGTTTTTTCCTCAATTAGCTTAATATTTGCTCCGCCGCGTCCAATAATCAATGGCACATGATCATTATCCACAACAATTTTAAGGCAAATTTCCTTTTGTTTTGGTTTCTGTTGTTGCTGTTGTTGTGACTTCTGTTGTTGTTGTTGCTGTTGCTGCTCTCTTTTGTTGTCTTGCTCTTTGTCATCGTTGCGCGTCTTGAAGTATGCGTAGAGCATGGCGCTGCCCAAAGAGCAGAGGCCAAAGCCCAGCAGCAATTTGTATGTGGGCGTGCCGGCAAAAGGCGTATTGCGTAACATTTTGTATACTAAGTATGTGATTGTAGTTGTAGGTGAGAGAGTTTTTAGCTTTTTTTGGGCCTTGCACTTGTTAAGTTGGGCGCTCTAACTTTCAAAGAGAGCGCGCGCGTCCAGCTGCAGGCAAACAGAAAGAGAGAGAGTGAAAAGAAAAGAGATCACAAGTTAGTTAATTTACTCTTTAACGGCACATTGCGTGCTCAGTGGGCGCATTTTTGTTTTTGTTGTTTTTTTTTTTCGAAGAGGCTTGATTTATCGCCATTCTATATGCGTATTAGCGGAATCAATAAAAGACGCGACAATGAGCTTTTACTGCCGCTCTTTCGTTTCGCCCAACGCCCCCCGCCACGAAGTAAATGAAGCATGTCGTACTTACTATGGCTTATATAATTAATTTGCGTTATCAAAGCACAAATTATTAATGAAAATTGTGCAAAAAAAAAAAAAACAAATGAATTCTAAAATATACATTTGTATGTACATGTGTTTTTGGTTTGTAGTTGTATTTTTGGCAGTTATACAGCAAAGATGACAACAGCTAAAAACAAAAACAAATAAAAGTCTGACGCTAACACTGTGCTACAAAACTATTGTATACTCACTACACCACTCTCAATTGCACTCTCGGTTTGTGTTGTTGTATTTTGTCACCATTTTGTTTTTATATATTAGGACTTTACGAGTTTCTGATGACTGTAATTTCAAAACAATTGTAGTTGTAGCACAGTGTTAGGTCTATAAAATGCCATTATGACATTTTATATCCCAAACTCTAGTGGTGATGGCAAAAAAATATCAATTAATCGATTGAAACATATAATTATTGTAAGCTATACGATTATTAATCGCGATTAGTCGACAGAAAATGAGATTAATCGATTTATCAATTATTGAATCATATTGTTAATTTAAGCTAAGCGATTATTAATCGCGATTAATCGAAAATAATCGATAAATCAAGTGATTGTTCACATTTTCTACCATATGCGATATTTTTCATGGCATTTTTAGTACAATTTTATTTTAGAAAAACAATTATGAACAAAAATGAATTTATTACAATTAAATTATTTACTATTTTGCAATGAGTTGATTTTTCCCGTAAATATTCTTAGCAACGAAGGAAACAGTTAATTAAAAAATCGATAAGTGTTTCAATTAACAACATTTCATATTGCAAAACATTTAAATGATCAATTTAAGCAAAATAATCGTTTATCGATATAGTTGATCCTGCCATCACTAAACTCTACACACAACTTTGATCTGTTCTCAGTGCTCCTCGTCTGTCCGTCTCTCTCTCTCTCGCTCTCGATTGTCTTAAATCACTGTTCATTGAAAGCTTTTGAAACAAGTTTATGCAGTTGTCTAATTGGAGACCGGTTTTAAGTAAGCATAAAAAACCAATTTAAATTTTGTTATCTATAAGTGATAGCAGGAAAAGTATTAAATATAGATAAAACAAAAAAAAAACTTTCACACACAAACACTGCTGCTGACCTTGATAATGAGCAACAACAATACTTCTTTCAAAACAAGTATTCGATTTACACTTTTTTATAAACAATCGCTTAATGTGCAATGAAGCGTTTTATTTGTTATTTTTTGTGCATCGTTTGATATCGTTTCGTATTTATTTATATGTAAATAATTTTCGCTCGCGTCTGTTTCGTGTCGCTTCATCTGCATAACTGACTGTTGCAATTATTTGAATTTTCCTTTTCACCAACAAACGAAACGAAACGAAAAGCGAGCATCGTTCGTTCCAATTGGCGTCAGCTGTTAGCGCTCTCCCTATTTGTGCACGTACTCTCTTTTACGCTCTCGCATGCCTACAAGTGTTGTTGTTTATTTTGCCGGCAGCAGCAGCAGCAACATAAGCAAACAATGGAGGATTATGAATAACAATGCATAAAGCAGTGACAATTAAAAGCATGCGACAAATGAATTGACAGGCAAATATTAAAAGAGCGAGAGCGAGTGGGAGAGAGAGAGACTCGAAGATTGAGATGAAGAGAACGAGAGCGCAGAAACTAGCTTCGTGCGGTAAACGCTAAATTTAGTTAAATGACATAATAAACCGTTCGTTGACTGTCTGTCTGTCTCTCTATTTACATTTACTCAAGTTTGTAGAGTTATTTGGCAAGAACAGTTACATTTCGCTAAAAACACAATCACATTTTCCAAAAGGGAAAGCAAATTCTTGGCAATGTTTCAAATTTGTTCGTAGTTTATGCATTTGTTGTTGTTGTTGTTTTTTTTTGTTCGACGTCATATTCAGACAGTTTTTTAAGCATAGGTATTTGTAGAACGAACATCAAACGGTTCGCATCTATTATTAAAACTAATATAATATATGTATATTTTTGGCAACTTTTGACCGTGAGCTGAAAATTCAGTGTTAACTAAGCACGTTTTTATTTACTTTAATGAAAAACCAGTTTTTTATGGCAATTTAATTGTGCATAAACAAATCACAACTGATAGTAAAAGTGATGCAAACAAATAAAAAGCATGCATCGTTTTTTTTTTTCCTTTTTATCTTTTTGTCAATTTCACAACACACACACTTACTTGATATGTTGCACACACGAATTGATTTTTAAACATTTGTTGTACTAATTACATAGATATGTTTTATTTGTTTAATTGTTTAATTGGAAGCACAATGTTTATGGGTTATAATACACAAAACAAAACAAATTTTTACAATTAATGTATTTCAGCTGCTGCGCTGATGAACAACGTGTGAAGTGTCTGGAACTAGTGTTGGAGTGAGCTGAGCTCAGTGGTAGCTGTCAGAACGAACATGTTCTTTTATACATTTGGTTCTTTGTGGCGCATTTTTGCGTTCGATTGACTGCTGAGCAATTTGCGTTTTATAAATTAACTGTGGGACTAATAAAAGAAAGTTTATGTATTAAATGCAGCTAGACAAATGTAAGCTCACTTCTATATATTTGTTTAATTTGCAGCTAATAAAATAAATCATCAGCCCAAGCGAAGCAGTTCTTTTGGCTTGATTTAAATTGCGCGCGCAATTAGTGAACTACTGAACCGGTTCTAAAGTCAAGCAGAATTAGAAGATATCGATAAAAGCACAGTCGTTAAATATTTAAAATAGTAACACAGATTACTTAACTTTTTATAAATTACTTAGAACAAGAATAAAAATATTTTTATTGGAATTTAAATAGCGCGTTTAGCGAAAAAAAAGAGTAAGCTGTGTAGCTAATTTTCAAGACTTGAATGAAAACATGCAAATCTTAAACACTTATCGCAACCGAGCTATCGATAGACTGGCGCTTAACAGTTCTAATTCAAAATAGAAATGTAGTTTATTTTACTTTTGCTTTTCGTCATTTATTTGCGTTTTGTTTGTTTGTTTGTTGTTTTTTTAGTTGTAGTTATTGTATAATATATATAAAATGCAAATTGAGCAGCTAACTGTAGCTAGCTGTAGGTCATCATCATCATCATAATAAACTAAAGCTATTGTTTTTGGGGCACAATTAACCGTTTTGTTTTTTTTTTGTCTAAGTACAATGAACACTTTTCAGTTTAAGGCGAACCATATGGCAATGGGCGATTTCTATATTAGGATGTATATCTCTGTTTTGAAGGCATGCCGCAGCAGCTAGGAAATATCACGCAATGTATTCAGTTTAGTGCCATCCATATCAAAGCAGCGACAATTGCAGGAGGAGACGGGACATTCGGAATTTTGTCTGGAAAAAATGAAAGCAAGGATTAGACTGGGAAATATTTGATTTTGGGTAATACCCACTTGAACCATTGTGTAATGTGCTCGGTGTGACCGCCATGACGACATGTCTGGCACCAGGAGAACCATTTGGCGAACGGTTTCATTTGCCAATCCGTTGAATTCGAATCTCCAGCACTTGACGAATTCATCATTGTGCCCATGTGCATGAGGCACAAGGAGCAGCGGGGCAATGGCTTACGGCAGCTGGGACACGAAGATAAACGATTTGTGCTCGTCGTAGTGCTACGTGGACGTGGCTCATCCAGCAGTGCATTTGAAACAGATTTGCCACAGAAATTACACGATAAATACACGATTCTCGTACTACGCGACGACGAACGAATATTCTCAATTTTTATGTCCAATTCGGCACGTTTCTCCCACAGACCCCAACTGTTTAAATAATCCAAATAGCTGCTAATCCAGTACTGTATGCGATTATCCGTAAAATGTTCATTACGAAAGTAATTAATGGACACCAGCGCCACCGTTTGTACATCAAAACTGGCATCCATATACGCTTGAAGTATATTAATGCCATCCAATGATTCGCCGGTCAAGAGTAGACCATTTAAATCACCACATTCAATGGCACGCTGGATGCGCTGTTTTATATAATCCGCTAGTTTAGTTTCCGATAGATATTTACAGGCGAAAGCCACACGATCTGCTAGCGAGACGCCCTCCTCCTTTAGCACCGCATCAAAGTTATCCTTCTCCATGGTGAGAAATGAGAAGATTGCACGCAAATGTGGATCTTGTATTTGCATATTCGCTGTAGATCTTTGATTACGCCACGTTGAACTGCAACGATCCGCATTGAAGCTGGACAAGGCTATCGCTGTGATGCGATACATGCTGGGATCCCGCATCTTATCCGCCGCCTGCGATAGGATATTACAGGCAGCCAGCACCTTTAGATGGAATACACAGATCATGGCAGCACGACTAAACTCCTTATTGGCATACAGTTCATCTATAAAGCGATCCAATTCATAGTCAAAGCACCAGCCACACAGCTGCAGCGCCAAATCCCGCTGTTCACTCCTAGGAAAGTAGAAGATTAGATGACTTCTCTAATCCTTAATCCTTCAAACTTACCTATAGCAAATGAGTTTATTGGAATTGTTAATGCCATCGGGCCATTGCAGTAGCTGGGATTCAATGCGTGAACTGGCCATTAGCGCCTCCGAAGTGTGTCCCAGATTAATGCCTAGCGTGGCCTTCAATCCCGTCAAGCGCTCCTCGCAAAATACATTGCCCAGCGTGCTCCAGACATTGCGCAAATAACCGCTCAGCTGCATCTCCGCTAAATGTTTGCTATCCATCTTTAAACCATAATCTTGGAGTGCACGTTGACGCGTCTCCTCCACCAGATCCTCGTCGAAGAGTTCACGCTCAAGAAAATCAAAGCTGAGCGAGTTGCCCACATGATAATCGGAGGGAAGGGAACTGCTGTTAGCGCTGTGACTGCTGCAGCTGCTGGGCGAAGTGGGTGAGGAGGCAGTGGGAGCAACTAGAGGAGCAGGCGGAGGAGACAGAGCAGCAGCAGCAGCAGTAGACAGAGCAGCAGCAGCAGCGGGAGACAGAGCAGCAGCAGCAGCGGGAGACAGAGCAGCAGCAGCCGTGGCACTTGCCGCATAAAGTGGACGTTGCATCAACAGCGGCAACTTGCTGCGATTACTATACGCCGTATGCAAACTGGCGGGCAGACGAAAGTCCAAAATATTCAACGCATCCGCTAGCAATAACATGCGCTCAAAATCCCTGGGATGCCAGGATAACCAATTAACCGTAGCCAGCTTACTGCTATGCTGATATTTAGCGGGAAATGGACTAATCTGTCGTTTAACATGATAAATCTCACGACTCGTTTCATTATCCACACTGCGTATATCGTAGAGTGTTATATAGGGTGAATCCCGCTGCAGCGAGGACAACAGCGAGGTGCGTGTGGGACACCAGCCGATCTGCATGTGAGTCCTCGAGGATTGTATTTGCCTCAACGGACGCTCTATGGCCCGCAAATCCCAAAGCATTATCACTGAATCCACATAGCTGCACAGATAATTGCCATTGGGCGCCACCGACAATCCCTGCACCGTCTTGGTCTGTATGGACTGACAGGTGGCATTGCTCTCTGCAAGATTGGTAAAAGAAGTTTACTTAATTTAGCTTTTTTATGGCTAACTTATGCCCGCTACTTACGCCGCAAATCAAAGAGTTTGATTAACTTTTGACTCATGCCCGCAATGAGCAGACGATGACTGTGATCCCAGCAGAGCGAGTTGGCGGCTTCGGAGAGGCCAAAGAAATTGGCCGTCTCCTTCGGAACACCACGTTCAATGTCCCAAATGGTGATGCAAGAATCCGAACGATGTTTATCATGACCAATGGCCAAAATATTCGAATCCAACTCATTCCACGCTAGGCAAGTGCACATGCGTTGCTGGCGAGGAGCTGTAAAGGGAGCAAGCGGAAAGCTTTAATTACCGTTAGAGCTTCAAAGCGAGTGCTTACTGTACTCCCAGCTGCTGTCGTAGGTGTCACGAAAATTACAAATGCCAATTTTGCCATCGGCCAGTCCGACGGCTATAATCGGTTGATCGCTGTGATAGGAGGCCGCTACACAGCGTGCGTACTGATACCGCGTCTCGTTGGACAAATAGTTAACGGGTATATAGGGTAAGCGGCTCTTTTGGCTCAACATTTCATCTTTGCTGCTGCTGCTGCTGCTGCTGCGCACTTCGTACAAATTGATCTCCTGGCCCCATGAGACAAACTTGTCCGGGAAGTTGGGAAACCAACTGATGCCGTGTATATTGCCGCTCATTTTAGAGCTAAATATTTGAATTATAAAAATTTAAAACAATTTCCTCTAATTGCGTCGCTTCTTATCAGTCAGTTAAAAATGGCAAACAATCTGCCAACAGCTGTTTAGAAGTGCAGCTAGGGATGGCACACAACAGAGTTGCTGTGGCGTTCAAATGAACGAGTCAGTGGCAGAAACCAAGGAACTCATTTATTCCCCAGTGAACTATAGCGTAAAGAGTATTTTTTATAAATATAATGTTTATGTTAATATTATTTACAACATTCAAACATTTTTTTCTTCAAATTCTTTTATAAATTAAATCAGTGAAATTTGTTATTAATTTAATTATTATTTAATTACAGAATCAGTCGCCTAACAGCCGGCGGCGCAGCGCTGTTAAATGTTCTGCACGCTTAACAGTGCAGTGGCAGCTCTACATTATTTGCAACAGGTGGCAGCGCTCTTATTGTAACGGTGCTTAGTGAAAAATAAATGTGCGTGCAAAAGTGCAAGTGTGTTTTAATTGCGATCTTTGCTGCTGCCTTGGGTAAGTACAATTATTCATAATATTGTAGATTTCATTAATACTCGTAGCTAATTAGTGGATATTATTGGTAACAATGAATTACAAAGAAAACAAGCTGAAAATGCATATTCACGAAAACATAACAATAACGCCCTAGTTTCTAAAATGGCGCTTGGCATTGAGTTTTATAACAGTTAGCATGCGAAAGTAAACGTAATCTTTAGTTAACAAACCTAATTTTGTGTGTACAAATTATTCAAGCATAGTGTTTTTCGAAATTTGTTTTATAACGCTAGACAACTGCGAGCAGTCAGTCGTCTTCCCTAAAGCTGTGATAGCAGCAGCTTTAATTGTTTTGTTCCTCTTTAAGTTTCATGGCAGTGAGTAACCATAAAGCAGCGCTTGTCGTGTGTTAGAGCATTCAGCTTTTGCAAATGTCTTATTGATTAATACCAATGCCAACAGATGGCGCGCGTAATTTGAAAACTAGATTTTCGATAGTTTTTCTGCATAACAGTCAGCTTTTGCACTTGTGTTATTGGTGCCTAGCATTGCTGGCAGATGGCGCTGCATGTTATAAGCGCGCAATTTTAAAGCTAGACATTCGTTAGTCCATTTTTTACAACCATCTGGAGGCACTATTTATTGTGTCATCTATGGTTCCAATTGATTGCACACACATGTACCCGATAAGAGACAAGAGGCATAAAAGCTGTTATGTTGCTTAGTTTTGCCTGCTTTATAAGGCAAACACACATGGTTAACTACTCAAGTGAATCGACGTCATAAATGCATAATTGGCATTTGTTGAACATTTTTTTTAATGGTATTTCATTGCGCGCAACTGTGCCGTGAAATCAGTTTCAACTCTCACATATTTCACGATGTGTCTCTCTATTCAGTCTTTATTTAAATGTTGTTAAAGACGCGATTAAAGCACGTAAATATAATATTTTAAAATCAATAATCAATTGGTATTTTGTGCTGGGTATTTTTCTGCTTTTTATTTTGTTGTACGCTCGACAATTGAATGGCAAATATTATAAAACAACAATCATTTCAAACACAACAAAAATTAAATGCGCAGATGTCATGCGGTGCACAGCGGAAACGGAAACAAAGCAGCATCAAATATGTCGGACAATAATCCCTACCAAAAAATTTCACTCAACTCATAATCTATACACTCACACACACACAGACAACTGGTCAGTAATGTCGTTCGCATATCTATCAAATATCCATCATCATCATCATCATCATCGTCATTATCATTAACATCATCATCATCAGCATGATGAGCTTATTTTGTGCGTTTGGCTTAATTGATTTTGTTTGTGAATATTTCAATAAAGAACAATGGAATATGTCAACGACTGGTGAGTGTGCACGACTAGCGTATGCTCTGTAGTTACAAAAAGGTTTATATAGTAAATATTTGGTGTTAATTAGAAATCAAGAATTTTATAAAGTTATATGTTTGCATTAAAAAAAGTATAGTCAAGCATGCCTGACCTAATAATACCCTCTGTTTGCTAATATAAAATCTACATACCAAATTTGGTGCGTCTAGCTCTTACCGTATGTGAGATTTGAGAACAGCCGGAAAGACTGGCAGAGAGAGGGACACACGGACAGACAGACAGACGGACATACAGACACTGGTACGGACCGACAGGTGGACAGACAAGCAGACAGAAAGATAGAAAATGGACAAGCGGACGGACAGACAGGCAGACAGGCAGACAAACGGTCAAACATATAGACAGACATGCAGACAGACATACAGATAGACATACAGACAGACATACAGACAGACATTTGGACGGACACACAGACAGACATACAGACAAACAGACATACAGACAGACATACGGTCAGACATACAGACAGACATACAAAAAGACAGACAGACAGACATGCAGACGGTCATACAGACAGACATACAAGCAGACAAATGGACAGACGGACGACTCAGCTTGTAATGCTGATCAAGCAAATATGCACATATCTACCTTATTGGGCCTGCCACGCCTCCTTTTGCCTGTTACATTCGCTTCGCAAGCTTAATATACTCCTGGCAGAGGGTATAATACATTACTTTAATCTTTTTACTACACATTAATAGTTTTAACTAAAAAACTAAACAAACTTCTCCCGATTAATATGAAAAATGTAAGCTTTCATGTGTACCCATTTTGCCCACTTACAGGGTATTGTAATATCATATAATTATAATAATAATGATGACTTGTCCCATGGGGGGTTTCGTCAACTAATTGGCATTTCAAAATATTTAACTAATTGCGATTGTGCAATTTGTATGATTTTAAGCTAAATACATATATAATTGTATGTGTATTTGTGAACCCTTAAAATTGGTTGCATTTTTTTTGGCCCTACTTGATTTATGTGTTGCATGGAAAATGCCAACGATAGCAACAAAAATGGGATACAATAAATAAATGTTTGGTGCCAGGATATGCAAGGACTGCAAATCAGCGTAAATCATATTTGATTAATTTATAGAAATACCCAAAACGAGTTATGCAAAATTCACAATTGAATTGTGCAATTTATTAAGTACTTACAACGGAAATGTTTATCGAAATATATATATGTATATGTAATTGGCATGGGAATTTTGTTGCTATAGAAATTATTATTAGATTTCCTTTTAAATATGTTATGAACAAAGAGTCGTATTAAATAAGTTTTAAAAATTGCAAATAGCTGATTTAGATTCTATGTTTTTTTGGACTTTGTGGACAGATTTGCATCTAAAACTAAACTTTAATCGTTTTTGGAATAGTGCTGTTGTTTCTATGGTGTGTAAGAAATCGAAACTCGCAGCTATTTTCGTTTAGGCTGTGCAGTGATCAGTCGGAAATTTAATAAATAAAAGAAAAGCACAAGAATTTTGATGTGTAAGCTAAAAAAAATTGAATTATCTATTATATTTGAGCTGACTATCCCGCTAGTGACGAAAGCAGACAAGCTGCAAGCTATAAAACTGTTTACCTGCACAGACCTATCAGCGTACAGATCAAGCAGTAAGAGCTAAAAGATTGAGTTTAATACATGCACTTGGTGTTGTATGCTGTGAAATTAACTTGAACTCATATTGACTGATCAGCGTACAAACCAAATAGTAATAGTTGTAAGCTTGAAATTAGCACACAATATTATTCATATAGTAATAATTATTGCTTTATTTATTATCACTTATTTTAATATATTAGTCACATTATTATCTTTTAAACTCTCCCTTCGTTTCGATAAAAAACCAAATGTTCTTACTTTGTTATTATTTAATCTCTTGCCTGTGTTTTAAATACCAGCACAGTGAGTTGTAAAAGTATGCATATTTCATATTTCTGGTCATTTGTTGCATATTCATAGGGCTGAAATAAAGGAGTGTCGTATATCAATTCTGCACCGTTTAGCATTAAATAAAAAAAGACATATATTTTTATAGAGTGAAAGAGAGAGAAAAAGGGAGCGAGAGGTGGAGTTGCAGAGACAGGGGGATATGATAATAACAAGAAACGCCAATGAAATTTCAAAATTAATGCTGTCGATGTGTGTGGGTGTGTGTGTGTGTGACATGCATATTTCATGACAACGCGACAAAGCTTAAAAATCAACAAGAAACACATAAAAGCATGTTCAACTTTCAAATACCCAGCGCAATTAAAGTAAATATTTATTTCAACATTTTTCTTTAAAAGTTACTATAAAAACATGTTTAACTGAATAGTGTTTAGGTGAATATATATAAACTTATTATATAACTTGATATAATTCCCAATATTTCTTACATATAGATTAAAATTTCGGGTTATATCTTTATATTTTTACAATTTTATTATTTGTCATTTAATATACTTACGTAAAAATATTGCAACACCATAGTTTTTATGGTTTAAGTTGCACGATGATCAGTCGCACAATAAATTATGCTAGCTTTTTTAAGAACTAAACACAGAAACATTGCAAACCCATAGCTCTTAGTGTTTGGGCTGCACAATGATCAGTCAGCGAGTTAATAACACTTGTTGTGTTGAAAACCTAATGTGAAAATACTACAACTTCCTACTGTTTAAGTCGCACAACGATCAGTCAGACAGTTAATACTGCTAGCTGCTCTTAGAACTAAACATAGAAATATTGCAACTCCATAGCTCTTACGGTTTGATTTGCCCAATGATCAGTTACCGAACTACTTTCGTAAACTATTCAAAAGAATTATATTGAGTTAAAGTTAAACATAAACTCTTCAGATTTCTTTGCTTTTTATTTTGCACAACTAGTGGATACCCTGTTGTTGCTTTTGAGCACAGTTAACGAGGTATGACAAGGACAACAACAACAACAACAGCGAGAGGAGCTCAAATGTGCCCCGAGTGCGTGTTTAACTTAAATGGTTCGTGTCTTTATTTCCCGCATTTTCCGTTCGTCATTTTGTTTATGCATTATTTATATTTGTTTTACCAAAATGCTTCGCTATTGCGACACTGTGCGTATGTGTGTGTGTCTGTGTGTGTGTGTGTGTTACTTTTCTTTGCTTTTTTTTATGTTGTTGTTTATCAGTTCTGAACATATTAAAAAATATTTATTTATATTTATGCAGCGGTACACAGCGAAAAATGTGAATGCAAGAAAAATATATATGCAACGATTTTTTACCCAACAGCCATTTTGTCGATAAGTGTGCATGTGTGTGTGTGTGGGGGAAATGCATGTATAAAACAAAATGGTTGCAGCTCAATTTATATTTGTTTTTCCATAATATTTATACAGCAGTTAAACTGACAGTTACGCGCAATGAACAACTTATCAAATATGTATAGCAATTAAAACTAATTTGTTTTTTTTTTTTTAACGAAGAAACTATAAATAATAATAATATACATTTTATTTTAAAGCTCTCTATTTATTTTATTTATTTATTTACGAATTAAATGCAATTTTCTTAGCGATGATCTCAGTTTTGCACTTTTCGCTAGATTCTGCATTTTCCATTTCACATATTTTTATTTTGAAATAAATTTTCTACAGTGGCAGATACAAAGCGACAATGCCATTCGATTGCAGTTTATTTATAGTGCGTGGGTAGCTTGAGAAGTTTGAAAACTAAATGTCATTTTATAGTTGGATTTAGCTAGAATTTAGTTTAGGTTTAGTTTTTGGTATTTATAAATAATTTATATTTAATTTTAAGAAAATTCTGCCATAGTTTGCAGTGTTTTCTTTCACCTTTCTGTACTATTTGCTTTTATTGCCCAATCAAAATTCTTTTGGAATTTTTTTGAGCCACCCACGTTGCATTTGTTGTCGCCTCCATGTTGTGGAGTTGCTGTTTTATTATTGTAGCTGTATTTATTGTTGTTGTTGCTGTTGTTGTTGCTACCCAACAACGTTGTCGTTGACACTTCCTGTTTTTGTTTTTGTTTTGTCCTTTTCGGTGCTCGAGTCGCGACTTTCTGCAGCGCGTTTTAAAGTGCAATTTTATGAGCCGTTAACAGCACATTACGTATACGTATACGTATTGCATGCAGTCATTGCACACCCACACACACACACAATTGCAGCGTCATAGATTAAGTTATTGTTGATTTGCAGATTTGACAATTTATTGAAGCAGAAAATTCGCAATTTTACAAATTTATTGCAATGTGCGCTAGTAAAAGTGGGCAACGGTGCAGCAGTGTGGGCGTGCCATCCCGTTGTATAATTTTTGTGCTTTTCTATGTATATTTATGTTTTGCGTTTAAGACACTTGACAGTTGCATATGCACAGCGTTTTACAACACTGGACGACAGCTGAATTAATTGGAAAACATATCGCGCGAAAAATGTTGTTGAAAAAATCTGCAACTCGTTAGTTAGTAGTCGACCAGCTGGTCACGCTCCCCCTACCACTAACGCCCCCTACCACCAACGCCATTTCCATAGCAAAATAATGGAAAAAGAAAAGCGCACAATCTGATTATTTGGGAAACGAAAAATTCAATTTAACTGCTTTTTTTTATGCACATTATTTGCTTAATTAGAGTTTGTGATTAGCGCTGATATTGAGAACTATTATTTTGGTTTGAAATTTATACATGAATATATTTAATATATACATACTGAATAGTAAAATTTAAAATATTAAAATAGTACAAAAAATATATATTTATGATTCTATATACATATTTATATATATTTCTACATATCTATCGCACCAAATTTAGTTCGTTTTTAATAATTCTTAATTTATTTGTATGTTAAATTTTTGTTGCCTACTTTTCGGCTTGCTTGAAAATATTTCAGCAAATTAAATTGGTTTTCTAATGGCTGCATTTATTAAATATAATAATAAAACTATATACATTTAATATTAATATTTTCATACATTTATATACTTATAAATTTCAATAGTTATAAATTTATATTTTTATCTATGTCGTGTTACGTCGTATTTCCCATCTCCAACTGTAATTCGCTTTTAATAGTTCTGAAATTATTTGTGCGTAAAATTTAGTTGCATACTTTTCGGCTTGCTTGCAAATATTTTAGTAAATCAAATTGCTTTTTAATGGCTGCATTTTTGGCAAAAACATGATTTGGTTTTGGGCTTTCGATTGATTTGCCAGTTAACACACACTCGTCAAACAAAATTTGTTGGAGAAATAATTTTCAGCAATTGCAAATTGCTAGCTGTCAACGCCTATCGAGGCGGCAACAGTGCGGCAGAGGGCGTGGCAGACACACACACACGAACAGTGCCTGTCTGTCTGTCGTTCACTGTCGCTGATCGGCTGTTAAGCTGACATTCTACATGACAACAGACAGTCGAAGTTGTAGACGAGTCAGAATGCAGCCATATCCTTGGTTAACTTCTCTGCTCTGCTTGAGTGGCATGCGTGTGTTGCCAATTCCTTTTTGCAATTGTATTGACATGCCGGAATGAATGAATGTACTATGAAACTTTCTGCCTTCATCTCCTTTGGGCGTCATACTTTTGTGCTGATGCGACAAATTGACAGACGCATCGATATGGTTCTAACGAACTTATCAATAATCTAACTTAAAAAATACTGACTCGAGTCTAAATGACAACTGTCAGCTTGGAAAATAATATGAAATTAATTTTGCCTAATGGAAAATTTTACATAAGTTGAGCAGTAAAGTTGTAAAATGCTGACAAGTCTTTGGTAATTGTCTTTGAATGTGAAAAGCATTTAAATTGTAGTTAATTATTAATTTGTTTAATTAACTATTTATGAGCAGCATTTAAGTATTTATTTTGTAAAATATATGTTGTGCATTTTATTAAATTAAAAGTTTTATATTTTATTAAGAATAGTTCTAATTTTTAGCAAATGAAATTTAATGAAATTTTTAAGTTTTTATGCAATTCTCAAGTTAATTAAGTGTATGAATATTTTTTTTGTTTGTTTAAATTTTTATTAATTATGCATTTGCTGACAAAAATATTACATTTCTTTTTGTGAACTCAAAACAAAATATTTGATTGCACTCTTTTCACATTCTTAATTAAATCAAACTGTTTTACAACATGCTCGTTAAAACTGCAATCAATTGCATTTAAAAAAATATTATTAAACACATACATACATATACATATATAAATAAACAACAACAAATAGGCGACCAGCAATTTTTCATATTTTTAATGAAACGAAACCCCAAATTAAACAAAAAATGAAATGTGGTTTAACACATGATATTTGAGAGGCAGTATAAATACATGTATGTTAACTAAAATGTGATAGACTGATAGATACTCACTAATAGCAGGCTTAGACTAAAGTTCTTTAGCTAAAACATTATATAATCTATAAGTTTCTCTTGTTTAAATTTGGAATATAATAAGATTTATTTGAAAGTTTACAAGCTGTTTCTTAGGCTACCCCTTTCAGTTTATCGCTGGGTAACAGGGTATTCAAAAAAAAAAAAATGCTCTCAATGAGCGCACAAAAAATGTGTATGCATGTGGGCCATATTTTTGTTGCATTCAACTTTTTGCATAACAAGGCCAACAAACGACGCGGTTGTATACAACTGATACGGCCGCTACGCCACGCCCACAAAAAAACGCGGGTGAAAATGACATGTTTATTATTTGCTTGCTCCACATTTGCATCACTTCGTAGGGCCAACACCAACATATGGGGCAACAAAAAAGCAGCAAAATACAAAGGAATCGAGTTCTACGCAACGTTATATGCGCAGTGCTTCACTTGAACTCGCTTACAATAGCTGCCTGCTATACAGCTATGACTAGCTGACTGATATGTGGCTGCTGTGTGCTGGTTAAGGTACACATTTAGTTAAGTGCATAACTTTGTTGTTTCAGTGTCAATCTTATTGAAATTTTTAGGATTGTTTAATAACACTTTTATCTAGATAAATGTTAAGTTTAAGTTTTTTATATTAAGAAATATCTGTTAAAATTAGCTAAGAAACTTTTTATTTTCGTTTCGCGGGCAATAGATATGATAGTATAGAGATACTACGGATACTTTATACTTTCCAATGTTAAAAATGACAATCTCAGCCTTTTAACAAACATATTCTACCCTATCTGCTGGGTCTAGGCACGCGGGATGCCGGAATTGTGCTTGTAAATTATAATTCAATTAATGAATTTGCGCTGTGAACTAATTTGGGTAACGCTCAAGCAGGCAAAACTGGAGGAAAGCCAAAGGAAATCAGGAGTGGGGGAAAATGGCTCATCAGCGAGTTGTAGCACGTTGCAAAAAAAAAACAATATATATATATATATATATGTATATCGTATATACATATGTGTGTTGATGCGTTGAAAATCCGCCAAAAATCCAAGCGAACACAGCAATAAAGCTCGACAAAAATCTCGTGTGGTTGTTAAAATTCTGTTGAGCATTGCATAAAATGGTGGGTAAAGGGAGCAGGGAGCAGGGAGGTGGGTAGGTAGGTAGGTGGGTGGTTTGGGGATAAACGGGAATTGTATTTCATTTTTTATGTTTATTGTCGCTTATCGTTGCTGCCTTTAGTCTACGTTCCTCGTTGCAACAGGGGTCCTGTCATTAGAGTCCTGGCGCCAAGATGAAAAAGAGTAAACACTGCGATGAAAAAACCGTTAACAACTCTCTTGGGCATGTGTGTGTATTGGTGTGTGTGTGTGTGCTTATTACACACAATCTGTGTATTGCCCATCCCTCTCGCACTTAATCAACCTCTGTGTCTGTCTGTCTATCTGTCCGTCTGTCTGTCTGTCTCTACGTGTAACTTTATTAGCAGTCTCCTGGCTCTCTGTGTGTTACCTTGTCAAAGTTATGAAAACGACTGGGGACCGCCTACTACTGTCTCCACCTGCCACCCATCGCCCACACTTGCCACTTGCTACATGCCACATGCCAGTTTGCCTTGCTCTAGCCGTGTGTGAAATTAGTTTAGGCTACACGTGAACAAAGCATATCAAATGCATGCTTAAGTTAAATCTTTAATCAACAAAATAAAATGGGAAGAAAATAAAAAAACATGCATTAAATACATTACGAAAATTTACATTTGTTAAATTTAAAATTTATTTTGTTTAAGCTGCTCAAAAACTTATTTCAAATGCACTCTGAAAATAAATATTATACTTAAAAATTTATTAACTAATTATATTTGCAGCTAAAGTGCTTAAAGAGTGCTTTACTGTAAGCTACAACATAATTTAAATTATGTAAAATGGTAAATAAATAAATAGGACAAAGTTATCACAGCTCAAAATTTTGGAAAAGCCAATAACAGGACTTCAACTGCCCATAAAAAGCTGAAAAACTCATTTCCGACCGCATAAAGTATATATATTCGTAACCTACACAAAATTTCCCATCAATTAGTAAAGTTTTTAAACAACAAAAATTTTCAAAAATTTTTTGAAAAAATGTAAAGGGGTAGGTATGGAAAATTTGAAAATTTTTGAAAAAAAAATCAAATTCTAGAAAAGTTTAAACTTTAAATGCAGAATTAATTGTGCGATAAAATACAGTTCAAAATGGTATTTCGTTGCACAATTGCTGCATTTTTAGCAAAGATATCGTTATTTAAAATTTAGAAAAGGTTCTAAAGGCACTTCAACTCAAACTTATAATAAAAAACTTCTCTTTTTTAGGAGAATACCTAATAAGCACTGCTTTCTATAAGCAGCACAAACATTTCATATTACGCTTGTCAAATTGAATACTTATTGCTTATTTATGGCATATTTATGAGCTCAAATCGCTTTTCATTTGCATTGGCCAGGCAATAAATCAAAAAAACATTTGATTGGACTTTGACCAAGAAATCTGGGTTGACTTTTTGTGAATACCAAAAAAAATAAGAAAAATAAGAAAAAAACGAAAGCAAAATCTTTGCTATCAAAAGGAATTTCAATTATCAAACGATAAAACTCATTTCAGTTGCACAGACACGCAACTAAATGAGGCGCCACCTGGTGGCAAGTGCTGCGGGCGTATTTCATGCATAATTTCCAGGTGTTGAAGCAGGTGGAATATATAGTATAAGTATATGTATGTATGTATTTCCTGCTCCTTTAATATTTCTTGCAAATGATGCGACAAGCGGCGAATGCTCTGTGAAATCTCAGCGCGCATTTTCCAACTAGATGCTTGGGTCATTTAAATGCAGATTGCAATGAGCTGCGGAATGTGCTGTTGTTGTTGGCTGGACACGGCGCAGTGAGAGACAAGGAGAGTGGGAGGAGTGGGAAAACAGAGATTGGGGTGGTCTGCATTTGCATAATGGCGGCGACACATTGCAGCGGAAACGGAAACCCAAAAGCAGCTACCTCGCTACCTCTCGCTCACTTGCAGGTGTCCATGAGTCGTGTGCTTATGACTGCTTGAGCTGACGTGCGTTCAAGCGTATACTGAACAGTGTTGCCACAATTTCGTGGCCAAAAATAGCTACAAATAGCTCAAATGAAGTAAAACTTAGTAAAAAGGCACGGATGAAACCAGAATGAGAATGAAATTTAATATAAAATTAATTAACAAAAAATTATATACATTTTATGGATAGAAAAACGCAAAATTTTAGTTTTTAGCTTCAAAAATGGCTACAAATAGCTAAAATCAAGTAAAGCTTTGTAAAAAGGCACGAATTATACGAGAATGAGAATGAAATTTAATATAAAATTAATCAACAAAAATTAACATAACTTTAATAGATAAAAAAACTCAAAATTTTAGTTTTTAGCTTCAAAAATAGCTATATTTATAGGCTCATTATCTTTATATAGCTAGTTTTATAGCTAATTACATTTGACATATCATGTATTTCCAATTGTAGCTATTAATGAGCCAAAATGGCAACATAACTGCCCACATTTCAATGCTCTTTTGTACATCTTGTGCTGCTTTACTTATTGCACCCACTGTTTCTCATTGTCCACATTGCCAGCCAGGGTTGCATTGCATTGCCTGCATGTGTCGTCGTCATTTGGCCACAAATGAACATGAACTGAGAGCCCAACATCGACTTTCCGAACGTTTTCAGCAAACGTTTTTCATTTTAATTCAACTGCCATAAATAAGCTCGCTGCTGAGCAAATGTAACGCCAGGTGATAGCGCTGCATTACAAAGTGACCCTTGCCATTGCCATTGCCACTGCCATTACCCATCGGCCCATCTGCACATCTGCCCATTTGCCCATTTGCCCATATTTTCCAAAAGATACAACAAAAGAAACTCAGAGTGAACAGTGCCGACAACCTTTTACATAAATGACCAATGCCCAATTTAATACGCCACTTAGTAATATAACTTGCATAAAAATAACTAGACTTTCTATAATTATTTTAATAAATAACGATAAAATTTCTAATAGCTTAGCCTACAAAATAATGTAGACAATTAAATTTGCTTTTTAAAATATCTGGTTACTGAGTCTCAAAATTAATTCAGCTTTAAAATATTTAATTATTTGTAAGCTTCAATAGTTTTCTGTTATTTCCAAGTTAAGTTACGCTAATACACTAATATTAATACATTTTAAAAGTATTTATTAAAATGTTGCTCTAACATTTAAAGCAAAGAAATACTGTTCATTCTATAAAATATATAATATTTATATAAAATAGATAATTGTAAACTTTGTTTAAATAAAACTGCAATTGTTATAGCTGTTTATAATGTGTTGACTTCAAAAGCACATTAAAGCTTTGAAAGCACATGGCTGGTTTTCAGAAAAATTATGCAGAGTTCCAAAGTATTTTAACAAGCTAATAATACATTTAATGTTTATTTTACGAATCTTTGCTAAAAACTTAATTTACTTTTCATTTCTATACAGTTTTAAAGCATATCTTTTGCTACTGTCTATTAAGTAGCTGTCTCGAAAGATTGCCAACAGGGCATGTCTATAGTTCAGCTCGAACTGCTGCTGCTGTTGCTTGTTGCAAGCAGTTGTTGTTATTGTTGGTTTTATGTTTATGTTGCCACAACGTAGCCGGGCACGCATGAAGCCGCGACGTCGACAACGACAAGGACGACGTCGACTCTTGGACTACGACTGCGACTCCAATAGCAACTTCAACTCCAACTCGGGCTCCAATTGCGACTCATATGCGAGAGATGCTGGTGAAAGATGCAGCAGCTGCGGAACAGGCAGGCAGGCAGGCAGTGTCAACCCATTGTCAGTGTCAGGTGGGGGGAAGGGGAGTGAAAGGAGTGAGGGAGAGAGCAAGGTAGTGTGGGAGTGCCAGTGAGAGTGCTAAGGGGTGTGGCAACATAGCAGTAGCAGCAGCAGTAGCAGAAGCAGCAGCTGCTGTTGTAGCTGTAACTGTAGTTACTGGTGTGGCATAAATTTCGTTGTGGTTGCACGTGAAAATTGCATTTGGCTACCATGTGTGTGGGTGCACACACTCTTACCACCTTTACCCCTTTACCCCTTTACCTCCTTTACCCCTTTACGTGCTGTGCAAATTGTGGACTTAAATGTTTATGCGCTCGGTTTTGGAGCCCCAACTCAATGCTGCCACAACAACGAGTACTCGCATTCGCATTCACATTCACTATCACAAACACATTCCCATTCACATTCACATTCGCATCCGCACCCTATTTGGCCGTTTGTTTATTAAGCTTTTTGGCCAAAATAGAAAAAGGTGTTGAATGCCACTCGCTGGCTGCTTTTTATTGCCTCAAACACACACACTCTCTTACTCTCTGTTTTCTCTAAGTGCAGAAGCAGCTGTAAAATAAATATATATTTTTATTTCTTTCTCTTTGGCCATACTTTATATTGTTGTAGTTGTGTTGTTGTTGTTGTTGTTTTTGTTGCCAGAGCGAGCGTATAAATTAAACGCGTTACAGCTGGCAACCACAGCGATTTCTTTTCGCCTTTTTTCTGGCTTTTTTTTTTCTTTTTTTTGGGGGGCTCACATTAATTCGCTTTTGCACCCGCAAAAGCACTTAATGCAGCCCTGCAATCGCAGCCCTGGTTCTCTGGTACGAGTGTCGCTTCGAGCGTATACAAAAATTTAAATAAGAAACAAATCGAAGTAATGGTTTTTCCCACCTCCCCCTCCCCTCAATTTTTCCTTCTTCCACATAGATAGCAAATGCCAAATGTTCAATGTAGTAAAAGGCAATCAAAAAGTGAGGCAAACAGAGAGAAGGAGAGGGAGCGAGAGAGGGAGAGAGTGGAGTTTCAGCCACTATAGCAGCAACAAAGCCATCGGCATAATGAAAAAAAAATCAAGAATAAAGTTGAGTACAAAAAAAGAGGAGAAGAAAATCCAAATAACCTAGAAAATGAAATTCATTGAAGCGTTCGACGCACCATATTAAAGCGGCTTTAATGAAATTATGCTGTTGCCTTCCAAGTGCAGAATACTAAGAGTCTCCTCTTTGTCCAGCTTCCTATCAGTTTCAATCATCCAACTACTACCTTACTAAAGGGCTAAAGTTTTAACTTAAGGCTCCTTTTTGTTCATTATATTAACTAAATTTTGTCAATTTCTCATTATAAGCTGTTGAGAATTTAAATTATTTGTATATAAATCTAAATTTCTAAGCTTTTAAAATGTTTTTACTTCTTAATTTCCTTTTCTGAAAAAATTTTCTATAATTCATTAAAAATTTGTTAGGTTTTCAGAGAGAATATAAATTTTTTTAATATAAAACATTGCAATTATTGCATTTACATTTAGTTAATTTCCAAAATGTTTTCATTTTCAAAAAATTTCAATCCTTCTATTTCAATACTTCTATATCAAGCACTTAAATTTATTGTTTGGAATATTTAACTAGTAAACTTATTTAAAAATTCATTGATTAACTAAAATTTCAATAGTTTATATCTCATGCATTATTTTTAAAAATATTTCCAGAGACAAATAAGAGTTCTTTCCAAAGTGTTCATTTGGTTATAATATTGCTTTAGTTTCAAATAAAAAAACTTTCCTGATAAGAAAGTTTATATCGTTCTTAAACTTCTAAGCTTATTTGAGCCACTTAATAATAGTTGTAAATTATTAGTAAGACTAACTTAATTCAAGCTGCATAGTTTTTATAATTAGCACTTTGCATAAATCACAGTCTGATCAAATTTTTGAAACTAAGTGCTTATCGATAAATTGCCTTTTTCTGATGCTAAGACATTGAGTGGGTGGCGCGGCGCTCTAGTTTAAGCCACAGTTTGTGGTAATGATATGCTGAAGTATGCCAATCCACACTCACACACACACATAGAGCTGTCCACATAAAATCCCTGGCAAGCTGCTGCTGCAGCCACAGTGGCTCACACCAGTGCACCACCACCCACTTCACAAACTGTTTGATGAAGCGTAAAGAGTAACAAAGAGCTTAGGGCCAACACTTAAATACAACGAAACGTTCTTAATCACACCGTAGATACTTCGATGTGCAGATACGTACATACACTGAACAAAAAAATTAAAACTACAAATGTATTTTAACTAATTAAATATATAAATATTTTAGCAAAGCAATTTAGAGTATATAAAATTTGTTGAAGGCAAAGTTTGTTAACTATTAAAGTGTCATAATGTCTGCATAAGTTCATCTCTGAGATATCTTTCATACGGACAGACAGACAAATGGACAGAAGGACAAGGCTATATCGATAAGACTTAAAATGCTCATCTATTGTAGAACGTATATTCTACTTGGGGTGCTTCTATAACAAATTTTAAATTCTACATTTAAAATTCTTGTTATTTGCAAAAAGTAGCGCTTTTTTCTTTCAGTGTAGCTACTTTTGAACACTGTTTGAAGGTTTGGGCAGCGACACACTACGAAACCCAAGCGATTTGAAGTTTCCAATCGACATTTCAGTCAGCTGTCAGTGTGGATTTTCAACAGTTTTCTTTAGCAGTGCTTTTCACTGATTCTCCAATCGTTCCTTTTAGCGTATTTCTCGCATGTATTCCGCCTCCAATCGGCAGTTTTGGACTGTCTTCCTCTCTTTCTCTCTCTCTGTATATAAATGCTTACAATCTGCCAAATAAAGTGCACTACGATACTACTTGAAGAGAAGAAAAAAAAGCCAAAAGCAGCCGTTTTAGCGTAAAAAATAATCAAACACAAGCTGCTGAGCGTTTTGCGGCCTCTTTGGTCTTCGTCTTGTTCCGCTTTTGCTTCCCTGATTCTCCTCGCAGTTACCTTCACGTTTGGCTAGTTGCTTCGACTATTCGACGCTTTTGGCACTTTACTTCCGGTTTTTTTTGCACTTTGCATACAAAGTACCGTTAACTACTAGCATCAGTTTTGCCTCACACAACAATCAGGCAATCGCTCTCTCTCTCTCTTTCTTCTCCGCACTGACATTGCGGTTTTTCACAGATTTCTTTTCGTTCCGCATTTCGGCAGCTCTTAAATGGTTTCCTTATGGAAATTTCATTGAAATGTTACGCCAGCAAAAGTAGTGGGTTGAAATAGGGGTGGGAGTAGGGAAAGAGGTGGGTAAAGCTATCAGGCATAGATTTAAACTCAACAGTTTGGCCCGATTGGCCCAAGCACTTGGCCCACTCATAACTTTGGCTCAACGTTATTAACCTTAAATACTCGAAAAGTTTTACCAGCCGCCGTTTAGTTAAAATTAAGTGGTGTTTAAATGTTACATTTAATCAATGCACTCTGGAAACTCTTCTGCAGCAAGTCTACTAATTTTACTATCTACTTTACAAGTAAAAAAGTGTTACTAAAAATGTTGAACTAGAAGAGATAGAAAAGATATTTTATTGCCAACTGATTAAAGTTCACGGACTTGTTTATTTCATAAACTGTGGATTACGTTTCACATTTTTCTGGTTAATTAATTTGCTTCATTTCGGTTTCGAATGCACTTTATTTCTTATTTTTGTTATCCTCTCCTTGTTTTCCTTTGGTTTTTTGTTCCAATGGCAGTGTAATCAACGTTGATTCAATGACATTAAAGAACATTGTATCCATTATGACGAGTGATATCAAGGATATTACCAGGGGTGAACTATTTTTAAATTTCATTATTGATTTGGAACATTTTGACGTGAAAATCTGATTTAAATTCTGTGTTGTCTACACAAAACATTTTGATTTTTTTGTGCCGGGAAACTTGATTTCCAAACGGTTTTATTGTTTCTGTTTTGGGTCTAGCGTATCAACTCGATTTCTGATCAACTAATTTATATATGTTAATGAAAACCAATATACAAATCATATAAGTACAAGTTATAATTATTACTATGACGTGTTTATCGAAATTATCCATGATAAAATAATGTTATTACAATTCTTGCAATTTTATGAGTTGATTTAGAAAAGAAAGATTACTGGATTAAAATGTAGTGCTAAAATATTTTATGTTACATAAAAATGCAGCTAAAAATTAGCGAAAGTGTCGTTGTTAATCGATTCTTATTCGCGCTAAACTAATGATCCGATTAATCAATTGATATCGATTAAAAAGCTACGAGTTTTCTTACCTGGTTCTCTTTCTTTGTTTTTCTTGCTTGTTTGTGTGTGTGCTTTTCTTTTGTGTGGTTTTTCACGTGTTTTTATGTACTTTCTTTTTGGGCTTGAAGCTAGTCAGTGTCTGGGCCGCCCAGAGGTCATAATTTCTCGTTAAGCCCCCAACGCAAATGGCACTTTTACCTAAATGGACCATAAGGCGTTAAAATGTTGTTATCGCCCCCCGCTCCTCAGCACAACCCCACACTCACTTTCCTCCCTGCCATTCCCTTGACTGGGCAATAAAAAGCCAAAATACATTTCGATTATGCGGCCATGAGTTGTACTTTATTTTTTCTTATATTTGTATATTTTTAAAATTTCTTTTTTTTCGCACTTGGCTTACTGTCTTTCCCTTAACAACAATTGAATGTGTTTGTGTGTACTTGTGCTTCTGTTTCTGGTGGCTTAACTTAATCGAATTTACGCGTTTTGTAATAAAAATAAAATAAAAGAAAATATAATAAAATAAAATACAATTTGCTTGAAAGCGTATGGAAACGCAAAACGAAAATATGCCATTTGGGACATAATTTCAAATAGGTATTAACAATTTGAATGTGACATATGAGAATTTCAATTGTTTTTTTTTTCATCTTTAAAATTTATCTAAATACCTAGAACTTTGAGTTCGGTGTCATATAAATTTTAAAGTTTTTATACACTCGGAGGAATGTATTGAATTTGTGAAAATTATGTATGTATGTATGTATGTCCGTCTGTCCGTATGAACGAAGAGAGCTCAGTGATGGTAAGAGTTACACTCTTCATATATTTCATCTCAATAGAAGATATGTAAAGATTATGTAACAGGCAGAAGAAGGCGTGACCGACCGAGTTGATATAGCCATGTCCGCCTGTCCGTATGAACGAAGAGAATACAGGCGTGATAAAAGAAACACTCTTCATATATCTCATTTTAGTAGAAAGATAGAAATACTTTGACCTTGGACTCGTTGTCATATAAATTTAAAATTTCTTTAAAAATAAATACTTTTCGACTTTTTTTAATTATTTGGGATTTTTGTAAAATTATTTATTAATTTTGCTAAAATGTGCAAGCAACTGGCAAAAGCAGTACACACGTGAGTTTTAATGCTAAAACTAAGTTTTTTGCTTTTAAAATCACATTTTAAACTTTTTATAGTTGCTTGGAATGTGGCATTGAATATATCTGTATGTGTATTTGTTCCGTAATGACCGTAGTTATGATTATTTTAATCATTCTTTACTTTGCAAACGACATGCATAATGAGGAATCAGTGTCATTTGAAAACTGATTATTTTACATTACAAATAAAGTTATTTTTCAATGCATGGCCTTGTTTTTTCTGTCACATTGCATAAAATTTCATATTTATAATTGTAACGTAATGTTTACAAAAATATTTTCTTCAAATTGAAATTAATGTTAAATCGATTTAAGCCAAAATGTGTAAATGTTTACGAGACGCCATTTGCGGGTAAGTAATTTAATGTAATTTTAATTGCTTTTAAAAAGAAAATATTTAAATGTTTTTATATTTTTAGTATCCTAGGATGTGGCTGTAAAATTCTGTGTATGCTAATTTTTTCAGTTGTTGGCGTAATTCTTATTATTGCAGCTCTTATCTATTTCCTATGCTTTCATAAGGAAACTCGCATCGTATCGTTTAACAAATTAATGGACTTTAATGATCAAATTAATATATACAAAGACCAATTCTTTCACACATAGCACTTAAAATGCGTAGCAAATTATAGCACGCATATACGTTAATTATATCGATAGCACTAACATATTTTAATATATCAAAATTTCAATTCTGTTAAGTAACTAAAAGTGCGTTTTTATTGTTAGCTTTGGGGGGTTATATTTTAAGTTTAGCTTAAGAACTGATTGTTAGTTTTTTTTTCATTTGAAAAAAGATAAAACTGCAATAATAAAATGATGAAAGCTGCGTTTGTTGGAATTGTCAGTATCATTGATATTTTGTTTAGGCATTACGCTGATCAGTAAATAAAATCTGTCAGTTAGTAACCAAATATTTGAACATTTGTTTGTCATTGTAAGACATTGCCTTTATAGCTAAAATATAGCTAGATTTTAAAATTGCAAAATACCCTCTAATGTTAGTAACTTCTTTTAGCTATTATTATATTTTTTTCAAATTTTTGTTAGTTACTTTTCCGCTCTTTTAACAAATTGTTTACCTCTCTATTTTGCAACTTTAAATTCTCTCTCGTCAGCGTTGAAATGTTATTATTTAGCCTGGGATATAGCTCAGCTGTAGCTACAGTGGGCACTGTGTGCACGGCTGTGCTTTATTGTTTATGTGTATAGAGTTGTTCTTGTTGTTGTTGCTCTTCAGTTGGCTGTGCTGTCGGGCAACGAGGCGTATGCGCAATTTATTTGCATATGATGACCGGCATTGCGTAAAAATTAATGAAAGGCAATTAAAAGCATTCGGAAATGTAATAAAATGCGTTATGTGCACACAGTTACAGTTACAGCCGAAAAGCAACAACAATTAAATGTTGGCCATTGTTGTAGTTGCTGTTGTTGTTGTTGTTGTTGTTGTTGTTGCTGTTGGTATTTGCTTAATGCAAATAAAATATGATACGCACAAAACTGTCAACTATAAATAAACAAATTTAAATTTGTGATTGTTAAAGATGGCAGGCATTCAGGCTTTAATTTGCAACGTGCAACGTGCAACATGCAAACACATTCAACATGCAACAATGGATAAGTATTCCCAGCTAGTATTCAATTGATTCCAATTTGTTATATGTATTCTATATGTATGTGTTTGTATGTGACAACATGTTATGCCTACGAAAATTGAATTCAATTGTTCAACTTGTTTCAGTGTTAAAAGCCAAATTGAATTTGTTTTCTAGGTTTTTAGTTGTTTTCGGCAATCAATTGGCATGACAATTGCTGTTTTGTCGTTGCAGCATGGCTTTTATAACAAAAATACCCTAGAAATAAATTAAGAGCAACAAAGAGTGTATGTTGAATGAATCATGTGAAGTATCTGTATTTATTTGAAATATAATAGATCTTTCTGTTTAGAGTGCACGATGAGGAATGGTAAGGACAAAGTTTTTGATATATGCAAGAAAGTAGAAACTCTAAAAGAAAGAAATTTTTATAGTGATATACATAACTTTGATACAATTTACAGGATATTTGTTAGATACTTTATATTATTTACTACACCGATTATTATATTAAAATTGTAACAAGATAACTTCGATGCAATTTACAGGATATTTGTTAGCTTACTTAATTTTTTTTACCACCGAATATTATTTAAAAATTGTAAAAAGCAGGTGCTTCCATTCACTTATCTACTGCTCTACTTACAGGGAATTTAATAGTTTATCTGCACCCACTGGGTATGCTACAATTTGTCAAGCTGTTTAGTTTTTGTTGCTGTCGGCCACAAATCGGTAACAAACACAGTGCAACATGGGTTTCGTTTTGGTTTTTTTTTTCTCTTTATTTTCGGTGGTGAAATGCCGACTAGAATGTAGAATTGTGGTGCATTATTGCGATTTTACACGCTGCTGCACTCGAAAATGAAACGGACAATAAGCTCCACTTGCTGCTGCTGATGTTGCTGCTGCTGTTGCTGCTGCTGGGCAATAAGTTAGTCAGTTTGCCCCAAAAAAAGAAAAGGGGTAGGGCTGCTCCGGCTGAGAAATGGGCGTGGCAGCCGCATCGTTGTCCTGTGGCCATCATTGCCACTGTCCGCCGCTAAAAGCTTTTTGATTATGAAAAATGTTCGAAACATATGCTCCAAATGACTGCGGAGCGTGCGGCCAGCAAAAGGAAAAGAAGAGACAAAGATGTTGAAGCTCTCGTGCTCGTTCTCGTTCTCGCTCTCTCAATTGCTGCTGCTCTCACTTTTTACAGTGCTGGGTAAAAGTATGCGTATACGATTCAAGATTCTAAGTACATGTACTACACGTACTGAACATTTCTGCAGCAGAAGTAGTGTATATATACTTATATATAGTTTTATTTTTATTTCTTTGCTGCATTTCACTCGCTTTTCAACAGTTTCATTTTTGTTCTTGTTTATTGTGACTCGACTGGAAATTGTGTATTTTCTTTGAACAGTTTCAGTTGCCGTTGTTGTTGTTGTTGTCGGCCACTCTCTTTGCTGCATTGTTAATGGTTGCGCCATTTTATTTTGAAATTAATAAAGTGGCAAAAAGCATAAAACTAAACTAAACTATTTGTACTTCAAGAGTTTTTCTCCCCTTCCCAAAGTGGCGGTTACACAACTTTTCTATATACATAAATATATGTATATTTATATTACATACACTTTACTCTTTTTTTTGTTGTTGTTGCATAAAGTTGCTTTTAAATCTCATTTTAATGAAGCCAGCAGTTGGAAAATTTAGTAATAATTTGATTTCAGTTTAATGACACAATGACACCAGCTAAAATTTGTTGAGGGCAAAACATTTGCTCTCAAACTTTTAGCTTAATTATATTTGCTTAATGCAATTTGTCGCAAAGTTTTCTTTGCTTTCCAAAATTTGCAATCATTTTTAAACAGCTTTTAGTTGCTGTTATTATAGCATATAAACTACTAAAGTTGAGTAAATAAGTGTTTGTTAACAGTAAACACTGTAAAAGGCTAAAATAAGTTTAAAGCTTAGCTGAAAAGCACATTTTCAGCAGCTTTACTGAGCTTTTGGCTACATTAAAGAGGTAACTAACTGAAATAAACGTTTCGAGTTCACATTGGTTTTAAAGCTTTAATGAGCTTTTAAGTACAATAAAGAGGTAAATAAATTAACGTTTAGATATTTTAATGTGAGCTTTAAGAAGCTTTGTTTTGAATGTTTTAAATTATTGTGCTTGTGACTGTAATTTTATATAGAAAGCACATGAATGGGAGCAATACTAGAATTTTTAAAGAATAAAGTACATATGTTACTTTAAGGCTTTAATCTTAAATGTGCTTGAAAAGCTTCTAAATAACTTTTTAAAGACTGATGAATTGGTTTAAACGTATAAAAACGATTCGAATGTGAAGCTCTGGTAAAGCGTTCTTTAAGGAGCTTTACGTTAAGTGCTTGAAAATGAAAAAGAGCTTTACTGTATTCTTCAAATATGCAAATAAATATGTAATACCAGCCTTAACTAGTTTGCAAACTTTTTAATAAATTGAAATTCACTGCCGATCAGCTAATTTAACTTAGTTACGACTTACGACGACAATATCTATTTTAAAGAACCCCAAGCTTGACAATTTCAAGTTATGTCGGCTGATAAGTTGGCAACAACTTCAAAATAAGATCAGACGGACTTAAGTTGCTTTTGTGCAGGAAGAAGCACACACAAAATAACAATTAAACATCAGGGCTGACAAACTTTTGTCGAAGAGCAAACAAACAAAATACATAGGAAGTGACAGCCTAAGGCAAACACAGCAGTCTAACTCTTAAGGAAGCATAGTCTCTATATATACACACATATACTATATGTACGGATATATGGATATACTCTCGGTTTATATAGCCACAAAAGGACGCGATGTTTGGTAAAAGTTCTCGCGCCTTGGCAGCGGGTAAAGGTTACGGGCCAGAAAACTTTGTCAGCGTGAAACGTGACATGAAAATCGCAGCGCTGATGAAAAATACTAAATCGTGACTGGAATATGTGAATTGTGGAATATGTCGCAGGCTGGCGAGAAAAGTTGCAGCTTCAGCTGTTTTCTCTTTTTTTTCTCTTCTTTTCTCTCATGTTCTTTTTTTTGCGACACATGGCCTGTTCAGCCTATGGCTTGCCAATTGAATTTTTACATTCGACATAACCTAAAGAAGAAGCACGCAAGAAAGCAAAGTACAGTTGAACTTAATCGACTGTGATATACTCTGTTCCGTTAGAGTAGAGTGCTGGATATAGTAGCTGCCAAAAGCTGACTGCTATGCGTTTGCATGCAGCAAACATTTTGGCATATTGGGTAGTTTCTTTGTTTGTGGATCGATTTTTATGAAACTTGCAGAATCGTTGCTTAACTATTTTATAGATAAGTGTGCTAACTTTCAAGAGTTTAGATTGAGAAACTCCTGATTAATTACAGTTGTAAATTATGCGAATTGCTTTTCTTTTAATCATCTTGTATGCAGACCAAGTCTATCTAAACTCTCTGAAGATAAGTTGCCTGATATACACCTTAAACTAGCCTATAACACCCGCTAAATACAGAGCATAGCACAAAAATTAAAAGCAGAAAAATTATAAACATTAGAGCTAAAAAATAGCTAGAAATCGAGTGTAACACGAGAGCGCCATGTGCTTTTAGAGCAAAACAAAAAGTGCATGGTAACTCCATTCGAGTGTTGGCTATATTTAGGCCAGAACTTTGAATACTTATGACCGGGAAGAAGCTGGGCCGGCGACTAATGGCTTCATTTGGTAATATAGCCACAGGCCCCCAGACAGACAGACGGACGAAGAGACAGACAGACAGACAGACGGACAGACGGACAGACTAAAAAAGAGAAACGTTCACTCGGTTTGGTTTGGTTCAGGTTCGGATTGGTTCGGTTACTTGATGCCAAATGCAATGTGTGTGTGCACTTGACTTCGCCTGCAGCGATTTTATCGTTTAAAAATATCATAAAATGATCTCTACAATCTCTTGTACTCGTACTCACTCTCGCTTATTGTCCCCCCCTCCTTTTCTGTCATACACTTGGGTCTGTGTTGCTGTCTCTTTTGTGCTTGTGCTTCACTCGCTCGCATCGCGTTGGTTGCTATAAATACTTTTTGGCTCTTTTTGCTGCTGCATTTTTTTCCGGCTTCTTTTCTGTTGTTGTTGTTGTTGTTGTTGCAGCTACAGTTACGTGTTGATCAGAATTCCCGTGGCCCAATCTCTCTATCTCTTTCGCGTGTTGCATCTGTAATTAGATGTCGCCTTGGATTGGTCTTCCTTCTCGACTAGACAAAAGGCTATTGCACCCAAAGTGTGTGTGTGTGAGAGAGAGAGAGGCGTTCAATTACCAACGCGTTGACAAATATTTCACTGCTCCCAATTTTGGTTTGTTGCCAGGCCAAAAGATTTTCAAATTTATCACCAACGAGTTCAAAGGCCCAACATCTTCTCTCTCTCTTTCTCTTACTCTCTTACTCGTTCTCGATGAGTATTGAGTTCTTTTAATTGCTCAATAAGTAGCAACTGCTGTACTACACAATATGATGGCAATCGTCTGTCTGTCTGTTTGTATGTTTGTCTGTCCATCTCACGGCCTGTCAAATATAGCTAAAGTGAATGTACTTAGCACTAGGTTCTAGCCATGTGGTCATGTCAACGTGGGAGGCTCACAGCTCACAGCTCTCCACTCTCTTCTTCTTTTAATGTCAAATTTAGCTCCCTTTGTGGATCTTAGGTCATAGGCAATTCCAAATGTGTTGTAAATGACAAATTTTTTATTTTGAGTAGGGGTAAAATACTGTCTATTTGTTATAATAGTAATTTACAGGTAAACTTACACTTAATACTTTCTAAATTTTTCTGGCATTGACAGAGCTGTTAAAAAAAGCATTCGAATATATATTTTATATTCGAATTTTTTTTTTAATAGCTCTGGGCATTGATAATATATAGATATTGGGAATAATTAAATATTTTCTTCGATTTTTTAAAATTTTTTTTATAGCCTATAGCAAACAGAGATATAGAGTTAACTTTATATTTATTTATTTATTTAATTTATTTAATAAATAAAATAAAAAAAAAATAATTCAGAAAATATCAAATAAATCAGATAATTTAATCAAATTTAATCTCAAAAAATAAATAAATATAATTTAATTACTTCTAGAAACATATAAAATAATAATAAAATGTGGGGAAAAGAGAGAAATTGAATTCAAGATGAAACTATTAATTAATTTAATAAAAACAAGTGTTTTAAAAATATTCAAATGAAAATAAAATTAAATTAAATAGCTAAAGGGATAAATTAATATCATAAAATTAAATGTTATGGTTTTTATACACTCTGAGGGGTATTTCTAAAATAATTAGCTTGAAGTATTATACATATTTAAGGCAACAAATATATTATTTTCGTATTATCAGCTCTTATACATTTTTCAGTCTCTTTGCTTGACTCTATTTGGCTTTTTTCTGTTTTGTTGCCGCCTCTCTTAACCTTCAAAGCTTCCAAAAATTCAACACGCATTAAAGAGAAGACTGCTCTTCCATATGCTGCTGCCCTTCCCCCGTTACCCCGTTAACCCTCGGCCACTGCCTGCTTTGCCAAACTGTTCATAATGCCCCCGGACGGATCCGTGGGCAATGTGTGTCTATGTGTGTGTGTGGAATAAAAATAAATATTAGTTGCCAACGCAGCGGCACAAAACAGGCAATCGAGGTGTATTTGTATCTGTGAGATACATTTGTATCTAAGTATTTTGTATCTAAAGTGCAAGTGTATTTGTATCTGTATCTGTAGCAATGTGGGCTGACTACTGACTGCTGACGCTGACTGTTGCCGTCGAGAGCATTTTATATTTTAATTCCTATTTATGTATGTGTGTGTGCATCTAAGTGCTTAACAAGCGCACAAAAAGAGCACTGTCCAGAGAGTGAGAGGGGTAGAAAGGGGTACATCGAAAGAGAGAGAAAGAGAGAGAGGGAGAGGCAGAACCACCCACACAGAACAACACACAAACAACAACACACTCAAAATGTTGCCAGTATCCACTTGCGAGCGATTTCAAAGCGTTATTTATTTGTGGCACAAGCGACCATATTTCAAATGCACACCGCACCGCCTACCCGCTCTTTTCTGCTACCCGAACCACACTACCCCCCCACCATCAACAAGCTCTAACCGCCGTCGCCACCGACGCGTCACAGTCGCGCCCAAGTTGAAAAGTCGACAAAAATACAAGCGAAAACACACAGAGAGTGAAAGAGAAATAGAGATTGGGAGAGAGAGAGAGAGGGAGAGAGAGAGAGAGAGAGAGCGATTGCTGCACAATACTGAATGAATGCGAAAAATGTTGTTAAATGCAACCAAATGACCAAATAGGCAACTATTTAATGCCCTAAACAGACCCTAAACATTAAATAATTATTTTCGAACTGGCAAATTGCGATTAAATATTTAAATTAATAACTTTGACGGCAATAGATTGGTTGCTTATTACTTTAACAACTCTAAAAATATTAAAATATTAGAAATATTATATTTTAGTGTATGAGAATTATATAAATATATTGTTTAACTTTATTAAGATATGAACAAATGGAAACCTAATATTCTGAATCATATTAATTTCAAAAACCTTTAGACTTCATATTTTTTGCAGACTTGCTCGCAGCTAGTTATTTTCAGCCTTTACTTCGTATTTAAAAACTAAGACTTTTGCCCAGCAATGTCCAGTTAAAGCTTCTCATAACTAATGGAAAGATATTTAAATAGTGGGATACAATTAATGTTTAGTTTTAAAAATATCCACCCGATTTCTGAAACAAATACTGATCAGCTTTATAATTGTTTTTACGTTTGTTTAGGCTCATATCTACAATGTGGTAAAATCCGTTTATTTGTTCTAATATTAACGTATAGTAGCAAAGAAAAGTATTTTATATAGTTATCATGAAATATTCTTTAAAAATAATTTTATAACATCTAGCTTCTTAATCAGTTTCAGAGTCAGCATCAAATTCTATTTATTTAATTAAGAACATTTAATTTTTAAAATGTTCCTAAAATAGTTTCGTCTTTTATTGAATGACCATTACAATTCTGCTACAAAATATAAAAATTTTTTAATAACATCAATTATTTATATTTTGTATTATGCATTATGTACAAGTTATATAATTTTCTATTTAATAAACAGATTTTATTATACCAACAAAAATTCGATCAACTATTTGAAATGCTCTTTTAAATTTCGTTAAGTTTATAGAGTTGCTTTAGCTATTTATTGTAGGGTCTAACAAAGGCAACTCTGCTGGCCTAGGGTTGCTCACTGCTAGCTATTGTTGCTGTTGTTGTTGTACTTGTTGTTGTTGCCGTCTAAAACGCTTGCTGCATTTTTGCGAAAAACTTTTTCGCACTCGTCGTTGTTTTGGTTGCTTTTGTTGTATTATACTCGTTTTTTTGTTTTTGTTTTTTGTTTTTACAACTTAACGTGTCGCACAAAGGTGCACATGGAGTGCACGTGTGTGTGTGTGTAGGTGTGTGTGTGCATATCTGACTCATGCAACGAAATGCTGCCAGCCGCCTGATATTTGGCTCTAACCAGCTCTACAACTATCTAACAATTTTGCTGCTTTTCTTTTACCCTACAACACACACACCCCCCCCCACCCGTTTTACACTACGTCAGAAACTATCCCTAGGGTAACTGTGTGTGTGTGTGCTTTTTTTTATTTTTACTAAATTTATGCGCTTTCATTTTATGAAAAACTTTTGCAATAATTTCTCAAAACGTTTTTGTGGTGAATTGAAATGCGAGAAAAACATTTTGCGGATGGCGACTAAAAACTTGAGAAAAACCTTAAAACGCACACACACACACTTACACACGCGAGTGGCATGTGTATGTGTGTGTGTGTGGCAAAAAAAACAAATACTTAGCAGCCATTTTTTTTAATTTTATTTTATTTTATTTTTATATATTTAGTGTTGCTTTTTTTTGTGTATTTTTTTTTGCTGCACTTGGCCACGCCCACAAATGACGTTTAGCAGCGCGTAAAAGTTTTCCGCGCTTTTCACGTCCTTTTGGGCCGCGTCTTCTGCTTCTTCTTGCTCTTGGCCAAAAAACTTTAATGAAAAGTTTTGTTAAGAACTTTTGCGCTGGAAAATTTCAACGGTTGAATGAAGCGCGCGTATAGCTAGAGGGGGCCCCAAAGAAGAAGAAGAAGGGGGCGTGGGCAGCGGCAAACTGACATTAGATGCTGTTTTTTTTTTGTTTTTTTGTTCTTTGCCAAAAGTCAGCGAGTCTTGCTAACCTGGCCATAAACAGCAGTAGCAGCAGCAACAACAGCAGCAAAAACAACAACATGAAAATGGTAAATGGTATCAATTTTGTTATTGCAGTTGCCGTCGTCGTTTTTCAACTTGCACTTTGAAATTATTTACCTGAATAAACATTTGGTATTTTAATTACACAGCTGTCTTATATATGCGTGTGTGTGTGTGAGTCTGGTTTGCAGTTTGGGAAGGCGATAACTTGGCCATAATTGAATTAACACACAATTTACGGTACATTGCGTAAACTTTTTGTGCTATGTGCAATGTTTGTTTCAGAGGCTCCGAAATGAAAGCAAAGGGGCGACGCGTATTGTGTGAGGGGTTGAAATGGGTGGGGGGGTAAAGTAGGGAAAGAGGAATTTATGTTGCAATAGTTGGCGTACTGCCTGCTTATTGGCTGCACCCTTTCGCACCGCTTCTCTCTCTCTCTTACGCTCTATTGCTGATATTTCTGCAAAATATGGCACAAAAGTTTTCGTAAAACTGAAAAATCTGGCACAAAATATCGCCAAAGTTTTGTGGTGTGTTGTATATTCTTCTTTATGCTGAAAGTCCTTTATTATCTTCAAGACATCACAAAATGTGTAGTATAGTGTAATTCTTTGCTGTTTGTTTGCTTAGTTTTTAAGATATTAAACAGCATGAATATTGATTTGTATGAGCAAGATTTGTTAGGAGTAATTAATTGGTACTAGTCTGTTGGAATTACACTTACATCTGGCAACACTGTCTTTTATACTTTCTGGCAACCACTGGGACTATCGAAATATATCAATAATCTTTCCTTGGTCAACTCATGAAGAAAAGTTTATACGCGTCGCTAATGAAACCACATTAAATTTTAAAATTTCACAATACAGCGAATGTGCTTTTTAACTTTGTTCCATAAACAATTAGTCATAGTATAGCTTTGCTAATTAATATTACTATATATACAGGCATATAGCTATATGATTTGAATCTAAGAGTATTGACTATGGTATATGATTTGCTCGACAACTAGTTAAAACTAAAATAATCAGTCCACTTAGTCTAGTAATTAGAATTGTATATTTTCTTAAGAAAAGAAGAAGTAAACATATAAAAATTGAAACAAAAATAACATAAAAATGTATCGAGTGACTACTAATTTTATATTACAAAATATATAGCAACCAATGTCGTCTCTAGCGTGAACTGCAGTGCCTAGTGAACATTATTTTACGCTTTGTATTGCATTTAAAACTAAAGTAAATGTTAATAATTTAAGTTAACATTTGTAAAGTTGCTTGTAGGAATTATACAGATTTTTAAAATGAAAAAAAACTTTTTTGCTTAAACTTAAAACGATTGCAGCTAAAGCTAAATGAATAATAAATTTTTAAAAATAGTTAAACTTATTCGTTAAATGCAGCAAAGCATACTTAGTTGCTTGCTTTAATTTTAATCAATAAATACTTAATGTTTTGGATCAACAGATAGAGACAAATGCTGTACAAATTATAAGCGTACATAAATGTATCTATGTAAGTTAATATACAGCTGTAACTGTAACTGTAACTGCAACTATATTTGCTATATACATACCTTAACAAAAATGTAATCTATATCGCAAGTTACACATAAAGTATTTACATAGCCATTAAATTTGACAACTTTGTTATCAACTTGGTGAATGCAATTTGGAAAATTGCAAATGAGGCAAATAAATTTGCATAGATGTCAAAGTAGAAATTGTGAAATGTTTTATTATTATTATTGTATTTACTGTACATAACCGACTTTTGTTGCACTAATTGGTGTTTTGGTTTTCCATGTTAACAATATAAATATTAATAATTATTGATTTTAGTTTCGACTGACTTGTGTATAAATTATAACTTAACTTTATAAATATTTGCTTTTGAGTGTCTAGAAATCTTTGGATTTCTTTGTTTAGTTGTTGTAGTTGGAGATATATTAAAATTGCCGCCACTTGAGTTCATTCATACCAGGCCATGTGCAATAATATATGAATACGAATACGAATACATGTATGAGTGTGAGTGTTGTGAGTAGTATATGTTGAGAATAGTGAGGCATGTGGCATGTTCTACATGTGTCCGATTGCTGGCTCTGACTTCCACGTAATTACGAAACAGCTCAGACAAACATCGCAAGGGGCCAACGGCAGAAGCAGACTCGTAGGCAGAGGCAGAGGCATCTGTGGCTGTGGCTGTTGCTGCTGCTGTGGCTGTGGCTGTTGCAGCACAGTCAACTGAGCTTGTGGCAGAGACAAAAAACACAGAGAGGCAGAGGTCTACATCACAACAATATCACATGTGGCAATGTGGAATGAGATCTGTAGCTGTAGGTAGCTATAGTTTCATTAAAGGGCTCTATCCATGTCCAGATTGGCAATGAGTGTGCTACACATGTAAACCGTTACGAGCAATGACAAATGTAGGCGTGGCATACACTAAAATAAGTCGAAAGATATTAAAACACATAATTTAAACTCTAATCAAAGTTGGTCAGGATATATGTACTATATAAAATAGTGTAATATTCATACTGTTTATCGAGTTGTAGAGTTTTGGTAATCGTTTTTTATGACGATAGACATTCATGCATATCGAATTTGTAGCTTTTGTAGTCTCTGAGATTCAGGTGTTCTTACGGACAGACGGACGTCCGTCCGTCCCTACGTCACTTCATTCTCTTGGCTGCTGTTACTGATCAAGAATATATTTACATAGATGTATGGTATATACTTAATTAATCCTTTCACAACTCCTTCTGCCTTTTACACTGACAAACCTTATAGACTTTTTTACCTTTTTAAACAACTTGGCCTAAACACTGATACTTAAATTATGTTTGCTGAAAACTTTAGTAAAAGTTTTTCACTTTTTTCCATATTAATTCATTTGAGCTATGAATACTATCAGTATAGCTGTTTGGTTTCAATAAAACTTCCAATAATTCAAATAACATCTTTAATACAATACTTAGAGCCATGATTTTAAAGTTGGCTTTTAAAGTTTTCATATATAAATATATATATATGTATGTGATGTACATATTTATGTGCCTTCAAGGGGCATAAAATCTAAAATCGTTTGTCACGTTTTGCACATAAAAGGATTTTCAATTTTCCAATGTGACAAGAACGCGCAATGCGCTTCTCCCCATTTGCATACTAAAACTTGAAGTTAAAGTGAAGCTCGAAAGGGGATGGGAGGGGGAGGAGTGTCAAGGGAGGGGCGAAGGCGAGTGGGGGGCAAATGTGAATGGAAATAAAATCAAATTTTATATAGAATGCAAAAACGTAGAAATTGTGAGGCAGCAGCACTTTGAGTTCTATGCTTTTGCATTTTTTTTTGTTTCTTTCGGCTTTTTATTATCAATAAAATAAATTAAATCAAATTCTGCAATTTAATTGCCGTCGTAAAAACAAAAGACAAAAAGCAAGGAAGAAATTCAAGACGAATTTTTGTATACACTAATGAGAGAGTTATAGAGAGACACTTGAGCGACTTTATTCTTTATATGTAACATTTTGGGTCACAAAGTTATAACACTCTTTTGCCAAAGAGTATTCAAACATTGAGCTGATGATTCGTTCTTCGTCTTGTGGTTGTGTGACGCATTATTTGAAAGTGCCACAAAACGTGGCATGCACAAATCTCGTAAAATTTAGCAGATTTGATTTTTGAATCAATGCAGAGCTGTCACCTCTACAAGTATATGACTCTTCATTTATCTACATATTTTTTTCATCTTTTCTATATTTTGATTTTTGGTATTTTGTCTTTGCTGTCTCATGATTTTGATACTTAGTATTTTAATTCTTTACGCTTTATTGCCACAGCAGCAGAGTCAAGTGCAGCGTGCCTCATTTTCTGGGCTCATAAACTTGCTGTGTGGGTTTTTTTTTAATATTTTGCATGGCATTGTATAACACTTTTGTAGAGACTATTTAGTATATAGATATATAGAACTTAGTTATAGAATTTTTAATCAGACTAAATACTCTCTGTGTTTACTAGCAGATTGAATTACTGAGTTCAAAGCTTGTTGCAAAAATATAAATTTTTAGCCTGTTAAAATTTGGTAAAACTCGAAAAACCTTTTTCAATTATTTCAATTAATTTTATTTTCTTTTCTTGGTATTTTTTAAAAGTTTTAAACAAACTCAACAAAAAGCTAGTTTTACTCAAAATTATTATTTTTTTTTTTTTGTGAACTTTTTATTTAACCTTTATTCATTTAAAACGAACATGAAAATTATTTGTTATATTTACTTGCTGAAAAATAATTCAAAAAATTTCAAATTATATTAACAAAATGTTTATTATTATTTTAAATAAATGGTATGAAATTTTCCGATCTAAAACTTTTAAATGAAAGTTTTTAAAATACCAACTTTTTTCAGCAAAGGGTATAATATTTTCCAGCCGCTAAAAATATCGTTTCTTTCTTATACAATTTTATTTATTTAGCTTTTTTTTTTGGTGGACCGATGCGTTTTTATGGTCATGTTTGCCTTTGATACTTTTGGGTGGCTAAATGTATTTGTATCTGCATAAAAGAGATGTGTGAGTGTTGTAGATTCCTTAACGAGATTTATTTGTAGACAACAGTTGGTGGCTATGTTTTTATGACACACACACAGAGACACACAAGCACAGCTAAGAAATTCATCAACCTAACGACAAGGACGAAAATCATCGTCTACTCTCTCTCTCTCTAGCTCTGTGGGAGCTATAATGGCCACCCAAAAATACATTTTATACCAGGCCAAAGATGAACACAGAATAAAAAACAAAAAAAAAAATGGGAAACTATAGAAATAACGAGAAAATTCGTAAAAGAAATCATTGAGAAAAACTAGTAGCAAAGTGTTGAAGTACTCGTCTGTGGGAGGCCGTGTATAAAATTGTAGAAAAATGTTTAAGTTTGTCGAGCGATTGAAATGAAATTTTTAGGATAGTTTCGCAGCGTTTTGAACTTGGTAGAAACTATATATTATCTTTGGATCTGAAAATCTGTGAGGTATTTAGGTTAAAGCAAACCGATGTTAGACTGCTAAAAAAATCTACATATGTTTGTCATTGGTCAACACTAAAAGACAAGATTCTTTTGTATTGAGTGAGTTTTGTAAACAAACTTATATACTTTCTTTCATTAACAGCGCATACCATATACAAATTTTAAGTACAGGGTTTGTAGAAAAAAATTAAATTGCATTTGTGTGTTTCTCTCGCATGTAAGCAGGCAGCAGGCAGAGGCATCTACTTTGCTGCTGCTGCTTCTACTGGTGGTGCTGCTTCTTGTTCTTCTTCAGCTGAATCTATTGGATGCATCTATTGTGAGTGTGCATCTACTGCGCGCGCATATGTAACAGTATTTTTGTGTGTACATGAGTGTGTTTATGCATTAGTTAAGCTTTACATTTGCACATTAAAAGGCGAATTGTGTTTTTGGAGCGTTTTGTGCGTTTTCTCGCAAAAAAAAAAAAAAACTGTTGCTAAGCTCTTAAAAGGACCCAATTCCCAAATGTTGCACAAAATGCATTTCAAGTATTTACATGGCTGAGAGAAAATGTATGCATATATAATATATATGTATATAGAAGCATAGCATTAAATGTATACAAAATAAATAGCAGATTAAACGAACTGCATTTGCTTAATAAGGTCTGCGGTTTCCAGCTGATTATATTTAAAAGATTCTATAAAGACGCAAAGGAGTATATGTATGTTTATATTTTTGAAACTACTGGGTATTGCCTAGTCTACGCTACATATTTATTTTTGATACAGCGGATGTTTTTGTTATTATATAAGCACAGTGTGTATTTAACAAATTCTAGTGTTTAGCTCATTTTCTATTTATTTTTGTTTTTCTGCAAACGTCTGACTACATTTTTGGATGATTACTCATTTAATTTGATCTATAGAACGATAAGAATGATTAGCTAAAAATAGAAATTTTGGCTATTAAAAGCACACAGCGCACAGTGCTAGTGACGAAACCAAAGAGCCAAAACTACAAATGTATATAGTACATATATCGAATATATATTAACATTTTCAATAGATTTTTGCTGTTTACTAAACTTGTTTTACATACGAAAACAATTTGCTCGTTACACGATGAAATTGATCTTGCAAAGAGACTGTTTTTTTTCAGATTTTTGTATACGTTGGCAATACATTTTCCAATATCGGGATAAACCAGATTCGTAATTGGATTATTGCCAAATGTGTGTGTCTGAGTGTGTGTAAAAAGTAATTAAGCAATTCGAACGTATTTTGACATTTCCAAATATATATGTCAACTGAAAATCGAAAACTTGAAAGCTTAAAAAAAATATGAAAACTGAACAACAGATTCGTAATGTTAGAACATGTTGTGGGCTAGACAAGACTCATAGAGAATCTCGTATAGTTTCTTGTATTTTCTGAATGTTATTTTTATAGCAGCGATATGTTTGCATTCGAGACCAAAGATTCGAAGCAGCAGCTAAAGCAGTTCGACGATCGCCCGATCTTTAGTATATACTATAAAAGTGTCTAAGTATAGAAGTGCCTGAGTGTGTTATGCGCCTGCGTATGAGGATCATTTGAGGCGAAAAGCACGAGAGGCAGCAACGACGACGACGACAAAAGCCGAAGAAGACTTTGGTATATTTTGGGCGGCTTATTTTAGCTATATCATATAAAGCATATGCCATACGCCTTATATACAATATATAGCAAGACAAGAAGACGAGACAAAGCTATAAATATGTACGATATAAATATATATATATGTAGTACATATATACCATATTATGTACTGTAAGGAAAGTTCTCATCGTCATAAGGGGAGATGGGGTTGGGTTTGGCGCAGAAGATTCTCTGTTTCTCCGATTCTTTTTGAGTGGATGCTGCTGTGCTGTGTGGATCATTTTGGGGATTGAGTTCGTACGGCAGAGCCGGTACAGTTATAACCGGGCAATAGCACAACACACGTTTTGGGGTCGAAACCGTCGTCGTTGTAGTCGCCGCCGTCGCCGCGACAGCCAAAAGAATTAATTTGAGAATATTTTTTGCATCCTTTAGTGCATTACCGATTCGGTTCTCGAGCTGTGCAGATCGCTTGTTGCTTTCGGTCTGGCCTCGATTCGTTTTGTTTATAATAGAACCAAAATAAAGCTACAGAACTACACAAAACTTGATAAAATCCATAAAAAAAGTGCTACAAAAAAACGTTGGAAAATTTTGAAAAAATTTTTAAAACTATATTAAAACAAAATATGTTAGTTAAAACGCGCTAAGTGTACGTTTGAATGTGTTTGCAGAACTGGAAATCGTATCAACAATGGAATTAATACTTGATATAAAATACAATAAAAACTCTGGCTGTACAACAGTATCAGCTATAGAGTTTTTATTGGTGTCTATTGCTATTTATGGATAATGCCGCAAACTGCTATAAATACTGCTGAAAAATAGCGCAGCGAATTGCCAAAGATATGGGTATATATATATATAAAATATACTATTTAGACATACATATGTTATATATATTATGTGAGAGAGGGAAAGCAGAATGTACATAACTCTGTGTGTGAGCAGATGGTGGTGAATAATGCGGTGCCTCATTGCTATTTTTGTGTTTCTTTTGCGGAAATATATAGCAAATACTTGGTATATATACATAACACTCTACTATATATTATTTATATATAAATAAATCAACAGAGTTGAGTTGAGGTTACTAGCAGCAGTGAAAGTGGCCTGACAAAAATTATATAAAAATTCTGCTGATGAAATTAAAAGTATTTTATTTTCTGAGCCATTTTCTTTCAAAGAACTCTGTTCTTATATAATGCAAAACTTATTTTGTCTTACTCTGCTTTAAATATTTGATTTTTCTTCTATTTTTATTGCACAAGATTTTCTTGTCGACATGTTAACATTTAACCATTTTGTTGTGTTCAGTGCTCGTTAATTAATTCCAATTAAAATGTGGACACGTTAATGGCTATAATAGCATTTAAATAATTAGTTACATGACCCAAGACCACGCCCATTTACGACAATCTCTCTCTTTCTCTTTTTTGTAGTTTAATGCTATTAATATGGCTGCTGTTGTTGTTGTTGCTGTTGTGTCACTGCATTCCACGTTTCCATTTTTTTTTTTTTTATTTATTTCCCACTTTTCCATGCATTACTAATTTGCAGAAATTATATTTTAATGAAAGTGCATAAAACTTACGCGCAGTGCATTAAAATAGCACATTAAAAACCAATGCAAGTGTGAAGTGCGGGTGTGTTGAACTTAGAGTTGCCCTGTATTAAAGGAAAACGCTGAAAATTAAAAGTAAATTTTAAAGGGAAAAGGTATAGGCTGGCAGCAAGTTGGAGAGCATAAAAAGATACCCTGTATTTTAGTAGTACTTCTTAGTATTTGACTTCAGAATAACTTTAGTTTTGTTTGAAAGTGTATAAGCTATTAGATATCCTGTAATATAGGCAGCAGCAAAGCAAAGGAACTTTTGTTTAAGTTAATTTACACGACTTTTTCTTCTAAAATATACCTAATAGTTTACTATTACTGTTTAATACTTGAAATACGAATAGCTTTTGTGTTTCTTTATATTTGAAAGTGAAAACGATAAGTAGATCTATTAGATATTCTATAATATAGGTAGCAACAATAATTGAAAGTTTTATTTAGATTGGTTTACATAATTTTTCCTATTTTTATATTAATTTCCGAAATTGTTGCTTTTAATTTCCTAAAAGATCCCCTGCTTCTTTCAGTCATTAATCCCCTCGTCATCTTCTACATTTTACAGGGTATGCCTAGTGCATATCAAAAGCGAAATTGCTAATTAAAATGCACGATTGTGAAAACGTTTTTTCCCATCGCTGCGTCTTTTGTCAACTTTTGTGCGTTGACAATTTTCATTACAATTCGATTAAGTTTCATTTCGAATAACATTAATTGTGGCAACATTTCAACAGATGAATGCAACAAATGCAACAAATGCTCATTTTAATTATGCGTCTATTTATTTATATCAGCATGAAATTAGAGGAGTAATTTTTTTAAATTTGTTAGTTTTAATTTAATGAGCGGACGATTTGTGTACTGGTCGCTTTTTGTGGTTGATAAATTTACGGGCTTTTTGCACGGGGCGTACGGGTACAACGGATGCATTTACGGCCACCTGAGTGGCTCGAGCGGAGACCATAGCAGCGGCTCCCAAGACTGCCTTGGGTGCAGACTCCGGAATGGGCGAAGGTCTAGGCGTCTGAGTAGGTCTAGGCGTGGGAGTAGGAGAAGGAATGGGTTCAGTCACAGGTTCAATTTGCGGAGTAGGTTTAGGTTCAGGTTCAGGTATAGGTTCCGGAGCAGGAGTAACTGCCTTTTCGACGGGAGCTTCAGTTTTGAGTGGTTCAGCCACTGGTTCGGGCGTAGGAGCTGGCGTCGGAACTACAACCGGCTCCGGATTGGGTTGCTGTACTGGCTCCGGTTCCGATTGCCGTTTTAGCTCCGCAGCTGGACGCTCTCGTGCCGCCTTTTGCTCCGGCGTCTCATCGGGTATGATATAGAATGCCGGACTAATGGTGCAGAGATTTTCTTGCGTCAATTCGGGTCCCGGAAAACTCGGTTGAGTGCCCCGACGTCCCACCGCATAGGCGGCACACATGTTTGCCGCATGCACATGATGCTCTAAATTGAGTTTGGGAAACAAAACCAAGTGATAAGCCAAACTGCCAAGAAATGCATCGCCGGCACCCCGTGTGTCGGCCAGATAACGCACGGCTGCAGCCGGACAGTGAATGCAAGTATCCGGTTCGGTATTGGATAGAAAGACAGCACCCTGTGCACCCATTGTAATGATTACATTCCGAGCACCCTTCTCCACCAATTCCTGGGCGGCTGCTTTGGCGTCCTGCACATGTTCAATCTGCTGCCGATTCGTCAGTTGTGCCGCATCTCCGGCATTGAGGCACACAATTGTTGGAGCTCGCAGCAGCTCCAGTGGCATATCTTTTGTAGCTGGCGATGCATTCAGTATGGAGACTTTTCTAAATTGTTTCAGTGCAAAGAGCACGGTCTTGTAATCCGGTTCCAATTGACACACCAGCACTTTGGCCTCATAGAAGGCTCTTTTGCTGCGTGCAATGTCCTTGTGATTCAACATACAATTCGCACCCGGTACAATGACTACTGTATTCTGATCAATATTATCGATATTGATATGGGCACTGCCCGTTTCCTGATTCTCCAGCAGCTGTATGTAATCCACAATGACGCCAACTTGTTGCAAATACTCATAGTACATGCTGCCAATGTCATCTTTGCCCAATTTGCATATTAAAGCACAATTTGCACCCAATTTCGCAGCTGCCACACTTTGATTTGCCGCCTTGCCCCCGAAACATTGCTCCCTTAACATGGCCTTAACCGTCTGTCCGGGCTGAGGATGTTCACTGATGTAACTGGCAACAAATGGGGAAATATGCAGGAAATTAGTTTAAAAATTAAAATTCTCCCTTTTTTCAACTCACGTTATATAGTCCATATTAATGGCACCAAAGACCAAAACTTCTATCTTTGGAGAGATCTTCGGTTCATTGGGATCGAACGTCCTATTTGTATTAGTCGGTTCATTAGTCGGTCCTTTGGTGTAATTTGGGTTTTTTGTATTTATCGGATTATTCGTATAGTTTGGTTCATTGGCACCGTTGGGGTTATCGCGCTCGGTTGTCAATATTTGTGGTAAACGTATTGATTTCAATTTCAACCATTTTGACTTTAAACTCATGACACCGCTATGAAACTTGATCTTTGTCTTTCTTATAAACGAATTCATTATAAATAAAATTTAGTTTTTTGGGTTTCTAATGCATTAATTTTGATAGAAAGTACTATAAACTCTACTTGACACTTAAAATTAAATTTAGTTCATTTCTTTTCTGAGAAGTTGCAGTTAATAGGAATGTAACTTAAGGATTTTAATTTAAATAATTTGACTTTAAACTCATAACAGTTAAATAAGAATACTATACGTACTTAAAATAATTTTCTTTTATTGAAAAATTTTTATTTAATACAGTATATAAAGATAACAAACAAAATACTGAAAAAATTATAGGAAGCAGTTAGATAGAAATTTTGTTATTATTTTGGCATCTCTTAAAACTAAATAATATACTGTCATATCGACTAATAGACTTCGAGTCATCTAAAACTCCTAAATTACCAAGTAAAAGGTCACCAAAACTACAAAAATATTATAATTTTTATTACTTTCTTTTTGGTTTAATTTCCATTTTAAATAATTTTAATTTGAAACTCATGACAACACCAAACCAAACTTAAGCATCAACTTAAGAGACTTTAAATAAATTTTAAATATTTATTTAAATGTATAAAACTAGCAAACAGAATTGTTACAATTAATGTGCTTTAATAATTTAATAGTAGCAGAAAGATAGAATTTATGTGAATATTTTGAATTGAAAAAATTTTGACCATTAACTCATGACGGTCAAAGAACCAAACTTGAACTTCGTCTTAATATACGAACTTAAAATTTATTTTTGTTAAGTTAAATAAAACATTTTCTATAATATAACAAACAAACTGCACAGAGAACTCCTCAAACTTACCAACAAAATTTATTTAAAATTTTAGTTAATTATTTATGTAAACTTTTCAAAGCTATATAGCTAAAACAATTGGTGTAAAATGTGCTATGATAATTGCATTGGTATTTCATTAGAATTGAAGCATTTCAAGCATATGATTAACATTTGACATTGCTGCATTTGGAACACATGGCCTGGTGATCTTTTTGGTACACTACTTAAGGCGTGTAGCGAGAGATGGGAATGGGAAACGCCTGCAATGAACTGCAGATTGCATCCATGTGCCACATCCTGTTGCACAGCAATGTCAAAGTCGCAGTTGCAGTTGCAGTCGAAGTTGAAGTTAAAGTCAGCGCCGCATGGGTTCTGCTTCAAGTAGGTAAAATAATAAGGGAAAATAAAATACTATAGAGAGACGGCGACGAAGACGCACATGTGTTGTTGTTTTGTGGCAGCGGCTTGACCCTGCAACCCGGGTTGACTGCGACGCTTCATGTGGGTCCTCGATATTTAATTTTAGGCACCTATATAAACGTCTGTTTACAATGCGCTTAGAGGACAGTTGCATTTGTCAGTTCACGCCGTAAACTTCAAATACTATCGACTTGGTTTTAGTTCAATTCGTACTTCGTTTGAGATTCTAAAGATTCGAGTGAAACGAATGAAACGAATTCGTGTTTTTCTAAATCGAAATTGTGATTCTATTTGAAATGTGACCAGCAAAACGTAAAGCTAAAGCGAGTAAAAAACTGAAATGTAAAGACAAAAAATCGTTTAAGCGCAAAAGCTGAAAGCCAAGATGAGTGAGGGGGTGAATGGAGGGGGTGGGGAGAGAAATGGGGGGCTTTGGCCATGTGGTGCAAAATATGCGCATAAAAAACAAAGTTGAAAAATAAAAACAAAAACAACAGAAAACCGAAATAAACAAAAACAACAAAAAAAAGGGCGCAATTTTATTGCGGGCGCCGCGACGCGCCACTTCGTGCCCCAAACACACACATACACACAGTAGCAACAACAACAACAACAACAGCAACAGCAGCAACAAAACAAAAAGCAACTGCAAAAAAGTTTATGAATTTTTTGTGCAGGCGCGTGAAAGATGCAAAAAGTACAACACAACAAAAAGTAAAACATAAAAACTGAAAATATACAAAAAAAAACGAAAAACAAAAAACAAAAGCAGATACACTACGTAGGGCAAGAACACGCCCCCCTTTTCCCCACACTCCCTTGCCCCGCCCAGTCACATATATAAACACACTTCAGTGCGCTTAAAAATTGCTTTATTGCAGTTGGACTATAAAAACGCACGGCAAAAAGTATTAAACCCACCTCACAGTTTCATTCCCCAACCCTCAAAAAAAAAGCAAGAAAAACTCCAACGAAAAACAGGAAAATTTGCAAGCCACAGCCGGAGTCATAGCGGTTGCAAGATGCAAAAGGATACCAAGGATTTAGTTCTAAAAAAAAATAAAAAAAATTAAAATAGAACAAAAGCGTCGAGTTTTTATTTTCGGAAATGTTTCGGCAAACTCGTATTTTTGTGTTGCAATTACAATTCGCCATTGTCATTATTTAAAAGTGTGAATAGAGTGTATATATTGTACATATACAACAAGTAAGCTATACATATACTATATAACTATATAATAATTTAAGAGTGTACTTTGTAATGGTTTTTTAAATGGCCTTTGAGAGTTCCATGCTTCCTTGCATTCAATAGTATATACACAAGCATATGGAATGTAAAGAAGTATGGAGCGAAATCTGGCGAAACATCAATTGAAAAAAATATAAAAACTTACATTTAAATACATTAAGATACAAATTTAATATGTAAATTAAGTTAAAGTTTAAAATATATTTAAAATTAATTATTTTTAAAGTTTGAGGTATAGATTGCAAATGTTTATAATTGAATTTCAAGTCCGATCAAAGCTGCAAGAAATGTAGCAAAATATGTAAATTTCTGAATAGAAAATGTAGACTGAAAATACATAAAAACGGTTCTAAAACTTTTACAAAAACACTTAGCAAATAGTTAAGGAAGTTTTCAAAAATAAGTTTAAAAATTTACTTAAACGGTTATTAAATGGGGAAAACTTTTTTGTATATGAAGTAAAAGGAAATATATAATGCTAATTAAATGACAATATGTAAAGGGTTATATTAAACTTAATTTCAAAACAAACCTAATATACTATTAAGTAGTACTTCGTGCGCCGTAGTATAATTGTGAATATCACTTTGTAATATTAAATTACTTGTATCAAACATAAAAAATTAAAACAAAAAAAATATTTTTTTTAAATATTTCTATATTCAAAAATGTATTTAACTAGCAAATATAAGTTTTAAGTGTTTTAAAGTTAAATAAATACTTCTATAAGCTTTTATAAAAATTCTTTATAATCATTAGCTTAGCTACCCATAATTCCCAGCACTATTTTTAGCTACAATTTTGATTGCATAACATAAAAAAATCTATACGTATTCAAAAAATCTTCATATCCTTTCAACGACAAAGACGAAGAAATTTCAAAAATTGTTTTCTGCCAAAGTTTGTGGCTCTAAAAATAGCGAAACGTTTTAGCAAACATTTTTGAAGAAATATTCAAATATATATTTTGCATGTACATACATATATTTTAGATATAGAAATACATGTATATTCTGTAGCTATATCTGTTCAAACTGAGTGCTCGTATCGCATTTCACAGTGTGGAAGCAACTATTGGAATTTTGTTATTTATAAATAAATTTCAAGTGGAACGAATTTGTTGTTGTTAGAGATTTGTTAAATGTATTTTAAATACTTATGGAACTGTGTGTTTGTATCTGTTAGTGCTTTAGTCAGTTCTGAAATTGCAGTTAAGCACACGGGCACAAGTAAGCCTCAAACATGTGCAACAAAGTGGATTTACCAAGCTGAAATTATCACTGAAGTTGCAAGCCATGATGGTGGCAGCTAGTATGTGTCTGTGTATGTGCCACATGTGTCGGTGGCTATAACTTAATGCAATTAATATGCAAAATCGTGACACACAGTCACACACAGAGTAAGGGATAGGAACAGGAGCAGCGGCAGTGGTAGTAGCTGTAGGTGGACTGTAAACAGAAGTAGCACTACACTGTTCAAGAAAAACTTTATTTAATATAAAGAAAATATTTTTAAAAATTGTTTATTAAACCGGAAAATTTCTTTTTTCATTAAAAGAATTATTTAAAAAATTTTTTGAAGACTTTTTCTTCATATTTTCCATTTCTACTTGAATATATTTGTTGTGCTTTATGGGAATTGAGTGTTACCTGCTCTATAAATAATAGTAAACTAATACTACATATAATAAACATTTAATACAAAAATATTATGCAAGAATTTATGATGCTGAAAGTTTAAGAAAACTGTTATTTTTATTAAATTTTATTTCTTTTATTTATTATAAGATGAAAAACCAGAGTTTTATAAGAATTTTAACTGACGATAATAAAGTTTTTTTGAAATACAAAAACTGTTTTCCATATTAAGACAACAAAATAGTAGTGTAGTATATAATTTTTATCAGTGTAGGCGCAGCAGTAGAAGCAGTAACAGCAAGAAGAGTAGGAGCTGGAGCAGGAGCAGCAGCAGGAGCAGTAGCAGTAACAGGATGTGAACGTGCACAGCATGTGCGGAACGATGCAGTCAGACAGGTTTCAGGTTCAGGTTCGTGTGCAGAAAGAGTAACGAATCCAGTGACTGCCTGCAGCCTTAGCAGTTGTAGCCATCATCATAATCATTACCAGCCTTCGTAGCAGCATCACGATGATGATCATCATCATCATAGTCGTCCTGTGGCACTGTCGTCTCATCCACAGCATCGTTTGCTGTGGAGCGCATTAAAAACATAACGGCGATGGCAAAGTGCGCCAAATTGATGAGCGTCACGTGCGTTTTGCTCACTTTGTGCCACGCCTTCATGCATCTACACGCCTCCAACACACGCCTGTCGGTGTCATTCGCCACAGTGTACACAAGTGTGTGTGTGTGTGTATGTGCGTGTTACTTTCAGTGCTGTCGGTTTAGCTTTTTTTAATGAAAATTTTAAGAATTTCAGTGTTTAAAAGATAAAAAATAATTTTAATTAATTCAAAAATAAACATTTTCTTGCTTTAAATGTAAATTTAAGTAGTAGATATTAAAATTCCCCATAAAATGTTTTTAAAAATGTGCCCAAAAACAATATTCACTGCTATTTTCCATTTACTCTTGTAATACATTATTTGTACAACAAAGTTTTGATAATTTTTTAGGTTCCTAAATACTAATAATATTAATTTTATCATGTACAACAAACCACGTGTCAATTAATTACAAGCAAAAAAGGTAAAATGCTGCTATTTAAAGCTCCGGTTTGAGTTTGACAACAGGATTACATTTACTGTGTGGCACATAGAAAAGAGTGGTTAAAACTTAGTGTAGAAAAAATAGAAACGTAAGTACAGTATGCTCTATGAATTTTGTGCAATTTATTTGAATAGAGTGTACCATAATACCAGCCATGATCTATCGATTTAAGCTTTTTAGCCATTATTCTATTTTTTTTTTTGGTTTTTAGCTTGACAACATGGGCCACAATTCTGATCAGCTTTATGCAGTTTGTATTTGCGTTTTTTTTTTTTTGCAGCTGTTGCTGGGAAAGTCGTAAAAGTAAACAGAGCATGTTGCCTGCCCCCAAGTTGCAAGCATGCCATAAAGCGCTTAATTTTTTTTTGTTCTATCTTCATGTGTGCAATTTCCACAAGGTGCAAAATATGGCTTAGCTATACAGGTAACTACAGATAAAGGGAGAGAGAGAGAGAGAGAGAGAGAGATAGAAAAAAGCGGCTTTAATATTGCTTTACATATTCTATGCTCTATGATATTTGGTGGTGTGTATATCTGTTGGCTTAAAGTTGTGCTCAATATACCAAACAACTGACAACTGACCCACATTCGACACAATGGCTGACCAGAGCAACTGTCACGCCTTCCGCTTTCCCCACTTCCGTTGCTTTATCCAGTCAACTGTCTCTCTTTCACTCACCCTTCGGAGAGCGACATTAAATATTTTGATGGCGCCCACAAAATGGCAAATTAGTTTCAATTAAATAATGTTGTCGCAATTTAGACGCAGCAGACATCTCCGAAACGGTGTCTCTCCGCCTCTCTTTACAGAACTTCCTCCACTTGCTTACTACACTGAAAAAAATTACTTATATATTTCATATTTTACCTTTAAATGTTTATAAACATACTTATATAAGTTTAAACTTCCATCACTTCCTTTCTACACTGAAAAAAATGCAATAAGTCTACTTATATTTCATATTGTACATTTAAAAGTTTATATACATACGTATACATGTTTAAAAGTTAATCTATTTGTATATAATATAATACATTTATATAAAAAATAATATAATTCTAACATAAATTGTAAATTTTTAATGAAATTTTTTCAGTACTCGAATTTATAGTTGATGTAGCATAAAAATAATATGTTCCTTTTTTTCAGATTATCCGAATTAAAGTCTTATTTATTTATATTTATTTAAGCAACTCGTTTCATTTTTCTCAGTGTATCGGTCTGTGACCACATCAGTTCAGTTCATGCATAACGCAAATGCTGGGAATGCTAAGCGCCGCAAGGAGCCTTCAGCAGGACCGTGGCAGCAGGACTTTCATGCTTGTCCCAACATGTCCCAGCATGTCCATGCCATAACGATTGTGGATTCAACATAATGCCCTCATAATTACTGCACACACGCCTCAGAAATTGAGGCTGGCGATGGGTCGTTGCTGGCCAATGAGTTGACAGACCCAAAGCACTCCTTCAAATTTCTACCCCAGCTACAACCACAGAGAGCAAGAGAGAGAGAGAGAGAGTAAGAGAGAGAGAGAGGTAAAAGCAAGAAGTCTCGGGGCTGCAATTTGCATTAAATGTACGCTTTGTGTTATTAATTTCGAGTGTTCTCGTTTCTCATTAAAATACACGCAACATTTATGAAATTAATATTTGCTTGCCACCAAATGGGGCACTCGCACTTGCAGCCTCTATAGAAATTATACAAGTGACCTTCCAACTTCAAATGGCCACAAGAAATATTATGCAAAAAAAATATAACATGAAATATGTGCAATACATAAATTTGCATTTTTTTTTTTTGTATTTTCGGCTCAACATTTTCACTTGTTATAAATTAAAAGCTTTAATGAGGGAAGTGGGGAAGGCGGTTGTTTTTTTTTTTTGGTAATTTTATTATTAGAGGCACAAGTTGTTAGCTGAATTTCAATTGAGATTCATAAGCTGACTGCCAAATTTATTATAAGGATAGTACTTAAAGAGCAGCGCAACCACATGTTGCTAACAACTTTTAGATTTAATGAGCTTTCTTAAAGTTGCTTTAGTAAAAAATTTGAACTTAAATGTAGAGAACTTTGATTTAATTTTAAAAATATTTAAAATTTATCTCATTGAAATTTATTTATTAACTTTACAATTAAAAAGATGCAAAAATTCAAAGTTTTGGAATGAGAATTATGTAGATAATGGATTAACATATGTATATAAGCTAAGTGCTATACTCCTAGCTTAGTTCGGACGTAAAACTCTTCTGGAAATAATCCTGTAATACAAAGTTTTCAAAATGTGAAACTCAACATTCTAATCAGTTACATATACTATATATTACTTACAAATGATTTGATGCCTATTGAATGGAATGTAACTGTCTAAATTATGTATGCCTAAATTGAATGTTCAAATGTATATATAGCGTATATATAGTATATACATAAATTAAAACATACGCAGCAAGATTTGGCATTTCAAAAATGCCGCAGTGAAAAACTAACAAATAAATGAATAAAATTTGGGGAGGAGAAAAAATGTTGAATGAAATTAATATTTATAAAGTAATTTTTGGTTGATTTGGTTTTGCACTTGGTCGCACACATTTCCACGCAAATAGAAGTGGACAGTGAAAATGCACATGAACACAGCAACAGAGATGTCAGCGATCAAGAGGAGAGGGGTGGCAGTTGCAACATGATAGAACTTGACATAACATGCAAAAGTGTTGTACTAGCATTTATTTATTTCATTTGTAGTACTACTACATATGTGTATGTTTGTTTGTATAACATGCGTGTACTTCTATTAATTTATTTACTTAATATATATTATATTTTTTAAATGCAACTTGTTGTGGTTTCACATGTTGTTGTTGTTGTTGATTGTTTGACAAATTTGCATTTTGTTTTGTGGTTTTGCAATTTGCATAAATCAATTGAAAATTGCGTGAAGCAGGAGAAAGCGCCATAAACAGAGATAGAGAGAGCGAGAGGTAGAGGGAGGGAGGGAGGGGGACGAGTGCGATACGTATCATATTTCTAATTGTGTTTACAGCATTTTTAGTTTATTTAATTTATGCAAATTGTTTGTTTCCCATTCCATCATGCTTTGATTAATTGTTTGTGGCTGTTTACTGAGTTTTTATCGTACTTTTGTTTACAATTTCATTTATTACAAAAAAAAAAAGAAAATAAACGCACTGCGTCGTATTTTAAGTGGCAATTTAATTAGTTTATATATTAGCAATTAATATTAAAGTACTTGTTTAAATTTTAATGACAGCTTACACGATTTAATTATAGATTGGAGTTACCATTTAGTTTTATTTTAGTGGGTATTTTACTGAAAGAAAAGTTTCACTGCGTAAGACCAATTGCCTATTATTTCCGATTATATAAATTAAAATTAATAAAATCTTATATGAAATTTTCAATAATTTTAAAAAGAAAATGTGAAAATTTTTATGCGGACAACTGCGGCTTAAAGTGCTATTTAGCTCGACAATCGCTGCAGTTTTGACAAAGTTATCGTAGTTCAAAATAATGATAATACCGATACTTCAACTGCACATAACAAGCTTAAAACTCATTTTCGACCCCATAAAGTGTATATTTTCTTAATCTACACAAAGTTTCTAATCGATTAGAATAGTTTTTGAAAAGAAAATAGAAAAAATTTTTTTTTTCATTTTTTAAAAAAATGTAAAGGGGTAAGTATGCAAAATTTGCAAAATTTGGCAAAAAAATTAAATTTTAAAAAATTTTAAATTTATGATGCCAAAATAATTATGCGGTTAAATAAGGTGTAAAATGGTATTCCGCTCGATAATAGCTGCATTTTTCGCAAAGATATCGTAGTTTAAAGTGTTAAAAAAAGGCTCTAGCAGAGCGGCTCCCTTAGTACTGAAGCTTACAGTTATATGTAACTCAAAGTCGGGCATTTACTGTAACATTTTAGTTTGTTTATATTAAGTAGTTTGCATTGTGGCTTGCTTTGTTAAAGTGCATCACACACACTAAATTTGTATTGTTCTGTGAAATGCAGTTTAAATTACATTTACAATACTTGATTTAACTAATTTTGGAAGCCGTTTCTACTTTATTAGCGCAATTATGGAAGCTTTGTGTGTGTAATATGGTTATGCCTTGAAAAGGGGCGTGACAAAGGCCAAATACATACTATACATACTATATATACAAAATTGTATGCAATGTGCGCAGTATACTCTTAATTGGAATCATCTTTTAATTGCCATATTAAGCACACTCTATAAGTACATGCAACACACTCGCGTACACACAAATATAGAAGTGCTGGCAAGCAATTACGCAAGAAGACGGTATTTAGTTGAAATTGATTGCACACGAATGAGACAGTTGATTGGATTGGATATGGAGCATAGTTATACAAGCAAAACATCAATGCATTCCAGGTGTTGAGAATGGTGTGTGTGTGTTGTGTGTGCTGTGTGTGCACACTCAATTAGACAAACTGACAGTTGAACAAATAGAGCATCAGTTCAACCCAAAATTTCATTTCTGCATTCGACAACATTTTCGGTTAATTGATATGCTCTGTTTCTTCAGTAGCAACAAACACACAAATTATGTTCATTTTCTCATAAATAAATGAAATCTTTCAATCATGTTTTTAACAATTGTTAGATGTTTGAAAATGTATACCAATGTTTTAAAACTTGTTGCCAGTTTTATAACATTTTTCCAATTTATTGAAATGAAATAAAATTCAAAGCAAATGCAGAAAGTTCATTGGAAATATACATTTTATTTATAGTAAAATATTCTGCTTGCATATAAATCATAATTTTGTCGAAATTCCACATAAATTTATGTGACAGCAAATATAAAAATAAGTGTGAAAAAGTAAATTTGCAATGTTCGCATAAAAGTTTGTGAAAAATTGTTTCAGTTCATTGATTTCAAGGCAATTGTTTTTGAAAACTGGAGCTTAAATGTGGTATATTATACAAAATTTAGAGATTTCTGATTTATATATAAGGGGACATTAGTTTTCAGCATGAATTTGGGTTGTTACAAATTTTAAGAAAGCTACAAAATATGTCTTACAGCGGGGCAGTGAGATCTTTTTATAGCTAGATTTCGAAATTAATTTAATGCATGGAAAACTTAATAAAATTCTAGTTTATTTTTTCCATATATACATACATTTTTAAAATCGGCTGCGACTTACCTGAATCCTCTGAAATCCATTATATAAAGTAAATACATTTGCGCATTTTTTATTTATTGATTTATTTTTCATATTTGTTTTATATACAATTAATTTTTAAATTGAATATTAAATATTGATTATTATTAATAAAAATTTTTAAATACTAAGGATATAAACTATTAATTAATCAATATTTTTGCATTATTTACCCACCAATATTGTTTAAAAATAAATATACATATTTTATTTTATTTTAAACAGTTTATTTATATTAACTGACCTATTTTGAGCTACGAAATACCGCCAAAGCTTAATTAAAAGCTTTGTCGTATAATGCAGCTTAAAGCTGCTTAATTTTGTTGATTATCGAAATGCTTGAGCAAAGAAACTATGCCAAATTGTTGAGCTTCAATGCACGGATAAAGCAATTATTAATGCAAAACAGCAAATTGCTCAAATGTCCAGAACACTGTGTCGGTGAGTGCTGTGGGTATTAGTGTGTGGGTGTTACATTATGGCTGCGAATGTGTGTGTGGTTGATGCGGCAAGTGAAAGCCTTGCCGAGCATTTCGAGTGCTCCATTTATTACGGTATTTATGTGGCACGTAAATCATGTGTACAAATGGATTGGAATTAATAAATGAGTCTGCAGGCAGCAACAACGTAAACAACAACAGCAACAACAACTACAAACAGCAACAACAGCTGCAGTGGCCAGTTGTTGTAATTATGAAATAAAAGAAAAGTCGAGAAAAAAATAAAAAAGAGGAAGAGAAAAACACGCGTTGGGGAATTGTGAAAAAGCTTGTTTGCTGCCAAAGCCAAGCGCCCTAAAAAGTATGCTATAAATTGCATTGTTTAACAGCAGTCGCAAACGTACACACACACACACACAGACGTACACAAGAAATGTACGTAAACTCTGTAATTCGATTTTAAATGCATTTTCTGTTGTTTGCTGCAAATTGTTGTTGTATTTTTTGCATATTTTATGTTAATTAAACTTGTTGCAACGACTTGTTGTGCTTCTTGCCGTAGCGCAGGTGTGTCTACGGGGGTGTGTGGGGTGAGGGTGAGGGTGTGGGTATCAGTGAGTGTGTGTGAATATCGTAACTTGAAACCAATTACGCTACAATAATATTCACACATATTAGCGATGGGTATTGATAATGCAGATACCAAAATTTTTATTTTGTAAATAGTAAGTGAAGGTAGAAACTTTGTCATTTGTAATATTTTTAGAAAGGTTTTTCATTTGATTTTTGTAAAATGATTTTAGTCTTACTTTGTGTCATATTTTTGTAAATAACTTGTGCTATTTCTAGTAAAATTTTTGCAATGTCAAACTAGCTTTTTTACTTGCGAAAATATGGAATTATTTTAATTACTCCTTAAATCAATCTACACTTGAAATCTACAAATATTTCAAGCAGTTTCTCATTACTAATATAACGAATAGAAAACAGAGACTATAGTTTAAAAAAATATAGCATATTTAAATTTTATAATTCATTTGAAATCTACAAATATTTCAAGAAGTTTCTCATTGCTAATATATTGAATAGAAAGTAGAGATTATAGGTTAAAAATATATACCATATTTAAATTTGATAATTCATTTAAAAGCAACAAATATTTCAAATAGATTTTCATTACTGCTAAATCATAAAGAAAGCACAAACTATGGACTAAAAATACTAGCGGTATCTGCTATTTTTACCTCTTGCTCATTACGATGATTTTTGTATTTTTTTGGGAACAACTGTCCATCCCTAACACACTCACACACACGTACATACAGCTGCCCAGAGACTCCTATATATGTACGTAGTACGTTTGTATGCTGACAGTTTGTTACGCTGCTTAATTTCTCCCAGCTAAGCTTAACATACTCTTCCCAATTCCATAGCCCCCCTCTCGCTCTATATTCAGCTCTCCTCTTACTCACTCTTCTCTCTCACACATGCTGCTGCTTGTTACTTCGTTAGTTAGTTTTGACGTGAAGTTGGTCGCTCCAAGCGTGAAATAACTTCCGTTGCGAATTTTATGTTCGTTGCAAATTTTTATTCACAAAATGCACAATGCGCAGTTACCAAGCATATGAGTGTGTGTGTGTGGAATGGTGTGTGCTGGTGTGGGTGTGGGTGTGAGTGTCTGAATATACTCACATATTCTGCTTTGCTATGTTGTGTCTGTCTGCGTTTGCACTTTGAGCTGCAGTTTTATCTTTTTTTTTTTTTGTTGGGTTTGCTTTCGCTGTCATTCACTTAGCGGCGAATGTGTTTTAATGAGCTTCAAATTATGATGCGGGCGCTGGAGCAGCGTATCAGCCTGCTAAAATGTATATGCTGAGCAAGTGTTAAGTATACGATTGTGTTTTCGTGTGTGTGTGTGTGTTTCTGACTCTGTGAATGAAAGCGGCAACAATGAAATGTAGAAAATTCAAGTTTATGAAAGTTTTAAATTTTTTAAGTTGAATTATTTTCACTTTTGATGCGGTAATTTTAAAAGCAAGTTGGTTAATTTGAGATGTTTAGCTGTTGATAATTTAGTAGAAAAATGTTATGGAGTTATTTGTACTATTTTAGATACTAATTTAAATTTATATTATTATTTAGCCAACATTTTGTATGTTAATACAATTATAAATTTGGAGCTATAGTTAGGGTTTTCAACTTAAAGAATTTATAAATTATATAAGTTAAAACTAAGCACAATTTTAAAAGCAAGTTTGTTCATTTTAAATGTTTAACTGTTGATAATTTAGTAGACAAATGTTAAGCAGTTAATCATACTATTTTAGATACCAATTTATATTTATATTAATATTTAGCTAACATTTTGAACGTTAATTAAAGAAAAAATTTGGAGTTTTCGTTAGAGTTTACAACATAAAGAATTTAAAAAATACATAAGTAAAAACTAAGCACAATTTTTAAGTAGTAAGTAATATAAAAATCTACTTTTAATTTCGAGCATTTGAAAGAGTTTGTTTTTGGCATGTAACGACTTTTGTTTCAGTTATACAATTTTGTATTTACTAACACGCTTTTAGCTGCTTGTGTGGCTTTAGAAATATAAAATAACTAAAATTTCTATTTATGATTAAAACTGTCAATTAAGCATATATATTTAAAATCCTAATGAAAAGTTTATTATTTAATTGTGGTCATAAATATAAAGACTGTTCAAATAAAGCGTCTAACTAATACATTTGATAATTAAAATCGGCATTTGGTAACTGCTTAGCCAGAAAATTATAGCTAGTTGATCTACATAAATTTATAGGTAGTTCATAAAACAATCAAATAAAGTTATTTAAATAGGTGGCAAATATTCATTTAGGCGTAGCGTAACAAAAACCACAAAACGTGAACGAAAATGGGCAGCTTTTAAATTTGAAACTGAGCAACAGTGTTGTCAAAAATTCTACGATAAAAGAGCTAGTTTTATAAAAAAAAATAACGTTAAAAAGACAACAACATTACAAGAATTTAAAAGAATCGAAATTTTGGGATTCAGTTCCATTAAATAACATAAATAGCTCAATATGCAGCTATTACTTTGTTTTGTGCTTGTCGCTATTTATCTGTCAATTAAAAAATATGCTAAACTAGCTATTAAGTAGCCAACAGCTCAACAAGACTTGGCAAGAATATGCAAATTGTCGAATAAAATTGCTGGCAGTTGTTGTCTATAGCCAACACACACATACAGACACACACGCAGTGAAAGCGCCTAAAGGCAGACTATGAAAATTTATTTACCCAAGTGTTGTAATGTTGCACAACTTAAATTAAAATGACTTTGTCAAGTTGTTTGCCATATCTGTGAGTTGTATACCTCTGTCTACCGCTTCGACGTTGGCTTGAAGTTTGTAATTATTTTCCTACTTCGTTTGCCACAAGTGTGAAAAATAAGCACAAGTTTTTCTTTGTTTTGTTTTTTTTTTTGTTTGTTTTGGTCTAAAGTCATTTTTCTTGTTTGTTTGCCTCTCACATTTTTTAATGTTAATGAATAGAAAGGTAAAGTTTTTATTGCTTTTCAGGGGAGGAGAGACGATAAAAGTAACAGAAATAGAAAAGTTCGGCATTAAAAATGCATAGAAGAAATGTTTTGTATGGAAATATTAGCAGCTTGTAGTATAACAGAGGTTTGTGTCTCAGCTAAATGCAGCCCAGACACTAAATCAGTGAATATTCACGAACGAAATTGATCGAAATCACCAGCTAAATTTAATTTTAATAACTGCTTCACTTTTTATTTTGGTTTACAATGAGCTTTAAAAATGTTAGACAAATGCTTTAAATTGCTTTTGCAATATTTGTTGTTTCCTTTAGAGATATCGTGCTATAATTAAAGTTTGACTTCACTGTCAGACTTATTTTTTGTGTGATGTAATAACAAACTGAAAACCCAATTTCTATTTTGACCAAACATCTGACAAATCGAACTGGAATGCAGTGGGAATTTTTGGGGTATGTAGACAAGGACAATGCTAAAAAACCAGACACGATTCCATAAAATAATCAACGAACCCATAACGACGGCAAAAGACCCTGCACTTGCTCTGTAGCGAGCTTTATATGTGCGTTAGGTAGAATGTTTGGGATGATTCTAGCTCATAAAGTCACTGAGATCTAAGATTTAATCAAGATTCTAAATATATACCCTTTACAAAGTCAAAGGTATATATTTAGAAGCCTCCCAAACTATTCTTTATGCAAACACAACATACACCTGGTTCTTTTATGAACTACAGGGTGCTCAAACCAAGCAAACGCAAATAGCAAATAAATGTGGAGCGACAACAGAATTCACATCAAATCCAATGAATATGCGCCCGCAGATTTACATAAAACTAATATGTGTTAGTGCATATGTAGACAAAAATGTGACTAGAGATAAAACCAAAAAAAAAGGAAAGGAAAACAAAAACAAACACACACTAAAACCAAATAATAAACAGATCCAAACGAATGGTAGGAAAAACCAAAACTGAAACAGAAACAGTAACAAGAAGCAAAACAAACAAATAAACAAACCAACTGAGTAAACTGAATCAAAAACTGACTCGAACATAGAAGTTGGTCAAAGGGGTGAATGGGGAAAAGTGGTGGGGTGGTGGTTTTTGCTGTTGGGGTCATGGCTGGGTCACGCAGCCGCAGTGGAGGAGACTCGTAGCCAAAAAGCATAATGAAACTAAATGCCGCTAAAGAAGAAGAAAAACCCGCAAAACAAATTCATTACGGAACTGCACCTCAGGGGGTGATAATTCGATTCAACGAAACTTTTCTGATTATTTATTGCTTCATGCGGTGACTCTGATTCACTAGCTCTATCTCTCTCTCTCTCTCTCACTGTGTGTGCGTGTGTGTATGTGTGGGTTCTCGGAGTTTTTCCGCCTGCTGTTGAAGTTTTTCCGGTGCTGTTTAGCTGTTAGTGTCATAAAATGTTTTGTGTGGCACAAAACTGGGCACTGCAACTCATTATTTAGTTCATTAACAGTTTTTTGTTTTTGTTTTCCTTTCTAATATCCTAGGTCCCTTAAGAAAGTGTAGCGAGGTATATACGTTTATAGCGAAAAACAAAAATATTTTAAAACTAGCTATGAAGTCGCTATAAAGACAGCTCTAATTGTAGAAGAAATGAAAAAAGTGGATTTACTACCACTGAAAATTTTGTAGCATTCTTTTAAGCGCTGCATTTAAATCGAATAATGAAATTCAAAGTTTCTTGTGAATTTTCGAGTAATAAATATTAAAATTAATTATACTTTTATAGTTTAAAATCTAAATAAATATTAGAACATCTGTAAACTTTTAAGGAAGTATTAAAACTCAAGTTTTAGTGATTTTAATATTCTGTAAAGTGCTTGAAATAGTAAATGAACACAGTTGAAGTTTCCCCATACAAATTGTTAGATTTTCACGTATACTTTAAGAAACTAGAAAGGGTATCTCGTAGTCTAAACTCTCTTTAAAACGTAGTTATAGCTTTTTTAAATATATTAAGTTAGTTTATTTTTTGATGTGGGTGTTTGGGGAGCATGTAGATTGTTCTGGCTATATATTAAATGAGGCGACCTTTATTTCTATGCGTTTCTTGATTTGATTTATGTGCTGCGAGTATATGAGTTTTATGCCCAAATGTAAAATTATTACAAGTTTACTTTTATGTTATGTTGTTAAGCCTGGGATTTTTTTTCTGGCTGGTTTTGGTATCTATGCAAATATGCTGCAATCTTTAATATAATGTTTAGCTGTCTTTTTAAGAGCTGTCTCAAATCGTTGCTGCTGGTTATGTTGATGTTGTTGTCTGGTTAACTTTTAATGGCTTGTGGCTTTAATTCATTAGCAAAAGTGGTCGGAGAAAGGATGCTAAAGCGAGAGACCACTGTGGGTATCTGCTGTGAATTGGGTTCTACGTAATTTTTTTTTTGGGTAGACCCATTTCACTGGGTTATGGCACTTTGTTGGAGTTATAAAATGTTATCGACGGCGCAGGTTTTTATAGTGTTATTTGCAGTTGTTGTTGGTTTGGGGGAGTAGAGGTCAGATAAATGTGTTTATTGGACATTTTCGGTCAAGTCGTCAGGCGGCTGTTTAATTTTTGTGGTCTTTTTACTTTTGTGTGTTGAGAGAATTTGGCATTTGTTAAGATAGAAAACATGTTTACGACACACACACATAAGTGTATATATATATATATACGCGGCAGTTGAAGCAGATTTGTCCAGGGATTAGAACCGAAATGTTAAGAGCCCGCTCATTAAGAAGCCAAGAGAATGTCTAAGACTTTATGGCCCAAAAAGCATACAAAAGACTTGCTCAAAATAGATACGAAAGCAGTACATGAAAATGACGTCGATGAAACGTCTGTGTTTGTGTAGGCTGTTTACATAGTAGCCTATACATAATATTATATGTAGTACTATGTGCCACTAACAAGCTGATGAAGTAGTTGATAGTGTATTGTTAGTTTGGTTCTTGGGGTTCCCATGTCTCATGTTCTGCTTTAATCTTATGTTTTGTGGCCAACAAAATAAGCAATGTCCTGAATGGACTTTGTCTATGTCATATGCTTAGCATAATTTACGATATTTGAGTACTTAAGCTTAGAAGAAGATTGCTTAAAGTTGGAGATGTAGGACAAATAGTCAAACATATTCGCTTAATATATTCTAAAACAGGACCATGAAGGACCAAAATCTTGTACCAAAATCTTCTATTTACGTGGCAAGTTTAATATAAACCTTAAAGATCTGAAAGTATATTTAATTTAATTAAATTCCATTAAATTATATAACATAATGTCTAAAGTCTGCAGTGTTTATTAAGTTTACAGAGGCTTTAAGTTAATTTACTTTTGCAAATCTCAATCCCTTAACTAAATCAAAGCTAAACATTTTATTGGCTGGCCCAATGGAGTCACAAAGCAAGTTTCAATTAAATAGCATTGCCTTGCTCAATGCCTAGCTGCTCTCTCTCTCTCTGTCTCTGTCTCTTTCTCTATGGTATTGTATACGCAGTGAACTCCTTGCGGATTTAGGAGCCGTCAAACAAAAGAGGAAACCCGACGCACAGGCCATGAATTCATTTTAAAATTGTACGTAGTTCAGACAACAAAAAAAAAAAAAAAAGAGAAAAAACAATAGCAACTTGCCATTGTGCAATTAAAATTGTATGGCATTGGGGAAAAGTAAGTAGCAAATGGAGGAAAATGCTAGAGAACTAGTAGAAGAGAGAGAGAGTTAGATTCAGTAGCAGCTGCCTGCCGATAAGAGAAATTAAAACAAACAGACGTCGCACGCTCTGTAACTGTTGGACAATCTGTACAATTTCCAAAGTGACATACACTGCAAAAACAAATATAGCAAACACACACACACACATCCGCACACACAAGAGTTGTACACACCCGCAACAGAGTTCAATATGTGTCCAGAAACAGAATCCCTGGTCCAGTCACCAACTTTCATCTCCATCTTTGGCTCTTTCTCTCTCTCTCAGTTCTTAGTTCTTGGTTCTTTAGTTCTCGGCGCCAGCAGCTTCACACAATGTTGTCAGCTTTTAAAGGCCAAAAATAGCTAGAACGAGACAAAAGAAAAATTATCGTATAATCTAAACGTATGCTACAAAAATATGTTTTTAGTTTTTACACAAATTTATGTTGAGATTTTTATAAAAGCTTTTTTTAATTTTTAAAAATACTTAAAGGTTTTGTACTTTTTTAGAAATAGCTAAATAACCGTTTAAAAAAATTTTGCAACAAATAATTGTAAGTTTTAAGTATGTATATTAAGTTTTAGACTTATAATAAATTATATACCGTAACAATTTTTTAACTAACATTTCTTAAACTAGCTCTAAATTCGCTAAAATGCCAGCACTCGCAACAACTACAGCTGGTCATGTTTACGGCATATCATGACAGTTTTTCTCCTTACCTTCACACCCCCTCTGTCCTTCCTGGCATCTCTGTCTGCTATTTTTTTTCCCCATTTTTTTTTCTCTCTGTGTATATTTTGCTGTTCGTTGCTTACTTCTGCTTTAAGTTGTCACAGTTGTTCGAGTTGTCGAGTCCAGTTTAGATTCAGTTCAGTCCCCCAAACAGCTGCACTTGTCGTGTTGCCTAAGTCCCCAATGATATCGCATAAGTTTTTCAATTTTGTGCGTTATTAGAAGCGATTAGAGCTCGAGTACACGGACTCTAAGTAACATAACAGACCGAATGACACAAAGTGGTTGGAGAGGGGAGAAGAGAGAGGAGAAGAGTGAGTGGAAGTGAAAGAGAGTGGAAAAAAAGAGAATATCCAGTGTCCATTTTCCATCCTTGCCACACACACTTTTGGCGAGTGGTAAAGTAAAAACAAACAGCAGCCATAAACACTTCACACCAATTCGATGCTGGCTTAATTTTCTGTGAATATAAAAGTTTTTTTTTTCTACCCTATAAATGGATTTGATAACTGGCATACACACTTTTGATTTATTGCAGTTTAAGGTTAACCTTGGCTGTATCTACATGAACTCAAAATTATTGCTTATATTCTATTTGAATATGAATTTTAATTGAAATGTAATTAAACATATTTTAGTGTAACCAAAAATGTATAATTCGCAAAAGAATTTCAATTAGTCGCTCAAAATATAATTAGTTTCCATTGCAAATTCTATAGCGGTTATCCAATTCATCACGTTATGACATTGCACTATCGTACATGCTAGGGACGAAAGCAGAACGCAAAATAGTTTAGGGCAAGAAGCGGTTTTGTTACTGATTATGCGTAAGAAGTGTATTTATTTGTAACTATCATTATTTTAAGGAATGACAGTTCACTCTAGTGACGAAAGCAGACCTTTAAATATTATTAAATTTAAATACTGCTATTCCATTTGTCTTAAAATATACTTACATTATACATTTTGAGCATTGTATTAACGCTTTCGTCACTAGTTGGATTACACGTTAAGGCATAACTTGTGTAAAGTGCAATCAAGGCTTCATTAAACCGAGACTGCATATGAATTTCTTTAATTAAAACTTACTCACACACAAATACAAATGTGTGTAGTTGAAGCGGGGGTATAGAAGGGTAGGTGGGGGGATATGTGTGCTTTGCCGCCGGTCAAAATTATGGGCAATTAGGCTTGCCACAAGCCAGCAAATGGATTTGCAGGCGAAGGTAATGTGTCAACAGGCGGTTGGTTGGTCAGCTGCACCGGATAGTGGTTCTACTTGTGTGTTTAGAAGTGTACATATGTATGTGTGCGAGAGAGAGAGCGACTGTGTGTGTATGTTGTAGTGTGCGTAATGAGGCTTAATTTGTAAAATTCCGAGGCTTTTAATTGGCATTTGGGGGGGAATGGAGCTCAAAACCACAAAGCAAAGTAATGCAACTAAGCGTAAACTGAAACCTTGAAAAGGAGAGTGGAGAACTGGAGAGTCAAGAGAGAGAGAGAGATAGAACTGAGAGAACTGCAGCAAGAGAACACGGCGTAATTATGTGGTTAAGTGGTTAAGCTGGAAGGCCAAGCAGAGCTTAAAATGAGAAGCAAAGAATAAAAGACTCAAATTACACATATTTAGTGTTGCATTTTAGCAATATTTAGAACAAGTACTTTTAAAAAAGATCATTAATCTGAAAGCCTAAAAGTGCTAGAGGCATTGAATTTTTTAAAGCAGATAATTTTTGTCTTAGCTCTAATTATATGAATTTTTAGTTGATGAAATCTTAAAACTCGATACCAGCAACTACTTATATGTATTTCTAACCTACACAAAATTTCTAAATAATTATAATAGTTTTTAAGAACAAAAATAAATTCTTTTTTCGAATAAATGTCAAGTGGTAGGAATGAAAAAATTAAATGTAGCATTCACATAACAAGCTTAAAACTCATTTCCGACCCCATAAAGTAAACATATTCTTGATCTACACAAAATTTCTAATCAATTAAATTAGTTTTTCGGAATAAAATAAAAAATTTTTTTTTAATTTTTTCAAAAAAAAGTAAAGGGGTAGGTATGGAAAATTTTCAAATTTTTGAAAAAAAAAAAATTAAATTCTAAAAAAGCTGAAATTTTAGATGCAGAATTAATTATGTGGTAAAATACAGCAAAATGGTATTTCGCTCAATAATCGCTGCATTTTTAACAAAGTTATCGTAGTTTACATTTTTAGAAAAGGCTCTAAAGAGACTTTTATTTAACCTAACAAGATCATCACTTAACTAATTCTGAGTGTATTATAATTGCAATTAATATTTTTTATATAATTCATGAATCATTTACTTACTGTATTTAAATACCAGTTTCTAATTCTTAAATATTTTTTAAAGTTGTGAATTTTTTAAATATTTGTGGTCTGTAAAATTCTTGCTACACTGAGCAGTTGTTGCAGTTGCTGCAGTTCTTCTAGCTCTTTATGGCCGGCAATAAACGTAAGTGGATATTATTTTGCTAGTTCGCTGTGGCAAGTTGCAAGACCAAAAATTAAGTTGCAAATATAACAAGAGCAAAATATGTAAAATGAAAATACAGCCAAAAGAACACAGAAAAACACAACGTGGCGAGTGTCACGATGAAAACTTCGTTTTTTTATTGCACAACTTTTATGGTACGAGGGCGAGGGTTGGAGGGTTGGGGAAAAGAGTACACTTTGTGGCATGCAACGCACATTTAGCGCTTACTCTGCCAGGCATTCATAGAAAAGTTTTTTGGCCCATTGTTTTAGCTGCAAATGTGGCCCACACGCCCAATAGTTTTGGCCATAATCTCCGCCCGATTCTTGCCGCTTGCCACTTGCCTCTTGCTGCTTGCATACACACCGCTGCCATTTTGGTGTGGCAGCTGTTTGGCTCAACGGCGGCTTAGTCTTGTGCAATGCTGCAACTTAAAGTTGCAAGTTTTGTTTTTGGTGCTGCAAGTTGCAGACATTTGCTGACATCAAATGCCGAGATGGCATTTATGTAATGGTGCGTATTATGCGTGTAATTGCCAATTGCAAATTTCTAAAACTAATGAACCCCATGAACTTTTCAGAAATGTCAAAAGGGGTCACAACGTTCTATGCTAAATACTTGCAGATTGTCTTTAATATTTGTGAAAGTGCTGGAGAAAGTTTTCCATTCTTTGTTTCCGCGTTTACAGAAAATTGAATGGAAATTAAATATAAAAGACAATGCTTAAGATTTAAGAAATTTGCTAATAAACATTGAATAATTATTGTATTTATATAATTAATATATACAGGAAATTAAAATTGTATTTAATTAATAAATTTAGTTTAATATAAAATTAATAAATTTAAATAAATAAAAATAGAATAAATAAATAATATGCTGCTAGTTTTCATTAAGAAAGCAACTAAAAGTATGCAGCAATGTATGGAAAGTTTGATTTCCAAGTATTGCATGACTTTTAATTTGGTGCTGCCGCTCAAAAGTAGGCAACACTTTATGTTATTTTGAATTGTCATTTGCATTTCCAACTCGTTAGCCATTTTCAATGGACTACTGCTGCTACTTCTGCTGCCTTTGAGGCATTTTCAAATTGCTGCTTTAATAATCGACACTATCACCAGCAACACCAACAGCAACAACACCAACAATAACAACATGGAGTGCAACAATGACACAAAACTGAAAGCTAAAACAAAAACTTTTTGGCCAAAGTTGCCGTTGGCCCCGGGGCAGCGTTAAGACCACAAGTAACATTTGTAAAATGCACATTTAAAACTCAACAAAACTCAAGCACACACACACACATACACGGAGGCAGCCCAAAAGGATAATAAGAAACGCCTTTACCGTTGCCTTGACTTGACTTCAACGACATCAGCAGCAGCAGCAGCAACAGCAGTAGCAGTAGCAGCGGCAGAACTGTGAAAACTTTTCAATTTATTGTTAAACTTTTGCACTGAGGCGCACAATTATAAAGTGTCATTTAGCACAGGGTACCCCAAAGGCGTTGCACAGCACTGACAAAACCCCAAGACGCTGTGGCAAGGCAAAACGAAAGATTTTCCTAACAGCAGGAGCACTGTCAAGAAATTATGAAGTGCTGGACAACAGGACGGCTGCATGGCTGCATGGCAATGGCAATGACGATGGCGATGGCATAGACCACGATGACAGTTGCGGCTGGGCCACTTCCGGTGCTTGCCATGGCCAAAAACAACAGTACCAGCAACAACAAAAATAACAACAACAACAACAACAATACCATGTGCAGCAGCAGCATCAACAACATCGTCAACGTTGTCGTCGTAGTTGTCGCCTTTGGACAATTTTGGCAGCGTTCTATGTTTGCCATTTTAGCTTCTTTAAAGCTAGATTTAGTAGCGGTTAATTTGGAGAATTGGTGTGGAGAATTTTTAAAAAAATTCCCTGCTTATGGTAAATTTGGGAAAATTCTTTGTTATGGACAAGAAACGAGTTCTTTCTTAAGAAGGGTGAAAAACACATAACTGCTTAAAAATAATTTAATAAATAATAATACTTACGTATAAAGATCTTGCTTTTAAACTATAAACTTTATATCATAATTTTATTGTAATGAAAATACTTCAACTAAACATTCCTAGTCTTAATTTAATAGTGTTTAAAATTTATAAATATAAATCAATAAACAAAAACATTTTTGCATTGAATTTTTGTTATGTTTCATTTACAATTCTCTATTTAAAATTATCTTAAAAAAGCCAATATTTAATGTAACATAATATTGTTTAGCTCTTTTCGTAAAGTTTATTTTTAAGTCTTTGCAATTTTTGGCAACACTGCTTATGCATCCCTTGCTGCTTTTCCCAGACCCCCCGAGAATCCCAGTCTGCGTTTTCTGCTCTGCTCAAGTTGACACTCAAGTGCAAGCCAGTTTCATGCGGCGCATTCAAGTGTTGTTATGCTACTTCTACCTCTATCTCTCTCTTGCTCTCTCGGTGCTCTTTCTTACTCACTCTCTTAGACGCTTTCTGCAAAGTGTCACAAACACAAATAGTCAACGTTTCTCGCACTTGGAAGCGGCGTGATTTACAGCGTGCGACTTTTATTTGAAGTGGGACATTCATTTTACGCTAAAGTGAACCTAAATCAACATCCATACCTTCCATTCGCACACCCTCCCTTCTCTCTCACTCTCTCTCCCTGTCTCTTGCTATCTCTATCTACTTTGTATTCTCATTTTTTGGCAACTGATTTTTTATTTTTTTTTTTTTGGTTTTTCGTTTTTTGGTTGCGTTGGCGCCTCTTGATTGAAATGCCTGGTTGCCTGGACCCAAAAAAGGCGACGTTGGCAGCGCTGCACTTAAGTTGGCTTAATTAGTTTTTGAAAGTTATGCCAACACCACACAGACACGCCCATTTAATGGTTTTTGGTGGGCGTTACCGCTGCCTTCTTCAAGTGATTGCTGATGCACAGTGCATATTTTGCCTCAAGTTACCCCCCAAGGCAGACAGTTCCCCGCTCTGCTCTCAACCCATTTTCAACTGCCTCAACAAACTACAACAGCTGTTGTTGTCGTCTGCCTTATTAAAGTGTAATCTTACTACAAAGCCGACTGCAGTTGCTCTTCAAAAATCTTAAAATAAAGTAAATTCAAGAACATTTAAGCTTTGAGTCTTGAAAAGTTTCTAAATTTCTCAAAGCAATGCAGAAATAATTCCGAAACAAACTCAAGCAATTTCAGGTTACAATATTTTAAGCTCTTTTCTTTTAAAAGTAAGTTATTTTATTGCAATCTTAGATTTTTTTTTAATTTATTATATAAAATACTAATAGGCCTATCCAACTTGCCAATAATATGCTTTAAAAATTGTTTTAAATATTTTACACTCTATGAAAATGCTGTGGAATATAAACTTCAAATGTTTTCAGTCTTAAAATGTTAAAGTTTTAATTTATACAATTTCTTTAGTATGTTTAAAGAGTTCAACTTTTATTATAGTGTATTTATAAAATTTTCAAAATTTTTTTAAATATTTTAGACTTTGAAAATGCTGTGGAAAATAAACTACAAGCGTTTTCAGTCTAAAATATTAAAGTTTTAATTTATACAACTTTTTTTTTATGTTTAAAGAGTTCAACTCTTATTAATAGTGTATTTATAACAAGTATTAACCAAAATTTCTTTGCCAGTTATTTTTTTTCATATTGTTGTGTTGCGTTGTTGCTTTTGGGATTTTTCCTGGCCGCAGCATTTTCTGAGGACTGCAGGCTGCAAACGTCGACTTTTGCATTATTTTCTTCATCATCATCATCATTTTTCTTACGCTTTTATTTCGCATTTAATTATGGAAATATTTGCGGCAATAAAGGCGTAAAAAAAGCGCTATGCAGAACTGAACTTTACTTTCGCGTAAAGCTTTCGAGTTGGTATTTAACAAAGTGTAAGAAGAATTGTGCTGCTTTTTTCCCCTCTAAGTGAATGGATATGTGAGTGTGGAAAAGTGTCAAAAAACCGAATTGCTAAAAGCCAAATGGTCAAATGCAGTGCAGAAATAGAGACAGAGAGAGAGATACACGTCGCCTAGCCATCAAACCGTAACCAAAATGCTTTTATGCCTGCTGGCCAACCAAAAAGAGTGAATGTGAGTGTGAGTATGAGTGTGAGTGCCAGTTGGACATTCATTTCCAATGAAACTCATTTTGCGGTGACACACATACACATGAGTGTGTCGACTTGACTCCCAGTGTCCTGTCGAGTTATCCTGCATCCTGCATCCAATATAACCTGACTGTTGGCTTTTGGCTCTTTTACAGCTGAGCGGTTAGACCCAGTTCACAACCACACGAAGCCAGAGAAAGAGAAAAAGAGAGACAGCAGCGGTGTGTAGGCAAAAAACAGGAGAGGAGGAGGAGAAGAGATGAGTCATTGAGTTTGACTGTTGAAATTAACTCGACTACTGACACCTTGACAATATTTTCAGCCAGCTAGAACACTAGATAGAGATAGCAATAGCTGAAATTAAATAGACAACTAAACTGGGTCTTGTGCAAGACCCAGTGCCGTGAATATATATAATATGTCTACGAGAGAGATCAGCCATTGCCTGCAAATCCAAACCGTATTTTGGGTATATAACAGTCTTTTTAACTCAGCTGTACTTAATTTTCCTGCTAAATATATATGTATATTTTACCACATGACATTTGTAACGCTCTTCCGCTTACTCTCACCCCCTCCCTCTCTTTCTACAACTCACTCACTGTGAGGCCTTTCATTTTGTTTGGCTTAGACCAAAAGACGTTTGTTGATTTTGGCAGCCGGCGCACGCTGAATTTTCAATTTGATTTGCAATTTTTCCTGCTGCATCAGCAACAGCATCCGCATCCGCATCAGCATCACTGTCGAGTTTCAGAGTGTCAGAGTCGGAATTGGGAATCGGAGTCAGAGTCTGTGACGTCAGAGCCTAAGTGTCAAAGTGGTTAAAAGATTTAATAGAATTTTACCAGCTGACAACTTAAAGCCAAATGCCACAATCTCTCTCTCTCTCTCTCTCTCTTTCGCTCTCTTTCTCCCTCCTGACACATATCAATGCAGATGCAGACGTTAAAGCCAAATTGGCAAAGAGGCCAACAAGAAAATTGCAGCATACGCATAAATATTGAGTTGTTCCAAAAAGTACTTTTGAAGCAAATCTCTTCAAACTACAGATAAAATGTTATCTAAAAAATAATTTCAATATTTTTAAAGTAAGTAATTGATATAGATCGCTTTGTTTATAACTTAATTAAGTTTTCTTTAATTAAATGTAATAAATTTACATTTTTATTTTACTTATCATCATGACTTTCTCAGCTGTTTGAAGCAGTCTACAAATTAGAAACATGCCGAAAAGTATGCTACAAATTTGGCCACATTGAACAGTTCTGAGAACAGCATGCAAGGGAAACACAAAATAAAATTCTCCACATAAAATTGAACATGCAGATTTATCAATTTTATATATATGTATATATATATATATATATAGTATATTGTATATATAGTATGTGTCTGGCAAATTATCTCATATCGGTGATGTCAAGTGAATAATTATCTGCAGCATATTCAGTTTGTTGTTGCGGCAACACTTTTCCGCCCACTCACTATTTTCCGAACCGGAAGCGAATTCTTCCCTGCTGTGAGTCGATGCTAATGATGATGATGCTGATAATGATGATGATGATGATGATGCACTCAGTCATTCAAAGGCAGCGCCAAATGGTGCTGTCAGCAAGCGGCTATGAATCAATGTGAATGCGAATGCGAATGCAAAGTTGAATGCATATTTGTGAGAGATAGGAAGAAAGAGGTGTGTATATTGTGTGTGTGTGTGTGCGAGTGTGTATGTGTGGGGTGTGGCAGCTGCTCATTCGACTGCTCATTCATTATGCCAATGCCAGGCGCTGGCAGTTTTAAAGAATTATGCCATAAGTTAACTTTAGCCAGGATGAGTTTTCGGGCTACATTTGGCAGTTGCCAGTTGCCAGTTGGCTTTTGCAACTCGCATGCCACACGCTGCACATGCTGCTGCAGCAGAGTTGCCAGTTTAGCTAAAATACAGCCAAGTGTTGCCATGTAAAAATCATTTGAAGAATTAGCGTGTTTCTAGCTATTTTTCATACAACTAGCTAACTGTCTTTGCTGCGTCGCTTGTAATTGGCTGTATTCTAAACATTTTATAGCTATTGTTAGCTATTTACTTTTTTATATGTTTAGCTAGTGAATTTGTGGCAACACTTACAACTTGCTGCATGTTGCATATTGCATGTGGCCTGTTGCCTGTAGATGCTAGCATTTTGAGCTTTAGCTTATTTATAAAGCTGACAGCTGCTTTCACTTTTCCTTTACCCCTGCCTGCATAAATGATTGCCGGCAACGTGACGTATACTTAATTTGTTGATGCTACACCAGCTGCAGCACTAAACGAGCAAAGAGGAAAAAGTGTATTAAATGCATATTTGTTGCACACACACACACGCATGCTCACACACACCTGAGTAAAGTGAAAACTCTTAGACAAAATTGCTTTTGCCCAAAATTTGTAGCCAAATATTCCAAAAAATTGGCAATTTGTTGTTAGTCGCCAGCCAGAGCACATTTTGTGGCACGAAATTTCCTTTTTATTGCATGCAACACACAATTTTACACATGAGGTGGCAAGGTGAGTTCCACAGGCCACAACTAATGCCACACTGCCACACTGCCAATGCCATGCATTATAGCCAAAAACACTTTTAGCCAAGTTCAGTACAAACTAATTAAGTGAATAGAATTTTATTTCATAGCCACAATTTTCAATTGCCATTTTGCATATTGATTGGCAAATCTGTCGTTTCATTTCGATTAGTTCGTATTTAGTTTAATTCACTTGAGCTAATAAAATTTTTGCCATTTATTTGCCTTACTGCACAATAAATAATTTATATATATTGTTTGGAATTTCATCATCATTTCATTTTGCGTCTTTATCTAAGTTAAATTTTCATAACATTTGCATTTATAATTTATGTGCTGACTTTGCTACTCATCTTGGAGTAAGTAATTCACTTGCCATGCTTTCAAATATTGATTTATGTAAATGAATTGCAGTTTTCATCAGCTTTTTTTATTGCTTTTATTAAGAGTTTTCTATGCAGTTTTCTTTGCAGCTTCGAGTTATTAGCAGGCAGTTTGTTAAAGATTTTTCCAGCATTTTACAGTAGTTATGCTAATTTATTTTAAAGTACTTAAGTTTCTAAATGTGCTAAGAATTTAGTCTTAGTTTTTTTTGGTTTTTATGGTTTAAAAGAGATTTTTAATAAACGTAATAAACGCAAAGCTTTAGATAAATTTTCAAAAATATTTAGTTTTTAGTTTTCAATTGAGTTTTAAACAACTTCTTGTAGTTTTGTAGATTTGTTATTGAACAACTTAATTTTTGTTCTTAATTTTCTTGTATTTTTTTAGATTTGTTATTGAACAACTTAATTTTTGTAGCACACCTGTTTTCTTGTTGAATTCATTTTCCACGTTGAATGGCGAAGCTCATGAAAACCGCAAATTACCATAGAAAATGTGAATATTTTTAATAATAATTTGAATGTAAGTATGTACTACAAAATGTTGGCCCCATTTAACCCAACCGCATGGTCAAAGTGCTTTTCCGCTGTGTAGTATATGCAAAGCAGAGCAATGGAGAGTTGGTGGAAATTATCGCTGGGGATATTACAACTGGGTGATGGCAATATTCGTTCAGGATTCATTTTGCCGCAGGCTACAACTGTGCAACTCTCATTATCTGCACGTCCACACCGAGTGGGGGGAGAGCGAGAGAGAGGGTGAGAAGAAGGGTTTGAGATAAACTGGGGCTGGGTTAGCTAAATGTAATGTGCATACATTAGTCATATCTAAAACGTAGGAAGTGTGTCCTCAGGGTCTGCGAATAGCTCGCATCCGGTGCTCTAATACTGCCACAGCACAGAAACACAGTTACGAATACAAATACAGCTATAGCTATAGCTCTATAGATAGAGATAGAGATACGCACGCGTAACGACAATAACCGTAAAGCGCGTCGCGTCTCTAATTACGCTCTCCATGTACAACAATACAATGCAACAGCAACAACAACAGCAACAACAACAACAATAACAACAACAGCAATAACAACAACAACGGCAACAGTGAGTGCAAAATAATTTCCGATAAGGCTCAATGGCGCAGGTTAACAACAGGCAAGAACTTGCCACGTCCTCTCAAAACTCATTAAACCAAGCGTTACACAGAGAGAAACAACATGTATTTCAAATGACTATTAATGTAATTGTGTAAAGTTTTTAATTTTAAATTTTAAGAATTTTAAGAGGCGAAACATTCTTATTATTGAAATTTAATAATTTTATTATTTTCTAGACCAGAAATTTTAAATGAAAGTAGAACTCTTTGATGTTTAAAAGTTATAATAGTATAATAAGAAAAACATGTCTTTTCCACTGAAAACTATATATATTTCGTAATAAAAACTTTATAAAACAAAAGTACATAGTTTTCATTATAATGAAGTTTTTTTTCTTAAATTTTCGAACCGTTTTTTATATTTTAAATCTCTACCATCAAAATTAATTATATGTTATCTCTATAATCTAGCGCTTTTATCACTTTACCATTGAATATTTTAGTTTTTAGGGTCATTTGAATTTAAATTATTAATTCTAGCAATACTCTTGGCTTAATAGTAAGTTGTCAACAACTGGCTTTGTTTTTAACAGTGTAGCTTTCTTATTCTCCTCGTCTTTTCGCCACCCATTGAACCAAATCTAGGCTTGACAATTATTCAAAACGGCACGCGTTAAACTTTTGCGCTCGACACTCGTAATTTTTATTAATTTTACAACGCCAAAAACTTTGTCTTTTTTTTCCAAAACTTTTTTTTTATTTTTATATTTTTTTATGCAGTATTTTTGGCTTAGCGGCTGCTTACAAGCGCTTGGCAATGTCCAACAAAAAAACACAAAAATAAAAAAATTACAATAAAAAACTTTGGAAATGAAAAGAAAAGAAAAGAAAAGAAAGCAGAGGAAAGACATAAAACATGAAATTTTCTTTTACTTTGGCATTGCAACTTAAGCGGAAGTTGGACATCGGCAGGGGTAGGATATCCGTTTTAATTAGTCGACTGCGGCACCGGAATCTCGGAATTCAGCAACTGTATATACTGTATGCCTGGGCACAACAGCAGCAGGAGCAGGAGGTAGGAGTAGGAGTGGGATCAGGAAGAGAAGCTGTAGCAAGGACGGACAAGAATCAGGCCCAGACAATGGGCCCGGAGTGTTTTTTCTTGGGGGTGTGGGCGGATAGGTAGGGCCGAATGGCAAAAGTTGCCCATTGCCAGCCATAACTGTAAAACGCGCCTTGACACAAAGTTTCTCAAGGCATTGCAGGAGCAAAGAGAGAGAGAGAGCGGAAGGAAGGAAGGAGAGAGTGTAGTAGAATGTATGTGGGATAAGTCTTATCTTACATGCTGCTCCTCTCATTTATGCGCCTTTTGTCGTCTGCTGTCTTCGACTACGAATTTCAACTGTTTCTGCCCTTAACTCCACCCTCTCCAGCCACAATCTCTGTGGAATCTCAGTGCTCTACCTCTTTGCCCATTGTCTGCGGCCAGGAAGTTCAAGTGATGTGCATAATTTAAATGAAAATGTCAACGCGGCTTTCGGCAGCTCATTGCAGTTACTTTAACTATGCTGCTTACTCTCGTTTCTTCATACTACCCATTTTTCCGCTCTTCTACCTCTCTTTTCTTCACCCATTTGTTGTTGTTGCTTTTTGTGCCTTGTGCATGTGCCGGAAGTGACAAAAGTTGGCTGCGCTTTTAGCTGCGAATTCTGACTTTTGGCTGGCAATTGCGCTAATGCACTGCGGTTGACTTTAAGTGCGTTAAATGACTCAAAAGCAGTTCATTTCATTTCATTTGATTTGATTTGATGCTCAACAAAAATTGTTAAGAAATGCTTTTGAAATGTTTTTAAATAAGAGACAGCAACAACTCAATGGTTCACAAATTAATTAGCATAGCTTATGGGTAAAAGATTTAATAAAATTTGTTTGCTTATACAAAGTCAAAGAAAATTTGGCATAAAAATATTTTAAAAATGTTTTAAATGGCGTTTTGGGAACTTGAATTAAAGAAGCTTTTGGAAAATTTAGAAATTCTTAATTAAGTCTGTTTTCGTTTCAGGAATCGGGTTATTATATTTTAGTTCGATAATTATTCATGGAAAGTATTGAGTGTTGAAGAAAATGTTATGAGCCGAAACACTAAAAATATAAAATTAATATTATGTAAGCGACTTGATAAACCAAGTCTTAAAATAATAAATAAATTCTGATATTAATGAATTATTTAAAAAAAATAAATTTAATACAATAATATAATACTACATTAACAATTAACATGTTAATAAGTCCACAAAGCAACTCACTCATTCACTTCTAATCCCAATTGAGCACTGCACTATACAGTTGTCAATCACACAGAGAAAAACTATTAATTACAATCTAATTGAATATCATTATTTACCCAATAGCTATACAATTTGTTGCCATTAAATACGACTGCAATAAACTACGCATAATAAATAAATGCGTGGGGTACAAAAAACAACAAAAAACAACTTTAAATTGCGTTAAATGTTGACGCATCGTAAAAAATGAAAACGAAATGGGGGAGAAATACAAAAAAAAAAAGATGAAAGCAAAAAAAAGGTGCAGCAACAATGGCTGGGGCTGGGGGAATAGTTAACGCCATTTTTATTTATGACGTAAATACGATGCAACATATTTCATGCCGACTACAAACTGATAGATACAATGCATTTTCGAGTGGCCTCGTTTTCTCTTTTTTTTTTGTACAGGTTTTTTTTTTATTATATATTGTTTGTATTCGACGCCTGCCTATCAGAGGCCTGAGCGCATGGAATAAGTGGGAAAAAAGGGAAATGAGAGGGAATGAGAGAAGGGGGGAATACGTGCTGGGGACTTGCATTTGATGGGCGCCTGTCAATGCCAGGACAACAAAAGAAAAACGCTGAAAAATGTGTACAGCTTCGACAGCTGAGCGCACTGGAAAAAAGAGAAATCGAAAAGAGCAGAGTGAAGAAAAAAACGAAGAGATAAATTTATATGCAACCGCACACATCCGCACCTACACCTACACCTACACCACCTACCCCTACAAGCATAAGCCCACATAAAGCACTCAGAGAGCTGAACGAGCCTGCATTTAACAATTTATCTGCAGCTGTCAAAATTAAAACCCCATACGGAGAGAGCCAGATCCAGAAACAGAACCAAAGCCATAGCCATAGCTGTAGCTGTAGCTATAGCTATATAGTAGTTGCTATGGTCTCAGTCGGAAGAGGAGCTGAAGCAGCAACCGGAGCAGGCTCAGCGAACCACGACGAGGAGTCAATACCCGTGGCAGCAGGGACAGGACATAACCCAGTCGCAAGTCAGCTGCAGGCGGCATGGATTTGGAATAAAAAAATATAGGAAAATAAAGGATAAAAAAAAAACTAGCAAAGAAAGTACAGAAGAGCTCACTCGAATGTAAATTACCCTGTGGCAATACAAAGTGCATTTTGAAGTTTTTGGTATATACCACTGTTCGACTAGTATCATTCAATTGGTCTCGCTATTTTATTGTTTTTCAACCGATTTTTGTGAAATTTTTAGAAACAACACTATTTTCTATACACTTGTTTACTTGAAAAAAAGAGTCTTGATAGTTTTACCTTTAAGACTCTACATACAATATTCAGTGCATCTAGCTCTTAGGGTTCATAAGGAAATCGTTTTGTGAGCAAAGCTGATGAGCTAACAAAGACTTGAATCAATAAGGCGTCTACATAGCAAATTTGGTACATCTAGCTCTTGGCAACCTCTAGATCTTTTACCTTAAACTGACGACTATTGCTAAAAGGATTTTCTCAATTACTGCTGATCAAGAATATTTACAATTTATGGGCTCGCAGATGCACTCTAGCCGTTTCATACTTTCAACAAATTGCTTATACCCCCTGCACTGGGTAAAAAAAAGTAGTGGGAAAAAGGAAAAGATGCCAGCATTGGATTGGAGGTGGCTGGAATCAACAACGAGTAGCAAGAAAAGTGCAGCAGGAGCCGCCCAAGGGGGTCACACAATAATGCCGGTCACAGGATAAGCAAGCCAAAGCCAGACAGAAAGAGCGGACGGACGGACAGGCGGACGCACGGATAGACACAGAGACAGCCTCAGCCATTTGATAAGGTCGGCAAGTAGAGGGAAATATAGGGTTAAGGTATGGGAGTAAAGCGAACGACACGGACGGCGGGACAGTCAATAGCAGCGGCTGAATGTAAAAAACGGAAATGGGGCAATCATAAATTTACACAGATATGCAAGTGCCCTGGTGCCCCCTCCCATCCCTCTTGTGTAGGTGCATTTGTGTTTGTGTTTGTTAGCCCCTCAAACCGCCTGCAACAACAACAACAGCAAGACACAAACAATGCTGGGCAAAAGCGAAAACAGCAGCAGCGTAGAACTCCAAAAGGAAATCTCTGGGAATTGAAGGCACTGTGCCTTGAGGGATTAGAGATGAGTACGTGCAGCAGCCTAATACATTCAAGCTGCACTATAGCGTACGCCTACAAGGAAGATGCGCATTGCAATCAATATACTTACATATAATTACAGACTGATCAGCTTGGGGACCAAATGGCAAGAGTGACAAGAGCTTAAAAAGCGGAAGAAGTGGCTTAAATTTAGGCATTTGGGGTGCTAAGTAAATATCTGCCACGATCTTAGCCAATCTTAAAGATAATCCATCATTTTTATAGATATTAATATTGAAAGGATATTTCTATAGTTCAATAATGTGAATAAATTATTAATTTAAACGAATTTCATTTGAAAATTGATGGAAAATATTAAAAATGATTATTATAAATATATTTTAAAATGATCTTAAAGATAATCTATCATTTTTATAGCTATTAAAATTTAAAGAACTTTTCTACAGTTATTAATAAATTATTAATTTAAATGAATTTCATTTGAAAATTGATAGATAATATTAAAAATTATTATTATAAATATAATTTAAAATGATCTATTAACAGTCTATATGCTCGCTGACTAGCTGATCCTTGTTTATCACACATATGTTTAGTAAACCTCAAACATCTGTTTTATATATTTTTTTTCTCTCATAAATTTTCGCACATGACTTACAACTTTCCATACTTAAGTTTAAGTTTTCTTTTATATACACGTATATATATTTTTTTTAGCAAACTCACGCATTCATCTCTAGTTGCAACAAAATAGCCGCAAACAATTCAGCTGCCAAATGGCAAATGTTGTTGTTACTCTATACTATGGGTATTTATGTGTGTGTGTGTATCTGTGTGTGTGTTTTGTCTGTGTGTGTGTGTAGATTGGGTGTGCAAAGTGTGGAATGGGAGGGCAGGAAAGGGGCTTGGCTTGGCTTGGAGTGGCGTGTCACGGGAATGACTTCGATTTAATGCGAATGCGATGCGTTGCCCTTTGCCTTTGGCCAGGCATCCTCGAATATCCTTGTTGGATTTGTTGGGCCACAATTTTATTTCAGTGGATACCCTGTTAGTTCTTTGAAGAGGCTGTGCGCGCTATGTGCCAAAGCAAATAAAATTAAATTATGCATTTAAGAATACAATAAATACAGAATACAGGTAGAAAGCTTATTAGCAAAGTATCTATCTAGTGACGAAAGCGTAAATTTAATGATCGAAATTTTTAATTTTTTGGAATATAGCTTATAATGGTATTTCTGGTATTTTTGTTTGCTTATTAAGTTGTCTATTTATATAAATTTTTCTATAATTCGTACCACAAATTACTTTTTTCTTCTTCTTTCTACCTTGTGCAGCTGCCATTAACTAACAGGTATCTATCTAGTGACGAAAGCGTAAATTTAATGATGCATATTTTCAATTTCTTTGAAATACAACAGATAATGGTTTTTCTGATATTTGTCTCCTAAATAAATTGTTTAAACTATATATTTTTCTATAATTCCTACCATAAATTTCTTTTTTCTTCTTCTTTCTAGAACTTTCTACAGCTGCCTTTAACTAACAGGGTATTTGCTAGCCGATTCTCTGCTTTCACCCTCTTTCCTTCACTGTGTTCTATTTTTTTTTTTCTTCTGCTGGCTGCGCTGCATTCGCTGAGCTGAGATTTGTGGTGCGGTGCAAATAGATTTCTAGCGTTGAACATAAATAATACACACACACATACGCACATTTGGAGTGTATCTGTGTGTGTATTCTGTTTGCTAGTTGATCCTCTGCATCCTCTTGGCATGCAAAAAAAGGAACAAAAACCAAAATCAAAGTGTTTGCATTTGTTCAAATCGCACACAAAAGCAAACGCAGTTTTGCCCTTAAATGGACGTTGCATTCAACTGTGGGTGGAGAGTTGAAAGGGGCGAGAAGTGGAAGGAGAGGGGAGAGGGGCGTTGAACGCTGGGCGTGGTCCATGACAAGGCTATTCTCCTTTTTCAGTCAGGGCTTTGCATGCAAATTTTCAGCGTTTGGGCAAAACGTTTGACATTTGCTTCGTCGTATAACCAAAAACTTGAGATAATGTGCCTTTTATGTGTGTGTGTGTCTCTCTCTAGTTTTTCCCTTCAGAGCTTTTCCTCTCAGTGTTTTCACTGTTTTGCCTTCTTCTTCTTCTTCAGTTTTTTTGCCTTTCGCATTTTTGCATTCAGTTTTGGCAGTCGCATATTTTACGTTGGTTGCTTTTCATGAGTGGGAGGTGTACTCGCATAATGATGGCCCAGCAGAGCAGAGCACTAGTTTTTGCATCCTTTCACATCCTGTACACATTCTGGCAGCACTGTTCTGCCTCCATCTTGTATGCACTTTGCATATCGCTTGGCAACACACACAACAACACTCGGAGACAAACAGTTTGCAATGTTTGTCCATTTTGGTATCAGTAACAGTTACTGTAACATCCACATCCAAAGTCACAGTTGGAGTTCCAGTTTCAGAGTCTCGAGTCTAGTGTTTTGTGCCTAGTGGCAAACTTCCACTTATATTTCTCTGTCTAACTACTGACTCAGCAAATGTATGCACAAAACGTTCCGTGGCAAACAAAATTTTTTTTTTGGTCATCTTCATTTGTGGCATTTTGAGGTGTAATTAGTAAGCTTAGCATTTGCCTCATATTCACTTTACAATTTTCACAAACTCTGACACTTTGGGCACAAATGTTTGCGATACGAAAGAAGGACCAAAAGTATTTTCATTAAAACTTTAAATGATTTCTTAAGATCAGTTGAAGTTGTCACTACGTACAGCAGTTTACGTTAGAGACGAAAGTCTGTTTCTCAGTCGAAACGCAAGAGAAGTTGTATATAATATATTTACAGATAGGGGTTTGGATTAGTTTCTAAATTTTTAATATAAATTTCTACAATTTGCCAAAAGTTTTAAAAATTTCTTCTCAATTTGGTATTGAACGTTTTAAAATATATTGAACAATTTTTTTAAAATTTTTTAGCACATTTTGTTTAAAACTTTTTTGTTCCTAAATTTGTTTCTAAATTTTTAATATAAGTTTCTACAATTTGCCAAACTTTTAAAGATTTCTTCTCAATTTTGTATTAAAAAACATTTTTTAAAAATTTTTTAGCACATTTTGTTTAAAACTTTTCTGTTTCTAAATTTGTTTCGAAATTTTTAATATAAGTTTCTACAATTTGGCAAACTTTTAAAGATTTCCTCTCAATTTTGTATTGAACGTTTTAAAATCTATTGAATATATTTTATTAAAAATTTTCTAGTACATTTTGTTAAAAACTTCACTGTTACTAATTAGATTAGCTCACATTTTTAACCATTTAGTTTAGAAATTTTGAAATGGGATTGACACAAGAGATTGACACTATTGTTGACTGATTGTCTGGCTGCAAACGACTGAGCTTCATTCTGAGTTCAGTTTCATTTCAAATGCCCAGAGCATTGAATTTTTAAAGTTAAATAGAGAGAAGGAGGCTAACTGTAAACTAAAACATCAACTCAAACTACAGTTTCAATTCAAACTCTAGCTCAAAACTCTGGCATTAACTTGAACAACATTTGTGGCTGCAACTCTTCAACTCTCTAACTCCAACTCCTACTCCAGCTCGTTGTATAGTATAGTTCCAGTTTCAGAAGGTAATCCCCAAGTGCTGCTGAACACGAGTATAACACACGTAATGCATATTTAAACATTTGCTGATAGCAAATGACAAAGGTGGTGTACCCTGTAGAAGTATGTGTAGAGTGTGTGTAGAGTGTGTGGTACAGCCCAAAAAAAAATAAAAAAGGGAAAAGCAAAAAGAAAAACAATGTAAGCTAGAAGCTAGAACCAACTGAACTTGAGTGGAGTGAAATGAAGTGAAGTGGAGTTTTTTGGGTAAATGTTTGGCCAACTTAAACCTTAATCAATGCAAAAGTTTTTGGCCTAATCGCTCTCAATTATTCAAGTGAAACGTGGCATTTAACAAGTACGTGAGAGCCAGAGATCCACACTCACATGAGGCTACATAGGAGTGACTGAAACTGTATGCGAGGAGGCACTGTGTGTGGGTCTGAGAAGGGTAGTAGGAGTTGAAGGTGGTGTGTGTAGAGGGGTAGGGGATCAATGTGGCTCCTAACGAAGCATAACTTTCGCTCTCAGGTAAGCTGAACCACTGAACCACTCAAGTCGTGCCTGACGGCGGCCTGTTAAGTGCCACAGTTAGTGCTGTAGTTGCCAGGGTTAATAATAATCATATTTAAGTAGAGGCCACTGTACCTACATATGTGCAATACTACGCCACATACACTGAACAAAATTCAACAGTTACTATAAAAAAACTCACATTTTTAGTTTCTTTTGAAGACAAAGTCTTAAAGTTTATCAAAACTAATGCAATGATTCTGAATTTTGTTAAATGCATCTATTTGATCCTATTAACAGTGCTTCTAAAAGCAAGCTGCAACCCCTTTGTTTTTTGCACAGTGTACTGCTTGAGTGAGACACAAAAGGGGACATAGTTGCAAACGGAAACGGAAGTGAAACTACTTTCTAGCTGGACAACACATCATGTGTCTCTGTCTGAGTCTGTTCTGCATAAGCCTTTTGTAACCATGGTGATTGAGAGCGTGTAAAGCAGAAGGGAGTGGGGGTTGAAAAAGCTCACTAAACTGTAACTGGAATTACTGAAAACTATTCACACACAAAAATATTGTTCATGCTGCACACACAAAAATTGAAAATTTTCTACTTTTCATAGTTTTTGCAACTGAAATCGGAGCAAAGCAGCAAAAACTTTGTCTGGTTGCAACACGCTGAACAGGTGAAAAATCCAAAACTCCCACTATTTCTACTAGGAAAGGAAAGGAGAAAGCAGATGAGAGTTAGAAAAGGAGGGGTGGGCTGTTCAGGACCATGGAAAGTACCAACTACAACTGGCTGATGAAAAGTCAGGAAGTAAAGTTTTACGGTTCACATAAAAGCTGAAATGTTCATACAATCAGCATGAATTATAACTCGGATGTGGATTAATAGTTGGCCAAGTGTAATATAGGTGTGTGTGTGAGTGTGTGTGTATGTGTGTTGGCATTGGATTTTGATTTTGATTTGGCTTCGGCTTACTCAGCCCTTCTCTCTGAGTGCAATTCAAGCCAGATTTCCACGGTGTGTCTGTAGTTATGTGTGCTGTAAGCCTCGTAACATGTTAAAAGCTTCTGCATTCAACATTTTAGTTTCGTATTCTAATTAAAATTTCGAAATTAAAATGATTTTTGAATGAATTGTCAGTTTGGCATAATTGAAAATAACGATTTGATGTATTTTTCTTTAGAAAAACTGTGTTAAGATTATTTTATTTGAAACCAAAAGGAATAGTTGAAGACTTCAGAACTTAGGACTTTAACTTCAATGCAAAAGCCACTATAATCTATATAAAGTTAGTTAAAGCATAGGACTTCAACTGGCCCATAACAAGCTTAAAACTCATTTTCGACCCCATAAAGTATATATATTCTTAATCTACACAAAATTTCTAATCGATTAAAATAGTTTTTGGGAATAAAATAAAAAAAAAATTATTTTATATTTAAAAAAAAAATGTAAAGGGGTAAGTATGAAAAATTTGGAAAAATTTTGAAAAAAATCAAATTTTAAAAAAGTTTTAAGTTTAAATGTAGAAATAATTATCCTGTAAAATACAGTGTTAAATGGCGTTATATTCTAAAATAGCAGAATTTTTAAGAAAGATATGGTGGTTCAAAGTTTCAGAAATACTGGAAAAGGGGTTTTTAGCCTAACCCGTGTAATCGGCCTCTTATTTCCGATTCAGTCATTCAATATCCTTAAATATAAATACATTTTCTGTTCGACTTTATTTTCTGCATACACAAAATAGACTGCCATAAATTGTATTTAATATATTTCAAATATTTTCGATAGTTTATGAATATTAATTTAAAACAATAAACATAAAATGTGCTTTATCCAAAATCTAAGCCTTAATAAATTCTCTAGAAAACAAAGTACTTTTAGGAATTAATATTTGTGTTGATATTGTAGAAATTGATCATAAAACATTTAAATAAATTGTTAAACTATTTATTTTAGATTTAGATTTATGCATACAAGATATTTGAAAAATAAACTAAAGCTTTTGCTCTACAAATATTAGGTTATGTGCATAATGTCGGTGTGAATATTGTTGTTATATCAAATGCCAAGACTTTGGTCATGACCATAAATTAGAAATGCTGCGTTGGCACGTTACCAAAAACAAGAACAACAAGCAGAAAAATAAAAAGAGAATTTTTGACATCAGCAAATATTTGCAGCACGTTTTTCGTTTACATATCAGCTTGACAAGTTTTGCATTACGATTAAGATGTACAGCAGTGACTTTTACAACAATAAAAACACAAAAACATAAAACAACGTTATCAACACCTTTCTGCCAACAACAATAACAATAACAACAACAACAACAACAAGACCAAAATACAATGCTAAAACTCTGTTTTTGTGGCTGAAGTCCACAACAATTCAAGTTTGAGTTTGAGTCCGATTCGGAGTCGAAGTTCAAGTCATGAGTGAGATTTATGTGTTTTGCTTCGCTGCGATTTCTCTGTGTGTATTGGGTGTATGTGTGTGTGTGTGACAATAAAACAAAACAAAACTTGCGATTAGATGGCAGTTATGACTTGGCATTGGAGGAGTAGCAGCAGCAGCAGCAGTAGGTGGAGTCAGGTCATCGCATAAATATCAGCAGCAGACTCCACCACGTTGCAAACGTGGCAAACATCGAATGCCAAATATTTTGACGTATTTCAATGGGAAAACACACCCCGCACACACACACACCCCTACATACACACACATACACACACACACTCTAACACACACATACACAGTGGTCATTATGGCCACAAAATGTCCAAAGAATTGAAGTCAGCGCAGTGAAGCTGACTCTGTCTTACACTAGTTAGCTACACTGTTAAAAACATTAGTTGCTAATTATAACAAAAAAGCATTTTATAGCTAAGTAGATTATAAAACAAACATATGCTTAAACTGGGATTGAATTTTGTTAAAGTTCCATTATATATGTATTAAATTAAATATATTAAAAGAGTCTAATTTTTGTGCATTCCAATAATTAGTAAGACGAGTCGATATACCAAAGTTCGTCTATCTGTCCACCTGACTGTCCGTCCGTCTGTCCTTTCCACTGTCCGTCCGTCTGTCCTCTCGACTGCGTATGGTACTATTTCGTTTATTCCAGTCGTGTAGGTAAGATTAATATAACATACACAAAGCATCTTACCAAATCGGTGATTAATATGATACTTTTTCATAACACTTTTTAAAACATTTTTAATATCGTGCTTGACGCAGCTCTAGAATGAATAAGAAGTGTCTAAAATTCGATTCCCATGACTGTAAACTTTTCAACTAGTTTCTTAATGAAGTCGTAATATCTGTCAAAAAAACCACAACATTTTTAAGGTGAAAAGTTCCAGTTTATATACATATATCTTTATCGGTTAAACTTTTTTTTTATAAGTGTACGCAAATAAATAAAAACAGGCTTTGCACATAAGTGAAAATAACAATTTTTGAAATGACAAAATTCTAGAATTAAGCTAGTTGAGTATTGAAAAAAACTACAACCTTTTATCTCTGTGTACTTGCCGCATTGCAAACTTATATTTATGAGTGTCATTCGCGAGTGTCCTGCTTCCCTTTGTTGTTGTTGTTGTTGTTCCTGTGCGTGCGTAGGAATTTCGCCTTTGGCTCGTTAAGATTTACGAGCCACTAACAAACACACACACATATACAGCGTTGTGGCACGTCGCTGACTTTAGAAATTAATTGGCCCAAATAAGAAATTCGAGAGTAAACGTTGTGCTCATAAGTTGTGGCATCGTCCCGTTACTTTCCACTGACTGTATCCTACTATGTCTTGAATCCTCCTCGCTGTGGCATCTGGTAGAGGTGGACGCACCAGTTTCTTCTTGTGGCTGCGTCTATTCTTCCCCATAGCTCCCTTTTGGCACAGACAAAATTAATTTGTTATCCTCGCTTGTTTAACGCAGCTATAAATTATGAGAGGAAGGCAAAGAAAAAGAAAAAGAAAAGTTTTGCTGGCCACTCAAAAAGCAAACAACGTGAGCCAGTTTTACAAACATGGCCAAAAAGCACGTCGTCGCTAGGGCAATTATTAGCTTTTGTTACGCACACTTTATCACTGGCCATGTCGATATGTCGGGCCAACCGACTAACTGAGCCCAGTTTATATATAGTATATGGGCCGCGTAATTGGTGGGCACGTTAATCAACACAGGAACGCAACCTCTCTACCCCACTCTCTACCTCTCTCTACCCCTCTCTCTGTCTCACTCTACCTCTCTCACTCTCTCTCTCTCTCTCCTTTTGTGTCTCACATTCTATGCTCCCAATTAGAGGCGCCTTCAAGATGCCCAAATGAAAGATGGATGCTGATGAGTCTCTGAGCTCTCTAGATTCAGTCTCATTCACATCTATTTTGTTAGCTCTGCCTTCTGATCCTACGTTATCCTGGCGAATGAATGTTGCCACATAAATCGTAGATAGTAGCTGCTATTAGTGTAGTGTTTAGTAAGCCGTGTATTTGATGAGCTTTGATTAGCTGCTGCTGCTGCTGCGTTGTAAAGCCAATACCAATTTGTCCAAAGTGAACTTTCTACACAAACTTCTATGGGGCTATGAAAATAATAATGATCTTATGTATCAGTTATCAGTAGATAATTATAGATTAAATAGCTAGCTAGTTGCATAAGTTTAACATTTAAAAATTATGTAAATTGTGTCTAAAACTACATAAACTTTTTAGTTTATTTATTACCCACAATTTTTTGCATAATAATAGCTGAACAATTGGCTCAATTCTCTTGATATTTAATACTACCGATGATTGCCAATTAAGTTTAGTTTTATATGCTATATATAGTTGGCTGTGGCAACTGTGTGTATGTGTGTGTGGCATGCAACTTGTGGTGGCAACTTCTTTTGCGCTTGAATATCGCGCGTTTCAAAAACAGATTAAATTTCTTTTCATGCTAACTCTTTCACTCAGCTGTATAGCTATCTCGCTCTCTACTGCTGCTATTTGCCACCGCATACGTATGTGTGTGTGCTGGTGTGTGTGTGTGTGATGTCGTTGTCGCCTTGTTAATTAAACGTAGCATACACCGTGTGCGGTGCGGAATTGCGCCTCGATTGCGATTGACACAATAAATTGTCAATTACAGTGCAATTACGTATGGAAATCGTCGCAGGTTGTGGCGCAACAAAATCCACACACACAAAATGAAAAATTCAGCAAAATATAAAAAAAACACTGTAGAGAAAGCAAGAGAGAGAGAGAGGGAGGGGAAGAGGCAGTGAGAAAGGTAAAGCGCTTGATTAAATCGATAAAAATCGAGTCGCATTTTAAGCATCGTTACAACGCGCACACAATAGAAACGTGCAAATGTGCCAGAGGGAGGGGAAACCCCCTTCTTAAACTGCTGTACGAAACGTCAGAGAGCGAGAGAGAGAGACAGAGATAGCAACAGTCCACATTCTGTCTCGTTTTTTATTATTTTTCACCGACTGTGTGAAGTGAAACATTTAAAAATTGTCAAACTGTTATCAACTCGATGGCGAAAAATTCGGTCAACATGGCGGCCATTTTAATGGGACTTTGGGATCACACCCGTCGAGTCTGAGGAGGGGGGCGAGGTTAACGGGGTTATTTAAGGGGTGGGGGGAGCAAGTAGGGAGGTTTTGCAAAGGTTTTGTGCCCAGCGGCAGACAACAGTGGACAAAACCCGAAACCAGAGCACAACGAACCAACAAAATAAACGGTCCGCATGACACAACATAATGCCCTGCAGTCACTTTTAAGTCACTCGAATGGAAAGTGGAATAGTTAAAAGTATTTAACTAAATGCGCAAAGTTTATCAACCACAAAATGCCCATAGGCACTAAAACCATAGCTAAACAGATACACTTGTGGTTTGATAAACACAAAAGGCATAAAATAGTTTTTTTTTTAAAAACACCAAAAAAGAAATCGAAATGAACCCTTAAATGGTTTAAAAATATAATATGAATATGTATAATTCTATACTAAAGTATTTATATCTTTATATGAATTTTAATTTTGATATTTTGCATAGTTAGAATGCAAGAATAAATAAACAGTATTAAGAAAAAACCATATAATACAGTTCTTTTATAAGAAAGGTTTGTTAGGCATAAATGTTATAAGAAAATTTTTATTTTCAATCTATATCTAAATAAACCACATTCACATTTACTCAAATATTCCCAAAGACAATCACTTTTTTAATCGATTCTTTCCATTGTCATATCATAAAGCTGTACAGTTCTCCCAATTTACACAATATACTAAACTATCTAACTTCTGTATTGCTAGAAATTTATGTGGTTTGGGCTTGAAGATGTCTTCTTCTGACATATTTCTATATTTTATAAGACTTAACATACGCCAGGTTTAATTTTTATACAACATATTTTGTAAAAAATACATAAATAAATGAAATGTTTAATTAAATACATAACTTAAATAACATATTCAAATTGCTAAATTAAATAGAAAGATTTTCACATAATTAAACTCTAAAATCGTAGCACAAAACTCAAGCTTTTAAATAATTTTTCTTTAACTTAAGAAATTAGTTAACTTATTAAATTGTAGATTTAAGATAACAGGGTATACGCCAAGTTCAGCATGGTAACTGAGTTGGCGGCAACAGCGAAGAGCAGCCAAAAAAAATGGTGGCATGCAACACAGCGTAAGCCCACAACATGTGTCGCCAATGCGGCACAACAAGCTGTGTTGATTGTGGGTGCAGTAGATGTATATAGATATATATATATATATATATAGGTGAGTGTATGTGAGTGTGTGTGTGTAATGCGTGTGTATTTCCGTTTCCGCTTCGTTAATAGAGTTAGTTACACATACGTTAACGACAATGGCAACTGTCCCCAAAAAATACGCGAGTAGCTCAGACACTGCAAGCGAGAGGGAGCAGAAAAGAGAGGTGGAAAGAGTGAGAGGCATGTAGAGAGAGAGAGAGGGAATGGCAAGTCCCAGTTGTGAGTGGGCACAGTCCATTGGGCATAGAAGCATAGCAGTTGGTGGTCAGCAACATTTGTTCTGTCCTTGATGCTGTTTGCATTTCTTGCTGTTGTTTTTCGGTTGCAGGTATGTTGATCTGCTTGTTGACTCGCTCTTCCTCTCGCTCTCTTTCTCCCTCTCTCTCTTTCCACGCAGCATTTAACTATTTTTGCAATGGCGTTAATTGGAAATGGCAATTTCATGCAACCGTCGCTGTCGAAACGTGGCAACTATATGTATACATACACTATATACATCCAATGGGGCAGCACGAGCTTTGCTGCACTTTGCAACAATTTTTGCTCGCTGTCCCCATTTTGTTTTTTTTTTTTTTCGGAGGCCATTTTTATTTTATGGCATTTTTGTTGTAGCACGCATACACGCAGGGAGTGAGACAGAGTGAGAGAGCGAGAGAGAGAGGGAGTGGGAGAAAGCGAGTCAGACTCAATCAGTGACTGTGGCACATATTGCGTTCTATAGATACAGTTTCGATCGGCTGTTGAATGAAAACTATACTCTCTGGTCCAAGCAATTTCTAAGCATTTTTAGTTGATTGAAAAATTGTGCAGTTGGTTGGCAATTTGTAGTTGTGTGTGTGTGTGTGTGTCTGTGTTGTGTTTGTGTAGCAGAGAGTACAAATTTAAGCCGAGTTTAATTGAGCAAAATGGCGTTTTTGGCATAGAAAAACGGGATGGAAAATTTACTAGCAACGTGCGAATGTGGCGCTGTGTGTGCGTCTGCATACTTATATACATGAGTGTATATTTGTGTGTGTGTGTTGAAAGTACAAAATAAACAACAACAACTCAGCATATTTGCAGCATAATTTGATTCAAGAAGTAATAATAATAATTTAAAATTTATTTTTAGTAGAAAACAATTTCTCGCAGTCTTATAATACCCTCTATCAAGGGTATATTAAGTTTATTAAAAGTATGTACAAGTCAATTTATCCAAAAATATATACTATATTCATAGTCAGCTTTAGATTTGAGTTGATATTAGGCTTTGCATCCGTCCGTCTGCCTGTCTGTATAGCCATTTGTACGCGTCTGCGTCCGTGTGTCCGTGTGTCCGTTTGTCTTCTTGTTTTGAACGAACATATCTCAGAGATGGTAAGAGCTACAAGCGCCAAATTTGGTATATAGACTCCATATATAGTCAGCTAATAAGAAATTTTTTTATTTTCTAGATGAGACAGCTCATTCGCCAACAGGGTGGCAAAAAACTAGTTAACCTTGGTTAAAATGTTTGTATTTCTGCGAATATCTTAGTAACTCTGTAGTAAATATAATATAAAGATAATGACATCATAAATTGACTAAAAGTGCGGGACAAGGGATATTATACGTTCTTGCATACTTTTTTTTACATATACTCTATATTTTCAACAAAATTGACATATTGTAAATAAATGTTTAAATTTAAGGTAAACATAACGCGATATTTTCAACTGTTAGCAGCGCAAAACTCACTCATACAATCTTTCTCTCTCTCTCTTTGCCAATATCTTTCATCCCCCCCCTTTCTGCCTCAACTCAAACTCTGCATAGCAAAACTAATTAGAAAGCTTGTGGCCCAAACAAATGTCAGATAAGTACATTAAAGTTGAATGTTTTTGCAAGCGAAATGCACTGCATATATATATATAAATATATATATATATGCATACTATATATACATTTCCATCTGATAACTATATCTGCATATGGTGCATATACGTGTATCATTATATTCGCATGCACTGTGAACACTGTGCAGATGTTGAACTAATTAAAAAACTACGAGTACACCAGTTGTTGGCGAAAAATATATTTTCGCATTTTCTAATTGCTGGCAAAAAATTAAATTAGAAAACGTAAATTGAATTTTGCAAACGAGGCAAAATAACATGACGTCAAATGAGTAATGGCGGCATGTATGTGTATGTGTGTGGGTGCTTATCTGCCTGTGTGGGACTTAATACCGTTAGCTTTTGTTACAAAAAGCAGACACATCTTACCAGAACAACAAAATGCAAAAAAAAAAGATCTGAAAATGTAGATGAAAATGCAAAAACGAGCGATGGGGGAAATGCAATTTGAAAATTGGAAACGCGTTTCATTTTGTTTTCTCTTTTATTTTTTATTTTGTGCTGTTTGCCGTTTTGCCGTTTGCTGCTTAACTTTGCCGTCCAACTCATTTGCATGTGATTTGCTATAATTGAATTTGCCGTAAGAGTCAAAGAAGTAGTTGGAGTAGTAGTACGTCTAGTCCTTACATTTCCTAGCTCCTTAGTCCTTAGTCCTTAGTCCTTAGCATTCCACTTGAGCCTGTTCCTGTTGTTGTCTGTCTGTCTGTCTGTGTTTAGTTATAGTTGTTGCTGTTGTTGTTGTTGTTGTTGTGTGTGGCAACTCAAAAACTTTTGCCTTCTCTGGGACACAAGACAAATGTGCGTAAACATTGAAGCTGTGACAAGGGCACATCGGTGGATGGGTGGATGGGCGTTAGAGAGCATGTTGAGTAGGCGTGGCATAGTGCTGCTGGCTGGCTGGACTGCTGACTATGTCACTGGCTGATAACGTTTAATGGATTGCACAAGTCTTCTACTCACTCTCTCTCTCTCTTACTCTAGCTGGCTATCTGCCTCTTTCTGTTGGCGTGGTGGTTTTTTCTGCGTAGGCCTCGCAATGAAGACATTAAAATATTAATGTGCAGCATAAATCAGCAACAGGGTGGCAACAAAAATCGTAGGAAAAAGTGGGAAAAGTCAGTAGAGAAATTGGCTGCAAAAAGCGCAAGTGTTTCTCCAAATGGAATTCGCTGGGAAATCGCCAAAAAAATGGACTAAAAATTTGCACAGACAGAAATGCTCTATTAATACAAATTTTTGTGCCATTTTCAAACACATTTCTCAATTTAAATTTAAAATCTAATTTTAAACTTTTAAATTATTTTTATATTATAACTTTAATTTTAAATATGTCGACTGATCATAGCCTGACAATAAATAAATAAATAAATAAATTATATATTTAACAAAATTACTGAGAGCTGCTCGAGAAATTTAAATTCGAAATGCCTTAAGCTGAAGAGTGAGCTTTAAATGCCTTTGCTTGATGCCATCCCGTAGCATTGTTTGCTTTGCCTGTCACAGTTCAAAAACAAAAGCCAAACACTTTTGACTATTTCAACCCACTGCTTTTCGTCTATTCGTCTGTCAATCTGTCCGTCTGTCCGTTTGTCTGTTTGTCTGCGATATGCAAAGTAGTTGATGAGTTGCCCACAAATGACTGTCATATATACTACTTAAGAGTTTTACACGCAGCAACTAGAGACAGTTGCCAAGTCAACAAACAAATTAATTACAGTTTGTCTCAATAGTTGTGAAACTGTGTTTTGTGTGTCGCTGTCTCATTCGCTTATAGCTTGTAGCGTGTAGCATGTAGCATGTAGCGTGTAGCTTGTATCTATGAGATACAATTTACGCCTGTCAACAGAGCTTAGCGCCGCTTGGTATCCAAAATTAAATGCAAAACTCATTATGACAAAGTTAACAGAGAGCAGCTGCTGCGCCTTTAGGACACGCCTCCCACTACCGCCCACTAGCCAGAACTTTTGCCACTCCTTCCTACAACTACAGTTAACTGCTGTGCTGTTGTGTTGCTGTGGTTTTGCAAAACATATTAATTAGCATTAAATAATTAAAATATGCCCGTCGCTTAACGTCATTCATTTTAATCAGTTTTAATCCTTCGCTGGTTTTTGTGGTCTTTTGTAAGTGTGTGTGTGTGTGTGTGTGTGTGTTTGTGTGTGTGTGGCATATTAAATGTTAGCAATTAAAAAGATATGATACATATGTAATTACAACTAATTAAACGATTGTCATTACTTTAAAGTCATTCAAAGCATTTTGGTGTTTCCACAAGGCGTATACGCAATTGAAAATTTGTTTAGTCTGCTATAAATTTCAAATATTTCATATATTTTTGCTTCATCTCTTCACTTTGCAAAGACAATGCATTCGAAATGAAAGCAAAGCAGAATATGTTGTGCATACAAAAGCTGTTATACAATGCTCTCAGCATGTTCATATGAATATATCCATTCAGTTATTTGCACTTTTTCCCATGCAAAACATCATTTGTATGGCCAAATATGACAATAGCATTGTCCAACACAACTCTGTGTCTCTCTCTTTCTTTCTCTCTCCATTTCATTCGCACTCTTTCGGTTTGCTTGTGGTATTTTTGGTGCGTTGACAATAGGCTTCAAATGTTAATACCAATGCTCCGGCTGAGAGACGCCATTACGCAGGCAAAAACAACATCAACAATAAGAGAAATTTGTACAGCCAATTGCAAAATGTTGTTGTTTACCAACATGGCCGCAACATAAATACAAGCATTTCAAATACTCTATCTCCATAGCCATATCATCCATTTCATCCCACACTTGGCACTTAGCTGTATTACCAGAGTATTTTTGCGCCTGCAATTTGCCTAAAAGTATCCAAATAGTTACAAGCAAAGAAAGAAATAACCAAAAAAAAAGTATAGAAAAGAGAAAAACTGGCAACGATTTGTAGAATTTGTAAACAAAAATGCGTGCCAAGTGTAAGGAAACAACTGTCAATTGGTTGGGTATATTGGTTCCCTAAAGAGTATTTAACAAAATTATTATTTTAGGTAATAAATTCACATATATTAAGTAGATAAATATTGTTATTTATGCTCAGTATTTATTCATGTTCAACTGTTTGCTCATATTCAGTGCGAAGTGACAACAGTCTGTTAGCAAACTGTACTGTACTTTTGCGCTGTTGCCAATTTTCACTTAAATAAAAAAATGTTAAATAACTATTTTCCTAATCAAATATATAACATTTTTTATAACAAATTAAACAATTACTCAAATTATTTTCTGTTTAGTTAATATAACAATAAATGTTTATATTTAAGGATAATTTGTGCATTAAAAATCAATAAAAAACAACATAATCTAAACAGTTTGCCTAACTGCTTACTTAATGTTTTTTAAATAACTTTTAAAGCCTAAACTAGGTAGTCTTCTCTACACGTGTTTAAGCTAAAACTATTAAGAATTTATAACGAAACTTTCTAATATTTATTTTCAAGTAAATTAGTTTAATCAACTGCAGCAACATTTTTGCTAGCAGAGCACATACAAAATTCATTGCAGCCGTTTCCTGTGTCGTCACGTTTATTTAGAATATGTATATGTATATATTTTTTTTTATTTTTGTTGTTGCCGCTGGCAAAAACAATTTAAATTTTGTCTCTGTCAAGCAAATGAAAAATAAAACGACGACAAAGTTGGATGTCGATGCCGATGCCAAAACCAAAGCAAATCGAAATCAAATCGAAATGTAATCGCGCGCGCAAAGCTGAAAGCTGAAAGCAATCGCATTATCGCCATATTGGCGTGAAAGTGCCACGCCCTCAGAGCCCCTCACCCTATCATATACACCTCAACTGGGTCGCCAGTCTACAGATATTTATAGTCGGCTCATATTTATGGTTACAATATTTGCCTTTAACCGGAAATCGATGAAATTTTTATGCCTCCTCCATTGGCGCCCTTTTTATGATATTTATGTTTGTGCGTATTTCTGCATGGGCTGGCAAAAATATTTCACTCTAAATGTGTGTGTGTTACACACTCGCACACACACACATTAGCCTCAAGCATTTGCACTCTGCTTGATTTTCCATTTTCATCTCATTCGTTTGTTTTTTTTCTTCTTTTCCCCATCGAATTTAGGCAATTTAGCGGCTTAACTAAATCGTTTTTGGTACTCATGAATTTATACGTTTTGTTTGTGCAGTGCATGCAAAATTCACGTATGATTATAAATACAGAAATATATACAAACATATATTCTATAAGATGGGATGATTCCAAATCCACAACATTTTCGCTGACCCATAAAACTTGGTTATCTATTTATTTATCTATTCTGCAAATTGGCAACAGCGCTTTCTTTATTGCTTGGCTGGTTTAAGAAACCCAACGGTTGGAGTAAAGTTTGTTTCTAAGGTAAATTTTGTCCAATTGTGAAAATTGACAACAGTGCAGCAATGAAATATAGTTTTATATCTAAGCCGTCAAATAACCAAAACACTTTTTGCTTTAACAATATTTTAATACAACTTTCCACTTACTTTCAGCAAATTTAACTAAACAGATTGTGAAATAAAGCAATATAAGATTTACACAAAATATTCGACTATATAATTATTCACTCATTATATCCCCCAGTACTTCTCTTTCTTTATCTTGATCGTTCTGTGCCGTTTACGAATTGAGCTAATGGACTTCCGCTCGTATTGTTGCAAAGATTTAGCTAGCTTGCTGTGAATTGTGGCAACAATGCTGCTGCTAGAAGGTTTTTGCGACTCGTAATTATATGACAATTTCATTGATTACATGCTCCACTTAACAGCGAATGGCAACTAAATCTGCGGCACGTATTACGACTGTATTATAGTCATCTTTTTTTTATTTTTATTTTGTGTGTGTGTATTTTATGCCCGCGAACAATGGGGCTGCATTTTAAGCGTAAATTTTCTACAGCTGCAATTTAGCTATGGAGAGAGAGAGAGAGAGAAAAGGAGACAGGGTAGAAAGTGGAGGGCGGAGAGTAGTAGTAGAGAACAGCTAATGCCTGAATGGCCAGAGCCAGTGTCGATGATGATGATGATGAATAATACTTATGCGACGGAGCAAAAAGTATGTTCTACGCTCCTGGACGTCGCACGTGCTCTACGCCAGAGACTTATAGAGACAGAGAAAGAGAGAGATAGAGAGAGGTAGAAATTGGATGAAATTTGGAGAGGAATTGCTGCATTGTATGAAGCTTTAGTTCCGTTAGCCGAACTTGCCGCAGTTATATTTCATATTTTGCCAGTCGCTTCCTCTATACCTCTAACTCTCTACCTCTCTCTCTCCCTCTCTATCGCTGTCTCCCTCTCTCTCAAGCGCGATTCATTGCAATCACTTGGCCATTTCCTAGCTACTGCAGTTATCTGTATTGGTTTCTCACTTTTTCATGGCTTTAGCTACAGTTTCTGACTTCAACTTGAACTCCGTCGTTGGCTGCAATCTTGAGCTGAATTTTTACCTGCACGGAATATGAAATTTTCCACAGTGAAAGTCACGTAAGCAGTTTTACTTTGTCATTGACACACACACACACTCGCACACACACACTCACACACATTGTGACTGGGTTTAGCTTCCATCATTTACTGTCATTTACTGTTAGAAGTTACCTGCAGTTTGGTTGTTAAGTTGGATCAGCTTCCCATTTGTATTTGTATTTGTATTATGTTCATATTAAAAATGCTTCCAGCTTATGCACGATTGCACCCATTTCGTGTGTGAATAAAATTCCCTAAAAAAATTGGAGAAATGAGAGAGATTTAAGAGAGAGAAAACCAAGCACTTGGCATGTGAATTGGAATTTCCTAGGCAGCCAACACGTAACATGAATCAACAAAAAGCTATATAAATAAATTGATTTTTATATTCGGCTGCACTTAATTAAAAGAAAACAACAACAATAACAACAAGTACAGTTAAACTAGCAACTATAGTAATAAAAGCGACTACCACAACCACACACATTTTGTGGCAAGTGGCGTTGAAATCTTAATCAGTCTTCGGACCAAAATCAAAAGCAATTGTCGAATAAATTCAAAAACTTGGCAATTAAGAAACGTGCTTGAAAAATGAATGAAAAACGAATAATGTGCTAGAAACTACCCTGTTTTACAGCCTTGCGACAGTTTGAATTGTTAAACAAATAAATCTAAAACTGATTTTAAAGCAAAAAACAAATTTACAAGCATTTTGTGTTTCAATCAAAAGCTTGGAAATAAAATCAAATTGAAATATTTGTTTTAATATAGAATGCAATATGTAATAATATATAATATAGAAATAAAGTAAAATATTTAAATATATCATTAAAACTAAAACGTTTAAATATTCGACAATAGATACAACAAGTCAATGGTTCGTATACATTAAATATTTTTAATTAAATTTTGTACATACTTGCAGCCATACTTTCAATGAACATAGGGTATACTAATGAAGGTAAAGAACTTGAAATTTCAATTAAAACCTTTTTGATAAAATCACAGTCAGGTTTTGAGATTTTTAAAATACTAGAGAAAGTTTTTAAATAAGAATGTTGAGCATATTTATTGCACATTTATTACTATTAATTAAGTACTTAGTAACAATTTAAACAGAAATTGCTTGTAGCTAATTTAAATTCATAAAATTATTTAGTTAAATACAGAACAATATGTTAAAAATAAATTTAGACAAACCGAATAACTGATGAGCTACAAAATTAATATAAATTGTTGGACTTAAATTCTAGTTTGTTTTTGCTGATCTTTTTGGGTTAAAAAAAAAAGTAGCATACTTTTCAGCGTACGGGTAAAAACTATTTCAAACCCTTTTTAGCCAATATTAATGGTTACAATATATGCAATTTTCTCTTTGATCGGTTCAGCAAATATTTCTTGACACAGAGTTGCAAATATTTGAGACAAATCAACGCACACACACCCACACACACTCCCACGCATGCAAAAGAAAATTAAAAGGCAGTAAAGGCAGCTGTAAATTCAATATATTTTGGAATTTATGGGAAATCGAGTTAAGCACACAGTAGGCGTGTCAGCCCTTTTGCGCCCCTTTTTAGCATGACAAGATACAATTTGAGTACGCAAAAACCCAGCGAGGGGTGTACGAGGTGTTATGCCGCAGCCAAAGAGAACGACGCGACGTGCCGATAGCAAAACTTCCGCTTTTTTGGTGGCCTCCCAAGTAAAAGCAGCTGCTTTCATTCTCTCTCTCCACTCTCTGTGGTGTCAACGGTGGCTCGAAATGAATTTCTAATACGTTTAAACCAAAAATTGCATTGCCAAAGTGTGTGTATGGAGACGCCACAATTGTTTTTTGTTGTTGTTCCATTTTTGTTTTGTTTTGAGTTGTTGTTGGGGAAAGGGAAAGAAAGAGGAAGCTAAAAAACACGCTGCCAACTTCTCATGCAGATGCATTGCCTAAAACGAGACACGCACCAAGGCACAGAGCCAGCTCTAGTTGGAGGAAAAGTGGGGGGCAAGGCAGCAGCGGAAGTGTTTCGCGAAAGACAGAGAAAGAGAGAGAAAGATCTCATTCTCAGTCGCAGTTGGAGTCGTAGTCGCAGTCTCAGTCTTGGTTGCCTTTGTTACTTTGCCTGTGGCTCACTTCACGCTGGGCATGCAAATGTGAATCTAATACAATGCCAAGCGCAAAAGTGCCAAAAAAAAACAACAACAATAATACACACACGAACAACAAAAAAAATGCGGCTCACATACATACACGAAAAACAGGAAATTGAATTTTCGACTTTGGCAAGTGCGTGGCAGGAAGAGGAAGAACAGCTGCAGGAACTGAAGAAATATCAGCATCATCACATACACAACACAACACAACACAAGTGTGCCCATTGTTGTAGTTGTTGTGTTGTTGTAGTTGTTGTGTTGTTGTGTGTTCTTGTTGTTGTGTTGTTGTTGCTGCCCTGGCTGCTGCTGCAACTATTACGAAGCCCTGACACTGGCAGCGCCTCATTTTGCATACCAAGCAGCTGGCAAACATTGCTAACGGAAACGAAATATTTAACAACAATGCACCCAGAGTTTTCAGCTCCAGCTTCCATGGCACTGATGGGCGCATAATTGGGTGGGCGTGGCACTTGCACAAACACTCACAAAGTCCACACAGTCAAGTGGCAATGACACTAGCTTACAAGTTTTTAGCATTTACAGCGGTAAGAGATAAAGTAAACAACAAAAAGCTTTAACAGCTTTAAGCTTGGGCTTACTTTGAGCTTTAATGTGCTTTTAGTTTAATTAGTTAAATGTAAATTTTAATTAGCACGTTTTCATATAATTTCAGCTATTTTTAATATGTGTATCAAATATTTTAGATACATTAAATAAAATTAATTAAAATAAAAAAGGAAAATAAATAAGGATTTGAATTAGCAAATTTGTATATAAATATTATTATATATCCTTGTTGGCAATGACAATAGCTTACAAGTTTTAGCTAGAGATAAAGAAAGAGATAAAGTAAGTAAGAGATCAAGTAAGGCAAGAGATAAAGTAAACAAAAAAAAGCTTTGGCAAGAAAAAAACAGAGCTTGGGCTTACTTTGAGCTTTAATGTGCTTTTTGTTTAATTAGTAAGTGTTCATTTTTTAGAACGTTTACATATAATTTCAGCTATTTTTAATTTGTATATGAAATATTTTAGATATATTATAAATTAAGTAAAATCTTTTCTTTTTAAATCAGCGTAGAATTAATCGGTTGTTGTGACTGCTGTTCATAGCTTGTGTCATTGACAACTTATTTGTGTTGTAATTTCATGTGAAATACGAATAAAAGTTGATACTTTAACAGTTTCCTTTTGCTGTATCGCAAGCTGAGCAGAGTTCAGCTTCAACTCAATGACTTATCATGGCAGGAATTACAAAGTGTGTGTGTGTGGGGATTACGATAAGCTCAGACCTTTCGTCGCCTCCACCCCCCATCCCCCCATTGCACAATAACACCATAAAACAGAAAAGTCACCGAAAAGTTACAATTTACGCTTGTAAATTGCTTTAAAAAGTTCCTCCTCGCCCCCCAAAACTCAAAGCTATCAGACGCTGTTACAATTTTGCTAATTAACTCAACGCGCAAGTTATCCAAAAAACACCCAAAAAAAAAACAAAATGAAAACACGCTAAGAGCCAAATACGAATCAGAGCATGAGATGAAACAGACACACCCACTTTTCCTCCGCCCTCACTGGATTTTCCCCCCACAAACATTCAGCTGCTGTCGCTAATTTGGCTAATCAAAGTCTGCGAGGGGAGAGGGGAGGCAAGTGACTTGGAAATGGTTTTTTTGGGCCAAAAGAGCATCAAAACAAAACGCGGAGAACTTCGATTTTATTAAACGGAAAACATGGCAAAACAACAACATAACACTGTTGGAGGGGTATGGAGGGGTATGGCATGGAGTAGGTGTAATGATTTTTGGTAAAGGAATCTTTTGCCGGCAATAATTTGTTAGCAAAAAGCAATAATAACAACAATAAATGTTCAACTTTTTGTTTTTGGCGTTAATAGGCGCAAAGCGCACCGAAATGAGCCGCGACAAAAGGGGAAATGGCTTTTTGTTGTTGTTTTTCTGTATCATTTTGGGGAAAAGCTCAAATGATAATTAGAAGCGTTCTTTAAAGTCGTTAGAGCCGCAGCACGTGTACCCCCCTCCCCGTGATCCGCGGCACTTGCCGTTGACAACTGGTGGCAGAAACTACAGTTGTGGGAAACGACTGCAAGAAACCCTGTATTTACTCAGTATAAAATTATATTTTTGACCTCGAGAGAAACAACAAAGTTTCCTTAAACAACTATACATGATATAGCTACACGATTCTAAAACAAAAACATGGCATCTGTTGATGCTGATCAAAAATATATATATACTTTATGGTGTCTGCAACGCCTCCTTCTGCCTGTTACATACTTTTCACAAACCCAATACACCTCTCAGAGGGTAGAATTGTAAAATATATAATTGAGAATACATTTACCTCTTCATGCCCACAAAAACACATATTCCCTTCGTACTTTTCTTTTAATACAGGGTCTATAAATTCGATACTGTTGCCGCAAGCACAACAAGAGCAGCATCGAGGCCTTGAGGGCAATGCTATACATTTTGTAGCCGTTGCCAAACTAATAACCAAAAATTGGGCTCAAATTCTACACGACTATCGAGTCGAACGAATGGAAGTCAACGATTTCTCCCCAAGCGAAAAACTCATAAAATGCAAGCCATTGAGTTTTTGAAATCGCTTTCAGCTTCATTTCGATAGCACACCCACACACCCTACCTCTCTCTCTCTCCCTCTCTCTCTCTCTTTGTCTCCCTCTCTCTTTTATGCAATCGAATCTCCCTTTTTGGCCTTTTGACTTGCTGACTCTGTGCTGTCGACTGTTGGCGCATTGTTTGGCCATTTAAATTCGTTACGTTCCGATTGCCGTGGAATATGCAGTCAACTTTATGAAATTTATAGTTTAATCTGATAGATAGGAAATTGCTTTGTTTTCCACGCAGTCGAATTGCCAGCAGAAGATGAAAAAAAAACTGAAAAAAAAACAACAGCAGAGAGCCTATCGACAGGAGCGACAAAAAAGAGGATTGTATATAGTGGAGAATTGAGTGGGTTACGGCACTTTAAACCTATCGACAACAGAAAATAAACCTTATAATTTATGCGTACAAGCAAAAATAAAGTGAATACATAACGTTGAACACGAATGTGAAGTACTCTAACATTTGAAGAGTAGAGTTTTGCGAGCAAAAGTTTTTTGTTTTACGCACAGTTTGTCAACAAAGTTTTTACACAATAATTTAAAGTTGCTTTATTTAATAGTTTCTAATTTTATTGCTATAGTAAAATATGTGACTAAAAATTATTATATAATTTGCAAAGTTGTAAGTATTTTTTCAATAGTTTTAAATTATATTTTGAAATTAAAATTTGATAAATTTTTTGTTGTATCAAATTTGAAATGTATCTCCAACAAAAGCGAAGAAGGACCAAATTTGAAACGTATATAAATAGTAAAGATACTTTATCTTTTAAAAAACTGTATGTTTATATATATTAACATGATTTTTAAACCATTATTATCGAGTTTAGTTCCTTAAAATTTATAAACTGCTTAGATGCAATAACTAATATGCTTTTTTATATAAATTTTTCAGACTGTGGCATAAAAATAAAGATATTTGCGCGAACCGAAAACACTTAACCCTAAAAAAAACTGTTAAATTATGTTGTGAAGAGAAGCAGTGAGAGTGGCAAGCGATAAATGATAAGAGGAGAGTACAGAGCAGAGAAAAAGGGAGAAGAAAAGAGAAAAGACCCTTGAAATGTTTGTAGTGTCTGCTGGCTTTTATGCTTGGACACATGTGAGCTTTCCGGGCAATTGCCTAATTAAATTTTATAACAAATATCGTAAAACGAAATTTCAATAAACATGCAGTAGAGGCGAGAGTAAGGGGGAGTAGAGAGAGAGAGAGAGAGATAGTGTGTGAGAGAGAGAGAGGAAAAGCAAAGAGAGACAAGTCACAAAGGCAAAGCACAAAACACATTTTCCACAAGATTTGCATCTCGCCCGCTTTAACCAAATGCGCTGGCCAAGTTAATAACATGGCCAAAATGTTTACGCCTCAACAAACAGACTGAGCAAGTCATAGAGTGCGCTGAGCAGAGGGAAAGTTAGAGAGATACAGAGAGCGATAGAGGGAGCAGCATTAAAATCATGCGGTTCATTGCACGAATCGTCTCTGACCAAAATTCAGTCGATTCGCTTCGCTTTCAATATCAAAAGTGGAAGTGGAAATGTTTAAGCAAGTGGATCTGTGTGGATATGTGGAAATTGAAGTGGAAAGTGCCACTGAGATGTGGGCGATGGGGATGTGGATGTGGATGTGGCTGAAAACATGCAGAGGCCGTTTTCCTTGTGTTGATTCAACACTGTCCATTGTTTGAGGCCGTAGAGTTTGACAAGTGGCTTCAATGTTTGGCCAGGTTGCTGCAGCTGCTGCTGCTGCTACTGCTGCTGGGTCCACTTTTACCATTTTCCATTTTCAGCTGCAGCTGCAGTTCGACAAAATATATATGTCAATGATGCTGCCAGCAAGCAACTCAACCCAACTCAACTCAACTCAACTGAACTGAACTGAACTGCACCGAGTCTGAGTCTGAGCTCGCTGTTTGTTCTTATCCTTTGGCACTCATATAAAGTTTGTTTGCGGATTTGTGCAGCGCAATATGTCATTGCCTGAGCCCGGCAGCAGAGTACTGCCGGCGGTGCGACGAGGAGGGGGCGTGGCCAGAGAGAGGAGGTCAGGCAACAACCACGCTTAATGGCAATGTACGTTCAAGTAAACACACAGACATATTTGTGTGTCCAAAAAGAGGGTAACTTGAGCATAATTTATATAAAATTGCAAACTTTTTATTTTAAATACAATAATAAAATCATGAAATCAGCTCATTAATGAGCTCTTAAGCTGTTGTTTAGCTTTAATTTTCGCTTCCCTTTTGCAGCTAAACTTTTCAGCAACATATAATAATAATAATTATATAAAGAATTGCTCTAACTGCCCTCGCAAACACACATATGTGCAGTGCAGTGTGCAGCGCCGACTAACAAATCCTTTTGGCATTATAAACATTATTAAAATTTCATGTTTCCTGCTACAAGCGATAGTCTCGACCCGCCCCGCCCCGCCCCCAATGGCACAACCGCCCACTGGCCACAGCTCTGCTTACTCTGCCGAGCTACCACAATGCCCCTTCCACCTTGCACCATATCCACACTACTGCCACAAGTTGTGGCAACTGCCATCAAGCCGTTTCAGCGCCCACTCAAAACGCAAACGTAACGAAACATGAAACATGAAAACAGTCGGAGTGAGAGAGAGAAAGAGACGGGGGAAAAAGAGAGAGAGAGAGAGAAAGAGAGCAGCTCAGTTCTTGGCCTCATATGATTCAGCTGCTGAGCTCTCGTTTCGGACCAGGCATACACTCTGTACCTACCTCTCTCTCTCTCTCTCTCTTTCTCTCTCTCTCTCTCTCTCTCTCTCTCGTTCTCTCTTTGGAAGCGCTCGTTTCGATCCATGGCATCCTTAAGGCTGTCTAGCCTTACTTATTTGCAGCATGCTTTATGCTTTATGCTTTATGGTTACTTGGTCAAGGGCCTTTCATGCTCACGCACACACACGCACAAACATGCTCGCACATGTTTGCTTAAGTACAACAACAACACACAATGTGGCACATAAAATGCATGACATTTTCGCAGTAAATCGTTAAAATGTTTGATATTTAAGTAAATATGCAAAAATGCTTTGTTATATATTTATGCATTGGCATTGACTTCAACAAATTTTCCATATACGATATAAGTACACATATCCATATATCCCAGTCTCAGTCTGCCAGTATCTCAGACTTCCTCCCAGCACTTTACCCAATTTACAATTTAATGTACCAAATTTAAGAATTCATATAACATGAAAACAAGAATGGGAAATTCAGTCGGGCATGCCGACTGTGTAATACCCTCAACTTTTATTTCAAATTATTTGACGGCAGCAGAGTACTATACACTGCGTCTGCACCTCTGCTGTAAACTCACGTTTTTCGATGCATGATAACTTTCTTCATTATAACCCGATCTTGTTGCGATTTTTAGTATAGCTTGTTAATTTTTGTCCCTAAACGACTACAGAATATATTTACTATAAGGGGTTTGCCACGGATCTTTCTAAATGTTACACACTTTTAACAAACCCAATATACCTCTCAGAGGGTATAAAATTATAGCAACAACATTACGACTCGCTTTTGTTGGTAAATATTTATAAGCATAAGCTGCTTTTGGAACTTCATTTTTTTATGAGTTGCGTTTGTTGTTTGCGTTTTCTAAAGTCTGCCGCTGCGTCTCGTGGCGTATGCGTAATTTGTTGTACTTTTAAATTCGCGCAGCTTTAAGTTCAAAATTCAATTTGACAAACTTAAATGTAGGCTTTCAAAGGTTTCAAGACTTTATTAGAATGTTTCAAACGTTTGTTTAAAATCTTTAAAATGTCTATGTAAAATATTTACAACTTAAATACAGGCAAATGTATTGCCCAACACTCGGCGCTTTGGCTCGACTATTTTTGCAAATCAATAAAAGGTGAAATAGATTTTAAATGTGTGTGGGTGTGTGTTGAATTCGTTTGAAATTGAACTCGTACGGCCTTCAATTTGGTAAAACGGAAAACCCTTTTTCCTTATATATTCCTTAAAGCACAACAAAAAAAAAGGAAGTAAAGGCAGCTGTGGAGCAAAGTGAAAAGTGCTCGGGGGTATTGTTATGGCAAGTTCTTAGGTACAATAGCTTTGCAATTTTCTTGGCAGCTCAAAGTTCAGCTGCGGCACACGGAACTCTTTTGCTAACTAGCTTGGTAAATCCCACTCTTCGTTCTAACCTTCCTTCCTCCCTTTCCCCCTTTCCACTATCATCTTTTGGTTGGGCAACCCAACGCACTTAACACTTGCGTCTGAGTTTGGCGCAACTTTTGCGCTCGGCAAAGGCTGCAAAACTATTTTATACGAGTCGAGTATATATTTTTGTTCTTTCTATGTTTTTTACCTTTATTTCTACTACTACTACTACTATTTATTTTTTAGCTCTATGTACTGCTTGGCGAGCTTTGCTGGGAATCTGCTTCAGTGCGTCACGTAGGCGCTTCAAAGTTTTTTGCTGTTTTTTATATATAAAATTTACGATTTAACGTGGCAAAGTAGAACAAAACAATGCATCGCATATAGGTCTATATATAGAGTACTACATATATTATATATATGAAGACAGCAGGAGGTTAGAGCATGTACTACCTGTACTACTACTTAAAAAGAATGGCAAACTTTTGGTTTTTTTTTTTATTCCTTTCTTTGAGCGCAAAAACACAAGACCGAAAATCCCGCTAAGTAAGTGAACAAGGAGGCAAGTGTGTGTTTGTCCACCCTGTGAAATCTCTAGTCAGTTTTTTGAGGGGAGGGAGGGGGTGAAGACAGTATTGGGGTTGGATTTGGGTTCAGCTGCACGTACTTTGGATTTTGTTGCGTCTCTCAGTCTTTATTGCACTTAAGATTTACTCATCAGCAGGTGTGCCTGCTGGCAAACCAATTCCACCAACGAATGCCAGCTTGCAGGTGCTTCACATGTATGTACGATTGAATTTTTTGACAGCAGCGCCATCCAAAAAGCACCACTGTAGCAGCGCTACCACCCACAACTCACGCCTCTTGCAATTTTTATGTGCAAATTTCGTTCATTTTCCTTCCTTACCGCTGCTTGTGTTCTATTTTACTTTTTTTTTTTATCCTATTTTAACTCGATGTCGAGTGTCGCTAGTCGCCTGTCGCCTGTCGCTCGTTAAGGATGGGCGTTATCCTTGCATTGATTTAGTGTGCATCACCTGCCTCCCCAAGTACCCAAAAAAAAAAAAATTTTAAGAAATATCACCCGACCACCAAGGCTGCCAAGGTTGCAGCTACTCCACAATGGGCTGCTTTGCCTGATTTAGTACGAAAATAATAATTTCTGTTTGTAATTTTAAAGCTACTCACATTGAAAATAAGTTAATTTAGCTATGAATTTCAAGTTCAACGTTGTAATACTACTGCAACTTTAAAACAGTCATACGATCAATTTGTTTTTAAATAAATATATCAAAATTCGCATAATTTTTTAACTATACTAAAGCTCTTAATAATTTACTAAATACTAAAAAACTTCGTCATCATAAAAGGCATCAAAAATTGCAGTACTAAAAAATGCAGCATACTTTTAGGCGCATTTAGTTTTAAAGAATTTTAAACTATTATAACTTTAGTTACTTATCTATCATATAATTGCAAGTAGTCTGAAACGTTTGGCAATTTAAAAATATATAACTTTAATTGAGAAATCGTTTATGTAGATTATTAAAAATTAAAATGTTGATATAAAATTGAAAGTTATCAAATTGTCAAATGAGTTTGTGCCAGAAAAATTAAAATTAAAAACTTTAATCTTTATTTAAACAACATTTTGAAATCAAAATAATAATTCAGTTACCAATAATCATTTAATAAAATGTACTAATATTAATAAGCAATACACCAAAGCTCTCTATATAACTATCAAGCCTTTTTTTTGGTGATACCATACATTTTGCATAGATTTGACCAGAACTGTTAAATTGACCCACTGTGCGCTGCCAGCTGCCGCCACCCGCTGCTGCAAATACAATTTAAATTTTTAAGCGGCATCTACTTTGTGAGCCCCCGGAACACACTCCTCGCCCATGGATAGCTCTGGGTTAGACGGTCGGTAGCGGTGGATACTGGATACTGGAAATTCGTGTCACGCAGCAACGCAGCATCGACGGGTGGCAGCGTCATCAACGTCGACATCAGATTCCCATCCAGCAGCTATCATCGTCATGTTTGTCCTGTGTCGGTGATTTGACTTGGGCTGCAGATCACCTTAACTCATCCTCTACTACACACTCTGCTACACTCCCCTTTAACCCCTTTTCAACACATTCTTTGCCTCTTCTTTTATTTTTATACCCTCTGAGGGGTATAATGGGTTTGTCAGAAGTATGTAACAGGCAGAAGGAGGCGTGGCAGACCCCATAAAGTATATATATTCTTGATCAGCATCAACAGCCGAGTCGATATAGCCATGTCCGTCTGTCCGTCTGTCCGTCTGTCCCCCTGTCCGTCCGTATGAACGAAAGGATGTCAGAGATGGTAAGAGTTACAAGTTCAAACTTGGTCAGTATCGACCACATATTTAGTCAGTCAATACAAGTTTGTTTCCTTTTTTTGATGCCACGCCCCATTCGCCCACAATAAGCGAAAAACCAGACATACCTCGGAAAGAATACATGTTTTTTGCGAATATCTCGGTAACTACGGCACCTAGGGACACCAATTTTGGCATGCACGTTGCTAGATGCAATATAAAAACAATGGCATCAAAATTTTTTGGATGCCACGCCTCCTTCGCCCACCTTCTTTGTAACTTTTGCAAGCGGCTGGCTCACTTATTTCTTAACGTATAGTTTTGTAACTTAGCAGTTAGTTGCAGACAAATAATATCAAACGATTGTGAAAATTTCATTAAAATCGGACTATAATTAAAAAAGTTTGTCATACAAACTTATATTTTTATCGCAATAGCAGTGCACTGCTTTCGTTTACGCTGCAGTGTTTACAAGCAGTGCACAAGCAGTGCTTGTGTATTTAAAACTCAATCAGTGCACTGCTTGTGTGTATAAAATTTAAGCAGTGCACTACTTGTAAGCAGTCCAAAATGAACTCATAATTTGAAACGAAGCTCAGAGGGTATTACACGGTCGGCATGCCCGACTGACATTTTCTTTCTTGTTTGGGTATATTTCACGTTGAATGTTGCAATTTCAACCCGTTGATGGATTTGATGTCTCGTTTTTTTTCTACACATTTGTTGCAAATTCAGCGCCAAATCAGTGCCAAAAACAGTTTAAAGGGTTAGGCGAAAAGAGAGAGAGAGAGAGAGAGGAAGCGGCATTGGTTTGGGGCATGAGTGGGGCAGACTCAAACTCGAATTGATGACACCCGCAGCATCGCATCGTTTGCCTGTCACAGATACTCACAAATGTGTTTACTTCCCCCCCATTCTCACTTTCACCCCCTAAACAGCCCACGTTACATGCCACACGCACTCAAATGACGCTAAATTCTGTTGATTAGATGCTTCAGCTCACACTGTTACCCCCCTATCACTCTCTCTCTCCTCTCTATGATAGTTGGGGTGAAACTGCGGCAACTGTTTGTACTTTTGGTAATTCGCTTTTCCTTATTTTCTTTTTTCATTTTTGCGAATTTTGTTTACGTACGCATAACAGGCATATTTTTAAGTGGAAAACATGTCGGAGAAGTAAAGCGAGAAAATTCTTTATTTACTTGAAATGAGCTTTAGTAATAGCCACTAAAATATTTCACTAAATTTGCTTATTAATATATGAATATGAGCAAACATATAAAAAATATCTATCGAATTTATTTATAATTTTTTTTTTTTGGCTACAGCGTAACTTAAAGTTGAGTTTAGTCTGTTTTATTATTTGCTAGTTGCTTTTAGGTTTTTTCGCTTGTCATCGTTTTGTGTGGCCGTTAACGATGCGGCCTAATTGACAAATCTGCGCGTAACAAGCAAACGCAAACCTGGCAAAATGCAACAGTACTCAGTTGCAACATCAATACACACATACACACACCCACACAAATACAGCGAGCTCAACTGTGGTAGAAAGTGCGCCAGACTGTATGCCATATAAATTAACACAAGTATTTTAGCCATGTGCGTGGCAGGGAAGCAAACAGGCAGCAGGCAGCAACCAGCTGAACCACCAGAACCACCTATGCAAAATATATGCTAACAACCACTTAACGCACACATACACAGGCTCACAGTTGTGCCTCAGCTGCTACACTGCTAGAAAAAAATTTAAATAGTTTTGAAGTATATTTTATTTTTAATATAGAGAAAAAAGAGATTTTTAAGTAAGTACAAACTGCTTCAAATTAGTTTCGATTAAGCAAGAAAAGAGCAATAAAATTTCTTTATATTTATAACCTCGGCTGCTACACTGCTAAAAAAAAAAATAAAATAAATTTTAAGTATTTTTTTTAATATAGAGAAAAAAGAAATTTTAAACTAAGTACAAATTATTTCAAATTAATTTCGATTAAGCAAGAAAAGGACAATAAAATTTCTTTACATTCCCAATTTTAAGCTGATTAATTAAACATTTTTCTTTAACTTTTTCATTATAACTCTTGTTTTTTAACAGTGTACCAATGCCAATAATGATGCTGATGGAAGATGATGAACAACTGTTAAAGAAATTACGAGCTGTGTGCCAAAAAAGCGAGGGGCAGGCACACATTTTATTTGCAACAATTTGAGGCAAGTGGAAATGCATGCGGGTTGCGTTCAAAGTTGCCCCAAAATGTCGATTTGGGCTTTCAAAAATGCAAAAAAAAAAAACCCCAAAGCCGGGAGAAAACTTTTGCAACGCGACAGCCTGTGTAAATACTTGAACGTACGTACGAGTGTTTGAGAGATGAAGAATTCTGTTTTGAGTTGAATATAAGTTGAATATAGTACGGCAAATAATATGCACCCTCAGGCTGCCAATCAAAGTTGCCTTATAATGATAGTATGTCTGCCAAGCCCCCCGCACCCCCCATCACTCATTGTGATATCAGCTATAGGATAAAGTTTTTAGCTGCCTTTTTCGCAAACTCGTGTAAAAACCGCCAAGTCGAAGACGTTGCTTGAATCCCAGGCTTGAACTCTGACTCGAACGAACTACAACTCTTAACCAGCACTTTTTATTCTAGCGTTCATCTCGAATGAAAATTTTAAACAAATAAAGTGGCAACTAAGCAGTGTGGGTAGAGGAGTGGTAAGTGAAAAGAGACGGAGTGAGAGGGCTGTCAGTCGTCTGCTTCAACTTAATGATGTGGTCTATGCGTGTGCACTGAGGCCCACCTGGGGAGTTTATCAAAGAAAAGCGTCTACGAAAAATTATAATTATAGCATTATTTATTGAACAAACCGAAATGTAACTGCTCTATTTATATAAAAGAAACTAGGCAGATTAAATATTGTTAGAATATATAAAGCTTTTTTTTAAATTAATGTTAAGGCAGTAAAAACTTATATAAATTTTATTATATTAAGTTTTAAGTTTGGAAAATGTATTCAATAATTATTATTATTATATATTTAATAAGTCTGTGCTACCTTCTGCATAAAAGTAGACCAAAAACTTTAAAGCTTGAGCTCTGTTATTTTGAAATCATATAAATTTAAAGGTCAGAATAGTGCCTACATAGATATATATAAAATTTTATCTAGATCTATTCTTCCTTGGTGATAATGCGGCATAAGTTGGATCAACAAAGCTTTTAAACTTTGAGAACTTTGATGCTTATTTGCCCGCAATGGAATATTTTTACCCAATATGTTACGGAACACAACTTATACCTATGATACCCTTTAAAAATTGGTAGAACATCAAAAAAACAAATAATTTGTTTTTATGCTTATCTATTGTTAAGAGCAGAACAGTTGTGTATCGTTTTTATTTATGTTAATTTGTATTTAATTTGAGGAATTTTCTTAACATGTTACATATTGACTCACCAGTCTATGCTACCCGCTTTGGTTAGTGTATATGCAGTAGCAGAACAACATTTGAACTGAGTCAGCATTAATGAATGCAAGCCACGAGGCGCTGGTTGGTTGCAACTTAAATTGCTGCCGCTTCCGGCGGCTTTAAATACCATTTTGTCACGCACACACAATGTTGTCAAACACACACACACACACACACATCTTTAAGAGGGCAAACATTGTCTTAGCGGGTCTTGGCCAATTGGCTTTGCATGGGTTGAGGGGGCTAAAGCGAAGAGCAACTCAATATTGTATGTCTGGCTAACTGACTCAGCACTTTGATTGCCAAACTCCACCTTGGCGTTAAAGAGAGGAAGCAACTTTTATTTTTTTCCTTTTCGTTGCTTCCGTTTCCTCATTGCTCTCTCTTCCTCTCTCACGCTCTCCCGCTCTCCCCTTGCCCCCTTTGCTTGTCTCCCCAGTCGAGGGAAAACTTCAACTTTGGCTTAATTTCGCGCACGAAGTGGTACAACGAGATTGCAGCTAAAAGGGAGCAGGAGGGGGGAGGAGGGGTACTGTTAGGTGGCAAGGGAACGGAAGGTTATTCTTAACACATTCCAACGACTGAAAACTACACATAATAAAACACTTGGGCTGCTAAGGTTAAATTCCAGTTGAGGGTGTGCCCTGATGCCCGCTATGCTCTATTTTTAGCTACCCCCTAGCTACCCCCTAGCTACCCCTTAGCTACCCCCCTAGCTACCCCTAGCTACCCCCTAGCTACCGCATAACTGTGCCCTGTGCTTCAGCTAGAAATTAAAACTAAAACGTTGCAACATTTTTCGCGCCATGTTTTCACTTTGTAGCACAGTTTCCACTGCTACAAAAGACAGGGGCAAAACGGCTTGTCAATTATTAAAGAACCGGCTGCAAAATGCAGCACCTCACGGCCCTCAGCCAACACTTAGGAGAACTACACTGGGAAAGAGAAAGCAGTAAAAAATATTTTCTATCGAATTTCAGCTTTGTATATCTTTGAGCTGGCTTGACTATAGTAATATAATAAATTTTTAAATTTCTTGACTTATTTTTTCAAAGAAGATTTTAGTATATATTTTATTAGGTATATTCAAAAATAAAAAGCTTTTGCGACATTTAATCTTCTATAGAAAATTCGAGCTTCTGTTCATTTCCATTTTATTTTTTGAACATAGATAATTTTGCTTAGTTATTTGTGGTAGTTTTAATATATATCTTCTTTTCAAATCAAGTAAAATTTTTTTTTAGTTTATTTTAACACTCCAAAATCTGTATGAGTTCTTTTAAAACAATTTAGTTTATCCACAAACTGCACTTTTAATATGCAAATATTCGTTTAAAACTGTAGATATTATATATTTTTTTCAAGTGTACGCCCTTTGCTACCGTATCGTGTCGACAACGTGGCTACAAAAAGGTGTGCTTTTAATTGTAGTCGTCGCTCGTCTCGATATTTAGCACAAAATGCCTCAGATCCTGCGGCTCCTAGTGGCGCCTCCTAGTGGCACACAAATACTAGTTGTTGTTGTTGTTATTGCTACAGCTTGTTTGACTGCTTGTTTTGCAATAATTTAGAAACTTTCGCTGAATGTGTGCTTTTGTTTTTGCTTTTGCTTTTGAGCCGCACTGAGGTGGTATTTTGCAAGGGGAGCAGGGTTTGGGTAACTGTTATGGTTGTATTGGACAACAGGAGCTGCTGGCAAAAAGCATTGCATGTTGCGTGTGCTCAGCTTACAGTTGGTGGCAAAAGTTTATGCTCAACAACATAATAGCCACAAATGCCAAGCCAAGCCGTTGTTGTCTATTCAGTCAAAGTTTATGAACTAAAAACGTAGCGTATACTTGATACCATTTTTAGGGCATTTCTTATACTGTGTGGTCAAGTTTGGATTTTAGTTTGGATCTAAAATCGCTAAAACTAAGTTTCTATAAGTTCACAGAAAGTGTTCTTTATATTTTGACTGTATAATTGTCTCACAATTTTGTCTAATAAATCAAAATTATTGTTTTAAAAATTTGCTTTGATTTCAGAGCTATAACAATTCAAAATTTTTTTGAGCAGCTTAAGTCGGAACTATTTAAAGTCTTCTGTTAAGAAGAGAAGTAAACTATATATAATGCATCATAATTTACTACTGATCGTGTTATATAATTTGTTCCAGTCTTCTTACATTAAGTTAGTTAAATATAAGCTCCTCCATGCGTATGTATATCATACAATTGTTTCTAATTATTCAAGTCTTGTTGCATTAATTAGTACCTTCAATTACTCTTCATATCGATGGTCTACATGTGTCTATTTATAGCACCCACTGTGCTGTGCTGCTGCTTAATCTATATCACTGTCTCACTCTCCCACTCTTTCTCTCTCTACTGCTTACCCTGCTCCTCTTCCATCTTCACTGCTATCCCGCATTTAGCATGCTAAGTCTTTTGCCTTTGAGATTTGCGTGTTTCGCTTAATGAAGAAGACAAATAATCGCGCAATTAAAGCCTTTTAGCTTTAAGCGCGAGTAAATAATTGCTGTGAGTGCAAAATGAAACACGCACACACACATACACACACACACACACACACACACATACACATACACTGCTATACACATTCACTCAAACACTGGCACTGCACTAACAAATGGTAAATGTATTCAAACAACAAATCTTAATGGCACGCTAGAATGAATAGTAAACGAGCCCAGGGAGCATGCTTAGGATGGAGGAAAGGGGAGTGTAAGGGGGGTACAAGGGGGTGCAAGGGGCTGCAAGGGGGTTAAAGGAGGTGAATTGGGTGTAAGCTGATTGCAGGTGGCCAGGTAGATAGCAAGCTAGCAAGCGACTGACTGCTGCCTTGGCTGCCTGCCTGCCTGCCTACGTTGGGCGCCAAAGTATATAGCCATAGAGTTTAAGGATGCCATAGCTGCCACTCTCTCTCTCTCTCTCTCTCTTTCTCTGCTGGTCTTGCTATCTCGCTCTGTTGACTTGACTTGGCTGCCGTGCAAAATTCTTAATTGCACCTGTATACAGCGTTTTCCGCTGACGCTGCCGTGTGTCTGGAATATCTGGATAGCGACTACGACTCGGCGCCTCCGCTTGATGGGTTAGATTAACTGCCTGACAAGTAAACCCATTCCACACTCACACACACACACTTGTCTAAGCTCATACACTTTGTTGCTGTTTCCGGGCGAATGTCAGTTTGAACGTAGCGCGCCTCGACTTGTAATTTTTTCATAGCTTATCCCCCACTCCTTTTCCTACTACTTCTCCTCTACTTCTACCTTATCGTTAGGGCCCCCTTCGCCACCCCCCCACAGAGAAAGCTCCATAGACAAGTGCTCTTGACTCACGTGCTCAGCACTCGTAATTATTTTTCTTATTGTTCGAATTAAATGCTCAAGGATTTATGTGATTTTCCTTTGCGCTGAGGTGCTAGTTAAGATTTGTGCCAAAAGATTTAAAGAAAACTGAAAAAAAAAGAAAACCAGCGAAAATACACGGGAAAAGTTATTAATTGACGTTATATGCAGCGAGGGTCACAAAAGGTGTGGCTGCAATAGTGGCATAGCCAGAAGTAGAAGAAAGGAAGAAGGAGCGCAAAAGAGCTAGATAGCTAGCTAGATTTGTTGTGGTTTTTGCATTCTCTTCTATTTGTAGATCGTGTACTTTTAAAAAATTTACAGTGGTCTATGTAGTTTGTCGGAGAAGCTTTGGGTATAACAGGCAGAAGGAGGTATTTTGTATTAGGAACAAATTTTTGTTAGAATTGAATAAGTATATAGCATAATTCTTATAGAAAAGATATTTCAAAAATCTTGTTTCCAGAAAAACGATTTTTTTTAAATCATCACCATCTTCCAATCAACTTTCTTATTAATATTTTTATATAGCTTATTTATTGCTTTAGAATCAGCACGTAGTCTTTCACAGTCGGCTCGTTTGTTCTATACATTTTCCCACTATTTTTCACAGTTACATTTTTTTTGCTTTGCATTGACACTTGGCATAATTATTGCATTCGGAAATTGAATTCTTCAGCGGAAATTGATTTTATAACCAAACTGAGACGGCGACAAAAACATGGCCACAAATTTTAGTTCGTTATACTTATCAAGTTGAAGTGTCAGCGAGTGTGCTTGAAAACGATTTCCCAACACTACAGCGAAAAGTTTGAGGCTGCATAAGTCAAGTTTACAATATTTGGCGCCCAACGTGGGTCTGTTTGAATTTTAGTTTTTTAATTAAAATAAGTGTATGCAAGTGACTTGAGTGGATGTGAAATCAAGTAGAAATCCCTTTTTAAAGCATCCATAAGTCAAAAAGGTTAAAGATCAAAGAAATGGATTTATGATAGTATGGCACTTTCCGAGAGACACAACCAAATTTATGGCATTGACTTGAGCACTTTATTATTGCCTTATTTACCTAGTTCAGAGCAGAGCTAAAGCGAAATTTAAAACTAGTATTTGTTAGATGACAAAGGGAACATGGGTGGGACAGGGCAAGGGGAAGTGCACATAATTTTCAAAAGTTAGTTGATGGCCTTTTGTGTGCTCCCGTGTTAAATTCAAATTTATTTGTTGCTACTGAAATTGATAACATAACTTTCTTCAGGTTTCCACATCGTTAGCTCGTTATGCAGCGGAAAGTTTTATATTTCAACGAAAATTTTACAATTTCCCTTCCCTTCTCCATCCTTTTCCCCACATAGAGAGTGCTGTCTTGACTTCATCTGTGTTCCTTGTGTTCTATGCGAAACGCGGCGTGGCGAAAATTGTGCCGAAAATTGTCATTTGAAAGCAGTTTGGTTGTTACACTGGTGTTTCTGGTGTTTCTTGTGTTTCTGGCATTTTCCAGCTCCAGTGCCAAAGCCATAAATTACAAACCGAGTCATTGGAAAAGCAGCCGCCGACGCAACCAATTCTCCCATCTTCTCTTCACTTTGTAGAAGTTTTAGCTACTTTCTGGCTACTGCAAAATTGTTAAATTTATGCATTCATTCTTTGATTTGTTAGTTACTGCCAAAGTAATTTATTCGTTTGACACTCGACATTAAAGTATCTAGGTTTTTCCCTAGTTCTGGTTGCCTTATATTGTCAAGCACTTTAGCTAAAAGTCATATAAATGTTTATTAGACTAAACAAATGTGCGCTGTCCCCCAAATATTGTACATATAACATATATACAACACAAGACACCCACTTGTATAGACAATTTGAAAATATGACAATGTTGTCTCTTTATATATTCAATGCTTTTAGCTTCCCCAAGTGCAAGCAGCCAGCACAAGAGGAAATGAATTTAGTTTTTGGCCAGCTGTTTCCCTCAACCAACTACAATGGCTTAAGGTCCAAAAGGTACAACGCTAGCACTTTTCCTTATCAAATTGGTTGAGAGCATTAGTTAAATATATACGCTATACTCTGCTCTCCTCTATCCAATTGTATGGGGAACTATCATACATAACCAAAAAGGGGGGCAATGTTAAGGGTAAAAGTCGCTTTCGAGTATGCGTTACACAAAATAAAAATTACTTACAAGCAGTTGGTTAACTAAAGCTTAGAGTCTTGACTAAGCAGTTACCCTGTAATTGTTTGCTATAAAAACTGTGAACTCACATTTTTCTTCTATCATTTTCATAAGTTTAAAAATAGTTAAAGCTACCCGTTGTTATGTTTGTATGCTGTACAGGGTATAAAGTGCTCGCGTTTGACATCTTGCTGGCACCATATGATTCGTATCCACACACATACAGTGACCCTTTGCCCTCTTCGTTCCCAAAGTTCCCTAACAAACACTTGTGTTCTCTCATTCACTCTCATTTTCATTGCCCCTCTTTCACTCCCACTCTTTTAGCACTTGTTCACTCGCACTTCTTCCTTCTTGTAGTTTGACTGCCACAGTAAAAATTCAATTGAATCAAAATGAAGAAAAAAGAAAGGGAAAAAAAATGCCAAATACCGTAGAATTCGCTTTCATTTCGCTGCCACAACTAATTCGCACACCATAACAACAAAAACACATGACGACTCTGAGTGTGTATGGGTGTGTGTTTGTGTGTGTGTATGATGTTTGTTCATAAACATGAAGTAAACAGGATAATAGCAATAAAATATAAGCGCCAGTCTCGCGCAGGATTCAAAACGAAATGGTTTCAGGGTCGAAATTTGTGAGTAAACGGGGGCTACGTATATATATTTGTGTATATTTTTGGGTTATAGTTGGGGTGTTTCGATACATTTCGAATGTTTCAAGGGTTTTGGAAAGGGGCTGGAGGAGGGGCAGGCAGGCTGCGACTTCGTTTGCTTGTCACAACATAAGTTTGAATGTTTTGGCCTCGCATTTTTATGGCTCGTTCGCGCGTTTCTTCGCACAACAATAGCTGTAATATCTGATACAACAACAACAATACCAACTATAAATACAACAACAACTATAAATACAACAACAACTATAAATACAACATTTACTATAACAATCGTTTGCATGCTTTCCAACTGTTGTTGCTGTTGTTGATTTTCTGTTGTTGTTTATTTGCTGGCTTTTTATTTTACCCAACTCCTCTGTATTTTGCGGGCTTTTTTTGTTTGTTGTTTGATATTGCTGCTAACTCTTCGTCTTTGCTGGATGGAGAGGGGGGTCAGAGGGTTGCTTAGTGGGTTTGCCGTCAGCAACTGTGACATAATATGCCCAATAAGCAAGCCTCGAAATTGGTTTGCTTTGTAGTTCTCTGTCTTTTGGCTTGGCGGCAGTTATGAAAATTTATTAAAAATCTATGACTGCCAAAAGTTTTTTTATCAGCTCTTTCTTTTTTTTTTTTGGGCATGAGGTAGATTGATAGTGCAGCATAAATAGCGGTAAAAGATAAAATATTTTTATACTTCTAACTTCGAAGGGCGTAGTATAAAGAGTAAGGTGTAATGAACTTGCACTTTATTTTATAAATTAAATCATTTTTAATAAGTCTTAAACTATAAAATAATTAAAAAAGTCACTGACAATCTTGCAATTTAGTTTAAATATTAAATAAGTTAAATATAGTTTAAAGATAATGCCAAAATATATTATTATCTACAAATGTTAATGAAATTTAATTGCAAAAAAAAACTTAAAATTATATTATATTCTCTACCTCTATAAAATAAAATTTAAAAATTTAATGCAACTCAATTTAAATAGCTGCTGCAACATTTAATAATTCAAAAATATAATTTTCCTGCATAAACCCAATTTATAAAATCCCATAAAATTCATTGTAAATGCCATAAAAATCTCCAAGGATTTGGAACTGAAATTTTGACCGCGTATTTGGCTTAAACAAAACCACAACAAATCAGACAATTAAGGCTGGCAAACTATTATTTATGGTCAATTTATTTAATCGCCGCCTATTGTTGCTTTTATTGCCATTTAAGTGCAATTATTAATTATGGCCAAAGCAATAAAATCTACGCGACTACAAAGCATGAAAAGCCCAACAAAAAACACAAAAAAAATATTAAAAAAAATAAATATATATTTAAAATTATAATTAATATTGAATAATAAATATGGTATATAAGTAACATATAACAATGCAATGCGTATGCAAATTGTATAGCAATGACTCAATATGAAATACACTTTAATCAATTTATGCAGATAGCTGTGAGTTTTGGGAGAAAAAAGAAGAAAAACCCCAAATGGAAATTGTAACAAAAGCATATGAATTATGCGCCAGCAGTCAAAACCATAAAAATATAAGAAGAGAGAGGGGCAGAGGGGCAGCGGAGAGAGAGAGAGAGGAGGGAGGGGGCAATGGAGAACTGTCCATACTTCAGTCTGGCATATAAAGCGCCAATATTTACTTTGGCTACATTTGCAAATGGAGCATTACGAAAATAAACAAATTTTCATAAATGACAAGTACAAAGGGTGCAAGCAAGCTGGGAGGAGGGGTGCAAGTAAGAGAGGAGGGAGGAGCCAGGCATACAGATGGAACAGCAGCAGTCTTACAAAAGGATGTGCTTGTCTCTCTCTCTGTCTCGGTATGTGTGTTTGTCTACGAAAAATTTTCAATTTGAACGACATTACAGGCAATGGACGAGGCGGAGTCTGCAATTGGGGCATGTAAATTGTCGCAGCAGCAGCGGCAGCAGGAAAAGCAGCAGCAGCAGCAGCAAAGGCAAAGGCAATGGCACTGGGAAATCCTTGATAGTCGATATTATTTTTCTTACGGCGCTCCATTTGTTCCTTGGCTGCAATTTGTCAACTTTGCTCGCCGTTGTTGCCATTTGCCGAATCGATTTCCATTTTATTGCCAAATAATGTATTTTTTTCCTTGTTGTTTTAGTTGTTGTTGTTGTTGTTGTCCATAGATTGCGTCATGTTATTTATAAAGCCAGAAACTAAAGGGGTGCATGTGTGTGTTGGGGGGTGTGTTAGCCTCTTTACTACTTACTACTTTAGCTTCTTGTCGCATAAGGTATGAATTGCATGTCAAAATGTTTTATTGGCTAACCATTTTTTATGCAATTTGATAATCAGATGCACAATAAATCGACGCCCCAAGCAGAGCACATATATATAAATATATATATCTATATATATACCTAGTATACCTGGCTGCCAACTTATCGCCTGCTTCTTCAAAAGACTTTGACTAATAGCATCCCAGCAGCAGCAGTGGCTTCAAGGCCTTTAACTTGTAAGAATAGCAAAAGCAAAGGAAGCGTTAGGAAAGCAGCGAACAGGGGACAGGGAATAAGGGACAGAGGGGTGCAGAAGAAAGGACCTTTGTGTGTTGTGTTGTGTGTTTGAGGCACATCGAAAATCAGCCACCTGGTCAAACTAATTAAGGGCCAAACAATGGGCTCGAATACATAAATCAATCAAGCACAAAACAACTTGACGAGTTTCATGTCGCAAAGGCTTCCATCTTCCATTTCCCCTATCCATTCCCCTGCCATCCAACAGCTTTTCGCTCATTTAGAGGCCCTCAAACAACAATGATTAATCGCATTGCACGAATTGCAAATGCGTCTGAATACCCTTTCTTTGTATTAGCATGAATAATGGCAGACTGGCTCCATTGATTTGCCATAAGGAAGGAAGGTCAAGAAGGCTTTAAAGCACATCCATCAATTTAATTAAGTTTTTGAGTAGCTTTTATAGAATTTTCTATTAAGCTGACTAGTAAAATAATTCTATTTAAGAAATACCTTACGCTTTAGGCTTTAGTTTAAACTAGTTTGAAACATATTGAGAACAAATTCGTTCATGTAAAATTCTATGTATGCAATAAGGTAATTAAGCTTTTCATGCTTGCAAAGCACATTAAAAGCTTTCGCTTTTGGATATTTGTCTTAGTTTATTGAGCAGTAACTTTAATAAACTCATCAAAATAATTAGACTACTTCCAGTTTTATTAATTTTATCTATATATTATAGATTATATATATATTATATATTCTATAGTATATGAACGCCTTTAAAGCTTTCAATTTGTTCGACAGTTTTAGCTAAGTTAATGTCAAGGTTCGGGAAACACACCAACAACCATAACTTCTGTCAGAAATAAGGATAAGTTTATATAAGCTTTCGAAGCACATTAAAGCTTGCTTTAAGCTTTTAAAGCTAACATTTACTTTGTTAGCAGACATGGCACAGGCATTTAGCAACTCATGTTACATAAGTTTAAACTTGTAAGTTTAGCAAACCTTGCAATTAATTTAAAAAATATACTGAAGCTCATTTAGCAAATAAGATTTAACTATTTGCAGCATTTAAAGCAAGCTTTAAGCAGCATTTAAATTTAATTAAGTATTACGTAAAGAACTTCTTTAAATGCCAAAACCTTCAACACTTGAGCTTAATAATTGTGCTTCAACTTTCATCGATTTAATAAACATTATTTTATTCTGTTGATGAATTCTAAAAGAAATTCTAATATTAAATGCCCCTTACCGCACTTGGGTAATATTTAAAAATGTAGAATACCTAACTTATGCAACGCGGTATAAATATTTAACGAAATATGTATACGCCAATGATACCTTGTATCTTGTTCTGTTAATTGGATCTGGGAAAGGGTAAAAAAGCTGCGACCCCGTTACAATTTGACTATTCGCATTTAAAATGGCATTTCGGCTTGGAAGTGATGGAAGCAAGAAAATCGAGAAAAGTAGAAGAAGAAGGATTGGAATTAGGAAGAGTAAAGGCTGAAGGGCGAAGGGTATTCACGCTAATTAGCCCAGACCTAGATCCAAATCCCAGATACTGTCGCAGACGACGGCTGGTCTGGCAAACACTTTTTTAAAAATAAATTCACGAATTGTAAATAGCTTTTTGGTGCGCATTATTTTGTGGATTATGTGCACGCCCACAGCAGTCCAATGCTACGCCTTGCTGACCTACCAACCTCACTGGCCCAGTCCCAGTCCCAGTCCAAGCCGATAGTCACGCCTACAACGCGAAGGCGTTACGCCCAGCGCTTGTTTACTCTTTTGCCATGACAAATGCGACGACATAAATCTCAGACGGCGTACCGCAACCCCATACTACTCTACTCTACTCTTTCTTCGTTCGTTTTTCTTTCTGGTTTCTTCTGCTGGTCAACAACAACAACAAAACTCGTCGTCTGCCTGGCAAAAGTTAATCAACATTTCATTAATTAATTTCTTTAAAAATATCCTGCGTTGCTCCGTTGTCGCGTCGAGTCCAAAAGAAAAATGACTCGAGTCGAGACAACTTGGTGGAAAAGCGACTTGTGTCGCCTTGGACTCGACATCGAGTCTTTAGCAAATTATGTAAATTGGTTAAAAGCTTTTCCGGTTTTGAATTAGCAGCTTCATCAGCAGCCATTGCCAGATATTATTCTTCTTAGCTATCTTATCAACTTCTTTGCATTAATGTATGGCCAGGGACGCAATGCGTTTTGCTATTTGTCATTATTATGAATTGATATTTTAGCGTTATATATTTATGGAAATTATATTTATACCCTTTGGCAAATATGCCTTAGGTAATTTTTAATTAATAGATTAATTTTAAACTTAGTTACTGTTGACATTTTTCAATTATAAAGCCTATAGTTTTATGTTCTTTATTTTATTTTGATATTTTTTAAGTAATTGATATCAATTGCTACAATAAAATTATAGTAAATATAAAATTGTTAACAAATATTGTATACAAATAAATAGAAAATATTTTAAAATAACTAATGTGAGCTGAGACAGTTTAAAAAGTAGTTTAGAAACTAGTTTATAAGTTGATTAATTTAATTGAATTTATTTAAACTTCTTAAGTTAAATTTCAGCTGATAGCATATAAACTATTTAGTTAAATAATATAACAAATAAATTTTATAAAAATGTATTTAAAATACTGTCTAATTAGACTGTTTATGCCGATTGAATAGTGCAGCCCTGGTTCGTGACTTTTGCAAAATGCAAATGCAAATCGATAAAATCTGAGTTGTGTTTTATGTTTTATGCCAATTAGGAATGCAGCGTGAAACTGCAGTAAAATTGCATTAATTTCGTTTAAGAGCGAGATTAATTAGACAAAGATTGAGCCAGAGTGCAAAACAGAGACAGAGAGAGAGAGAGAGAAGAGGTAAAGAGATTGAGCAGGAGAGAGGGCAGATGAAATGACGGTTATAAGACAAAGGCCTAGAGGCGAAGGATGTATTGTTGCCGGACAATGGCGCAGAGACTCGACGACACACAAAGTGCATTTAATTAAGCAACAAGAGTGAGAGAATGAGCGAAGAAGAGAGAGAAAGCGATTGAAAGAGAAAGAGAGGGCGAGTTGGAGCGTTTGCTGATAAAGTGTAGAGGGGTTCCAACCAACAAGAAATGAATCAAAACAATTGTAAATACTGAAACACAAAAGCAATTAGTGACACACAAAGCGGAAGTGCAAAAAGTGAAGCTGTTGAAAATAACTCGACAAAACAAGTGAAAAAATTAAGAAAAAATAAAACTGGCAATCACTGCAGTACTGAAAATACTGGAAAAGCGATAGGTAGCGAGAAAAGTAGTAGTTGTTGTTGTTGTTGTTGTTGTCGTTGTTATTGTCTGCTATGTTGCAACGGGCAGCGCCGCATTTCGGGCGCCAAAATAAACAAAGCGCAGCGTTTGTTAGGCTCAAACGTGATGAGAGGCAGATATATATATACATACACATTTATATAGAAAGGGAGGGCGAGAGAGAGAGAGATAGTACAGTCAGAGGGGGAGCGAAAGAGCTAGCAACTGCCGCTGTGGCATCTGCAACTGAAAAGTGGCCAATGTAAATCTAATTAAAAGCAAAACAAAAGCGACTCTCAACATGCCACTCAAATTATAATGCATACAGAGAATTAAAATGAGGCAGGTAGAGGGGGTGCTAAGAAGAGCAGCACTTGCACAGTGGTTTGGCTTAGCCAAAGCTTTTCAAGTTATATATAGTTTTTTATAAGCACTATAAAATTTAGCTATTCGTTGAGTATAGCTATTAAAAATTTATTAAAGCTGTTTTGTTTTATGGATATTTAGTTTAAAATAAGGAAATATTATTGAATCTACTTATATAGATAGTTATAATATTATCTTTATCTTTATCTTTATTGTTATCTTTATCTTTACCTATATCTATATCTATATCTATATCTATATCTATATCTATATCTATATCTATATCTATATCTATATCTATATCTATATCTATATCTATATCTATATCTATATCTATATCTATATCTATATCTATATCTATATCTATATCTATATCTATATCTATATCTATATCTATATCTATATCTATATCTATATCTATATCTATATCTATATCTATATCTATATCTATATCTATATCTATATCTATATCCATATCTATATCTTTATCTTTATCTTTATCTTTATCTTTATCTTTATCTATATCTTTATCTTTATTTATATCTTTATCTCTATCTTTATCTCTATCTCTATCTTTATCTTTATCTACATATATCTATATCTTTATCTTATCTTTTATAGTCTAAATAACTACTACTTTGTACCACTGTGCAACACTTGCACCCTAAGCTGAGCAAAGCTAAGCCATACAATGAACCAGCGACAAATGCCAACACGGAAATGCATAGAATTTCATGGGGCAAGCCTAGAGAGATTTCCCATGTCTCCATGTCCCCTTGTCCACATGTCCCAAATCCCACATTCCACCTCACACGCCCTGCGTCCTGCGTTTAACATTTTCAGAGTTTCCAAGTCCCCGCGTACAGCATTCTCATTCGTTTTCGTATTTGTATTTGTATTCGCATTCGAATTTTGTATTTCGTGTGTTCAACTTGAAGAACGCGTCGTTGAGGAAACTTCCACGACTTTGGCAGTGGGTTTTTCCATTTGTTTTTGTTGTTGTTGTTGTTGGTTTGAGGCCCTTTGGCACGTGAATCGAGCATTGTCGCATCGTGTGCCAAAATGCGCATTAAATTTATGCAGTTTTGTTGTACGACAAGAACGTAGCTAAAATGTCACTACGGATATGCTTTTCTTAGCCATTGCCAGTAACCAGTTACCAGTTTGAGTTTGAGTTTCAGTGCCAAGGCAGACGACGAGCTGCAGTATGAAGAGGATGATGATGATGATGATGTTGAGGATGAGGATGTTGGCAACGTATTTGGCCATTGCCCATTGGTTCATCCGGCTCAGGTTTCAGCGTGTTTGCCACTTGGCAACTCGCCTCGGTTCCAAATGCAGTTTCAAGCCAAGAAAAACAAACAAACAAATAAACACACTCACACAGACAAATAATACAGGGTTTTGCCCACTTTTGGCTGTGATTTCGCAATTAAATAGATTTCCCCAAATACTATGTATAAAGAAAAAGGTAAAAGAAAAAGAGGAAGACGAGCCATAGAAGTTGTAGCGTAGAATCTGTATAGTCTGAGTTATCGTCTTGGTCGTCTTTTCTCTCCACGAGTTCAATGACAAATTCATGCCACATCTGCATTGGAAGGAAGGCACATAAGTATATTTTATCGTCTATTTATATGTCGCCTTCAGCATTATTTGCAGTTCATTTGGCCAGCCCCAAAGCTGAGTTACATATATACATAAACGATATACGGGTTTTCTATATATACATTACCAAATTGCTGTGTATTTATATGTGTGTATAATATATTTCTTCGAATGCTGCAGTTATTTTCCGCCTTTAGAGCTGAATCATTTTACATATAAGTTGTTAGCCATATATATTTTATATATTTATTTTAAATATATTGGCCATATTTATGAGTGTATTGTGCCTATTACAAGTCTCGAAATTTGTGTATTTACTCATTTGTGATTTGTCTGTGCTCAATGGTTTAAAGCCAATAAAATTAGCTTTGACTTAATAACTTTTATTAGTGGATATTGAAAAATAAATCGTTTTAGCAATTTTCAGATATAATTATTAACTTAATAGATCACATATATTGCATGTAGTTCCTTTTAAACACTCGTCTTTTACACCTCACTGAGCTTTCGTATATAGAAAGTTTGATAAAAAATATATGTGAGCTTTGCGTACAATAAAGTATTTGGAAAATTAAATAATTTAGAATTTTTCTGATATTTTAAAATGAATATAAATTGTATACATTCTCTTTTAAATGCTCTTTCGAATATAGAAAGCTATATAAAATATAAGTGAGCTCAGCGTACAGATTTTTAATAAAGTATATAGATAACTATATAATTTAGAATTTTTCTGATATTTTAAAATTAATTTATATTATATACATTTTCTTTTAAATACTCTTTTATTTACTTTCTACAGAGCTTTTGTATAAAGAAAGCTACATAAAAATATAAACGAGCTTTGCGTACAGATTTTCAATACAAAACTGCATAATTTGGAAGTGAGAATATATTTTAAACTAAGAAAAATAAAATTAACTATTTAGTTAATAAATTTAAAACTTATTAAGCTGTATGATTGATATGCTAACGTATTATAACTCTTATAAATTGGTAGTAGCTTAAATTAGGTACTAAGACCCGTCAATTTCTACATAAATTCATTTCTCAATTGCAAAGTGTTTTCAAGTTTTCCCTTGGAAATTAGCAATTGTTGCTATTCAAACAGTCTTAACTTCAGATGTTATACATATATGTTACGTATACGTATAGCATATTATCAATAGGTATAATAAAATTCGCAACGAATATGTTGTTGGTAATTCAATACTCATATCCTGCTGCCGGAGGGGCTTTGAGTGTGGCATGTGGCAGCAACAGCAGCAGCAGCAGCAGGTGAGGGAGTAAAGAGGAGGCATACATAGATTTGTTATTGCTGTTGTTGTTTGTCAGTTTGTTAGAGAGAGAGAGAGCGAGAGAGAGAGAGAGAGAGAGCGAGAGAGAGGCATTCATTTTATTATGCCAACGGGCAGACGACACATTGAAACATTTGAGTGAATTTATTAACGCGACACATATATGACATTTGACACATTGTGCAAGTTCCGCTGCGTGCTTAACTGCCTGTGAGGGGGTGTGTGTGCAACTCTGTGTGTGTGTGTGTTGTGTGTGCGAGTGTCGGTGTTTGTCAGTCGCATTAGATGTTGTACAGCACGTGTTACAGTTGCACGTTGCCCCCCGCCATTTCCTCTTGCCGTTGCTGTGGCTCTTGCTGTCAACATTCCGCTCATAAATCGCAAATTATACACGCTGCCACGCCTATGTGGCGCACGCCCACGCCCACGCCCACTTGAGCGCATTTGTCGAGGCTTGGCTTTTGTGTGTGTGTGTGTGTGTTTGGGGGCCACAAACAAAGAAACTTCGCCTGATGCCACCATTTTCTGTTTGCTGTTATTGTGCATCAATGCGTTGCGGAAAATGGAAAATGCACTTGGAAATTCGAACGCTCAACTTCACACATTGTCTGCGTTTTATTGCATTAGTCATGTGAGCGTGTGTGTGTCTGTATGTGTGCCTGTGTGTGTGTGTGTATTATTGTTGCTATTGTTATTGCTGCTTAGCTTTTGATATGACACTGCAATTGGTTGCATTCAACTTTTCGCCTAGTTTAAATAATCGTTTTTTTACTTTGGAGCAAAAAATGAAACTGCCAAATTCAGTCTGTCAACTGCAGCAAAGAAATTTTGTGAAATTTATGATAAGCTGACAAATTAAACAATAGTTAAATATTAAATATTTTTAACTGGTTTGTAGTTATTCTACATAAAAGTTGAGTAGCTTTAAACTAGCTATTATTCGTAGTACTTTGATTTGTTTAATTTTTATAACATTTTTTCCTACTTACTTTTTTCAGAAATAGAAAACTATATGATTTAAAAATTTTCTGATATTTTAAACTAACTCTTTCTTCTCTTTTTAATACTCTTTTATTTACTTTCCACAGACAAGAAAATTTGTGAAATTTATGAAGCATTTGCAGAATGTTAAGCTGATAAATTAAACAATATTTAAATATTAAATATTTTTAGCTGCTTTGTAGTTATTCGACATATAAGTTGTGTAGCTTGAAACATACTATTATTCGTGGTACTCTGTTTCGATTAATTTTTTCCACTTTTTTTTCCTACTTACTTTTTCCAATTGTTGCCTGCCATTGACATTGCTTATTATTATTTTAGTTATAGCTTTTCATTGTTGTTGTCTTTATTAAAATATGCTCAAAGAGCGCGAGCATAAAGCATAAAGAATGCCACTGACAACAACAGTGCGTATGCGCGATATGGGATTGGCTTTATTGAAAATCGCATGAAAATCAATTTGCCAAGAGACTCGGGACTTTGTCAAACGCCATAAAAGGTCATACCCCGTTTGCCACACTCCCCCCCGCACATACACTTCACCCCCTAGTGGCATCTGCTGCTTTCTCCCAAGTGACAACTCCTTCTTTGCCCCCCCTTGGCCAACAAACATGTTGTTGTTGTTGTGCACTTGAACTGAGCTGGCAGAGGGTACAATATCAGCAGCGATTTGCTATCAATTTTAATATCACATAAAACTAAAGGCAGTGAAAGAGTGTTGAGGAAAGGGAGTGGGGGGGGAGAGACTACTGTTAAGAGACAGGCAGAGGGGTGCGAGGGGTGTGTGGCAGCGAAGTGAGCGAGTTTCAACTATTGAAATTTTATCAAGTGCACATAAAACTCAAAAAGCCATGATGATGTCGAACGCGCAAAAGAGAGAAAGGGATGCATGTAAAGCAGCAGAGCGAGACAGCTAGTTGGAGAGAGATAGCGAGGGGGAGAGAGGAAGAGGGGTAGTGTGTTGGGTGTTGGGTGTAGTGTAAAAATCGTGGTAGCCTGCAACTATTGTAAAACATTGACAATTTCCGTCACATCTCTGGGACTAGTGTAAAATGGCAAATCAATAAAAACAAATTGAACTCGAATTCAATAATAAAATAAAAACCGTAAAGCAAAAGAACAGTGTGGAGTGTAACCGACCGTTATATACCTGGTGTCAGCAGTAAAATGCAAGTGGCTTACTGCTTACTGTTAGACTGTCAATTGATTGATATGCTTGATCTACGTATGTTAGAAAATTGCTAACTTTTTGGTTTATAAAGTTATCAGACTTTTATAAAATTTGCAGAATCGCTAGCTTAAATTACTATATGTTTAACCAACTTGGTTAAAATAAGTCTAAAAATATAAATAATATATTATACTACGTACGTATATATGACTACATTACCCAATTTGGTCCTTCTTGGTTAAAATAAGTTTTAAAATATATATAATTTAATCTATTACGTACATACAAATAGATGACTACATTACCCAATTTGGTCCTTCTTTTTCTCTTGTCATGTTTGAAATTCCTTCGCTTAAATAGACTGACAACTGATCTGATCTGATCGCAAAAACTTCTCTGCTGCCATACAGAGAGTGCTGCTAAAATGACTATATGTTTAACCAACTTGGTTAAAATAAGTCTAAAAATATAAATAATATATTATACTACGTACATACATATATGTATATGACTACATTACCTTCGGTCCAATTTGGTCCTTCTTGCTCTTGTCATGTTTGAAATTCCTTCGCTTTAATATACTGAAATCTATACAACTGATCGCAAAAACTTCACTGCTGCCAATTACTTGAGCGTTGAGCAACCTATAATACCCTAAGCGAGGGATACAAAAAGAAAAACACTAGTACATTTATATATAAAGCAAATACGCTACAGCAGGGAGTATAAATGAAAGGGGTTTGGGTTTGGGTTTGGGGTTTGGGAGGGGGCAGCACAACTAAAGCAAAAACTTTAACAATGTTTTTAAAAAGATATACTCGCTGTGAATGCTGTACGTGATCCCACCGCCGACTTTTGCAATGGATTAGAGCAATTGAAGCTGAAGTACGGCAACAGCGAGAGGAAAAGAGGAGAGTGGAAAGGGGTGGTGTAGTAGTGCTTAGGGGTTGTGTAGCAATGATGAAGTCAAGTCAAGTGCGACTTGGCAAGTTCAGTGCTGCTGCTGCTGCTGCTGCGGCTGCTCAAGCTAATAAAAGCCAAAATCAAAGCCAATGAGTGTATGAGCCACACTCTCTGTATATGTATGTGTGTTGTATATTGTGTGTGTGTATGTCAAATGCGATAAAATTTGGTCAACATAAGGTTCAAATACTTTTATAAGGTGCTGTTGAAATGTATTTGTTGATTGCTTGGGTTTGCTTTTTTTATTTGCAGCTCGTTTGTGTGCTTTTCTATTTGCTTTTCTCGTTTCGTTTCGTTTTCCTCGACTTTCACATTTAGCTGCCTGTTTATTTTTTTGCTTTTTTGTGGTCAACTCGTTCGTAGCCAGGAAATTGGCAAACACATGCACGAAACAAGGCTAAAAATGAGCCAAAAGCAGCAACAACAACAACAGCAACAATAAAAAAAGGTCAAACTAAAGCTAAGAATGAAAGAAATGCGATTCTATACATGCTTTATGCTCCCATACGTTTTATATGGGTTAGTTCTCATTTCGCTCAATCTGTGTGTGTGCGTGTGTTTTTGTGGCAACAGCTTGGCTAAAACTAAACCGCTGCGCACATAAAAAGCTACAAGCAGAGCACCACTATACACAAAAAAAATTCCCATACAACAAATATAAACAACCACATCAATAAAGCAAAATTTTAATATAAATAACTAAAGTTTAATATATTGTTCACGCACACATGTGTGAGAGTGTGTGTGTTTTGAGGTTATGCCATGCATGTTGTGTCGCTTTGCTTTATGAATTGTGCAAATTACATAATATTTGCATAATTATTTCATATATAGAAAAATATTCTGCTAGCCGAAAATCAAATCACAAAGAAAATCACAGTTTTTGTTGCATACTTTTGAGCGACATTAGCTAAAACGGAAAGGGAAACGGAAACTTAAAGACGAGTAAAGAGAGGGACTGCACTGTTAGTTTTGCTATAAAATGATACTTAACTTAAAGTATACCCGACTTGTAGATACGCTGTAGTTGTAACTCAAAAAGCAGACGACTACGAGTAAAGATTGAAGTACTGCACATTCCGTTGATTTAAAATTTTTGTTGCATACTTTTGTGCGGCGGCAGGTAAAAGGAAACCCGTCGGGGCGCTGTAGCTAATTGCATTTATTGTGAATTTTTACTAAGAAAAAACATAAGTTAAACATATAGAATGCTCGTTCATTTATTTACAGGGTATAATGTAAGTTAGTTCAACTGTTGTTCTAAGTTATTGCTACAACAGCAGCTGGGCTGTATGTTTTAGACCAGGATATGCTGGCAATCAGCTCGTTTGGCAACTTGTTTGCCAACTGCAACTTGTCTCCGGCAACAAATGTCTCTTTCGCTTTCACCTACAACAAAACAACAACTTTCTAGCATAATGCGCCAGGATATGATGTCTTTTAAGCTGCAGCTTCAGCTTCATTTTCTTACTGTATGCCGTTAGATTTTTCCTTTCATTTGGTTGCTTTTCAGACACATAAATAAACTTGTCACACGCAGCAGCAGCAGCGGCAGCAGAAAGAAGTTGCGGCAGCGACAGATAAAAAGCCAAAAAAAGCAACAAAAAAAAACAAAACTGAGAAGAAAACTTGCTTAGCTAAGGGATGGGGGATGGAGGATGTGTGCTGTGTTAGTGGGAGTTGGAGGGGAGTGGCATAACTGTGTCTTCTGTGTGTTATACTTCAACCCCCACACCCCACCGCCCCTCGAGTCGTGCTCATTAAGTGCAGAAAAACGCCTTTTCACTGTCATTGATGTCATTCACGTGCTTGGCTCGAAAAAAGCGGATCAGACATACAGCATACGTACAAAAAAAGTGTGAGCAAAAGAAAAGCTGAAAGAAAAACCAGCACGCGTGAGAGGGAGTGGGAGTGGGTAGATTGAATGAAAGAGAGGGAGGGAAGCGAGGGGAAAGCATAAAAACTGTGTGATGGCAGACGCGACAGACAGACATTCGAGTTTCTCGCTCATTAACCGCGCGCGTTGCTGACACGCTTGAGTTATTTTCAATTAAATGTCGATGAAAAACCGAGCGAAATACAACCCCTACAAGTGTATGTGTGTGTGTGAATGAGCATAAATTAAAACTCGAACATCGTTGTGCTATATAAACACACACAAACACTTTCCGCTGCTCCTGTTCAACAATATTAAGAGCAATTGTCTTGCGGCTGAAATATTAAATGGAACAACAGCGAGATCTGCAATAAAAATGTTGTATATGAACCTACATATAAATATATATGTATATATATTCATATATATATATCAATCTAACATTAGCAGAACACTTGTAATTGTACAACAGCTAACACATTCAATGCGCTCTGTTTCCCTTTGCCCCCCTCTAGCCTTGTTAACTTGGCCCATATTCATCGCAGTTAATTGATTGATGATTCAACTGATTTTGTTAACCAAAGCTTATCTACATTTAAACATAATGATTCGCATTACGAGCGATTCGCATTCACTTAAAGCACTCATTAGCTACACTTTATTATCTATTAAATGCGCTGAATGCGCTTTAGTGAATAAAGAGCGCTTAAAATTTAAAGCTCATTTAAAAACCCTGAAATTTAATACGATACAAAAATATTGTAAGCATATGAAATAAATTGTTGCTGAAGGCTTTTTTACTTTAGCAAATGTATATTTAATACGTTAGCCAATTAAATTATATAGCAAACAAAATATGTTTTACCAAATTTAATGAAAATATGCTATTTTTATTAAACATGCGTTTTCATTTTATATGAAATTTTATGTTGAATAGCTTTAAGACTAGTTAACAGTCTCAGTATTAGACTTTAAAAAGAATACTATTTGATAAGAGTTAATTAAACAGAAATTTGATTTGCGTTAAAAGAAGTTAACAGTCTCATTTCTAAAATTTTATCAATGAAGGAATATTTTTTAATAAATTGCCAGGAAATTTGCAAACACATGCACGAAACACGGCTAAAAATGAGCCAACAGCAGTTGAATAGCTTTAAGACTAGCTAACAGTCTCAGTATTTGACTATTAAAAGAATATTATGTGCCAAAAGTTAACTAAACAGAAATTTTTTCTGCTTTTAAACAAGTTAACACTCTCATTTCTAAAATTTTACTATTGATAGAATTAATTTTTAATAAAAGCATACTTAAAAGTCTTCTATTAATTAATAAATAAACTTTTTACACAGTTCTGACCTCAACGACTGCACCAAATTCGTTCGTTAAATGCAAAAATACTTTAATTTCTTAACATAAAGTTCATATTTAAAACTGTAAAATATGCTAATGCGTCCATATTTCCTAAGGCTACATTAAATTAAAAACCTTTCACTTTCAATTGCTGTATTTCAATTCTTTAAAATGCACTCAACACACACTCTCAACTCGGCGTATGCGTAATGCAAGCAATTACAATTAATTTCAGTGCACATTTTCATAGCATACTTTCAGGCGACTTCTTTTTTTGTGACGTTTGTACTTTCGCCTAAGCAGTAGCCAATTATAAAAAGCATTAACTGGTTGTACTTGCAGGAAATGCCACGCCCAGCTTGTTGGCAAAAGGGATGGCAGTGCTGGGGAGGCGGGGGTGTGGCAGCGTTACGCCTTTTGCATGCGCGTAATTTATTTGTAAATTTCATGTAATTTATGCAATGCACACACACATGTACAATACACACACACACACACACATACATACAATACACGCACACACACATTGATAATGATACAAGAATGCATATCCCAAGGGAGTTTGTGTTTGTTTGTGTGTGTGTGTGTGTAAACCAATTAAATGGACGTCGACGTGTTTTGTTGTTGTTGTTTTTTGTTTGCTTTACAGTTTTGTATTTTACAGCGCGGATTTTATGTACTCGCCGCATGAGGCATGCCACATGCCTGCCGCTCTCTTCCCTTCCCTCCCTGCTGTCTGCTACATTTCGCTGTTAAAAGTTCATTTTGTTTTTGGCATTTTACGTGCTGGAAAATTCTTAGATAATTTGTCCAATACACGCACACACACACACCCAAACACACACACATATCTACACTTCAATTTAACGCTTGAGTTCGGTTGTAGCGTTGTAAAAAAAAAGCGCGTGTTAGAAATTTGTTTGTTACGTTGATTTATGTAAAGCAGCGCATAGATAACACTGCTTTCTTCTTAGCTTCTTTTAGTCCAAAAAAACCAAAAAAAAAAAAGAAATAAGAAAAAAAACTCCCCAAAAAATATAAAACGTATTGTGTATAGAAGCAGCAACAGCAGACGTAGATTTGATAAGCTGCTAACCTGGCTGACCATATTGTTGTTTCTGCTGCTGATGTTTTCCATTCTATGCCTCCTCTTGCTGTTGTGATACCCTAAGGCAAGAGTCTAATAAGTTTGTTTAAAGTTTATAAGTGGCAGTAGTAGGTAGCTGTAACATAGTAAAATGTAGCTTTAAGAGTAGAGTTGGTACAGAAAAGTTTGTTGTTATATAAAACACTTAATTTAAATAATTTTTATTTACAAATTCTGCATAATTTTTGCTGGAATTCTTTAACAAAAAACAATAGGATACATTTAATAAATTGAATAATTTTAAAGAAAACTGGAAATGCATTTATAAATTTATCATTCTAAACTTCTTTCCGATGCGGACAATATTTCTTAAAAAATCTTTACCTATATCATTTAACATCAATGTACCTACTAGAATTACTCGTAACTTCTACCCACTGTCTCTTGAGCATTGCAACTCTAATTGGTCTTTTCATGAACCATTTAGAATCCTGTGCGCAGATTATAACAATCTGTACAGAGTGATTAGTTTCAACTGTTCTTTAGATTGTATTAAATCTTGCATTTTAACAAACTTAACTAACTTAACAAACTAACAAACTAACTAATCTATTAGTCTGATTTTTTTTCTGGGTTTTCCCCAATCATTATTTCAACAAATGTTGGGCCTTAAATTTTAATTTCTATTTTCTTTTTCCCAGTTTAAATTTAAATTTAAAATATAATTTTAAACTTTTAAATTATTTTTATATAGTAACTTTAATTTTAAATATGTCGGTTGATCATAGTCTGACATTTAAATAAATAATAAATAAATAAATAAATTTATTCGCTTACAAATTTTAAGTTTACACAACTTTCACCCCTGTTTCACTTTAATTTTAACCCTGTATTCCCCATTTTTTCGCTGCTACTGAGCATCTACCAGTCGTTGCAGCTCTTCCAGTGCTTCTCTGTCTTGTTGTTTTCCCATTTTGTTTGGGCTTTTGTTGCGCTTTGATTGTTATCACGATGTGTTAACGAGAACTGCGGCTGCTAGTTTCGCGTTTTGTTTGTTTGTTTGTTTGTCCTCTCTACATGTGCCTCCTCAGTGTGTATATGGTACTTGTGTTGCCTTGTTGTTAGCAAACAAATAGCAAACAGCACCCTCATCATCATAATCATTATCGTCAACATTGCATTCAGCATGTTGCCACAGACTTTTGTTTAACATTGCCCAACCGTTAAGTGATCTTTGTCATGTTACAAACACACACACACACACACACATACAGACACACACACACACACACACACACACACTCTTGACAATCTGCTTAGTGTGGAGCGTGTGCTTGTAGCTACTACAAAACTTGGCACTGCTGCCATTTGCAGATAATAACGCTTCATGAAATTAAAGATTCGCTGCCTTTGACTCAAAAGCAATTCAAAAGTTAAACAAAAGTGTTTAAATGCAGTCTACACGACTTGTAGGTGCCCTGTAAGTAGTTCGTGTTGATAACTAAACTAAAACTGCATGCAACGAACGCTAGATGGCGCTTGACTTGGTGTTTAGGACTTTTAGAAAACTGCAGCAAATTTAAGCCATTTAAAATTTACAACAATAAATGTAAATAAGGAATATATTTATATATTTACCATTTCTATAGTTACTGAAATCTTATCCTTTAGTGCAGTTGATAATTTTTTCAATCAAGCATTAATTTAAAAATGTATCTAGCATTTTTAATATAAAATTTAAAGACTTGTCGTCATAATTTTCTTTTTTTTTTTTTTTGCACATTAATTGAATAAAAAATGTGAATAAGCCATTGAGTGTCACTCATGAATATGACTGCATTTTCGTGCGGCAACAACACTTGGCCAAGTGCAAAGTGAAAAGTGCAAAGTGCATACTGCAATTGGTGGCATGAAGTGCCTTTGTTGTTGCAGCCACCAACAAAATGGCCGACTAAAGTGTAATTAAAAAGGAAAACTGACAAAACCCAAAAGGCGAAACAATTTATGGACTTTCAATATCAATGTGGAATTGTGAAAATGTGAAAACTGTGGAAATGTGCGTTAATTGTGCAAAGCATTAAATGAATTCCGAAAATTATGCATTTTAAATTGACTTAAGCCTATGCGTGCATAAAAATGCACTTTTAAGGAGTGAAAGAAAATGAAATACACTTATAAAAATGAAAATTGCCATGTTTTAAACAGTTTTATAATAAAGTGTTTAAATTAGGAAGTTTTATGTTGAACGCCAAAAATTCATCATATAAATATTTATAAAATTAAAAACCTATAGGGACTGGTTTTTAAAAAAGCAATTTAACTTAGCTAAATATAGTCAAATTATATTATTTCAATAAAAACAATTGTTGTTTCTGTTGTGTGAATATTTTAAAATATTAAATATTTTCACTTAAGTTTAAGAATATTTTTTTTACATTTTACAAGCTATTTTTTCTATAGACAAAAGAAATTTAATATTAATTAACCGAAACATATTGAATATTTTCTAAAATTTAAATTAAAGACTGCAAAATTAATTTTATAAATATTTTAAAACTATAAATTTGTGTTTAAAAATATTTTTTAAATTTAAATTTAAGATATAATTCTAAACTTTTAAATTATTTTTATATTGTAACTTTAATATTAAATATGTCGACTGATCATATGTCTCGTCTGACATCAAATAAATAAATAAATAAAATAAAAAAAAAATATTAAAAAAATTGTATAATAATTATTAAAACCCAAACTTTAATTTTAAATTATCTTTTAGCATATTTTTTAAAACGAACTAATTTTTTGTAGTTTGTTTTACAGTCTTTACTTAAAAGCATTTTATCTTTATAGCACTGTAAGTAAAACATAAAAAAAAGGAAAATGCTGAAAAACGAGCTGGCAAATTTTGAGCAGGCACATTTGGTGCACACACACATAAACACTAATAGCTACACACATACACACACACACACACACACACACTAACACACACTAATACATCTGCACAATAGGCAACTGAGGCAAAGTAGTAGCAAAAAGGAAGCGCTGCTGGCGCTCGTACACATTCTGTGTAAGTAATTTGCATACCGGATCAATCTTGAAAAATTAATGGCTTCCCAGACAGATAATGGTAGACCACACACACACACACACTAACACACACACACACACGCATGCCGTGGCACGCCAAAAGGAAGTTGGGGCAAGAACGACGACGTCGGTTGCCACCAACAGAGTCTCTCTACATCTACATACATAGAAGAAGCATCAGCGAAGCGTGTTGCGTTGCAAAATGCTAAAATATTACGTATACGCAACGTTGCTGCGTCTCGTAGTCAGAGTCTCTCTCTCGCTCTGCGGTTTTCAGCAATATTACGTAGATACCACAATGCGTCGCCATCGCCACCGTCGTCGTCGTCGTCGCCGTCGTCGTCGTCGTTGCCATCAACAACAACGCAGACAATGTCGAGTGCCATGGCAGCGTGTGACTTGCACTTGGCTTGTGGTTCCTCATTTTGTGGGCGCGTGTGTGGTGCTTGAATTGTTTCGGCTATAGAGCGCCCATGTGTCCTTCTATTCCATTCCATTTCATTCCATTACGTTCCAACCTTAGCCTGCCGTTCCGTTTCATTCGGTTCGGCTGCTTTTCTTGCTTCCTTCCTTCCTTGTTGCGTTAATCTTAATCCCTTTGCTAAGCAACAATAGCCATATTTAAACAGCTTACAGCTTGACTAAGCGAGCAACAACAACAAGATTGCAAGCTAATTGCTATGAAATTATAAAACAAATAAATTATGCAAGAAATGATCTTGTAGCTCACTGCTATGGAACGAGGGGAGATTTAAAGCTAACTAAATTTAGTATAGAGTTTAGTTGATATAATTTTAGCTAAGGGAACTGATAATTTTCTTTTTAACTAAAAAGTTTTCTTAGTGCTTTAAAATTAGGCTTAAAAATTTAAAAAATATTGTCGAAAATAATGCAAAAATTTATACATAAGCTATAATTTTACTTTGCGTTTAAAAATGTATTTGAAACATAAATAAATTTATGTTGAAAATTATGTTAAAAGTTATACATAAGCTATCAATTTACTTTGTATTTAAAAACTAATTTGAAGCATTAATAAATTTATGTCGAAAATGATGTAAAAAGTTATATATATAAGCTGCATAAGTTCTATAAAACTTTAAATGATCAACAGTCACATTCTTCCAAAGCTGACTGCTATGAAACTCAGTGTAAGAAATGTTGGCAAATAAGAGCAGACCTACATAACCTATGTAGCCTTAGCCTTAGTTTCAATTTGCTTTTCCTAAGTTTTTGTTTTATTTAAATATATATTTTATTTAATTTAATTACCAACAATTGCATTTAAACTTCTTCATTTCTAGTTGCAATTTCTATCTAATATCTCGACTTGTTTGTGCTAAATTAGAAAAGCAAATGAAATTGTGAATATGCTTTTGTACTCTGGGCAACTCAATTTCTAGGTCGTATTTCAAATGCAACTCACATTGCAGCACTTGAAGATAGAAAAGACCAGCAACAAGAAAAAACTTTGATGCGTAGTCCAAAACTTTGGTAGCACTTGCTCCATCTCCCTGAGCTCAATTAACATTTCAGCCATAAATTCAACAATTCCGCCTACCTTCTACACACATATACATAGATAGTATGACCTGCTCTGCTCATCCCTGCTGCTGCATTTGTGCAGATAACTCATCAGACTAAGCCAAACAGATTCATCTAAAACTCCGCTAGCCACTTTCATTTCGAGCTGCTCTGCTCTGCTCTGCTCAGAGCTCTCACACAAAACTTTCCACATAAATTCTGCGCAATTTATTCAGCAAAAAAACTCAAAAACGTATAAAGGCGACAGCAGAGTGAAGCGTAGAAAGAAGCGAGAGAGAGAGAGAGAGACATAAGAGAGAAGAGAGTGTGTAAAAAATAGAGAAGTTTAGCAGGAAAAAGGTGCGTCGCTCGGTGACTTGGACTTCTTGTTTCTACAGTTTACAATTCGTCTTGAACAAAAAAACTTTTAACTTGACAGAACGAAGAAGAGAGAAAGAGAGAGAGGGAAGGAAAGAGAAAGAGGGAAGGAGAGAGAGAGAGAGGGAGAGAATGAGGGAGAGAGAGAGAGAGAGAAAGGGCATAAAAATAGCTGTGACAGTGACAACGACAGGGAAACTAAGTAAAAATGCTAAAGTTGAGATACTCGACTGTTAGCTGCTCAGTAACTGCAAAAAAAAAAAATATATATAAATAAAATAAAAATATAATTCTAAAACCTTTTTTAAGCTGCGAAAACGTTTACTAAGCTTTCAATAGTATAAAAATTATTTGTAATTAATCTTTAAATGCTAGGCTTACATATAATTTGAATTGAAGTCTTTTTTATTTAGGAATTACTTATGTGTAAAATATAATAAAAATGTTTAGGGCCTGTATAAATTAATTACATAAGTATTTTTAATATTTTGTAAGGTCCGATATGTAAAATATAACATTAAAAAATATATTCTATTCTATAATAGTCAATTTAACCTTAATTGTGAATAAAAACAAACTAGTTTTCGTAATACACTATTTAGTTCACAGTTTCTTTCTTACATATTTCACCGTAAAATCATAATCCCCCTGCAACCCAAAAGATCAGCTGAGCCACAGAGGACACCAAGTTGTGGCAAGATTGATGCAATACCTTTATATTCAGGCATTTCGTGAGCTTATACAACCTGCAGATAAACTAAACAACTAAACAACAGCGCATCAAAGTAAAATATGCTAATGTGTTTGGCAGGCTGTTCAGTGTGATAAGCGAGATAAGAGAGAAAGCGCAAATGGACACTGGTCTTTTGGGGCTTAAAGAAGGGCAGCATTAAGCCCAATCCCTCTGACTCTCCCACTCTCCCACTCTCCCTCTCTCTCTCAGTTAACTCGGGTAATTAGCTGCAAGTTCCGACTTGCGTCGTAAACCCAAACCAAAAGTTTTCAATTTACTGCAACTTAAAAAAAAAGAAGAAGTGTATAAAAAAATAAAGGGGGGGAAGGCAAAAAGAGCAGCAGTAGACAGTTTACCTACTTCACGCTTGTTTGGATTTAATTTTATTGTGACATAACCTTTTGAGCTATTCAGACAGACAGCTCAGCTTTCAGCTGTTCAGCTGTTGCTTCAACGGGGTGGCGCCACAGCGCGCGTCCTGCTGTCCTGCTCGTCGTCTGCTGCTGCAGTAAAACTTCTTTTATGGCGCGCTTATCATTAATTTTATGTGAATGCGGCAACTGTGCAACATTAGCGGTAATTGGTAACAGCATTTGCCACAGACACATGCAGAGAGAGAGAGAGAGCGAAAGAGAGAGAGCGAAAGAGAGCGAGAGACAGAGAGAGAGCGAGAGAGAGAGGGAGAGAGGGAGAGGGAAAGAGTTGGATTAAGAGACAGGCGGCAAATAAGCGTGCGACAAAAGTCAATTTGTCACTTTTGCTGATTGCGCATACGACACGTTGGCCCGTGAGCATTTCAACTTCAACTCAACTGAACTCAACTCGTTGCCAACTGCCGGCAATTACAAGTTTCTCCACTTTTTTGTTGTTGCTTTTGTTGCACGTGGCATGGTTTTAATTGAACTGCACGCAAATTGCCCATGCAAATTGCAACTGCAACTGCAACAGCGGCGAAGGGCAACGGCAACGGCAACAGCAATGACGACAACCTCGAGGCGGAAATTGCATTGCACTTGACAAGCCGCTAGCTAGCGATGGACAGCGATATGTTATTATCAGGTAAAGCAAGTATACACTAGTCGGCATATTTATTTTGAGAACACTTAAAGTTAAATCTACTTAAAATCATAAAAAATACATGCGAAGAGATTTTTGAAAATTTGTTTTCCATCACTAATAGATTCTTTTGGAGAAACATTTTAAAAATTAGACCTTTGCAAGAATTGAAAATATTAAACGTGTACTCAATGGGTTAAGAAGCATTATGTATTATTAAAACGGAATTGGAGTGACCTATCCATTGATACCAAACTTCTTTCGAAGTAAGTTTAAATTTTAAGTAGATTTAACTTTAAGTGTTGTCTAAATAAATATGCCGACTAGTGTATATATTTTAGTTATTATATGCTCAACATTTTTAAACAACTACAAGGAGTATAAGACATAAATATTTTTAATAGTTTAAGACTTTTTATTAAAATTTAATCAAATAATCATAAGGAAATGCTTTTCTAAGGCAAATTTCTTCAAAATCAGTTGTGTTTTGCTGCATTCGTTTTTCATATCGATAGTTTCTCCTTGTGTGTGCATCCCTGGCTCTGACCAGGGTCAATTGCATGGCATTGTTGTTGCTGCTGCTGCTGCTCATTAAGGAATTTCAATAAACGACCAGCGAGTTGGCATAGATCAAGGCATTTGCTTCCATAGCCGCACGCACGACTGTGTTGCAATTGATGCCACCGCCAACATATCTGTAGCACCACTACAACTCTCCCCTCCCATACCCCCCTATCAACCCCCTTTTCATTGCTCTACCAGCAGTCTACACCTCTGTTCATTGGGTTTTTGACGATGATTGGCGTGTGTGCGTGACGCACGTTGCGGTTGCGGCTTTTGCGCTGACTTCCATTTGCATTCCCGCGGACCACCCCCTGCTCTCTCTACACCCCCTGCTATCTCTCTCTCTCTTTCTCTCTCTACTCTCCCCTAATCCCATTCCCCTTGGCACATTTTTGGGGCATTTTGTTGCTGCTGCTGCTGCTTTATGACAAATGCGTTTTGCCTGCCGCTGCTAATGACATCACGTGCTGCCAAGTGACGCCTGTCTCTGTCTCTGTCTCTGTCTCTCTCGCTCCTTGATTCCCAGCCTCCCCCCCTCTCTCAGCCTGTCAATCCACACACTTCGCGATACATTTGGACTGTCATCAATGTTCGCAACATGGCCCATAAACAAAATACGTCAACTAACTGTCCGTCTGTGTGTCCGTCTGTCTGTGTGTCAGTCTGTCTGTTTGTCCGTATGTCAGTCTGTCCGTCTGTGCTGTGTGCCATGTCCTGCGGCTTGTGTTTTGTGTCCCGCTTGCCACTTCTCATTCTCTGTTCATACAGCTGTCCAGCTGTCCGGCTGTCCGCCTGTCTGTCTGCCCGCATGTCCGTCTGTCTGCCTGTCTCTCTGGCATGTTGTTGACAGCGCTGCTCAAATGTTTGTGTAGACCTCATCACAGCAGCCAAACTCTGCCAATCGAAGGCATCCCCTGGGATTTTTCATTAGTTCCTGGTCAACCTATATTTCTCCTGCTCTCTTCGCCGCTCTCTTTCTACTCCCCTCTCGATATATCTATCTCTATCTCTCTCGCTAACAACCTGCTGGTGGGGTTTCGCCAATATAAACAACGTTTATTGTCAGCGAACATGTTCATAAACCCAGCAAAACTGCTTTCTTGACATTGACGAGAGCTCTTCGGCTACCGATTTGCTATCTATATGCATGTGTATGTGTGTGTTTGTGTGTACGTGGCTGTGTGTGTGTGTGTGTGTGTAGATTTGTGTTTATTCTTTAGCTTGACATCATCTTCACATGTCACTTTAATGTCGTTCTCTAAAAAAATAAAAGTTACACACATAGCTAAAATGTGTTACACAAAATATATGTTGCAACTCATTCAACAAAGACCGAAAAAAAACTAATTGCAAATATGTGTCAGTCAGTGAATTGAGGAAACAGTGTTGTAAAACGTTATTTGTAGTCAACTGCGAGACTTCAACTGCGCATAACTTAGCTTAAAACTCATTTGCGACCCCACAAAGTATATATTTTCATAACCTACACAAAATTTCTAATCGATTAGCATAGTTTTTAGACAGTTTTTTTTTTTTAATTTTTTAAAAAAATGTCAAGGGGTAGGTATGTAAAATTTGCCAAAATTTTGAAAAAAATTCAAATTATAGAAAAGCATTATTTTCAAATGCTGAATTAATTATGTGGCTAAATACAGTTTAAAATGGTATTCCAATTGGCAATCGGACCATTTTGGGGAAAGTTATAGTAGTTTGAAATTTTCGAAAATGGGATTTTGGGATTTCAACTCCCTATAACATGACCAAAACTAAAATCCACCCAATCTACAGAAGCAGACGAGTCTACTCAAGCAGACGAGTCTATTAATTATTCTACAAATTAAATTATTTATTCGATAAATTATGGAATAAGAATCTAATTGAAATTTAAAATGGTATTTCATTAGGAAATCTGTGCAGTTTTGGCAAATATATCATAGCTTAAAGTAAAGAATTATAATTCAAATTCAAAAATTTTTTTAAATACTTACCAAAAATATTTAAGGATTATCTTTATTTAAGATTTCAGCACAATGCTTCACCTGAAAGATAAAGAATTTAAACAGGTTTAATAAGAAATAATTTTAACTGTTATATACAATTTATATATTTATATTATAAATAGTTTTAGCCTATGCTTACAAGCGATTACTTTAGATTCTTGATAGGGCAATAGAATCCAGATAAATGCTACAAAGTTTACTCGAATTTAGTTACTTTCAGTTCTCAAATCATTAAACTTTTCACTACAGGGTATAAGCTAATCAAATTTAAATTAATAATTGCATATTTTGGCAATCAATCAGTAAATACCTCACAATAACTCACACCACAGGGTATACCAAAGTCTATATGTGTATTAACAGATGTGTTTTATAACAGATTCCAGCAACCTTTTCAATCTATTAATGCTCAATAACTCAATTTTCTATTAAAAGCCGGTCACAAATCTTGGGTTTTTTTGTGTGGACACTTGAGTTGAGTTGAGTTGTTGCTGTTGCTGTTGCTGCTGCTGAAAGGCAGAAATCAATTTCTTTATCGTCCTGCACTAATATGTCAAATGTATAATTCGTGTGGTGGTGGCAGGGGCAGGGGCAGTGGCAGGGGCAACTGAATTGTGGGACTCTTGAAAATGTCCTTAGCACACACACACACACACACACAAAGGGAAAAGGCAAACAAACCAACAAACAAACAAACAGATGAACGAGAACAGATTCCAGACTGTCGACTTGTTGGTTATTTTTTGAGGCCAGAAATTGGGCAACTGATTGATTGCAAGTAACCCAAACACACATACAGGCACACACACTACACACACACACACACACATATATATATATATACTACACATACTCATACATTTAACAAATCTGTTCATACACTCACAGTTTGAATAGAGCTAAAAATTTTCTATATTCATTAGCTGCGCTTTGGCACAAATTCATTTTTAATGACTGCCCCACTTTATAGGCATGGTGGGGGCGTGGCTGCTTATGTTGGTGTGGTGTGGGCGTGGCAGGCATTTTTCCGTTTTTTCATTTTTTTTCTTTCGACAATTTTTCGTTTCACTTTAATCTATTTTTCATGAGTTTGTGTAAAGTGAAAAACTTGGCTATGCGTGCAAATAACTCATATTCATTGATATTCCTTTTGGACGCGCGCTCAATTCGCAATTTCTCCCAACTTTTTTTTCATTCTCATTTTCTCCTTCGGCTGCTGCTGCTGCTCCTACTTTTCTTTTACTATATAATTCATAAATTCCTTTGGCCAGTCAATGACTTTGGTAATATATATGTTGTTGTTGTTGTTGTTGTTGTTGCTGTTGTTGTTGTAGTTGTTATTTTCCATCTGCTTTGGACTTGGCGTAATTGCCACGTTCTGCACTAAATTCCTGTCTTGTCGCTGCAAATTGGCCGCCAGCTTCACGTCGCGTGTTTGCCTCATAAATATTTCTAAGCAGTCACTAAAAAAAAAAAAAAAAATTTAGTATAAAGGTAGCTTAAGAGTATACGGGACTTTAAGATACCCAATGATTGGTCTTTTTATATGTTTTTACACAGATAGAACCGAGATATTTAGCTACTTAGTTCCCTTGTTTCTCCAGGCTTTTAAATTAATCAGCATAAAGTGACTGACGTCAAAATTACCCTATATTACTTATTTATTATATTACTTTATATTACTTATTTTATTAAATAGATTTTTTGGGAAATTTTCAGCACATTCCTTTACTTCAACTTCAAAGTCTGTTTACCAATTTTCCAAGTTGTAGGCGCTAAAATACTCTTGAACTTAATTTCAATCCATAACGCAATCCATATTTAACAAAAATAAGTATTTTAAATGCTTAAACAAACACTTAATAAATGTAAAATTCAATAAACCAACTTTAAAGTCTTCACTTCATCTACCCAACCCGTCTTTCCTCCAACTAAAGTACAGCGTATCAAAAGAAAATTTCTTTTACAGACAAACATTTTCATAGCTATATTTTTGTGCCACGCCTACAGCTACTGCAAAAAAGTAATTAAATTTAGCGCCGTTTCTTCTCTTGTGCACATTCACCGCACAGTCGCTGATTTATTTATGCATTCCCTAACTCACATCACTCTCCAACCTCCGCCTTGTGCCACCTTCCATGCCCCAAAGTGGCGGCATCATATCGTTAATCATAATCGACGCATCATATTTTGCAGCATTAAACGGCATTCGGAACTAATTTATGTGGAAATGAGTTAATTTCCTTGAATTGTGATTTTCTGCTGATTTCATGGCCCCAAACACACAAAATGTAATTACAAGTCACTTCAATCCAAACAAAACAAAACTGTTGAGGCTATAATATTTAGAGATTAGGACGCTTTCAACTTGTTCACGAGCTTAATTAATTATGGGTTTTATGTGTGTGTGTGTATACTTTTAGCAGGTAAGTAATTGGTTGTTAGCAAAAAATGTTGTTTGGAGAAATGTGTCTAGAACTGAGAAATCATTCAAACTTCTGGGCAAAAAACAACAGTTGGCAAAAGTCTCACGCGGCAATTAAATTATTAAGATTTCTTATACAATGCTTTAATAAATATATTAAAATTTGTTTAAAATTTAAGAATCAAAAACAAACTTTAAGCTTGGCTTTAAAAAGAAGTTACACAAAGTTCAAAGAATCACAATTGACGCCTATAAAGAAATTAGCGGCTTACAAATTTATTAAAAGTAATAGCAGAAACATACATAAGTAATCGCAACAATTTGTTTAAAGCTCATTTTTTTTTAAGGCATTAAGTGAAAGTTTTCAGACAGACAGACAGGCAGGCAGACAGACGGACGTTTTTCATTTACACCTCTGACACGCCAACACACCCATTCCCCCCTCCAATTCAGTGTCTGGCATAAGGTGTCCGAAGACCAAAAAGCTGTCAAAATAAAGTTTCACAAGTTTGCTCCCCAACATTCTCTTCACCCCCCCTCTGCTTCACGCAGCTATTATACCTACGGAAAATCCTCAAATAAAAGAAAACGTTTGGCTAATTTGCGCTGTTTGCTTGACATTTTGCGTGGCATGACAGCAACAGCAACAATAACAACAACAACAACAAGAACTTTAACAATGACAGCAACACGGCCGCAACATGCGACTCTGAGCGAGACACATCTACAGCAACGCCCTCAACGCCCTCCCCCGTATCTGCCACGCCCCCGCTTCATGCTCTTTTGTGGAATGTCGTAACATTCGTCAGAGCCTTGTTCTGGTCAGCAGCTGTCTGCCTGTCCGTCTATCCGTCCGTCTGTCCAGCTGTCTGTCAGTCACGCTCCCCAAAAGGTAGGCAACACATTTTTTCACATAATATTTTGAGCAACAAAAGCAAAACAAAAAACAAAACAAAAAATATAAATTTATAAAATAAATGATGAAACATGAAATATGCATTTCGTGTGAAGATTTATGTATAGATATATATCGTATTTATATATATATATATTGGGCGTGATTGCGACCTCATCTAATGGCAACGTAATTGCCAATTGTGTACAGTACAAAGCAATCATACAGCAGGCTTATAAGTTAGACCCAAAGATACCCTGTTGTGCTTTTAGTGTCAACTATGGTGAGGTAGAAAAAGCACACTTAAAAGATAAGATATTGCTCTAAAAATGTTCTATAATTTATACAAAAATTCGATATTTATAACAAACAAACAAGCCCAATATACTACACTGTACTTTGTAAGGGGTAGTGGAACTATTTGAGGGGTTAATTTGGCAAATAATTGAAACAAAATAAAAAATTACAGAAATATGTTTGATTATTTTGTTTGATTAATAAAACAAAAATTAAATAAAATTTAAAAATATATTATTAAGTAAAAATAAATAAAATTTTCTATAAATTCCATTTTCTAAATTATTTAAAATCTATTTAAATGCTTGAAAACCCAATTTAGTGTATATAAATATAACATTTATTAATATTTGGTGACTACTAATTTCAATTCCAATATTTAAACAGCTGCTAATGTAAATAATTCCCATTTCACCAGTCTCTTCCCTTACGCGTTTAGCTAGGCACATCCTTCCATAGACTAAAATGCATAAATACAGAGTATTCAAAATGAGAAAACTTCATTTTGTGGCATTACTTTGTCGCAGCTTACGATTGACATTTGCTGCATTGGCGTTGTTTCCCAAGCAAATGGTAATAATAATAACAACAAAAATAACAACAACAAAAGCATAGTAAGTAAAGTTTTGTTTTCTCTTTCTCCATTTTGAATACCCAAACTTTTTAACAACAAAACTCTACGGTCCATAAACACCTGAGCGAGAGAGAGACTCGGGCAATTTTCAATTGATTTTCGCCTTGCAGCTGCGTCCTTCAATTTCCGACTGTGAATGCCACTTTGGTAAGCAACATTTTGCTGACAGATTGTATGCCATTTTTTACGAAATACTTGCAACAGTATCGGAAAACTTTTCGAAATTCGCAGTGAAAAGCTGAAGCAGCTGAAACAAGCAGCTGAAAAGCAGCAGCTAAAAGAAAAAAAAAACAAAAATAAATAAATGGAAATTCAAAAACAAATACAACACAAAAAAAATAAAAAACCAAAAACTCAAAAAACTTTTTGCCAAAACTTGTGAAACTTTTGTTGCCGTGTGACATTACAAGCAGAGCAGAGTTAATGCCCAAAACATCCTGGGGCTTTGGTCAGAGAATCAGCTGAATCCTTTTTTTATATTTCAGCTGCCTTTAACATATATATATATATATATATATATATATAAATCACAACTCGGCATACCAAAAAGTAATCATAAAGCGTTGCTTTTCACATAAATTACAATAAATGTTGCCACAAACAAATTGATGCGGGACAAATTTTGTTGCTGTGTTTTTCTCAGTTCGAAGTTTTTGTTTCTCCTCATTTTTTTTTCTGACTAATGCGCCTCAAAATAATGATGCCTGCAGGGAATCTAGCTGGACATGCCCCCCCAAATCTCTCTCTCTTTTTCTCTCTCACTCAACAGGGAGTATTGTGGCACATTCGGTGTCCTGCATCCTGTGGCGCGATTTGTCCTGCATATTAAGTTCACTGCGGGTTTGAACAGTCGTTATGAGAATTTTGTCATTTAAATGACCACAAAATACACATACGCATAGCATCCACCGATGCTACACTCTAAGCTTCTAAGCTCGCTTTAATGGATTATCTCAAGTTGCAGGATCTTTAAAAGGTGGGTTAACATTTTGACTAGCTATTTGGTAAGTATATAACATACTTTCATTAATTTCTCTAAACTATATACAATATATAAGCGTACTTAAGTGTAGTTATCAACTAGTATTTTAGATCACAAAGCTAAGCCATAAATAACCCCATAAGTAAGAGCTGTCTGACATTTACTTAGGCAAATTTAAACAAAACACGAAACTAAGACTACGCGAAACACTTATTTGATTTTACATAAAGTGTAGCAAGTGAATACACTTGCTCCGCCCTGATAATTTAGTTGGCCCCAAGGCGTGGCTTACCGCCCACTAGGTCCCAGCGTACAGCTCTCCCCTCTTTCGGCTGAATAAGTGGCACTTTGCTTTGTAATTTATGCAGTTGAATGAAAAGCGTTTCTAACAACATTTAATTAAGTTGAGAGTTGGGGTCACACGGGGGCGTCACAGACGCAAAAATTCAAAGTTAAACTTTCGAATTAAAAAAAAAAAACAAAAAAAAAACAAACAGTTTTACAAAAAGTACAAGTGGCAATGCTTAAAGTTAGTTATTTCAACCTTAAGCTACCTGTTACTGAGTTTAAAATGGAAATTTAAAAATATGTTGCATACTTTTTGGCTGCCTTATGTTACTGCAAGCAGCTGTTATATTTGTTATAAGTTGTACATCGTTGCTTATTATAGTTAATTAGTTAAAATAGAATAATTATTAGTTAGAATGTTTCAGTTGGCTACATTCTGTAAGCATTTTTCGAGCCCTTAGTTTAAACCGCTTGTATACAACATTTGTGGTGCATCTAGCTCTTGCTAAATAGTTTTTTTTTTTTTTGGTATATAGTGGAGATAATGTTTTCTAAATTTATTAAACAAACTTATTTTATGTTTAAAAAGAAATATTTAACATAAAAGCTTGCGTGCTACTTTTAGTAGCTCTAGCTCTTAGAGTTTTATTTAACTTTTCTTTACATACAAGTGAGCATGCTAAGATACATTCGACTAGAATCGAAAAATTGAAACCCATGTTATGTTTTTCATAGCTCTAGCACTTATACTTTTCAAACTAACAGTTCTATAACACAGCATACCCCAAATACTCCCGTAACGGGTATCAAAACTGAAAAAGCAAAAAAAACTGAGAGCCTAAGGTATTTGGTTCTTCACTTAAATGGCAGTCTCTCTTTTGGCCAAGTCATTTAAAGGCGTTGCTAATGCCTCCGACCCCGCACAAAACCCCAACTACAAAGTAGAGGCACCTCAGCGCAAGCATTTCAAATACCTGACCCTCCTCCCCCTCCTCCACCTCCTCCTCCGCCTACTCCCTTTGGTGCTACTGCCAGCCAACCCCCTAAGCGTCACTCTTGAGGGAAAAAGTGCGTGAACCAGCTAAAGAGGGAGCAAGGGGAGAGTGGCAGAGAGAGAGAGAGAGCATAAAAAATTGGGTCGTCTTCGTCTTTTGCTGTTAATGTCTTTTTGCCTGCCGTCAGTTTTGTTGCCCTGTTATCAGCAGCAGCAACACTTCAAAATCTGCAAGGCGGCCAAAATACAAAAAAAAACAACAACACACTTTACTGATAACAGCAACAAAGGCCTAGGCCAAAAGCAGCGACGTCAGCCGAGGCAGCGCAGCAACTAATAGCCAACGCATTGGCTCAGCCGCTATGTAATCTGTGTAAATGTGTGCGTGTGTACGTTTCTCCGTATGTGGGAGTGTGTCGCTGTGTAAGTAGGGCTAGAATATGTGGAGCAAGTTGCGCTTTGTGTGTCCATTCGGTTATTTGCTGCCGCTGCCACTGCCGCCGTCGCTGCCTCAGTTACTGCTGCTGCTGCCGACGACGACAACGACAACGACGACGTCACGATGTCTGTGTCGGAATTTCACGGCTTTTGATTCAGACGCCTGCGCTTTGGTTCGCAGAGAGAATGTACTTCTCTCTCTCTCTCTCTCGGTTTTCGCTGAGCGTCAGTTTGTTTCATTTCCAGCACGTTTCACATTTTACATGCCTATGTTAAGTCACTGTTAAGTTAGGTAGTGGAAATTGCATAAAGTTACAATTATGAGAGAATTAAGAAAGGTATTTAATAAAAAGTATTAAATACTTAAACTGAAATTAGTTAATTTTAAGCTTAACTTGATTAGAGTTTATAAAATAATATGCTTTAATGGTTCGAAATTATGTTAAAATTGCTAAGGTAAAATTAATAATATTTAATTAATTTTATAAATATTTATTCAAGGGAAAAGTAGAAAATATTATATTGAATATTTTATAAAATGAATACTCTTTTTGGTTAACGAAATATTTCTTTTCTAAGTCGTATAACAGTAAAATTTTAATTTTTACGCTATATAATTCTCATAGGATTTTCTGTAAATGATAGAAAACTCTAGTATTTAAAATATTTGAATATTTTTTTAGCTTTTTTTTTATCAATCATTTTTAATAGTTAAGTTTCCTAAAAACTTATTCATTACAATCCGGGACATCCGTAAATTTCATTAACTTGGTCAAACTTTTTCGCATATATAGTTTTTAAACGTTTTTATTGCACATTTAAAATAAAACACTTTAGTATTCAAAGAAACGATTTCATTAAATTTTTAAAATATTCTTTGCATTTCTTTAGTTCCCTTTTAATTAAATAGTTCAAAGCTCAATAAAAAAATTCTCCCCTTTTGATATTAACCCACATATTGCAAGCAGCGCAAATTCCAATACAGTTTAAAAAACGCACAATTTGTGTCAATTCCATGCGTTCCAACGACAGCAGCAGCAATGGGCTGAGAGAAATTTTGCTACAGCTTCTGTGTTGCTGCTGCTGCCGCTGCATTGAGACAACAATTTTTCACCCATGCAAGAAGACAACAACAACCACAACAACAACAACTACAACAACACGACCAACTTCGGCTCAAAATGCCGATGCGCTACGCAAATTGCAAGCTACATTTAAATAGTTCGTGTGCCGTACTTCGGCTCTCAGTTTTGGCACGCTCTCGTTTGCCGAGATTTGTGACGCGACGTCCTCGTCGTCGTTGTCGTTGCCGTCGTCATCGTGTTTGTTTGCAAGTAAGTCGCCGATGTGGCTGGCGCTGTCGCTGCTTACGCTGCCTGCGACGTCGCGACGTTGACGTCAGAAGTTGGCATCGGCGTCGACAGAGGAGCGTTTGTTTGGTGCCTGGTTGATGTTTTTGGTCCTTTCGCAATGACTCGTTCAGTCGTCGTTGCGTGTTGTAGGTGGTCTGTTCTACTCAGCGCTGTGTCTACACTTTTTTCTTCAGCCGCTGCTGCTGCTGCTGTTGCCACTGGTGATGCTGCTGCTGCTGCCACACATATTCTACGGACGACGATGACGACTCCCTCAGACTTCAGTCGCGTCGCGTTTAGTCTTCGTTTCAGTGCGTTATGTGTTGCAACAAAGTGACGCGATTCAGTTTTCATACCACCAAACAACATTTTGAAGCACTTTAAATCTTTAGAGTTTTGAGTTTTAAGTTCTACGAGTTTGTCTAGCTTTCTAGACAACTTCAGCAACCACAACAACAACAACAACCACATAATATTCATCAGCAGCAGCTTCAGGTGTCAAGTGTCGAGTGTCAATTAAAAGCATAACACAGCTCTCAGTGTGCTTGTGTGTGCGTGACTGTGTTTAATGCTTGCCACACGCACCACACAGCGTATGTGCAACGTGCTCAACAGCACGCAACACGAAGAAACCCAAAATATACAATAAAAACCACAAAAAAAATACAACCACAAAACAAACTATTCAAATTGAAAAACTTTCAACAATTTAACAACTAAATAATTTTAATATATAAAAAACTCTCAGCGGAAAATCCTCATATATTAAACGGTAAGTTACAGTCAGATTGATAAATATTATGCTGATTAGCTCTGAAGCACAATAAACAATATTGCGGCTTTGCAAATTCCACCATAATATGTAAATGGCATTTTAATTAATTAAATTTAAGCAAACTTTTTTTTAAATTCTATTTAAATGTGGCGCTTTTTTTGTGGCATTTGATTTTTGTTGGCGTGAAAATTGCTTAATGATTTGCAAAATTGAATTTAGCCTTTTGTGGCTTTATTTTTGGCTTAAATCCTTTTTTATTTCCGAGCCTAACTCAATAACTGAAACCGTAAAAAATAATAATTGTTAATGATTTTATGTGGCTTATGGTTTTAGGGTTATTAATAAAAATATATTAAACTGCAGCTTAGACCAAAGCTTAACAATTGTGGTTTAATATTTGATTATAGCTATAATCAAGCCAACATATAAGCAATAAAAAGTCAAGTTTATCAAATATATAGTTAGTTTTTAAGTTTAGATATATTTTCCCATATAAAGTGCCTTTAAAAATGTATATGATTATACATTTATTATGCAGTTTTCGTTCTATTAAAAATGACAAATGTAGTTGAAAGTGTTTAGCAACACTGCATTTGCTCTCAACTGCATTTGGCTGTATAGCAACTATGCATATTTCTATATAAATAATATTTAGCCAATGCTGCTGACACTCTCTGTTTCTAATTGCAACATAAATTATATTTAATTTGTTTGTAATATGCAAACAAATGTTTCTAGTGGAAAATTTCTACACACATTATATTTAATAATCTATGCTAAACATTATTTTATAGATAAGCTATTCCTATTTGCAGTCTATGAGAATGTAATTCGCGTACTAGAATTTTTTTCAAAATTTTAATATATCGAAATGAAGTTCTCAAAATATATTCAGCTGAAATTCCTATAAACATTGCTTTTTTTACATTCTACTCTTCATATTTAAAATAAATTTAATTTATTCCCAAGACTTTTTTACATGTTAATACAAATTTTTATGCTTTATTTTTGTAGAAATTTTGTTTCAAAATTTTATTTAATTCTGCTTTGTTTAAAATAAAAGTTAAAATATATTTAATTCACAGAGTACACTACTTCCCTGGCTACTACAAATATTACATTCCGTAGTATATATAAGAATTATATAGAATACTCTCTTCGTAACTCAACTAAATTTAATTCACAGTTCATATTTCTCTTCCAATTTCTACAAATATTAAATTCATAAGTTACTTTTGTTTCCAATAGAAATAAAATATGCAATGTAAATTCTGCAATATTAATACAATTTATTTTCCTCTAGTTTCTTATAAAAATAATTTAAGTTCAAACACTCGACTTCTTTGCTTCAACTGCTTTAAATCAAATTAAATTTTATTCACATACAAAATGTGTACCGAACTTTCTATATACACATTATTTTATACGCTCTTTTGTTTCTCTCGCTTTCTTCATGTGAATTTCTTTGATGAATTTCCCAATTCCGTTGAAATACTCTTACGGGCAACTTGAAACATGTCTCAAGCAGTCAATTGGCAATTGCATTTGTTTTTGCGCTTTTTTTTATAATTCGCTTGGCTGCTCAAGAAACAAATTATATTAGGCAGCAAATAAATCAGCTTTAGAAAAGAAGGAAACCGAAATAGAAGCAGATATATAAACTCATATATATATGACAATACATAACGCATACGCCAGGTGTGACAAATGTGCTAAAAGTGGTGAAAGCATAAATTTCAACATATAAATTGTGTTTTTGCCTTTGTTCATTTTGTGTCGAGCAGCTGCTACCTTTTTTGGGCTTCAATTTAATTATAAAAATCAACGCCATTAAATATTAGCAGCATTACTTTTCTCACTGTCTGTCTGTCTGTTTGTCAGTCTGTTTGTCTGTCTGTTTGCCTGTCTTGTTGTCTTTGCATAGAAAATTAGATGGCAGGAGTGTGTGTCTGCGTGTGTGTGTTGAAATGTAAATAAAACAAAAGCCAAGAGACGTTTGAGAAAAGCGAAAGCTGATGACAAAACACGACAGAGAGACAGCGAGACACACGGAAAGACATAAGCATGAATGTAAAATAATAAAAAGCGACATTTACGACATAACATGCCAGCATACTATATATTACAGTCGTCAGCAGCAGCAGTTGGAAAACGAGAGAGAAGCCAAGCCTCGAAACTGAATGTGGCACACTGCGTATACGCATTACAATGTTTCGCCGAGATTTCCATGTCGTTTTTCCTGTTCACTGTCTGCGTTGCGTTGCCATGCAAATGTACACAAAGTAATTATATGCACATGTGTGTGTAAGTATCTGTAGCTGTATCTGTATCTGTGTCTGCTTCTGTAGCTGTGTCTGCCTTTTGTTGTACTACAACTCAAATAATTGCCAGGCAACTCGCTACAGTTTTCTTTCGTTTCGTTCTGTTTTTTTTTTGCCTTTAAACAAACAACAACATTGTATCTTATTAACAAAACAACTTTGTACGCTCTCGGAATTTATGTTGAGATACTTTTACAACACACACACAACAACCGACAGCATTAAATGACCGAAAAACTTTTCCATTTTTTGGGGCATACGCAATGAATTTTCATTTAATTAGCCAGTCAGGCAGCCAAGCAGCCTGGCAGCATTATCAGCTGCTGCTGCTGCTGCACCCTTAACTTTTGCCACCCTCTTTCCCCCCTCACCGCGCAAACTTCTCTCTGACAAGCAACTCATCCCTTTGATGGTTAGCCAAATTTCTGAGGAATAAAATTATCAGCAAAAGTGGAAGTTGCAGCAAAGCAGAGCAGAGCTCAATAGACCGTTAAATACCCAAATTTCATACACAAAATTTCACTGCTATTTCTCTTCTTTTCTCTAGCTTGCTCTGTCATATGTTTTCATTAAGCGAATTGATGTTAAAACTTGCAGAAATGTTGCATAATATTATGCTTGAGCTCAGCAATGGGCATAATTGGCTCACACAGCACATACAGTTACTTTGTCAGCATTTTATTTATACATTTTTAGTCAACTATAAGCTCTGTAGATCACTGATTGGCGCTCTGGACTCACAAGGCTCACACAGTTATTTTGTCAGCATTTTGTTTCTGTATATTTAACTCTATGGATGCCACGGATGGGCAAACTGAGCTCGCAAAGCTCAAACTGCTATTTTGTCAACAGAAATACTCAATAAAATTATAAAACGAGTCTACACATCATTTTTGGTGCATCTAGCTCTTCTAGCCTTCAAGATCTTAATGTTCGTATAGAGGAACTTGGCTAAATTCATTTCACTATTGAGGCTTTAACACAATATACACGTTAATTATACATATATATTCAATGCTCAGAGCAGTCTTCGCTTTTAACAAAACCCTGTACACCCCCGATACTGGGTATTATAAAAAAGAAACAGCCAAAAAGTATGAGAAAAAATGGAAAAAGGAAACCATTTTGCTTTATTGTTTGCTCTCTGATGATGTGCTCTTTATAGCCAGAGGAGTTGAGAATGAGCAGAGGTATTTAGAATGGAAAGAGGTAAGGAGGAGTAGAAAGAGATGCCAGGAGGGGGTGCTACGAAAGTTGGGCAAACACTTTCAAATGATTTCATTTTGCGTGAAAAACCGCACACAGGATAAAATACGAATACGAAGCAAAAGTAGAAGCAGTAGAAGTTGGCCAAGCCAAAAGCTGACCAATTTGTAGCTCTCCTTTCAACAGACTAAAAGATCGAAAGCGAGAAAGAGAGAGAGAGAGATAGATAGAGAGAGATAAATAGAGAGAGAGAGGGAGTGAGGGAAAGAGAAAGACAGCTAGCTGTTCTGCACATCCTGCCAGACATGGAAACCAATTAATTTTAAATTGTCTGAGAGTTGAGCAAACCCCAAAAACCAACAACCAAACCAGGCCCCCAACCCTCACCCCACCCCCCAAAAAATAAAGAAAAACTCTTTGTTGCAATACCTTTTTCCTCCTCCATCCCCTCCCTCCCCACCCCTTCAGCAAATAAGTATATTTAGCCCTGGCTCTGTCCAATTTGTCCAAGACAAGGTGTTGATAACGAAAAGGGTTTTCTCGTCCATCTATTTTCGAGCCTAATTGAAGCCCCTCCCCTTCAACTGTCCCTCCCCCCTTGGGGCCAGCAAAAACCACATACAAAAGGTCACCAAAAGACGAAAGAAAGAAAAAAAAATGAAGAAATACTTTTCAATGTCCCAGAAAATTCCCATTTGACCAACAGTTTTGGTTAGAACGTTTTTCGGTAGCACATTTTCACACATGATTTTTTTATAGGCCAATTTGCACACATTATAAGTTTTCTCTCGAACGTTTTTCTTTCCCTCTTGTTGTTGTTGCTTGGCAAAGTGGCATGCCCCAAAGGTAAACTGTGGCCCCAAAGTTAACTAGCCACAATTTTAGCAGTTTGTTTAAATTCAACTTTTCTTTCAAATTACTTTTCGGCACTGGCCAAAAGATACACTCAACGTGTAGTTTTTTTTTTTTAGTTTTTAGCTAGCAATTTAGTTAAAGTGGGTTTTAAGATAGTCTATTAAGGAGAATTTGCAGTCAAATTTTAGTTTTTTCTATATTTATTTTTCAGTTATAGGTAAAATTTAATTAGATTTTTTTCCAGGAATTTTTGCTATTATTTTTCGAATAAATTTTGAAATTCTGTGGAAATTTCTTTGAATAATGCTCAATATCAAAATGTATGCTTAATCAACACCCAAATAAAACTTTAAACATAATATAGACAATTGTTATACTTCATTTTAAACCGTCTAAAATTGGACAGTTTCCACACATCAAATTTCTAATAAAAAAATATATTTAAAGATTAATAAAAACTATTGCAATTGTATATATTAATCAATTGTCTACTGCATCTTCACTAAAATTAAAAGCTTTAAAAGTTTAAAACTTGTGTTGCAATTAACTACAATTTTTCTTAACTTAATAAATAAAATAAGTAATAGGAATAACATTTAAATATCTACAAATAAGTCATGTGTTCATTAATTGTGTAAAAAATTTCAACAATTCTATTTTATAGTATTTAAATTTATAACTTTACAGTACTTAAAATTCTTGTTTAATTCACTCTACAAATATGCGCTTAAATCTGGTTTAAAAAATAATTAAAATACAATAAAACTAACTTTAAAATAGTTTTATATTTAATGAATTTCGCACAGCTTTGCTGTAATTTTTAACAAGTTCCCTTCAATTACTTTTTTTAGTAAATAAATTTGAAATGCTTGCCAATTAAAATAATACAAATTACAATACCACATTAACTGCCTAACTGATGAGTGAAAGTAATGGGTATTAAGCAGTTGGGTGCTACCAAAGCTAAGCTTCGCTCAAAGCACAACATAAATACATTCTCTATGATGCCGAAAACAATTATGGTGAAACAATCTCTTTAGTGCTGAAAGTGAAGTACTTCTGGCTAAAGCCGACGAGAACCAACCAACTAACACATTCAACTAACTAAGTAAAGCAGTGGGCAGCAGAGGGTGGGGAGAGGGGAAGAGTGGAGAGTGTGTGTGTAAGAGAAAGTAGTAACAAGGCGAGTGGTCGTAAATGACGCCTTATGTGTTTGTGCTTTTGGCTGGAAATCCTTTTATGTTATCAACGCTTATGTAGCCCGTAATTATTTGCTACTTTTCGGTTTTGCCTTTTTGCAAAAAGCGTAAATTAAAGCTGCTGGCCAGAGCGAAAGAGACAGAGCTATAGAGTAGGCAGAGAGTAAAGTGGGTAGAGCAATGAGCCAACCACCCACTCAGTTACAGCTCGTAACGTATGTTAATACAAACGTTTTGCGTATTCCCACGTATTCCCAACAGCCAGTGTAAGAGAGAGGGTGGTGGTGGTGGGTTGGCAAAAGCTGACCAAAAGCATCCACTTCCTGTTTGTCTAATGTCTTTATATGTGGCTGCCATATATTTTGTGTGTGTTGTGCGGCATTTGAATCCCCCAAAAAGGACAAGACTTTCAGCTCTTACATTTCAGCTGTCTCTCATCCACTCCCCCATACCCTCTCTGTGCCTCCTATACATGCCCCTTGTTGTTGCTGCTTAACCGCAAGACCATAAAATTAAACTAGTGCATAATTAAACACTCGCAATTAGGCGTAATTTACTTTGTCTGCGTGTGTGTGTGTCAAGGGGCTGTCTGAGTGAAAAACCCGCCGTACTGCTCCAGTTACTCACCCCCCATTTCTCTCTGTGCTTTCCATCTAACCTTTTTGCTGCTTGAGCTTGTCTCATATTTTCGCAACATTAGTTTTTAATTAAAAATTTTCATCACACACATACATACACAAGACACTTGGTAAGCTGCCTGACAGCACCTTCTGGCCACGCCCTCCGCCCTTTTCACTCTTGCCACTTGCCACACAGCTGCTAGATTTTGTGCCAGTCTTTTTATTGTTTTCTTGTGTGCGTTCAATTTGGTTGCCAATGAGGCAGTTTTATCTATCACACTATCTGTCTCTCTCTAACTATTTATCTCCCTCTCCCTCTCTCCCTTTCTCCCTCTCTCTCCTTCACCACACTGTCATCCCTTTGTTGGCCATTTCTTTGCAGTCTCGCAGATCGCAATCGTTAGCCAAACTTTGTCTTTAGCCACAAAGCCAGCAAAAGCTCAAGAAAAACTGCGGCAAGTTAAGTAACTTAAGCATCAACAAAGCGCCGTTGATAAAGTAATACGAGAAGAAGAGGCAGCAGAGGCAGCAGAGGAGAGAGTGTAACAACAAAAGACAATAACAACTGAAAATTCATTGTAAACATTGCCAAGTTGTAATAATTAATCCGTAAGATTTACGAAACACACAAACTGCGCATAAATTTTGTGCGTCCAAGATGCTTTTTATTCTACTTCAACACAAAACAAGCACGGAAAATGGCAACAAGAGAGAGGAAGAAAATGAGGGGGGAAGAGAGGGGGAATAGAGAGAGGGAGCAAGTGTAAGAGACAGCGCAAGTTGGAGTTTGCATTTTAGCCCCGACAAAAAGCGCCATTGTTGTTACAATCTAATGCACTGCACAAAAAAAAAATGGAAGAGACAGCTGCAGATTTACAAATTTCATGCTTAAATTATGTACAATTTTACTAGAAATAAAATGGGATGAATAGTTTATGTTACTCATAACTAATGTAAACATATTTTGCTGTAAAATATAAATCAGCCAATGTAAGTTTTATATATAAAAGTTTTATAAGTTCTTGCAAAGTTTAGATAACAAATTTTGTTCAAAAACTTTATCAAAAAATTTAGAAAATTTTAGAATAATTAATATTAGCTCTCCAATAAAATTCTATATATATTATACACTTTAAATTTAACTATTCAAATAAAATACAACCTATTAAAAATTATCTTTAAATATATTTTTTTTATTTCAGTAAAAATATTTGTTTAAAATTTAAAAAAATTTTAGCTTCAAGTTGGACATTAATTTTGTGTTAAAAAATGTGCGAATTTTCTTTCGATTCAATAAAATATAAATTTTGTTGTGCAAAACATGTTTATATTTTTTAAAAGAGCTACAAAATTATATTTTAGCAGCTATTTTTGAACAGTGTATTGCTTCTTGGTTATTTTTAATGCAGCTGCCAAGTTGCATGCCACAAGAGCAAACAGCACACAGACAGAACGCGATTGCAACCGCGATAAGATGCCATTCTGCTAGCTTGCCACAACACTGCCTTGCCACATCTAATTGTACTTAGCAAGCAACTGACTGACTGACTGACTGACTGACTGACTGACTGACTGACTGAATGACTGACATTCATTCCATTAACATTTTGCAGTGACTGCAAATTGAAAGAGTTTCGCGTTTGCCAAGTCAAATATTTATGTGGCTGGTCAGGATTTCAGATACTGAGAGCTGAGAACTGCGAAGCTGGCTGAGAAATCGCTGAGGATTTGCTGTCTCAGCAGCAACAGCAACAACAACAACAACAATGGGCAGAATAACAACAACAATAACATCAAGTAGAAAAACAATTGCAATTGCAAGTAAATTAATTAATGAAAATAGTTAGCATAAAAGTAAATCCCCTTAGGGTAGAGATTTTGTTGAGCAGACAGCAGACAGCAGATAGCAGATAGCAAACATTTTAAGGTGGCTTCTAAGACGCATTTAAGCTGCTTTTCCCTCAGTTCTTGCAGCTGTGGTGGAATGGAAAAAGCGAAAATGCCAAATTGAAAAGCTTTCCTTTAGAGCTTGAGCTGAGCTAATTCGTGTGAGATTTGCATAGTTGAAAACATAACGCAACAAATTGTTTTCATTGTAATTATAAGCATTTAATTGACAGCTGACAAGTTGATTATGTTTGCTAATTGCTGGTATGCCAACTAATTGAAATTAATGAGACAACTCTATAGACACACTCGCTGCTGTTGTGTAGCAATTTAAAAAGGTAGAAATGTGTTATAAAGTAGTTATTAATGGGCAGAAGTTGATATATTACCATAAGAAAATGTGTTAGAAAAGGGAATGTGGTTTAATTATAATTATAAAGATTAGTAGTAAAGGTAGATGTATAAAAAAAAGAGATAATGTGTAGAAATTGACATCTATATAAGTTAAAAGACAAACAGATTGCTTATGAGTGAGCTTCAAGATAATAAATTACAATTTTATAAAAAAAAGTTATTGCATTTTAAATAATTTATGAACAATATTGAATATAAACGACTGCATAAATAGAATATTTTAGTAATTATAAAACTACAATTTTATAATTATATATGCACACTAAATATTTTTCCAAAACAAAAATAGTGTTAGTTATTCTACAAAATACATTTTCTTCTACAATTTTTCTGGAATCTATAAAAAAAATCTTTAACGTTTCTATTTTTATGTTAAGTTAACATTATAAAAATACATATTTAGTTAGCTATATGTAACAATAATAATTTAAAAGCTTAAAGCAGCTCGAAAAGCAACCCACTTCCGTTCTTACTCAATATTTCAAGGGTTGCCCATATAAGTATGCTATAATTTTTAGCACTACAACAAAACTGTCCATATACATGTCTTTCCAACACACGCACACAATATTTTCAATTAAAATGATAAAACTACAACAACAACAAGAACAGTAATAAATTCACTTAAGGGCAAAAATATGTGTGTGGGTCGCCATTTTGTAGCCATCTATCAAAGTGTATAGCTTATCAGGATTGCCACAACGAGCTGCTGCCACGCCCCCCAAAACTGTTGTCTGCCCATGTCCATAATGATGGCATCTACCCTCTTACTACTGCTAGCAATTCTAACAATTTGCCGCATTTCACATTTATTTTCGTGTTAAAATCAAATACATATATATAGAGGTTTTTCTTTTTTTTTTTGGTTTTTGTGGCTTGAAAGCCAAACCTAAGGAATGTAAATATTGGCATAAACATTTAAAAAGGCAAAAGCTGTAGCTGAGGCACTGTGGCAACAACAACTCTGGCAGCTCTGCCCCGTCAGACACGAAAAGTAGCCTTAAAACAGGATTTGTTGCCGTTATGTCCGTGTCGAGCATATTGAACACACCCATAATAAAGGAAAAGCGAAAAGAAAATCCGAAAACTGTAACGAATTTATAAGCATCAGCAAGTCCGTCGCTAATAATCAAGCCCCCCAAACACACGAAAAACCCGCCCTCTGGCTGTGTGTTTCAAGCTGGTCAGGCATTACCTGCCCATATAGCTGGCATCAACGTGGCTTATTTGAAGTGGTGGGGTGAAGGGGGAGGGGAGGGGAGTGCAGGGGAAAGCAACCTAATTTCACTCGTATTTTCTTTTTACTCACTGCCTTTTGTTTTTAACCTTTGCACACAGCAAATGTCGTTCAGGCTGTCGCTCTAGGCCAAAACGCTCAGCTCGAAACGGGACAGTTTTTTGGCCAAGACTCAGGGGTCACTTGCTGTGGCATGCCCCCAAAACTCAAGCTCTATTTTTTCCCCATAATAAATCACATAAATATGCAACGCGAACGTGAAACGCAAAATGAAAAAATAAATATGTATGTAAATGTTTGTATGAGTGACGTGGATTTGTGCCAGGGATTTCACGTTGATGCCACAGGCTCGTGCTCTCTCTCTCTCTCTCTCTCTCACTCACTCTCTCTCTAGCTCTCTCTCTCTCTCTCTGTGTTGTAGCATCTACATCTACATTTCCATTGCCATGGCTACACAAATTGCCTGGAATGGTGTACGTGTACAGCAGCTGACGGCTTTTGGCTCCAAAACGGGATTAGCTTTTAATGCTTTTCGGTTATGTTATTTACAAATGGCTTTTCAAATGATTGCCATATCTCTTTCTCTCCATCTCTACAACTCCCCATTTCTTCAACTCTCCATCAGCTCATCTCCCCCCTCCTTTGTTTACTTTTGCAGGTAGCTAAAATTTAATATCTTTTGCCAAGTGTAGTTTCCATTAATCAAATCTGTTTTAGTTTTGTTTGTTTGCTTTGCTTTTCATTTGATTTCTTAATACAATAATTTAATTCTCATAATAGCTTCAAGTTTGACGTTTGTTTTGAGTTGGGTTTAATAGGTATATTTAGTTATTTAACTAGATAACCACAAATTGAAGCGACATTTAGTTGAAAGATTGCCTTTATAGGAACTATATAATATCTTTTATATTTAAAAAGTGTATATCTTTAAAAAATCTTGATATTTACAAACTTCCTTTAATTTATTTAATTTTCATAAAGATTTTTACATTTTAAAACTTCTTTTACCTTTTCCTCCCAATTTATTTAATTTTTATTAAAATTTGTTTTAGAAACGCCCAACCATTTCTTTATTTTTAAACTTTTTCTCATTTTAAAATTCTTCTTTTATTGATTCACATAATTGACACAGTTTACTCCATTCACTTGACTCCATTTCCTTGGCTCATACAGCACTTAATTCTGCACTCCAGTTCTCTAATCTTTAGTTATACTAAACCAAGCATTAGCAAATCCCACAGTGCTCATCACATTCGCTTTAAATTTAGATCTTTAGCATATAATTGCGCCACAATTGTCTCTATACATAGACACAGAGTAGAGTGAAGAGTGCAGAGAGAGAGAGAGAGAGAGGGAGAGATAGAGAGGCAGAGTGTATAGCGATAACTATAATAATTCTCTGCTGGCATTTTGAAACGTGCTCGAAACGCATTCTGCTGACATCTTCTGCTCTCTGCTCTCTGCTCTCTGCCCTTTGACCTCTTACCTAGCTTGCTGCCCAGTTTCATATACATATGAAACTGTGGAGAGTTGCAATTGTATTGCATGCAAAATGCCAACGGTTTGTTGCTCTGTGTACTGTGTACTGTTGTGTTGCCATTCTGTTGATGTCTTCATATATGACTGACTGTTTGACTGACTGACTGACTGTCTATCTGTTCTGTCTGTCTAACTGTCTGTCGTAGTTTCTGGCAACGCTTCAGCTGTCAGTCAAGCGTTGAACGCGACACAAGCGCCAGTTTCATAATTGTCGCACACACAAAAATGCATTGCATTGCAGTGCTTTCACTCTACTTGTTGTTGTTTGTTGTTGCTTGTTGTTGTTGTTATTACTGTAGCACACACCTACACCTACACACACACACACACACACACACTCAGCTACAGTGTCGTTTGCTTGGCAAAAACCCATTTTCAGTCGCATTCGCCATAACTTTAATACATTGTAATTATGTCAACTCGTCGTCGTGTGTCTCTCAATCTTGCTTCCTCTCTTCCTCTCTCTCTTTCTCACACCTTGTGTATCTCTTTCACTCTCTTCCTTTTGCTTTCTCTCTCTCTCTGTTTCTGTCTCTCTGTTGTGTGTGTTTACTGTGGCTGTTATTTGCTTTATCAGCAGTGGCAACATCACGTTACGTATACGCAATTTATACAATTTCACAATCTGTGCTCTGTGCAGAGCAACACTCGCCTCACTTAACGGCTTAATATATATTGTTACGGCAGCTGTCGTTGCATAATATGCCCCAACCCACACACACATACTACCACACACACATATGGACAGTTAATATATAGCATAAAGAAATGAGAACATAACTAAAGGCAGCAGCAATTCATACTACACTGCATATACTGCTCCAAAGAAAAACGAGAAGAAAAAATATAGCACAGAATATTTGGAACACTTTTGCAAACAAAAAAACATAAATTGTATGCTAAAATCTATAAAATACCAGCGATTATGTTATTTAAGTAAAATTTTAAGCATTAAAAAATAGCTATTAAGAAATTAACTTTTGAAATTCCTTAAAAAAATTCACAAAAATAATTACCAATTTATTCCAATTGTAAATTTTTATAATCAGTAATATAGATCAGTCAAATGATTAATCTTCTTTAGCTTCTTCTTTTCTGCAATTCTTCTTTAGCTGCAAATTCACAAATTTTCAATTTAATTTCGTAAATTAAAGTTGTTCAGAAATTCACACTACTCCATACACTGCTCCAAAGAAAAACGGAAATAAAAAATATAGCACAGAATATTTTGAATACTTTTGATGAAAATATAGAAATTTTATGCTAAAATCTATAAAATACCAGCGATTATATTATTTAAGTAATATTTTAAGCATAAAAAAATAGCTTTTAAGAAATTAGCTTAAGAAATTAAGTCTTTAAATTCGTTAAAAAAAATTTTACATAAATAATTATCAACTTATTCCAATTGTTAATTTTTTTAATCAGTAATATAGATCTGTCAAATGATTAATTTTCTTTAGCTGCTCTTTAGTTTCCCTTATTCACAAATTTTCAATTTAATTTCGTAATTTAAAGTTGTCCAAATTTATGGTTCAAGTTCGCTAAAACGCATAATTTTTACTTCAATAGATGTGCTTTTTGGCAGTGTGTTGACACTCTTTCACACACACATACATATATCAGTTGTGGTGTGTGTGTGTGTGTGTGTATTAGTAGACCGTAATTTAATTACAAACTTTACACCATTAATTTAAAAACTTTGGCCAAAAAACTAAGCGCAGCTGCAATAGAACTCGACTCGCAGCAGAAGCAAACGATGAAAGAACAATGGAAAAAGGGGGGGGGGGGGGGGAGAAAACTAGGATAGGTAACGACCACAAATGGCACAAACTGTCAGTTAGGCAAGGGGCAAAAACAGTGAAAGGGGGGCATGTGGCATGTGCGGCGGCTGGTTTTCAGTTTATGCAACATGCGTGCAGCATATTGAAAAAGGCAACGCGTTGACTTTACAGCCATTTATCAAGCAAGCTGCAACAATTGTGTTTGCAACTTTCGTAATTAGATGAAGTGGACACAAGTTACGAGTATTTTTCTACGTGTATGTGTGTGTGTGAGTGTGTGTGAGTGTGTGGCAGATGTGGCATGCTATTTTGCAAATGCAAATAATTGAAAGTCTGCATAAAATACGACTTGAGTGCACTCAATGTATGTGCTTTCAAATTTAAAGGACATTTTTCTAGTAAACTTAATTAAAAGAATAAAATAGCTAAGTGCTATGCTGCTTTTTTTAGTGTATTTAGAGCTAAATAGTTATTAAATAGATTTTTTTTAAAGCTTTGATAAAAGTAAGGCGCTCAAACCTGTTAATTAAACTAGGTAGAAATTTTTTTTATATATTTAAATTTGTTTTAAATTTAAAAAAATGTATTAATATAATTTTTGCAAGTTTATTAAAAAGTATTTGTTTACTACATAAAAATTTGGCATAAAAACTTCTTTAAAATATTTTAAAATATAATAAACATAAATTAAATAAAATAATTTTTTTAATGTTTTGTTGTCTTTATTTAGCCCACACTTTGAATATATCACAAAAATAAATTAAATAAAATCCCAAAAAAAAACAGAGAAATTATTTATTGAACAAAATGCCACATAACAAGCAAAAATCAAATCAAATTTGAATGCACTTCAAAATTAAATAAATCCACATTTGCCAGCAGCAAGTTATTATTATTGGTTAAATATTTATAGCTAAAAATTACAGCACATAAATACCGCATATAGCATATAAATTTATGCATAAATATTACTTAAATAATAGTAGAAAAAAATAAATGTGCAAAGTGCTGAAATTCTTGCTTTGGCCATTTTTCATGATGATTTTGTAAAAGCAGCAAACATTTAGGAACATTTTTCATAATTCATGACAAGCGCTGTGAAAATCCAAAACGAATGTCAGCTTAAAAAAAAAGCCAAACGAAATGCCGTAAAATATGCAATGTCAACAGGCAAACTGCAACAGGGAGAGAAGAGGCAGAGTGTGGAAAAAAAAAGAGTGCAAGAAAAAGCAAAAGACAGCTCAAGCTAAATGACAAGCGCTGTGAAAAGCTGCCACTGGGAGTGCATTTTCTTCTTATCAAAAGAGAGAAAAAGGCAAAGCAGCAGCAGCAGCAGCAGCAGGTGGAAAACTTGTAAATGTGGCAACAACATCCATCAAGGGGCATGCAACACAAGCAACAGTTCACCTGAGCGCACAATATTAATGGAGTCACTCTCTCTGTCTTCACTTCTTTCTACTATTTCTAATCTATTTCCTAGACCCTGTACTAAAGTTAGCACAAAGGTTTACTTTCTTAAAGTTATAAGAGCTAGAAAAACGCTAAATTTTAGGTAGATAAAGTTTATAAAACAATTTGGCTTAAGATGTTTCAGCTTATGCCAAATTGTTAACAATTGATTTAAAAACATGTCTATGACGTCACTGTTCTTGGCACTGAAAACGTTTTGCACGCCAAATACGTTGCTTTCTGGCACTGCGATTCATTTTCTATATAAATCTTTAACATGTTCGATATGTTATGCCAAAAACCAATTCGTTATGCTTAACTACTCTCTACACTACTCTATATACAGCATGTGTACTGGCTACTTTATAGTCGACTCCACTCGATTGTTACATTTGCTACCAACCCTCGACATAAACAACATTTTTGCAATTTTTTGCAAGTGTGCAAATATTTATTAAAGGTGCATATTTATCTTCATTCACTTTTTTTTTTTTTGTAAGGCGCTGCACAAATTTCATTAGAATTTCACGTCAGCCACTCAGCTTGATGAAGTTCTCAGGCAGCACGTCTCTCTGTCTCTCTGTCCGTCTGTCCGCCTGACTGTCTCTCTCTCCCTCTGTCCTTCTATCCTTCTGCTGTCTGTCTATAAGTTAGTTTGCAAAAGATCCCATCGTCTGGTTTCATAATTCCCTGCCAATTGCATTTGCTTTTTGGCGGCTCTTATCTGTTTCCCTGCTTTCCTGTTTTCCTACACTTTCCAGCTCCACTATTATAGCCAACTCATCTCATTGCATTTGCTACGAACTCTTCGCTCTTTGGCTATCATCGACATCGACAACTCGACATTGGCGCTTGTAATAAATCAGCTCGTCGCTTCACTTCACTTCCACTCACTTCCTGTCGTTTCATTTTTCTTCCATCGTGTGTTTTCAGTTAACCTTTCACACTCATACACACACTGTTTCAGTCTCATATCGTTGGTGCATCATCTTGTCAATGCCTGCAAAAGTCTGCTCCTGAATCCTCTTGTCTATATTTTCGACACATCATTTTCACACAAAAGAAATTTCCATTATTTTTACACCGGCTCGCACTCTATCCTCTCACTCCTTCTCTCTCGCTTCCTCTCTCTCGCTCCCTCTCTCTATCTATCTCTCACTCTTTTTCTTTCACAGCCTTTAATCTCTGCTCATTTGACGTGTAAAATATCATCGTGTTAAGTAGATAGCAGAGCCGTATTCACCTTGATAACGTTTTGATAATATGTCAAGTTTCACTTTTATAAATTCTTTAGGCTTCTTGACAACTTTAAGCAACTGATTAGCTGGCAAAAACTTTTGTTGTTTAAAAGTCAATTATAAGCAAAACTGTAGAAAAAGTGAAAGCTTAACTTTGAGCAGACGTCGGAACAGTTATAGTTTTATAGTTATAGCAATCAGCGATAAGATTTAGGTATAACTTTGTTGTTGAGGCTTTCAGCTAGTTAGTTTTGTTAGAAGAAATGTAGATTTTAGCTATAAATTTGGTACAAAAAATATCTAAAGATAATGTAGAAAGTTTTCTGTTTTGCTTAAGATTAATTGATTATATTTGATATATTAAATTTTTAACATTTTGTCTCTGTTTTACATGAATTTTGAGGAATGTGAAAATTTGAGAATTCTGTATTATTATTTATTAAGCAAATTTCTTTGATTTGCTAACCTAATTTAGCAAACTTGTTAAACAAATTTAAGATGCATAAAAGATATGAAGACAAACATTTGTGTATTCACAAATTAGTTGCAACTTTTGGGAGTTAAATGTGCAAATGGACATGTATTTATCATGTACAATTTGCATAATAAGTCTACATATATGTATATGAAATCTGGCACAACTGTAATAACAAAATAACAGCAAAATACACAGAGAGAAAGAGAGAGAGAGAGAGAGATACAGAGAGAGGGAAAGGGGAGATAGAGCGTGAGTAAGATAGAGTTACAGTGCCAAAGAGGCGGCATAAACTTTGAAATCATTCAAGCAATTTAATTTTCTGAATAGTACATAAATTTAATTTTAGATAAACATTAATGCCTGGCAGCCTAACTAAGAAACTAAGCTACTATAAATTTATATACATATGTGTATGTGCGTATTTGTGTATTAACATAATCGCAAAATGCCAGAGCATACATCAGGGAAATGCAATGAAACGCTTTCAGCTTAATTATGCTATGGAATATCTGCAAATCCGAATGCAAATCAATTAATGGAATTAATGGAAATATTCTGTTTATTAATATATATGAGCAAGAGAGTTTTAGTGTGTGTTTGACATTGATAACTCAAATACATAATAGTAAACTAATTAAGAGCTGCAACGAAATTAAATTAAAGTGTCTTTGACAATGGCTCAGAGCAAAACTGCTTAATAATAAGCTTAGCACATAACTGGCTCAAATGCGAAGTGGTTTAAAATTGCTAGTCGGATAGTTTGGTATTGGTTTTCCACTTGATAATCAATCGAGTGCTCCAAAAAAAACTGTTGCAAGTTTTTTTAAATGCTGCAAGTATTTTGTGTCCTTTTGGCTTCACCCACAGCTGTTACACTATACTGCTAGGTTTGGCAACTGGTAACTGGTCGTTTATTTAACACTGATTGCCAATGCATACAGCAAGTGGATGAAGAGATTTGGCAAATGTTCAAGGAGACACAAAAGTCTCTCTGGTCTATTTGCAAGCCTGAGGTTCCAAAAAGTAAACTCTGGACTTTGGACTTTGGACTCTGAACTCTAAACTCGACACTCGACTGCAGTGTAATCAATGCTACATACACTCAAGTGTCACCGCCTGTCCCTGTCGCTCCCTCTATCTCTTTGTCTCTACGTTTTAAGCTACCAAAAATGTGCTTTTGTTTGAGCTCTGCAAATCGTTGTTTTAGTCAGCTCTGATTTAAGTCAGCTTTGTGCTAATCTCAGTCTCTCATGATGCCATTTCCCTAGGCATTGACAATAGACTTCACAACTGCAGTTTTAGTTGAAAATGCATTGCCAACATGTCGTATACGTAATCAGTTTGCAGTTATAGCTATGAACTTGACATTTATTTCAATTATAAATGAAACTTATAGAAACGAGCGCTAGATGGCGCTTAACACTCTTGCAAACTCTAATTTATTAGCATAACTTCTGTGTGTTTTTCTAGTGACTGTTTAAAAATTTGTACAACTTCTGAAAAATGTTGATTAAAATCAATATTTTACTAATTTGTGGCAACACACATTTATTCAATCAATAAGCAGTCGGTTAAACCAGCTTCAATTGATTGAAAACAATAATAGAACTTGATAGATTTTCGTCGTTTATCAAATTGATTTTTAATTAATGCAATATCAACACAAATATCAATTAAAATTGCTAACAATAACATACCGCAATAAAATAAACATCATCAGGCAATAGAACTCAAATATTTATTGTGTTTATTTTTATTTTCATGTTTGTTTTTTTTTTTTTTTTGCAAATTAATTACGGTAATTTATTGGCCAGGTGGAAATAAATTGCAAACCATTCGAATGAGCAAATATAATAAAAATCGAGCGAAATAAATATAAACATGTTTAAATGCTTATAAAGAGGTATAAATTATAGCTGATTTCATTTGCCATTAACACACACACACACACATTGTTGAGGGAGGCACGAAAATGGACAATAATGTCAAAGCAGAATGCAGTAAAGTGTAGCATAATTTATGGCGTTCAACCGACAATTTCCTGTTGTCAACACACAAACAAACGGTGGGGGGAGGGGTAAAGAGAGCTGGGAAGAGTGTGAGTGTGGCGTGAGCAAGGTGCTCAAGTCATATATTGTATATGAACGATAAAGCTCTATATATAATATATACTAACAATGTAATTGAAAATACTCTGCCAAATAAAAATTTGAGTAGGGTATGAAATGTTGATAAGTTTAAGGCAGATTTGTCTTGTGATGCTGATCAAGAATATATATACCATATGGGGTCTCCCACCGCTCCTTCTGCCTGTTACATATCCTTTTCAAAAGCCCTATACACCCCACAGCACAGTATAGAAAGTCTTTATAAAAGTATCTCTGGATTCCAACAGACTCTCTTTAAGAAACTACAAAAACTATGCATTAACTTGACTTTTAAAATTTGCATAAATTTGTATAAAGCAGACAGCAATTTACTTAAAAAAAAGTGTCAATAAGTCAGTTTGAAGATAAAACTTTTCAAAGGTAAGAAAAAAATACATTACGCAGAACTCAGCTGGCTGCTGACACGGCTTGTTATTAAATTGAAACCCTTGATAAAATTGCAAAAAAGCAACAGTAAAAGGCAGCAGAAATAAGAAAAAAAAAGTATAAATTTATATATAACTTTTCGATCAAATTGAGCTGGGTTGCGAGCACTTTGGCAGCTTGAGAGTTAAGCATTCAAATTGCTAACAGATTGTGGAGCGAGAAGTGAGCTAAAAAATATATACATATGTATAAGCCAAAAAGTGTCAATTTTATACTGTTAAAAACCTAAGCTAACTTTAAGCTTTAGCTGTTTTCTTGTAATCAGTAGAATGTTATTAAAAAACTGTAAGTAAATGTAAAGTAAGCACATATACTTAAGCCCTTCTCCATATATATGCTTGATATGCATTTTTCAGAAACAGCAAATGCAATCAGACTGTAAGTGACTGTCTGTCTGTCTATCCCGGGTGTCTGTCTGTCTGTGTGTCTGTCTGTCTGTCTGTCCTTCCGTCTCTATGGCACTCTAATGCTCTGATGATGTTTTGATCCATTTCCATCAATAGCTTTGCCGTTGCGCAAATTGTTTGCCCTTTTTTTCTTTTTTGTGTGCTGCTCTTTGCCACAACCACAACTACTATGCTTACTTTCAACGAGTAGTCCATATATCCCAGGCCATCTCACTGCACACTCTGCACTCTGCACTCTGCACACCCATTCAACTCTGCCCTTTGGCCCTCGCTCTACTCTAGCCCACCCGCTCATTCTTTATTCCCCTTTTGCACTGGCTTTCATGAGGCCAATTATTATGCAAATGGCAAAACTACTTCGACTCGTACTTCGACTTCAATTCAAAGTAAAAAAAAAAAAAAAAAGGATGAAAACTAAGCAGACGTAGAAGCAAATTTAAAATAACAGCAAGCAAAAACAACAACTAAGCTCAACTGAGCTGTGCTTTTTGATCGACTTAATGGTACTCTAGGAAATAGCAGAAGTTTTGATAGCTCAAACAACATTGAGACTATCTTATTGTCGGTTAATATTATATGGGGAAAATGGTATTTAATGTATTAAATATCTTTAGTAAAGTGCTATTATGTTTTAAAGAATCTTAATGAAATTTTTAGAATCATTAAACAATTATATTTTAAAGGGTTATGCTAAGTTTGAACCGCATACGATTAGGTTTACTTGTAAAAATTGTGATATATGAGCAAAGGAGGTGTTATATTATAAATTAAATACAAATTTCTTCAATATTCTCATATAGAAAGTCTGTATGTTAACCAACTTTGCTTCTAGCTCTAATCATTCCATAAGATCTTAATGTACATACAAACAGTTAGACATATGTATATAGCTATATTAAAGGCGCTACTAATGCTGATCAAGTATATATTTAATATATAATTAATGGGGAAGTTAATTTTATTGATTGCTTTAAATTTTAATCAAACTTTCGCAACACTTGTAGGAATATAAATTAAATTTTTGACTCTTGAATATTAAGCTGCTCATCTTTTACCTTCGCATACCCTGTCTAAACGCTTGATTAACTACAGGGTATAAGCAGCATGTGCAATGTGCACCTCATACTCAGGCGCAGAGACCACACTAAATCAATATATGCTTTTGGTCCTGCAGCTGCAGCTGCTACTTGTTTTTGCTTTCTGCTCCCATTTCTGCTGCTGCTTCTGATGCTGGCCACAAATCAACATTTGACTTTTGCATAAATTGCACAGCAGCAGCAACAAACATAATAAAAAGAAAACGTATGAAAAAATAGAGAAAAAGTCATTTTCTCGCTTTCGATTGCAGGTGCATCAAGAAGACCACGAGACCACGACCACGCCCCCATTACTATGGCTGCCGCCCACTGCTGTCCCACTGTTGATTATGCAGCGAATGTGTTGCAACTTCTTTTGCACTTTTCTCATGGGTTTGTGTCTGTTTTTGGTGGATTTCTCTTTGGTTTTTGCCAGCAGCAGCTGCTGTTGTTATTGTTGTTACTAGAATTCATTTCCCCATTTGGGCAACGAGTTTTCTTCATTACGCTGCAAATTGCATTTGCAAACCGCCACGATTTGCATTTCATTTTCGAATTTACCAGTCGGATGATGTTGGCCAAATGAAATAGATGGCCAAAATACTACTACAACTGATCCCCTTAAAGATGTTAGCTGCCAGATTGATCTAAGCCGCTTGTTGGACAAGTCTTAGAGTTCGAAAAAAAAACACAAATAAACCTGATAGCCAGTTGGCAATCTGTGGCAAAAAGCCGTTGCAAATCGAGCTCAATCGATTGGTGCAACAAAACAAACAAGGCAAAAACAAAGGAAATGCTCGTTGTATGCTCAACTTTGTTTCCGGTGCGACTCGAAACTCGATGCGTTGTGTTGCCATTTTTTTGTTGTTGTTGTTTGCTTCTCATGCTTGCCACACTGTGTGCGAGTGTGCGTGTGTGTGTATGGAAGTTGTTGTGGCAAATGCAAATTTGTTCAAAGTTTATTGAGTGCACGTGACGGCAAACAAAAGTGCAAAGTTCTCTTTGTCCTTGCCATCGCTGGGCAACGACGACAATTTTCTTGTTTTTCACTTTTCTTCTTCTTTTTTTTTTTCTTTGGCATAATTCGAATTTTTTTGTTTTACACATTTTTGTTTTTTTTTTTTTTGGGAGCTTTAAAAGTTACGCCCCATAGAGTTTTGACTTGCAAATTTGCAGTTTGCATGTTTAGAAATGCACAACACACAAAAAAAGAAAAGAAAAGTATATACATCTAAAGTTAAACAACCAATGTGGCAAGTGGCAAGTGCCACTTGGCTATTAAAAGTGCAAAGCCACAAAAAACAATTGCTGTTAAATATTAACGAAATGCATTAATAGCAGGTTGGCTAAAATGTAAGAAAATTGTGTTTAACTTTATCACTTAATCAGCGCTCGAGTATTTGCTTAATTTAAATTTTAAGTTAAAAATTGCGAGTTGTAAATGATTTGAGTTTATGTGAATATTTAGTAATTAGCTTTCAGAATTTTTAAAAATTAAAATTCGAAGTGTCTTTATTCAATATTTATAAATTTTTATGTAGAATTGAATTTAGAAAAGAAAGAATATTCTTTAAGAATTTTTTATTACTTTTAGACTAGTTTTTGCTTTCAAAATAATTTGAATAATTATTTTTAGGAAATGTATTCTATTTTAGCTATTATTTTATTTAAATTTATTTTGTTTTTTTTAAATTTATAGCTTTAAAAATATATTAAATATATTTAAGTTGTTTTTTTAATGTTTGCTAATAAAATTAAGTCTATAAATATTAAAATATTCTAATGCAAGATTTTCAAAATGTATTTTTCTAAATAAGTTCAAAAAATTTCAAAGACATTTAGCATTTAAAATATAAATATCAATTATGCTTTAATAGACTTTATTCATACAATTAAAATCGACTTATTATTCAGTTATTCAGTTAAGCTTAACAAATTGTATTGTTTATATATTTTACTACAAATACTATTGTTTAAAATAAGTTGTCTTAATAAAATTCAAATTTCAATGCATTTATTTTTATGTCAGCGTTGAATAAATTTACTTGTATGCGCCATTAAACATATGGTTTTTTAAAGTATTTACCATGGATGATATTTTAGATATATTTTCACATTCCTGCCTTTCAAAGCTTTAGCTAAATTCAAACTTTAAGCAACTAAATTTAAACGAAAAATCCATATATTTGCATCATTGCAGACTGGGGAGCCAAACAAATTGACCAAACCAAATGCGAGAAACCAAAACGATTGCTGAAAATCAATAAAATGGTAAGTACTCTGCCAGGAATAGTATCTAACAAGGATATACATTCGTATACATATATATTGCTTGTCCATTTCCTTCCTATTCGCATACCTTTCGCCGTCGCTCTTCCTCTGCCTCTTTGGCAGACTATCTATCCTATCTCTTATCTCTTTTTTAGTTTTCTATATATATATCTCGCTTTTTTCCGCACAAACATTTTAAGTGCAGAGTTGTGGATACTTTGGCAATGCTTATTGCAAATGCTTTTATAAATTTTATGACTCAATGACTTCTTCTACGCTATTGTCGTTGAATAAGTAAGGAGAATCCGAACGATACTTCGACATTTAACCCATCTGACTTTTCTCTACTGCTTTTTTTTTACGAGCAGTCAACAGAAATCTGAAATCAGGAACTACAAATGCAACAGCAACTGCGACTTGCAACTTGCAACTTGAGTTGCATTTGTTACAACGACGAATGCTATATTATGCCAGCCACATCCTTTCAAATCTAACCAACAATAATTTTAAAGCCACAAAATCCTCTTTGCCAAAGGGCGTATGTCTGGGCGTGGCTGTTAAACCAAAATTGCGAACACAGCTCGATGCTTGCTTGCCAGCTTCCTTCAGAATTTGCAATTGAAAAGGCATGTAAACAGCGAGAAAACAGAAAATAGAAAATAGAAAACCGAAAAAAAAAAAAAAATGTGAAAATGCAAAAGCTAAGAAAACGGCTAAAAGAAAATCGGGCGCACAAGTGGAAAATCGAAATGCGAAATGTTGATGTGAAGAACTCGCGCATTGCGTTTAAAAGATAAAAATCCACGATATTTTCAAGGAGAAGTTGCTGCATAATATGAGCATTTTATATACCCTACAAATGTATAGTTTGCTTGGCGAATAAGCAAACGATTTCAATAAAATTTTTAAAATATTTTAAAATTTAATTGACAGATTTTTATACCCTCTAGGGGGTTTATTGGGTTTGTAAAAAGTATGTAACAGGCAGAAGGAGGCAGACCCCACAAAGTATATATAATCTTGATCAGCATCAACAGCCGAGTCGATATAGCCATGTCCGTCTGTCCGTCTGTCTGTCTGTCCGTATGAACGAAAGGATCTCAGAGTTGGTAAGAGCTACAAGTTCGATTCGCCCACAATAAGCGAAAAACCAGATATACCTCGGAAAAAGTACATGTTCTTAATATATAAAGTAAGAAAATATTACTCAAAATATCAGAAATATTAGTATTCCTTAAGCTTCTATTTTAGCAACACAACAGCAGACCTGAATACTATTTAAATGTTTTTTAAAATATATTTCAAAAGTGTGCTAGCAACATAAAACTATAAAAGTGTTAAAGCTTATTGAAAATACATTCATTTTTCTCAGAACAGGCTTAAAAGTTAACTAGAAAGTTAAAGATAGCAGTACACCGCTGCTTGCTTCACTAAAAATAGCTTTTCCAAAAAACTTTTCAACATAGCCTAGTCAAATAGCTGCTATTTTTGCAGGCAAGTCAAGCGTTAACTAACTTTAGTTAAAAGTTTTCTATATATTTGCAGAAATCTAATTAGACGCACTTGCTTATATAGAATTTAGCAGAGTTGTATTTTGTACAATTTTGTTAGAGGCGGTGTTTTTTTATATTTTTTTTTTTTGTGTGTTTTGTTTTGATAATTCAATTGCAGACTTTGCCGGCGGATGTAGAAATTTCAATCAGCTCTAAACTTTTCCCCACTCTGCCGACGCAAAAATAAAATGAAAATAATCTGCAATAAAAATGTTTTCCTTTAATAAAAATTCAATTTCCTTGAAGCGACACATGTTACCGAGTTTTCAGGCAAAAAAAAAAAGAGTTCACGCTGTCAGCTGCCAGACTGAGGCTGAAATGCTCTCTACCGCTCTCTCTCGATGTCTCTCGCTCTCTGTCTCTCTCTCGGTCTCTCTCTCTCTCTCGCTCTATGGCTATGTGTGTCTCTTGCTAACTGCATAAGCTATGTATTGATAAAGAAAAAGAGAGAGTGAGACGGTGGGAACTTCTTAGTATATATCCTTTTTGCCTGCAGGCGCTGGACTCTGCGCTGGATATGTCTTTCAATTTATAATGACGATTGGTGAGCTGGTATTAGTGCTGTCTGTATATGTGTGTGTGTGTGCTGTAATGCTGTCTGTTGCATTCGCAATGGCGCATTAGAAACGACCATGTTGTTGACTATGCGTCTGCCTCTATATATATCTCTTCTGCCTCCATTGCTGCCTCAAACTTCCAGCTACAAGCTCAGTCTGCAGTCTTGCTCCATGCTTTTCACTGCTTGCCACATGCAGAGATAGCTGCCGTGGCACAAACTAACGGATATGCGTTGCGCGTGGCAGACAGCGAAGGCAGAGATCGAGATGCGCATCAATGATTGCAAACGCTTAAAGGGGCATCACAGCCACAGCCTTGTCAACCTTGCCACATGCAACCCACATGCTGTGTGGCAAAACATTAAAAACCATGCCGCATACATACATCAGATTGAAAACTAGGCGTTTTGCTGCAACAGACACACTAGACACTGACAAAAGAGTTCACCAGGAATCAGGAAACAACTTCCGCTGCAGCTTTCAGTTCCATAAACCATAAACTCGACTACAATCTTGCCTGGAAATCCAGTTAATAAAATTTCTGGGCTAAATTATATAAGCTTTAAGCTTAATTACTTAATTAAAATTACCAATTTGTTAGCTCTACCCATTAATCGTTGATTTATCTATAGAATTAGTGAAGATACTTTAACTTGATGTGCTTTTCTTAAATGCTCTTGTGGCTTTTATTTCTGTTTGGCTTTATCTTTTGCTGGCTTAGAGATTAAGCCAACATTGTCCCAGTCCGGCAGCTGTTACAGGCTTAAGCTTATCCACACACACACACATTTCTGTTTAATATATCACAGTTACTCCATCTTTCTACTCCCTTCCCTTACTGTCTTCCCTTCATCCATCCATCCATTCACAAAGCAAACAAATAGCGCAATTTTTAGTGCTTTATCGAACGAAGCCAATCAACTTGGCCCTAATACATTTAGCCTGCTCATAATCACGCTCCAGCGGCAAGCGAGACATCAATATCTATATCTATATCTATATCCCTCTATATAGACTGAACATTTGGTAGATAAGTTTTGCAGCAGCAGCAGCTGTTCCTCTTTGGCTCTCAACATAATCATTATTATCATCGTCTTCATTTCGTAATGCTCAATGCTCTTGACGCTTATTGTTCTTATCTCATTATTACAATTTCTATTTACTTTCTAGAGCCGATGAGAGTGGGATTTCTCTCTCTCTCTCTCGCTTAAGCTGCCTCGATAGTGAATGCTGAATGCTTGGTGGCCATGTCAGCGAGTAGCTTATTTATATGCGCTATTTGTCTTACTATCCGACAACTAATAACCACCCCGCAGTCCACTCCACTCCACACACCATTCGATTCGCTCTTTGTCTTTTGCCATTTCTTTAGAACTTTGTCTATTATAGCATTTATGCTTTGGCTGCACTTAACTCGATTCATTGTCCATTGGCTTAGCGGTTTATCGTGCTTCGTGCTTCCTCTTTCTATCCATTTCCCTTTTTGCTCTGTGGTCCAGCAAATGTTAGTTATTAGTTGAGCACATCTTGTGGCCCCTTTGCGCCAGACACTTCCGTGCCTTATCAAATGCAGCTTCCGACATACACTCTGGCACACACCCACATATAACTGCGTTGAGCTAGAGATTACAGTGTTGAACTTGAGCAGCTGCTACTACGTCCACTTCCGGCTATTTAGATTGCCATCCTGCTGCAGGTGGTGGTGATTGCTCGACGTTCACTTCCTGCAGCACACAGACCGCACAGCTCAAAGGATTTCTCTTCACCTTTTTCACCTCACCAGCGAATTCAATTTGCAAAATCATTAACACATTTTGTCAATAAGCCGTTGTCAATACCCCCAAAACGTCGTAGACGACACTGCACATTATCCCTGGCACATCATTAAAGATTATTATTCATTTTTATGTAATTATCTGCTTACCCAAGTGCCCATAAAATATCCTTGTTTCTCTGCGGAGCAAAGCAAATTGTGGCAAGTGCAAAAGCAACAAGAAAAGTAAAGGCAAAGGAAAGGCAAGGAAAGAAAAGTGTTTTTTTTCTTTAGGGCGCTGCCTGGCAAGAAACTCGTCTCGTCTTCCCCAGTGTATGTGTGCTGATAAAATACTTGGAGCCCAAAAAAAAAAAGAAAACTGGCTCAAAATTGATGGCTTTAATGTGTGTGTTGGCATGGCAGCAGCAAAACAGAACAGCAAATACATACATTAAATGACACTAGACAACAGCAATTTTGAGACGATGAGTGAGCTAGATGCTTGATATTATGATATATGTATATTAAGTTAATTTTGAATAAAATTAGCGTACTTTATATAACAAAATCACAATATTTGTAAAACTTTTCTATACTTCTGCCGGTTTTAGTATATATATATAATTATAAAATGCGACGCTGGACTTAAACTCCATATAATATAATGCTATAGCTGACTAGCTGACGCAGAAAAATTAATATAGAACAATCGTGTAATATTTTATATTGATTAAATATGCAAAATTAATCTGCATTTAGGTGAAATATGAAATTTATTGTAATAAGCCATTCTCAAGAAATTTTTTTAATTTTATAAAATTATTTTATAAAGAAAATTTATTTAAAAATTCAGTTCTTCCCCAACTTTGCAATTAGTTAACTGCGTACGTAAAAATATAAAGCATACTTTTAAGCGCTGCTCAAAAAAAAACGCCATTTTGACGTTGCCCAAAAAAGCATGCAACACTTTTTTTAATCTCCATCCAACTAGCACTAAGCGCTTAAGTTGAGCTTGTTAGCTAAACTATAAAGCATTATAACAAATTTCTGACTAAAAGGCGCAAAATATAAATTGTGCTAAACAAATAAGCTTTCATATACCTGCTAAAAGTTATTTTAAATACAAAAAACTCAGCGCATTACTTTAAAACAACTAAATTTAGCTTTGTTTTGTTTGCTTTTGGGTACCGTAGCACATAACATAACACAAAAATGCTTAAAAAATGTATGGACAAACCATGCTTATGTTGTGCAGTTTACTTTATGCTATATAACTAGCCTGGTAAAAGCAACCTGATGCCCACACATACATGCATATACACTAACGGCCCCTTGAGTTATGGCCGCAACGTGTTGGCCCTTTTGCCTGTAGTTACACTTAAGAACACAGTGCCCAGTAAAAGAGAGGCTGTGTGTGTGTAAGAGTGTGTGTGTGTATGAGTGTGTCTCTGTGTGTGTGTGTGTGAGTAAACGAGTATATTTAATGCAGAGCACACAACGGCAACGACAGCTGGAATTGGAGACTAAGAAAAAAATAAAAATAGAAGAAGGACGCACCATTTAAGTTTACTGCACAACGGCCTCAGTGTTTCATAGTGTGTGTTTCATAGTGTGTGTGTTTGAGAGTGTGTGTGTTGAGAGTGTGTGTGTGTGTGTGTGTGTGTGTGCTTGTGTGTGTGTTAGTTTCATAATGTAACCGGATGTGCCAACACAATGCTCGCACATCCGCTTGCCAGACAAAACAGAACAACAGCTGTCACACACACAAATATACAGACCAACAGTTTTGTAGTGCAAGAGAGAGAGAGGGAGAGTGGGCAAAGAGAGAGAGAGCGAAGAGAGAGGCAGCATGTGTGCCGCTGCGCTTTTGTTTGCGAATCTTTAGCAGCATTTGGCACTGGAAGGCGGAGAGCAGTTGAATGGCAGCTTTTGTCTATCGAAGGGAAGAGAGAGAGCAGGGTAGCGAAATGACAGCCAACGGGCGTATTATTAGAAGTAGCAGAGCATATAATAGGGGTATTCCCATAATAAGAGGCGTGAGACAAACACACATACACACATGATGAGGGAGTGACATAATTATTAACTGCATATAAGTAAATATAAAGGCGACCAAATGGCCAGAGATAACGATGCTCCATTGTAATGCCCACTCATGCTGTCCTCTCTCTCTCTCTCTTTCTCTTTCTCTGTCTCTGTTTGTTGGCAGACAGGTCACGTGTGAAGCTCATCATTTAAGTTTAGGAGTTTTAGTTTTAGTTTTTGCTTTGACAGCGCTTAATTGATTAAAAATAATACGAACGCAAACAAGTTGTGCATTTTGATTAGTTCTTAACCACTGTGCGCTCTGTTCTCTACTAATGAACTTGCCTCTTAACTTGGCTTTCAAGACAGACAGCCCAACTAATGTACAAACAAACAAACATGCGAAAAATTTTTAATTTACTGCCGCATTTTTATTATTTTTATTTTTTGATTTTTTTTTTGGTTTTTCTTTTTTTTTGTTTTTGTAACTTGTTTTTAGTTTTTGCGGCTGCTGCTGTTAATTATAAACTTTTTAAGTGGCTTATTGGGACTTGCGGTTGCAGCCCAGCCACAGCCATACCCCCCCTCTACCAGCCCCTTAGTGCCCTCGAGCGGCAAGTCATCAAGTGCTGCTCAAGTTTCAAGCTGTTTTGCCATGTATTTTTGTACTTTCTTTTGGCTAACTTTTCTTCTCCTCCCGCTCCTCCTCCAACTCCCCTCTTTCTACCCTTCAACAACCCTTTTTCCCGCTAAATAGCATTTATTATTTATGGCAAATGTTGTGTTATCTTTTCGAGTAGTTTTTGCCTTAAAACATAACCGGTTTTTATATGCATTGATTATTCAAGCGCGCCTCAAAGTAGGCAACAGTTTTTTTTTTTCATTCTGCACAGCTTTTAAGCCTTTTTCTCTTTTTTTTTGGTTTATGCTCTTTAGGCAGACATTAAACTTTGATTAATGTTAACTCTGTAAAAATGTGTAAAAGCACACAAAATTGCACTCGTTTATTTTGCAGAGTAAAAGTTAACGCTTTTTTCGCCTCTCGCTTTTGCCGCCATAAATCAGCATTAAAAAGCATAAACATATCTTCGTCGTTTCGTTTTGCGCTTTACTTGTTGGCCATTTTTAACAGCCGAAGCTCATAAATATAAAATTATACATAAATGCGCTACACAAAAATCACGTCAGACAAGCGACAGCAACTTTAGCTGCTCCTTAGGTTCACTCCTCACTCCCCTCTTCCCCTTTTCCACTCTTCCTTCCGTCTCCTCAAGTCTTGTCTTGCTGTTTGAAAATGCAAAGACTTTGAACTTTGTACCGCTGCTAGCACATATGACTGCCATATATAGCATAGTTGATGGATCACAATTCGATTTTTAGTAGACATTAAGCTGTGTGCAATCTGTTTAACGCCCCCCTGCCCTCCACACTCCCCTCTCTCTTTGCTTTAGCAGCCAGTTTTACGGTAAAACAAATATGCGCATAAAACTTGATGATGACGCAACAACAACAACTACAGCATTTGCACCTACAACAGCCAAGGGTGCATGACTACTACGACTGATTGTGAAGTATGAGGGAGGGGATGGAGTGTAAGGGAGGGGGTGGAGTTGGAGGGAGGGGGTGCAGTACTACAGCAGCTGCTGTCATGCGAATGCGTCTGTTGATGGCGCGCACATTCATAAATTTATGATAACATATGATATATATGAAAAGTGAGTGTGTGTGCCACATGCAACAAGCAGCTGTGCAACCAAATTGTAGTCACTTTTAATACCCTACAGTTGCAGCAGCACGAAAATGTGCAAATGATGAACTAAAAGCTTTTGATCCAACCAACAAAATTGATTGCTGCCAATTCATAAAACTTTACTACGATGCTGCAGTTTTAGCTGCTGCCAACTTAAGGTTGCAAATTGGCTAACAAAATGTGTTGAGAGCTAAGAGCATAAATTGAGGAGCATTTAATTAAAATAGGGAAATTGTTTGGGAAATTGTTAGAATTTTCTGAAAATTTTATAAAGTTTTAAACGTTAATTAAAGTACTTTAATATAATATAAAAGGCTTTAGTTAACACATCAAATAATAATTCGAAATAAAATGTTAAAATGTGCTAAAGTTTCTAGTAATTTTAAAACATATTTTTCTATAAAAAACTATAAATTCTAAAATTATTATCTATTTTTAAATATCTTGCAAATTTCATAATGATAATAAATAAAAAGAAAATAAATTATATTTTTTAATTTGGTATTAAACTTGCTTAGCTTAAATACTTTTCCAGTTTACTTAACTCAACATAATATAAATAAATTTATAAATTTAAGTTTTAGTTTCTGTATTTGCAAAAATATTGTTACTAATTTAGTTGCAAAAGTTGTTTAAATAATTTTCCAACTATTTTTAATATTGCCAGGCAGCTGTCAGTCGAGCAGCTCGCATTTTGTATTGACTTTAGCTATATTTTATGTGCAGTGAAAAACTGAAATACACGCTTTGATGTCAGACGAATGAATTGCTGTTAAATTTTGAGCAGTTTCCTTGCGCTACCTTTTTTTTATACTCCCGTGCCCTCCCGTGCGCTTCCCTTCCCTCCTCACCCTACTGCCCTGCTTTGGGTTGCTGTTCTTGTTATTGGCCATCAATATTTACTTAAAATATTGCTGCGCCAATTGCGTCACAAAAATGTTTGCCAAACGGTGACTGTGTGTGTATTTCACAGCTGGTAAGGCATAAATATTTAATATACCTTTACACTGTGCTACGTGTATGATGATAAAGTGCGTTGCCAACGTTGTCTTCATTGTGGCAGATTAATCATCTGCAACCTGTAGGTATAAATAGAGCTAGTGAGAGGTGGATACCGAGAGAGAGTGAGAGAGAGAGTCTCACTGCCTTTGCCATCATTTGACATTGTCTAGGTTTAGTTTCTCTACACTTTTTCTTACCAAATTATCAGCATAAATTCAAATAAAAGCAGCGGCCAAACAGACAAAAATAAAATGTTGTTGTTGTTGCCCGCAGTGTTAAATAAATGATGTTATAACAGACAGACAAAAGCGATGCTGTGTGTGCAAAAAAAAAATAGAGAAAAAACGCTGACAGCAGAGAGGAGACATGGACATGAGGTAACAGCAGAGCACAGGACGACAGGACGATTGGCAGAGCCAATCATATACAAAACGCAGTATATTTTGTTAGTAACAAAAAAATACTCACAGCTTTTTAGACCCGGTAGTTTAATAGAAATACCGGTAAATACTATGTTTAGCATAGAAAAGATTGCTAGAAAAACTGTTTTTAGTATGGAAAACTTTGAGAACTATGGGATACTTGTTAGTCCAACTGAAAAATTGAGTTGGTTATAGTTTTTTCCATACTATGTTTAGCATAGAAAAGAGTGCTGGAATAACATTTTTGAGTATGGAAAACTTTGAGAACTATTGTATATAACTTAAGCCAACTAGAAAATTGTATTGGAAGTTGTTTTTTCCTTACCCAAAAACAAATTTGATTTGATTCTCATAGCTAAAATATACAACAATCATAGCAAAAAGCCTCTACAAATACTTTTTTTGTATAAAAATTATTAAAGTTTAGCTTTTCTGTCGCTCGTTTTATGTTAAATACTTCAACTACAGGGTCTTTTAGTGCTAACACACTCAATTGTAGCTCTTACTACGTTTTTTTTTTTTTTTGGCAATTTTTCTTAGCAAGTTGACTAAGCCAGGACACGTTTTCGTTTTCGGATGACGAGAACGATGGCGGCAGCAGCTGTCAGCCAGAAGGGAACATGATGAAGCTCATCATGTAGCAGCAGGGTGCGCGCAGAGGGGAAGTGGAGTATAGAAGGGGGCACGGTACGGGTAGGTAGACAGGAACAATGATGAGATAAAAGCAAATCCAGCAGCGCCAACGGCAAAATTTCCACAGACTTTAGGCAAATGGAGCAACAAAATGGCTAACGGCAGGCAGTGTTTCGCTCTCTACCCCCCTCCCTACCAACTACAGCTTTTGTAGACTGTCTTCGCATGACCAAAAAAGAATCCTGAGGCGTGATTGATTAATATTATTCTCGGCTAATCTAACTTAAATGGGCCGCTAGCAAGCAACGCACACAGCAGGCAGCCAAATATATAACTTATTCAGCAACTTTGACAGTGTGTGAGAGGGGGGTGTGCGAGAGGGGGTGCGAGAGGGAGTGTGTGCGACTCGTTGACTACGCTTCATACATAATAAACACGATTGGCGGCGTGTTAAGTGCACAACAACAAGACGAACTAAGCACAAAAGGCACAAAAAGTTGATCAGTCGCAAAGTTTTCTGGGCAGCAAAATAAAGAGAGTGGAAGAGATTGAGAGGGAGAGTGTGAGTGAGAGAGAGTGCGAGGCAAATTCCTGTTAACCTTGTTTGACTACCACGTAAAGCTGATGAAATGCCAACGTTTCTTGTACACACACAACAAATAATATGGAATATATATACAAACCTAAATACTTGATTCAACGCCATCACCTTTATTTTACTTTTGTCTCATTTTTTTTTCTACATTCTGCTTTACGCTCGTTTACTTCTCATTTCTTCTTTCGTTTGCCTGTCAAGTTGTCAGCACAAATTTCGGCAGTTTTTTTCAGATATTTGAAAAGTTTGCCATTAATGCCAGCCACATGTATGCGATCAGCTAGCAGAGAGGCATACAAAGGACATTAAACGTATTTAACAACTCTTTTTGATAAAAGTTTTGTATAATTTTTATATAGTTAGAACTAAAGTACAGGGTATGCGTTAACAACAGGCCTAAAAGTTAAAGCAGATAGTTAAATTTGATATTGAAATATCTACAAGTAGAGACAGGCACAAAGTAGCTCTACCTTGCAAAGCAATGAGCGCTAGATGGCGCTATTACACCACTAAAATTTTAAATTATGTTAAAATTTGTCTTTTTCCAAAATTGCTACTCATTATTTTAAAATTTAAATATAAAAAAATATTTAAAACATATTTAAAAATTTAAAACTCCAATAAATTAATAAATTGTGTACTAAAATCCCTTTTAGCTGTGCTTAAAAAGCAATACAAATTGTAGTTTACTATGCTGACTTGCCAATTAGTTCTTAATTAATTAAATATGTGAATTATAACATATTTTATTATGTGCAACAAACAAATCAAAGGCTTCATTTATTATGTCAAGTAGTAGAAGCAAGCAGCTTCTGCAAACACAAAATATGCAATATATATATAAAATATTAATTAATAAAATTATGCGCACAAATTGTCGACTTGGAAAGCATTTTGTCTTTTGGCCCCAAGGGTTTGCACAGCAGCAGCAGCAGCAGCAACAGCAACAATAAGAGCTACAACAACAACAGCAACAAGAACAACAACATTGACAAGCACAAAGTAAAACTGATTGCTCACTTTGTGAAGTCATCAATAAATGAAATTCATTAATAATTAACATGAAAATGACGGCTGCAAAAAGAACAACAACAACAACAACAGCAAAAAGAACAACAACAGCAACAACATTAACATTAACAACAATTGCCATAAGGCGCACAACTTTTTGACGCAAATTGAACAACTGTCAGCAACATGTTGCTGCCCACTTGCCCTTTTGACCTCCAACCAACGGCTCATCTCCTCTCATCTCTCTCTCTCTGTTAGCTGCAGGCAATTGACAGTTGCCTCATTTGATGCGGTCACAATTTTTCACCTGATGAACAACAGCAACAACATTTTTCGCCAGCTTAATTAAAATAATAAATGATTTTTCGTTAACTACAAGTTGTTGTTGTTCTTCATTTTCTTGCTTGCCTGCTTGCCGTTAAGAGCGTTCAACATTGTTGACAATAATTAATGGAGTTTTGCCGCAGGTGACCCTACGTTTCAGTTTACTCAAAGTCTCTCCCCATCGCCCCAATTTCCCAGTTCAATGTCAAGACACAATTTTTAATTAATTACGCGTCGTGGCGGCCTATAAAAAATTTGTGGCAAATTAAAAGTAAACAGTACTTTAAGTTAGAGCTTGAAGGAATGGAAATAGAAAGGGAGAAAAGTTTTAGAAAATTTAGAAAATAAAAATTAAACAAAGAAAAATTATGTTTACGTTTGAAAATTTAACAAATAAAAATCTTACAAAGATAAATTATGTTTACGTTTAAAAATTACATCAACAATGATTAACAAATTTATTTAAATTAAATTAAAAAACAATTAACTTACATGAAATATTAGTATTAAAGCCAAAAACTTATGAATACGTTATGTTTCAGTTGAAAAAGTAAGTTTTGAAAAGCTTTTAAAATTCATTTAATTATGGTATTAAATAAAATATGATTTCTATTTAAATGACAGTTTTTTTTTTTCAACAAAAATCATATTTAAATCAATCATATTTAATAGAAAATCAAATAATTATAATAAAATTTAATACAATTATAGTTTAAACTTTTTAAAAGTAATTTACTACATTTAACCAAACGTTTGTCATACTAAAATATTAACTGCTTTCGTTGTTTGACTCTATTACTTTGAGCTATATCAACTTTACTTCTTAAAAGTATTTAAACATTTTGCGTTTGGTAAAGAAAATTCAACTGAAATCTTTTGCAATTTGTGCAAAAATTTACTTTGTGAAATTTACTTAAATAACTCAGACGCGTCAAAGGAATTTTAATTAATTTTCGGTGCTCAAGTCGCTGAATCAGAAAGAGAAACAGCAACAGAAACAGAAACAGAGTTGCACTGTGTTATAGGCTTTTGGCCAAAGGAAGTTTAACTTTCGCAATGCTGCATGTTAACGGTAAATGTATCTATAGCTGTAAATGTTACAGTTAACTGTAATTGTAACTTTATCTGTAGCTGAAACTGAAACTAAAGGCGAAATTGTTGTTTGTATTACGGCGTTTTCATTAGCGAAGACAAAGTTGAAAATCGTTGCACAAATGGCAGAAAGGAGTGTGGCAGAAAGGAGTGTAGCAGGCAGGTGTGTGTGTGTGTGTGCTTGCAACGTGCAACAAGCTGTGTTGCATGCTACATTGACTTGTGCATTATTTGTGCACAACAAGGTTGTTATGTATAAAAAATGCAAGAGGTAGTGCGAGATCCTTTTGGCAAAGCAGAAGAGTGACTCAATTCGTGTGTGTGGCAAGCAGAGAAAAAGGAGTCAAGAAACCGCTACGTGTTTCGGGTATTGGGTGTAAGGGGCATGCCACCACCCACATCCAAACACACGGCTACGGACAAGTACAAGCCACAGAATTTATGGAGCTGCGGCTGCCAAAGAGTTTTCAACGTTGCCAGTTTGCTTGCTTGCCACCCATGCCAGTGACATGTGGCAAGCAACCTTGCCACGTCCGCCCATAAAACACAATCAAGCATAAAAATGCAGGATGGGCACTTAACCCGACAACAGCAACAACAAAAACAACAACAACAACGACAACAACGACAACGACACGTCAACTTTTCTGTTGCTGCTGCTGCTCGCGTTGTTTAAATATTTTAAAATGTTTGCTTAGCTCTGGGCACTGCTTGAATTTGTTGTTGTTTTTATTGCTGTTGTTGTTGTTGTTGTTGTTGTTGTTGTTGTTGCCGCTGCTTGTTTTTGCAAGTGTTGACGTTGCGCATTAAAATTGCATGATTTTAATTGCAGTTTGCACAACGCGTCGTATGCGCAACATCGTTTGCAAGCGACTGCCTTTAAATATTGCGCATACGCAGCGTGCTCCACTTTCTTCGCTCCCTCTACCACATTAAAATATTATTATTTTCTTGTTTTCCTTGTCAGTTTTGGCCTGATTTTTCTCTCGTTTCCTCTACCACTTTTCCATTGTCTGTCTTTGTTTGCTTTGGCTTTTTTATTTGTTCTTGTTTGGCTGTGTGTTGCATGCAACACGAATTGTGTTGCAACTACAAAGTACCGAATTTGCTTTGCTTGCAAACCACAAATTTTCATTTTCGCTTTTCTTTCTGACGCGCAATCAGCAATAGAACAAATTCTGAGCAGCTTTTCACCCATTGTGTTGCAAATTGCAGAAAAACTTTTGATTGTGTTGCAAGTGTGTTGAGTACAGAAAAAGTGACAGCTGCCGCAACATTTTAGAAGCGTCATAAGCTGTTATCATTTTGTATCAAGCAGAAATTCACATTTAATTGAGACTTTTGGCAATTGTTTTAACGGTGGAAGTTTTTTAAAAAAATAAAATTAGTGCAGTTTTGTGGAAAGACGAACCTATATGACATATTTGGTGGCTCTAGCTCTTAAAGGTTTTAAGTTATATATGTCTTTTTGGGTATTATATATATAGAGCTCGTTTAATTTGTTGTTTGATTGCAAGTTATTCAAAATATCAATGCTGTTTATTAAAAAGACGAACCTATATGACATATTTGGTGGCTCTAGCTCTTAAAGGTTTTAGGATTTATCTTTATTTTGAACTATTTTATAAATAAAGAGCTTATTCTCATTTCCTGTTTGATTACAATAAGTTTTTTTTTTAAAACACCAATGCTGTTTCGTAAGGTGACGTACCTATATGCCGTTTTTGGTGGCTCTAGCTCTTAAACATTCTGAGAACTACCTTTGGTTTTAACTATTTTGTACACATCGCTCACTTTCTCATTATTTCTTTTCTCTTTTCGCTCTTTTTTATGACTTTTATGTTCCGTTTGATTACAAAAAGTTTTTTAACTCTTAGTATTTTAATTTGTGGCCCATATTTCTACTAACTCCTTTTTCCTTATTCGCAAAAACGGAAATATATTATATTTGCAGCTCTGTCGTGCAAATTCTAGTCATACATCTCCTCTCCTTCTAATATTAGTCTTGACTCTATGTAATTTTCTAACTATTGTTACCTGTTTTTTCTATAATTCTCTTTTCCTAATAACTGCTCTTCAGCATTTCTACAGCTCATCTGTAAGTTTTCTAATTGTTTTAAGCTTTATATTACTGTTTTCTTAAATTATTATGATTGTTTTTTTTAATTACTTAACCACTTAGCTAGTTCTGTCTCTCTCTCTTTCTCTCACTATTTGCACCCTTTGTCTTGCCAGTTGACAATTAGTTTATTTGTCCTTTATTGTAAAACATTAGTTGTGACTTTGACTTTCTACAAATTGGTTTTCAAAGCAACTTTTTCCTTGACAAATTATAGTGCTACGCATTTCGCTCTATCTCTCTCTCACTCTCTCTATCTATCTCCTTTCGTGTTTGTTTAGATACATTAGCGAGACAAATGCGCTGCATTGCGTAGAGATGTGTGTTTGTGTGTATTTTGAAAGCAATTAAATGATATTTATTTTATTTGGGACATGCACGCGCTTAAATACACACACAACACACACACACACACACACACACTCCCACACACGCACACACACTCACTTGAGCGTTAAAATCCCAGAACATTTAATTTAATGAAATAACAAACACAAGTTGTGAAAACAACGCCAAAACAGCAAAAAGCAAAGGCTACCGAACGAACGAGACAACTAAATGAAGAGTGAAGTGTAAGCGAAGCAAAAGGGAGGCAAACAATAATAACAACAACAACAACAACAACAACAACAACAACAACAACAGCAGCAGCAGCAGCACTAATGGTAACTTTAATGTGTAATGCTCGAGGCAAGGCATAAGGATGCGCATAATGTGCAAAGTTTGCGACGCAAACTAATTTCAAAGTAATTACGTAGCACAAAAGTGTTGATATTAGACTGCAGAGAATAGACAGGGACAGCGATAGAGGAGAGAAACAGATAGAGAGAGAGCAAACATTCCGAAAAAAAGCGCCAACTTGGCAAAAACATCATGACAAAACGTCAGCAGCAGGCGAGCCAAAAAAAATACATATATAGTACGAACAGATAAAACTCGACAAAAACTTCAACTTCAAAACAGCTGCACACACAGCTGAAATGCACTGTCCAAAATGTTGTTGTTGTTTCACTGCTTCAACAGTTACCCCCCGCAATTCCCTGCGTGTGAACAGCTACAACATCAACTAGAAACATTTACAAAATGCAGTAAAAAGCAAACAGTGTTAGCTATGAACAGCACTCGACTAGCAGCTACCCGTTAATCAAGCAAAAACTAAAATCTATTGCATACCTTTGGGCGCTAGTTAAAAAATTTCAAATAGCTATAACTTTTGTTATAAGCAGGCGATTTAATAAGGCTTTTGCATGATCTTATAAGCGAGTGAGTGACTCCACATTGTTAGGTTTCTAAGGGATAAAAAAAAAAAAAAATAATAATTTTTAATTTTTAATTTTTATTTACTTTTCCCCAGTTTAGATATATATTTAAATTTAAATTTACATTTAAAATATAATTTTAAACTTTTAAATTAAATATGTCGACTGATTATAGTCTGACATTAAATAATTAAATAAATAAATATAACAATAGCTAGCAACGAATATGAAAACAAGCTATTAAAATATTTGCTGTCACAACATTCTAAAGTCGCATGTAAATTGCGGTTGAACAGAAAAAATTTATATCGAAACAAAGAGAGATAGAGCGAGAGAGAGAGGGAATTTATGTGAGCAAGGAATAAAGCTAGGTAACTATGCTGTAACTGTGATTAAAGTCGCTGCGCAACTTTGTTTTTGTAGCGCCCCCCAGGGCGTTGTCTAAGTAGCCGTCTCTGCCGTCCCCACAACTTGTATTTATTTGCGTAATATTTTACAATTTTTATAAAGTTTACAAAATATGAAGCAAACGCTGCAAGGCATTCAAAGACTTCAGGCGCAAAACAGGAAGACAAACACAGACACAGATAAATACACACACACACACAAACGCATACACAGAGGCAAAAAGTCAGCGGAAACGGAAGCTGCCACAACAACAACAACACAAGGCACGAAAAAAACAAAGCAAATAGCTGAACTTTAACTGCCCACAACAAGCTTACAACGCTTTTCCGACACCATAAAGTGGATATATTCTGAATCTACACAAAATTTCCAAACGATTGACATACTTTTTGTTAATAAAATCAAAAAAAAAAAAATTTAATTTTTTGAAAAATTGTAAAGGGGTAGGTATGCAAAATATAAAAATTTTTGAAAAAAAAATCAAATTCCAGAAAAGCTCAAATTTTATATGCAGCATTAATTATGCCGCGAAATATAGTTTAAAATGGTATTTCGCTTGACAATCGCTGCATTTTTAGCAAAGTTATAGCAGTTTAAAATTTTAGAAAAGGTGCTTAGGGGACTTCAACCTAACCTAACTGACCAACTGTTGAGCATGCCTTTTGCAGCCTGTTACATACTTTTAACAAAAACAATATACCCTTTAGAGGGTATATAAACAAGCAGATGCAACAATAGTAAAGTTTTTGCAACAACAACAACAATATTAAGAGCACACAACAAATGTACTCACACTTCTACGTACAACTGAGTACATGTGTCTCCTTTAATGCAGTGTCTTTGACTTTGAGCGTTTTAGCTAAGCAAATGATAAGTTCGAAGGCGCTGATAGATTTACAGATACTCTGCAACTGTAGAAGTTTTGTTAAAATTTTTAAAATCAATGTAAAAGTATGTCTAATAAAAAGACATCTAAACTACTTCT